>OX243872.1:10005000-12405000 GCA_945859645.1 Amphipoea oculea
TAAAATAGATCATTATCCTATACAGGGTAGGTATCTAAAACACCACAGACAATAACTAAAGTTATGTAAATTATTCAGTCAGACTAGCCAGTTAGTTCAGCCACGTTACTAAATATTTATGTGATTCAAGATTTAAATCTTGGCATTCAACAACAGCATTAATTGCCAAGATTCCAATCAGTTTGTTGGAATAGTTTCCAATAAATAAATAAGCAACTATATTTTATTCATAAAGAGACGTGATCTTGCACTTTATTTAGCCACAGTAATTGTGTTTACAATGTACTGGGTAGGACAAATAAAGACGCCCACACTATGCCAATCAGAAATATTTAAATTTAAAACCACTATGTATATAGATAGCTATCTATGTACCGATATATAAATGAAGAATGTTAATTGAATTCAATTATCGTACATACATTTCGTTTATAGGTATGATTGTGTCAATCCAGATATCAAACTTGACTCATACAGTCATAAAACTTAGGTATCTACACAATGGCAAGGTGACTGAACGCTATTCGTCGGCGTTATCAATCTTTATTGACAACACTTGACATAATGTAATGCAATGACGTACTGGAAACTGAGTACAAACATAAAATACGACTAAAGGAGGTTATCTTGACTCAGAACCGGTCGGCAGTGGTCGCTATGGTCGCAAGCTCAGTGTTACTATGTTAAGCATGGTACGATGACGCGTCGAGGACGCTGAGGTATATACTAGGATATATACTAAGTATAGGTAGGTATAACACTCACGTGTCGGTGGTTGCCGTCGCATAGCAACAAGTCGCGCCGCAGTCGCCGTCGCCGACACATCGGAAGCACTGCACTATTGCACCAGCCCACCAGTACCCTTCCGTCTTGCCACTATCACTCGCGTATCTACGCTCGCGAATGCAGACTGATTTTTTCTCGCGTAACGGCCCATTAAACTTGTAGATTTCTATCTCACTCGAGAACACGATAGCATTAAGAGGCGAGACAAAGAAAGGTTGCGGTTTATGGGTTGTTGATAGAATTGGTATCCGCTCGGTAACGTACCGCCACCGTGTTGCATATTTTTATAAGATGTAACCTTGTAATGTAGCGCGCGGAAATGTGGTAAACTACTAGCGAAGTTTTTCTTGCCAGAAGAAAACGGCAAAATTCGATGTATTATGATTAAGTATGAGGAACATGATATCGAAACTAATATTATAAATGCGAAAGTAACTCTGTCTGTCTGTCTTTTCTTCACGCCTAAACTACTGAACCGATTTAGATGAAATTTGGTATAGAGATAGTTTGAGTCCCGGGGAAGGACATAGGATAGTTTTCATCCCGATATTCCCAAGAGATCCACACATATGCGGGTGAAACCGCGGGGCGCAGCTAGTAGGACATAACTGTTATCTGTTACCAACTGTATACATTACTTAGTCGCAAAATACAATTACTATCTGCGAGGGTTTAAAAACAACCCTCAAAAAGCAGGTTTTGCGGTAGTTGTAGACTATTTTATGAAAGCTGCACTGAATTAACAACTTTATTCAACAGCTGCTTCGTTGAATAATCAGTTAACTATTTTAATATAGGTAACAATGTTACTTGAGATACACAAGTCTATGTCAGTAGACAGTGCGTGTGACATTTACGCAATTCTCTAGACGCAAGAACACTGTGCCCTAAATAATACAATCAAAGATATCCATACAATAGAGTATAAGGTACAATGCCAACACAACTATGCATTTAATATCTAACTGGTAACAGTGTCAGTTATTTATCATGCTTGCATAAACTTAACTTTAAAGATTGATAAGAACAGCAGAAAACAACTTCATACGTGCAACGAAACATAGGTGCTACCCACAAAACAATCTTGTTTTCATAAAAGTGTAGGTATTTACCACACACGAAGTAGGTCCTATGATGACCTCAGTTATTTGAATAACCAAGTAAACAACGAAACTCACCTAACTGCGTTTAAAAACAACTCCACATGACACAAGCTGCTACACAGTCTACACAATTTCGTAGACGCTTGCTACGAGCTACAAAAACGTACTACGCAAAAAATTTTAATCAACCAAGAAACGGTAATATCGCCCTCACAAGGTTACGTCGTTTGGAATTATAACACCAAAAGATGTTTAGGAAATATAGGCGTCACCGAGAGCGCAGCCGTACATCTTGCTTATATCGCCTCTACCAGCATTGGAGAGCAGAACATCAAACGACGTTATGGCCCCCGGACGTGCCGGCCGCTCTGCCTGCGGAAAGAGGACGAAACTACCCGACAGAACGAGACGGCACATATTTTTGCACTTTCAATACTTTTATTATTCGCAACACAAACAAACATTCGGATCGAATATAACTCCGCGAATGAAATCAAGTTTTGCTGAGATCAAAGTATGGTCGCAACTTTTTTAGGTAAACGTTCAGATGGCGCTCGGCGTGGGCGGTGCGTCAACGTCGCCACTTAGCGTCGGGGTTTGCTTAATAAAGTTATAGCTTATTTATTAAGTTTTTATCCGAATTTATATCGTTTGCTGTTTTTTTTACACGCCTTTTTTGGCTTAGGAGGTGTGAAACACATTTTATGTAAAATGCATGCAAGACTACGTTTATAGCGGATGTAGGTACTTAATTACTTCATCGTAATAATGAAGTTGATTGGAAAATTATTCAGAAAAATTCAGCATTTACAAAAGACAAAAACGAGCTCTTTTGTTACTAATTATAAAAGTACTTACCTACTCAACGGTTCAAATGAGAAAACAAGTTTTTCAACTTTCACGTGTTGAAGTCTAAACGGGCTTGTTTTGTAGTTTATCCTGCTAGTATAATTTAAATATTCAGTGTATAGACTATCGATTCCTCTAATAAGAATGGAATGAAAATGCTTGTATGTTCAATTAGGTGCTAAATTCACAATTACATGATAAGACTAAAACCGTAAAAATGGCTTAGTCGGTATATACTAAGATATTACTCTTTATAAACCAAACTCAAGCCAAGCGTTTTATTTACATTCGCGCAAATTGAATCCTTGGTTCGACGCCAAGAGGAAGCTCGTTCACATATTCATCCAGCCGGGGAGGGAGGGAGGCCTTGGAGGGACGGAGATTCGATTTGCCTAATAGCAGGCGCGAGGTACGGAGGGCACACTCAATTACTCGAAGTGGAGGTGTCCCGAAGCGCCCCGAACATAATTACATTATCTGATAAACGGTTAGCGCCCCAATTTCCCACATGTGTAAATTTTCTTTTTTAGCTCCCTAATAAAATGGAATTTACGTTGGTATGGGAAATTTATTGAAACATGCACTGATTTGGAAATCTAAGTGCTTTACTGCCTAGCCTATTTATTTTTTTACTATGTACTTTACATAGGATAGTTTTATATAAACGAGGTTTGAATATATTTTACCTTTAGCATAATCTGGTTTGGTTTTATCAACATAATGCGAGAAGGTTGAAGAAGTTGCCTCAGTAAACTGAAAAAGCAATTGAACCTGTTTCCGTCGGAACGAGCAGCAATCAACGCTAAAGTTTACATCGAGTAACCGAGCTCCTTGTCTCATTCCGCTGTAATTTGCACGCTTTTTTACATAAAACAAGCAATTAAGGAAGAAACTTAGTGCGTGCAGAGTTTTTTCTTGGTAGCAGTTGCTGAGAAAACGCATAATTTTGGTTATTTCGACCCAAAATGATTGTCGCACGGTTTTCGGGGATTAAGGGTTATTCACGCCTGAGTTCCAGTTGATAATTACGAAAGTGTGACCATAAAAGCCTGTAGTTGTCAAAGTGGTCATGTTACGTTATATTGAGCCGGTTTATACGATTTTGAGGTCTGACAATGAAACTTTTCACTTTTTTGTAACATTTATGTAAGAATTTCAATGTTACCTTTACTCACACCTACGTAGTAGTTAAGTACTTTTTTTACTTATGTCTACTTTATTATGTACTTTTTGTTCACAGTTTCTTCTAAAAAGCATCTCTACAGCTGAGACATGTATCTAAGTATTAGGCACTTATGAGATAAGTATGCAGGATCGTCGGATATAGTTAAAGCTTAGTAAGAAACCGATGGATGTTGCCGAATGAAATTTAATTTCATAAATGAGCTGTTTGTTTTCTATTAATAAAATTAAATTTTATTCGAGAACATCCATCGGTTTCTTACTAAACTTCAACTATATCCGACGATAATGCATTCTTATCTCTTTTTTTGACTGTACCAGAAATGTTTTGCGTTTGAAGCTTTAAAAAAAGTCTCTATTTCGTGTAGTTAGGCCAAGGCTACTTACTTATGACAAAAATGATTAAATTTTAAATTATTACCACGAATGAAACAGTTAGTTAATACCTAGTTATTTCCAGTCATTCTAAATTTTATTGTTACTGCTACTTAGGAACCTAACTAAATGGCAGCAACAATAAAAATAGGTACCTACCTAGGGTACCTACCTAAGTAGCAGCAAAGCTCGTATCAACAAAGCAATACTAGGTAGGTACTTACTTAAGTACTTGGTCTGCTGATTGTACCTAATTACTCACACAGATAAGTAGGTATGGAGAAACCAACCTACTTAGTTTAAACTTTAATAATTAACAAGCGCGAGTTGCTTAACGGTAGCCAATGACTTTCTCATTTTTTATCAAATCCTTTAACTAAAAGTACCTACTTAGATAAGTATTAATTACATACCTACTTAGTCACGTACAGTACATCTTTATCAACGATAGCCAATGGCGCTGATTCTCTTGTTCACAAACTAAACTAAATTTAAGTTGAGTGCATCCTTTTCTTTCTATTTCATTAAGAAAAGAACAGGAGATAAATATTAGTTTAGTCCTGTCAAATTAAGATACTCCATAGACAATTTAGATGTGATTAAAAAACTGGCTATTAAAAATACGTCAATTTACGTCAGGCACGGACTAATTTGACAGGTCTAAACTAATATTTATCTTCTGTCCTTTTCTTAATGAAATAGAAAGAAAAAGATGCACTGAAATTAAATTTAGTTTAGTTTGTGAACAAGGGAATCGGCGCCAATGTCTAATTCTTAATTGGCTCCTATACAAAAGTAGGTATTTAGATAAGTTTGTTACCTACTTAGGTACCAATCAATTATCTTAACATACAGTTTTAATATGTCAATTATGTGCTAACATTACAATCTACTGTATTGGATAAATACCTACTTACCCACAAATCAAAGCAACATTGATTCTACTGCTTACATTTACACCGTCATAGATAGACTGCTACGAATTATTAGCTCATTCATTGCTTTCAATATGAAAGCACTCATCATCAGTCCATAATGTTCCCGAAGCTGGAACACAGGCCTCCTCTTGGTGAAAGAGAGTGGTAAGTAATCCACCACGCGGGTCGAGTTGAATGTTACATGTCTTTGAATTTTTGGTTCTAGGACATGTTGGTTTCCGTCACTGTTTGGAGTTATTAAATAATTTACACAAAATAAAGCGCCTGTCTGGGTTCGAACCTACGACAACCAACTCACACATGAAAGCAATATTTTCTTAACAAAAAGTTTTTTATAAAAAGTTACATAAACTTTTTTAGATTTACTATACGATATTTGATACAAATCGAATATCGATACGTTAGAACCTTTTATGGAAGGAGGATCTACATAAACAATAGTATCGTTTTTTTAGCGTAGATTGTTTTTCTAGCTATTATTATTAACTCTACATTTTATTAGCTTAAAAAGAAAATTATGTTCTACCTAAATGGGTTATTTTTAGCCGACCGTACCTACCTGCTTAGCTACCCGCTTACGTTAAAGGTAGCATTATAAATACAATAAATTAGTTTTATCCTGCAATGGCTGTCAACATTTTATACCCGTTTAAATACTAATAAAACGAAGAGAAAATCACAACTCTGAATATCAACTAGCATGGATACCTAAATGCCACGCTTAGCAATATAGTACGATGTGGACAAGATGACTATTGAATATTAACAAGCCGGTGCATACTTCTGAGGCTAACTTACCCATAACACGAACCTTCAATAACACTAAACCACTGATTTCATTACAACCGCATATTTACTTTGTACTGCCAACGTACCTACATTGTTGCCATAATATCATTGCTTAAGATATCAGAACAGAATAAAAATGCAGTAGAAAGTAAAATACTATCAATATTTTATTCATAAAATTATCGTCGCAGAGGTGCGCGCGCGCGGATTTACAGGGCTCCGAGAGGACGCAGGGTTGACGTCGGCCAATGGAAGCGAGTTCCACATTTAAACTGTAATGCGTCCAGTGAGATAGAGACGTGATATTTTCGTTGGTTAGTGTTTTTGTGGTGTTGTGTGGTGCGGGGGGGAGGTCTTGTTACACTGGTGGTGTAGTATGAAGTTGTCTCGGTTCGGTTCATTTATATGCTAATCGGCGAGGAGGCGGCGTGTTCTCGATAACCGGTAGGGCCGCGGGCGCAGTGTAGGTGCATACCACTCCGGTTACTTTGTCGATTATCTCGGGAATAGGCACAGAATTTATACCTAAGGGTATCGATTCAAATCTCCGTTGAGGATTTCTGGGTTTTTGTTATGTTAAAAACAGTTTTATAATTCCTGAGGGGCAATTCTCGTAATTTTTAAGAACGTTCACAGTCTGATCTCAGTCTCAATCTGTCAAAAATACCTCAAATATGCCCTACATTTTGACAAGTTTTCGACATTGTTTGTCGCTGAGATGAGACTGCGACTAGATTTTGAACGTTTTAAATTAGGTACGAGAATTGGCCTTCTGATCGTACCTACGTTAGAGCTTATTTTAAAATGCAAAAGCAGCATTTTAGTAGGTACAGCTAAGATTTTCAACTTAATTTTAATACTTACAGTGTTCTCCAAAAGTTCGTTGACAGTTTTCCATTTCATCTGTGATGCCACATTATGACTAGAAATTAAAAAAAAAAGACGGGTTGCACTCCGGGAGTGCCGGCAGAAGTGAAAACTTGAATATTAACGTTGAAATAAATCAATTATAATTTAATTAATATAACTCATTTTTTTTCACTATTTCTGCGTCACTTTTTTCATTAATAGATGCACTTTGTTCAATTTCCATATTTTAAACACTTTATATAAACGAATTTTACGAATACACAGTAGTGTGGCTACTACACAGACGGTCGAGCCATCAGCTGTCCATCCATCCATCCATCCACTTCCACTTCCACCTCCACTTCGACTTCCACTTCGACTTCGACTTCCACTTCCACTTCGACTTCCACTTCGACTTCCACTTCGACTTCGACTTCGACTTCGACTTCGACTTCCACTTCGACTTCCACTTCGACTTCCACTTCGACTTCGACTTCCACTTCGACTTCCACTTCGACTTTCACTTCGACTTCCACTTCGACTTCCACTTCGAATTCCACTTCGACTTCGACTTCCACTTCCACTTCGACTTCCACTTCGACTTCCACTTCCACTTCCGCTTCCACTTCCATCCATCCATCCATTGTGTCCGTGTGTCACTTCACTTCGGTTGGCGCCGCCGTAGAAAGAGGGGGGGGGGGGGGGGGAAATCTCTCCTGACGGTCACGTGTCCTGACGCGAGTTTAAAATTTTTTACCCACTACTAAAAGTGTGCAACGCCGCTAAAGAAGTTTACACTTCAAAAAAAAATCTGTTACCAATCCTAAGCGGTTACTTGATTATTTTTATGATAAGCCATTTGCTGAATTAGTCAATGAAAACGTTATAATGTATTGTTCAAACACTTGGAACTAGAATTTTTAATCATAATGTGGTGTGTCACAGCTGAATTGGAAAAATGTCAACTAACTTTTTTAGGCAACTGTAGATACGTATAGATGCCTTCCAATGCCAGCATATCTAAGATATTCTCTAATATAATCATCACAGATGGCTCAATGGTGATCGCCAAGATACTGCTGCCCCCTATTAAAACACCCTTAAGGTCAGAGCACACGTATCAAATCGGAAAGGGATCGTTACCGTATGAACTCGAGCCATTCAGTATTCTTTGTATGAAACTCCCTACTGCAACGCACACTAATCGGAATCGTAACGTAATCGCCTCGCCTCGGGACAAGCTCGGGACGAGCTTACGTCTCTTCGTCCACCCTTGCCCCTCTCACCCCTCCCGCGGCCTGCGTGCAGCACCATCAACCAGCGGTCGGCGAGCCGTAAGCGCGGCGTCCGTCGCCTAGCCGTAACCGAGTCGACGTATTGGAGCTTCAGATCCGCTTTGGTTACGTGTTTACGTTAGGTCGACGCCGAGGCGAAAGGCGATACGGTGACGATCCCTTTCCGAATTGATGTGTGCTATGACCTTTAATGACATTTAAGTAAAGATTGACCTATGCTTTCTTTCCAAATAATAATATTATGAATGTAGTACCTCCATATTTAGTAGGAACCCATTTACTTAAGTAGGTAGGTAGATACTTGTCCGTTTGTCTATTATTGTATAGTCATTAATCAGTAAGTTTATATTATATCTCCTAAGTACTCAACCTGCAGTGCAGTGATTTATAAAATGAAATATGAGTTTGCAGTTGCACCATTCTACAATATCGGCTACAATGAACAATCATGGGAGAGAATGCCATAATCAATTCGCTTGATAGATTTATAAGTTGGATCTTATCTGTAAACTATATAGCTAGCTAATCTGCATTCGCGATTTATTTACCAAAAATGTAAACAATAATATGAGTGCTTGCAAAAATAACTTTGAATCCTACATAATAAAGTTCATTTTACGCTAAAACTTCAAACATATAACTTTTTCAATAAAGCGGTCAAAATGTATGAAACGGCAGTTTTTTTTTTTAATAATCAGAATTCATGGCAACAGTTTACGCGTTGATCTCCCTGCCACCCTGTATTTTTATTTAAAACTGGAGCAAGTTAACATGCACGTATGATGCATGATTAGCATGCATTTGTTTTACATGGAGGTGACATCGAGGTAGCGAGCTAAACCGCGATCGCAAGGTATCGCAGTGAGGCATCTTCGGCATATTGTAATTTATCCTAAGACAAGTCTTAGTGCTTGGCCAGACTCGCAGCGCAGGGCGGGGAGCGGCGCGGGTGCGGGAATGCGCGCGATCTGCCTGTCCGCAGTCGAGCGCGGCTTCGTTCTGAGTGTTGTCGTGTCCAGTGTTTGTCAAAATAGATGAAGAAGACTTATTTTTACTAGAAAAAAACTCGAACTAGTTTCAGAACCCCGGTCCCCGTGCGGGTCGCCCGCGCACTCACTGCGGCCACTTGTATGAACAAGCTATGGCGTGAGTTGCCCGCGCGTTCCTCGCGCCAAGCAGCCCGCGTCGCTCACCGCGCCCGCGTGCCCACTATGGACGCTCAAATGAAGTTCTTATGTTTGAGTACACCGCGCCGCGTCCGCCCCACACGCCCGCATATGCAGTCCGGCCAAGCACTTAGTGAGACAGCCTTTATACCGCGTAATAAACCTATAAGTACCTAGCTACCTATTTTTTATAGTCGATCGATTACCATTAAAGGCATGATTTAATTTTACCTACTATTATTTAATTTTCGTTCTATGCCTTTGATCACTTGACAACATTGTAAGATAATAGCTTTAACATCGACTCTTAATCTACCAATTAAAGAGTAATACCTGATTAAATGCGTAGACTTGATTTTATTACAATAATACAATGTAAGCTAAGTTTATGGACACAATTAATATTCGCCGTTAATTACCAACTATCTGCGATCAAATGGTCCAATTAGCTTTGTGTATAGGCACCTATCTACTGAGTCATCATCTGCCTAGCCTTTTCCCAACTAGGTTGGGGTCGGCTTTCAGTCTACTTACTTAGTATTCTTTAAAAATGACTCGAGGTTAGTAGGTGATTCCTATTAAGTACCTACAATTGCAATATAGGTAAGTACCTACCTAATAATGCCTAGTAGGTATGTTAAAGTTGTTATAAAAATGTGATTGTCTCTATTTTTTTTTCATAGTTATTTAGGTAAGTAGTTACCTAGGTATATCAATAATTGTTATGAGATAACCAGGTTAATAGGTGATTCCTATTAAATACAATATACCTAGTAATATCTACTTAATAAATAGTAAGTATGTTAAAGTTGTTATAAAATAAAAATGTGATTGTCTCTATTTTTCTTAGTTATTTAGGTAGGTAGTTACCTAGGTACCTATATCAATAATTGTTATAAGATAAATGTTAACTTCAACTGTGAATAAAATAATTTATTAAGTAAGTAATCTAAGAATCTTTGTAAGTACTCGTAGATAAGTATTTCAGGAAAATACACTGCCCTACTTATCTCCTACCTTACACTTTTGATTGTCTAAAATAGTTTTTCTGGTTATACATATTTTAATTTCAATATAATTATCGTATGTAAATAAAGAGTACCTACCTATAGGTACCTATACTAAAATACGCGCATTGACGTGGAGTTGCGGACACTAGCCCATAATTATTACCTATTACCTATAAAGAGTGGAGGAAGTCCTTTGCCCAGGAGTGGGACAACGTAGGCTAGAAAAATGTAAATAAATGAATTGATACATCTAAGTCAGCATTCGAACCTACCTTTAGCTAGTTAGCTAGAGCTGGATAGGTAGGTTTCTTCACACAAAGGTGACTTACTTAAT
Source organism: Amphipoea oculea (assembly GCA_945859645.1). Lineage (NCBI taxonomy): Eukaryota > Metazoa > Arthropoda > Insecta > Lepidoptera > Noctuidae > Amphipoea > Amphipoea oculea. The sequence goes on from OX243872.1 coordinate 10,015,677, forward strand.
AATAATATACTGAAAAAAGTATTGCTTGTCTTTCTCTCTTTTTATTTATTTAAAATCCATATGAAAGAAACGAATGAACCAAGAGCTTTCTTAGCTTCGTAAAACTCTGGTAACTATGCACCGCTAGATGGCGTTGATCCAACTTTTTTCCTTTAAAGGATATTATTTTCTTTATCAAGTGCTATAAAAATATTTTATTTTAACTAAAAGAAAAGGTAAATAATCATACTGGATGTTGATACATAGGAGTAAGTTAGATATTCATATATTCAGGAAAACGACATGTTTGTCCTTTCAGTTGACTGACTCTGAGAGGGCGCTACGTGCCATATGTTTATGACTTTTGAAAATCAGACTTATAAACTAAAGATTAGAATTCAAAATCGGTTGAAGCTATATTCTCTATTTACACTGTCTGGGTTGAAAAACAAGGGTTCGGTATTTATGATTTTCGATCGAATTTAAATGTGAAATAAATTTAAATTTAATGTAGGTATGCTTTCTAGTAGGTATATGTAAACAGACAGGATGCGGAATTTTATCAATTTCAATTAAGTGTTGCTTAGCACGCAAATAAAGAAGGTAGGTACCTATGTACATACTAACTAATATAGGTACATACCAATCGCTTTACAGGGTTAATTACACCGATAGCAGTTAATTTGAAAATGCTAATTGGAAATTGGAATAGGTACAATATGGCGGTACCAATGTAGGAAGCAATTAATTTGCTTAGGTTGGTATACGAATGCACTAGGTATCAATAAGGTACTGCCAACTTCATAGACTGGTGCTTACCCTATATCTTATTAGAAACTAGCTAACCCAGCGAACTTCGTACGGCCTCAAGTTTTTTTTCCATGTTTTAATAATTATTTCGCTATTCGAAGCAAAGACAAATCCAACAAATAAAATATCAAAAAAATCAATTCAGCCATTCTTGAGGACTTACCAACTGAACTTCGACAAACTTTTTAATTTCGAAGTAACATCGTGTCTAAGATATATAACGTCGAAGTAAGATATTGTCGAAGTAAAGCATGCCGGAGTAGAGTACGTCGAAATTGACTCATGTCGGACTACCATAGTTGTCGAAGAAGCATGTCGTCGAAGTCGCGTCGTTTCCTAGTTAAGTCATGTCGAAGAAACGCTTTATCGGAGTACAGTAGTGTCGGACTTAAGGTATTTCGAACTAAAGTATTGTCGAAATGAAGACGTGTCGGAGTTCCGTAGTGTCGAATTAAAATCTTGTCGTATTAAAGTTTGTCGAAGTTCAGTTGTTAAGTCATTCTTGAGTTATAAGTGGTAGGTAACTAACCCGACTTTGTTTTATGTATGCATATAGGTACCTATAAAACATAAAAAAATGTTAAATGATAAAGGATAAATAGATAAATGACAAATGTTGGTATATTTTGTTCCATTTAATTTTCAGAATGGGTTAGTACTTCCTTATTTAATTTCATTGTGACTATTTAGGTACCAAGACCTGCTATAATAACAACTTAAAGAATGGCTAAATTATTCCATGTATTTCAGAAAATAAATAATTTAAGTACCTAGTTTAAATAATGTTTTTGTTATGATGTCCTACACTGTAAGAAAATCCGAAAAATTTTTTTTTTTGGCTTTATAGAGAAGTTTTAATCAACTTATCTACACAAAATATAACTATTTGTATACCTAAGTACCTACTGTTCATAATTATAAAGGAGCTTTATCAAACAAAAAATGTTCGTACCATGCCTGTACATATGGGTACGACAAAGCTAAATGCTTCGAGTCCATTGCTCGCCTACTGACTACTTTAATATGCCTCTTGCGAACACAAAGAGCAATGGAAGCTTCCATAAGCGATGGTTACGTTTCAGTTATCTAACTAAAGACTGAGTATACACATTATTGGATGGTAGTAAGTAAGCAAACGACTCAAAATTGACAGAATGATATTCAATTTTATTATTTTCTAACCCCCTTACTAATAAACGTATTACATCAGATGAATAGTTACACACCGATTTATCTTTTTCAGTCGTCAGAAATTTGACTTACGAAAGAAGACAAATCGTTTTGTAACTATACAGACGCTATACAACGTTAAGGGAGTAAGGGGGTAATTATATTTTAGATTTTATTTTCTCATAAATGTTAGAAAGAACTATACCGTACCTACTAGTTGGCATGAGTAAGTTATTAGGTACAGACGCCAGCACATCAAGCTACCCAAAACTCTCAAACTTTACCAATCAACTTTGAACCTTAGGTTTTAGAGATAAAGTTGAAAACCTATTAAAGAAATATGACAGATTGTGGTAGCTAGATGTGCTGGCATCTGTTCCTTTTTTCTTTATTATTGTTCCAGGGTCCGAGTTACTGTTCCTGTGTTCTGTAAGGAAAGTATTGGTTCTAATTACCTACTTACAAAAGTCGGTACCTACCTTGACAGCCATCATCTACAATTATGTTGTCTAATAGGACGTTGCAGTCTGAAACGTGTCTTTATTACCTATTTCCCGACCATCCTATAAGCGGTAAGAGGTTCGAAACAGGCTTCCCCTCATTTCCAAAATAAAAACACGTTGATACTGAAATCTGGTAATATATCAGATCATTACTTTATTATATGACAAATATTTCGGAAAGGTATCAAGGAATCATGAGGGTATCTAACAAAGTTTCTTCATGAAGAAACGATAGCCGTTCCTGAAGGAGACAAAAGATCTCCCTGTTTCTCTTTTGACGGAATCCTTGTTACTTACATCATTCTGTGGTTGGATTGTTCTTATAGATTTGTAATTCTGTCGTTGAGTGAAACAGCTAATTCAAAGGCGGTAGTTAATATGCCAATCAAGTATCATGCTAATCGATTTTGAAATTGTCTTCATTATAGCCTGCTATAATGTGAATATGTGAAGCTGTAGACGTAGCTACAGATGCTGTATCAATATGTTGGTATTTTCCCGGCTTTTGGGATTTTGTAAAGATTTATAAAAATCTGCTACGCTCGTAGCAGGGCGCTACGGCGTAGCAGTTTTTTTTTAAATATTTACTAATTGTTCACTAACTAGCTGTTTCACCCAACTCTGCTATAGACATAAGGAAAACTTAAGAGGGTTACAAAAGAAAAAATAACCGAGACACGACGAAGTATTTAATTTTTTCCCCTTTCATACATTCTCTTCTAAATTCGTCATAAAACTGTGGAGAGCACATTCATGTTTAATTATACATTATACTTAACAAAACCTCACATTTTCTGGCGTGATTAACTACATTAATTTAACTGTACAATAATAATTACGAGACCTTTAATTATTACAATTATATAGTTTAGGTAAGTAAGGTTCTAATCGTAGTATCTACTGAAATCGTTGAATAATACACAGTCAAGCTGTTCTGTAGGCTTTTATCTGAAAAGCAAATTGCTATTGTGGATTGAGGGCAATTGAATGTTTAATTAAACCGTGGTACTAAGTACTTTGCCGAATTGATAACCGAGAGTACGTTTTGAATAACTGAATAAGATTGAGCATTCTGGGATTGCTTTTCAGATAAACTTGATGAAACAAATACGAGGACATTCCGAATAGGTACCATACAATAGATAATGCTTTAAAATGTCATATTCGCTTACATTAGTCTTCCGTTCGTCTAAGTTTCAGCAAAGGTTCATGAGATGCCTCGCTCCTTTATATAGAAATTCGGTCACCTAGACGAGGTCGCCATTTTGTACAAAAACACCTAATTTTAATTCACTATATCATTACGGGACAATACAGATTTAATGAATTAGATCCGAGGAGTAAACTACTAAGTTTACAATAAAACATTTATTAGGTACATAGATATAAAATAGGTAGCTAAATAGTACAATGATGATTGATATTCTAAAGACTGGGATGATTTCACTTCAACCACTACATGATAATCCAAATAAATTCAAATAAAACAGTACCTAGAGTACTTAATTCGTTCGATGTAGCGCAAGATACGTTTATAATAGATTGTAGTCATACTCGTGTATAAATAAATAATAAAATATTTAACTAAAACAAAAATAAAAATAGTAATAGACAGGCTAAAGCGAACAGTACAATGATCAATAGAGGACAATATTAATGCACTTGCCCATATTACCTAATTAATTGATTATAACATCAACTTCAATATTTAAAAAAGTCATAACAGTAACTTAATGTATAATTCTACTGGAACCGAGTTAAAGCTTTGTCAGAAATCCATAATTTAAATAACAAAATTTACGAATTATGAGATAAGAAATTAAACAGTAATAAATATTTGATCATAATGCGATTTCTATATTTGCTTATGTATATATATGCGATGCGTCGATGGTAGTGATAGGTACGTAGTACGTCTGTCTGTTAGTCGGTGAGGGTAGGTACACAGGTCGCGAGCGAACATATATCTATAACTGCCACCAAAGCAACCCGAGTCGTTCAACAATTTGGTAACGAAAATAAAAGTTAACTGATTAAAGACTAATCCACCCTCCAAACAGCGATACGAATACAACAATAAGCAGTCTCACAAAATATTTTACAAAATTTATCTTCAATAAACTATCTAGAAACTATAATTCATCGGTGACGTCTTTAATATTTCGTAATTCGTACTTAAATAAATTTCAAATACATAATCAGCGCTATTACTAGACATTATTAATATCAGGAATCGTTATCTACTCATGTATATACTTAGTCTCGTTAAAATTACAGAACATAATTTCGTAATTAATACTATACACAAATCGACAACACAGTATTTAATCTTAGTGCGAGATTCTCTGGGACTGGCGCGCCGGCGCTGCAGCGTCCACATTACGTACGACACGGATAGCGAACAAACGTCTGTCGGTAACGAACCTGAGCATAGTCCTCCTCAACCTTAAGTACGACCACATTCCACACTTTAGTCCTATGGAACTCTTCCTTCCCGGCTGTTTAGCTAGCTATACCGTGGTGAAGGGGGTAAGTCCCAGAGAAAGGCGCGGGTCACTGATGGTGTTTAGGCGGCGGGGCGTGGTGCAGCGCCACGTGGTGCGGCGCGTGGTGGTGCCCGCCGTGGTGGTTGTGGTTGTTCGCGTTCGAGTTGTTGTTGTTGTTCTGCGCCGCCTGCGCCGCCTGCCGCTGCGAGTTCTTCTTGTTCTTCATCCGTCTGTTCTGAAACCATATCTTCACCTGCCTCTCTGTCAGGTTCAGGTTTCGCGCCAACTCCCACCTCTTCTGCTTCGACACGTAAGCGTTGAAGAGGAACTCTTTCTCTAGTTCGAGGGTTTGGAACTTGGAGTAGGGTTTGCGTTTTTTGCGCACAGTTACTTGGCCGGTCCAGTCCAGCGGGTTTGAGGAGGGGCAGCCGACGCCCACGCCCACCGACATCGACAGGGAACCTGCACAAACAAACCATGTGTTTTACTTGGAACGAGTGCAGCTTGAACAAAATTATACATCAGTAAGTCATGTTCTAGTTTGAACAAACAGTTGTTGTAACCTAATCAAAATGGTGTCGAACACGTAAATATCTGTTGGCACGACATGCACTCGTACAATTATAACCAATACGCATAAGCTTAGTACGACACAAAATATTATTTTAAATTATCAATATTATTCCAATTGCTTTCTTCGCTAAATACGTTTAATTTCCACAGCAAAACGATTTGGATTACTTTCTAGTAGCCCGGTCATTCTTATTCGCTGCGGTATTCGTTAATTGTCTCGGGCAGAATGCATTACAAACTGCGCTGGCTGCACGTTTCGCTTTTAACTAGCTATTTCCATGCCGTGTTCATAGAAACAATTGTGGGCCGGTACGGCGCGTTAGAAGTTAACACACACAGCGATTTATGCGACCGGTCCTTTTGATGAGATCACCCGCAATAAACTTTGTATGCGATCCGCGACCTTCTCGATATTCGATGCGTGCAACACACTGCACCATTTCCTATTATTCAAAATGGTGCACGTTTGAGCATTGCGAAATAGATGCCTCATTGTCTAGCGGACGAGTGTGAACGGGTGTCGTAAGACTAGCTCGCATCTCGAAACGAACAGTACGTCGTATTGTCTCTTACACGACACGAGCGCTAGTCTCAGGCATACTACAGCTTTCGGAGCACTAGACATCAATTTGCTTTAGAAAGGAAAGCAAATTAACTCAGGTATAGAAACGTTGGTTTAAATGTAGCTTGTATATCGAATTTCTATTTCATATTGATGTATGAGATGTAATCCGAGGAAATTACTACTTGTGCATGCTGGCAACATGTGTTGGTAATGGAAATTGTTCATGTTGAAATAATCTCTGATTTAGTTGGAACAATTCCGTGTTATCGAATTCGTATGAGATGTATAAACATGGCTATTGACACTTGTATTGCAAAACATTTTACTCTGTTTAAATTGAAAAATATTGCATTTCCAATATTTTACTTTTGTATTTTGAAATTTCTCGTTACTGAAGCTGATAATGTTTTACGATTTATTGAGGTCAGAAGCGGATTGAAATTGAATTCATCATGTTTATATTTACTCTGCGTTTATCGATTCCCTCCTACTCAGTTAGCTTTATGCGACAACACTTAAAAAATGATTATTACTTCATTCATAGTCTTCCAAAAATATCTTTCTGCCATTCTCTGACATAATTCATATCTACTTCTTCTAGAAACAATCGCATATTATTCATAACTGCCCTACCACAAGCGTGTTCAGTTAGCCGACTTGATTTATTTCTTTCGTACTACTCTTTGAATATTGATTAAATACCTCTAATGTGCAAATTTGTATTGTGTTGCCGTTGTAAACTGGATGCGGCCTAAGACGAATATGCTAAATAAATGAACCTACCTGTCGAATGTTGAGTAAATCTCATTCATTGAATAAACCAAGGAAATTAATACCATTGATTTTTAATGTCTGATTTTATGAAGTTAACTACTATGAAAATAAATGAATAAAACTCCTAATCAACTATTCGTGAATGCTTGGTTTCGAAATGAAGGAGTTTATTGGTCTCCAATAAAGGTTAACTACTTCGCAGGTGGTGTGAACTAAAAAAGGTAACCAATCAATGATTGTGTTCTTTAAGGTGACTATAAAACTGATTTACATGAGACAAAGTATTGTACTGCGGGCTGTATCAATGGAGGACAGAAACACAGATGTAGAGAACCACTGGAAGCGCTCTACCATCTTGATGTTCTTCTAAAATTGTCGTAATAATTTAATATTTAAGATTTATGTATTAACCTTTCGTATGCCGGAACCTAGATCCACGCGAGACACAATGGCTTTTTAATTGTGTCTGTAATTACGGCATTCAACCGGTTAATAAGTAAAGCGTACTAGAAATATCATTTATGCAACAAGAAATGCCACCAGAAAATCTTTGCTCTTTTAATTTTTCAGAGATTTCCTAAACATGTTTCTATAATAAATTGAAAAGAAAGCACGAGTACCAAAAAAAATTTTGCAAAGCTACTGCGGCTTCCAGATACAAATGACTCTTTAACTTCTTTAAAAAGACACCAAGACAATCCATAACATACCTAAATGAATAGGCAGCATGTATTGCAGTCCGAGGCAAAATAATAAGCAAGTGGGCGTAAAAATCCTTCTAGTCGGATTCCTTATTCCGTGGAACAAACGGCAATTGTTTAAAGAGAACATAATGACAAGTGGAGTTGTCAATTATGAGGGAATAGGTAGCGATCAGGAGCTATAAAAGTGCGGGTTCTCTTCGACCATAAAAGTTTACCTACCCGACCGCGAGCTTTGTCTATTTCGTGTACCAACATTACTTTGCCAATTCGCTACGAAGACCCTCTGTTATTCCAACGGGATAGAGTCCAAAATGGTACTGAAAAAACGTATTTTGTTTTGTAGCCGAACGGCCGAGTGAACGTATGATTGAAAGGAATTTCTGAGTTAAGATGTTTCTTTTGACGTACCATACCGTGGAGGCCACAAATGAATTTCTCCGATTTGGTTTGTTTTCGTTTATTGAAACTAAGTTGTTGTCGATAATAAGATGTGAACCGCATGGAGTGATGGCTGAAGATTGATGAACGCATCTGGTGTACGCGAGAAAGCGGAACGCGCGGAGCGAGTCTCGCTAACGGAGCCAGTCCACAAACCGTTTACTAAGCCGTAAATGCACAAATCAAAGTCAATGTCAACCTCAGGTGGGCCGTAAACACACAATCATAAAGTGACGTGAACACTCGTATAACTTTTTCAACAATTGTTTCCTTTTAATGGCCCATTATATGCGCGTTTTACGCAAAATTATGTCAAGTTACACCTCTGCCGTAACAGAGGCGCGATAAACCCATCTTTATGGTTAGGCGGCGATCGAAAGCGAACTAGCGGCGAGCGTTTATGAATGGAGCCTTTTTATTGCTCTCATATTTACATGGCGCTTGTAGTTTAGTAATTACTACTTACTAGCGCGATTTGGGGAAGGAACCAGTATTATTGCATGTATGTGACGTGGTCGTGGTTTTACGATTCATAAAAGTGATATGTATCTACGAGAGCTGCGAGTATGCACCGGGCGCGGGGCGGCCGGTCGCAGTAGCTCCTAGTTTTTTATCGTCTCATCAACCTGTAATGTGTTTATTGTAGCAATATTTGGTTTATTGCCACTACTCAAAGATCAGTTTATTGTCTTAACGCTCAGGTATCGTGTTTATTTATTAGTTATACATTTTTATTGGCGCTTTATTTTACGTGAACTTTAATTTATTGTCGGTTGTATAGCGCCGTTTTACATTGCCTATAAAAAGGTGCTTACGGTTCATTTTTAAACATTTGTAGCACGTGTTTCGTTCATTCATCAAATTTATGGAGGTCTGTGGGAAAATGTTTTGGTTTGGGCGTTCAGTGGCTTTCTGAGGGAGCTCTATTAGGGGATTCCGTAGTGAACGTTGGGCCAATGTTTACTTGGCTAACAGCCGATGTTATTGACATGTTTAGTACTACAAATGTGGAATATTTAGCAGATTTTATATTTATGTAGAAACTTACCTGTTGCTTACAAAAAAACTCTACTTTCTCTGTATGGTTTTTATCGGAAGACATTTTAGAATAGCAGATTTTGACTAGACATTGACTCTACAAAACGCAAAATTACATTTGAACCAGATTTTTCCATTTACACTCTCAGAAAGTAATTTATCGTTCCAGAGCATTTTTTTAACTAAACACATTTCAGTTACAAATAGCCAGAACATACATCTCACATTCATTATTACATACACATAAAGTCCATGAGTGTGAAGTATCGTGCAGTCGTGCCAATCAGCTGTCTTCGATTAGAGGAAAGAATGCGGTATCAGACGCGAGTGGAAGTGTGCTCGCTCTACATGAGGCACGCGCACATCGGCGCGCCTGTTTGTGTGCGTGCGGCACACATGCACGCCTCGCCCGTTGTGTGCGCCTCGCGCAGCGCCCTCTGGTGCCCAGCGGACGTCAACCGTGGGTCAAGGTTGACAAACTCATAATAAATTATTTACAAATCAACTTATCAGCTTCAGCCTCTCGCAGATTATTACAAACTTCAAACTTTAAAAGTACTGAAAATCAAAGAACCCACCCAACAACTCACGTATTGTAATATTGAACTGTAGGTATTTGTTTATAAATTCCGATAAATGTTTTGCTGAACTATGTTTGGTTCTAGTCTCGAGGCAGCGATAAGTTCCAAAGATTACAAACAGCGATGCTAAGACCGGACGTCAAAAAACGTGAGCTCTGAGTTGGTAACGATTATAAACAAATATGTAGGAGTAATGAGATGCTACTGACCGGGCAGGGATCCTGGAGGCGGGTAGGGCGCACTGGACACTGAATCGGGTGCGTAGTTCCGGAGCCCATATGCGTCATGCGAGAAGCTGGACGCCTCGGAGACCGCCGTCCTGCGCTCCTCGCCGCCCACGTAGGGCAGGGGCTGGTCGCCGCGCGGCGCTCCATACGGGTAGTTCCAGCAGGGCTGCGAGAAGCCCTGGTGGCAGCCGCCGTCAGCGTACGGCTTGTACTCGCCGCTGCTTGCGGGCCAGAAGGGCAGCGCGGACTTGCGCTCCCGCTCGACGGGCAGGTTGTAGTAGGTGGGCCCTGCCGGGTACTGGTGCTCGAAGGAACCTGGACCGTCAGGCGGGTAGCCCCAGGGCTGCTGCGCGTGCCGGATAACACCAGGCTCCGGCTCGTAGCGCTTGGCCGGGATGTGCAGCGGCGGCTGGGGCGGGTTGGAGCCCACGGATGCAGGCGAGGCGCTGGAGGCGGACGGCGGCGCGGCTGCGGGAGCAGCCGGCGGGCTGCCTCCGGGCGGCGACGCGTGCGGCTCCTCGTACAGCGCGCCGCCGACGCCGTTCATCATGGTCCACCAGGCCGGCCCCGCGGAGTGGCCGGAGGGGGGCGCTGGCGACGCGGCCGCCGCATCGCAGGGCGCGCCGAGGCCCCCGACATGGTTGTCAGGGTACAGGGTGGCGGCCGGGCAAGCCACGGGGGATCGGGACGGTCACAGGCAGTTCACGCGCGTCGCGGGCACATTGCACCGCGCACACACGCGTTCCACACACAGCAGCAGCACATGAAAATCAAAAGGCGATCCCGATTTAGCTAGCTGGCCGGACGGGACTCACCGCAACGTTTACTGTCCAAAAAACTATAACTCTTGGCTTCGTTGGAAGTTTTAGAAACTATTTCGAGAGTGCATCGAACAGTCACTGATATGATAAGCTCTCGTAACCTCCAAAAAAATTTAAGTCCATTTAGCAGTCTAAAACTGTCTCTATTATTTTTGCGGTAAAGTTTATTGTAAACAATTTACACATGAATTTTCTTTTGCAGAAAAAAAGTTTTGTATTATCTGGATAAAGTTTGTCGGTGACGCAACAGTTTTCTTATTTATTTGAGTGGACGTATCGGTAGGTTGTTGTCGCGAGCGTGTCGTGTTTGTGCGGTCGGTGCGGCGGTGTATACGCGAGGCGCGCGTTCGGCGGCGCGGTCGAGCGCGGAGTGGCGGCGTGTGCCGGTGTGGCGGCGCACACACGCGCGCACGCCGGCAGCGCCATCCGGCGGCGGGCAGCAGAACTAATCCGCATCAGCTACGCGAACACAGCTCGTAGGCGGGCGGCTGGCGAGGCGCCCAGTTTTATGCCCTCACGGTATTTTCCTGGGTTTCCGTTTTGGTATTGTTATTTCGTTGTAATGTTTTTATTTGAAAAGTAGAATATTTTAAACCGACCAGTACCTAAGTACCTACCTATATTTATTTTAAAATTATTCTTAAAAATAGAGTCAAGAGTCTTAAATTTTTATTTAAACTTCAACAATTTTATTTATTTAAATTATTGCGAAATACTTTTTGAAAAACTTAAGTTTATTATCAAAAAACCAAAGACTCTACCTTCGTATTAGTTGCGTGCGGCCAGTTTGTATCGTTGTATCTCAAAGGGTTGTCGAGAGCGAGCGCGGGTGCGTAGTAAAGCGATTAATGGAGGCAAAATAGCCATAAACTGCCGTTTAACCAAACTGCAAGCATCACTCGGCCATCGTCGACTTGCCACCAATAAAAAACGCGAGACTTTATGACGGCAACTCACTCACATTTTATTGTGAGTATAAACTTAATTTTATCGTCTGTTAATTTCACCACAAATAATGTTAGGCACCTACTAGATTAAATTATATAATTTTATTTTATTGCTATTGTCAATGGCAAGGCCGCGTACTAATGCCTTATATTCAGCCGGTTCAGTGACTGTGAAACTTAGCAATTTTATGTTTTAACAATATCTGTCTAGGTTGATTAACGGTTTTTACAGTTATGCATTTAATTGCAATTTTGTCGGTAATGTTAAGACATTACCTATAAGTGTCTTACTTATAAAATGTTTGACAACTTCCGCTGATAAAAAAGCAACTAGGTACAACGCTCATTAATAAAATCAATTAAAAACAATTTTTAATACTTGACTCTACATTTTTTCTTTCACGATTCGATTAACAAGTACTTTCACAATAAAAAAACTAAATTAATTGTCCCCAAACGTCTAAAAAATATGTAGTAGACCATCTAATTCGCCACACCCCCCGAGCCACCCTTCGAACAAAGCCATAACAACCAATAAATTCAAGCAATATTTTACACATGTATAATGTATAATGTTTACACAAGACACGGCAATAAAATATATCAAGCAAACAATGCTAAAACATACATACATAGAAGTTATGTTAGCTCTTGTTAACTTGCCGAATAATGCCGAACGACACGTCTTGCTAATATAACCGAATTGTCAAAATAATAAGGTGGTGAGCGATGTTTAGAGTGGGAGCGATTAGCGATTTTTGTTGACGTTTTAGGATTAGCGTTTATTTCGACTTTACCTACTTAAAAAATAAGTTGGTATTTATATTTATAGGGTGACAGCTTAGAAACATCGACGCGCAAACTGAAACCATGAAATCAGCACATGATTCTAGACAAATAAGAAATTTTTCGTCCGTTATCAAACAAATTCTGCTGTTTCATACACATCCTGTATAGGTAACACTCTTGGAATGTAAGTAAGTGTTTTTATTAGGTGCATTATATGTGCATGCATTTTAAATCCTGTAGGAGGATTAAATTTATTTAAAACACTGAAGCGACTCTACTAAAGGTCAGATCAGGTAGGATCAGGTAGGTAGGTAATCTAACTTAGCGATTACTGGCGATTACCTATTATTTAATTTATGTTAATTGCATTGCCTTTTAGTTAAATATACAGGTGCATTTTTATTGACGTACCATAATAGGTGATCTGCATTTTCCACTTAAAATTTAAAATATTATTAATGAAAAAAAGGTAGTAACTCTGTCGCGCATTATTAAGATTATATCGACGTTAATAGTTTTACACATTGCCTTTTAAGCATCTGCTTATACCGCTCCTCGCTCTCAGTATTACCGAAGGTTGCTATAGAAGCGTACATTAATTTCCCACACTTAGCGTATGAGTAATTACAATAGGTGACGTACAAAGACAGCTAAAACGATAAATTCGCGACACTTTGTGGACGTGTCAACAAAACTAATAACAAGGATTATGTGTACTTTTCAAATGTAAAAATTTCAACACAATAGAGATTTATAAGTACAGCGTTACACCTCTATCGTTGGCTTCTGTTTGGTGTATTTACATTGTGTAATATCAGCAATATAACATGGCACACAAAAGCCACCTTGGGAAGAGTGATTTTATAAATCTCTATTTTTTGTGATGATTTATGTACTTGGATACCTGGTTACATACCTCTATCCATACGTTAACACGCAGGTATTAAAGTAGATATCTACCAAGTTATTCATAACCACATATCTCACGGTCCGCATGACGTATTAAAATATCCAACTGCGTAGATATTTAACTGGATTATGTAGGTACATTCTACATGCCAGAGCCGCTCATATTTACGCAAATAAAAGTAAAACCAGCGTAACGTAGACAAACAAAGATATGGTTTACAACATAGAGGAGCTTTATGTAGCAACAAAACGAAAGTAACATTATCTCAGTGCAGTGGCGAAGCACAAACAGGCCGAGGCTCGCGTTGAATGACAGAAACAAACATAGGAACAAGTGTGCGCTTGCGCCGAGCCCGTCTATAAATATTTACGTTAGGAAACTCTTCAGGCCAATGGTCGGCCATACATCGAGTACGTAAATAAAAGTACGCTTTCTTATCTCGGCACATGTGTGCGGGAGTTGCGCAAACGTTGGATTGGGGCTATGTATATAAATATGTTAGTACTTTCATAGGTTAGACTCACGCGAAGTTGAATTTTTTTCACCATGAATATAGCAACAATGGTGATCGGAAACGAAAAACCAGTCTCATTAATGCAACGCCTGTATTCATTATAACCATAATTTATCGGTTAAGCCTGACACTTGAGACTATAATCATGCAATTACAATAAATCTTTATAATAATTCTTAACTTGAACTCGATCTTGAATGTTTTATAATAATATTGTTTATAGAAGATATGACATTGACAAATACGTGGAAACGTACCTATTCAAGAGCTTGGTAATTCGGTATTTTTTTATCACAATTGTGGGTTTGTTGCCAAAGTTGTGAATAAGTAGATAATTCATGTGACTATCTAAGTTCCACGAGGAAAATTTCTCCAATTAGGCATTGTTATTATACAAAACATGCCACATTTACCTAATTAATTTTATCATTAATTAAATAGTGTTTTATATTATTATTTTCAGAACCAAAATGAGGCAGGCATTCTCGAGTTATCAACAGACGGTGCTGCAAAACATCGGCTCGGCTAACGGTCCAGCGGCTTCACGTTCCCATCGCACAGGCATTAAATAGATTGTAAAGAAGGCTTTAATACTCGTTCCAATTGAAAAACTCGTCTGCACTCGACTTTCTCTGAACATAAGCTGTAAATTGGACGTAACCTGGAACCGTATGTTACCGTTCAGAGCAAATTAAACTCATTTGAGTTCGGCTTGTTAAAGTTCAGACATTTTAAATTGGATGTTAAAGTTTTGGGAATATTTTCGATTTATCTACACGCGTAAATAATCCAGACAGTCATTTAATTGAAAATACAACCGGTTTGTTTTACCTTAACTAATCGAATTATCGCATTAAAGCTCGCAAAAGGATACTTTGTATAACAGTGACTGTTCGATTAAAATTTTTAATTAATAACATACTTACAGTCTTATAAATATAATCATAAAACTGGTATGGACCATAAGGACGATATAACATGACAGCCAGTTTGCAACATGTAGGTAGGTATACCATCATGGACACGTTTCAGTACTGTACCTACATATGTATATACCTAAGTTAAAATTAAATATAACTACAGCCGTACCATGAGAATATAATCAGAATAAGATTATGAGGTAGGTCTCTCAAGGCTTTGTTTTCCTCGTAAAATTACGTCATAATAACATAAAGAAATAACGTAGTATGTAAATCAATCATTTTACAATAGCTATAAAAATGTAAGCAGAAAAATATGCAGCGCTATTTTAAATTACGCGGAAAATATCGATTCATTTTTTTCAATAATTTTTAGTATCGACATTACGCGTGTCGACATAATCGTAATAAATGCTAATAAATTAATTTTACTTGCCGCTTTTCTTGTGGTTTTACTAACTTTTCATATCTAAAGCGGGCAGATATTTTCTCCAGGGACCACAAACAGTTTCAGGACAAAAAGTTTCAGATCAAAAAGTTTTATTATAGGTCCCTATATTGCCTTCTTGGGTTCAAATATTTATAAAGTAGGTAGCTAAATACAAATATTTGCTACGGTGAGACATGATACTAACAAGCTGACTTAGGATTATTATGAGTCAAGATATAGTAAAGTCCTCAAATAAAGGTACAGGTCAAATGAGACTTAAGCAAACCCTAAGCTATATTCCGAGTAATATCAGCGATGCAACGGGGATAATCCGCAAATATACACTCTAATTTACATAGTAAAAATTTTAAATATAATATTCACCTTGTCGTAAACTCGCTAGCGACGTTTGCGTAAAAGGGCACGGTAACCTGTGAACAAAGAATAAGAGATATAACATTATGTATTGGTACTGCAATATAAATTATACACATTAATTGTATACATCTGCATAATTACACACTAAGCGGTTCTCAGGTGTATCCAATCGGTAAATTGTAAAACGTTTATTGGATAACACTACGCGGCGTGTGTTTATTAATTCCTTAATTACTATGGACCTACGAGTCAGCTACAACGAAAACCATTATTAATGACATGTGTAGACATTTATGAGATTGTATATTTTTTATTGTAGTTATTAAGCGTTACTGTTCTATGTCGTGATCGAAGGCGGTGTGTAACTGAAAGAAGTCGTTAGAAAAGTTTTTTGAATACAAAAAAATGCTGGAACTTTATAAATGCGTGAATGGGCGATATTTAGTCAAGTGTGGCGATTATTCGGAAATTAAGGAGTCGTATTTTATCGAATTTTGTATCAAAGGTGACGTTAATTCTTGTGCATTCCTGGTGACTGGCTTACCGACGTGATTGAACGAAGGTTTGCAATGGAGGATAAAATCATTGAGGATGTGCAGTCACTTTTCACGGTCGCTGCACACTGACAGCTAAGAAAATTTATACGCGACATAAGGGCCAATTACGTAGAAAGTTTGTATCAGGAGGTTTCATTACGACGTGTCTAATGAGCGCGCGTGGAACTGCGCATTAAATCATCGTCGTGCAGTGCGCGCCCAACGACATTACTCAGTTTATTTTTAAGTCAAGCACTCCTCCACCCACAAACATCCCATTGACAACTTCTACGGTTACAATTTTATTTCCTAGCTCCATTCGAAGCCAGTAGGAATATAAATAAATCCTTTCTAAGTCATTCGATACGGCGGTAAGTCACGAAGTTTACATAAAATAGGTGATTTGCGCCGAATGCCATGGTTATTTTTTCTGATTTTCGTTGGGGGTGCTCCCCATATTTATGAGCGAAAAAAATCATGTTTACAAGACTTTTTTTAGGTAACGATTGCGTCGCCTACGTGTGGGAGTCGTAAAATGTTTTGTGTTACCTAACAATTAGGAGGATGCCTTGATGATTGATACTTAGCAGTTTTCCTTTCAAACTCGCTATATTATTTTCTCATACGTTCCGCTATGAATAGAACGAACAAGTGAAAACTATTGTAACATATCGGCTTGTATATACTTAAATATAATTTTATTGATGTAATTAATTCCTGCAGCTGTTTGACATTCACTCGTATTACACACATAAAATAACTACCAGAGATTAGCGGTAAGTCCAATACTAATTGGAAAACTTGAGACCCATCTGCGTCGAAACTTGGTCGATGTTCATCTAAGTTTATACTCATTCCGTCCCTGACTAAACTTCGTGCGCGTAATCCGGCCGAGGGTTTAGTTAACCGAGACTTTTTTACTTTTTTCATCAAGTACGAGTAAATAGAGCAGCAGAACTATGGTGGAGGGCACTCGACTTGACATTTACGACTCAATCCCAAAACATAGGCCGTCGGCTGGCCGAATGGCGTGTAATTTTACCAACTTATTTAGCGCTTCCCCTCCCCCCGCGTCGCCGTGTAATGAAGCAGGTCGAATGGTGCCCGGATGTGAGTTTAGAGCTCTTCGTACACTGGTGGGTAGAGGATTTCAATGGCCGGAGTGTCAGGACGAGTTTGGGCGCGTATTACAAGCTGTCAGTTCACGTTATCTGCGCCACAAGTATATGTTATCGGAATGTCTCTCCCACGGTTGGCTGGTCAGACCAGTGATACAGAACTGTTTATGCTGCGGCGTTTTATCATAAAACTGTCGTCGGCTACGATCTCAATAAGACCGACAAAATACTTCCGATGACAGATATTTAGGAGATTTATTTATATCTTTATAATAGACAAATAACGTCGGGATATATCGTGGAAAGTTGTAATTTTATTGCGAATCATAACTACATTCATTCGATTGAAGAGATGATTTTAATAGGCGTGGTTGACGTTCCATTTTGGGTGGATAGAGACAGCTATAATTTGTATCTGTGTCGCCATATTTACAATAACAGAATCGCGAGGGTGTAGGTAGGTGGAGGTCCGAACAGTTAATGGTGCGAAAACTGACTGGATCATATCCCTGGGTTTACGACTCGAGAGTAAACGGCCGATTCATTTGCAATTCTAACTGCGCCTCGGATACGAGTCGCCTGCGATGCTTCGCCGACGTCAAAACATGCCTGTCTAGTCTCTGATTTGGTATTATAAATGTTATTTGACATTAAAATAACGGGTTTTCTAGATACACTCCTAAATAGAATACAGAATTAGCTCGGATTTCCATTTAGGATTTAGAGGAAATAATTTAATGCTACGAATTATATTCAAATCCTTTTCTGATCCTATGGCTGGAGTATATTGAGCTGTTAAATAACGTGAAGGTGAAACAATACCAACCAAGTATTTATTTCTCTACCACGTCACGTCATTCGTAGAACAATACAAATTTCCACACCGGATCCCCAATCATTAGGGCATCCATAAACATAGCCGTACGCATACGCGTATACTTGTCGAAAAGCCGGTGGTCCATCTCACTTAGTATTCTAAACACGCTCGCAGGCCGATGTTATCGTCAAGGACATATATTGTGATTCGTAATCGTAACCCGGCCCGGAATAGATCACCCGCCCGATACCGTCCGATCGATGAATTAAAATGTCTATGAGCTCTCTATGTTGTGTTTGCGTGGAACGGTTTTCATGCGTCGAACAAATTCTGTCGGGAACTTTACTGTTTGCAATACCTATGTTAATTTATCGACTGTTGTACTTATTCAACCCCCTGCTAAATGCTCATTTGAGAGGCTCCCTGGCTTACGAACAAAAATAAACGATGGAACATGATTAGACTGCCGAACGAAATGTATTTGATTGTGCGTGGGAGGTACATGCGGGCCTTTATTGGACGGAGACACGGTTACTTAGCTGTGATTGGATATTTCAAAGGAAACGGTTTAGGCACAGTACTGCATGACAACATGTTTGAAACTATAGCTCATTCCCCATGGGAAGAAAGTTTATTAGTTTGTTTTAGGAGGTATCAAATACAAAGACTACGTAAGTCGCAGTCCCTAAGCAGGACAGTCTGCTTTCATTAGCATCATAATTTTAGTCTGAGCAAAGTCTCCATTTAAAATAAAATTAAAATAAAGGTAGGCATTAATATACCAGCCCACTCACAACATATCTCTCCACTCAGCCCGACTTCAAACGATCAGATTAAAACGTCGTCATGAATATCACAATCGCAAAATCGCAACATTGTTGCGAATTTTCGTCGGCATTTAATATTTGCATGACTATAAATTAAGTCACTGAATTAATATGACAAGGTGTCGGGCTGTATTCTGCCTGTATTTTAACGAACATTGGATGTCAAAATTGTATATTTTAATTAGACTTGTTTATAAACAGTTATGCAGATATTTGTGAAGGTATCCAGTCGTTAAAATAAATTGGTTTGCGTGTGGACGGATATTGTATATAACCAGTGTTAAGATTAAGATAATATTGAAGACGGTGACGATGAAAAAGTAAATGGCATAGCGTAGAAACAAACAAAAATAGGTACCTAGGTTGGTCTTATCCTACTTATTCGGAAAAAATACATACCCTTGTTGGGCTGTGAGCCAAAGGCCATCTTAACTATTGTAAGTACCTACGTCTCGCAGTCCTGCTTTTAAGGAGAATAAAGATAACTTAGATTAACATAATTAAGTATCTTGCAACACAGCATTACAACTAACTTTAGCCCTTCTTGTAAAGATGACATCTCATTGCAACGTACTTATCATTCATATACCTTCGTATACAGTATGTAATAAAAATGTAAATGAGTCGGCAAGCGGGTGGGGCACAACGAAGGCACGTTGCACATAATGCAGTTTGACCCGAAAGCTACCTGCATGCTTATTACTCGCCATTTCTGTCGTGAGAACTGTTTTTACTAAAAATTTCGCCTTAAGATGGTATTTTTATCATGGTACGTTTTGTAACCATAAAACGATTATGTTGTTAAATAATTATGACGCCTTAATGATACGCGTGGCAGATGAAAATGACATTGAAGAAATAATAATGCCTAAACTACGTTTTTTAAACGAATCAGATTATTATGTAAATAACTTTTAAGTATAATTAAAGAACGTCCTACAGAAACGTAAAAGAACTCAATTATTTTTAATCAACTGACGAAGTGAACATCAAGAAAAAATTTCGCAAGCTTTTAATTCAAGGCTTTAACTACAAACTGGGTAAAAAACCTTTCACATAAAAATGGAAGCATTTTAATAAAATGCTACATTAAAACAATTCCTAGAACATAATTTAAAAAATTAATGCGCCCACACACCGAAAATGAAGCCCTATTTTCATAAAAACAGCCTAGTAATGAAAGCTCAGCGTTAATTGCAGAAGGTAAGCCGATGGGGTGTGCGAATGAAATGAAGCCTTATGAGGGGTATAATAAAGTAGAAATTCAAACCTTAGTATCATGTTCTGTGTGGCGGCGCCGCCTCACCTGTTAGTAAGGTCGACCGCGAGGATGACCGCGCCCGAACCTTACCCGCAACACGCCTGCAACAAATGGACAAACCCTTTAACATATAAAAATATAATATAGAGAAAACAGACTAAGGTAAGTCAAGGAAATGTCAAGAAAATTGTAGAATGGAATTTCACTCCATCGTAAGCTTTCAAATTACACTCATCTGAAACCAGAAAGCTATATTCTGAAGATCGTAAAGAACTCAGTTTTATTCTGTTGTTTATTATAAAAACAGCTATTTGCTGTAGGAATAATATTGCTGCATTGCATAGGCGAATCTAATTGGTCAGTCATGAACTAACACCTTCAGTTATTACAACAGCCTTGTAATTACCCTCTAGTCGTGATAATATCATACCTACAAGATGTTTTATATCAAATAAAACGAAGGATATAGTGCTCTTTGGGATGCATATCAGATATAATAAAAATATTGGCACAAAAACAATGCAGTGCCATTCACACCCACTCTTGAATGCAACAATCTTGCACATAATATTACCACAATAATTTAGTTAAAAACATTTATAGAATTTTTACTACGCAGTAAAACTGGAAAAAGGCACATATTCTGCTGCCCTTAACCAGTCTCCTTCGTATATGTAACTCGTTAAGTGGCTTTATTTAGTGGAACGAACTTCATCATACTGATACTATCGTGACAAACAGTTTCTTTGTTTCGTTACTTTGTAAGAGTTCAGGATAAGGGAAATAGGTACGTTTTTTTAATGTAAGGTTTTGATGTAGGTACCGTGGGGAATTGTTATGATTTATGATGAGAAAAACTTCCTATATACCTACACAGTGTGAATGACTGGTCAAAATCACAATGGTGGAGTATTTATTTTTGTTTAACACACAAAAATCAAAAGTGAATCGAAAAAATATTGGATGAAAATATGATGATATTTTCCATTAGGTACTGTGGAGACTGGCTGTAAAGCCACACCTCTTTATAGGACAGGCTGGTTATATTTGAAGGCATGTTCCATTCGAACGTTCAAGCGCGTGTCAAATATTCTGTTAGTGTTTTTTTCTTATTTTAGGAGCAGTGTTGAATTTGCCGTTGTACGATAAGCTTTTCTTAAACATTAAATGCTATTTGTCGTCAGCACGTCCGTTGCTACGACCCCCTCTACAGTACCTACCTAGGTACCTACTACTTCATAAAAAACTGTTTCATTTTTGAGCTACGAGTATCATACCCTATGATACAATTAATTCGAAGTTTGGTCATGGCGCAGTAAATATCTTCTGAAATAATTACATAATTACACTGAAAAGCTCCAAAATCAAGCTCTGGTGAGATAAAGCCTTGCCTACATTCGTACATCCACGGTTTGATGACAGTATTAGGCCGCAGTGTGATAAGGGACGAGACAAATTTTATTTATCGGGACAGAACAACTCAGTTATCTACCTAACTTGCCGTAACTTGGGGTACTAATCTACTTATTCGTTTTCAGGCCACTTTAAACCTAATAAAAGTTTATTTGATTAAGTATAAGAACAACGCATTAGTTTGTCTAGACATAAGTAAATATTAAAATGTATCTAAAAACATTTCAACTTGACATTTACCTATTTACATAGATAATTTTAAAATTATCATATGCCTGGTTATTTTGAGTGTATATTTTACCCACATTTTCGGAACAAAATCGACAAGAAACCAAGAACAACGGTGTCTAATCGATAATTTAATCGATATAACAGTTACATTAACATCATCCCATTGGTGTGGAAGCTTATTTCATAGATATTCGTAGCATACCCAGACACTATTTAGGTAAATTAAAGCTATAAATTAAACCGAATAGTCGCCGTCGACAGGCTTGGTTAATACTGTTGACAACAGGCTTTTAGATATTATTACTGGCTGGAAATATTTTGCTCATTTATTTTTATTTAAAAAGAGAGTTTATCTAAAGACCGATAAAGGTCAAAATTCTTCATAGTTCATTGTATTTTTATTAGAATTTATTAGTGTTTTTTTCTGATTGTGGTGACTTCATTACTTTTAAGTATCAAGAAAATATTGAAATTTCAAATAATTTATGAAGATTTATTTTCTACTGCATATAATATCGACTTTGCAGCATTCAGTGATTTTTAACAGAACAATCCATTCCATTCTTGGCTTAAAATCATACCTAATATTCGCAACCAAAATTATAAAAGTTTCTTAATTTAAATATTAAAACAATTAAGTAGGTAGTTATCAACAGGTTGTAGTTATGAAGATATAATAATATGATACGCTTTTAATATAAAATAAAAGAAGAACTCATGTGCATATTTAAAATAAATTGTCGGATTCCTGAAGGCCGTTTATAATTACGTGAGCTATTTATATGATAATATTTTGGTAACATTATAAAATCTGGACATGTTACAGCTTCATTTAATATTCCGGTTTGTGACTCGTTTTGTTATGGTCTATAATTAATATTTACTAATCTTGTTAACTCCTAAGAATGATTTCTCATAGTTGTCTACAAAGTACCTACTTATTATAAAGTAAAGAATACAATTATAATAGCAGATAACTTTGTACCACATTATTAACCTTAAATGAGATTAAATAAGAGGTTCGTTTTTGCAAAGTTTTTTTAAGACCTAGGTTAGTGTTTAAATAAAATATATTTTAAACTTGATTTCCGAAAAGTGTGTGAATATATTTGTGTTGAAAAATTGGGAACTGCTATGAGATAGTTATTTATCAGGTTCACAGTATCAAGTAGGTATTCATTTATCAAGATTAAAATATTGAAAAAAAATATTCCCAGTAAAATCCACCATATTTTTAAGAGTATATTGCCCCGAGTTATAAAAATACGCTACCCTACAGTTTGCAGCCGCATAAAAAATCTGCAGCACTCAACGCAGACAGGTTTCCTTGAAAGAAAACTTCTTTTTCTAATTCATTGCGCTGCTAACGCTCCCCAAGGAGGTTCCATTAGCAAGAAAATGGAAGTGCGTCTACCCTTCAAAGCTCTAGAAATCTCAGCAATAAATGCCCACAAGCTCTAAATTTATTTTTATCGTTTGTACCACTTAAGGTATAAGATTGAAAACAGCTCGCGATATTTCCCGGTAATAGGTATAATTTACTCGGATTTTTTTCTACGCTGGCAATAAAATATTTACGGGGTCCGGATGAATTCATGAGTTGGGCCTGTCCCCGTTCTTCCACTTGGACAAATTAATTCATTTTCATGAACAAACATTATTAATATTCAACGTTATTCATCGCGGAGATATTTTTTGGGGACGCTCGGAATAATTGAGACTAGGAAATTGGGTCAGAGCTTAAGAGCTTTGTTGTGTTATAAGCAATGGTTATAAGTATTAGTAGTTTGTATTTACATGATAAATCTATTAGTTTTACAAAAATTATCAGGATTTTTGTGATAAAGACCAAATATCGAATATCTTAAAACCGAGTCGAGAAATAAAGTTCGCCTTTGTACTTATTGTATGTTAATGATGTCTTTGCCTTACAAAACATCCCTTTTATTTATATATTCTAAAACACAAACATCTACAACTGCAAGCATCTACCCCGCAAAACAACATACTAAAACAAATGCCATGCAAAAAAGTGGAGTGCATTGCACCGATTTCTAAGAATTGCAGTATCAGCCATCTTTCAGTCGGCAGGCAGTCGTTACGTCGCGT
Source organism: Amphipoea oculea (assembly GCA_945859645.1). Taxonomy (NCBI): domain Eukaryota; kingdom Metazoa; phylum Arthropoda; class Insecta; order Lepidoptera; family Noctuidae; genus Amphipoea; species Amphipoea oculea. The sequence continues at coordinate 10,039,546 of OX243872.1, forward strand.
CGCGGATGCAACGATGCACTCGCAGATACCGCACACATAAATAGTACTTGTATACTTTACTGGCTACATTATGTACCTATGTAAGTACGTAATGAGACAGGCTTGGCTTGCGAGATTATGCAAGTTTTTTTTGCAAGTTGTAGGTATGGAGGTGACATTTAATTTTGTTCGTCTGTGTTTTTGCTGGTTGAATTTAATTTAAAGTACGTATTTGTGTGGAGGCCTATTTTTGATCCTAGAAACAAAAATTCGAAGAGATGTGACATCCGCCAGCCCACATTTTTTCACGCGTAGTGGATTATGGCCCACTCCCTCTCACAGAGAGACCTGTGTCCCAGCAGTGGGAACATTAGGTATATAGGCTGATTTTGATAATTATTATGATGATTTGTATAGAGGTGGCTTTCATTGCTAGATGGTGTTGGAGAAATATACAGGGTATTACGGAAAGGGTATATCAGTACAAACGGGTTGAAGAGTGTATCTGGTCTAGAATCTCTGTACAAAATTTCAGCTCAAAAGCAGTAACTTTGAAAATGCTTAATATTTTTTTATTTCGACAGTTTATTAAATTGAAATCATAACAAACGTGTCACCGCACTACGAGGGTCATTATTCATTATCTGTAGTGTGTCTGTCACGCCGCCGCGCGCCAGTGCAGCGCCGTGATGTCGAAATAAAAAAGTATTAAGCATTTTCAAAGTTAATGCTTTTGAGCTGAAAATTTGTACAGAGATTCTAGACCAGATTCACTTTTCAACCCGTTTGTATTGATAAACCCTCTCCGTAACACCCTGTATAAGTACTTAAATTTGAAAGATTACCTACTTAAAAACAATTGTTTAAAAAACATGAAACCTGGTGAGATGAACATATTTTATTCCCATGTTCTATGCTTTTCATTAAAGCCCCATTCAAAAACACTGGGTAAGGGTAGTGAATGGTTTTATATAAGTAGTCTACATAAAGATAAGTACTAACAATACTAACATAATTGTAAGCTAATATTGTTGCTAATTCATACTAACAAGTTATGGATTTTAATTATCTGAATTAAATTATTATTTATTTATTTATTTAAAGCCACGAAAAGCAAAGGAGCCTATTTAGTGATCGAATTCAAATTGTAAAGGACGTAGGTAAAGTTGGACAAAATAGTTCAACCTTACAAACCGGAGACATATTCAGGCTACATTACACAACACATAAATATCACTTACTGAACGATTTATCTGGCCAAATATGTAGTTACAATTCTCGCCCTACGCAGTAACGGGCGGCGTAGCGTAGGCGTAGGCATAATTTAAGTCAACTATATCTTATACTTTTAAGTCACTTTGATTCCATGTCGAAGTCTAATTATGCAGGAAAGGAAAAAAAAAACTTAGATGGAGTGACTTTTGTCACGACAGAGTTTGTCACGCCATTATTGCCTGCCTTTCTGAGCTTTGAATAAACTGCACTCATTAATTAACCATGGCAGAATTAATATTTATTGCCGTTAAATAAAATAGAGGAATAAATTCACAATTAAAGGTTGTTTAATCTATTAAAAACTGATTGTTTATAAGTGATTCACTCGGTTGTAATGCCCAATGATACAATATTTACTATATATAAATAAATGCGGATGTGTGACCCACCTCTTTGCACATGTGACTGCATCATTTATGGTCTTATCATAATTTAGAGAAGGCGGGTTGATGAATGCGCCTCTTTGTTTCAACAACTTTATGTCTCGCTTTATGGCGAGGTCGCTACGCAACGTGACTCGGTACCACGGCTTGGTACCTTATAGTAAGTACTTTGGTACCTATAATACAGGTTCAGTGCCGATGCCGCGCTATGGTCAAAGGATCATTATGAACATAAAAACATTTAGAAAGACATGAGTACCTACTTACCTACATGTTACTTTGCGAATGTATGTACTTTTGTCACGTTTTTCGGTAGGTACTTTAGGATTTTCCTAGATGTACGCCGCAGTAAATAGATAGGTAGGTAGGTACTATGACTTTATAAGTACATACGTATGTTGCGTTTGTAGGTCTTTAATGTTAGTCATCAGAATACGACGTAGGTATTTTTTGTTAGTAGGTAATAAATACAAACTCATTACCTCCTTATTAGTCAGTATCAAATTAATATTTTGTGATTATTAGTGTTAAAGATAATTAGTAGGTAAGTAGGTACAATTTACGTAAATTAATTTGACTGCACCAACTGCATACTTACTTATACATGAATTGCAATAATACGCACAAAATAGAGTGGAATCTGCCCCACTACTTCGATTTAGTGGAGTAGATTTCACTGCGAAACTTTAGGCATTCCACTTTGCCCCACCAGTGGGGGCGGCCGGTGGGGCAAAGTGGAATAATTCGGTAGAGAAAAATTAAGAAAAAACGGAATTAATCAGAAAAATCTCATGAAAACACAATATTTTTCAGCTGAACTATAACACAATGGGCGTTATAAAGCCTTTAACCAAAGAAAAGAGATCAACGTCTCAAAACCTCTACCTACGTGCGGATAATTTTGAGCACAACCCAAGGGCACACGTCTTTCATATCAAACCACACCTACATGTACCCAGCTCTAAAGAAATAACATAAAAACCATACAAACATTCTACGAAGCTATACATATAAATGTACAAATCCAATTACTTATAGCAATAACAGAGATAAAGCATAGAACATCACGAGGGTTGCACAGCAATGATTCAATATAAGCCTACCCGGACATATGTCGAAGACTTATGCGGACTTTTATTAAACCGACTTATTTGGGAAACAATATGGTGAACTCCGGCCCATTGTACTGAATTGAGACATTGTGAGTAAACGGCTTTATTAAGCTTCGTTAAAGGTAACATTAAATTACATTTTAAAAGTATAAGTAGCTATAAGCTGTTTGCGTTCTCTTTGAGACAAATTTTGCAGGAGGCCTTTTCGTTTTATTTTCGTGTTGGTGGTCCGGTTCGGCTTCGCTGTAGGTAACAGAATTTATGCTGAACAATATCAAATGGTATACATATTAAAGCGATTAGGAACACGTGTGCTGAGAAAATTCATATGAACAAAACAAAACAGAATAACGTTATTGCCTTTAATTAGTAGACATAAAGTATTTTGTATTTTCATTTACACCCTGTTTCACAACGGCGGTGTTCGTTACATCTGGCCTGAAAATTATTTCAGCCGAGCTCCTAATTTTGGTACATTTGCGATGAGCTTAACAAGAACGAGCCAGCGGCGCGCTTTTCATCTTTGAAGCGCAACATTTACATTTTCGTCTCATTTATTTGCTATTTCGGGCCAAGCCCTCCCCCTTCCCCTGCCCCGCACACCCCTCCCACGCCCTCACTCCAATGAATAAGTCTCAGCGTGCGTCAGACGAGAGTAAAACGAAATTGGGAAGGAACGCTCTATAAAGTCTAATTACGTTTGAAGTGAATGCACAAATGTAAGGAAATATAAAAATGTCCGAAAGGAACGAGAATTTATTTGGCGGCGGTCTGAATAAATTTTATTAAGTTACATTTGAATTATATTATATTTTTGTACCTACGTTGTGCTATCAATTGCTTTCATCGCCGAGTGCTTTGAATTACGAGCGCATACTGCCTAACCACTGACACCGTTGACCTTATACACAAACTAATTAATCAAACCACACTACATGGGATATTAATGATATTATACAAGTAATAAAACTTAAATGCATCCTTTTAAATAACAATAAATCTTTCCTAAAGTGAACATAAATCAAATTCAACAAAAACAATAGTTTGGAGGCAAACGGAGGAAGCGAGATGGCACATGATCAGAATGTAATCGCCTAATTCCGGCTTTTATTAAGATATTTTTACGAAGAAAAGCCGTCGTTTTGTTATTCTGGAGACGTTTCGTATAAAAATAACGCGTCCCTTATGCGAACCTTTTGTTTCGGGGCGGCTCCGCTACCATAATAGATATTATTTCGTTGCCACCCCTCCCTTAGTTGACATTCGTGGCTTGCAGTTGGCAGGATGCAACCGTAACGCGTGATTGAATTATCAATTTGGCTAAGAAAGAAATTAAAACTGTCGGCGTACTTACTTAGTATTTTGTCGTGTAGAAAAAACTTTTTTGATTGGTTTTGGAACTTGTGTAGCTACCTTTTAACTATGTGTAGGTACCTGCCCATGGAAAATATTTCAGGGAATAAGGTATTCCTGTACTTATGCAATATAAAGTTTATAATTAGTTAGGGAAAATAAAACCGTTTCAACTCAAAATAAACTTATTATTGGAACTACACTTATTATAGAAACGCTTCGGTTCAATAAATTCCTTACCAGATGGTACAAATAACTTGAATGGCGGAGGGTTACCTTCGTATTATTACAGAACACATATAGGCCCAGATTTCTGTGATAGAAAAACGAGGCCCGAACCGCCCCCGAATATAAATCGCCTTGTTATATTTTCCGGGACATTGGGATTCATGGAGTTTGTGGGCCCTGACGATATGATTCTTCTGAAATAGGAACTGCTGGTGACAAAATTGTGGAGACAAAACATAGATACCCAATAGCTAGGTACATCAGTAGCTTATGATCAAAATATTGTGATAGATAATAATGGAATTTATTCCCTGATCAGTTGAATCGACTCTTTACTCTTGGCACATAAAACTGTCTACAAAGGTATTTTATCTTAGTCAATTCAACGAAAACATTTCTGTATTACGTCTATGTTTTTTTATTTAAGAATAATTTTCACTTATTCAATAAGTTTTCAGTTTAATTATTTACTGTTTCCAACATTCCTAGTTGCCTAATTTAAAAGTGAGAACACATTTCATAACCAGAATCTCCACACCAGGTAATATCATCTCTCGTCTATTTTGGGTGACGAACATAACACGCGAGTTATCTTGATCTCACCACGGCATGCCAGCAGTAGGTAGGTACCTACTACATATAGATTACAAATGCTTTACGTTTAGTAAGCTCAGCACGTTAGGAAAACGTGTGTCCAATCTGAATTTGTAGCAGACACATGGTTACTGGATTTGTAACTATAGATTCGAACGTTTTTTACGAAGAATTGTATTTTGAAGACGTATAAATTTAAAGAAAATAACTTACAGTAGGTGAATCAAGTCTACAATTATATTTAAAACTTTCTTTGATAAAAACAGCTTTAAAACTTAATAGAAACTGCTGAACTCCAGCAATTTCAAGCCATACACAGATCTAAACAGCCAAGTGCTGCTTACTGACTCTGCTTTTAGTTTAAAATATTTCAGACTCCTTCAAATTCAAACATTGTTTTCCAGAATTAAGCACTCAGATTTGCCTACGAATATTCACAAAGTTTGCATTTACAGAATGGTGTGAATTTTCGCATAAAACTCAAATAGAAATTGTCATAATTATGAATCTGGACGGCTCCCCCTATCCGGGGGCGTTTAGAAGTCATTCTCGAGTTCATCCTCCTCTCTTTGTGTCTACTTTATTGTAATTCAAAGAAATTCAAAATATACTGTGTTTTTTAGTTCATTTTAAAAGTTCGAGCGAGGGTTCTGAATAAAATTACAATAAGAAGCTCCAATAAGAATTCTTTAGACAACCGTATCTACAAATATACTTGGCACCTAAAGGAAAAGTTTAAATAAAATAAAATACTATACTTGGTGCGGTTTATTCTTTTCTATTGTTTCAAATCGAGTAGATACCTACCTATACCTTCCTATTGGGTATTTACTGCCCTAGAGCTAACGGCTATAAAAGGCATAGAAATCAACAGAACCAACAGTTTTAATTTATTTTAATTAAGAACTTAATTTATAACTGACAATGAAGGACCGGACAGACAAAAGTAGGTAATCAATTCCAATATTATTTATTACAATCTATTTAAGGTCAATAACAACTAGATGGTACCTACTCGTAGGTATTTGTATCTAATCATATCAATATTATATTACAATGCCTATAAGTAAGTACCTATTTTAACAAAAATTGCATTACAATAATTTAAGTAATGAAAAGCCGAAAAAAAAATCTACTTGCTATCTGTTTCAATACACAGTATCTACATAGCAATTATAAGTAGGTACCTATTCTGCCTACCTATATAATATTATTATAGTAGGTCTGTGGGACCGGTTTAAGGGCGAGAGCCTACGCGACCAAGTTATAATCATTCGTATGTAAATCAGCCCAGCCTCGACTCAGCGAAGCCTTTATCATCTCGTTAAGTATGATAAGTAAAGTGGATCTCTTTTTTTTACTTAAAAAACCCCTCAACTTAATATTTTTCAGAAAATATTTAAAGAACGTTCACAATTAAGTATGCAAATTAAATTAAGTCGCTCGCGTTTTTACTGTGATAGTACCTACCTACCTAAGTTTGCAGTTCGTGACTATATTATTAAACCGGTTTGAATATAAAGGTTCATTGCCATAAATCGTTGATATAATAACCTCATTACTCACGCGTAGCCGACCTGACGTCAGAACACATAAAAATCGGATGTAAAGATTAGAAATTGCATAAGGAAAGCCTTTTAACTGAAAAGGACTTTCTAAGGTCATACGTTTGCATTTCAGAAAAAGTCACATTATCATGTAGATCGTCAGATAATTTTATTGTTGCTGACAAAGGCTCCTTTCAATAAAGTTTGAGGAAGATAAATTAACAAAAGAAAACGTGGTAACAAAGCTGAGTTGCGTAACTCGGCACAAAGGGTGGGTACCCGGTATGAATATGAATGGCTTGTTTGGCAAAATTGGGCCGAAAACAACGACCGAGCGCAATTTCTTTTGTCTACTTTTTTTTTCCCGTGACTACCGACGATTGGCTGCGAACAGCCGCGATGGTAAAATTCTGTTTTTAATTACTTAGGTAGGTACGCTAAAAATATTGTTTTCTTATTGCACGCTGAACGTTTTAACAGAACGGAAGTGTGAGCACTTTATATTCAGATTTTCTGTGTTACGTTTTCTGTTTCCGCTGTAGGTACCTACATATTGCAAATATTGTGATTGATATTCTGAGCGGTTTTTTTGCGAAATCTAACTAACGTTTCTTGTGGAAAGCGAATTGCGTGACGCTTGCAGATAAGATCAAGATATCTCAACAACAAGATTTTTAGTTAGGACGAAATTTCCTCTATTAGTTAGGTACTCGAAATCTGCCTAAATAGGTATAGGTAGGTACGAGCGAATAAATGAATCTGCCTAAATATACGAGCGAATAAATGAGAGAACACAGCAGATGGGTAGTACAAAACTTTCTCCCACTCTCCGCCTATTAAGCGGTCAGAATCCGCAGTTTTCCCAACAAGTTTCCTCAATTGTTTCGGTCGGTAGGTATTTATTAAATAACCCGGGAAGGGCGTCCCGGTCTGTGGGCTAAGCCCGGTCGTGCTCTTAATAAAGCCCTAGCTTAATATTGTATGTGAGTACCTACAACAACAGCCATGTGTCCGTTCTGTTTATATTCCGGCCAAAATAACGGATAGGCCACGCTCGCATTTTATTATCTTTTTAATGAGACCAACATTTTCTTTGTAGGTATTTCATTATTTTTCCAGTTCATTTACTTTAATTAAGGTAATAATTAGGGGTTGATGTTGTAGATATAATTTATGATTTTAATTTTACCTATGAAAAATGTTGAATCTCTAAAGGTACCAAACTAGGTAGGTATGCAGTGTTACAGGTACCTATCACGTCCCTTCTATGCTCATTTACCTACATCACAGCTGGACGATACCTTTATGTTAAAGCATTATCTCTGTAAATCTTTGCAAACACTATAACTTAAATTGCTAGATTTACGTTCAACATTCATGGTATTGAACGCGCAGTCATGAGAACACCGCTGCCGTTGCTGACTACGGTCCGGAAACGTTATCTTGGTTCAACTAAACAACTCACTCCAAACGAACGATACCCCTCGCTACCTCAAACGACGTAAACGACCCTATATTCTATTGTAATTTGAATTTTATCGCCCAAAACAAAGGGTTGTAAATTGAATGCGGGAGTCAAGTAGCAAAGATATTACAGAACATAAGACAAAAGCAATGCTGCCTCAGTAAACCTCTCTCAGACGAGTTAACCAGTTACCGCAGAGCTGAAACTATTCAAATAACTTCTAGGTTGGATACAACTATAGTTACATGTTGTGAAATGTATAGAGATGTAGGTATGAGGCGTCATGTTTTGGCTGAAACACATTGCTACATTTAAAATATATTTATTCAGCCAGGACATGACATATCTGCAGTAAAACTCTCCGAATTGCTGTCAACAATACAGACTCATTTCTGAGATTGAAAAAACAAAAATCGAGGTTAATGTAGGACGAGAAATCTCCTCGCAATTTAAAACTGAAAAAATCAACTTAATTCATTAAAATTACGAGACAGAAGATTGTCAGTTATGGTCTCTGAGAGCGAATGTGCTGAATCGACGAGCGTCGAAGCCGGTCGTAAATCTCTTGAATTCTCTCTGGATGAAAATAAGCGACAGAGTCGTGCCACAGACCAAGTCGCCTCGCAAAACAGAATGTTCGTTCCAAAATCTATTTGTTAACACACCCTACAATTCATTCTGTTTACTTCGGCAGATGATGTTTTGGTGGGTAGGTACCTACCTAATTTATTTTATGCCAACTTTGCCAAAGGCCAAAATAATAATACCTACCTACTGTATCTACCACCAACTGCCAATATATTTCAGACTGTGATTTCTATTTACGTTTCAAAACTATTTTAGACTCGTTATTTTTTTCTCCGTCAGTAGGTAGGTACCTAACTGTTGAGAGAAAATGTTTGAGTGCATAATAATTTGTAACAACATTTTAAATTAAACACCTACCTATTCTTAAAATAAAATCGAGGTAAAATTAAAAATAAAACCTTTCGATTCAATCTATTTTCTAAAAGATCAATAGATATTTCAAAATCTAAAGAACGGGTTCATACAAAGTACCTACCAATCTCTTTGAAATACAAGGCCGCCATCTTGGCGCGTGAACCAATCACAGAGCGTTCTGCCTCAAAATCCAATATGGCGGGCAGGTAGCTGCCTACAGCGTAAGGCCATTCCGTATTGTAACAACGCTGTCAATGGTTGTGAGGAACTCAGATAAATTATTATATTAAGCCGATAAAAAACGACTGCTTATCATTTATAATTTTAAATGATTTCTGAATACTAGAGGTATTAGTAGATGCTTATTCATCTGATTTTAAAATGCGTCATCGTTTTTGTTCCCAATTGCTTATGAAGTAGTAGGTACCTAGCTACTAGACTAGGTGTGAACCTTCTAAATACTTAAATCTAGGTAAGTACTTAATTTAAATTACTTACTTCACTCAAACTATTAATAAAAACCGTGAAAATTAAAATAGATAATAAATTACTATTCAACGTTTAACATCAGTATTAGCGTGTTTTACGACGTTTGGTGAGATAGCCTTTGTAACTGACCTAGGTACGAGCACACAATAAAACTTTATGGATTTTCAAATAAACACACTGTACTGTAATTTACAAACAAAATATTATACAATTTGAAGATAACAAACCCCTGGAAATTTACGGTCAAGTACGCATGTTGATAAAGACTGACTGAAATATGAGAACAGATGTTCGGGGTGAACGAACTAGGAACGATGCGCTTGCGCCGCACGACCCGCGTCGACGATTTATTTATTAAATAAATGTGTCCACATTAACCTGACGATTTATACATAAATAGTCTTAATTACTTTATGACACAATTTGACAATGTATTAATGGCTTTATCTGCCTATCTTTGACGCCATAAAACATACAAATTGCACATCAAAGTTACAACATGATAACCATCTTTATTATCACTGCATAAGTGCGTTTAGCATTTAATTGTGAACAATGTGTTTTAGTAAGTGCAAGCGTTTACTGTTATATCGTGGATTAATCTGATAAGCATAGGTAAAGCGTTTTTCCTTACATGTTTATTGGCAGGTGCGTACATATTCAAGAGCTTAATAACTTCGAAACATTACACTGATAGGCAACACAAAAACAAATAAAACGACTGTTTTATTTAGGTACCTACCTACTTGTATGATAGATAGCCTGAACACGTCAGTAAATATACCTACCTATCTACTTTACACAAAACAGGTTCTATAATGTATTTTGCTGTATGAAAAAAGTGTGTTAAAAAACAGTAGGTACCTACCTAATTAACTAGAACATCTTACTTTTATCAAACAAGAAAATATTTTTATTTTTTCCTCTGAACATAATTTCGTTGCGATAATAGATTCGTATAGTAGATACGGGGAGGGCAGAGGAGGTGATTTAAGAAAATTACATTATAAAAAGAGAAGAAAGAAAACCGGAGGGGTTTTGCCGAGCGGCGCGGCGGCGTCGCTTCAAAGACATTATTATAAAAATCTACCAATTTAAATTCAGATATAGGTACCTAAGGGCGGTCTGCTGGTGCTATATTACCTACGAGTAGATTTTCTATTGTATGAATGGGGCAGGAAAGTGGGTAGTATCAATCAAAGTAATATTAGAGGTAGGTATTTACAGGCCGACGTTTTACCTCTAAAAAATAAATAAAAATCATACAGTTCTAACCATGCAGATAACCCAACTTATACATTTTACAATTATGTATGTAGCTTTGTACTACCTATATGTGACATCCATCAACCCGCCCTGAGTTAATATTCTGAGAAAATTATAGGCTGAATATGTTATATGAATATGCTATTTATGCCTACCTACTACCTACTTATCTACCTACCAAAATAGAGTCAACGTCCAGTAAATACCTACTGTACCAAAAACTACTATGTTTCACTTGAACAAAACTAATCTATCTAAATACCTTTGTGCTAGCTTTTACTGCTACTTTTCTTAAATTGGAAAAGCTGAGACGGATCAAATCCTGTCGAAATGGCAACTTTGCCAATAAAAACTTTCTTTGTTACCCAGATAGTATCGACTAAACTCTTTCATTCGTTCTAACGCTCTTCTATTCGAGGGGAAATGACTGCACATACTTAGATACTTACCTATAGGTAGGGCTTCAATGCCTTTGGGTAACGTTACCTCTGACTAAGGGCAAAAGGGCCTGTGGGATTGTTTCTAGGGGTTATTAAAAACTTTTTAAATCTTTGAGATAAGAAAGCTTTTTATGCTTTAAGAATAAGGGAGCTATCAAACTGATAAGGTTGTAAGTGTGCCTAAATTGCAATGTTTTACAAGAGTTTTTTGTTTTATCTATTGTAATTTTGATTGGGGTATTTGGTAGCTTTAGTAAAATTACACCTACACCCAAATTGCGTAACACACTTCAAACTACGATTTGAAATATTTTGAAGGATATTTCTAATCCATTGCTTCATAAATAATGTCCGAAAAAATAGTGTGCTCAATTTCGTAAATACCTAATACAATTAATGTTGTTTGACTGTCAAAATGAAAACCCATTGTTACTTACTGATAGTGTGTTATGCAATTCCCCGCTGTTCCAAATATGACAATTTTACTTACATAGATTGCACCAACGCGATATTAGGTGAAGAAATATTTGTTTTCCGTGTGGTAGGTAGTACCTGCCGGTACCCCAAGACACCATGATACGTACTTACCTTCAGATGCGTCTTCTAACAAAATCAAAACAAAGACAAACAACCAAGATCTTAATTTGAATTTCAAACTGAGAATATCAAACAAATTCCTTGGCTCTTAGCAGCCAGCAATTACAAAATATTCTCGAGAGATTCCAATTAAAACGTTTCATCCGCAAAATTCCACAGGGTCGGAAACTTCTAAGATCCTCCCCCCTCCCCCTGTAGGAGGGTAATTGCTCCTCACATTCCCCGGATGTCTTACAGGCGAGTTCTTGTTCCCGGACGGAATGTCACTCCTTTACCAACGCTGAAGGAACAATTATTACTCAAGACAGCCGTCCACTAAAGCGTAACGTGTGAACTGACATGAATGTAGATATATGACTCTTTATTCCAGTGATTGTTAGAGAAATGTGTACCTAGTTATTTACTTATGAGAAATCGAATATTTGAGACAGCTTTACAATAGGACGCTCCAGTGGGTTGTTGGCCTAATTACCTATACCTACCTACATGAGCAATTAGATAGGTAGGTACTTGGGTAGGTACTGTATCTTATAGACATTATTATTATCCATATATCCATTAGGTAATTACAATATTAACTAGTGCCATTAAGTAACAAATACCTGCTTCTTGCAACATTAACGTCTCGATAGAGTTTAATATCATTTTATGCAAATTTCCCTATAGATACGGCTAGTGTAATGTTATCACACTACCAACATTGATTGGGTAACTCGTTATTTTATATGACCACTTCCAAAAGTTACAAAGTAACTTATCTGCCAAGTATTTATAAAAATTCTCCGAAAGTAAATTGCCCGATCATGTATAATTAAGATAAGTAGAGGTGCATTAGTGGAAGCGAGGGAACTCATAATTCCCTCTGAACCAGTCGGCACACGCACCGCCGATATTTATAAATAATAACGTAAAACAATATAGCACTGGCTCTTAAGAGTTCGCTACATAAAGCTCGCCCCGAGAATAAATGGATTACTTGTGTCCGTGGCGCGCCATCTAGCGGGGGGCGCGCGAAGCTGTATGAGTTATTGTTATTGCGCGGATATCCCCGCTTCCGAACATGTTTTCACTTACACCCCTCTTGTAGAAGTTGTAAAAATCTGGGCGAAAATATTTTATTAAATTGATTGTGTTTTCAAAACATGTTCACCGCAAAATATTCTTAGACTCAACATGGCATATTTTCCAGATTGCGTCGTAGACTACGCGTTGAGACTTTTAAATTCCTACTCAGCTTTTTCTATTAAGGCATTATGCAGGATAGCAATTCTTTTAAAAAGGTATCTTAGTCAAACTCTGTTCATTGAATCGGACGTTATTGCAAACGATCTAAGCGTTCATCGCAGCAAATACCTAATGCTATGCTACGTTCAAATAAAACTCCTGAAAAATCATTGGAAAATCTCATGTTTCCTTAGTTAGACTATCAAATTATTAAATTGTATGACTTGGAAACTGATAACATCTCGTTTCTAATTGCCAGACAATTTCCTTTTACGAAATCGTATCAATTAAGTATCTACAAAGAGATAAGGTGGAGTACACGAGAAAGTCATATAGTACTGGTAAACGATACCCGAGACTTATTAGCGGTAACGAGGCCATAAAGATGGCGTTCGTTAGCTCGCGGACAAACGGACACATAACTTACCAGCCGTACTGGAACACCCGCGTTGTGGACTACCGTCGGCAGCTCGTTCTTTTTAATTACCCACACTTGCTTCAAAAGATATGGTAGGTAGGTACCACGTAGGTAATTGTTCAAGCGATTTAAAATAAAATTTTACTAATGAGGGGAACGGATTTCTTTAGAGCAGCTTCTAATTAATTGGATAGATATTTTTAATTATTTCAAAAATGTATCGTCCTAAATACCTATGGGCATCAACGCATAAATTATATCTGTTTATCAGTAAAGAATTGACCGGCCCCCCTCAGTAGTCTGTAACAACTGCGCAGGATAACATAGTAACAAAAATATACCTAAGAAGAAAAACATGAAATAAAATAAGTTTCAGATTGCAGTTAATATAAAAGTAGTGGACCTATTTCTATGGTTATTTGGACACAATAGAAAATACTGATGGCATGCCACCGACACCGCTGATGTGTAAAGATATAATATCAATTCTATTATCAGAAAATAATGAAGATAACAGTATAAGATTGAAGTCAAAATAGCCTTATCGTTATTGATAAAATAAGGGGCCGCTCCTTGAGTAGGGAGTTCCAGGTAGATAAGGTTGGACCAAGGGCCAAACGGGGAAGGGAAACTAATTTGACTAAATTGGGGCCTGATCTATTTCGTAGATAAGTTAAATTAACCAAATCGAACCTGTTTATTTTACACTTGTAGGTAAGTACGTAGAAAAATGAGTTTTAGAGCAAGTAATGAGGAAAAAGTGGTGTTGTATGCAGGGAATTAATTAAATAGGCATGTCTACTAATTTACTGAAGTAGACTAAACAATAACATATAGGTACCTATACCCACAAGTGGTAAATTCACAGATTTCCAAATTTCACTTCATTGAATCATTTTGAAAAAAATTCTACAAACCAATTTCGTTCAAAACTTCATAGTAAGCCGTAACTACAAGTTGCCTTTACAAACATATTTAAATACATTATACACAAGTTGATCTATTTATTATCTATGTTGCTATTTAGAACAATGTCAAAGATAAGAGCAGACATGACTGCTTTATTGTTAACATAACTTTACTTTATACACCAGTAGATATTGAGTAGATTTGCATGTTAAAACAGAATATGAACAACTCATAACACATTCTTGAAAGGTGACACAACCGGCCACAGTTAAGCTATACCAAAACAGTGTTCCAATAATACCATTTAAGATAGGTATCTATCCAATTTTATGTTCAGCGAAGTATATAGAATGTTTTACTCGTTAACGATAATAGAGAGCTCATTATAATAAGAAAGAATATCGGCGTTTTAACATTAAAATAATCCGTGCATAATCTTTTAAGATAATTATCTGCAGTAAATTAAGTTGCATCCTAAGATCATTAAAACGTTGACCAGTCGGGGCTTTTCGAGATAAAATATTACTTAAGGAGACCACACACCACGTGGAATTTAACATCGGTTCCTTAGATTTATAATTTAATTTGTTTAAGTTTAACAAACCTGGTAAAACCAGTTTCGAATGAACATTTCAATAATGGCTGCTTCTGATTCTGACTAACAGACATACCTACCTACTTATTTATTGAACAAAAAATAAAATAAATAAGGTTAGAAATTAGAATAGTCTCCAAGAAATCGGATAAACTTTTTGATCAGACCGCTTATTGATCCAAAGTAAAGTTAAAAGTTAGATTGGCAGTATTAATGGGTTTCTAATTTAATTTCCGTCATGTAATCTAATTCAGGGACAGTTTTTAATTAGTTGCAAGGAGAATTCTGACAAACAACGTACCTAGTCGCGTTTCTCCGTCGCCATCTGTGTTTGCCCGACGAGGTTTGTTTGGCGCGACGCCAAACAACGCGCGCGAGTTTACACCCAGTGTTTACATCAAAATTAATTTTTAGAACTAAAACAAAACACGATTTCCACATTTTTCGTACACAACACCACTTTATCGTCTAAAATCTGGAGCAATACTGACTGTTATATGTCAGCTTTCTCTTTGCTCGCGAAAAAAAACTCATTTAAATTTTAATAGAAAATTGGGTCAACTCGCCTTTCTAGGAAGCGAATGCGCCTGCGCTTGCATTGTATTTATGTAGATGCAAGTGTGTCCAAACATAAACAGTTTTTTTTCATCTGAATTTTAATAGGATTCTGACAGAAGCAAAATTCCGTTTTTTTTACTGTTGGTAGAATTTCTCTTCATCCTTTGAAATTAGGCAAAGATGTGAAAAAAGAATGAAAAAACAGTTAATTCGTAATACCAGCCTAGATAATAGGTATGTTTGGAAATAATAAAAATACCTACATTTTACCAGTAAAGGGCTCATAATCGTTTTCCGAATATACCTAAAGTTGTAGGTATAGTCTAAACTAAGTAATTGAAAACGTTGTCTCTTCAAATATTTCGAGATCATAAATACTCTAGTACCTATATATTTCTATTATGATTATGATTCAAAATATATTTCTGTAAAAATCTGTAAAACCGTCTCTACATCAAACTTTGAGCCCGAAAATAAATATCAGGAAGCTCTACCATTATTATTGAGTTTAGCGCCATCTATTAAAGATGGACGGAACTTTTAGAAGCTTTGAAGGACAGTGTCACACTGTCACGATGGGCTCTACAAGGACAGTAGAACTGTAGAATACTATAATAGTAAGCTGTGTAGAAATAATTGTGTGAACATGGAAGTAATGCTATGAAGTATGACGACATGAGATATCTATGAAATTACCTTTAGGTATCTTACAATACATGTAATATTATAAGATATGTATGTATTAAGTACTCAAACTGTTGGTATAAACTTTTTCATTACTTTTTTATATCTAATAATTATAAAGCCTACATTGAAGCTGTAAAAAACATACCTAGATATCAAGGATAAGCTATAGGTACCTGCTTATTAATATTTTTTATAATAAGTAGGTACCTACTTAGGTACCTACTATCATTTTTTTGTTTAAGTACCTACAACAACATAATCAGCCTATAATGTTCCTGGTGCTGGGACACAGACCTCCTCTCTTTGAGAGGGAGTGGGCCATAATCCACCACGCGGGCCCAGTGAGGGTTGGTAGATGTCACGCGTCTTCGATTTTTTTTGGGTCTAGGACATGCTGATTTCCTTACGATGTTTTCCTTCACCGTTTTGAGAGCAGTGGTGATGAAATAATTTACACAAAGTAAAGCGCCTGTCTGGGTTCGAACCTACGACCTACAACTCGTAAGTCACGGCTTTTACCACTGGGCCACCACTGCTCTCGAATTGATGATCTTAACTTAAAGAAAACTATCATATTTTTGAATATTGTTCTTTGCAATATTTTTTTTTGTTCAAAGTAAATCCTAAACCCTGATTGGTAGGTACTCGAAAGTCACTGCTATCTAATTATTGGGTATTTTTTCTGTGGATTTAGGTACCTACTGTAGATATTAGTAAGTATCTAAGTACTACTCTGAATGTACATAGTATTTCCAAACACTTCTCATTATCCTTTTTCTTCATCTCACTAAATCATATTCATCATGGTGATTAACGTTTCAAGTAACGTAATAATGAATTCATCAGTGTAGATAATAAATTCAAAGCTTTATAAAGCTCTACATTACTACATTTCACGCTCTCCCTCATTTTGAGAACAGCGCCATCTCTCTGAAATCAGCTGAATCGATTCTTCCTTGAGTAGAGGTCACAAACATTTTTGTGATTTACACATTTTATTTTGGTTTTTGGTCTCTTCGAAATAATAATTGTTTTAATTAAAAATAATACATTTTCTTAATCACACAATTAATTATGAATTGTTCGTTTCCATTGTCCCAGAACAGTCATAATTATTATCTGTTTATTGCACATTTTATTAAATTAGCAGTCTTTCAAACATCAGTTTTGTGAGTGAGAAATGAAGTTTTTGTAGATATTATTAGACCAAGATTACCTATTAAATATTAAAAGAATTATTCAAACAAATTTGTATATAAAAAAAGATGTTTTTCTGCAATTTTTAACCGACTTTAAAAAAGGAGGTTCTGTATTCTACAATAAATATTTAAAAAATCTTATAAGAAGCATTCTCAAGAAAGGTTGAAAACATCTGATCTTGGGCCCTCCCAATCGGCAATACAATCAAACTCACACACCAACATTCTTTGTGTGTGTGCTTAAGAATTTCAGCTGCAGGGCCATTGCCATGCCTTGCTATCGACGCCATTTTACTTTATTTGTTGTCTCTTTTCCTCACCCGAGATACGTCGAAAGAGTGATGAGAAAAAAACGGGTAGTTCTATCTCTTTCGCACAGCGACGGGAGTGCTGGGTGATCGCAGCGTGAGTTCTTTCGATTTGAGAAGGGGAATGAAAAATTAAAAAGAAAGAAGTATGGCGATACCGTTCGATGCGCGGTAGGACGGTCCCCGGCCGGCGGACATTTTTGAGATACTTCGAAGATGGCGGAAACTAAAAAATGAGGTTTACGAGATTGGATATTTTCTCTCTTGAATTCTGGTATCAGATTTGGTTTAATATTTTTTGTTTAAAGTTGATTGGAATTTTTTTGTTTTGTTGTATTTTTCGTTGGGCCTTCGTCTTTTTATGTGCAATATGATGCATTGAGCTTATAAGCAGGTTGTATTAATATTTCAAGACTATGCCACAATACGGTACCTACAAAAGCAGTGACAGTCGCAATCAAAAGTGCTTACGGAATAATTATAACTAATAAAGAACAATAGTACCTAGATATTTCTGCAAAATAATATCTAATAATTACCAGGAATTCTTACCTTTAAGGCAACGTCTTGCAGATAATCAAGCGGACTTTTCCTGCTTCATACCATTTTGCTGAGATCTGTAAAAAGAAAAATAAGCCGTTGTAGCAAAAACCACCCACTAGAAAAAGTTTTAGCGGAACTGTTTACGTCCTGGGATAAAAAAAATAGATAGATAATTAAGTATCATGAGTGTAGTGTTTGAAATTTTCCTCATTTCTTGCACATTCCTCACTTCCCTGGCTTTACATGAATAAATAAATAATAGCCAATAAAATCCAGCGTTCAACTTCCGTTACATATTTCTTTAACAACTCACACTAATTTATATGCCCAATCACTCTTATTTATAGTAAACAGTGGCGGACACAAAACCTTTCTTAGTTGCACAGCAGTTGGTTAGGTTAAAGCGCTACACAACGGACTCTCATAAATTAACTCAGTACGTAGGTATAGTGCAGTAACATCGATTATTTACAGCCACATACCTCTGAGATAATCTTTACTAAGTGCACGTTTTACTGGCCAGCCCGGAGCGGTTCGCCACTTCACTTTATGGTAAGTTAAGCAAATATTAATGGCGGTGAATTTATGACACTCTAAACTAAAGGTGCCGTGATCTCGCTGTCTCTTTTGCTGGCGACTGTACTTTGTTAGGTGTCTAAACATAGCGCGCGTGTTGTATGTTTCAGCTTTTATATGCCGCACGCGATTAAAAGCATGTTGTAGCCTCGGTTAATAATATCGACAGTTTTCTTCATTTTCTGAACGTGTATTTTTTAACCAGTTGAATGCCGTGATTCCAGACACAATCAAAAAGCTATTGTGTCTCGCGTGGATCGATAAGAAGGGTTAATCAAGTGTTAAAATGGATGGTTAAGTTAATAAATAAATTGTGTTTTGTCATAACAGACAAAAATATTTTATGTCTATGACAAAGTTTTCTGGTACCTACCTAAATAGTGACAACACCTGAAGAGTAAAACTGCATTTCCACACCATTTAAAAAATGGAAAATTTACTTTCTTATAGGTAAAAGTTACCTACCTACCTACTTTCGTAGGTACTTCTTACCTTTTTTACTACCTATATTATACCTAACTATGATCGTAAGTCCTGACTTGTAGATGGAAAATGGAAATAACCTACCTACAAACTCGCTATCTTACGCAGCCAACATTCATTTTTTTCTTACAAGAGGCATCACAATCCAATGAATAGGTACCTACCTACAAGGTGCAATTACAAAATTAGTCTCAGCTAACCTATCTCAAAACGTAGGTAGATACCTATAGGTACCTAAGACCTAGACCTAGACCATGAAAGCTTATGTAGATTTTCACCATTACCTTGTTAGGTACTTAGGTAGGTAGATACCTAACTAGGTAATGGTGAAAATCTACATAAGCTTTCATGGTCTTCTGTTGATCAAAAAATATCTTGAAACCTTCTATACCCGCTTCGACCAATACAATAACGAAATACCAATACCTACAGACTTTCTATAAATTTTCTATTTACTCGTTACGCACGCATGTATCCGTTTAAGAGTTTTTACTATCTATCGGGAACCTATTTAGCATAGAGCATTCGCAGAGAAAAGCTACCAGTTACAGTAAGAATTATAGCCTCCAATAAAAAAAAAATATTTACTACGGGCGGCTGCAAAGGCCGCTGGAGGCGAAACTCAGTGGAGTCGCGTCCACCGCGACGACTATCGCGTGATTGATACGCAATAAAGTGAATTTATTACGAGACCGCTATAAACGCACGCCCGAATGGCTAATCATCTATTAATCGCAATTTAACGCATCAACACTGTCAAATAATACTTGAAAGAACAAGCGATAAAAGTTTATTGCGCACTCGTGACGAAACGTTTTGCGCTATGGTGTTGTCGCGCGTCGCTCGTCGGTCTCCAGCGGTCGGCGATCAGCGGTCGCGGGCGTGCGAGCCGCTAGCGACGAATAGGCGCCGCCTTAATTTGCTCCAATCGCGACCGTGTAAGGCGACACTATAAAAAATGCATAAAACCACACGGAAGGACTCACAATGCTCCATAACCTACCGCAAAAGTTTGACATTACAACAGCGCGATTGTTTCTTTGTTTATCGTATAAAATTTATAGGTGCCGCTTACCGTTTACGAGAGCACGGCTATGGCCGTTGAACTTTGAATCGCTTGATTACGGTTTTTTAATGGTTGAGTGCGAATATTCGTTAATATTTCATTGTTGGCTGACGCATTGTATTCGAGGGCCTCGGGCGTGCCTGCCTGCCTAATGTAATCTACACCCGCTTGTGAGCCATGCGATCTACGTGGCCCGGCTCTTGGCTGGTCATACGTTGGTCTCATATAAAATGATTGTGAAATTCTTTCACTAATGGAGTTTGAGAGAAAATGGAATTCCTCATAGGTTGCATGGTTGGGAGAAATTAAATTTTCTCTTAATTATAAGATGTCTATTTTCTGCTTGATAGATACCTTATCTATACATAAGTACCTACCTATGTGTATTATGTTAGAACAAAGAAAATCTTACGGATAATTACGATTTTCTTACGTGACCGAATTTATTTTCTTGTAGCCGCTCACAGCTATAAAACTAATGGCTGGAATAACGCACCAACGAACGTTTATTCCGTGAACTCAGCAGAAAAGAGCTTCTAAGGTTTTTAGTACGTAGCAGGGAAAATGAGACTTGGGCAGGTACATCAGCGTCTTGGGCTACCCTTCATATGTCGGAAAATACATCTAATTTAAAATTACAAGCACTTTATAATCGTTATTGACTGATAGGTAGATCCAGACCTGTCTGATAGCGTCTAGTTTGACAGCTGAAGTCCAGTCGAGAAAGGGTAAGTAAGAATAATAACTTTGGGATAAATACAGGATTTGCATCCTTATTGAAAATGGTACCTTTTCAATAAGCTGTGGTACCTGCTTGAAAAGAAATTCAGGAAATCCAACCACAAACTAGGAATGTGAAACTGAAAGCTCTACTTTTTCTCATAGGAGTACCTAAACTCTAAATGGATTTGAATATTTTCAAGACTTTCAGTTCTGATGTTGGAGAAAATATCGGCTTTCTAGTCTAGTCTGTATTTAAGTAAAAAGTGTGCTTGTAGGTATATATTATAAATCAGATTATATAAATCAGTAAAAAAACTGACAATAGAGTTTCCACTCTCCACAGTAAGTTTACAACCAATGTATTTTCTCCCAACCATAAATACGTACCAATACGTAGGTATATTACGGCTATTAGATACGTAATATCGTTCCATTCAAAGGCGCGGGTAACGTATCGCGATCGCCCAAACACCGGTTGTTTGGTGATGTTGTAAATCAAATCATCAATTATCGACAAGCGTTTACACTCGTGACGCCGCCTTGTAAACAATCTGGACATTAAAACTGCTGCTACCTACGTTTTACGACTATTCAATTTGGGGGAAAATCGATTTTATTCGCTGGCTTTTTAATCGATTCACGGGTAAAGTCGCTCGGATATTACCGCGTTAGTGTTTGGATTCCGATTTTTTTACAGGAGCGAGGAAGTGGTTGGCGGATACTGTTGAACGCGGAAGAGATGCATGCGGTAAACAACGCTGTTGTAAACCAGCGTTTATTTACTTAGGCCTTGCCATACATCAATCTGGAGACGTAATTAGAGTTATAAGGGAAGGTTGGAAGCTTTTAACGATAAGAAAAAATAAGGACTGACATTGGATCACTTACCTCTCCTTCACTTTAATTACTCAACCGTCTTCTAGACGGTAACTAGGAAGTCTATCTAAAAGTCTGATTTCACAATAACTTCAGTTACAACCACACTTTTCACTAATCAACTCCATTTAAAATGGGAGCACCAGCAGATATAAAATCACTCTTCATTCCGAGTGCGTCCATCGGAGTCATCAAGTCGACTGACTATGTACGGGCTAACAATTGTATCACATATTTATGCCACTAACAAAACACTAACAAATTGATATGTTTATCTACAAAGGACTATAAATTCATTCAGACCGAGCCCACCCTTTAGCGAGGGGATCCACCCTTCATATTTAAAAAATTGCAAAATATTACATAAATAATAAAAAACCGGCATTCCCCTATGATGTCCCCGCTATCTGTGAGATAGATATAATTTCGGCTAACTCATAGTTCCGGGGAAATGGTCTGTAATGCTTCTTTTGAGATTTAAATTTGTTTCATGCATTATTCATTCCACATAAACTTACATCCCGTCTTATATTTTCGAAGGCAGTATACTGCTTATATCCCTGTATCAACCGTACGTTTATTGCAGACATGACAGGGAAAGTTTTGCTGTTTCTTAGAGAGATCTAGCCGTTTCTTAGCCAGGTGTGTTTCCATAATATGCAAGAGTAGGTAGGTATGTATTTGACCAGGCATAAAAGGTTAGTTGATTTGAAGTTGAGCTTTTACAATATGAACTTCAACGACAAGGAAGTATCAAGGACAATTGGATAGGTACAGGACCCTATTATGTAGTTACCTAATTGATTTTCTCTGCACATACCCATCCCAAACCATTTTCCCTCCACAATTACAATAATAACCCGCACTAGATCTCACCACCCTTTCCCATCCAATTTGGACTTAACCCTAAAATGAGCGCCTGCGCCATTAAAAAATCAAACTGTGACGGACGAATAGGGGTGTCCTATGTTTTAATTTAGTATTTTATTTGATGGGAAAAGTTGAAATTGTTCCTGTGTGGGTAAATAATAATCATGAAATTAATTACCCTTTTAAGTACCTATTGGTTTAAGACATTATTTTCTAACAGCTAGCAACTGTAATCAGAATCTTAGATCTAGCAATAAAATGCCAATGGTAAGGATGGTTCGAAGCACTTCGTTTGTTTTTTGTGGTGCATCGCTTGGTTTTTCAATCAACATTTTATTGTATTGTGTGTGAGAAATTGCTAGAAGATTTTTCAGTAAACAAACAATATTTATTTTTATGTTTTTGTTGCGACCAATGGGTACTGTAGGTACTATTGTAAATAAAAGAATAGTTGGTACCTATAGGTATACCTAAGTATCGTATTAAATAGATAATTGAGAAAAATGGACTTGTGACAGAATCTGCGATGAGAAAATTCCGAAGGAAAACTACACTAAACTATTTTTGAATTGAAAACTTCTTTAGGCACGTTGGGCATTTTTTTGAGATGGGAAAACACCATTGAATTCGCGCCACTGTTACCGTAACCGACACCGCTTCGGGCGTGTTCGGCTGTCCTCGGGATGTAGTCGGTCTTAATGTAGGTAGGTAGGTACCTCCCTATAGGTATCCGATATGTCAGTGAGTGATGGCACAATATTCTGTTTGTGTTTTGTTTTCACTTCTGTTGGCACTCCTGGAGTGCCACTGTTTTTTTTTACTAGCCTGCACTGTTCCGCTCTTGGGCAAAGGCCTCCCTCCACTCCTTCCATCTTTCGCGAGCCCGTGCGTCCTATTTCCAGTTTTGTCGGAGACGATAAGTTACGTCAAGAAAAAAAACTACAGACACAAGTCAAGCAATGAACTTGCAACCTTAGATAACATTTTGTGTAATAAATAAACAAACGACCCAGTTGATTACGCATATTATCAAAACGAACATACAATCACACAATCATAGCTTGGTATAAAACAAGAGAGCATCGCATATAACTATACGGTATTCTATATTTAAATCTGGTTTTTGTTTCCCCAGCTAGGCAGAGCGGGCTGGGGGCACTAATTCGGCTCTTTTACGAGCATCGCCAGATCACCCGCTCCAGATGCCGCTCCCACGCCGCTAGTGTCCCTTCACACGGACGTGGGCCGACAGTGCGACGAACTGTTGCCGCAACAGTTGAACTGATCAAGTGTGCGTAGGTTTTTAGGTGTCTTATTACCTACAGGAAACGAACTTGTGAAATTAAATGTTCAGTGAGTTTTCTTAGGTGTTTATACCGAATTCAGTTGGTGCGTGCTTTACTTCATTTTAAAAATAGTGCACAGTTAAACAAATCAGCTTGCTAAAAAAAATTACAGCATCCATTAGCTTAATTTTGTCTTATTTTATTTACAATTCCTCGAATTATTTAACTACCTTTGAGCATTGGTTGCGCCCGTTATTTAACTACATTTGAGCATACCTGTGCCCAGCAAAATTAACTCGACGAAGACACAATCCAGCCTACGTCACCTCACCCGAACCTTTTCCGATCCGTATGAAAGGTCCTTACCCCGTATTGCGTCCTCCTACACCGTACGAGGCTCGAATATTATGGTGGAGGTGAACAATTTATCGATATTATACTGCCCACTATCCAAATGTTTGGGAACATTCTGATTGGGTTTCAAAACGGGCAGTGTTTTAGACTTTGAATATGCTTAAGTGGTTAAACATGTTCAGGTAGGTAGAAAGGGGTAAAGTTTTATTTTAGAACGTCATATGAATTTTGATCATGAGATAAAAAGGAAACTGTATAGGTATAGGTACTATAATGTGTTATGAACTGGTTAAGTAATAAGATAGATTAGGTATACAGAAACGGCTTACTTAGAAGGAAAAATCACAGTTATAAATTTTAGTTTAGGTACGACGACTTTTCAGTAGTAAAACATAATGAAGAAAAATTCTTATAATCTGGGGATGTGTGAGATAGATAATACCTTTATATATAGTAAAAATGTAGAATTAAACTTAACCCAGAAGCTATTACAGTTATCAAAACGCTCTCAAAACGGTGAAGGAAATTATCGTGAGGAAATCGGCATGCCATAGAACCAACCAGCACTAAACCCTCGTGTTGAATTACGGCCCACTCCCTCTCACAGAGAGGAGGTGAGGTGTGTGTCCCAGCAGTGGGAACGTTATAGGCTGATTATGCCATTACAATAATCATGGTAAATTCAAATACAAAACAGATTAGACACTCAAAAGTAAAAACTAGAAAACCCAAACAAACACAGAACGACCTCGTAGATACGTAATTGGTAATAACTGTAATATTTATCGCAATAATAACACAGATTATTAGATTTCACTGCTGCTGCAATCGTAACTAGTCATATATAGTGAAAGCCAATGAAACTTTAACGTTGAATTAAATAACGTTGTAAACTAGGCACGCGTCAAGCAAATCATAAGGCGTACTGGCTATACGTTATAAATCTCAACTTTTTATGTACCATTAAAGCGTTTTATTAGTTATTAACACGTGTTAAACGGTTAAAAGACTAAAACATTTGTAGAAAAGTCCGGTCATTAACATATGTATGATATAGTTGGGCGCCTACCGTTTCTTCTTGGCCACTAATTATATATGATTGGTTATATGAGGACGGTAAAAATAATCTCTCGTCATAAATACTGGGCTTAGAATGTGGTGGATGCATCTCTTTCTGTCGTCCGGGATTAAGGCCGGAGTGAGATGTAATAAAGCAGATAAGTCCTATATATGGTTTTTCATATCTTATAGGTTTAAAATTACTTTTTAGGTAGGAGTCGCTTATGACCGTGTCTGTTTGAAAATTTAGGTACACATTCCCAAATTATCTACCTTATTTTGTTTGTCAAACACATTTTTTTGTAGGTAACACGATTTTAAGAATACATTGCAAATTAATCTAATAATATTTACATAGGTAATATAAGCTACTTACAACACACTTAAAATAATAATAAAGGTATGAAAAAAATCACACAATTCATTTTTAGACTTCTGAAATAATAATCTGGACTGAATTTGTATAACATAATTGTCTAATATATAGGTATCTAAGTATATTATCTGCGAACACCATTAAATTCTTCCCAAAACTTCAAACTACAGGACCATCATTTCATAATCAAACCCCATAAATGTAAAAAAAACTAGCAACAAAACATTTACAAGCGTTACTTAACACGATAATATCAAATTAACATTAATAACCGGCATAAATCAATTATTCGTCTCAAACAGTCATCGACTTTTAAATCGTAATAAAATGTACAAACGGCAGTCAATTTATTTATTGCCTTAAAGTTGTAAAACGATATTACACGCCATAATGACGTGTGTTATTGGCATTTATTTCAACCATTTTACCATCAATGACCACTTATTCAAAGTTTATGTTTATTGTTTAATTAAAAACAAATTAGTTACACATAAACAAACGTTAAAGTCATAAGTCGTGAATCAAGGGTTTAGTTCAGGATTTACACATACTAACTAAAGTCTGCCTGCTGAAATATTTCAAGTTAATCGCAGCTAACAAAATTTTCTCACGAGACCGAGCGTTGACGCTTAGCAGTGCCTTTACCACTATACATACCGACCGTTATATAAACGAGCCAGGTTCACAAGGACTCAGCCGACATCAGGCAACATTGTAGTCCTGTGCACATGCGCCGGACCTTATAAATTTGCGCCTGATTTATTTATTACTCGCACAAAATGTCAACAATGCAACGTTAAAAGTGAAACTAAAAAGTATTGTACAAGAAAGGGTGTCCGAGCATTGTGCGCGCACCCTGTTATGCAAATCAGTACGCTGAAACCGAAAGTGTAACTATAGCCTAACAAAGGGCGGTCTTGCGTAACCTTTACATAAATTCTCGATACGCATTAGGCAAATTACGTGCGCCTTTATATGAGGTCTCGAAAAACCAGACAAAACGAGTCCGAAATCAGCAAAAAATACCCAAATTATCGACTGCATTATCTTTCTTTCAAGTCGTTATACTCCAAAGGGTGAAATTTGCATAATATTGAAATAACTCTTTCTGGCGAAATGTTTTGGCTTTTGTGGTAAACTTTCCTTTCGTTTTTGGCTCGAATACGCGTTTAATTTCATATAGTTAGAGGTTGGCATTCGTAGGAATCAGTTCCGTGCGTGATTTTCAATAATTTAGATAGCGTTTCAGTTGGTACCGCGATCTTGTGAGCGTTAAAAGTTTTCATGAAGAGCGATCGTGTTGTACATATTTCGATAAGTCCGTTACTGGTGCTCGTGATTTATATCGAGGTGTGTTCGTGTTACCGGATAGTTAAGTTTTTACTGTCACGATAGAGGGCTGGCTGAGTGAAGTCGACGATTTGTTTATCGGTAACGGCGAAGCGTCGACAGGCGACGACGCGGTATCAAACCTGTATGTACCTCCGATCTCTTTATGTGTAAGTGTTAAGTTTAGTGCTCTATTTATAGCTTTTTGGTTGTGTCAAGCTAGTGGTGCCGAAGTGGGTAGGTGTATTTAGAAACTCGTAAGCCGTCCGTGAGAAAATATTTGTATTTATTTTTATTGGGCGTGTAAGTGAGGGAAAGCTGGTTTGGTATTAAATAAATAAACATCAATACACGTAGAGAATAATAATGTACCAATGAGTTTCATATTCAATATCAAAGTACCAATCTATTTAACATGCTAAGAATATCGTAGCACCAGTACCTACCTAATAGGAAGATTTTTTTATAGAATAAGCTTTTCTTAAGAAAAGCTTTATTAGAATGTACTTTTAAAAGAGAAAAATCTACGTAAAGCGCCCAAGTTTCCCTTCATTATAGATTTTTTTTAACTTTACTGCGAGTAGGTACCTACAATATAGATACCAACCTACCTAGTTTCCGCGGTACCTACCTACATAGAAAAACCCAGCCTAACCTAATCCAGTCTGAAACGTTATACTCGATGAAATTGCGATTCAAATGCAATCAGATAGATCTTAGAACTCAAGTAGAGTACAGATAGTGCCATCCACGAAGACGCGCCCCACTCTTCTTCCTAATCGTTAGTAGTTATCGATTGTTCGATACCCACTAAAATAATTAGTGTGGATCGACAAAACTAAAACACTAGCGGAATGTTGCACACTTGTGCTGTAAGTATTAGGAAAAAGAATAGGACGCGTCTTCGTGGATGGCATCTGTACTTAGGTACCTACAATATAAATAAAATTACATAACAATAGCTACTGTATTATTCAACAAATACCTATGAGGTAAAAAGCAATGAGTTGTCATGATTCGATGAATTTTTAGATTTGTTTTTACCTGTCTAATTACAGCGAATTAATTTCTTTTTAGAAACTTTATTTTCATATACTGTAATTCTGCTTGTTTACTAGAAATAATCAGATTATTGCAATTTCCCGGAAAGTTCAATGATACATAGGTAGCTTTCCACACGGACATACTCAGTTTCTAAAATTTTACATTATGTGACCAACATAATTTTCTTCTCAACTAGGCCATAAAAAATGCAAAATGACTCACGCTTTCATTTCTTACAACTATATTCTCAAGCCTAGAATTGTCACCGCAACACGAGCATCTCAATCCAAGATGGCGGGCGTCAGAAACCGCACGCAGCCATTCATCAGGGGAATTGTCATAAAATAGAATTACTGGACGGATCACAGGCTCATGATTACTATGAATCATCATAAATCAATCCCTCAGTGGCCCGCACCATCTAATTGCTAGATCTCGTAATAAATCAAACTTTTCGGGACTTCGGGAGTTTGGGTGTGCGGGCACAATTTTTTTATAGGGCGTCGGTTTTGGCCCTCGTAAACCATGGCTGAAACTTTCTGACGGATTAACGACGCGGTTCTTAAAGGAATTTGGACTCCTTCTGTAATGTGATATCCAGCTATTTTCGGTTACTGTAATAATAAATGACCTCGGGCTTTGGACTGTGGTTGAAGATCTTGGCTCAACAATAAATTTGGAAAACGACTTTGTCGGTTCTTTGTCATCTGTAGGTAGGTACATAGGTACAACGGCATTGATGTGACCTCTTTAACTTAGTAAACATATGGACAGTTCTTACTTTTTCAAAATTTTTAGAATCTATAAACGTGCTTTCGCAAGTACGAATGCATTTATTTGACACTTAGGTAGGTACCTAAATACTGTAGGTACCTACATCATGACCACTGCGGTCGTATAACTTGATGTTACATCATTTTCTAATATATGTAGGTACTCCATACCTACAACTACAAACTATACCAAATAATTTTTCGATAAACTATAGGTAGTGTAAATAGTTTCATGCAACGATCATTGCTGGATTTCGTGCCTACAACCCAAATTAAAGTACAGGACAAGTAAAATAGGCAGACCCGTAGTCGCATCAAAATTACAAAACACGTTATAAACGCTAAAACAATACCCACAAAGCCGAACCTCCCAACAAACCTTTGATAAACCAAAAGATTTTAATTTAACGCTTGATTACATTTCATTACGGGACACATTGTGTTGTAACACGTAGGTACGCTCGCTATCAATCCAATTTCGTTGTTTAATTACTGTAACCATTCTACTAAACAAACACTTGTACAACCGGGGTTGGTAGGGAATGCGTACATGACTGAAGTTTGATTACGTTCAGAGGTTCCATCGTTTGTCTTCGGAACAACCGAAATATACCGAATAAAATGTGACTATCGACCAATAGAAATTGATTTATAGTGTCGCCTAAATCGTAATTGGTTGAAGCAATAATTCCGTCACTACCTTATTGGACTAGTTACATTCGGCAATGTCCGGTTTCTACGAAAATAAACGATGAAACTTTTGAACGTTGTGAAACTATACCTACGTGGCTACGTGGCTGCGTGGTTATTTCACACCTACAAACTCATCGTGGAGTTAATCCAACGTAATTGACTCTCGCTGAGAAAGCTATAAATGGTTATTGACTGTGCCAATAAACCCCTCACAATTAATACCTCGGCGGGTACTCGTATAAATCTCTATGTATAGTAAAAATCCACCTCTGCTGTAATGGACACCGTTTCCGCTAAGTAAAGTCATTTCGTAGAACTTAGAAGTAGATAATTGTAGGTATGTCTTTTAATGCTATCGAATTATCGATTGCTTACCGAATAATTGTATGGCGTAAGGTTACTTATCCATACCAATATTATAAATGCGAAAGTGTTTGCTGTCTGTTACCTCTCTGATTTAGATGTTTGGTATAGAGATAGTTTGAGTCCCGGGAAAGGACATAGGATAGTTTTTATCCCGATTTTCCCACGGGATCGAAACTTATGCGGGTGAAACCGCGGGGCGCTGCTTGAATTTTATAACTAGCTTCTGCCCGTGGCTTCGCCCGCGTGGATGTTAATTTCATGGGTCTGTTTTTGAAAAATTATTGTACCCATTCTCTTTCTAAAATAAAAGTTACTCCTTATAAAATCTGTATACGGCCAAAATCGATCTAGCCGTTTCGGAGATTTGCCGGAACAAACAGGAGAACGAGAAAAATGAAAAATATGATTGTATAATTTTTTGATATAGGTAAGTAACAAATATATAAACACACACACTCACACTTTCGCCTTTATACCTAATATTAGTGTGATTAACGGATTGAGTATATATTTTTGTGGTATTTTAAATAGATACCTAGTTGTTAACCCGATAAAATCATTCAAAATGTTGACTAAGCTATAGGTACATACTTAGGTGGGTCGGAAAGTAACCTAATGTGATTTTTTGATAGTAAACATTCTTGCAGTGTGATTGCGAGACAGATAATGTTGAATTTGGAAACCGAAACCAGTTCACTTATAAAGAACGGCAATACAAGACTGGTGACCTTTCTGCTTTTTAGAATGAGGTATGAATCCAATCTCTTTACATTTCGTAAGTTGATTGACTTAAGCGTTTGTATAGGATTAGGGTCAAACATGTTCGCACACATTCCTGTAAATTTTAGCAATGCAACAATTAACTAGGTAAGTCATTTGTAAACTTACTTACATCTAAGTTAACAGCCAAGTTACCTACTTGTGTTTTTATTGGATTTTCCAGTTTCTTATGCGATAAAATCCAGTGAACTATATAGACTACATACTTTTCATCATAAACGCTAGCGATTTTTCCAATTTAATTTCAAGCTGCGTTTTTCCTCCAACGTATATTTTCCATGGAGCCTCTAAAAGATTCAGGGACATAATTCAGGGGTGGCCATTATCTTTCCAAGTTACGGATACGGGCGCACTGAACGACAACGCTCTTAGACCGTAAATAAGTCTGGCGTTTTGAGAGCCTCGCCTAGCATTTTACGTGCATTGGCAAATACTTACGTACAATGCGACAATAAACCTTATGGAATCCCAAATGCGCTAAATAAAGGTCGCCGGTGTTACTAAATTATACTTTATTGCTCGCATGAAACGGTCCAATTTTCTGTGTCAGCTTTCAATACGGGCTTGCAACGCTACGCCAGCAATGGCGACTCACGATTCGAAAACAGATTTATGATCGGCACGATAACGGGCTTGCGATAAAAATTTTACCATACCAAGGAGCACGTAGGTTCCAGCTCACACACGACCAATTTAGACCGAAGTTAAAGGCACGTAGGATGTGCAAATGTGGGGTACAGTCATACATACTTAAAAACTGAACCTACCTACTATAGAATAAAAACGATCGAGAAAGAAAATTAATTTTCTGAGTAGTTCAAGAGAAAATCGAAGTCAAACAATGAAAGGATTGAGATTAGAATAGGTATAATAAAATCCATAACGTGTAGAATACATAATAACAAGGAACCTAAACATAAAACAGCATTTATATTCCTGTTAACTACTATAAGCTTATAATCTACCACGCACGCCCAGTTACTCCCATGACACTCCTTTTCGAAGCTAGGAGGCCTGTGTCCCAGCAGTGGGAACATTATAGGCTGATTGTATTTCGTTGTGTTAAGTACTACCTACCTAAGTGAACATTGTTTTTTTTTTTGAGAAATCGATTCTTTAAACCAGAAAACAAGGATTTTAATGTAATTGTTGCTTTATCATGAAAATTGAATTTTCTCCGCATAGTTTATATATTGCTTTACAAAAGTAGGTATTGCGAAATCAGGCTAAACACATCGTAGAAATATGTTTGTACCTAGATGTTTTCATGGCTACCTGGTCTAACTACCTACCTACCGAACGTGCCACACGACAGTGAATCCGTAACTCACGAGCCTTGGTCGTGGCAATTAATATGTTACTTGATAGCAACGCGATGGTCACGATGTGTTTCTATACAGGGTTGCTGGGAAATCGACGCACAAACTGTGTACCTAGAAACTTGCTAGTGTTCCTAGAAATTGTTCACAGGATATTAAAAAAAAAAACAGCAGTTACACAACACACAGTATTTTTTTTTTATAACCGTCGAAGTTTATCAACTCAGGGGGTTTATAATCATCTACTGAATCCGTGGCAACCAATGGCAATTTTCGTAATTTTAAGAACGTTCACAGTCATCTCAGTCACAAATACCTCTAATTTCCCTACATTTTTGACCAGTTTTTGATATTGTTTGTCACCGAAATGAGATTGCGACTATATTTTCAACGTTTTTAATTACGAGAATTGAGCTTCTGGTTGCACGCCGATGTCTCCACCACCCTGTGTTATATAGTTAACTTCAATATTTACCTTCAAAGATCGATCTTTTTATTCTAAGAAAGACCCGTCAATCGATCAGATGGCAAAGTCATTGAAAATCCTATGTACTTTCATGTACAAACCTGACAACTATTTAAGTCATCATGGTATCGTATAAAGATTTTCTTAACTTCTCTAAGCAGGTTGAAGGTAGGTTTAATAGGTACCTTTAATAGGTACGTACTTTTAGGTACACTTAGGCCCTTTGTACCTATAAGAGACGATTCTTTACGGTACGGCGTAAAAACCGCGCCGTAGAAAAATCGGGTGGCCTTGTATATGACACGGTTCTATGGTATTGTGAAGAGCTGGACGAGCCCTTCAACGAATCTAAACAACGATACGATTTCTTAAAAATCATATTAACAGAACGTCTTTACATATTCCCGACTAAACTAAACTTGCTTGAATGTTTGAATGGAACCCGCGCTAAATTATAGCCAGTCTGCACTACATAAAGTTGAATTTAGTGAACAACCTTACAGTAGGTACCTATACGGCGACGGCGCCGTGCCATAGTGCCGCCGTGTCATCAACAAACTTCTATAGTGATCCATACGACACTAATGACTGTACCTACGCACGACGAATAAACCGTAGTTTTTCACGGTAAAGGTATTTTTCCGATCTCGGCAGCACGCAGCAATGCTGCCGCGGCAGTGCGGTCGTAGCACTATAACTGGTCCCCATACATTCCCTATAGGTTTATATGAGACTAGCTGTGCTCCGCGGTTTCACCCGCATAAGTCTCGATCCCGTCGGAAAATCGGGATAAAAAGTATCCTATGTCCTTTCCCGGGACTAACACTATCTCTATACCAAATGTCATCTAAATCAGTTCAGCGGTTTGGGCGTGAAAAGGTAACATACAGACAGATAGATAGAGTTACCTACTTTCGAATTTATAACATTATATTATAGTATGGATTACATTCCGAGCACGGCAGCAATGCTGCGCGTCATTGCTGCGTCACTTTGCTGCTGTGCTCAGAAAGTAATCTCATATAAACCATAGAGAATAGGTATATTACCTATGGGGACCAGTAGTGCTGCGGCAGCATTGCTGCGTGCTACCGAGATTGGAATCATACCTTAAGAAAAGTGTGTGTACAAAGGGCCTTAGACACAAACGCAGTCCAACAAAAGCAAAGGTGACGTCCCACTAAAACACATAAATCATTGTATCACCGCTATCTACAATTGCTAACACCCACACTCAGGATATAGGCGATAACTAGGAAGACGATCACAACACCAGAAAACCCGACTCGAAACTATAAATACGAGATGAAAGACCGCCGCAAACACACGAGGTCGGCTGCGCGGGCGCGGATAAAGCGATATTGTTTTCAGCTTAGTCACAACGCGTAGGTATGGTCGTACGCTGTATGTTAAGCAGGCGCATATGTTGTGGGACAAAGACGTATAGGTACCTATAATATGCACCTATTACAGGAATTATTTAACCGTTTCGTTTTACTGCATATATATATAATATGTATATTTAGATATATATCTGTAGCTATTGATATGTATTTTAGGCCTGAAATTGTCACAAAAAGACTATGAGCCTTTTAAAATATTATTCAATTTCAAAATGTTTATTTGCAAGAAAATACATTAGTTTACAAGGGAAGATCTTACCTACAGCCTTAAAGTCGTTGTATTCTGCAAGCAAGCGTGCAAATTAATTATACCTACACGTGAGCACGATGCAGAAAGTTAAAAGCGTTTATAATGAAAAAATGAGAAAAAACAACAATTCAAATTAAAATAAAATAAGCCATGGCAGCCAAGAGATGACCAGTCCCTACTGCATGACGCATGTATTAGCACCATTCAGCTCAACCATTTTGAAGGGAGCTACTTAAATGATACAACACAAACCATAATTTTGAAGCACTACTTTAAGTAAAGACAGCTTCGCTTACATGAATGGACACTCGAACAGGCTATGTCTTCCGTGAAAATGTTCCTTTACCATCAAAGTCTAGAATAGAATACTTGGAATAGAATAAAATAGATATATTTATTTGCAAAGAATGTACAGGCTATTACAAATCAGATGCTACAATTAATGTTAGGTATGCAAAAATATTATGAGCATTATAGCGATCTAATATATCTAACTAGCCTGTATTGTCCCACTGCAGGGCAAAGGCCTCCCTCTCTCTTTTCCACACAATTCCGTATTTTGCGAGTGCCGGCCAGACCTTGCGGCAGGAGGTAAGCTCGTCCCGCTATCTTCGTCTTGGCCTGCCGCGATGGCGTCGTGCGTTTATTGGGACCTAATCGGTGGTTCTTTGAGCCCAATTGTCATCTGACATGCGGCAAACATGTCCGGCCCAGTCCCTCTTAAGTTTAGCGGCTTTCTGGGTAACTTGGTTTTTGCGCGCAGTACCTACCTGTTGTGTTCCTTATACCTACGGTCAAAAATTCTAATCCCGAGGATACCTACTGCGCTCCATGACTTGCTAGCAAACCTCGAGCTTAGAAGCTATACTACCTAATATAAAAATAAACTAAAGTACGAGGTCTAAATCTTAATATATTTTTGATTATAGTAAATTATCGGCTAAAATATCAGCTAAGCAGTCTGAAAGTGGTACTATTATAGTCCATCCGACCAGCTAGTCTATTCTGTCAGTGAAAACGTAGGTGAAGTGAGCTTGAGGTGAGCTGTCTTTCCTCCTGAAGGGATTGACATTATTGACAGCTCACTCTAAGCTCACTTCACCTAACTTTTTTATGGTGAGACTTTTACCAATCAGCCGGTATCGTGGGACGCGTTTTGTTCTGTTGGTACAATGCTCAAATTCCGTTTGTCAAAGACAAACAACAAAGCTGCACCGCAAAGCACCAAGAATGGATTTGTGGGATGAATTCTATTTTTCTTTACCTACAAAAGCTAGTTGTGAGAGGGATTTTCAGAATATCTACAGAAAATATTAGTTTTATACTTGGTACAGTTAAAGATCTACAATTTAAACAAATCAGTCATCGTTAGGAAGGTACTTTGTGTATTTTACAAAATCATGCGGTTTAAAAAGACATAAAAGAAGCTAAGGTTCCCAAAGCCTTGAGTCCTGTTGTAGCCTGCCTTGGAAGTGACATTTGTTATTTTATCAAGACGGTAGTACAATTTGTTTATGGATGTCTAATTGTCTACCTAGGTAGGTACACTTAGTTTATCTATTGGTTATGCTAAACATACGAATATTTTATTTAAATTATTTTGTCAGATAGGGTAAGTAGGTACCTATATATTAAGAGCAAATTGGTTTTTGGGGAGATCTTCAGGCAAAGGTACCTATTAGTTTTCCGTTATAAATAAATATGACTAGGTACTTAAGTATTCAGTCTGTATTATATCTGTCTAGAGTTTATACATAATGAATTTTAATGACTAACATAATAATTATTTGACATTCCACTTTAATCAAATTTATAAATGCACATTACATTATATGAATCCACACGTACACACATATTTTTAGAAAACTAAAGTATTATTTAAAGATTGTAATTCGCGGAAACATTTCAAAATTAAAACATCAAAGCATCAATATAAATTCATGCGCGTTGATTTAAAAAATTGTAACATAATAATCATAAAAAATTACTCACTAGCAATCCATAAATCTCCTAATTCTTCTGGCACATAATGACTCTGAGTCATAACTGTGTAATGAAGTTATAAACATGCAACTATACTCATGTAGCACTCTGTGAAAATCTATGTCCGAGCAAAACGAGCTATAAGAGGGCAGACGGCGCACGAGTCGCAACGACGATGACTTCCCATGGAAAATTGTTTGTTCGCTTATCGATATAATATTATAACACCGTATTGGAAATTTAAAAATTTAAACTTTAGAACGAGTCGGCCGCCATCTTGGTCCGGCGTGCGTAAACGCCTGCGCGCCGCGACCACCGCGAAATTACAGCCGGCGCGCGCTCCACCGCTCGCGCGTTTAAAAATAAAATAAAGTTAAAACAACGTCATTTTGTGCACGTGTGTGTGAGAGGGCCGGTATTTATTTATAGGCTAGTAGCTATGTAAATAACGAACGACCGAGTCCGGTCCAGCATTTCTTGTGGTTTGCAAAACGTCTTAATTCGAACGTGCTCGTAGCAATTCCCGCAACCTACTTTGTGCCTGGACCCGATGACGTGACTCCTTTATTATTCTTACAACCTACTCATAAAGATATATCTACATATGTGAGTCGGTAACCTTCACTAAAATTCCAATGACTTGTCAGCAGAGTTACAAACTCATGGTCGGTTGGTAGAATATTAATCAACGAAGTTGTTCGAACATGAAAAGCAAAAAGATAACAAACGTTAATAATATTGC
The DNA here is from genome assembly GCA_945859645.1 of Amphipoea oculea. Lineage (NCBI taxonomy): Eukaryota > Metazoa > Arthropoda > Insecta > Lepidoptera > Noctuidae > Amphipoea > Amphipoea oculea. The sequence continues at coordinate 10,076,474 of OX243872.1, forward strand.
AATCTTTGGAGCTGCAATTCGAATACCATTCTCAATAATTGTGAATCAATTTTGAAACTAAATCAAATTAAAATAAATCGATTCACAGGCGCGGTTACGATAGCAATTACATTTCAGGTTCTAGTGGCAATGTATAAAGATGTTTTACAACATAATTATAGAACAATAGACATGAGAAGTGATCACACAGCTCCATAAACCGTTTTGTTAAAGGCTTTTAAAATTGATTACTTTGTGTCGGTTACTTGAGTTTAGCTCTTATTAATGCTCCAGAAGGCCAATTCCCGTAATTAAAAACGTTTAAAATCTCTACTCATCGGCAATCAATGTCAAAACATGGCAAAAATTTACCTACAGATGATGAGATGTAAACAACAATGGCCGCTCGAAATTGTTTTAAGTAGGTAATGTTTATTTTCGTCTAAATCTCCGAGCTAACTAGACGAAAACAAACATTACCTACTTAGAATGAATGTTCTTGTATATCCATTTTATTCAATTTCGAGCGGCCATTCTTGTTTACATCTTTGGCAAATGTAGTGCGGCCGGACCTTAGGTAAAATAATTTCATATAGGTAACTCACTTTCAGCTCCTATACGTACGCATTTTCCAAATATTTTTCTAGGTACATACATTCTCAAAGTAAAATATTAGACCAGCAAAACACAGAAATATTTGGCCACATAGTTTCACCCACTCTATTCTGTAGAAATAATGACAACCTAAATAGATACTTACATACTTGAAATAAATCCAACTGAGTGAGAATTGCGTGAATATTTATGCTAATTTCAAACAAGTTGGATTAAGGTGCGGTTTTCATTGCCACATGGGTCGCTTTTCCCCATTCGATGGTAACCGCAGGCATAAATTACATTATAAAAAAAAGAAACATTTAAATGGACAAATATTAATTATCTTTCTTTTAATCCGCAGGTGTGCCAACCTAAATAATAATTAGAAGGTAGGTGTGCAGATACAGATCGACCGAAGCCCGATTCCTAAACTCAAGAATGGGTCGTTTCGTTTATCAGTGTAATCATTTTTAAATGACTTACAAAACTATCAGAATTTTAAAATTGTGTTTTTGATCCTTCTGGTCCTTCTGAAACTTTATTTCTAATAGATAGATAGATAGATAGATCATTTATTTGTCCAAAACATAAGTATACACACACATGGCATGCAAGATGTTACATAAAATTATAGCACAGTCATGTTTTGGCTTAACGGCGTACAAATATAAGCAGGTAGGTCATTTTTATTAGTAGGTTTGTCCATTATTGAAAGAAATTAACATGTAAAATGAGAGAAAAAGAAATAAACAATCAAATTATAGATAATAACTGGATAATGTCATCAACTCGACATCGAAATGTATAATAATAATGTATAATAGCTAGTCAAAAAGTCAAAGTAATTCGGAATAAAAAATCTACATATTATTTCACACTAGTCAGATCAATTTACTTAATAACAAATTGCTGCTATAACTTACTTAACCATGAAGGGTTTCCCTACCAGTTAGAGATACTGAGGCAATTACTGAAGAAATAACTACCTGCAGGTGTAAGATTTCAAGCCCAGATCCTAAACTTAGAAATGGGTCGTTTCGTTTAACAGTGGTAACATTTTTAAATAACTTACTAATCTATAGGTTCTAATAGGTATTATAAATGTGAAAGTGTGTCTGTCTGTCTGTAACCTCTTCACGCTTAAACTGTTGAACAAATTTAGATGAAATTTGGTATAGAGATAGTTTGAGTCCCGGGAAAGGACATAGGATAGTTTTTATCTCGATATTACTTATGCGGGTGAAACCGTGGGACGCAGCTAGTCGACCTTAATTTTGAAATTGTTGTTTTAAATCCTTCTGGTCCTTCTGAAACTTTATTTGTAATTGCTACTCTAGGTACCTTTGAACGGTTTCCCTCTCGATTATAGATACCTACGCTTATGGAGGCATTTACTGAAGAATACACGCATATGATTTAACAAATACTTAATCGATTAAGAAGACATTGGAAATTGGGAATACGTCATCAGTTTAATTTTTACCAACAGGATAACCTCCCAGATAATGTTAACCCAACAAGGAGGTTATACCTACCTACATATTCTTCACGTCAGTATGAATCACAGGTGACTCAATAAAACTTAGCTCTTTTTCTTGAAGCCTTATCAGATTATTCATGGTTTTTATTAAATATCAGCGACATAAAACAACTTTAATAATTTTCAAAAGATTCAAGTAGAATTGCTCTAAATTATCAACTAAGGCAGGAAAAATGAGGAATTTATATTAGCATTTTCACAAGGCGCTACGAGCGAGTTTAATTACACAAACAAACGTTGTCTATTCATTTTCGTTATGCTATAACTTTAATATTAGATACCATTTATAAATGTTCTAGCTTATTATAAACGTTTATAAAGGTTAGGTCAGACTTGCGGCGCGGTGCTCGGATTAAGCCGAGCGAGATATTGCAAGGCGATATTTCAGAGCGGCGCGGGCGGCCGGTCAATGAACCCGACGCCCCACGCCACCGCTCAACCAACAGGGTTGCCAGATGCATTAGTTTACTTTAACGAGACTCAGATATTATAAGCTACAAGAAAAGTCTTCGTAATAATAGGAAAACCGACTGAAATTCAGTTTAGTACAAGTGTTCCTAGCTTCGTAGACTCGGAGGCGTAGCAACACAGTTTTATAATTTAATGATTTACTTATTTCTTCCATTTGTCGATATTCTATTCCAACATTGTAATAGCCACTACTTAATTACAAAAATAAACACAAAGAAAAGTATAATGTTAGTGAAAAGACCTGTCAAACAAAGTGCTACGAATTTCGTAGCACACTCGTAGCAAGATTAACACTTCGCACACAAATCTGAAATTTCTACATATTGAAATCAAAGCATTAATAATTATGAATTTTATAACGACCCAAAAAACCGCTTACTGACGGCCCTAATGCAACTCCTTCGTTCGCTTTTTAATTTTACTTTGCAGCTGACACACGACTGTATAAACACTCCCTTAAACATACATTTGTGTATGTTCACCGACACCTTTTAACATAACGTTGGTTGTTACATATGTACCTACATATGTATGTGTTTAATGTGTACTCTTGCACTAATTGACGCGAATATTAAAGGCAGGTGGAGGTATGCCTAGGTATCTATTGTATACATCTGTACTTCCAACATACGTGGGTAGGTACGTAAATAACTGCATGTTGATCAAAACTTGATAGGTGAAAGGTGTCCCTATGTAGTTTATTTTTCTTGACACTTGCACGCAGAGACATTAGCAATATTGTTGACATGTTCAATATCCGTTAGGTACCTACATATTATTTAAAAGCCGCATGCTTCTGTTTTAAATAATGTTTAGAACTAAACATTTTACTATTATTTTTATTTCCATTAAATTGAACAGGTAAAGGCATAAATAATTGCTTAGATACCTAATGATAATTTATTATTATTGGATTTTCACATAGTCGGCAATAATTACCTTAATAAATAAGTACTTCAGTAGGGAAACGCTACTACAATTTGTTAAGACGTTTTGTTAGCCGGAAACATGTACCTACCTAGATAAGCAACTAGACTCAAAATAAAAACCGCCAAAAGAAGAAAACATATAAGTATGTTGCGAATCACGATTGTTATCTACAGTCGTAAAAAATCTACGAAATAATTATCAGCTAAAAATATTTTAAAATCCACAAAAATCTTACAGCTCAATCTACAAACAGGTAGAAATTCCAACATTTCTTGAAACCGTCAGCCTTGTTAGAATTTATTTCATTGCAACATACCTACGTTTTTAATTTCTTAGCTTGTTCATTTTTTGTTGTAGATATTTATCTTGTGTGGCGAGGATCAAAATATTTGATCTTGCGTTGTGTTTTGTTGCATCCCCTGCAAAGCAAGCAAGGTACGGTATTTGGTGTTCGGTGTTCCCCTTCGAAGAAGCCCCCGCCCTTCGAAAACAATAAATATGTCAGTGTAGGATATTACACGACGTTAAGACACGGCCTGTCTTAACTAAATTATTACTCTGCAACTTTCCCGATGAGTTCTTCGCTCCAACTAATAACTTTTTACTTTTTATTGCCCCGAGGATTAAGCGGAGATGTCTCATTTTATTTTTGGGACGTAGATTATATTTTGTTGTGTCTTGGGACGCTGAGAGTTTGTGTTGAATATTTAAATTTGTGGGGCTGTTTCATTTAGAATAACTGGTGGACATGAACAATTTATTTATCGAAATGAAAAAAGGTAGGTAAGGTTTAAAAAACTTTTTAATAATGCTTATCGTGTTTTGTTTTTAACACAAGGCTTTTGGATCGGGATTTAATAAAGTAAATTCTTTCAGAAAAAATACTTTCATTGGTTCTTTAGGTACCTAAGTAGGTAGTAATAGGAACTTAAACTTTCCGTCGGAAAACCCCTGTAGATACATATCACAACTTCTCAAGAATGAATACCTAATAAATTTCAATACATAAGTACCTACCTAATGGGATCAATTTTATTATAACGTTGAGCACAGGAGTAGAGATGTCAATTTGTTTAATAAACTTGTAGCTATTAGAAACTTAGGTGATTTATGTTCGGAAATCAACATAATATTGTCATTAAAGTTTAAAAACCCGAAGAAATCTAAATGTTAATTTAAACATTAAGCATTAGGTACCCACTATCGGATACTTAGGTGCCTAAGCACAACCGGATATTTTAGGTACTTATTTGACTTATCAGAATAAGTAATAATTCCTCTAAGACGAACTCTAATGGAATTTTCTTCGGGTCCTTTTAGCACAACGTGTAACATTCACTCATTTCGTGTAAAACGAAAATGGTGTTCTACATTAAAGAAAAGGCCGTATATTTCAATACGAAACAAGGGAAAAACACTTTAATATACATTGTAGCGCTCCGTACAAAGCAAACAAAACAATTTCCCGCAAAAAAAAATCAGGAAAAAGCGCGCCAGAGAAAAACAACGTCGATCATAAAAGAAAGAGCGGAGTTGGCGGGCGAATTGCGTTGCTCGCTCAGCGAAGCGCCATTGGTCGGGTGTTCCCCCCTCGAGCCGCGCCCCCCTCGACCCGCGTCCGACCGTAACTCACTCTTCACTTGTTTTTACGGCCGCCATTTTGTGACGTTCGCTCGCGCGGCAGCCCGCGCTAATCCATACTCGCTACAGACCGACCAGCCGCGTCTGTGTGCGTGACCTATACGGTTGGTAGTACGGGTATCGTAGCTTCATAGCGTAATGTTGGTAACTGCATAGTGATAATGATGCTCATTTCTCACTATTGTTTCGATTTAACTCCTAGGTGGTCCGACATTTAGGTTACTGAGGTGGTAATTACATATAAGTATTGTTTTTTTAGTACGCTTTTAGTTTAATGAACAGAATTAGAGATAAATCTTCACAATGCATTGTTACCAAAAATTATACTTTAAAACTGAATGCTGCTCATATTTTTACTCAGAATATAATTAGGTATGTGAAAACGAGATTCATTACTATGATTATGTTTTTTTGACATGTAGGTACTTAGGTAAAGAAATTACTGTGAAAAGATTTTTTGTTCATCAAGATATCCAAGGAAGAAGGTAGGTAGAGGTAAGTTCTTAAGTAGGTACTCGTAAGCATCAAATCTACCAACATGATAAATATAATGTAGGTAGTGAGGCATGTTATTTTGACAAGGTTATCAGATTATGACTATCTGCATTAATTAATTAGAGTACCTATAGTTTATAGCTGTTTTGGTAGAGAACGGAAAAAATAACGTTCAATTATATAGTTAAACCTTACTAATTAAGCTGGACATTACATAAATCATACAAGCTCTGACAAAAAACACGACATATTTATCCCACAAAAAAAAAACCTTTTCAAGAGCACCTATCCTGTATGCAGAATGTCCTATCTATCTGGCATCCATTAAGGAACATCATTAACTCACTCTCGGGGCGTATCTCCCTAATGAGAGCCGACATCCATAGATGCATGAGACTGGGGGCCGTAATGACGTAGATGCATGAGACTGGGGGCTGTAATGACGTATCTCGCCCTATCTTTACGTCTTAATCCTTGTCATTAGGGCCTCTCTGCTCTTGTTAACTATCTTTGTCGGAACTCGGAGGTTTAATTGTACTTCGGAAGTTTCGGATGAGGTTGAATAGAAATGTTCGTTTGAGAGGGATGAGTGGTGCTGTTCGTTATTTATAGTTGAGGGTTCTAAGGTGGGAACTAATTATATAGAGCAATTATGTCTTTGGAGGAGGATAGTTCTTAGAAACAATTAATAAATCTGGCTTGTTGGTCTACTGGCTTCAAATAGATATGTTCCCAAAATAACTGTGTTGACTTATTTCGTCCATGTGTAGGTACATAAAACTATAATAATAATAATTTAATCCATTTTCTCAGATCAGGACTTAACCAGTCTGTAGGAGGTAAATTGAAGTAACTACATAAAGCATTGTGCTTTCCAACAATCAGATGGAAACTTAATTCTTTCTGAACTAGAAAACTATTATCCAAAACGAAAATAAAACCTTTCGTGCGACCGAGAAAAATCTAAAGCTCTCAAATAAAAACCCTAACTGAACATCAGTAAGTGCTTAAACACAGCCGATGATGCATGGTGGTGCGCTCAACATTTTATAGTGTTCGTTTAATAGCGTTAAAAGTGAAACGATGTAGTAAACCCTGCGATTGTCGCACCACACATTACGTACTTTACGTACCTTCAACAGTGCTTGGGTCAATAGCAAGAGGTGACGGTGAGCGATAAAACATGATGTTTTGCTTAGACAACACAACCAAGTGTTGAGCTACTCTGATTTTACTTGGTACGATAAATATTGAGATGATTGGTTTGGGATATTTTTTTTATCAGAGGTACTTTAACCTATTCTATGTAAGGATACCTAAGTAGGTAGGTTCAATACGTTTAGTTGTCTTGCAACCTACACGCAAGTCTTCAATTTCGTTTGAATATTTTGATGAATGACCAATAATATGTAGGAACATTTGCAAACAAATGACTCTCCGACGAACTACAAATTCGAAGGACCACAAAAGACTGGCTCCTAATTCCAAATAGGTAGGTAACCATATTTTGGGCAAACAAACTTTTAACAAATGAAACGAAATCAATCACATTTACACTTCAAAGGCATTAGCATAATTTATACAAACAAAATAATTGGTTTTGTTGACAAAACTCTCTGGTTCTCAATCATTACTGCGTTGTTAATTTGGGGCAATAAATAAATAGTAATTACCCATTGTTCGGGTTTTATTGCATGTTTTTGTAATGAATGTTTATCCCGAAAAGGGTTCACGCCTGAGAATATCAATAGTTGTAAATTATATCCGTTTTTGTTATGTAGGTAGGAAATATTGTATCTAAGAAAAAGTTTAGAGCGCATAAATTAAATTAGGGGCGACCTTTTCTACGGGTAGACCGTTGTTACGTACGACACGGAGACATAGGGACTTTTTCATAAATGGTAAGTATAAATCTATTAAGTATAGGGATGAATAATCAAAAGTTGTTAGACTGTCTGACTATCTACCTAGCTTGCAAACATGAATTCAGCATATGATTTTAAACACCCTAGCGTAGAAATTTCTTCGGCTATATATAGAAAAGTACCTATAGGTGTATAGAATAATAATAGTGATCATTTATTTGTTCAGACTACTTATGAGGTCCATTGTGTTACCAAAAAACATAGGTACTTAGCCTATGTTAGAATACCTACGCGGTCAAAATGTATGGAATAGCTATATTTTTTTAAATAACCAACGAAATATTTCAACGCAGGGGGATTCAGAATCATATATACTGAATCCATGGGAACAGGTTGCGTTTCGATATCCCTACCACCCTGTATAATTCAGTCACTACCTTAGTAGGAACTTTTCCCAAGTTTGTAAATACTTAGGTACTGTAAGTTCAGTCAGAAAAAGATTTGATGCATCTTTTACATGTATTTTTACACATATCTAAACCGGTAAATATGAATGTTTTTAAATAAATAAAAATGCTTCGATCAGTAGTTCTCTGCTCTATAAATACGTGGATACTATGATTCACCATTATATTTAAACAGCAAAGCCACCTGAAAGATTGATGGCTCTCGCCTTAAAATATAACAGTTCAAGAGGAAAACTGAAGGAGAGGAGAGAGGGGAGACAGGTACCATATGTTGCTGATGGATTAACTGGATATTTGCGGGAAAAATGAACCTTGCCAAGCGAATTTTGGTCGTATTACTAAGAGTAAATGGGGGTTTAAAGTTTAGGTGTTTGCTTCAAATGTTGGTCGGCTATCTAGGTGACACCCGAACTGTCGATACATTTCACAATTGTCGTAAAGTCCCCGAGACGGAAGGGGAGCGCAGTAAAATTATCATTTTATGCCGTTCGACGACTGAAATGACACGGGAATGCTGTAAAACTGATTTATTGGATACATCCCGAGAGTCACATGCTGAATTTTTGATGAGATCTTTGTTTTAAGATAACGGTTCAAGATTATATTAAAACGGTGAACGGGTATCCCAACGAACCCTTTGGATTCTTAGGGTAATTACACGCGAAGATGCCACACTGCGATACTTCGCGGTCGTGGTTTAGCTCGTTATCTCGATGTCAAATCCATGTAAAACAAATGCATACTAATAGACACGCACGCACATGCTAGACATCGAGATAAACCTTCAAGTCTCCGCGATGTATCGTAATGAGGTATCCTTCGGCATGTGATTAGTTATTTATTATTTTAATAGGTATGTTTATTTTGGAATAGCTCTGGAAAAGCCGCATTTTCCCGCTTTGGTTTATCCGTAGCCTTACCTAGGCACACAACTCATGAACTCAAAATACTTTCAACTAGGTACAATTTTACCTTCAACCACAATTATACCTAGATAAAGGTTACTGAGAAGATAATTATGGTGATGTCGATGGCATCAACGAAGCTCCCATCGGCCATTTCGAGAATTTGATTAAGAAGGCTCGCACTGGCCAGTTTTATTGCTCTATATTTCCTTATTAGGACCGTTGGGGCGAGCTGCGGCCCGCGTGGTCAGCTAATGAGAGTCCATCCCTCGTTGTGAGATAAAGCAAATAGGTAATCTTAGGTAGGTAGGAGGTATAAGTAGGTTTACTTAATATTTAGCAACTGTAATGAGTGCCCTTTTCCTGGCATAAATGACTTTCATGCATTTTATGGTGTTTTGGCAATTTTTATTCGCCAATTTATAAGAAAGGCAGCTACGTCTTTTGGCTATCTTCTCATTTTTAAGTATATGATTTAGGTACTTTCGTTTGGAAACGTAGCATAACGTTAACTACATAGCTACCTGCATATTACACGTACCTAAAATAGAATAGAATACTCTATACCTACCCATCTAGGTATCCTACATATAATACACTCATCCTCGTGCCATTTACAGGCGCAGTATGTTATATTTACTTGTTCACCTCTAGAAGTAGAAATTCTAAGAATAAGAAAACAGTTTAGTAAACTTGCATTCCCACGCTCGGTGTCTGAAATACACCACAATCATTTCTTTGCCAGCCAGACACCAGGCCGTCGCTCTTTGTTTATCTCTGTTTAAGCCATAAAACTACGCGATAAATCTATAAGTCATGCTAATTGATTGCTCTCTGAAAAATATTGCGATATTTTTATCAATGACAAATGAGACGCTAGAATCGTACGCCCACTACGTTTCTCAGTAGACACAATCGTAGACGCACTCGCTTTCAACGATACAGACCATTAAACGTTCACAAGATAGATCATTCACATCATTAACATAAACATTAGATTCAACTGATTCGAATAGTCTGCGATAAATGAATGAAAAAGCAGTAGTCGCGACCTCTCCTCGCGAAAAGCGTATTAAAACAAACAGTGCAGTAAAAATAAATCTATCTGCCTATAAAAAGTGCCATAACTATCACTTAAAGGCCATTGTGTTGGGCTTCTTTTATCTCAATGCTGACGAAATGCATCAGCAACAATGTGAGTTTACCTTTACTTTGTGACGTAAAAATTATTCGAAGCTAGAACTTGTTTCTTCAAGATATCGAAGTCGTTAAAGAAAATTTATCGACTGGTTGACACTGGACAGGCATGAACCTAGACCAGAGAAGACTAGATATAAATTTTAATGAATTATTAATTGAATAAATCTGCCATTGATATCAACCTGTCTCAGTATTCCATTAAGAAAATTAGCAACTTAGTATAATATAATCCTGCTTTATTTTAAAAACTAGAATTTCCATTTTATCTCTACAGTTATACTACACGTAAGTAGGTATGAATATTAAAATGGCTGCAGTCATAGAGTATCTAAAACCCTCGAAGCCAGACGCTAATACAGCTAGAAAGTTATCGCCGTCGCACAGTGGGCTGGGATTCCAAGGTTGGGTCTTAAGAACTAAAATGTATTTTTTTAGTATCTAGACATAAATTTAAAAAGTTTTTACTCTTTGACTTTTTTTAATTGGACTCGTACTTTCGGAGATATAGCCATATCAAATTTGTATGAAGAGTCATGAAATTTTAGTTTAGCAATTTATTCCAATTAATTTGAAATGTTGATATGTATCAATGTAGGTTTCCATTATGAGTAATTGCTAATTTGAAATTGAAAATAATGTACACTAAACGGCCTGAAGTACTTCAATACTTACTTAGTACTTTAAATAAAACAAATTTGTTCGATATTTTCCACCACCATAGGTAATATAGGTAGGTATGACGTAATTTGTTTTGACACTTATTTCCGGGAATCAAGAGATAGGAATGCGCGACCGCAACATCAAGTTATGACACGTGTCGTTACCTGATTGGTGCAACGATAATAGGGCACAAAATGTACTATTGCATTCAAACGTACTTCAGTGTTCTATTACCCACCATAATAGACGCACTACCCTCACATATTTATTACTTATACAAAGAAGTGAAGTGAGTGTGAGTTATTTTGTGTTTGTGAAAATGTATGAAGATTTGGTGACCAACCTCGACCTTTTTATTATTTTAAAAAACAGTGGCAGTATTAAAAATAATGGAAGTTTGTCTAGTGAGATAAGGTCTAAATTTTTAGTCGAATTAAGTGATCAATATGAAAAGACCTTAAAGTTATTTTGTGCAATTTTTTTTAATAATTTAAATAGAAGATGGGAAAACGCTCATCGTAAAGAAACTATATTCAGAACTAAAAATAGCGAATGGTTACAAGAAACCATAATGTGGCCAGACTTTATTAAGTGTTTAATAACCAGTACCTAATGAAGATCAACCAGCACCGAGTACATCAACTCAGTATGTATCACCAGCAAAAGTTTCTGTCGGTGTCTCCACCGAGCAAAGCCCTAGAAAACCGTTTTGTGAATTAGCGCTTAAACAGAAAAAACGACGAGCAGAAAACTTTCATTTATCTTCGGACGAAATAAAATATGCATATTTTGAGCAGTTGAAAGCGGATGGAAATGATGAGATTGCTAAAATACTAGAACATTTACTTAAGAATCCCCAACATGTAAAAAAAGTTAAGAAGTGCATATCTGTTAAAGAAACAAAATCTGTATTTTCTCCGGATGAGGCTTTAGGATTATTTTTATCACTTAAGCTGACCAAGTGGCAATACAATACTTTAAGAAAAAGTGTTAACGAGAATGACGGTAATATATTTCCATCTTATTATTATGCAGATTAACGATAAAGACATGGGCAGTAAAGGAAGACAACAAGTGCATCATGGAAAGCAGGAAGAAAAATATACAAGATGCTTTTAAAAATAGAATGGGACTTCTGATAGATGTTGTCAAACAAGGGCACGGCTCCACGAAGGACGGAAATACTGCTAGAAGATTTTTTGCAAACCCAAACGTGACTGCTGAGATAACTGGTGTTAGTGAAGACTTAATTAGGCGGTTTGCAACCATTTTAGAGGCAATTTTATCAGGTTACCACATTGACACAGTCAAATTTCACGAATATGCTCAAGTGACCATGCGACTGTATTTGGAATTATATGGCTGGTATTATATGCCTTCAAGTGTTCATAAAGTTCTTATGCATGGTGCAGCTATTATTGAAAGTTTTGGTCTAATACCAATTAGACAGCTATCTGAAGAAGCTGCTGAAGCTAGAAATAAAGACTTTCGTAGGTACCGCCAACACCATTCCAGGAAATGCAGTAGAAAAACTACAAATGAAGACATTTTAAATAATTTGTTGACCAGCTCTGATCCACTCATCTCAGCGAAACGCCACAAACTTCGCAGAAAACAAAACTTTGTCAGAAGAAGCACAAAGTTTATTAATAATTGAACAAACGGAAACATTTGATGATGACGAATACGAAAATTTTGCATTCGTTAATATGGATACTCTTGATAGTGATTAAATTAAAAAAGTGCAGTGACCAGTACCTGATTGTGATTTTTACTTATTTTATTAGTCCTTAGTAGATTAGGCCTAACGGGGAGACCACTACATAAAAAAACCGTGCCTGGTTCTTAACCTCTATGGTGGTGTGGAATAGAGAACAAAATTTGAAATTGCGACCAAATCGCAGAAAATCGCAACCCGAGAATAGGTGCTAAAATAGGACAAAAATACGTACTATACATACGTAAAGTCAATTCTTTGAGAAAATTTGAGAATTTCTAGATTTTCAAGTTTTTTTGTTTTGCTTCATACAAAAATTACTTTGGTTATTAATAACTCCGAAAATACTCAAGTTATCTAAACGACCCTGATATAAATAATTACTTATAATCAATAGATAAATCCAACGCACTATTTAAAATTTCAGAAAAATAAACTTTTTTTTTTTAAACGCTAAGTCCTCTACCGGCCCGTTTCAGCCCACTGTGCGTCGGTAAAATAGTAAAAGATTTTCCTCCGTAAAGTCTACGCGATAAGATAGAGGGATACTTATGTGAAGACAACCAAATCCCAACAAGCATTTGAACCGAACGTGAGTCGTATAGATACGTAATGTTTATCGAGAGCCGGGGCAACACAATAATAATAAAGGCAGTTTATTAGGCCTCTCGCCACGACACATTATCGAACCCAATTAAATATCATTTTTATTAGGAATCCCTGGTAACGCCCCGCGGTCACTAACCACTTTATTTTGTTTTTTATCATAACCTTACATGTCGCCTTCGATTATATATGGCCCCAACAATGTTATGTAACGAATTAATGGTAATGAATTATTTATGTTTAATATTTACCGATTTTATTAATCCATATTCAGATCGACAGCCAATCCATTAACCTGCAAAGAAAAGAAATGCCAGTTTAATTGTTATAGAGATAGAGTACATATAAATCTTAATACTGAACGTTTACGATCACAATAAACATAATTAACCATCTCAGATCAAAACATAAAAGCCTTTCTCAAATAAATCAAAAGCAAAAAACTGTTGATACCATTATTTATTTAAACGCTAAGAAAGCATCACGATCCATAAAACGGAATGTGAGCCGCGGCCTTCGCAACAATGAATACGAAAAAATACACGGAGCCAAACGGAGATCGCTTTCTTCAATGGTTACTTTATATGCAAATTCCTTGCAATAAAAGTGGAACCCTTCTCTCTAGCTTTATATAAAGAGCGCAAGACTCGAATCCGACGTTTTATGTATTCGCGAATCGACGCTGTTTTATTGGTATCGACTATCGATTCGACTCGTCCGCATTCGAGAATTCGGAAGTAATGCCCGCTATTTCGAGTATTTCGACTGCTAGTCGTGCCTATCCGATCGCTATCAAAATTTGATTGCCTCGGATAAAGCTTCCATATAAATGCAGTTGTTGTTGCTATTTATTCAAATCGTCACAAAACGAACAAAGTCAAGTAGGTAAATATACCATAAATTATGTGGGGAGCATCAATATTTCAAAGACTTCATTGGATTTACACACGTAAACATCAACGTTTACCTATACGTAACGGTACTTTGTCATGACAACGTAAGCGTTCTTTCGATTGGTCATTTCTAATCTATCTTACCAACCTTACATACACTTTTACACGTCAATCATATTTTTAAATCTAGATGAGTTCGGCGTTTCCTATCTGACTACTCTGAGAAGAAAGGCTGAAACAAACTCAGAGGTCACAGTCTCTTTTAAAATCAATAATATTGGTCAGATCATATGAAGACCATGTAGATTGGTGTCCGAAATGGTCCTTTAAGAAATCAGTGCACGCATTTGTCAATAACCGTGCAGCTCAACTCAGACTACTAGGTACTGTTTTGGTTACATGTTCCTGAATTGTTCAGAGTTAGAAAAGCAGAGAAGATATAAAACAAAATAATATAATAATTATCACCTGAGACCTTTAAAACCTGCGAGCTGACTCATTTCTCATAATACCTTATGTGGCTATAAACATCAAAGTTTCCTAACCTCTGCCTACACAAGGCGTGAGATAAAATCCATAGCATGTAAAGATACGTAGTCAGGTACAAGAGATTACATTCTGAGGCGAGAGGAGGGCAGGGCGGCGTGTACCTACCGTCGCCGACAAGGATCTTATATTTCCATAAAACGTACAGTTTACGAGCACACCTACAACATCCCCGCGTCACCCCGCTGCCTACAATGACCAAAATTTTAAGTTTCACTAAATATTTAAAGATGTAGTTGGTGTTTGCATTTTGTATGTAGGAGAAAAGGTATGAAAAAACATAAAAACTTATCAACTATTAAATTACTTGTTTCTGAAGTTGGTTATTTTGGAAAATAGAAGAAGAAATCTTTCGTACCTACCTATAGAATTTAGATCTTATCGAAATACAAAGCTATCGTTAGAAATCTTGCAAGCTTTTAGTTTTTTAAGTATTTAGTTTTTAACTTAAAGGTTAGTCCTTCTAGGAAATGTAGTAAAATAGATTTCCCACATTTTTCTAAAAGATCACTATGATAAATAACGAAGCGCTTATTTGATACGTTATTTTCCTTTTTTTTTTCAGACGGTGTCATCGTATTCTCAGCGATAGTGCAAGTTTCATAATAACGGGGATGTGTTTGCGGCAAAATCACATCGTAAAACCGTTTAGTGATATTTTCTCTCGCTACATTTAGCACATACAAATTTAATATAGATTTAACACTCGTAAAATATTAACCACGCATTGTGTTATGTGCATTACATAAATCTATACATTATAAAAAGCGATTTTTAGAGCGTTATCTAACTGTTATTTAGTTTTTTGTTATTTATGATTCGTAAACTAAGTAAGTATCTCGTAAGTCTTTATCATTATAAGTTTATAAAAGATGAGAACAAAAAGACAAAAATATTAAAAGAAAATTGTCATGTTATGTCTTTAATGGCGAATCTATTGTGGTTTTAACCCGTTGAATGCCGTACCTAATTACAGAAACAATAAAAAAGTCTTTGTGTCTCGCGTGGATCCATGTTATACGAAGGGTTAAACTGAAAAACTAGCACGTTATTTAAAGACGAACCTGACCTATTATAACAAGGTTATACCCGTCTATTTACCTAAATGCAGATAAACACGCTCAGTTAAATTGACATTAACTCTTTCACCACATCACAAATTAATATAATGTCACACAGAACGTAAAACGCCGAGCGGTTCCCGTATGATCTGGTTTACGACTGTAGTTTTAATAAAAATCTCTAATAACATTCCGACGTCATGTTCCACATTACCCGTGGCGTTTATCATAACACTATACCTCCACGAACGTATCGTAAAACTTAAAATATATAACTATCCAATAACATGACAAACAGTTTTCATAATTTCTCCTTTTTCTCTACCTCTACCGAAGCCATTCAATCTCCTAAATTATTACAGATAATGTTCGAAATCGCCGCCTTTTTTTCGTCTCCCAATGAGCATGTAACTAGAACCGTGTTGGCTCCACTATAAACTTCATAACAAACTGCCACACGAGGCCATATCTTGTGTACATTATGAGCTTTTTCGTTTAAGTCAAAGCTCCACTGTTTTACTTCAAAAAGGTCGTACGAAACATCAACGGACAATCGATTTAATACCTTCGTTGACCATTAATAAAGTTGATTAAGCAATAATTGGGTGTTGTGTGTTCGTTATCAAAATTAAGGAGGAGGAACGCCCTTTAGATGTTTTACTTAACTGTTAATAACACGGAGGTGTAGATATAAAATGCGGACTTACTTGACTTTAAATGTATTATTTTAAGAAATCCACATTTTTTATGTACTTTTTATGTCGAGGTCTCTCAGGATGTATATACTAACATATCTGAATACTTAGTAGGTACTACATACTGAACTCCATTTTTGGAAAGACATGACTTCACATGACATCATTTCTGAACCGTTAAATACCTTATCAGAACGAAAGTTTGTGTTGAATTTTGGGTTGAATATGAAAATTACTAAACTGCTGTTACTGTGTTGATGCCCAGAAAAACGGCCTGGAAACGGTATGGGCTATCACATTAGTAGGTAGTTACCATGTTACGAACCATATTTAAGTACAATTGAAAAATTTACAGTTTCTAGCCTGGCGTTGTGTGTGCTTTTAAAGCTTTGAACTTAAATATATCAAGAAATGTTAGAAGTCCTACTTCAGAGGAAAGCTTTATTAAAAACTCAAGACTTTCTTTAACTAATAGATCTAGATATTTATACATAGTTAAGTTATTACTTAACTGCAGTGCAGATTTTTAACAGTGTTGAAAGATACAAAAACTAATTTAGGTACACGTTACCAACCACACAGATGCAGCGCATCACTCAACGCGCTAATAAACCCCACCACAGTTCCGTTCTCATTACGACAATGTTGCCAACATCTAAATTACCTATTGAACACAACCTGTCCAACTGAGTTATAGTAACATAAATTAACTCACAGATACGCCCTACGCAGTTATTGGACTACGGAACCCTTGCCTGTTCCAGAACTTCAATTATCTCTTATAAAAGCCATTACCCTCGAAAATATTCGATTATGGTATCTCTTGGGTCGGTTCATTACCGGTTTGGGCGGCGATTGCGAGGCTGGCAGGTCATTCAGATGTACATTTTATTGAAACACTCGTAAGTTCCATGTTTTAAGTTTAGGTACATACGTTACTGAGTAGGTTTTATTGAACGGTAATAACACCACCGCATATCGATGAAAATCGTATTAAATTTTAATGTATGCAAGACATATTTTAAAAGGTTCTGCCCACGTTTTGCCAAAGGTCCAGTACTTTTCTGTAACATTCAAAGTATAGTGTAGTTTTGGATACCTACCCAAAACTACATTGCACTTGCTTAGGTATATATGTATTTAAGCAAGAAATAAAATACGCCAAATGTAAATAAGTCAGCATAGTAAAACTACAATTCGTATGGCGCACGGTTCAGAGGACACATTTGGCTCCGGGTCCGCCCGGCTGCGTCACGTTCGCGTCAACGTTAGCATTTCTTTTGTGAACGCTCCAAATTGCTCACATAAAACTCCCAGACCTGTTTTGCTACGTGATGTCTTCAGTATTTTTACTGCCTGTAATACTCGATATATTCTTATCAGCTCTACGAGGGAACTAGGCCCTTTTCATTCTAGAAAAAGAAAATCGTAAAAATATATTGTTGCCGACTCCGTCAGAAAGTGGACAAAGAAATATAAACGAGCGTCGCTATTCCAAGGCAGGGAACTTTCCGAGTTTCGTAATTAATGTTGCAAGAAGATATCGTCGGGAAAAGTTTTTTCATCACGTTCCGCGGAGGCAGTGTTGTAATGAGCGCCCCCGCGGCGTTACATCGTAAAAACACCATACAACTTAATAAATAAAACTGGAATTCGTGAAGATTTATCACGAGGCCCATATTGCAATTCGTGACTCGAGCCCGAGGCGTGTTTTTGCCGCGTATCTACGAGGATAAGAACCTCGGTTGTAAAAAAATAGAGATATATATGTCATAGAGCGGTCCGCCTCTCATATTTACAAAAGTCTTTGTATGAAATATTTTGACATTTCTTGGTAGAGGCGCGCGGGAACGAGCGTGGCGCGCGGGTGTTCCTTCGTGGAAACAATCCTGTTATTTATCGCATGTGATCTACACATGCTAGGTGGATATACGTACACAATATAGTCGTCGGGCACATGATCCATATTTTTGGGATTATAGTTACGAGCACGCACAACCAAAGTCTTAAAGTAGGTATTTCGAATATCATACTGAAGGCATGAAGTTTTTATGGGGAATTCTCATGAAGTAAATACGTTTCCTGTTGAATTACCACGATAAATTGGCCTGAATAACGCGATGCCTGAAGCGGATTAATATGCCCAATACAGATGCAGGGAGTTTAACGTTGTAATAATGAAACCTCTTTATAGGGCGTTGACATGAAAACAATAATTTACCGCGGATTTATTTCCTATTGGGTTATTGAAATAATACTGGAAAGCTCATGGGTAAATGCTATTTGTTAGCATGACAAAAAAGAACTTAAAACACGTACCCCTTACTAATAAACGTTTTATAGCGTCTGTATAGTTACACAACGCTTTGTCTTCTTCTTTCGAAAGTCAAATTACTAACGACTGAAAGAGAGTAGGTAACTATTCATCTGGGGATATAATATTGCTATTCTGAATTTTGTAAATGTAGCGAAAAAATACTGTTATATTTTTTAAGAGTTCATTAGAGGTATCAAATTGAAAAGCTTATTTTCCTGTTCCTAAAGTTACATCAACTCATTAGAAAAGTTTTAAATGAAAAGTAGGTAAGTGGTTGTTCGTTTTAATCACAAAAAAGAGCTTTATAACATTTTTCGTTCCCTGTACAATATCCTCGTTTTGCAAACTGTTGTTGAAAACGAACGGAGCTTTTAGTGATCTCATCTTGCAGGTCGAGAGTCGTGAAACATGAATTTGTCTCACGAAAGTTATAACATTTTCTGTATAGCGGTATAAATATTTCAAGACACCAACATACATAGTAGATCGAGTTTAAAATTCGATCACAAAGCCTTGTATATTCAGTACACGTATTCGGGCGCAGGTGATGCTGTAGGTACACGGTCCAAGTTTTATTGTTATTCCCACTCTGCGAATTGAATTTGAAACAAGCGAGTGCGATCAATACTAGACTGTGGCGAAGAGTGCCCGCTTTACCTATCCAACTTGTATATCAAAGAATAGGTACAAACTTGTTGACTTATTGGGTTTATATTTATTTGGAAAATGTTTAATTTTTGGAAAATTACATAGACCTAGTTATGTTGCATAGTGTCATAGTTATTACATATAGTTGTATTATGCTTTTCAGCTGTCTATCAAAGAAAGACAACTAAAACTGAACAGGGAATACAAATCATTATTTAGGAAACATCTTTATTTAAAACTTTACTCAGAGCTGAACAATTTACTTCGTATTAAAGAATCGTTTACACTCTAGATACATACTTAAAAAAAATATAAAAGCAGACAGAAAGTAAAGTGTCGCGTTTATTTTTTAATTATTTAATTCTTCGCTTATTAAATTACGTTTTTAGTTTTACGCTACCTGTTGATTAAAAAAGAGCTAATGTGGGAAAACATTATTTTTATTATCTCGGGTCTTAAAATTAATTAAATTCTGTAAATGCGGCGGCGACTAGAAAGAAAATTCTATTAAATTAAATTAGATAGAAAATGATAAAATTAACATTTTATTAAATGTATGTTTTCATCCAAGTTGGCTGGTAGAAACTCATGTATGTACGTAGGCATATAGATACCATATTTCAACATAGAAGTAGGTATTTGTATCCCGACGAATCATTTTCTTGACTTCAATCTATGTGGCTTCTTTTCTTATAATAAAACTTATTACAAACAAAAGGAAAAAGGAATAAAGTAGGTGCGTAATTTAAAAAAATTTGAACTTTTCGTCCAATTTTAATTTTGTTTTAGAGCCAGGCTTCGCTGCCAGCTTACGGGGGCGCTATTATCTCAGCCATTTTATCTCCAATGTAATCTTGTTAAGAGTCCCCTCGCCCCCCACCCCACACCTCGAAGGGAAGCAATAATGCTGAAATCCCCCGGTTTTCGGCGCTTAAACTAAGCCAAGCATTACCGTGAAATCCATAGCAAAATTAGTGTTTGTTTACACCTATCTGTTTTGCTTAGATGTAACGTGTAATGAGTATATATCTATCCTATGTATTAGTATTTATTCTTGCATTTATAGTAATTTCTTAGCTATTTATCCTGTATGTTGCACCTGCCAGGTTTTGTCTCTGCATCACCCTAAGGTTGACTCGTAGAAAATGCCTCAGGCATTACGTCTGCCTTTGTACCTCCATTATTTTTTTTTAATTGTCTATAAAGTTGTAATAAATAAAATAATAGTCAGCAATTAATGAGTTAATGCATACCTATGCCACACATAGAAAGGTTTGAGTCTTAGCTTCTGCCCGCGACTTCATCCTCGTGAAATTTCACCCTCCCCCCATTCACCCTCTTAGGGGTGGAATTGCAAAAAAACTCTTTTTTATTGGAAACCCACTCTTCACAAGGAACACACCCTCCAAATCATCTCTAGGATCAGCGTTTTAGGCTGTGCGTTGATATATTAGTCAGTCAGTCAGGACTTTGAATTTTATGTGTATAGATTTATTTGTTTACTTAAACTTCTTGCTCGACTCTTTACTATACCTAGTCATAAGCAATCCTTGCGTTTCTTGTTTGGTCATTATCATTCTCTTGCCCTTATCCCAGTTAAATTGAGGTCGGCGTTACAATAATATGTCATTTTCTTCCATGCTTCTTTAGACTTCGGTAGTCACCCCCTTTCTAGACATATTATCTTTCACACAGTTTATCCATTATTTCTTTGGTCTTCCTCTACTCTTATAGACATCCACATTCATACCCAAATTTTCCTCGCGACATAGGTCTCTGTGCAAAATGCAAACGTCTCCTGACGTGCTCCTTGCGTTTTATTTTAAGTTTTCATACTTATTAAATATTTTTTTAAGGATTTATTTATGTGTTGTCATATTATATACGGATGCCTGTATGCCAGCAATCCCTGCAATATCAGCAATATTGCCTTCTTTGTGTTGCGGGTGCGTCACGGATTTCAAAACGGCAGCTGCGATCATTGCCAGTCCTCGGCGTAGCGAGTGTCTGGTTTTAAAAGCATGCTTTTATCGTCTGGTAGTTTGAGATATTTAGACATCATTTTGTGTTTCTTTTATATCGCGTTGAGCATGCTTATAATATCCCCACCGCAGGGACACAGGTCTGCTCTCTTCGAGAGGGAGTGGGCTGTAATCTACCACGCGAGCTCAGTGCCGGTTGTTTGTTGAGTAGGTATGCCACATTTGAATTCACCGATGTATTAAGTGCCTTTCAAAAACTGCACTTTCTATGACAACCCTGATAAGACTTCACCTGGTGGCTGTGTGTAAGGTCCTGACAAAACACCCTAATAATACCTATTTAAGGGGGCTACATGACCTAAAGCGCGGACACTGCCGGACTGCATAGAAAAAAAGAGAAGTGCGATGACACAACGCTGGTAATTTATTGCAAAATATGAAGCAATTATCTATTTACAAAAAACCTATTACTTGGACTAAAAAATTAAAACACTTGTGCTTTGTATGTTGCTTGTAGAATAATATGACAAAAATCAGAATAATTGTATGTATGTGTATAGATAAGAACGCTTGGAAACATGCTGGTCCTGCTCCATAGGACAATCTAGAGTCTAGACAAAATCAAACTGGTTGCTAATTTAATTGTAATTTTTTTTATTCCTTTTGTCATTCATTACTCACACCCTGACTTATTACTTGTATTGTAACGCAGCCTCATCGGAACGCGTCAACTCCAGCGCATGCCGAGCGACCGTGCGATGACCTTCCCCCGACGCGACGCACACGCCGCCCGCGAGACCCGGCCAGCCTATAAAAACCCCGCTCCGCCGAAGAACAGTCAGTCTGCGTTCGGCACGGTAACGAGTGCAACAGCTGTACCGACTTAGGTCGGTCTACTCTGCCTTGTTACTTGACGGACATAGACTAGCGCCGCGTCGTGTGTTATAAGTAATTTGTGTTGTCTTCGTTAGCGAACCTCACAAATTATTGTGTAGTGCACGGTGTGGCGTAAGTAGGGTTTATGGTAGTTTCGAATCGTAGCCGTCATTATTCTTAGAAAGTTATCTTGTATTGTTATAATTTTAAAGTCATTTACTGCTCTTTGTTATGTTTATTTTTTTTATTATAGAGTAAATATTAGTAATTTGTTATTGTGACTTTTCTGTTATCTCCTCACACATAACCCCTACAAGTGGCATCCCAACGCGGAGCACTTACCAATTTTTTTTTTGTCTCTTGCTCGCATTATTTAAGTAAGTAATTATAATTGATTAGCTTAAAGTTTTTTTAAAGTACCCTGCATTTGTTTTATGTTGTTCATTTTGTTGCATAGAATAACTTTATATATATTACTTTTATGATTAGAAGTAGGCGTATCCCAATTAGTCAATATTCACTATAGTCCAGGAGCTAGGATTTCATTCAATTAACTATAGTCCAGGAGCTAGTGTTTTATTTAATTAATTATAGTCCAAGGGTTAGTGTTTATCCTTAGGTAGCCAACATAGGTGAAACAATTGATTTATATCATATTTTGCCCAGACGTAGCCGCAGAAACAGAGATATGGCGAACGTCAGTTTTAGTGATAATCAGTTCCGTGATCTGATGGGCGTCTTAGCGAATAGGAATAGTTCTGTCATTGCTCAGAAGACAGGTAGTTTTGCTTCTTGCACGGCCCGTTACGATGGGACTCGTGATGTTTCAGTGGTTGAGGCATTTCTGTCAACAATAAGTACCTACAAAAAGATAGAATCGGTAACAGACGAAAATGCAATTGAGGGGCTTACGTTACTGTTGACTAAAGACGCTGCAACATGGTGGCTGGGTGTCAAGGAAAGCATTGCTACTTGGAGTAGCGTTATTACGCTAATACGATCTACATTTGCGCCGAAACGGCCAGCTTATAAAATATACGATGAGATCGTGGGTGAAAAGCAACAAACTCCGACTGGCATAGAAATATTTGTTGCCAAAAAACGAGCGTTACTTGCCGAGCTACCAAAACCAGCCCATACCGAATCACAGAACTTGGACTTATTATATACAGCGCTCCACTTCAGTATTAGGGATAGAATACCCCGAGATACCGTCGTGTCTTTTAATGACTTCTTAACGAAGGCTCGACAAATAGAAGAAGTAATGGTAGAACGTCAGGCAAATCGCTCTAATGCCTTTTCTACGAAAAGGCCTCGGTGTACTTTCTGCAGATCATTTGGCCATCTTGAAAATGATTGTCGGAGAAAATCGGCTGCAAAACAAAGTTCCACGGCACCAACAGCACCAACGACATCAGCAGAACCACCACCCAATACGTCCAACAAGAAGGCAATTCCAGGGCCAAAGATCACCTGTTACGGATGCGGTGAGCCTGGCGTAGTAAGGACCAAATGCCCAAAGTGTAATAAGGGTAAAATCGGAGCAGTGCAGGTGGGCTTTTATGCGCTGGACCCCGGTATCACATCAGCGTCACGACTTAGACCAACCGTGGATATAACCATTGGCGGAATCCAAGGGAAGGCTCACATTGATACCGGCGCAAAGTTAAGCGTCGCATCCACGTCACTGCATCGGGTGTTACAACGGCAGGGCACCCAATTTAAAGAAGAAAAGGCGACGATTACTCTCGCAGATGGGCTCCGACGAAGGAAACAAGTCCAGACTGCTTTAGTACCTGTCTCTTTATGTGGTAGGATAATCCCCACTTATTTTATTGTGCTACCTGAATCGAATGATAATAGAACCCTCCTAGGAGTGGATTTTATTCAGGACGCAAGTATAGTACTCAATTTGCCGCAACTGATATTTCATTTTCTGGATGAACCTGGCCGGAAATATGAGTTACAGGAAGAGGAAGAAGATGGCGCACCTGTATCCACAGTACAGGCGGAGCCTGCGGAGACTGAGTCGTTGATCGCAAAGCTTATTAAAACCACAGCTCTGGAACCAATGATAAGCCCGATAACCATGACTCCATCTTCACTTTTAAGCCCTCCAGAAGAAATCAGAATGGCGGACTCCTACGGACCACCGCCTTTAATAGATTTCCAAACGCCACCCTGTTCGCCCTCGGGAAATGAACCCGCACTAAATGGTTATTCACCAAGATTTGTCAGGTCACTGTTCCGAGATGCGCAAGCTAACATTAACAATGCTGAGGTCACCCTGTCACCTCACAGCAAGGCGCTATTTGGCCCTAACATTGACATAGCAATGATCGCATTGACAAGTGTTGCAGACATCAACAAACCATACACAATTAGAACCGATGCAAGTGATTACGCCATAGGCGCCGTCCTGGTGCAGGGGGAGGGCACTGACAACCTGTAGAATACGCTAGTAGACTATTGACTAAAGCGAGCGAATTCCATGTATACGATATGCCATGAACACTGCACACTGCGTGTGCACAGGATATACTCCAGCATATCTTACATTTGGTAGAGAGTTGAGGACGTATGATGACGTCAAACACGACATTCGACAGATAGCCTTATCTGAAAACTTCATTCTAGAAATAACTCCTAAACTTATTCTGTTAGCAGATACTTTTAAGAAAACCAGAGAAGTGCAGGAACACCGCGAAGAAACAAGGAAGAAATATGTGGACGAGCATCGCCGCACCGCTCCTGCCCTCCGTCCTGGCGACCTGGTCATGGTGCCTCCAATGTGCAGAGCAACGCAGCGCGCTCCTACACTGCAAAGCTGGCGCCACGTCGCGATGGCCCCTACGTCATCTTGCGACAGCACGGCGCTTGCTCTTATGAAGTGGCCCATTCGGAACATCGCAACACTCCATTGGGTATTTATCATTCTTCCGCGCTGAGCCCCTACCGAGGCTCAGGTCCTTCTCTACCTAATCCAGAGAGGCCTCTGCGAAAACGCGGCAGGCCACGGAAGCAACAAGCAACTCCAGAAGCAGCAACTGGTCTTCTCGTCGGGACGTCTTCGGGACCAGAGGGGGAGATTGTAACGCAGCCTCATCGGAACGCGTCAACTCCAGCGCATGCCGAGCGACCGTGCGATGACCTTCCCCCGACGCGACGCACACGCCGCCCGCGAGACCCGGCCAGCCTATAAAAACCCCGCTCCGCCGAAGAACAGTCAGTCTGCGTTCGGCACGGTAACGAGTGCAACAGCTGTACCGACTTAGGTCGGTCTACTCTGCCTTGTTACTTGACGGACATAGACTAGCGCCGCGTCGTGTGTTATAAGTAATTTGTGTTGTCTTCGTTAGCGAACCTCACAAATTATTGTGTAGTGCATGGTGTGGCGTAAGTAGGGTTTATGGTAGTTTCGAATCGTAGCCGTCATTATTCTTAGAAAGTTATCTTGTATTGTTATAATTTTAAAGTCATTTACTGCTCTTTGTTATGTTTATTTTTTTTATTATAGAGTAAATATTAGTAATTTGTTATTGTGACTTTTCTGTTATCTCCTCACACATAACCCCTACAGTATTTTTTTTTTTTTTTATTAAAATCGTTTTGCTTGTACCATGTTTGTAAATATGTGAGCACCATGTATCTATCAGATAATTAATTTATATGTCATGGTTTCGTTTTTAATTCTTTTACCTGTGGTATAGTAATTTTATTTTAGGTGCATCGTCCTCACATGTTATTATATAATTAATGTACCCATGCAAAATATTGTACCTAAAACATTTTAAAAGAGTAACGGTGGAGTTTCTTGCCCATTCTTCTCCATACGAAAACTACCTTTTGGAATGGGCGACTAGAATCAATTCTATTTTAAGATATTTTTTGACGTTCAAAAGTGCCTTTTATGTGCCTATTTGAAATAAATGCTTTGACTTTGACTTTGATGTATATTAGTATGGTTTCTATTGTAAATAGAAAGTTTTTAGAGATATCTTCATGATTTTTTTTCTATCGTATAAAATTAGTTATATTATGTTTTCAACACACTATCTACCTAGCATATATCCTGAAGAATATCATAATTTTTTCTGATTTTGTTTACTGTAGCCGATCATATACTTGTAGGCATTATAAAACTTACGTTTATATCCTGTAATCCCCTTAATTCATTCTGGGCATTATACCAAAACAAACATGGGACCTATGGGCATCGTGCCCAAACGTAGCTCGTCATAGTAACCCTTCTGTCCTTATCAAAATTGATTTGGAATCAGCGTAGATCGTATTTTTCTTCCATATATCTATATCTCAGCCGACATCTAAGTGTTTACTTTCTTAATTCTTAGGGCCGATTTCACCAACGTAAGATATCCTTAGTCTAATTAGCCAAAATCCCCGTTCACACAGTCTATTCGTCTCAACTCATGACTGATAGGTAATATACTGCGGCAGATTTAATTGATGCGGTATTAAAAACTTGAAAAGTTTCAAAAGCATTATATTTTCCGTGAGTCGGTTACATTGAAGTTTGTATTTACCTACTGAAGCTACAGTCATTTTATTGTTTTAAAATTACTGCAGCTTGTACTTGTTGTGACAAAAAAGGGAATTATTTGAAGCTCACAAAAATTTATATTAATGTGTCCATTAATATTTTGAGGATATCAAAATGGGAATTATTTAGGGATCCTTTAAATATATGTCAATTGATGAGACTTGTATGTTTTGTAATGTGCAGTAAAAATATTGCAATAGGTGTATGAAATTACATTGCTATTCAATTAGTATCAAGTTATTGTTTTCATTCAGAATAAAATGTTGGTCGATGTTTCCCTATTATAATCCATTAACACCTCACACACAATGTAAGCTAAGTCCTACATAAAGTATAGGTATATCTCAAATAGACCATGTAGAGAAAGTACCAACCTAACTACCTAGGTACCTCGTGCTTCGTTCCTGGGGGACCTAAAAGCCATTGTAGTAAAACAGGTCATAAAGTTGAAACTACTGGCATACCACATGTAAGTTGCATCTTACATGCGATGCAACCTTTAGTAATGAAGCTTCAGCTTTAGGAAAACCGACGCTATGACAAGACTACGGCAATTTGGGCATAGTGAGCACTTTTGAATAACTTCCATGGGAAAATTCGTACTACCAAAACATTTCAGTTAAACTGGTTAATAATTTTAGATATTTCAGAATGAACTATTATATTTCACTATCTCTATTAGTAGCTTCTATATTTTTGGTTTTAATAATTTGTGAACATTAATGAAATAACAGTAATAAATGCGTACCTTGTATTATTTATTACCTACATATTGGTTTTTAGAGTTCCGTACCTCAAAAGGAAAAAACGGAACCCTTATAGGATCACTCGCGTGTCTGTTTGTCCGTCCGTCTGTCACAGCCAATTGTTCCGAATCTAATAAACCGATTAAGTTGAAATTTGTTACACATATGAATCTCTGTGACCCAAACACAGACGTGTAACGTAAATAAATGAATTTTGAATATGAGGGTCATTTTTGAGGCGCATATAGAAAATAAAAACAAAAGTTTCGCAATATGTACTTTGTGACATAGCAAATGAAAGAACTTACTGTGAAGAATACAAGTATATTTTTTTCATAATTTTAAATTAAACTTTATTAAAGTTATTTAAGAAAATAGACGAAAATTGACCATCCCCCCCTTAATCTCCGAAACTACTGAGCCTAAAATTTTGAAAATAATACAGAAAATAGTTCTATACCAATAGGTACAGGAAAATCAACAAGAAGTCTGTGGTCTTAAAACAACATGGTCTCTCAACATTGTGCGTACAAACTTACATTTTCAGTTGGAATGTATGCGAGAACATGTTTCTCAACTACAATGTTAAGTTTGTTCTTGGGATTACTTTATTCCAACTATGTACCCTTCATTGTGCGTGCAGCGTGGTCTAACACGCACTTGGCCGGTTTTTTTGTTCTTTTTTTTTTTTTCAGCGAGGATCTATTTTATTTAAAATAGTAGTTGATTGCTATAGACGAGCATCAGCCACGTACCTACTCGTGCATGAATTTAAATTAAACTTATGAGAATAAGCAAAATGATGATTGTTTACCTACCGAAGAAAATAAATGCTACAAAAGCGAGTGAATTGTAAAAAAAAATACTTTGATTATTATAAGCCCGAAACAATCATTTGGAACCATTTTTGTATTTTGTATTATTTCAAATAAAACAACGTGCCGACTTTATTTGTGTTTTGATTTTATTGGTAGGTACTTTGGTGATTTTAGAAACATAGTAGGTACCTAGTCTATTTGTAAAGAATGCCCATTCAAAGAATGAGGTAGAAGAAGAATGGAAAAGTAAATGAGAGTAAGGAAATATTATAGCCTTATCACCTAAATGAGTTTAGCAGCAAGTGCCAAGTGATTCTCTATCATTGAAACTTTTAGGTGGAACTATAGCGCAGCTTGCTGTACCAATCCTTTTGGCCTGAGTACCTTCTACCTAAAGGACCAGTATTTAAAAAGACAGTAATAAAAAAATTCAATGATTTATTAAAAACAACTTCTTGTCAATCTGATATCAAATGACAGAGATGACAGAGTGTGTGAAGATTTATTCTCCTGCACTTATCCCAATTTATTTTCGAGATTATCGAGATTATTTTAAGTATAATCATGTTTATGTTTAGTAATAAAGAGAGAGATCTGAGTTCTGATCTGTGATCTGACTTCTTACAATGGGGGGCCTCCTCCCGGATTCGGTACCGAAGTTTCAACGATGTTGTTTTTGTACGAGGAAGTTAAGAGTAGCGTGTATCTTCATCGCCATTTGGAGTTTGGTAAGAAAAAAAGAACAGAATTATCCAGAACACCTTATTTTACCCGGTGGGTCTCTAATTCAGTTATGTTTGGGATTTTGTTGTCCGAATTTAGACCAGAACAGCAATGGTTTATATTTGCCTTACATGACTTTGCTTTCAAATTTTTTGTAGGTAGTGTCTGTGATAAAATTTACTAGATTTTTTGTAGGACACTCAATAGACAGTCGCGGGTAGGACCTAGTTGTTGAGACTCGCATAGACCAGAGAAGCATGACACAAAAGGAAAGAAGCCTAGGTATAGCAGTGGGTGGAAAAAGGATGCCAATGATGATGAATCAATAGACAAATAGGTATAGAATAAATATTGAAAAGCGAACCTACTATGAAATGAATAATCACAATTAGTGTAAGTATCTACCTATATCTATGTACTTAAGTATATTTTTGTGCAATGTTTCAGTTCATATTATCCCACAGTATGCGTATACTGTTTTGTCCAGCTTGCGGTGATTTATATACAAAGGAAGGTGGTTATCAATACAAAAATTTGATTATTGTGATGTGGATTCTGTTTGCTTTCAACGTGGGAGCATTGTGTAGCACTTTTGCTTACCTCTTGAGTCTATTTTTGGTAAGTAATTTACATAAATAACAGGCTTTTTTCCTCTTTTCTTACAATTTTATCAATACACAAAGGTCAATGTTTTCAAACTCACTTCTAAAATTTAAAAGTAATACACAAATAACAGGTATACGAATAAGTTAAAATACTTACATTAATTGTGTACCTAAATAATAGGACTTGATGGATTTTAGCGACATACTCAATCGATGTCGTCAATTTGATAGTCTACCAAAATATTTTCTAAAGAATTCTTTATAATTCGAAATATGACCTTCCTTTTTTCAGCACATGTACCCGGTCACAGCTGATTTTTATATGGGACTCAGCACTTTATCAGCCATCGGAATGCTCGTCCATGGAATATTGAATTTAATGCAAATATTTCATGGCAACTGCAACAACCCAAGTGATAGTTTTGCTCACTTTATGTACTTCGGACGTAAGTTCTTTATTTATTTTCTAGCGACCCGAAAAAAGTAGAGTTAAGGTTTATCAAGACTTGACAAAACATAGAGTTTTGTTAATAGATATCAGTTTCATTTGAATGCATTGTCCACATAAACCTTCCGAAATAAATTATCTAAAATCATGGTGAAAACCGCATCAAAATGCGTTTTTGTTAGTTTATAAGAACAACGAGTACACGCAGACACACAAAAAGTGACTTTAGATAATTTATCATTTAGATAAAAGATTTCAGATTAAATTTTTCCACGGCTTGGTGGTAAGTACTAAATCATCCTAATCAAGACAGTAACAACATTTATTTATTTATATATACTTTACTGTACATAGGTACATAACAACAAATACATTTAACACTAAGTATAGCTTTTTGCGATCTCTTCCAGGAAACCTTGGAATGGACTCCCTGCCCATTCGTCTTGCGTGGACATAAAAATGGGGTTGTCATTGGTGCAAAATAATTATAGTGATTGTAGTTAATTCAGTTTTAAAACGAAAAAAATCATAATATCTATATTATGTACCAAAATTGTTTGCTAATGTTTTCGGCCTACAGTGGCATTTTCCGACTTCCACCATAACATTGTTTTTTTTTCCGTTAGCCGATATTGCCCCACTGCTGCACTTAATTAATTTATTTATTTTATTTCAGTTTGGGTCTACTTCATATTCATCGTCAACTCGTTTAGGGATGAAATAGTATGATTTTATGTTGATATTATCATTTAGTTGTTGTGTTAATTTAATTAGAATATACTATCAATAATTAAAAACAAATCGGTATTTTATTTGAATAACAATGTTCGCCCTAGTTCTTATTGGATATTGTAAAAGGTATCCATTTATATCTAGGAAATGAGAGACTCTGACTGAAACTTAGTAGATAAGGCATGAGTAAGGTACCTAAGTACTATAGGTAATATAGACCATGAGTAAAATGCCTACTTCGAAGGGTGTTACTAAACAAAATAAAATATGTAAGTCGTGCTATTGCATAGATACACATCTGTTCAGGTTGGCATGATTCGGCACACCCTGGCGGCAAAATATATATTCGATTTCGTCTCCCGGCTGTGTGGACTCATGCTGACCCGAAAAAGTGTGTATCCCTAAGACTTGGAAAATTGTTGTTAAATTTAAAAAAAAATCCTGTAGGTAGATTTAATATAAAACTTTTGCCAAAATATTTTTTTTTGTTTAGCCTATACTGTCCCACTGCTGGGCAAAGGCCTCCCCCAATACTATTAATACTATACACCTATGGTCGGTCTCTAAAATTACCAGCCGTAGAGTGCCAATGAAATAATCGTTGAGTGCAAAAAGAAATAAGATTGAAGAACTTTCTTTTACCAATGCAGTATATGTAATGTTAGTAATCAATGCTGGTCCTGCTCCACAACCACAACTATTTGATTAACACTTAAAAATACTGTTGGAGCTGCTGAGGATTGTAAGTCTATCTTTGCATTGTATAAATTCAATCTCCTAGTATTGTATAATTGCATAGCACATGTGTGAGTACTATGTACATACTATAAAGCTACCATTTACTGGGTACGTCTTTCATTGACTGAATGTGCCCTGGCGGCTGAGAGTACCTATGTCATGCTCACTCAAATGTCTCGCTGATGGTGGCGCATGTGTTGGATCATTTAGCTCCCTTCAAAATGGTTGAGCTGAATGGTGCTAATACATGCGTCATGTTCGTGAACGGGCGCCGTCAGTAGGGACTGGTCATCTCTTTGCTGCCATGACTTATTTTATTTTAATTTAATATTTGAATTGTTGTTTTTTCTCATCTTTTCATTATGGACGCTTTTAACGTTCTGCATCTTTCTCACATGTATAATTTTTAACATGAATGATGTAACCAAGACTTTGTAACCATATTATTTTGATTTAAAAGAGTGTCCATGGAGTTTCTTGCCCGTTCTTCTCCATAGGTACCTACGCTTTGGAATGGGCATAGCTTCATCTTTCTGACTGGCCGACCCTTGACAATTCCAAAGTGCCTGTAATTGGTTTAATTGAAATAAATGCTTTGAGTTTGAGTAAGCTACATATTTAAAATTTGTTATGTAGTAGCAGCATGCCTTTAACGAAAGTGGCCTCCCCGCTGACTCTCTTGGGTATATGATTACTTTTTCCTATTTTATAAGGTCTTCATAAAATTATCGAAACACTGTCTTCATAAAGTCTTGATAAAGTGTACCTACATACTAATTCCATGCCTTGTATTCAGGCTTATTATAATTGATCTGTGGTCTTATTTATCACACATGACAAATCTATTTTTGTTGATTTTTGTCTGTGAATCTTGTTAAAAAAATTTCTCTATGGAATCTTGTCATGAATACAAACAAACAGCAATGCCATGGTATAATAATATAATTGTACCATGAGCAATGCGATAAACACGTTTCAATCAAAAAGTACTCTGTGACACGTTTTGAAAGGATAATGGTGAACGTTTTCTGTTTCTTGCCTAATGTGGACGAATTTTGTTTTTGTTGCAATATAAGAATCGGCACTATTATTATTGGTTTGCTGCATTTAGTTTTCGTGGTAGGTAACTATGAAGTAGGTATTTAATTAATAGTCCGCTTAACGGCAAGCGTAGTGTTGGACGCCCCCTAACTAGACGGGCCGTAGACCTTAAAAAGGTGGGTGGGACAGACTGGATGCGGAAGGTGGAGGACAGGGTGTCGTAGCCGAGAAGTCTATCGTCAGTCAGTCTATCGCAGCGTCCTGCAGTGGACTAAGACTGAATGGTTGATTATTTTACTAATAGTCTCAGTTCCACACTTGCCTGACTGATACCTAATACCTACCTGTGGCCAATAAAATTACAAACATTTGTAAGCATTCAATGGATCTGAGATACCGTTCGGGTCAATTGAAACAGGTACGTAAAAACCTAATGTTGAATCGATCTGGTTGTGTAAGCCAAGGCTAATCTTCTTAACTCTTTTACTAATCACCAAGTTCGTGATGTTTTAAAACATATAGATACGACTATTGAGACCTGTGTCCACCAGTTCAACTAAAGGATCTTCAACTTTAAATCCTTTGCTATTTCACCCTTTCCCAATTCCACTGCCGAAAGGGTAGCGAAAGTTTCTCATAATCGTATGTGTTACTAGCAGCGCCCCGCGGTTTTAACCCGCATAAGTTTTGATCCCGAAGGAACATCGGGATAAAACGTATCCAATCTGTTAATCCTGGTTATAAACTATATGTGTGCCAGATTTCATCCAAATCCATGCAGTAGTTTTTGCGTGAAGAAGTAACAAACACACTCATAAACTTTCGCCTTTATAATATTAAGCGTGATTCAAGTAGAGTTTCTTGCCCATTCTTCTCCATACGAAACTACCTTTTGGATGAGGCGACTAGAATCAATTCAATTTTTTTGTAAATTGTTACGGTCCAAAGTGCCTTTGTCTCTATTAGAAATAAATTATTTGACTTCAACTTTACAGGTTGAAGCTGCTCTTGGCGGTGGTGCTAGTGCTGCATTCAGTTCATGTTACGTTACAGGAGATTTGATATACCTAACCTATGTAGGAATTGCATTGGCCATATTATTATTAATTTCTATTATTTTCCTTATATGTAGTGTAATAGCGGTAAGTCTGCCTGTATTTTTAACTACTTTTATCGTTTTAAACGTAGGAATAACTATCAAAAAGATCTGTAATCTATATTGTAGGTACTAACCACCTTATTCATAGAAATGTTATTTAAACGTCCCTTTAAAAAAGATAAAATGGAATGAATAGGACAAAAAAAATGGTTCTCTGCCTTTTCGCCGAAAATTGTTTGCCAGATTTTCGCTTGCCAACTAACGTTTTGCAGAATTTTATTTCGCCGAATTATCATTTGCCAACTTATCATATAATTTAAATTTTTATTTCTCCAAAAATTAAATATTTACATAATATAAGCTAAAATATAAACTATAATAATATGTACAATTATATGAAAAAATACACAATCATTATAGGGCATCAAAGAATTCATCCGCATCGCTGCCAACAGGAACAGTGCCCAAAAGGCTGGCAGCATTGCCACGTTGTATGGCAATGCTAATTCTTTGGCCAAGAAATAGGCCAGCCCTCTGGTCACGTGAAGAGTCGACTAACCGCTTGGCGATATCCCGAAATACCAAGTGGGCACTCGGACCCCATGGCCCTAGTGTTTCAACCCCAAACGGCTCGAACATATAAGTCCCAATCAGGTTGCAATATTTTCGCCGTTTGAGGTTTTCTGCACCTGCAGCAGCCGCCCCAGCACAGCCCACCGTGCTAGGAAGATGGGATGGCGCAAGGGTGTCGACACATGTTGCATCCCACACCAAAGGTCTGCCTAACTTCCAGGGCATTATGGTCATTCCGTCTGGCCTCTTTCCATCGTCGCGTGCCAGGCCGTTGGGTTCTAAAACAGCTGGCACCCCGGCGGTGACAAGAGCACGACGGATGATGTCATTAATGCTGGCGTGCCGTGCTATCCGGCCTGCGCTCCTACTGCAGGATAGGCCATGGTGTCCAAGGCAGTCGACAGCTTCACCGCACTGACAGCGATGCGGAGCCCCGCAAGGAGCGCCCAAACGCAGGCAGGTAGCGAGCCGAAAGGTAGTGTCACCCAGCATAGTGCCTATGTTGGGTGACGGGAGTGCTTGAAGCCACAGCCCCGACTCCCACTCACCCACAGCCAGCAGGCGGGCACGCTCAGCAGAATTGGTGGACGTATTGATAAGATTATTCCGTACCAACCTGCAGAGCGGCTCATCCCACTGTCTCTGGGAAGATGGGTTTACGGGCCGATCTGTATCCGGGCAAGCCGCTTTCCAGGCGTTCACCGCGTCGGTCAAGCACGGCACTTCACAGTCAACCAGGCAGGGGGCTAAAATTTTCCCGGTCAACTTTTCAGTGCTGTGGACAGAAGACAGGAACGCCGGTAAGCTAATACTGGTAATTTTGCGGACGCCGAGGCCACCAAAACGGATGGGTAGTGTGGCTTGAAGCCACGCTCGGTCGTCCAAGGCCACATTTAAAATGGATGTTAGTGTGCTGCGAATAATTTGGTCAATTTTGTTCAAGAGGTGTGGCTGCTTCCATAAGGGGGAAGAGCGTAGAAAATACATAAAATTTGGGCCAAAACAACAGTATCTAATCAGGGTGAATGCCGAATGTAGATTAATTTTGGAGAGTCTGTCCGAAATCTCATTGAAATTTTTAATTTTTTCGTCGATGAAAGGAGTAAAACTGTCTTCTAAAATTGGGGAACCTAGGAGGTGCAGTGAACTTTTGTCTAAAATGTTGATTTGTGGGGCTATTGCATTAAATGTTTTATTTCCCAACCTCACAGTTACCAACTGAACGTTTGGTCTGCTTTTCATAATAACACTTTTTAAAATGCCAACTTTCAAGTAGGTATACCTAAATTTAAAAGTAATGTAAATTTATTTACAAATATGCCATTTTCATGTGGGACAAATTATATACAGGTAGTTATTGTTGTTATTTTTTTTTTACTTTAATGTGACCTAACCTAACTGTTTCCTTTTACAAAAGCGATTCGCTTCTGGCACATTGCCGGCCGCTGCCGCGGCACGCTCGCTTCGCTCGCTCGGCTTGTGAGTTGTTTGACATACTCTAACCTAACTTAAAAAAGAACAGACGAAAAGGCAGAGAACCCAATGTATGAAAAGGGAACTGTTAAACTGACAAAACGTCATTCGTCTAATAGTTTTATGGCCTAGTGAAATGTTTGACAAATGATAAATTTCCCAAACGTTTTGTGTCATTATAATAATCGGCTTAACAATAATTCTACCAAATGAAACATTGTCATACAAAAATTTGCTATTCGTTAGTTGTCAAAGTGAAACATCGGCGAAACGTTGGTTGGCAAGTGATAAATCTGCCAAACAATTTTCGGCGATAAGGCAGGATACCCAAAAAAATAAATATAGGTAGAACTTGAATATCTGGACAGGTCCACTTAAATCTGTGTGGTTTTTCCTCAAAAGATTGTCTGAGTCACTGTCTGAGTCTGGACTATAAAAGAAACTCTTGAGTTTGTGTCGGTCTTTCTTCTCAGAGTAGTCAGGTAGGAAACCTACCGAACACATCTAGTTTTAAACATAATTTATTTTTGACCTGGAAAAGAACGTACATACAGAAATAAAACCATTTCTCATTCAACATTTGTATTCACAGATTTACCCTCTGGGAGTACTATGTTTCATGTATGTATCACTGTTTTGGTTAATCTATAATATTGCCGTCAGCGTTGTTTTGTTCTCAGAGAAGAACGATGGAAACTGCACGGCTCCGCAGCTCTTAGCAAGTGCAACGTTGTTCAGTTCTATAGGTATGATATGAAAGTTTACTTTGTTAACATAGTTGTTGCTTGCAACGCACCTGCTGAAGCGAAGCGCAGCAAAGTTTACATACCCTGCCAATTTTTGGGTAGATTATATACTACATATTAAGCGAGCGCACCAAAGCGGACTGAGACACGCGATTAAAATGGATCTATATCGATTTTTAATGTGTGTTGAATATAAAAAGTATCGGGAATGGATGATTTGTTTAAGGTTCCACATTCTTTTTTTTTTGTTATATTGGCACAACTGTTTTCCATTTTGGGACGGAGTTTGAGTTGCATCTGTCATTTAGATTAAATACCAGTGCTGTTTTTGGTTAGATCATCTAGTGTATATTGCGAATTTCATAATGGACAAAAACATCGAACAACAAAGAGTTTGTCTTAAATTTTGCATCGCCAATGGAATTTCGTGTTCGAAGTCACTAAAAATGTTACAGAAGGCTTACGGTGAATCTGCTTTATCAAAAACACATGCTTATGAGTGAGAGATATGCTGGAAGATTCGCCTCACCCTTGTAGGCCATCAACGTAATCAATTGTAGTTAACATTGCAAAAGTGAAGGAATTAGTGACTGAAATCCTCTTTCAAGTTTGAGAGAGATAGCCGCTGAACGTTTTGTGTCTCATAGGTCGATCCGTATCATTTCTATTAAATAATCACTTGGGTATGAAACATGTTGCCGCTCGGTTAGTCCCAAAAGACCTGAATTTTCTCCAAAACTCAATCGCGTAAGAGTCGCTGAAGACATGCTAGAACGAGTGAATTCCGACCCAACATTCATGAAATGCATTTTTACTGGTGACGAGACGTGGATTTACGAGTTTGACATGCAAACTAGTAACCGAAACCGAAAAAACCATACCAAACTGGATCAAAATCAAAAGTCATTTATTCAAACTAGGCTGAATCAGCACTTTTCGAACGTCAAAATTACAAAAGACAGTCCCCCAAAACGCCCGCCCTTCACCACTTCCTAGTGCTTTCGTTGGGGAGAAGAACTCGATCAAAGTCAAAGTCATGTTGACTTTTTTCTTTGACTATCGCGGTGTTGTGCACTCAGAATTCTTACCGGAAGGTCAAACTGTAAATAAAATACCTACCTATATTATTTGAGCGTTATGCGGCGTTCAAGAGAGCAAATTCGAAGAAAAAGGCCAGATTTGTGAAAAGAAAATTGTTGGATTTTGCACCTTCCTTTTTGCACCTTTGCACCAAAAACTCAACAAATACCATCGAACAACCACCTTATTCACCAGGTATGGCTCCAGCCGACTTCTTTCTTTTTCCTAAACTCAAATTACCACTTAGTGGGGTGCCACTAAGTGGCTAGGTATGTCTTCTACCGAATGAAAACGGGTGCGTTTTCATTCGGTAGAAGACATACCTAAATGAGAATTCGCGGCGAGAACTAAACTCAACTCCGGAAAAAGCGTTTGATAAATGTTTTGATGTTTGGATTATTCGTTGGCGTAAGTGTATCGTTTCTGAAAGAGCATACTTTTTAAGGCGAAAAAATAAATTTGGATGAATAAACTATTTATTTTGTATTATTGATCTTTTCCCGGTACTTTTTTGACAGAGTAGTAAGTGTGGCAGTGAAAACCGCACTGCGTAGCATTTCTTTGGCCCTAAAGGATTCGAAATAACGTCGTTGGTCTAATCTCGTGGTTGCAAGTGCTTCCACTGACCATGGGTTCAATCCCCAGATAGCACAGAAGTAGTCCAAGTCTGGATTTGTGCCCAGTCAATGGCAAAATTTTCGCTACCAATAATTTATGGTGCATAATATGTACCTAGGTATGCTTGTTACCCTCGCACAGACCAGCACCCTAATTGCGTAACACACTATCAATCGGAATCAGAATCATTTCGAAGCCAATTGCTAATCCATTGCTTCATAAGTTTGAAAAATTTGTCTGCTCAACACATAAATAACGCGATAAATGTTGTACAACTGTCAAAATTAAACCGATTCCGATTGATTATGTGTTACGCAATTGCCCCATAGGGTAGCATGGCACAAAGGAGAGGATGCCTATACTCAACAGTGGTTGGAACAGGGCGGCCAATGATGATGATGATTGGTAATACTAAAATTCTATGTTCATAAGAATCATATTTTTCTTTTCAGTGCTTTTGTATTTCTTGGTAGTTGTATCTAGCTACTATAGAATAATGCCTAAATAATAGGTGTATAATCTAATAGTGTTACCTATTCTTCGAATTTATGAAAAACGAAATGTCATTAGAAGACCCTACGAATTGGAATGGCGTTGGTCTTTATAGTGCTGATGAAAAAAAGGTTTGTTTCAACTCTATTTTATACATGATTTTATATGACCAAGTTTATGACATACTTTTTGTCATCTTTACTCATTTTCACTAACTAGTACTTTGTGAAATACATGGAATATTACATGTACTTGGTAAAATACTAATGCCATGCCTTCTATGCTAATTTCTATCTGTCACTGTCACTTCTAGCAGTCGGTTGTAGATATATATTTTCGTACTCTGTGGTTGTAGACCACGTCTGTCTATCATATTCAAAATTGTGGTGTACCAGTCACAGATTACTAATATGTAGCAAGCTAACAGTATTAAAAAAATCCTCTGTGTTTTGGTATTTTGGTGTCCCTTCCACGAAAGCAATTTTGATGAGTTGAAGTTGAAGATCACAAATTATTGTACAAATAAACAATTGCGTTTTCCAGCAACGCGACACGACATGAATACTAACAACACAAATCATGGACATGAAAAGACTATACTATTTCAATACCTTGCCTCGAGTAAAGAAATTCTTTTGTTGTATTAGTCTTTTCTGTGGGTGCAAAATTATAGGAGGATTCTATATTATTTTAATAGTAAGTTTCTACCCATTGTATTACGATACTTTTTTACTTGTAGGAAGGAAAAGAGAAAGTGACCCCGTGGACGGTTACCTAGCTAGTCCGCAGGTGAAAGCTCTAACTTATCTGTCAGTAAACAGACAATAAGAACAACCAAGAACCGCGATGTGAGGAGGCGCATAATTATCTACAGCACAGACTAAGAGCATGGAGAGATCCATCTGAACAGACAAACGGTCTGACAGGATGCGAGCACATACGGGTGATTAGCCTGTATAGTTTCAACTAATATTTGTTTCAAATTAGGTATTGTTTTGGCCGCCGGAGATGATTCATCTTGAGGCCGTAGCACCCACACACAGTAAAAAATTTGGTAAATCAGACGGATCGAAAGAAAAAACTGATCATGTATTACTTAATCGCCTATAATTTCAGTTAATCAGGTGGACTAAATGTAGAATGAAAGATTCTGTATGTATTAAGTTACGGAAGCTTTATATAAAATTTTTTTTTATGGTATTATTTTGCGTTGACCAGTGACGGTTCCAACTGATTACTGATTGTTGGTTGCATTGTCATTTTTGGCCCGACTGTTAATTTGAGTCGCCTGATCGTAGGGTGCCGAGTGTATTAGAAGCGGGAACTTCAACTTTTTAAAAAACCATCAGACGACGCCTGCATGATACTAATCTACGAGGCTATACGTCGCCAAAAAACACCTTCCACCACCATCCGTCCCTAGGCGATGCAGATTTAATTTTGAAAAATATTACTCAAAGTCGTAGGCACATTCCTATTGTTACTAATTTGCGACCGGATGACTTAGTTAATAACGGCCGAATTATAATAAAATATGATCTATCTTTCAGCTTGAAGCCTTGCTGGGAGTTACATTCAGCAAGGACTATACTAAATGCTACAAAAACGGAATTGTCTATCAAATTTGTTTTGTTACGGCTTTCGTACTTTGGTGTTTAACATCGCTTTCGACAAATCTTTTTCTTTATGGAGTTGTGACGGTTTGTAAACTGTTGTGTGCTACTTAGTGCCACTACCATGGACGTTTTTCGTAGATCTTTAGATGATATACCTACAGGGTGGCAGACACATTGACGCGCAAACTGTAGCTATGAATTCAGCACATCCGAGCGTGCATTCCTGGCGTAGAATTTTTTTTAAAGTAAAAACAACTCCTTCATAGAAAAGTGCAATGCCTGCGCGGTCAAAATTTATAGTACAGCGATATTTTTCAATATCAAAAATTTCCGAGATCTAAAGAGTTTTATACCTACCTACTCTTAAAATCTTGGAAATAATGCTAAACTATTTTCCATCTAAAGTTATAAGACAAGCATCCCTGGTAGAGGCATGAATATAAAACACAAATTATTAATTTCCACTTCATAGTACTCATTATGTAAGATAGTGTTTTTAAAGTTCCATGTAGTTACCTATCATATAAACGCCTGAGTACTGTAGGTACCGGGCCTTAAGTTTAAATGTTACTTGCACGTCATAAAACGACAAGGTCTATTTGTCTATGTGGCAATTAGATAGTTTCAACCTTAGTGTAGTTTCAGTTTACTATGTTTTTTTATCAAAAATTGCAAAGCAATTACGAGATCGACTACTTATTCATTATCAATATACCTATTCTATTCATTTATAATAACTTAACCGGTTGATTGCCGTAAAATTAAAAAGCCATTGTGCCTCGCGTGGATTCATGTTTGGTATACGAAGGGTTATTCTATTCGAATGTAAAAATGATATCTGTACGAGTCTTGTCTGTTGGTTTCAAAAGTAAAAAGTCACGTATAGCCAAAGATGATGGTTTATTTAATAGTTTTAACTACCACTGACAACGCCGTTGAAGTGGCAAAGTTTTAGGCTAACAATTTAGATCTAAAATACTTACAGTCGTGCCAGCGAGATTAAGAAGAAGACTACAACGTAACTAATGCTACATGAATGCTGTGTGAGTGACTAGAGCTGA
Source organism: Amphipoea oculea (assembly GCA_945859645.1). Taxonomy (NCBI): domain Eukaryota; kingdom Metazoa; phylum Arthropoda; class Insecta; order Lepidoptera; family Noctuidae; genus Amphipoea; species Amphipoea oculea. The sequence goes on from OX243872.1 coordinate 10,117,735, forward strand.
CTATGAATGCTGATTGTGTACTATCGCGTTACACAAGTTCTTCTTACTGAACAGATACAGTAAAACGGGGCTACTTTGACTTCCAGGCTTACTTTGACAAGGCCGATCACAACGCTATGACGCGTTCCCCACACCCCGCGCCTCGCGGAATATTACTCGAGGTCATGCACACTTGCTGAGCACACGTGAAAACCGATTTCGCCGCTCTGTTAAAGTAGTTCCAACGCCTGTCAAAGTAACCCTGGAAGTCAAAGTAGCCCCGTTTTGCGGTAGCTGTGCTGCTAGACAGTTTGATGCGCCACTTCTTCCCAGCTAAAGCACTAGGAGGTGGTGAGCGCAGGCATTTTGGGAGACTGTCTTATGTAATTTTGACGGTCAAAAACTGGTGATTCTCAGCCTAGTTTGAATAAATTACTTTTGGAACTATACCTACTTTGTGCAAGGCGATGGAAAAGTGCTGATATGAAATGTGTAGGTATTTACGGATACATGACTCGTACAATATCGGAACTAATAAAATGAATATTGTTTGTATTCACAGGATCTACCTATATATTTCATTTTTTTTATGGACACGACAGTGTTACTGATATGCTTTAACCTGGTCATGAGCTTTATGATGTTCTTTTATTACTTTGAAGTAGACAGTTGTACTTGGCCGTACCTTTTCGGAGGAGCGAACTTTTTTGGTGCCATATGTAAGTCGATTCGGAATAATTATTATCTTATAGTTTCCGCCTTGTTTGCGCTAACAGGGAAGTATGGAAGAAGAAAGGGGAGGCCTATTACCAGCAGTAGGTGATTCCGGACTGAAATGATGATGATTATGATGATGTCTGCAACTTCGCTCGCATTTTATAAAGTAAAAGAAATGAGATAGTACCCAAATTATTAGTAATATGTACGTATTAATTCAGGACATGCTTAGGTATTCAGGATAGAATAGAATACTCTTTATCATGTAGGTATACCATTTTTTTTTTTTTTTTTTTTTTTTATTGCTAAATGGGCGCACTCTTGACCTCGATCACGCCTGATGGAAAGCGATAGATGAGGTCTATGATGGAACGAACGTGCCCAGAAGATGCCTGTTCACTCTTGATTTTTTCAGAACATATATTAGCAATATTTTCGTCCCGATCATTTTAACGCAGACTGTAGGTACCACCAGCGTAGGTGTGCAAACGGGAACGTACCCATTTATTGAATACTGTAATAATAAATTTTATCATAATACTTTTATCTTTTCAGTGCTTATTTATTTCTTATTGGTAGTGAACAGTCACTTCCATGAAACTGTGGCGATACAGGGTTCTACCCGCGTCATCTTTGCGCGACGTTATCCCCAGCCAGGAGCGTCTGCTGGAGCACCGCCTTCTACTAGAGCGCCTTCCGAACCGCCTTCCGAACCGCCTTCCAAACCGCTTTCCAGAGCGTCTTCTGAAACATCTTCTGGAACGGCATCTTATAGAGCGCCTTCTGCAGCGCCTTCTGCAGCGCCTTCAGTAGCAATACCTGCAGTGCCACCTGAAGCACCTTCTGAAAAGCCACCTACAGCGCCTGAGACAGCGTCTACGTCAGCAACGCCACGTAAAGGTTGCAACATCTCCTAGAGCGCTTTCTGCAGCACCGTCTGCAACGCCACCTGTAGCGCTTTTTGTAGCGTCACTTACTGCACCTGATGCAGCACCTCCTGCAACACCTTAAATAGCGGTTTCTACAGCGTCTTCTGTAGCGCCATCAGCAGTGGTTTTCACTTCACTGTCTGGAGCACAATCTGCCGCGCCTTCTGAAGCGCCTATGCAGCCCCTTCTGCCAGCAAACAGTAAGAGTTCTCCATTCTCATGACTAAGTATCATCGTACAAAAGAAGTATCATTTCTGACAAGCGAAATCGTTTTTCTTCAGCAATTGAGTACAACTTGGTCGATGAAATTGAGTATTTACTTGCTATATGTGTTATGACCAAGTTATGACGTATAGAGATGACGACTAATAGAAATGTAAGGACGAAAAAGTTGCTTCGCCTCAAATAAATTGCACTAAGGGCAGGAGAATGATGATTGTGTTTGACATACCTAAGTCAACTTACATAAGTTCAGTGAAGTCAGTTTTAATTATTTGATACTAGGTATGTATATTTTGATTGAATTAAGTTTTAAATAAATTATACAATTTTTAATTATCTTTTTTGTTCTTTTTTTGATTCCCTAAAATAATATCTGTTGTTCCTCTCAGATTGAAATACCGTCATTACCGAAATGTAATTAGCGGTTGTTGTCTATACAGCATGTATCAGAAAGGTGTGGTCATATTTAGGTAAGGATGTGGTACAGACCATCAATCTGAACAACTTTCTCCATGGGACATCGCATCGTAATAAAAAAAAATGCGGAGACTGCTGCGACTTTAAGAGCTATTACGCACTGTCGACTGGTCGCCGGCGACACGGTCGACGGCGACTGTGACTTACTATAGTTTAAATAGGTGTTTACGCACTTGGTCGCCGGATAATGCCTATGTTTTGGTCGCCGAAGGACCGAGTCGCCGGCGACTAGTCGACAGTGCGTAATAGCTCTTAAGTGCTAAATGGTACAGTCAGCATCAAAAGTCGATTAACACTATCATTTTTACATGTTATTAAATTGACAACAACTTTTTTCAATAAACTGATTTTTAGCTTTTCACATTATACAAGAGTATATATTCTAAAAAAAAATATTCTGCTGCAATTTTGAACAAATATTTTTCTCTATAACTAAGATTTAAAAAACTGAAGTGTTAATCAACTTTTGATGCTGACCGTACCTACCACATGAGCACTTGCAGCTATTTACCTACATAAATGTGATGATCTAGATATAGGTCGCAGATTCTGAGATATTTATTATTTATTAAGATCTCATGTAAAAATGTACCAAAAATCACACCAATAAATGAATTGAATTGAATTGAATTGTTGCTACAGGTACCCTTCCAACGAAACACACCCTTTTTCTTTGGTTCTATAGAAATCAGCTTAATCCTCAACTCAGTCGTAGGTAAGTACGATCTCTCCTGCTTTTTGTGAATGCAACGAGCGACAAGCTCAGTGCTAGGGCGAATCACAAGTAGTAGAGACCAGTTAGTCAAAGACTCGGATTGTATTATTAACTAGCTGTGCCCCGCGGTTTCACCCGCATAAGTGTCGATCCCGCGGGAATTTCGGGATAAAAAGTAACCTATAATATGTTAATCCAGGGTGTGAGCTACCTCTATACAAAATTTTATCAAAATTGGTCTAGCCGTTTGAGCGTGAAGAAGTTACAAACATATAAACACACCCCCACACACACACACTCACAAACTTTCGCCTTTATAATACATATTAGTGTGAAGTATAATTAGTGTGATTTTGGGCGTAAGAGGAGACTTAAAACCGAGATCTGAAAGATACAACCACCCATATTTTAGTTGGCTATTATTGTACAGTATCATGGAAATGTTAATTAAAGGGGTCGGTAGGCCGGTCAAAGCGACCGCCTTGCTCATTAAGGAAGATACCTGGCATCAGCATAAATGTCACGCGATGCGGAAGATTTAATTATCGGAGCCGACCCACCGCAGTGATCCAGTAAAAGGGTTACGTCAGGTAAGTAGGTATGTAGTACCTACAATATAGAATATAATATATACAGTCAATAAATTAGAAAAGCTGTAAGTCAAAGTTAAAACCCAAGTTGGATTAGTTTTAGAGGCAGTTACAAAACTTTTCAGTAAAACTCTTAACTTCAGTTTTCAGGAATAACTAAGGCTGCTCTGTCATGATAATCATGACTACTTTTTCGTATAATATGCAGTTTGGCAATAAAACATGCTACCTTGCATTAATAAGCAAAACGATTCGGTTTTTGTTTAAAGGAACCGAGCATTAGAGCTGTGTTAATAAATAGGTACTTTAATTGTTTTATATTCATGCTTATTTTCAGGTACAGGAACAGAACCTACATAAAACTTTAACAGAAAACGAAAAACACGTTCAAAGAAAGAATCTTCAGCAACAATAAATTATATTTTACGTCCCGAAATATCTAACGAAAATTATAGTCTGTTTCTACCCGAAACATTTGTATTTTCAAAGAAAAAGGTCTCCCTCACGTCCCGTCCCCGGCGGGGGCGTAAAAGAAAAGTATATAAATGTAAAAAGAAAGTATAAAAGAAAGTCACTTTCCTGAGATAGCGTTCCTTCGGTGGCTCGACTGGCTTTTATTACGTCAAGCACGTGACGCGCACAGGGAAACCGTCTTTGAATTCTCTTAGGTATTAAGCTGGCTATGTGCTGAATTTCGTTGGATAAGGTTTCTTTGTGTAAGTAATATTTCAGAGAATATAAGTATAGCCCCGTCATAGGGAGATTTATATGTGTCTGCAAGTATGTAGTAAAATTCTTATAGGCGTTTAGAAAGGGTTAAGAAAATAGCCCCTTTTCTAAAAATTTGCTTCGTCGAATATTTCATCAACCAGCGAACGAGGAGGTCTTTGTTTCTCCTTTATGTTAGAAGATGCCTTTTCCAGAGCGAGACAGATTTTAACACTGAACCCATAAGAGTAGCAAAGTAAAACTTTATGAAGAAAATACCCACATCGATTGCTTTGCACATTATTTTCCTTCAAAGCTCTAAGAAAAAGCGAAATTTCTTTTGAAATGGGATGGGATTTGGGCCATAACAACACTGCAAAGTTTTTGTAACAAAAATAGATATTGTTAGTTACGTCTACAGTATCTAAGGCGAGCATGCGTCTGCTCCGACCGGAGATATTTTTACAACAGGGGCGACGAACTCCTACACAGTCATCATCTTATTTCCATTTTGTTTGTTGACGGCGCAGACAGCCACGACGACCCCTGGTTAACAAGGTTGGTACTAATTTATAAGAAACCAGCAACCCGCCCCTGCGTCGCACGCTTTACAGCTTGACAAAATAATGATATTTATTTATTATATGTAAGTTTAATATTAATGTTTTAGACACCGTAGCCTTCCAGAATAATTCTTTAAATAATTGTGATCACCGTTTCAGAATCTGTTGCGACAGACTGACGCGGAAAGTAACTTTAATTTATAATAGATATAGAAGCGCCCGTAGCTACTTATAGCGCTATTGTAGACTTGTAGATAAGATCTTTGAGAGAGACCAGAAAAGGACCTGCATTTCATCAATAGGAGGATTCTATAAACTGGAGGCTAATGGAAATTTACCTATAACGTAGCAAATACCTGCGCGTAGAGTAAATTAAATTCTGCCACTAGAAGAAGGAAATGAGGCCCAGTGCTCAGGTAAAATACAAGATATTCAAATTTTAAGATTTCGACGGAGTATTTTATCACTACGTAAACTACTGGTTCCAATCCTGGTACCTTTTATATCCAAACCATAATACAACATTCAAATTTTACCCCCACATTGTGTGTCGTTCGGTGTATGTAGAAGGTAATGGTATGCATAACATAACAAAGCGAGAGGTCGGAGGAGCCCTCGCGTTATTCATATACGGACATAAACCCGACCCTCATGATATAAGAACACATTTTACTTCAAGGACTACGACCGACGCACTTCGGAGGATCCTGAGAATAATAGGATGAATAGGTGCTATCCCTACAATGTATGGAGATTTTATAAAATTAAGCATTCAAGATGATCTACGAATACCAATTCGGTTTTTCTTGGTAGTATGTATTCATTAGGTTCATTAAGTCACTTGGTCGAGACAGCTCATATTAAGGTAAGACAATTTTATGTTTAACAGCCTAGAAATAAAAGTACTTACCAAAGTATCAAAAAAACACTAACTTCTTGGTAGGTATATGACTGGTTAATTTTTATATAACAGGCTACGCAAAAGGTTTTGAGTTTGTTGAATACCTACAGAGCAATGTGGAAGAGAATAACCAGGAAGGCGGACCCTGGTAAAAACCGGGACTTAATAATAATTATGACTTAAAATATATACAGACGAGAAACAAAGGCCTATATTTAAACGGAAACAAACTAAATAAAATAATTTGACTACTAGGTATGCTTAGTAGCAAATTATTTGGTTTATTTTCATTTAAATATAAGCCCTTGTTTTTATTATCTGCCTATAACGTTGAATAGTTAGCATTTATTTTTGTGGTTGGTACCTATTTTTTTTCTATTTTCAATAGGTAGGTCATATAACCTAAAAATTGTTTATTATCCAGGTAAGTAAGACCATAACCATGATTAAACACAGGAAGAGACAACATGAGTACCTAACTTAAAATATTACCTAGGAACAGATAGGTTACCTATATTTACCCCAAACTGGTTTAAGAACTTTATTATTCCTCATTAAGAATTAACAATAATTCACTTACTGAGAAACTAGAGAGGTAGTCTGTATCTTGGGGCTCGGTATACGATTTCCAAAGTGGAAACTGGTAAGATGATTTTAAATTTTCCAGTTGTAGTTACGGCAGTGACTTTTACCTACTTAGATCGGACACCGAAAATAACCGCACGTCATGAACGGAAAAATCAAAATAAGTTCTCAGGTACTAAGAATTTTGTCAAACAAAATACCTATAAATATAGGTAGGTACACAAAAAACTTTAAAAGATAATAATTAATAATAAGGATTGACTGAATTTACAACGAAATATACCTGTGTAAATTACACTAAGTAGGTACCTAAGAAGTATGCGGCCGCTGCAATGCCGACGGCACTTTTCCGACGGCGGGCGGCGCGCAATAGGTGAAACCTTTTCAATACGTTTCAGGGCACTAGAAAACCTATAAACTTTTATTTATGGGCTATTTTTGTAGGTACCTACCTATAAGCTAAGTACTATAATCATTATTTAAATACCAACTACAAACAAAAAGACATTGCAAGCTATGAACAAGCAAGTTAGGTTTTTCCAACCATTCAACCAATAGTAAAAAACCTTTTTTCCGGACGAAAGAAAATTAGGGAAAATATTGAACACACAGATACCTACCCACATTAATGAAATCAGTTGCCATTTATAAGCTAAATCTTATGTTCTCTACCTAGGCTCTACATTTATGTATATCCTGCCAAATAAAGTATTAAACAAGGTATTTTTGTTTATGTTAAAAAAAAAATTACAGTTGACTTTTCAGCCAAACCATCCGTAAGTAGGTAGTTCAACGTAAGAAAACAACCTGATGCGAAAAAACCTAAAGACAAGCCTAAGTCGATAGAGTTAGCTTGCTAAGAAAAACCCCAAAATAGTTCAGGAGGCAGAAATTTTTAATCTGCTCTTTCTTAAAGTTACACTTACGTACTCATTCAAAATACCTACAAAATGAAGGAGGTAGATAAGCATTATTTCAACAGCGCCATCTGTGTTCCCATCGCGATAAAGCGGAACTATGCAAAGCGCAAGCGCGAACAAAAATGGCTGCCGATCAATATGGGGAAGCCACCCCAACTCACCCCATCAGGACTTTCTGCAAAAGGATCTACAAGCGAATATAACCCTTATCCTAAGGCAGCAAAGTCCTTGAATAATAATGACGAATTTTAGATGTATCTTTTGTTTGTTTTAGTAGATAGGTAGGAATCCAAATAGGTACCTATATCTATTTGCTTTGTCCGCATACATGTGCCTAGATGTTTGTAGGTCACAATACTAATCTTTTGGGCAGAAATTGACTAATTAAGTTTAGTTTTTGGCATAGTACTTTGAAGATCTAGGTAAGATTGAGAAGCAATTGTTATTCACTAAGGGCGAATTTCACAAATGACACTGAACACGATCAGCACATCTAAACTAGGTTTAAGAGCAGTCAGTGTCAACATTCCACAATGATGATGGCACTGACTGCTCTTGAATGCGGTTGGGTATCATTTAAGCTATCACCAATTTAATTAGTTTTGTGTTTCTTAAATAATAGGGTTTGTCCTCCAAATAGTAGATCTGTAACCAAAATGTAGTCACCAAACAATGCAAGTGACCTAACCAAACCGAACCTCGGGGTGCCCTTCGCTCGCTCTTGCATCCTATGTCGACGGAGCCCCGCTTCGCGGGGCCCCTATTTCTGTGTAAAGGGTTTAAAGTAACCTAACCAAACCGAACCTCGGGGTGCCCTTCGCTCGTTCTTGCATCCTATGTCGACGGAGCCCCGCTATCTGAGAACGAAAATATTTCGTGGCGATAGATCTATTTATTAGGTGATACAAATATTTCGTGGCGATAGATCTATTTATTAGGTGATACAACTTGATGACAAATATAAATTTTGGTGATAGAAAATATAGTTCCCAATACGGTTTAATGTGCTGCGTTCAGTTTCATTGGTGAAATTCGCCCTTACAAAGCTAAAGAAAATGATGTAAGGAAAACTGTCAATTCATCAATTTACTACTTATCATGCAAATGAGAGCAGAGACTATAGAAAGATTGAATGTTGCTTCCTAGGAAAGAGGTTCCTTCATGAGAGGCTCCGTTTAGGGTGTGCAAGACCTGGTCTAACTGTTCCAGTGTCTCTGCTATTATGACTATGGCAAAGCAAAGGAGCGAGATGCACTCGCCGTTAATACTGATACGACCGTCATGCAAATCTGTCATTTTCCCAAGGAGTTTGACACTAAGGTCTCAAAAAATGTTAATCTGTAGGTATTTGGAAAGCCGTTATTGTGTGATCGTTCACCGCTTTCTTATGAAACCAAAGCTTAAGCCACAAGTTGCTGTAGAACCACGTTAAGTATTCTTCTCTTAAATTGTGGCATTATGGGCAGAACAAAAACAACCGTGCCATTGGTAAAATACTTAGTAGGTAGTTATTCAGCAAGTTAAACATGAAACATTTATTTTCTCTTGACTGTACTTACCTGTCAAAAAGAGTAATCTAGATAATGTGTATAAGACAAAGTTTAAAACAGAAGACGAACTAGCAGGGGATCGAGGAGGGAGGGTGGAGGGGGGGGGGGGGTTCAGTGGATCAGACTGGAAAAAATCGTTTGGTAGCAAATTCGACTGATCAGGATTGGCTGGATCCAATTCTGACTAGTACTGGCTCTTTTAGGTGACTAATGCGCTTTAGAATGGGCAAAACGCTTCATCATTCATCATTGACCAATTTCTTGTCAATTCAAAAGTAAACGTTAATATAAATGTTTTGAGTTTGAGTTACCTAAATCCAGCCAACAACCTTAATAGATACCTACTCAATAACTATTCTTATTAGTTTACAGTAGCCATTCTTATTTGAATAACTTCATTAAAACATCTAGGTACATGGGTATCCAATTTAAACATTTTTTTTTCAAGTGTAAATTCCTTTCATAGGTACCTACACAATTTATATATAAATTCAGCTAGGCACCTACCTACTAGATACCGTTCAGAAAAAATATACTTAGAAAATAAAAATAATAGAGGTCTAAGCATTTTTAATTGGTCCAGTACCAACTTATTAGCCTCTAAAATAAAAAGAAAGAGAAATATTTTATTTGGGACACACACATGAAATACAAATAGTACTTACTTACAAAAGGAACATTTAAAACTAACAAAGTTACATTAAAAACAACCAAAAAGATATAAATAAAAAAAGAGTGGTGCGAGGCCAAAAAAATGCTCAATTACATGGGTTGCAGGTAAGTTAACCTACCGACCTCCGGTTACCTAGCCTATCTACCTAGCAACACACCTTACGATTAAGGCTCAAGCTAATTTGCAATTAAAAACCAATTAATAGTTAAAGCAACACAGCTATGTAGGTAGTAGGATTTATAAATTAATTACAATTACAAGAAACGTCATAATCATAAATGCGCCTAGATTGTTGGGTTTTCTAACCACCCAGGTACCTACTGAAGTCTCTAAATAATTATATAAGTAATTCGTTTGACTTTTGTACCTAGCTCAAATCGTTTTCACTGATTTATGTAGGTAAAACTGAACCGATGCAGCTTAAGAGGACTACATAACCTAAAGCGCGGTCACTCTCGGACTGCATAGAATAGAAAGAAGCGCGATGACACAACGCTGGTAATTTATTGCAAAATATGAATCAATTATGTATTTACGAAAAATCTATTGTTTGGGCTAGAAAATTAAAACACTAGAGTTTTAGTATGTTGCTCGTAGAACAATCTGACAAAAAATGATAATGATTGTATTTTTTATTACCTATAAAAAGAAAGTTTTTAGAGGTATCTTCAAGATTTTTTTCTATCGTACCAAATAAGTTGTATTATGTTTTGAACACCCTATCTACTTAGCATATTATATCCTGAAGAATACCATACTTATATTTTTTTGATTTTGTTTACTGTAGTCGATCATATAAGTACTTTTATTGTTTCCTAAACTTGCGTTTTTTGCGTTTAGGTCCAGTAAGCCCCTTAATACCACTATCTCTCATAGTGACTGCCTTTCTGCCCTCCACTACCCAGATACTGAGTAACATGATATCCCTTGGTAGACTGGTTGTCAGAGTGGTAGTTAGTAAGGTATCTACTTTAGTTTCATCTCAGATTCGATGCCCTCCATCTTGGACAGGATGGTAAAATAAAAATGAGAAAAATAGATATTGTACTAGGTACTTGAGAGACCCATTTCTTGAGGCGTCAATTTGAAACTTATAGTTTAATTAACACTCAATTAATTAAATTAAGTAGGTACTACAAGTACAAGTGGCGCAAATACTGTAGCTTCATGGGTAGGTACGAGTATCTACCTACACTTTTGAGCCGTTTGGGGTCGAAACGCTCGAGTCATGGGGCGCCTGTGCGCGTCTCCTTTTTACGTACTTTTTTGCCATTCAACATGGCAATGCTGCCAATTTCCGGATGACAGCGATAAGGACGATTCGAGTACTTCAGCGCTTAAGTGTCCTTTTATTTTTGTATTCATTTTTGTATAGTTAGTCATTTAATTTAATACCTAGTGTAAATAGTTAGTTGTGATAAATATTGTAAAAGTTATGTAGGAATTTATATATCAAAGAAATACATAGATTTTCATCAAGTACTTAGTTCGAAAAGCTTAGAAGTTAATAGCAAGGCCAGCATTCAAAGTAACAGAATATCCAGAATTAGTAAACTATTTAAAAAAAAAAAACAAAAGCACTCAGAGGAAGCGGCAGAACCCTCCGACTACCATGTAGGTACCTAGTAATTTATAACGATATTGACTTTAAATTACCTATAGGTATGTAAAAGAGACTAGTAGCTAAATAATAACAGCCGCACAGGCCGACCGATCAGGTTAAGCTACGCTTGCCGCGGTTGATCTGTGGATGGGTGAATGGGTGACCATCTTTACATACCGAGACCCCTCCGTGCCTCGAAAAGCACGTTAAGTCGTTGGTCCCAGCTGTCATTCGTAGATTTTTAACAGTCGTTACGGATAGTCAGAAGCCCGAAAGTTATGACAACCAGTCTTACCAAGGAGTACCTATCATATTACCCAGTAACTGGGTTGTGGAGGTCAGATAGGCAGTCGCTCCATATAAAATACCGGCATTCAACTGCTTCCGGTTAGTCTGGAAGCCCCAACATAGTTAGGAAAATGCTAGGCAGATAATGTAGGTAGGTATGTATGTAAAAGCCGTGCAATTTTGTTACCTGTCCAGTATCTATCCATTATGGCCCGTAAACGGCCACAGCCAATAAGATACCTTAGAACAACGGCTAAAAATAACGACATAGACAAAAATTGCTTAAAGATAGGTTCGTAAGTGATTACAGTAACTATTAGGGCTGCCTTCACTCTAAAATTCTGTTTACTGTTCAGCTAAAATAAAGTAAGTATATATGAATACCTATATCTATAGTTTTCACTGTTATCCAGATTTATAAGTAGATACCTAAATGAAAATTCATCTACCTCCGCGGTGGTTCAACTAGCCTTAATTTCAGTAGGTATGAAACTGTTAATGTCTCCAACTTTTGGGACATAATAGGTAAATAGATGATTGTTTTCAGAATATGTTTAAGATATCTACTAGTATTATAGGTAGGTAGTTCTGGCACCTCAGTATTCACAGAATGAGTATTTTCAGTGATGAATGCTAGGTAGGTAAGTGGTGGGACGGCAAAAATTGAGCTTCATACATTTAATTTAAAAAAACTTGCTCCTCGCCTATTTGGTGAGGCTTACGAAGCCTTCAAAATTAGTGCTATATTTATGAGTTGCGCGAGCAGCACTAGGTAATAATTTATATAAATTATCTATTTCAAACATTTAAGAAAATAATTACCTACCTAAGTATTGTTTATTTTTTCGAGATGTACCTACCTATACTGTTAATTTTTCCACTTTGCCCATAACATACGTTATATCTTCTACAAAAACTTAGCAATCCTAGTAGGTAGGTACCTAACTATGTACATCCAACTAGGTAGTAGGTACCTACTTTTGAGTTTATGATAGGAACGTTTTCGGCCTATTGACGCAGGAATACCTAAACAAGCACAACCCTTGTGCCCGTTTTCACTAACGCTACGCGACGCCTAAATGTACTGCATAATAAAAGCGCATCTTTGGATTTTAAACTCTCAGCGCTTAGGCAAGCGTAAGCTACCTAAGCCACGTTTGAAATACCCATGGGAAGAAAGGCGTTGGCCAATCACAGTAGTCCTATTATTTGGTTGCATACCTACCGCTTACAAACTTGTGCAGTGGGGCATTTTTTATTAAAGGTAAACTCCCTAGCTAAAATAATAACTGGCAACCTAGCACAAAAACCGGCAAACACCTTTTTATAGAATCATCGCTCTATAGAGGTCAGTGCTCTAGCTGCTCTACCAAAGTGAGCTTTCGGTAAAGCGCCATCTTTTGGTCACGCTATGAGTTAAGTGCTCACTTAGTTTGGAGGATGCCTACAGCGACATCTGTCATTGTCACGTTGAACTACGTAGCTTAAAGGGTACAATAGGAAGGTTTTATTCAAGAGCTTTCTCTTGCTTCGAAAGTTACCACTCGGATAATGTGAACGGTCATAGATGTCTCTTTTATTTATTTCGTAAACTTGCTAATAGAAAAATAAAATAAATTCAATTTCATCAGCTTTTAGTTTAACCAGATCCAAGTGACAATTAATTATGCTATTTAGGTATTTAATTATTTCAAGTTTTGGTTGAAATGTTCAACTAATATGTCAGATCATAATTTCAAGAAGGAAGTATTAAATTTCTATTAGACACGAAATATACCTACTTATGTTTTTTTTTTAATTAAGTACCATCGATATTTTTTTTTGGATACTAGGTACCATAATCAAGAAAATATCAAAATAATATAAAAAATAGCCCCGTCCGTAGTAAAAAAAATCAAATGAGGTGCAAATTATAATTTTGTTAGCTTATAAAAAAAGAGCACCAACCGGCCCTCCCAGTTGCCAGGCAACAGATAAAAATATTTAAAAATGGAATGGACGAGCCATTACCAAACGGTATTGGTTGAATTCGGCGCCATTTGCAAAGGGCCGGGCTATTGTATGCCCCGCCCACGAAGACCGGCCGAAACCGAAACACTCCCGCCATTTGTATCTCTGCCATCTTTGCTACTGTCACATTTCCATTCGGGGTGGAGCTTAAATGATAACCCAGTCAAATTATATATGCTCCAATTTCAAAAACGTTTGTAGAAAAAAGTTGACTATCTAAAATGGCCGGGTGATGTTCTTATTGAAATTTCCGCCATTTTAGGCGACTACCATTTATGGAGGAATAGAATTAGTGGAGGAGTCGAGTTTGATGAACATTGGTTAGTTGCTATACGCCACTAGGTACTATCTTTCTGCGACAGGTAGGTACATATGTATGTAACTTAACGTTACGGCATAAAATAAGTTATCAAATATTTTACAATGTTGCCAGGTTCTCCAATTAAAATTAGGTAGGTACCTACGTATACCTATTCTTAGGTAGTTGTGACCTAGGTACTTACTACAACTCAAGTAGGTATTTTATTTATTACTAAGAAGGTATCTACGCGCAAAGCAACATTCACTTCCGTACATACTCATAGGTATGGGTAAGTAACCTTAACTGTGATAGGAAAGTAAGTACTTACGTCATTGTTTAAAGCCGTAGGTACTCCCTTCGAAAATTGGTACTTACTGTATCCGTGGTACGTTCATTCATTTTAGGTATTTCCCCTACCATACCCAGAAGAAAATACCTAATAGGTATGTAGGTAGGTGAATAAGTGGGTAGCTAGGTTCCTATTTATAAGTATTTTTAGTAATTATTTTGCCATAGGTACAGTCAACAAAAGAGATAAGTATGCAGGAACGTCGGATGTAGGTAGTTGAAGTTTAGTAAGAAACCGATGGATGTTGTCGACTGAAATTTATTTTGATAAATGAGCTGTTTGTTTTCTAATAATAAAATAAAATTTTATTCGGGAACACCCATCGGTTTCTTACTAAACTTTAACTAGGTACATCCGACGATCCTACATAGGTACCTACTTATCTCTTTTGTTAACTGTACCTACCTACCTACTTGCATGTTTATCTTTTTTTTTTTTTATGGATGGGAAATCATCAAATGACCCCTCCCGCTCTGGGTGGAGCGAAGGGAGTGTCAGACTCTTACTGACTAAAACCCATCCGTGTTCCTTCCTTAGCCCTTTATGTTCCGGGGTAGCGGTAACCCTTTCGGACAATCCCGCACCCCCGGCAGGCTTCGGCCCTGGCAGGCCCCTTCCTTTATGCTGACATCTCTTTGAGGCGCGCGTGGAACACGTACGCGCCGTCCGGCACGGGCCTGGTCCTGATCGGACGGTGAGCTACCCATTACTCTCCGTCCGCAGGCCCGCGCCTACGGTGGCCGGGAGTCGTCACGCGGCTCCCGACGCCCGGAGCGTCTCCCGCGGCGGCTGGGGTGTGAGGCTCTCTCCCTTAGCCGTTCCGCCACCTCCTTCGCTAGCTTGACTGCTTCGCAGAAGGAGGTGACGGCCTCCCACTCCCTCTCGCCCCGGACCATGGCTTGAACCAGGGCCGGACGCGAGAGGTCGCCGCCGTTGCATGTTTACCTAACCTTACTATTAGGTAATAGGTAGGTAGGTATATCTAAGTTAAACCAAAGCACCATAAGGTGAAAAGCCCATACCTACCTAATGCTACGTAAAAGTTGGTTGCATTGATTTTCTTTTTTGGTAAAGTGCTTAAAGCGTTACGCTTCACAATTTAATATTTTTCCAGCCATTTTTTTACCTAACTAAATACCTAACCTACCAAAAAAGTCATCTAAGTACAAACTTCAATCAACTGCAATGAAGACTACCACTCAACCTGCCGCGTTACAGTTTAACATTAATGATAAACGGACCATTAACCTATCCAGCCTATAATTTGTGTGTGTACGTCGCGACGTCACGAGCAACCGTCAACTACAATTTTATTATCCATTTGTAACCGTTTATGAGGAACAACAAACCTTTAGAGTCGTTTGCTCGATTTATTGACTCAAAAGTTCATAATGTTTAGGATTATTGCTTCGGTTTCTATGCTTTAGCTTTGTTGCTACGATGCGAAGCTACGCAATGCTACGCAACTCTACGTACCGCTACGCACTGCTACGCGATGCTACGCTGTTCTATTCTACGCTGTAGACTACTTTGATTTTTTGTGAATAAGAGACCACCATTTGTACCCTTTTCGTGGAAACCTTACCTACTAGGATTTTGTTACCAGTAGGTCGGTAGGTAGGTTCGTAAATGTTTTTCCAATTTCTATGCAGGATCGATTTATAACTGTTTATGGTTTTGTACCTAGGTAGGTAGGTACATGTCCTACATAGTTATTTCTTCTGGGAAAATAACTTTTTATTTTCCAAACAAACTTCTTTAAGTACCTATCCGTATCCAGGTCTAAATAAATTATACTCCTAGGTACCTATACATTACCGAAGCTAAGCCCTGTCTTCCACGCTATACGTGACCTATTAGGCGAGTACCTATATGTAAAGATTTTAAGAAGCAAAGTGAACTGACTGGTTCTATGCTCTTTAAGCAGGTATCTATTTTGTAGATCCACTTACAAAATAGATACTTAGGTACTTAAATAGAATAGAACCAGTCAGTTCACTTTGCTTCTTGAATTCTGAAGGATTCTACGATGTTTTCAAGGTAGGTAGGTAATTTTTTTTGAAGAATCACGTAACACCTTTTAAAAATATTTTACACCAATGATTGACATTGAAATAAAATAAAAACAGCACAAAAAGACAATGACGAATTAGGTAGGTAACATAAAATTAACATATTCATTTAAATATTAGATGGGTTCTTTGTCTGTAGGTAAGTATGTTGATGAACATAGAAAACTTCACTGATATTAAATTTAGAAATGACCTCACAAAAAGATACAGATTTTTTCAGTATTTTTTACGAATTGTAGTTTGGTTTCTAATCTACGATGGATAATGAAACATAGGTAAATCACCTCCTATTTTTAAGTCGGTTTAAAACAATAAGTAAGTTACCTGGAGGTTGTGATAAAAATATGTACCTAGGTAGGTATATAATTATAAAACATTAGTGTAGGTAATATCAGTTTTCACTCCTTATGGATAGCAGATTTTAAGCAGACAATCTTATCCATCTAAAATTAAGATCTCACCGCTAAAATGTAGGTAGGTAGGTTGCTACGATTAGAATAGACAAAAACACTTCAGCTCCTGACAGAAGATCCGTCTTTCCTACCACCATAGGTACCTATATAACATACCCTAAGCATGAAGTACCTACCTATGTTACACTGAGCTTTGTAGTTCTAGATGTACTTAGGTAAACAGGCAGCACAAAACAGCTAGCCAGTTCCCTTACAGGCGCAGTTAAGTAACCAAAGATTGAGATACACTACACCTAATAATTTTAAATGACTGTAGGTATCCACTATCAGTCTTAACTTCCTATGGATATCAATTTAAGGCTCAGGATTGACGGTAATACGTGAGCTCCTGACACAGGATGCATCTCCTACATAACATCATACATTACATAACCTAAACATGACGTAGGTAGCCACACTGAGCTACATAAGTAGGTAGTGCATTATAGCTAGACAGTTCCCTTACAGACGCAGTTAATTTCTCGGTTAGTTAACTTTACTACTGAACACTGATTGGATATTGATTAGAGCCCACCGTCTTACTAGTTTAAATGGCGATTCTTTTCTTCAAATAACATCGTGCCACCACAAATTTACACTCACTATTGGATTGTAATTACCTCAGTAAAGTTTATTACTTCTCTTGATTAAATAAAACATACCATAAAATCGTTTTAAATCGAACGGTATCGCGTTGGAACGATGTTTCGATATATTTTATTGTTCTTCTGGAACTTATAAAATAGGTAGCCAATAGAATACACCAATCATCAAATGAAAATAACTTGGATAATAGGTATATATTAGAAACGACCTAATGAAACTAAAACTATAAGATTTAATACCCCTGAGTATTAAATCCATTCTCCTGATAACTTAATAGGCTTTATTTGGCTTTACGTTTAGGTTGCTATACTTAAGTATAATTTCAGGAAAGTATAATACTAAATTACTAAAGGAATGTTACATGAATCCTACCATAGTAAGGAACTAAGTAAAGGTAGTTTACTGAGCTGGGCAGATCCGATATATTTCCTACTCAACCAAACGAATGAAATAGCCCTAAGAATTAAAATGATAACCCTTTAAAACCCCATTCAAATATAAAACTGTAACAATAACAACAAATCGTAAAAGCTACTCAAGTGGACGTTAAATATTGACCTCCGCCTTCTAAACTGCTTTACAACGTCAAAGTTGCGCAATGCCATGATTTCTTGTTCTCTAATCCACTACTTGGGTGTCTAGTTTTATGTCGAACGGCATAAAGAGTAATAAACTACACGTCTCGATCTACTAGACTAACATTTTTTCGTCTTAAAAATTAAATTTCAAGTGATTTTGAACCTTAGTTCAATAGCTTTAAGGTTTGGTAAATGTTTCATGTTAGTTCCGTGTGTACAAGCACGTGGGTGAATCGACATGATACTATTATGAGTTTACGGCTGGTGTCATTCATTTAGCGAAACGCGCGTGATGGATGGATAGAAATAATTTATATCAGTACGTGTCTCATACTTAAGAAGATGCTTAGTAATTCCACGTTATTAAATGGAAAATGTTAGGAACCAAGAAGCTCTTTTGATAGAAGATTCTTTTTATGTCCAACACAACTTTGTTTAGGTAGAATGATCAGGAACTTGCTTACTGAGAAATTTTCTTCATCACATTATGATCTACCTACGTAGGTAGATACCTATTCTTGCTAGCTCGTGCCCAATGCAAGAGAAGAGTAACCAAAATAACCTTTAACTTTTAGGCGTAGAAATATTTATTGCAGAAAAGCAGTAAACGCATAGGTAAGTGCCCATTTTAAAGTCGGTTACATAGTCAACTATTCCAAAGTCATAAAATAATTGTAGTTTTGGATACCTACCTATGCAGTGTAATATTATGCACATCCAAACCTTATTTGTAAATATTTAGGTAGAGGCATGCGCAGAATATTGATGTTATCGCTTATAAGATGAAAAGATTTAGGATCTACGCCATCCTTACCTACATGGCAGGCTAAGGCCCAGCGCACACCGCTGGAGGCGCGGCGGAGAGCAATTGAAGACAACAATTTGATATAAACCTTAACTACCTTGATATACGGTCAATATAAGATTAAATTCGCAAGTGGTGCTCGGAGCACCTTCAAGCTAGTATAAGAGCGTGTGCGCGACTACTCCAGTCGCCGCCGTGCTGCTCTGCGCTCCGCCGCACCCCGCGCCCGGTTACTGCTCTACGCTTAGCCGCACTACCCCGCGCCCGGCTGGCTGGCGGTCAGATGCCTGGAGAAGTTAACTAGTGTGGTCGTGTATCGAGAGAGATCATAGGAAAAGTCCACATCCATTACGAACGAGAGCGAGTTGTCTGTACAAAGTATCGATCAGCACTAAATGACTCCGCTCGAGGGCTCTCAAGGGCTCTTGGCGCAGCGGAATCCGCCCGCGCGTTTCAAGGAAATGCGCTCCGTCGCGCCTCCAGCGGTGTGCGCTGGGCCTACCGAGACGTTTATTACGCCTGTAAACAGACAGCGCCTGGTGACGGGGACCACTGCTCGCTAAACAAACACTACCACACAGTAGGTATAACGGATAGTCCTCAATGCAGGGCCTGCATGGAGGCTGAGGAAACCATTGCGCATGTACTCTTTGAATGCCCAGGCGTCACTCAGATTAGGAGAGAAATCCTCGAAGCACCCAGATTTTACACAGATGTTCTTAACAGACCAGCACCCTAATTGCGTAACACACTGTGAATCTCAATCTGAATCATTTTGAAGGATATTGCTAATCCGCTGCTTCATATGTTCGAAAAATCTGTCTGCTCAACAACGTAAATAACGCAATTAATGTTGTTGAACTGTCAAAATAAAACCCATTGCTACTGACAGTGTGTTACGCATACGCAATTACCCCGCAGGAGATGTACCTAATCAACTTCTCGAGGGAGGTGGGCTGGATGAAATAACCGCCGACGGCCGCCATGGCCCACGGAAAACGAAGGACCAAGTGCAGAAACCAAACCCTCTAACATAGAACATAGAAGCGGTAGGAAGTAAAATATCAAAACTTTTCATGTGAACATGAAACTTTTCAATGTAAAATGGCAACATACCTCTTCAGACCTCGTCACATTCAAAATGTAGGTATTCCAATCAACTTTTCTGTCTATCAACACCTTTTTCGTAAAATATTTTCATCTGGGGAAAAGTCGCCCAATATCTAAGTTTCAGATGATTCCCGATTTCAAAATAGCTAAAAAGCGAAAATAACCAGATATTTCTGAATCGTAGGTAAGTTAGCTGGAATATATCTACCAAATCAGACAAGTTTAATGACTAGCTTTCGTGAAGAAACAAATTAAACGTCTAATAGCCAAGTACGGACCACGACAAACATACTAGGAACAACCTCGGACAACCACTTTATAAGGAAGTAAGATCTTAAAGAAAATACAGTTAATCGATAGTCTATCTTAAGTGTAGATTGTAATTGGTAGGTAGGTAGACATGTAGACTTTCTCTTTTACAATAGAGAGAAGTCTAACGTAAACATCGTAGGAACACGATAAATAAACTTACTCGTACCGTACGGTATATTATGGCTCTTATTTGTCTAGGTATTGTTGTAAGCACAACTCATTTGCCCATAGATGATTTTCTCGCGAACCCCAAGGATTGAGGTATAAAATATTTTGTGGTTCATTTTGAAACATTATTGACATATAGAAAACAAAAATTGAAACCTAAATCTTCTATTTGACCAAGAAAGGAAACGATGGATGAACTGTGTACAAGATGATAAGTACCTACCTATAAGCAGAAAAGAAGTCATGCTGCGTCGATTCCAACCATATTAATTAGAATAAGAGCAAGGGAATGATGTTCTGTTTGCGTCGATGTAGGTATATAAACATGTAAGTACATACGGTGAAACAAACATCAAAATAACGTGGCGCGTAGTAGCTTTTTGGGCATTTGCCCTCTAGCAGCGATGCGGATGAATTTTTTTATGCCCAAAGAGGTCTTCGCCCCGTATTTTCCCTTAGGTACATAATATTATTTTAAGACTTTTGTGCTAATAAAAACATAATTTCAAACAAAAAAAAATCATTAGGTACCATCAAAATATTCCAATGTGCAGTAGACATAAACACTGATCGGAAAAACAGGTAAAAGTAAAAATTACATAGGTCTTAGAACAGACAATCTACAGAATTTACCTTTCTACAAATGAAAGCGTAAGTAGACAGGTCTTAAATATAATTTGTAATTACTAGGTAATAAGGGACAACAAGTACCAACTGTAATTAGGAGTTTAATTACTGATTGCATTTATCGCAGTAGGTATTACCTACTGTAATATTGAGAATCGAAACCAAGACCATACGCTACCATGTTTGTCCATAGCCCTGAGGCAAATCAAGTGTTTATTGTTATTAGATATTGTATTATCTATGAAAGTAGCTTTATTCATTGTTGAAGTCATATACAGGAATATACTTTTGCGTCAGAGTATCGATGAAACATTTATCATTGTATGGGCCAATATAATAACATTAAACCAAAAGCTTTAAAATGAGAAGGTATAGTAGTAGAGTGTTTAATGTTACAATAAATACCTTGTGATATAATACAATGAAGTAAATGAAAGATAATTTTAGTTCCTAATAAAATAAATTATTTGATTTTGAGAATAGTATCGTAGCATAGACCAAATAAACAGCAAAAGTGAAGTACAAATAGTGTACCTACATAGGTAGTTAGCAAAAACTAAAATTTAGAACCCGTAATATGTAGGTACCTAAGATATAGCCCTACCTAATATATAGATATAGAGGGGCTTGTGGCTAAGTAATAACAGACGCACGGGTCGATCGATCACGTTTGCCGCGGTTGGTCCGTGGATGGGTGACCATCTTTACATACCAAGGCCCCTCCGTGCCTCGGAAAGCACGTTAAGCCTTTAGTCCCAGCTGTCATTCGTGGATCTTTTACAGTCGTTACGGATCGTCAGAAGCCCGAAAGTCTGACAACCAGTCTTACCAAGCGGTATCGTAGGTATTACCCAGTATCTGGGTTGTGGAGGTCAGGTAGGCAGTCGCTCCATGTAAAATTTTGGTATTCAGCTGCATCCGGTTAGACTGGAAGCCGACCCCAACATAGTTGGGAAAAGGCTAGGCAGATGATGATACCTATAGTCCACTTAGCCCAGCCACTGCGCCATCAAAACCGCCATCAAACAAAGGTCAATTACCTATGTCATCAATAAACAATAGAATAGATATTGAAACGAGGCTGACATATTCAATAAATAATATTTATCAAAGACTTGATAATAATTTACCTGCCTCAGTTTTCTAATTAGACAGTAAATTATCTTCCTCAGACGTTTTATGATAACATCTACGCAAATTAGCTTCACGGAATCGGCATGAGAATGATTTAATGTTCTCAAGGGCTTAGGGTCTTAGTAAATAGATATCTACCGGTTAGGTACCTACGTCTCCTTGCCTAGCATAATCAGCCTATAATGTTCCCACAGCTGGGACACAGACCTCTACTCGTGACAAGGAATGAGCCGTAAGCCACTACGCGGGCCCAGTGCGGGTTGGTAGGACATGTTTTATCACGGTACAACTGGGCCACCACTGCTCTACCTAATTCTTCTAATATACAAGAAAGATTTTAAAAAAAGTTAACCAGCAAAATATACTTTATTTAGGTGAGTAAGTAGACCTGCGTTTTTCTTTTTAAGTTTTTATTGATGACCTCTCAAGCTCCGCTAGTGAGACACACTTGATTTTCTATTGTATCATACTACATAGGGTACGCGCGGAGCTTGACCGGTGGTCCCAAAAAGAGAAAACAAGTTGTATTTATGCTTACATACTTTGGAACTATTTATTATTTATGTATATTGCTATATATTTTCTAATTTCTAAACCGCAATTATTTACAAAAACGTATAGCTGTACTTAAATTAGTTTTGTAATGTTTTAAATAAAGCAATAATTTTCAAGTCTTTTATACTTAAGAGCGACGGCCGTAAAACCATTTCCCTACCTACATACGCTTGATAGGGTAAAGTATAAACTACAAATGGATTTATTTATGTAGTTCTGTCGTGACTTCACAGTTATTATAAAATTGTATGATACCTATTATAATATATATAGATAGATGCGGTATTAAGGTGCGGGTGACATAGATAGAAATAAGTGGTAACAACCAGGTGAAAAGTGTTTTCCTTCAACAGAAATTACAATTACCTTACTCTTGCCTTGTCCGTTGAGATTACCTAGTATACAACTTCAATCACAAGTTCGCTTAGCTTCTAATTACTTTCATGTAGAAGAACATTGTAAAATAGTTTCAATTTGATAGGTAATCAAGCTTATTCAATTTATAATTAACAGATTACCTATTTAGTTTAAATACAGAAGCTGTGAAGTATTATTATTATTCATAATCAATAAAATAAACTTATAATTGATTTGAAATCAGATAAAACTATTCACAAGCTAATTGTAGTGTCATTAAACAAATTGCCCCGTGAAACTTATCTTAACTCCGCTAAGAGAGTCAGTAGCCAATCCATAGATTATGTTAATACACCATGACGACTTCATACGTCACGTCTAGAAAATAAAACATCAAACAAAACAGAGGTTTACTCATAACCAGAAATTCTTAACGGTCCTCCAGCATTCAACGAAAAGTGTTGAATTGTCACAGACTAACAACAACCCGACACCCAAAGGGTTCCCGACGGTTTGTTGTCCGACCGCGATTCACACGGGCGCGTGTTTGCTTCACAAACAGTGCGGCAACGACTGAGCAATTATCACTTACCTGTGACACGCGATCACAGCACTGCACAGATTTATAGTCGATAAACTTGTATCATCACTTTTACTGTGTTGTAAATTAATGATGTGCACTATTTATGCGCGGGAGGCCGTTGGTGCGGCCGGTCGCGGCGACGGCGTACGACGTTGTGGCCTGTGGCGCGCTGGGCGGGCGGGGCTTGCTCGCTCCGGCCGCTCGCTCGCTCCAGCCGCTCGACGCGCGCCGATACATCCCTTGCCTTATCCTCTAATACATTAGGTAATCGGAACCCGGGAAAATTATCGACCCTTCAGTCCCCTTTCTTTTTGGTCTTACGGAATTTTGGATTCGCCGACGAATGATTTTTTGAAGAGGTTTGTTTGGTTTTGTATTGATACCTACATGTTTGTTTGGTTTTGTATTGATACCTATATATATCTGTAGCTGGTGAAATAACTTTTTAAATATTGTTTTGTGCTGAAAGGAAAATGAAAGTTTTATGAAACAATTATAACTTTTAATGATGAATTTAAATTTGGTATCAAATTGATGCATTCGAGTCCTGTAGGTAATAAAAGTTGAATGTAATTGACATATCATCGTAAAGTCAGCATTTATCCTAGATAGATACAGCTAAGAACTTTGAAGTAGCTCATTCCTTTTATGACCAAAGCCACTATTAAGACGGGATTTTTCGAAATCCTTTCAGGGACATAAAGACAGGGAATGAACGCCCTACGTCTTGGGTACCTCACTAGAGTCCATTCTAGTTAGAATTAAAAGAAATACAAGAAGAGGGACAAATTATAGCGAAGTTTAAGTAGATACCTAAGGATAAAGATCTATCTGAATTCATTACCGAAATTTAAATTCACAATATCAGGAAACGCATGCAATTTTATCACGTAATTTTAAATATAATTTTTGTATGTGTTTTATTAAACATATGGATTCTTTCTTTCATTTTTTTTTTTTTTTTTAATTTACAGAGTAGGTACGGGAATACAAATAATGTATTCCAGTTACGAATTAAGACGGATAAGTATGCCGTCTGTAAAGGGCAAGCCTTAATTCAGTCAAATTAAAGCTATAAAATCAGTACTGCTTCTCTTACTAAAATTAACTGTGCCATAATAAATAAGTGCTTCACCATACACTTAGCGCTCTCGTAATTATTCAAATTAATTTTATATGTAATAAAATTTAAGGGAGCCATAGTTTACCTTTAGCGTACCGTAATAGCTCCGCGATTTTTATCTTGGCTATTATTTAAATAGTAAATATTTGGGTATTTTCATAAAACGCGCGGTTTTGGGCTTTTGTCGGTTTTGTGAGTTTGTTTTTTAAGTAGGTAAGTACCTATAGATTGAATTTAATTCTTTGTTCTTGAATTCTCCTAGCATTTTGTCTTGGCATTTTAAGCTTCCTCTAGCACCTGAGTATTTGATTGATTCACTGTACCTAGAAGAAAATAAATTTGATAAATTGTAAATAACATTTCTACTAGAAGAAGGATTCTTATTGGATGAATTCGGTTTAAGATATAAGTAGGTACTTCACAGATATGTGGATTAATAAAATAATTTGTACATTTTTGTAAATAAATGTCGACAGAGAACTCAAATATCAGACATTTCTACGTACGCCAGTATTTATAATCCATCAAAGTTTATGAGAGGTATAACTAATGCATAACATTGAGAGTCACATACTCACACTATTCAAGTACCAACGTAAGTACTATCGCCTATAGCTATACCTAATGGATATGGGTTACTGGAACTTTATTCATGCACTCAATCAAACTGGGAAATTATTCGTGCGTTTATTTCCTTTTACGTGATTTTAAAGGTCATTCGAATATGAAAAACTCGGTTAATGACGGTAGTAAAAATGCTTTTATCTTGTCATGTGGACTGTGCTCTATCATTATCTCTGTACCTTTACGTAAAGTTCCGCTGTAGGTATCTGTGATGAATGACAGTTAAACATGTCGCAAAGGCAATAAAATAATAAGTAATGTCTTAATCATTTCGATTTCTTAGGTGAAATCGTAATGATTAGTAATAGGCACAACCTAACAACTTATTGGATACACACATGACCCTACCTACAGGTGTTAAGCGCTAAGCTAATAAATACCAAGTATTTAAAAATGTGCATCTACGTAAATAAGGTAATGTCTAAAGTTTTTGTGAAATAAAACTTTGACATCTTTGTCTTATCAAAACTCTTACATTTGAAGGCTACTACTACTACAATAAAATTGCTATGAAAAAATACTTCTGCAATACCTAATTATTTACAGAACAGAGCTGCAGCAACACCAGATTTTTAGTAAACAATACCTACTACCATTCAGGCAAGAAATAAAATTGTTTAAAATTGACATACTAAGAATATAAATTCTTAACAGATTAAAGCCTGGCACTTCCATTCCTCAAAAACCTACACAACTAAAGTGGAATCGCCCTTTAGGCGATTGGCACACTGCTGCGTTTCACGCAGCGGTGTGCGGGAATTCCACGCGCGTGAGTGCGTTTTTATTGAATTTGTATGTAAAAAATCACGCGCGTGGGTGCGTTATCTGCATCCCGCTGCATCATGCGGGGCAGTGTGAGAATCGCCTTACTACGAAATCTACAACAGTTGTTTGAACATAGGTACCTAACTATATTAGAATAGGAACATAATATAATGTTAAATTATGCTCTGACATGTTCCTTCCTCACGGCCCTGATTGCGTCCTAGCTGTGCCGAAGTATTACCGACAAAGTCCGATTCGAACCGATGGCATTTATGAACAAGCACGATGAAACTATGAGATTTTCCTCTCGAGAACTTCGAGTCACTTAAGGTGAATGCGCAGTTGTAGCCCGCGAAATTCAATTTTTCTTACGTTTTTTTTGCAATTTTCAGGCCAGTATCAGGTTGTATCTTGATCAAAATAAGATTCGCGACTATAACAGGTACGTATTTACAGAATTATAACCATTAGAATCATTAATACATCTTGCCAAGTTAGATTTGTTCCATAAGAACAAATCTCTTATGGAAAAGTGCTTATGGTAGAAATCTAACTTAAAGAGATATATTAATTATTCTAATGACTATAATTCTGATAATACATAGGTATCTATTATAGTCGCAAATCATATTTTGATCAAGATACAACCTGACACTGACCTGCAAATTGCAAAAAAACGTAAGAAAATTTGAATTTCGCGGTCTACCACAGCGCATTCACCTTAAAGTGAAATCGCTTAAGATGCTTACAAATATCATTCGTAACCTAACATAATAATGAAGTAGGCTTGTGCAAATTAGTGACAAGTACATGGCGTTGTGAAATAAATTCAATTGTTTCCACGATCAGCGACAGCAGAACCGAAAGATGAGACTATTTTTTTTTTTGTTTTGTTTCCCTCTATTTTATGATGTGTAATTGAGGTTCAAATTAAAAAAAAGATGCTTATCGTATTCGGTGAGCCTTCTTAGATGGTGTTTATTCGCTTTTAATTGTGAACTTTTGTTAAATAATAATGCTCTAATGATGGAGCCACCGTTCACTTAATTATTTTATAGATATGTTGCAAGGTACCAAAATTGCTTTAGTGGTCCATAATACGGTGCCACTACGGGCTTTGTAGTAAGCGGGCAATACTGTTTGTTTTATAAAGTGCCGCTAATAAACCAGCGACCACACGAACCCACATTTTTAACCTTTCATAAAACTAGCGTTGGTTTTACGATTTAATTTATTATGATTATTGAAGTTGGTACACTTTTGGGGGTCATTTTAGAAACTCTCGTTTCAGTGGAAGTACTGAAAACCAAATTCTTCAAGTTTTTTATTAAAAAACATGTGCCTACCAAAACATAACATTATTATGTGCTTATTATGTCAAGAGAGGACTGTCAAATCGCAGTCTTTTGATCAGAAATCCCAAAATTTCTACAGCAATATTATATTATTATATCACTACCTACAAAATGGCAACAAGTTTTCAAACAAAATGGCACATATATTTTATAAACAAATGTAAATAAACTATGAAAAAAATGTCTTGAATTTGTAGAAAAAATATGAGAAAAAGTTTTTCCCCGACCTATTATAATATTTTACAAGGAAAGATTTCAGTACCTTAAACATGACTGGCGACATGCGTATGCTATAGGTACATCTCTGCCTAACCTTTCGAGAAATACAGGCGTCATATTATGCGTGTGTAGATTTTATCAATACTTGCTCTTCATCAGTTCTAACTCCATCTTTTGCCATACATACGGAACGGAGCAAATAAACCCCGAGGAGCGGCTGCCTATCCGACCTCCACAACCCAATTACTGGGTAATACGATACCCATTACTTACCTACTTCTACTTAAATATGTTCTAATTATTAATGTATGTATGTCTCAATTATTATTCCCTTAACCTTTAAACTATGGCTAGTTAGCTAAAAGTACCTGTATTAATTAATGCTTACCTACAGATAAGGCTGACGATTTAGCTGTTATACAGGGTGGGCCATATCAGTGTTGGCGATTTAATTCTTCAATTTCTCGGTAACGCGCGGCGCGGGGTGGCGGGGGGATATGTTGTTCGCTGCGCCGCTTCCTGGAAATTTAGTCGCCATGGAGCCGTACACGGGAGTGCAGCGTGCATTTTGTGTCCGAGCGTATTACGAAAACAACAAATCAGTGGCTAATTTTCACCTTAATGGCCATGTGAACAAGCAAAATTGTCGGTTCTGGTCCGAGACTAATCCCCGACGCTTGCATGAACGTCCACTTCACAGCCCTAAGCTTGGCGTGTGGGCTGGGATAACGTCAACCGTCATTATTGGGCCATACTTTTTTGAGGACGAAAGAGGGCAAGCGATGACGGTTAGAGCTAACAATTATTGCAACATGATAACAGACTTTTTGGTGCCAGCTTTGCAAGAACTTCAAGGCAATACCTCGAGGATGTGGTTTCAACAGGATGGGGCCACATGTCATACGGCTAGGGTATCCATAGAGCTGCTGAAAAATGTTTTTCCCGGAAAACTCATCTCGAAAAGGGGGGATATTGAATGGCCCCCACGTAGCCCCGATCTCTCTCCATTCGATTATTTTCTATGGGGCTACCTCAAATCGGTAGTTTACGAGAATAATCCGACCAATTTAGAGCAGCTGAAGAGGAATATTATTCAGGAAAGTAACAAAATACCGAGAACAACTTTTCAACGAGTTTTCGAAAATTTGCGACTTCGGTTCCAAGAGTGCCAAGCAGCCGCGGGAAGCCATTTGGACAACATTATTTTTAAGTCTTAAAAATTCCTATGCTTCTACTTTTTAACAATACAAATATATTTGTGTTATGTTTCGTAGTTTTTTTTAAATCGATTATTTAAACCGCCAACACCCTTATGGCCCACCCTGTATGTAAAGACTTCATCTACTATCAAATATTTAACTGACTAATTTAAATAATACTTACCTGGGCTGAGTACAAGAAAGAGAGGCTTACACCTATATGAGTCTAATCCCTAGCTTGAACGTATAGAAACATAATCTAAAGCCTCACTAACGATTTACCAATAGATACGTATCTATATATGTCGGTGTACATTGCTTCGCTAAACTTAACAGTTAAGCCTCTGTTAACTTACTTTTAACTTTTTCTTATTGCTCTGTAAAGTCTCTTTTAATCAAACTCCTAACACAATTGCCCCAATTTTTCCACCATTAACATATGGTTTTATGATAAAGGCGTTGTAACGAATCCTGCGAGGCAGCCTTGCAATATTTAAACAGAATGTATTTGTAGGCATGCGTGTCTCGGTGAGGCGAACGCGTGCCACATTCCTCGACGTATTGACTCGGCCCGACACAAAGTAACTTGGCCCGCGGACATACAGACAGTCATACAAACTTTGTTTTGCGTCTATATTTTAGATTGGACAGAAAAAGTATTGAAAAGACTCCGCCAATTTTTTGGTGGAAACTTTAACTAAAATACATTTAGTTTTAGGTAGATACATAAAGAAATTAAATTCGTGCTTGTAATAACCTCTTCTTTTATTTTGATTAGGCTATTTTATAAACTTCAATAAAATAAGGTCGCAAGGAGACACATACAAGCTAATAACACTTCGAGAATAAAGGATCAATTTGTAGGTAGATTTATAAAAAAAGTTACAAGAGAGACAAATATATATAAGACCAATCAATCAAAAGAATTGAGATCAAAAGGGACAGTAAAAAATCACGTGTGATGCAAAATGACTAATTGCTCGATTACCTACCTTATCGATACGAGTCAAACCGGAAAAGGTTAATAAATCTTGACATCATAAAGGAAGGTTAAACTTTTAAAAAAAAAATGGTCAGTTTAATTTTTAAGTCGTGTCAAGGCATAAAAATACTTTTTCCTGTTTGAATTTATCCTTCAACAATCTGGCTTCTTTGCACTTCTCTCTGTCTTAAGCCAGTGTGGACCAATCATGTCTGTAGGCGTCAAACTCATTCCGCCATCTTCTCCTGGGTCTGCCTTGATGTCACCAGACGTACATGGTGATAGTTTCGGCCCATGACTCGTTCGATATGCGGAAAACGTGTCCGAAAGGGAAGCTAAAAATAAAATAACAAATAATAATCAAAAATATGGCTATAGCCGAGCCTTTGTCTAGTCTATGTACCTATTAATAGTTTGTTGACAAGTGCATATCTTGTCGTTTTCACGTGATGACCCACAATTAGTTACCACATAAGTATCTCTACAGATTAATTTTATACAGCACCTTCAACATTTTTAGATAGAGCTCAATCATTTTATGACCACAAACTGTTTTACCTTAACGGATAATTTGGTTTTGATAACAGCAATTTCACGTACAACATCTTTTCTGCTGTCCGTACATTAGGATCTTAGTAAGGTTTGTGCGGCTGTTTGCAAAGTGCGCCGCTAATTGCCGGTCAGACGTCGCACCTCAGCCTCACAGCTGATTTTATATTGTAACTATACGTAGATAGGTAGTAAACGTATACATAGATACCTAACCCGTATGAGATACGTAGGAGCCTGCATGCTTTCAATCTTGTTGGAAAGATGCGGTTTGGCTACTTTTGCTTGCAAGTGCAACTGAGGTATAAGTACCTGCCTACGAAAGCTTTTGCTTGAAATGGCCTAAATCACCTTTACACAGCAGACGATGATTCTAAGTTCAAGAAGATTATATGCTATGCTTAGCTTTATTCATTTGAAAAATTATTAGAATAAAACTCACTCACTAACTCACTGTCTTCGATGTTCGTATCATCTATATACTGATGATCTTCAATTGTATACAGCTGAGCGGGTAGAAGATTTATCGGACGCTATAGCAGATGTAAACCGAGACTTAGATGCTATTAAAAAGCGGTCTGATACTTTCGGTATGCCCCTCGAAGTGTCAAACCATTGTAATTGGAAGCTCACGCATGATGGGTAGGGTGACGCTTAGCTCTCTTCCTCCTCTTATTTTCAATGGTACCGTCATACCCATTACCCCTCCTGCGAAAGATCTTATTTTGCATCTTGACTCGACACTTAGCTGGCAACGCCAGGTTTCTAGTGTTAGTCGAAGGGTCAACCGGTACTCTGCGATCCCTATATCTTCTGAGAAATATATTGCCCGCTAAGACGAAAACCATGCTTGTGCAGACTTTGATTTTCCCTATATCGACTATGGTAACGCGTGCTACTTTGACTGACTGGAATGCAGTTTTGCTGGATAAGCTCGACAGATTGCTCAACAATGGTATCCGGTTCATATTAAACCTCAGAAAATATGACCATGTGTCGAGCTATAGGTCTGAGCTCAAATGGATGTCCATTCGCCAAAAAAGTTTGCGCGCTTTGACCACGCTTTTCTCCCTTCTCAACTCTCCCACTCCTCCTTAAAACCTCGTGTATCACTTCCAATATCTATGTTCTTCTCACGCTAAGAACCTGCATTATTCTGACTTTGTTCATTCTTCCTTCCATATTCAGTCCATTCTTCTTTGGAATGCGCTTCCTCTTCATATCAGGACGGCCACCAGTTGGTATGCATTGTGCAAATGAGTTATTTTCAAAACAAATAGCGTAGAATTATCTCAACACTCTCAATCTTCCTTGAATTTGTATATAATATATAAGTATTTGTATATAATCTATTTATGTATTTGTGTACCTAGTATTAATAGTTTTTTTTTTTATCATTGTTCCTCTCAACCAAAGCACCTGTGATCTAATCTCTCCACCACCCTTGGTTAACCGGTAGAGAATGCCTGTGCGAAAAGTTTAAATAAATAAAAAGCGGTAAACAGATGACTGTTCTTCTGTAACAAAAACGATACAAGCACAAATTCTTTTAACGAAGCCATACCATAATTATATCAGATGAACAAATGAATATACAGCATTCTATTCTTTTTTAGGCCACGCCATCTAGTAACAAAAACCACAAGCCTAGTTTCAAACGAACAAGGCCAAGGAAATAGGTTGGTACCTAACCAAAAAGAAATAGGTAACGTCAAACTTTTTAATATTAACCGTAATGCAGAATTGCGAGGCGGTCCCTATCTGAAGTAATTTCGGAACGAAGTGGATTGTTTTTCTTGGGTCCCCGATTGGATTTATCTCGAGTTTTATGACGTCTCGCATCCCTGTCGTAAACTTTAATACCGGTTGGCTACCGCACTCTACAGCAATACCTATATGTATAGCTTATGATAATCTTGGTCTCACAACTTCTTGGGATTTTAATTCAACGTCAAGCGATGGCGTTTTTGATAAAATACCAGCTCAAACTCCGGTTACATTAACGTAGACTATAGATCCTCAACCTTATTTTAACTACCACCCTTTGAGCATATATTTTTTTCTATCCCCCCAATTTTTGCTTACTTACGATCTGTCGCGGATCTGAAACATCTATTGCCACGATTACCTATATTTAAATGTGTAATATTATAAAGTCGTAAGATAGGATATATATTTTCTCTGTGTCTTCTACTGCCCCCCCGAAAGTCTCAAACGCCCACGAGGGGGCGTTATCGCCCACGATGAGAACCTATGGCGTAGACTACTGCAAAATATAGCCAGTAAAAAAGTGTAAGTAATCGAATTAATCTGTCAAGCTCCGCTAATGAGACACAATTGATTTTCTATTGTTTCGTCGCCGTTAAATCAAGAACAAGTTAATCGAATCAAGTTGCTTTCAAGCCATGGCTGGATAAGTTAAGTAACTTCACGAACGGACAGATTGCGTCTTATACTTTAAGTAGATTTAAATAATTGAAGGAAGATAATCTTGCGGTCTGTTGAGTTCTTACATTTTTATAAGATTTTATAATCATCATTAATTTATTACAAAGGATTATGATAATAAGACTCATATCAATTTATTTTACAAACAAGTTTCATTATTATTCTAGCACCTTAAAACATTTTTATTTATTTATGCCACAAGCAATATTCTCATAATTTTGTTAGATCTAAAACTTTACTCCAACAGCAAATTATTAATTTAGTTTGACCTACACGTTACTTTAAGTGCTTGTAATACCTAATACTGGTAGTTACACCCATAAATTATCTAAGGAGGTAGCAACTGCTTTACAACTAATACTCCCAATATATTTATTTATTATCTACAATAACCTGCATCGTGGTGATTAAAATTTAAACGAAAGTAATTTTTTTTTATGTTGAAAAAATTCATCTCACTAATCCGCATCTCGGAAGACAGTAAAAACTCAACGTCTATTTTAAAAACACTCGGTTCCAAATTCAAACACAGCTTATTATTTTGCGTTTAGCACCCGATACGGCAAAGGCAACAAACTGAACATCCTTGTCAAGTCAATAGAGCTCAACAAACAAAGCTTGCCGAAAGCTGCCAAAAGGGTTGTTGTTTTAAATAACAAAGACAATTCGGTAGCCATGTCAGTAAAAACTTCTTTTGCATGCCGTAACGTAAATATTTATGTGGACAATAGCGCGAAGGAAGCGTGACTACGTCCACAATATGCTCCCAGTTGGCTTTCACTTTCAAGTTTTTAGGAAACCCTTTTATCATTTAGCTACTGCCGATGCCAATTTGCATAACACTGGACAAAACAATAAAACACGCGTTTATTTGTACGCGAAAAGTGAAAACAAGGTTCAAGGTGAATACGTCGGGTTGTGGCCAGTTGATGTTTCGGTTTCTTGTGCATTGCACGTCACATGTCGATATTATAACTGTGTCTATTTCAAGATGGTGTCTCTTGAAAGTAAGAGCGAGTGAAACAGTGTTTTGTACAAAGTTGATTGGACTGAAGACATCTGGATCATTTTAACAAAGGTAGGGAGGGTTGTTCTGACTTCTCTTATTATCTTACCTATTATTAATAGGTACATCTAGCTGCAAATTATAACTCTTCAACTGCAAATCAAAAGCAATTTCTAATTAAGAGGAACAATTACTACCTTATCGCCATGGTTCCTACTGCTTTATACCACTGATATTCAATCCCGAACGTTTCGACTCAATCAAACTCTATTAACACGTCAATTCGGTAGCTTCTAATCAAACACTGTTAATTCCCTTTCGACGAGACTATCAGTAACACGTATTAACATCAATCAGCTGATAGTCCGTTATTCCTGTCACTCTCGTTTTATGATGCCTCTATAACTTCACAAATTAGTCAAACGTTAACTCGGGACGAATCGCCTTTGGGTGCAATAAACGATGGCCGGATGATCTGAATGCAATTTAAAAAATAGTTTGATCATAAAAAATTACTTTATTTCTTTCGACATAAGGTTGAATACTAAACACGTTTAAATTGAGGAGTTGTGTTCTTTTGGAACTGTGTTAGTATGCAGTGAAGATCTGTTAATAAGTCGGATACACACAGAATGTTTGCACGTTCTGTTACATCACTTTGAGCTGGCTTAACGCACCACGTCCTAATGTTTAGTGTATATGAGACTTTAGGGTCGATATTTGATATTAAATATTAGTTGATTGTTCACATTTTTTGTGCGCCGGCGACGTTGTGAAGCTTACAAATACAATGACAAAGTGTGAAACGTGAATTGACGGTAATTGTTTGCGCTATGCGTCTAAAAGTGTCTCTTTCAATAAATACCTCCTACTCAAGATGTCATGACCCGACACTGTTAATGATTACGCGGTACGATTTTACGATGCGGAAAAAACGCGAGTTAATTAAGCCTAATTAAAAATTACCGTTTACAAAAGCAGTAAGGAATTAGGTCAAGGGATAGGCACAACTTGGGCCATAAAGCTTGTTTAAAATTCCATGTCAGCTGGTCTCCGATACGAATAATAGATGCGGTTTGGTTTATTGGAGGCTCATATAACTCGGTCGGCGAGTCCGTAGTCGTCTGTTAGTCTAATTTGAAACACAACCGAGGCTAGACACTGTTATACGTTGAAATTAACAAAATATTTTAGTTGTGAGTGCGTTGAATCGTGTTAGTGATGTTTTGTTGTAAGTTTTTCATTTTTCCTCATATTTCGTAGACTTTACCTATGTCCATACTCTGTTGTCAATTCTATTTTTCGCCCGTTTTATTCCTACATTCTAAGGCCGGCAGTCACAAACATGTTGTTTTTAAATTGAAATCATATGATAGCCTGACTTCATTTCCTTTATTCCAGTTTCCTCATATTTAATTATGTTCAATTCCAGTGGCTACAATATTGAACATTATTCCTAAATTCATCTAACCATCTGTGAAATGTTAGATAAAATAATCATGTGTGTCTTATAAAAGAACTAAAACGTTGATTTCTTCTATTCCCACTGTTATTTTATTAAAAGTACTGTTTATTATCTATTTCAGTTCATCATAAGATGTGTTTACTTCAAGAATTCCGTTTAAACAACTGCTGCGCAGCTGTGTTTGGCTTCCACGCTATACAACAAAGAACAAAATGGAAAATGTTCGCAACTAAATAGCCAGTTTGACCACACTCGCTGGTTTTAATTGTATGATTAATTTTAATCGCTAAGGTAAGACTTTAAACTGAATATTAAATCAACTGAAGCTCTTAGAAATAAAATTCGACTTGACAATATTTAGGTTAGGCTAGTTGTTTGTACAGGAACTTTTACAAGCGTTATAATAGGGCCGTATGTTTTCTTTGACGAATATTTCTAAATACCTAATGGTTATGTAGGTACTAGTAAATTAAGTTGAACCAAAAGTCTAACAATTTTATATAAACATATTACACACATACATACAACAACATATTATACACCTATTTAAAAGAACAAGATTCTTGTTAAACAAACTTACATCAAGTATATTACAGTAGTACATTTACGTGAAAGACGAGTAGAATTCTTTATAGATTACCAATCTGTCAAATAGGCATGTCAATGAAGCAACCAATCAACTAGTTTTTCGTGTAAAAACTGGGTATAGGAAAAAGTTATCAGAGAATGCCTGAAAAAAATCTGCACGTTGTACAAAGAGGCGGTGCCACGGC
The DNA here is from genome assembly GCA_945859645.1 of Amphipoea oculea. Taxonomy (NCBI): domain Eukaryota; kingdom Metazoa; phylum Arthropoda; class Insecta; order Lepidoptera; family Noctuidae; genus Amphipoea; species Amphipoea oculea. The sequence continues at coordinate 10,153,683 of OX243872.1, forward strand.
TGCCGGCTGGTATCCAAATGCAGCATTCTTATGCTATTTCGGGTAGAATTTATTATCTGTCACGTCCAATAGCAATCGAGGACACACTAAGTGCGTTGTCGTGTATCTACGACCGAATACTGCGCGACACTGTCCCACGGTTTTACCCAATGTAGAGTTTACGATTATAGGTATACCTTTACATATAAGTACCGAGGTATATAATATACGCGTCAAAACTAGAAACTTACGTAGGTACCTATTATTATGATAAATATCTGTTATATCCTTTAATTTGAATGGGAAAATGTAGGGGAGTCTGCAAGAACATTCCTGAATGTTGCATACCGCTTTGTCCTACTTACCTTTTCAGAAATTTCAGAGACACTACAAGGCGAAACTATAAGAAACATTAGAACAACTCTAATGTTCTAATGTTCCTTATAGTTTAAGTAGTAGAGAAAGACTAAAGCTGTGGCGAGACAGTGCTTCCTTACCCAAACCGTTCGTTCCACCCGCTGAGGACCAACCTGGACATGAGTTACCTTGGGTAACCTGGAATTCTTTAAACAGACTCCGGACCCAGGTTGGCCGAAGCAAGGAAAACCTGTTCAGGTGGAGATTTATGGACGACTCCGCCTTGGAGTGTAAATGTGGTGCTGTTCCACAAACGATGGGACACTTAATATCGTGCCCTGCGTGTCCTGTCAGCTGCACATTACAGGAACTGATGGACGCTAGTGATGGCGCCAAACAAGTGGCCGAATTCTGGGCCGAGTACATTTATATTGCTATCGACACGCTAAGAAGAAGATGTTTAAGTAGTGTCAATAATTGTAAAAAAAGTATATACAGGGTGGCATCGACGCGCAAACTGTAACCATGAATTCAGCACATGATTCTAGACCCCCTAGCGTATTTTTTTTTTAAAGTTATCAAAAATCTATGGTTTCCTACAAAAGCGCAATATCTACGCGGTGAAAATATGCAGAACAGCATTTGTTTTTGTTAATAACTGACGAACAATTTCAACGCAGTGGATTTCAGAATGATGTAGGTACCTACTTACTGGTTGCGCATCGGTGTTCCCTGCCTCCCTGTATATTTCAGACTATTTAAAATCCATAGTCTGTTAGTACAATGAAAGTTAAAATCTTAGTTCCTACGATGTCCCTCGTAACTTTGTCACTGCAGAAGCGTCCTAATTCCCACAAGGTAGTAAACTGTCCAATTTGCGTCCAACTATGCTACAATGTTGATGTGATTTCCTTCAAGAGTTGAAAAAGTATTACTTTGTAGGAATTACCTAGGTCATCGTAGCTACTACTGACGTAGATAGGTACGGGACAGACAAAGAGCCGCTTTTTATCTATGGTTATCACGATAGTACCTACCTATTTACTACAAGAGTTCTGGTATCCGGATTAAAAACAGTAATTTAATATAATTTCCATAAATGGGTAACCTAACTTCTTATACCTACATGAACGGAAAACTAACTATTAGATTTTAGGATTAGACTCCACTTAAAGAAAAAAATCGGTTAAACAAAATATCGTGAGGACACCGGCATGTCCTTGAACTCGATATCCGTGCCTTGAACCAAACATTCAAACTCATGTGACATCCTCTAACCCGCACTGGGCCCGCGTGGTGGATTACGGCCCACTCCCTCTCATCGAGAGAAGGCCTGTGTCCCAGCAGTGGGAACATTATAGGCTGATTATGATTAAAGAGAAAAATATCAAAGAATAGGTACCTAACTACAAGTTAATAAGTAATTACTTATTACTCAGTAATATTCATAAAATTCATTATTTTAATTACCATTAGGTATTGTAATAAGATATCGTCATAGCACAATCTGTCTGATTATAAATTATGTTTCCGTGAGTTAATTAGTTTTAAAGGTTCAATAATAATTAACGTCCATAAACGCTCAGTAGAATACCTACAATAAAATTATTAGCACGTAAGTAGGTTTTACCTACCAGTTGCCCTGTAGTTTACAACGTTTCATACTTGATTAAGGCGTTTGTATGCAGCTGGGTATCCTAAACCCACTTTTACATCAAGGTATAATAAGTCATATGACTTATTCTTAACTTGTTAAAAATTTTGAAAACAAGAACAAAATACTTAACGAAACATGTCTGAAACAACATCAATACCTAAACGAATGATTCATGTTTTGTAAAAATGTTTTTGACGAGTCTTTGAAAACAGGTATACAGGGTGGCCAGGTATATTAACGCGCAACCTGTTACCATGTACAGACGCCAGCACATCAACCTACTATATTCTGTCAAATGTATTTAATAGATTTTCAACTTTACTGCTAAAGAATAAGGTTCAAAGTTGATTGAGAAAATTTGACAGTTTCGGGTAGCTTGATGTGCTAGCGTCTGTACCTATGTCTACAAAGTTCTGAAAAATACACAGTTAAAGCTACAGTTTGTGGGTCGATGATGTCACCTCCTGGTATATCACAATTCGTATAGGTATAAGTGTAAACGCATAGTGAGATTGACAGTGTGGTAGGTAGACCCACGACCAAGTGCGCTTATCTACTTATGGCTCGACGATCTAAGGCCATGGCTAGCCTAATTATGTGATTTTTTTGGGAGACACATGGATGAAAAGAATTGTCGAGCTCGAGCCATTAGAATTATAACTACGAGTATAGAATCTACAGGCTGTGTGACTGTGTGTCACCCACTTAGGACCTTGTTCACACCTCGACACTAGATCTGAAACCTTTCATGCAATGCAATGGTCGTCACTTGAATTTGAGCCGATAAATAAATGTGCAGTTTTGAAAATTCTCTATGATTTCTAGAAGGTAGACAAATGTACTGGAAAATATTGTCATAGCAGATTTCAACAAACAATTTTAGTTAAATTTTATCTTTAAAAATGATTCGTTGTATGGCAATGCTCCTGGCTTTTACCTTGGCCAGAGGTTAAGCATTGCCATACAGTACAACGTGGCAATGCCGCCAGACTCGTGGTTATATTACCAGTCGACGGCGATAAGAAGGATTGATATTATATTATATACCTATTAAATTTTTCCCATTCATTAAATGAAAACTGCAAGTAGGTAAGTGTTAATAGACCAAACAGCTGTCTCTAGGGTACATAATATATATGAAGGTAAGCCGAGCTGACATTTTAATAGATGTTAACTTCATTTATAATTACTGCAGGAGGGTGTTTCGAATAACCCATTTATATAAAACTTCAGCTACTAATAGATTTCAATTATAATTTGGTCGTGTGTTAGGTAGTTAGCTGGATCGTTCAAACATGCAATTATATCAGTAGGTAATCGATCGATTTTCCTCGCTTCAACGGCAAACATGTAGTATATTTGGAACATTCTAATTCTAACTGCACTTGAACTCTATATATCTAATTTATCATCACCAACTTAACACAACGTCCATACACCTGTTTTCCTAGGGATCACGCTCGACTCAAGGCTACAATGGGGTCCTCATTTAACATCTCTTGCAGGACAGCTAAGTTCAGCTGCTTATGCTGTCAGAAAAATCCGTCAGTTTACTGATGTAGATACCGCGAGACTGGTCTATTTTAGTTACTTTCATAGTATCATGTCTTACGGTATTTTACTTTGGGGACGGGCTGCAGACATCGATTCTATTTTTATTCTGCAGAAAAGAGCCATCAGAGCCATATATAATCTTCGCTGGCGCGATTCTCTAAGGGAACGGTTTAAGGAAATTAACATCATGACGGTACCTTGTCAATATATCTATGAAAACATCATGTATGTAAGGAAAAATTTACATCTTTTTAGTAAAAGAGGTGAGAGACATAATTATAGTACTAGAAATAGGGACCTATTAGTTCAACCAGGTTTCAGACTAGCTAAAGTAGACTCATCTTTTATGGGGTACTGTTTAAAATGTTATAATAAAATACCTCCCCACATTCTTCAACTGAATGAGACAAAATTCAAGACTTGTATTAAACGCACACTATGCAGGCAGGCATATTATAAGTTAGGGGATTACATCGCGGATAAAAATGCCTGGCTCAATGCTGGTCCTGCTCCACAACCACAACTAATTGATTAACACTTGAAAATACTGTTGGAGCTGCTGAAGATTGTAAGTCTATCTTTGCATTGTATAAATTCAATCTCCTAGTATTGTATAATTGCATAACACATGTGTGAGTACTATGTACGCACTATAAAGCTACCATTTACTGGGTACGTCTTTCATTGACTTGAATGTGCTCTGGCGGCTGAGAGTATGTCATGCTCACTCAAATGTCTCGCTGATGGTGGCGCACGTGTTGGATCATTTAGCTCCCTTCAAAATGGTTGAGCTGAATGGTGCTGATGCATGCGTCATGTTCGTGAACGGGCGCCGTCAGTAGGGACTGGTCATCTCTTTGCTGCCATGGCTTATTTTATTTTAATTTAATATTTGAATTGTTGTTTTTTCTCACCTTTTCATTATGGACGCTTTTAACGTTCTGCATCGTTCTCACATGTATAATTTTTAACATGAATGATGTAACCAAGACTTTGTAACCACATTATTTTGATTTAAAAGAGTGTCCATGGAGTTTCTTGCCCGTTCTTCTCCATAGGTACCTACGCTTTGGAATGGGCAACTAGCTTCATTTTTTCTGACTGACTGACTTCTTGACAATTCAAAAGTGCCTGTAAATGGTTTAATTGAAATAAATGCTTTGAGTTTGAGTTTGACACCAATATTTATTTACATTAAGCGACTGCCTATCTGACCTCCACGACCCAGTTAGGTAGGTAGGTAGCTACTGGGTAACGGGTACACCTCGGTAAGACTGGGTTACCCGACATTCGGGCTTATTTGATTTTCCTCAATTTTAAGTCGTTATCCTTACTGGGGCAGCCTTCTAGCTGTAGAGTAACTATATCAGTTGGTTTGGTAACACTAAAGGTGCTATTTGGAACCGAGCTGCCAACTGCAACTGCCGACAGCACGTGCAGCGACTGCATGCAATCGGCCGCTGGTTTGTATGTATTTATATGAAGCCGCTACACGTGCTGTCAGCTCGGTTCCAAATAGCACCTTAAAAGTTTAAACGCTGTTTTAATACTTTTACTAAAACATTACTAATATAGTAATACTAGCTCCTGCCCACGACTTCGTCCGCGTGAAATTTCACCCTCCCCCCATTCACCCTCTTAGAGGTGGAATTTCGAAAAACCCTTTCTTAGTAGATACCCACTCTTCACAAAGAACACACCCTCCAAATTTCATGTCTCTTGGACCAGCGGTTGAAGCTGTGCGTTGATATATATCAGTCAGTCAGAACTTTGAATGTTATATGTATAGATTTTTATTAAAATTTCAAAGAAATCCGTCCTAACTAGCCTGCTGCCAACATCCGCTTCATCGCGCACCGACAAGCCTTGTGGAATTTACCTAACTGTATATTAATATGTATTACATAATATTTAATTTACATAGTGTTTCCAGTTTACCCGTGAATTCGTGGCTTGTAGCCAGTGTCACACTAGTTAGTTTTCACACTAATTTTAGAGAAATAGAGACCTCTGTGTTGTCTGTTTATACGGAAGGCGCTGATGGAGATAAAAATACAAGTACGACATGACAAATGTACCTACTAAAGTTATTCTAAGTTAACTGTTTTACACAAAAAAGTATTTAAGTACCATTCCTTGTAAAAGGGGTAGACGTTACCATTTTGGTGGTACCAGTCATAGCCGAACTGATTTGTGGTTTATTAACACTCTCCCTGTCGACAATATATAAAACTTTTTAAGTTCAGGAGGCCATGGAGGTCGCCGGCGGGTCCCAAAGTTTCTGCATGTGAATGCCGTGAGTTAAAAGTCAAAATTATTACAAGAAGCCGTGGGATACGCCGGCAGGTCCAAAAAAAATCTTTCAGGACGCCGTGGGTCCGCCATGACCAAAATTGACCTGAATTCAAATAGTTTTACAACTACTGGCGTGCTGTTATCGAAAATGTGATAAAAGTATTAAAAATGTGCTTTGGCCTGCTGAACAAAAATTTTTGGGGGTCCCATGGCAGGGAGAGTGTTAAGTATTACGATATTTACTTATTCCGGTATCGGAGGATACGTGGCTAAATAATAACAACCGCATTTGTGGAACTAAGGTTAAGCTACACTGGATTGGTGACCATCCATTACAAATATCAAGGACCCCTCCGTGCCGTTGGTGTCGGCTGTCATTCGTAGATCTTTGACACTCGTATCGGATAGTCAATAGCCCAAAAGTCTGGCAACCAGTCTTACCAAAAGATATCGTATTACCTAGTGGTAATTGGGTTGTGTGTCGCCCTATATGTACATATAAAACATGGGGCGACTGCCTATCTGACCTCCACGGATGGTAATCTGCTGCATCTGGCTATGCTGAAAGGCAACCGCAACATATTAGGAATAAGCTAGGCAGATTGATTTATTCCGGTTTCATGGAGGATATACAGAGGAGCTGGCGAAGCAGCGAAATTACAGCAGATACGTAATACCTAAGTAGGAACATCAACCTTGTTTCTATAGGCCGACCGTTTAACTGAGACGTTGTCTGAGGTAGGTAGCTGTACGGTGCGGAAGGGGTGATAGTTATCACAAATTGACGAATCACTGAGCTCTCACATCACGTCACCACATGCCCTCCCGCACCGCGCTGCTACCTCAGGCAACGTCTCAATTAAGCGGTCGGCCTATAATGAAAAGCGTCAGAACAACCGCTGGAGTAGCGTCGCGTCGTAGTGTCTATAGCCCACAGTATCAGCTTTCCATCAGGCGCGAAGTAAACCAGTTTGCTAACAAAATAAATTAGAAAAGACATACTATACATAATTTTCCGCTTATCTGTTTGACATGGACACAATTCTTCCCATGTGCCTCCGAATGTCTTTCAATATACTCGTAAATGCAACTTATTTTCTATTCTATTTTACTAAACCTTGAGTATTCCAATAGCTATTAATGTCCCCCATAAAAAAGTAAAGTAAAGGAAACCAAATGTCGTTCTCCGATGAAAATCTAATACACATAATTTACAAAAACTCCATAAATGGTAGTTTTTTTTATACGAGACCGTGAACTAAAAATAATATTTTATCAAGTGGTTGTGGGTAGGGTCGGATTTTCGTCGACGTATCTCATTTTAATCTGGGTGGGTATTTTTAAGTCGATAAATTTGGCCTGTCATTCCACATGTGGAGGTTTGGTGTGAGATAAGACTCAGGCCGCCTCTCGCTCCGATGCATAAGCCGTCGTAAAATATTATCCTGACCGAGACATTTATGGCCCAGCTTGAGATAGGTACCGTGGAATCATTTTTAAATGTATGTATATTATGTAGAACTCCTACCTATTTGATATTAGATATAATTAAAGAGAGAATAGAGGGAGAGAGAGTATTCTATTCTATTCTATTCTATTATACAGGATGAAATTGAACACATGCGACAAATCGAAATGGGAGATTGTACTCATTATTATGAACAACTTTTACTATGGCACCTAACCTGAAAGCGCGAAAAAAAAATCAGCTGTTCCGTACATTTACCTATGTTCGCATAACTCATCAAAATGTAGGGATCAACAGATTTTTTTTTCGCGATTTCAGGTTTGGTCCCATAGTAAAAGTTGTTCATAATAATGAGTACAATCTCCCATTTCGATTTGTCGCATGTGTTCAATTTCACCCTGTATACCTTCATTGGTAGTATGAAACCACGTTGCAAAGATTTTATATAACTATCCTTGTACGAAGTACCTTCAAATCTATGTACTTAGGTAGGTGTGTAGGTACCTGTGAACATATTAAAAGTTAATTAAGATTGATAATTAATATTTTAAACGTCAATGGTAATTTTATGATGATGTTTATTGCCCGTATTAGGAATGGGCTATAATTAATCGATTTATAGCACTGCAGTTTATATAACATAGATAGGTAATTGTGTAGGTAAGTATGACTTCATGTTGATTGGTTCGGTATCAAATTATCAATTCCCTAGTTCTTTTGCAAACATGATTTCAGCCCACCTAAGTACCTACTTTTAGTACCTACCGACCTAGTTTTAATTGGTTTATATCTTGATTTATTGTTGTGACCTAGGTTTCCTGCAGAAGTGACTTTACGTACGTGATATACTTATTTATATATTTTTCGCAAAATATCGGGTATAGGTAAACACCATCATTATTACACATAAAATTATTGACACGTCATTTGTTAACAGTTTCGCCACACAATAGTTAGAAATGCCATAATTTTGATAAATTGCAACAAAATAAAGCGTCAGCGGAATCTCCGGGTGCATTCATCACATCGGCTATCATTCGGCTCGTAAAACTTCACTAATGTCCCTAGTAATGTCCCTTAATACTTCGCTTGCTCTATATCTTTATTAACAATTCACTCGCGATAGATTCTTTCCATTCAAAAGCTTTATGTCCCAAGTTACGACGTCCTTACAACTTTCCTTTTATCCCCAACTATTTTCTGAAAACACTGTTTTCTTTATGCGATTTAATACGCCATATTTTTGTTAAGTGACTCCGTAGGTATGTAACAAAGTTGCACATAATAAAGGGAATAAAAAATATAAGTGCGCGCATAATTCTCGCTCAAAAGACGCTTCATATAAATCAAGTAGGTATGTTTCTGCCTTTTTGCTTCGCTTTAAAATGGTTTTTCTGTTCATATTTTATTATCACATTTTATTAATAAAAGTGTGAGTTTAAGGGTATGTATTGTGAGTAAGAAGTTTACTTTGTAGACTTAATTATGTGTCAGTTGTAGGTAGCGGCCTTTACATACGTTTGAGTTAAACGATAAATTAAAAATTCGATTTGGTTTCTTGAACATTAGGGCTTGTTGGTATCATTACAGTGCATGTAGTATAGTAAGCTTATTTTTATTTAAAGAAAATGAAGAAAATTTCAATGTTAGCATTTTATCGCCTATTTTTCTACATCTGTAATTTTAAATGTGAGCTCATAAATAACAGAATATAGATTAAAAAGCCAAGTTAAGTTAGCTGTCTATAATTAATTCGCCAACAAAAAAGCAGAATAGACTTCATAGTATACAAAGGCGTCCATCTTAATGGATCGGAGTCGAAGGCGGGGTGGGGCGAAGATTTATCTTTTCCAATACGGTGTGGGAATGCAAGGGTCCGTTGTGAAGTTGCAAGCTCATTTAAGCTCCGGTCACACATATCGAATACTTGCTACGAAAGCAATCGCGCGAGCATTTGAGCAAACTTGCTTGAAGTGACACGCAAGACGCTGCGACTGAAAGCCGCTGGCTGGAAGTAAAATCAACGGATATATTAGGGTGTCTTAAATTTAACGAACGCGCGAGCCATGTGACAGGGTACCTACTCACTGCGAATTACCAGGCACGACGAGGTCTGATGGTCGACATTCTTATCCTTGTAGCACCAACTAAGTGTGAAAAACCAATGTTATCTACGCATATTTTTCCCCTTGTTCTTTTTTGCGTTTGTGTTTTTCTTTAAGTACTTACATCAAGTTTACCGCAAAAAATGTAGGTGTTGCGTTTCTTTTTTTTTTCTTTCTACTGGCAGGTAAAATTTGAAAGCGAGTTCATTCGCTTCCGAGCAAACTCGCCTGTAAACTCGCTTAGTGTGACCGTAGCTTTACCGGCACATCGACGTTCAAGTGGCTTTTATTTATGAAGACACGCTTAATCTAGTGAAGTAGGTACTGCGGTGAAAAAATTAATGAACTCAAACTTCAGCCAGCCACCGACATGTGTTAGGCTTGGGATGTTTTATAAAAATGTAGATCGCTTTTTAGATGATTGAAGCCTGGTCTGTTATTAGGTTTCTATAAAGATGCCTGTTCACACAGAGATAAGATCATAGTAAAAATCTAGACTCGGAAGCCATAAGCACTTAAGTCAAATATTTTTGGTATCCATAAAGATGTAACTTAAATGCAAGCCATAAGAACTTAAGTCATTTTCGCATGCAAAAAGATTTGACTTAAGTGCTTTTGGCCGCCGCGTCTAGAAATAACGTAGGTAATTCAGAACCTAGGAATAAATGAGGTTGTCACAAAATGCAACCTTAATCCATGAATGCTACTGAAATGTATAAGAACAACAACACGTTTTGTGTTGCAAAACGCTGAAAGAATTTTACGCCATCCACCTTCTCTAGAGACATAGGTAGGTACTCTGTTCCTCTCTTGGGCCAGTATACAGTAGTACAGGACCTCACTCTAGACTCAAGTAGTAGGTACCTACATAAAATAAGTTTCAACCAATCAGATGGCTTTAAACTAGCTGTACCTGATGCTTGAGTGAGCTCCTGTAATACGAACCTTAAACTTCTATTCTAAGCCTGTAATAAAGCTCTCAATTCGTAGCTTATAAGATGCTTAACTTAGCTAAAAACAAGTGCAGAACCTTCCCTAGAAGTTACATCAACAATCACCTGGCAAACGATGTGACGTAACGTTCAACCCTAAACTTAGCCCACAACCACCATTACGAATGACCTTAAACCCAAAATCGTTCAATCCGTCGACCGTTATAGTCCACTCATTGCTGCCATAAACTCATTAAGCCACATAACCGACCAATCGAGCTTTCCAATCATGAAATTAAAATTACGTCCCCTTTATTGCCAGCCGTTACGAGCTGCGAAAAAAGGGGACATAAATAAAAAAGGGGGGTATAAATAACACACCTTCGTAGCAGCACGCGAAGCGAACCCGAGAATGTTGTCGTAAATTATACGCTTATAGCCCCGAGTCCGATCAATACCATTCATTAACGAAAAATGTATCGTTCCGATGTTTCTCGTATCGGTCGTTTGCGGTTTTTAAAATGCTTTTTGGCGTAATGTAAGAATACGGAGTCGTAAATAATGACTAAGCAGGTATTATCTTTACGATCTGCCTTTTTTCTTTGGTCTTCGTGAACTGTAAATCTTTTTCGGAAAAACAAGCAAACTGAAAACACGACGTTCAGGTAAATAAGAAGATACTTTGGTACTGCTAGTTTCAAAACAATTTTCCAAAGAGCAGGAGTCTAACATGACAAAAATTGCATAGGTATATCGAAATCGTCTCCAGAACAAGTTAATATAAGGCTACGGTGTGATTTACAATTTCCAAAATTCATCGGAATAAACCTGTAGAACAAAACGTCATTTATCTTTTAGTAGGTATGTATACAAGGCAGATAGCGGACGTCGGAACCCTCGAGGGGAACCCGGGCCGATCGATGCAGCTCCTCTAGCGTGCTCGGCTTTCCGCAGTAGATCATTTATTTGTACAGTTCCAAGAAGGTTTCTAGTGCAGTTTAAATTCATGTTAGTTTTATACCGGTTTTTATAGAAAACATCAAGTCAGATACGATCATCTTAGTGGGTAGGTAACTACCGGGTTTTCCTATGATACATCTCGCGATAAATCAAACGTTACCTTCATAGGTGTTTTACATACCTACAGCCCTACTAATAGCTCTACGTTATCTGGCAAACAATTCCACAAATACAAAAGTTTACTTATCCACGTTAGGTTAGGTACAGTTAAGGTTCACTACGTCGTTTATACAAGCACCTATTAACAGTAGGCACGTGCGAGTAGGCAAGAAAATTTTATCTTTATTTTGATGTTAATGTCGCATTTATGTGTCACTCAAGTATTAGCTAACGGCTTAGTTTCGAAAGGGGTGCTAGAGGAAATGCTGGGGGAGATAAACGGGGATTTTATCGCTAAGGCACTAGATACGTAGGGCCACCATCGCGACTACGTGCAGCGAAGATATAAACAACAAACGACATGCAACAAAACCTTAATTTGCATTTCAGATGTCAGATTGTGGAGCAAATAAAAGACGATCAGTCGTGACAAAGGTCGTTGGCATTCGAGACGTTGGAGTTTTTTCATTGCAATTGTACCAATTAACTTGAACGGACGAAAGTGAAACTCACAAAACCGGGCGGCATCGGCACTCGGCAGCGTTTTTTCTCGGTAGATTTACATATTTATTGGGGCACATTTTATGGAGGCAGCAGAAAAAAAACCTTCGCTCGTTTAATGGACAAAAAGGGTGGCTTCGTGTATATTTATTTTGTCGCATCCTTTTTTACGTGCGAAAGGACGTGGCTGTGTATTTTTTCGGCACCGACGTGGCACATTTGGCGACGCACTTTGCATAAAAATATTGGATCGTAAACTCTATGCCGTTCCACGGAATCGGGACGCATGTGTCGCAAGAAAAATATTGAAATCATGCTGAAATAAGGTTTTATGAAGACAGATACGACGCGAAGATTGAGATATGAATGCTTTATGGAAAGGTGTTTGCTATTAATAATATTATTTGTGCACCTACCATAATATAAGATACCGATGAAATTGAGAAAATATATAACCAACTGAATGAATTTACCGAGATTGTGGTGCGTATAAAATAGGCAAACGTTACCTACTTATGCAAATCGGTTCTTTGTATGTATAGTCCGAGGTAATACGAAGCAAACAGGTTTGAAGGAAATGGAATACCCGTGGAGGCACCTAAGGCAGGTTGCTCACGTAGGAACCCCTGCGTAAATTAATGCGGCTGCTTCATAAATTACCCACTCACATTAAGATCACCGCCTTAATCTGTAGCATCGCATTATGAGACCAACTGTAGGCAGTCGTTAATGTATTTTGTTTTAGTCTTTGTTATTAAAATTACTCGTATTTTATGACAGCCCGGGGAACGTATCGTTTTCATCACTAATTTATGCCTTACACTCCACGTGATATGGCTCGCTTTTTATTATTTTCAAACATGGGTGGGCCAAAACTTTGCAGAACGTTATTGGAGCACTTTACGTTTAACTGTTTATAAATATTTGCTTATGTTCCTTTGCGAATAAAGAGATGAATCTTGCGTTTGTATCGTGCCTAGTAAAATCGATTAATATCAAACTAAGACAGCAGTAGAAATTTTCCCATTAGATACAAGGAAATATGCCTTTTTTCTTGTTTTCTGTGGGAATCCTACAAAAAAACTACTTCCATACCTAAATTAATGGATAAAAGGAAAAATACTTGCTTTTTAGTCGAAGAATGTTGAGAAAAGCAACAGAAACTAGAGGTCTGTCATCAACTCCTTCCACAATATAGAGCGACTAAGTAGCAATAGTTGATGGCCGAGCGCTAATCTGGTACATTTACACCGGCCATATACCCGCGACTCACGTCTGACGATGGCACTCCAGGAATGCACCCAGTAAATCATCAGGAGAACACTAAACCAGTTCTTTAGTGCCCCGTGTGCTTAGGGCTGGCAAGGACAGTTACCTACATTAAGATTATTTGTTTGATTGGTGTTCAACACTGTTCCTCAGTTTTACTATTGAACTCTTCTGCTTTATTCAATGAGCATCTATTACAAACTTTAAGAGTACCTATTTTAAAGCATTAAAATCATCACTATAACATCTCTGCCCAGTCCTTCTGGGAAACAAAGCGTGATGGTATGCGTGTATTTGAATATCAGTAGTTTTCCAAAGAAATCATGGGTTGTCAAATAAATCAGTCCTGTAAAATATAATTTTGCTGTTCATCTACTTAACTCGGGTTATTTGGGAAAACGTTAGGCAGATGAAAATATCTACGATCATCCAAAAAACTACATTTCTCAATATAGAAGCAATTTCTTTTTCAATCAACTCAAAAATAATCCCTACCGTACTGAAAATCTAATTTTCCATTTCACCAACCCTAAAGCGACATGAGTGGTGGTGTATACGACGATATTGTTAGTCGTAAACTTGTAATTTTGTTGTAACTAAATCCACAGGCCTATCCAACACGCCGTTTCATCTAAAATGCTTTTAAAGTGCTAAGATTTCTACTATCTATGACATTAGGGTATGAGGTCGCGTGAGTGCTAGCGATAGGGTTGTCTAAATAAATATATTGTCGTGATTTGTTCGCTGTATCTAGTGTCATAAAAGTGTCTAGTGATTGTCTGCTCGATTTATTGATGTTATGCTTTGTGACTGTCTACTGATGTTGTTTTTAGGTTAGATACATAGGTACCGTTATTAATACGTTGGTGTTATTTTTATAAAATATGGCTGTTAGGCCACGTAACTAATTTACGCAAACGTACCTACAGGTAGGTAGGTACTTTTGCGTAAATTAGTTACGTGGCCTAAAAATAATATATAATAATACATAAAATATTAAGAAAGATTTCACGTAACACCTATCTAAAGTTTATCGATATAATAAAATACGGATAAGTCTTGAGCTTGAGCATTATATTCCCCGTATCGTAATACCCAACTACACCTAGTCAATTTAAAACGACTACTCCACAAGATTAAAACCTCCAAGAAAATTCCATGGTGTTCATTAATCAGTGGATTAGATACTCGGATTATTTACGAGCAAATCTAAAACGTACGGAATTTAATTTCATTAGGGGACTTTAGTGGCACCATGTTGTCACCCGCTGCGCCGGGGCAGGCATGCCGGCGTATTTCACCCAGCTGTCAAGAGCCAACCAATCGCGAGCGAGCATCGGCCGCGCGTTCCAACTTTAAAAATGGTGGAGATAATTTCATTGTATATTATTTGTGACAGGTCGTTATTTTGAGTTTTTATCGGTTCGTGGGTTCAATATTTCTTGAAGATATCTTTGGTCGATACATTCGGTTCAAGTTTTTGTTACTTTTTTGTAGTTTTCTTCTTCCTACGTTCTTAGGGTAGTGACAGCTATTAGATATGTACCCGGTATTGCATGGTGGTAGGTAGGTAGGTACATACTTTCTTAACTTTATTTATGGAAAAGGTCGTTCTTCGTTTTTCCCACTAAGTCTGCTGTGGAAGTTTTGAAACATTTTAAATCAATCAACTCAGGGCTGAGTTTTCCAACGGATATATTTTTAATTGAGGAATAATTCTGAATTTTTGACAGTTTTATCAAAGCAAAACTTGTTAAACGTTAGTTTTTTAACGGATAAAAGATATCTGACGTTGGACACGTCAGACTATAATTAATTAGCGCTAGTATTAGGTAAGGTCTTAATCTAAATGATGATAAAGTAGACCTATCCTAGGTAGGTACTCGTATTTATCAAATATCTATTATATACTTAGCGCAGGACTTTGCGCTACGATTGCTACGAACTGTTCTATTTAAAAATTATATTGATAGAAAATTCTGTTGTTCATTGCATAATTTTTGTATTTAGTTAGTGTTTAATTTAGTATCTATTGTAAATAGTTACCTATATAATAACCGTAAATAGTTGAGCATTTTATTAATGAAAATTTAAGTAGGTAGGCAGGCGTAGCCCTATGTAGATGGTTTTCCTCTGACACGCCTTACTTATCTACCTACTCTTGTACCTATAGTAATATAACATCCATAAATCTACAAGTATGCATAGCTACACATAAAGATTGCCGTTCTATATATTTTCTCCCGGGCAAAGTCAACTACTAAAAACTTCCATAAAACAACAATTTCAAACGGGCCATTTCGCCCGGGAAAAACAGCATCCCGCTCGGGGGGATGGCGGAAAATGGGGGGAAGAAGAGGGAGGGTCCAAAGTGAAGCCTGGCTGGTTTATGTACCGGAATTACGACTTAGACGTTTCAAACAATAACTTCCCCCCATAAATACGAGCCGATTCCTTCACGCGTCATAGCGCAGATTGTTTTTCTTTGTCCCGCCCCGAATTTTGGCATATAGAATAGATATTTTTATTTTATCATGAAAATTACTTTCTAGTTTGTTTAATTCAACTGCAGACTCAATACCTAAAGTCGAATAAATATTAAATAGGCCATCGTTCGTAGCACTAAATATTCCATACTAGGGTGGATATGGAATATTTTTAGTACTTACCTAGGTATAGCTTCGTGACGAAATTGGACCGCGTCCGCATTATTCCCGCGTCCGCATTATTCCCGCGTCGCCAATACCAGCACGCGCTGGCCGATCTCAGGAATTTCCTATTTCCATTCGAGTGACCTCCGCCCGAGGCGAGCCCGGCTCGCTCCTAATCTAGCAAACGTAATAAAACTCCCCGTAATAAAAGCGCGCGTTTTCACGTACCCCGTAAAAATATGATAACATTCACGTACGAGCCACCTACCCAAGCACCTACTTGTACATAAACCTGCGAATTTTAATATAAACTCTGTTCACACATTCCTATTTTGGGATAACGTTTTCGTTTGCACTAATTAGGCAATTTGAAACAAAGAATTTTGATTGTGTGGGTTCATAAAATTTATTTTTTGTGGCCTACGTAATTTTACGTGGCAGTTGATTTGATGTAGCGGTTTTTGTTTTGTAATACAGCCTGCGTAGACTGATTTTGTTCCCGGCATCTAATCTTTTACTTAATACTTAGATATGAAAAGTGAATTAAGTAGCATATTGAAGCTGGAAAAGACAATACAGATACACAATCATTGTTAGCAGGAAAAAAATCTGCAATAGGTATCCCGTATCTACCTTTTAGAATTCTTTAAAGTAATTCATCTTATGCTCACCGTGAAATTCCAAGGCAATTTTACTACCAATAGGTTACAGTAGTTGTCTCGACCTCAGCCACAGGCTGTGTGGCTCAGGGCAAGCCATAAACACAAGTTCGCCTATCCAGATAACTAATGGAATTGCGGATTATATTACCGCAACCATGCTTACGATTAGACTTAGAATATGACCAGCAGGAGACATCTGACACCATCAAAACCGCACTTTTAGTGCGTCGTTAGTACCGGCTGCCTACATCAACCGGAGTGCAGGCACCTGAACCGAACACAATTATAGTTTACAGATCTTGCTGGGGAATTGTTTTATTTTGCCGCCATGCCACCTACAAAGCCTGCAGTTTAGTTTTATTTATTCTGTAGGAAAATTGTCTAGTTTTGATTTGGATAACAATATGGAAATATGTTAAATATTGCTGCAACCACCAATTTTTAAATCCCTACTTAAATATGTTAAATCTTACGATACCTTTTTTTTCTTTTGATGCTGAAACAAAACTCAAGTAAGAGTTGCGATTGTAACACCAGTGAGTTTCAATCGCAAATCGCCGATATAAATATCGGTATAGGTAGGTATACACGGTCCTGCTTTCCATCGTCAGCAGGCGCCTAGACGCCCCTCCATAAAGGTGGATTAATACAGCCGAAAGCCCAACTTACTTAATAAATATAAAAGCCTTCTCCGCCCGCGATCGTAAACCGCCCATTGCGCTCCTCCAAGATTACTTATATCGCGACCAGGGAAATTAGACCCCCCGTTTTCATTATCGTCCCAAATAATGTTAGCTTTTGAGGAAGGCTGAGGGGTCATTACTAAGTGGTCTTGCCATTATCAGCTCTATGTAGATTGCGCGTCGCTTGCTTTCTCCGAGATAAGGTTTTATGGACGAGTGGAAGAAAGGATAATGTTCTTCCTTGATGTGGAATGGAATTGTAGGCCGCGTTTCGGTACCGCTGTAAAGATAGATAAAGTTTCAGCTTTATTTCTTGAAGTCGTTTGCATTTTAGTGTTCTCTTTGTTCTGATTTAGACGTACCTAATATTTTAGGTGAATAGTTAATAATTACTTATTTTTGTATAGGTAGACAACTAACCAAAATCCATTATCTATCCTGATGCGTGATTTTCAGGGCTATGGAATTCTGTTAGGTACTTACGTGGTTTTACCTTGCATTGGGAAAGAAGCTTTACCAACACTTTATTTATTTAGTTATTTATTTAAATACATTACTAGCTTCTACCCGCGACTTCGTCCGCGTGAAATTTCTTGTTCCCTCGACCCACCCCGTCGCATCGCATCGGTTGCCCGCGCTACAACTTCATTATTGCTTTGCGTTCTTTCTTACATTTTTACATTTTGCTTGGCTCCGAAGAGTCATAGCGTGATTTTAAATAGCCAAAAGCCTACCTCAAGAACTGGGCTATCAAATTCAAAAATATTTTTTTAAAACCTACCAGGAGTTCCAGAGATTAGCGCGTTCAAACAAACAAATTCTTCAGCTTTATTATTAGAAGGTATATTATTAGTATACATTACACACCAACCACAATGTCAAAGGAAAACACATAAGCTGTATGTATTTGCATAATGCCGGATTCACATTACTGTGTTGTGTCGTGTCGTGACGCCTTATGACGCAATATTAGCCAATCAAAACTCGTAGTAATTTGACGTTGTCCTGGACCAGATTAGTTTCATTGGTGTATCCCGCGTCACGACACAGTAATGTGCCAGTGGCTTTAGATTTTATAACAATAGAAACAAAAGACAATACCTATTAAAAGATACCTATCTACACAGCCAGTCATACCGAGGCCTCCTGACACCTTAGTAGACATCTACAGACGTGATATCAACCAACCCACGTGCCCACGCGCTTGTTTCAAGGCTCTAATAAAAAGTCGTAAAATTAGTAAAATTAACGCAACAGTGCGACCGATTAGCAGCCATGGTTTAATTGATCGCCAGCCCGTTATATATCACGTACAAATTAACAATAAATCGTGTAGGAATCTTCTATTGATGGGATATGTGTTATCACACCTCTGTGTAGTTTTACTAATGAAGATTTGGATGGCTTGTAAAGTGGAAGATTGGGTTTAGGCAGGTTTAGAATGAAGACGTAAAGATGAAGTGGAAAAGACCTATAGTCTCTTTCAATTAATCAGAAACATTAAAAATCGGAAGATCTATCATCTTCCGATTTATAATTTTTCTGAGATACAAACTTAAGTATTACCTAAACTAATATTATAAAGAGAAAATATTTGGTTTTGTTTGTTTGTACGTTCATGCTTGTTGCACTTTCACGCTAAAACGCCTAAACGAATTTGTATGAAATTTGGCACATGGGTAGACCATAACCTAAGGAAGGCCATAGGCTACTTTTCATCCCGGATCGCCGACGAAGTCACAGGCAACAGCTAGTCATATATGTATAAAACTTTAAGCACGTCCACCACAATAAAGTCTTACGCGGTCTGGCTAAACTTAGGTAAGTTCCACGTTAACAACTTGAATCATGGCTACCTAACCATGATTAAAACAGTTAACGTATCTATATATCATCATGAAACCAACTCAAAGAAAAAAATCGTCAACGTTAAATGGAGAACTGAAAATTGCGGGAGCCAGTGTGCTTAATTAGCGTCAGATTGAAAATTTAGAAGTGCAATTTATCAAAATAATTGCCATGAAAAAAATCGTCCACTACTCAGACCTTTTAACTTCTATTTAAAAGGGTTTCCATGTACAAAACGAGACCGAATTAATATTCTCCTCTTACAAATCTCGTGTATCTGAGCCAATAAAATTTATTTTTCAGTGCACTTACGAGTATGTATGGGCGGTAAGACTCGGCGCACACCGTACAAAGTTGCGAGTAATTTATTGCTGGCTGGTTTATGGGCCTTGGGCTCAGTTCGCACATGCACCGCGCCGACACAACTTGTATAGAAGTCATAAATATCCGCTAACCCCTTCCATGAGGTCAGGTACGTATCTACATGCGTAAAATACGAGCTGTTTTGCTTTTCGCCGACTAATAATGTAAAAACTAATGAAAGAAAATATAGATAGAAAAGCTTGTGTTATGAATTAACATCTTCTTTCATTTTCTTTTTCAGCGTAACTTTCTTTTTCATTTGATCACCATAAACAGTAAATTATGAAACACTATCTATTCACAAACATCAAAATTTATTATGCAACGATTATTTCAATTAATAAAACGCTTTACGCCTACTTAAAGCAACTTAGTAGTAGTAGAGAAATCACCATAAAAATAACACTTAATTTCAGCTCGCAATTACGACGCCGTTAAAAGGCGGCTGCCTGTGGCCCGACACAGCCATTACATTACCTCCACACTTACTATACTCACATATCTACTAACTAGCCTATACGTTCTACACTTAGAAGCCGACGGGCTCGTAAAAATAAAGAATAAGCCCATTTACACGCGCAAAAGTGAAAAAATAAAACGTTTTCCTTGCGGCCTGTAAAGCGGCCAGTCATTTCTTCGTACGCCGCCACCAACTTATATTCTTAAAACACTTTTACTTAGAAAATTAGATCTGTGGTCGCTTTCACGATAGAAGTTACCGGTTTACGTTAAAGATAGTTAATTACGTTTTAAATAACAAACTAATCATTCGCTTAGATTGTAAGACATTAAATTGAAATGTACTTAGTTTACAGCCGGTGTTTATTTTTATGATTATGTCATGTTAACGTATGTTTTATATAGATCTGAATGTAATTATACCTAAAGCTCGGTTATCTTCTCTGCTAACTGTTGTCGTTAAACTAAACCAAGATTAAATAGAGAGTTGCCGTCGGCATGATGTTTTCTTTATCCATTTAATATGACAATGTGATTTAAAGTAAAGAAATAAAATTTTACACATTTCTTAATGTAGGTAAGTAGGTATTTGTAGTTGCTTAGGTACTTCTTCAGCTTTCGAATCAATAGCGGATATTATGTAGTAACTATACCTAGTTTGTATACTTTTATCCAGAAGCAAATTTTGAAATTTTACAGGAATACTAAAACAAAAATTCTTCAGAAAATCTTTCATGACACTTTAGAAAGTCTTGAATGTCTTTCTGTTAGAAAAACCCACAAATTTTTAGAATTTCGTATCATTTTAAGAGGTGTTAAACCTATGCAAATAAAACCAATTTCGTGAAATTGTTGGTCACAGGAAACTTCGGTACCCTCGAAGGGAAATAAATTACTTAGATAGACTTTCACCCCTCGCACTCGCACATGATATAAATAAATAAATTTCACATAGGCAAATAGACTGATTAAACAAGCCCGCATAAGTTTTATAGTCAAAGTTCATAGTTAAGATAATAGCCACCCAGTTACCCAACATAATCTTTAGTAATTAAACGCACGTGTCACTTTATTAATGATTAATTAATCTAAACATTAATTAATTAAAGTTGAGGTACCTTCCTGACACCCTACTCGACGTGGGGGGCAGTTCCCCTTTGCATGCATAATATTACCATGTGTTTATATGTACTACATGTTAAGAACCATGTGGACAGAATTACTAAGACGTTGACATTTACCTAAAGGCGGGTACTGACCGGCGTTACGGGGCGTAATGTAACGTGTTACACAGCGAGCGTTCGTGTAGTCAATACCTCCGGGGAAACAAGGCGCTCGCAACCTTCCCGCCTTAATACAATATTTTTAACCGACTTCAAAAAAGGAGGTTCTGTATTCGACCCGTAGGTATGTATATATGTACCTATATTTGTATGTCCTCGATTTTCCCAAAAACGAATGAAGCAATTTGATAATTCTTTACTTTCAGGAAGGTTTTAGGTAATTAATCTTATGCACGAAGTTATATGCATAAATGTACTGCATCTCCGGCATTTCTAGGCGAATTTTGATGATTCTTCTAGTCGATGTCTTCAATTCTTCAATGCACTAGTGTTCATTGAATTTGTGTGGGGTAGGTACCTACAACGAATAAGTGAAAAATAAACACTCATTTACAAAAAAACAATTGACTTAAAAAAAACACTACAAAGTGATAAATAACTTAAATTTCGGAAGTCGGTATCAAAAAAGAAAATGCGGAACTTTGTGTTTGTGGTGTTTTTTTTTTTTGAAGTCGGTTTTTTTGATTTTTTTTGTAAAAAAGTTTTTTGTTTTACAAATGCAGGTTCCGGTCATCGTCACATGTGTTTTGCTATTTTTCGGGAGGCTGGGATAGCAATCAGAAGCTGCCAATCCTACCCACTGTTTAGTTTATTATTATTAGTTATATTGTCCTTTCTTTCATTTTTGCGAAACTTATACAGGGTGGTCGGGATATCGACGCGTATAACCATGGATTCAATAGGTTCCTACACGATTCTGAACCCACGTGCGTTGAAATTTTCCGTTAGTTATAAAAAAAAAACGACCGCATAGGTATTGCACTTTTCTATGGAACAGCAGTTTTTTCCTGACATGCGACAAAACATTTCTACGCTAGGGGATCTAAAACTATGTGCTGAATTCACGGTTACAGTTTCCGCATCGAAGTCTCTACCACCCTATATTATCTAATGTTAACGGTCAAGTGGACAGAATTTCTAAGTCGTTGACACTTACCTAATACATTTTCTTTTTTTTACAGATGCAGCTTCCGGTCATCGTCACATGTGACTAGCCTTTTTTCTACTAAGCCAAAGAGAAAGAAAAATAATCCAAATGGGTTCCATATTTACCAATCAGAAGCTGCCCTTCCGTCCCAGTTTTTAGTTTATTATTATAAGTAAGCATAGGTAATTGTATTTTCTTTCACGATATATTATTTTATAATTATGCAGAAATGCCTATTTTTTTATAAACGAAAGAAAGAAAGAAAATACGTTTATATGCGGTGAAAATGACGCAAAAAGAACAAAAACACAAAAAATAAAATAAAAAGGTAGGGGGAAACATGCGTCACATCCACGCAAAACGGCTGTCGCTCAGCATTATGCTGCGACCCTATGCAGGACAGAGCCCCAGCGCTCGTTTTCAGCGACAGCCGGCGCTGACGTAATGACGTCGTCCGGTGCAGCAAACAATTATTAAAATACAGTGTACTTAAAGAAAAATAATCGGTTAAAAGTGATAGAATATTATACTAAACAGTACCTAACCAGTAAACCAGTACCTAACTACCTATGTGTTGTAAGATTATTGACAACACTATTATTATTTATTATACAGGGTGGCGGCCATTGACGCGTAAACTGTAAAGTTGAATGTTTTCGTCGGTTATGAAGAAATCGGCAATTTCATAGAACAGTGCAATAGCTACGCGGTCAAATTGTATGGAGCAGCTGTTTTATTTTTTTAACCGAAGAAAAATTTCAACGCAGATGGATTCAGAATCGTGCACTGAATACATAATAACAGGTTGCGCGCTGATGTCCCTGCCATGTCTACAAAATAATAATGTAAATAGTCATATTATACTATGTAACAAGAATGTGGTTATTTTTTTCTGTGTTCTCATGTCTCTGTAGTCGGTTCCTCATGTCTGAGGATCGTGGTCAGCGTTGCATCTGGAGCGGATGATCCGCCTCCACTGGTTTCTGTCCAGCGCATCCCTTACCACCGCGTAAAATTTAGAGGACGATGATTCCTTCACCTGATCGGTCCATCGTGTTGGTGAACTTCTGCGCAATCGTTTGCCTTCAGTGTTCCCAGCCACAATCAGTTTTTCCAAACTTTCATCGCCTCTGCGTAGGTAGGTACTATGTGGCCGAAATAGGAGAGAATGCGTGGTTGACATATGGTCTAAAAGCGGGTAGGTACTCATAAGCAACCTCAGAGCACTTGTTGATCGATTTATAATGCACTTCCGTTATAAAAAGTTTTATATCGAATCCATTGAGTTGTAATTCAAATACCGGTCGTTAATTAAAATAATGTGTGTGATGTATAATTTGATATAACTACCGGTATAACAGAAGAGTCATAAAATCATAGTTTAAAACTCAATTTAAATTATTCAAAGTTAATGATTTAACGCTAAAATGTACTACCTATTTAAATTTAATTTAAATAAATAGTAACGTCTTTGGCACCCCCTACTAAATATTTATGAGTGGAAATGAATGTTACGTCTGTACTGCATGTCAAATAGAAGACTGCAACTGAGGAAATTGATTAAAAACGTGCCTAAGCATTTTAATACAAGCAAATGCGTCGGGGACCACCCTCCTTATTTAGTGCCTTATCTATACATACATACAAATAAATAAAATTGAAGTGTCTGTTTGTAATGTCAAAATAACAGCTTTTTACTAAATACTTATGAAAGTATATACGGTTCTTAAACATTTTTGTTTTTCTGTTTGTTTCAGCTAATCTCCGAAACCGTTGGAGTGATTTTGTCGGGACGTTCACAGGCAGATAGCTGATGTTATAAGGAGTAACTTGACTTACTTTAATTTTAGAAAAATAATAAGTAAATAGACATAATATTATTGTTTTCCGACATCAATGCGAACGAAGTCGCGGGCACGGCTAGTTCCGGAAATAAATGACTATCGCAAGATTTCACGACTTTCATTGGTTTTGGGGACCTACCTACTACTTCAACGTTTTAAAGGAGGGTAGTGAGATATCTGTTTAATTTCAAGTTAAAATTGGCAAGGACTTTAAAGGTTCATTTTTATTACTCTGTTTTTATGTGCGCAGGTACCTAAGTAAATTAAAATCAGTTTTATTGAGCTCTACAAAATATTTAGAATGATGTCAGACAAGTGAATTAGAATTGTTATGTATAATTTATGTTTTAATTTTTAACTATAGGTAATTATACCTACCTACATTTAGCAGATTATACTAGTACTTTTTACTTGAAAATAATACTTAATTCAAGTGTAGGTACATACATAACAGCACATTTATTCAGGTTCTAATGTATTTTTTTCAAAAATTTCGTTCATCAGTGGGAAGGTAGGTACTGCCATTGTCCCTGCAGGACATGACAAGGTAATACCTGCAAGTATTGCATTTACTTATTAGTTAAAAAATGCAGTAAACCTAGTATCTATTCTTATCTAGGTAGAGGCAGCTAACTTAACGTGCCTAAATAAATCGAATGTAGGGAAGACTTAAAATGTCACCAAAACGATAAATTATTTCATACTTTGAAAAACCAAACTTCGACGCACCTACCTACAGTCAACAAAAGAGATAAGTATGCAGGATCGTCGGATATAGTTAAAGTTTAGTAAGAAACCGATGGCTGTTGTCGACTGAAATTTAATTTGATAAATGAGCTGTTTGTTAAAATTAAATTTTCACAAAAATTAAACATCCATCGGTTTCTTACTAAACTTCAACTATATTCGACGATCCTGCCTACTTATCTCTTTTTTTGACTGTACCTACCTACTGTACCTATTCTTAAATACCTATAGAAGTAATTTAATACATTTAGATAAGTATATATGTACCTCGCAAGTTTCCTCAAGCAGGGGGATGCATGCACCCTCTAATGCGATCAAATAACGAAAAGTAACGGTCTCGATAACGAGAGCAATAAACTTTGTGTCAAGTCGACTGGCTGGCTGTTTTCACTTGGCTGAGTTCACTGGGGACTGTGCTGACTCAAATCTCACATCATTACTGGAAATAATAGAATATTAGAGATTTTATTGAGCGGTGTGTGGAGAAGCTTGGATAGAACAGATTTCTTCAACTTATAAAGGTGCGAGGCGAATATTCGACACGGATAGACTTTTGTAGCTCGTATGTTTGCCTAAGCCATTAAGGGACCTACTTGGGTATTTACTAGGTACATACAATTTCATTCAATATTAAAACTATACACAATAAATTAAAATTAAATACAAACTAAAATATGGCGTCGAAAAATTCTTCCACATCGCTATCGACTGGTAATGAGTCCAAAAGACTGGCGGAATCGCCTTGATATATGGTAAGTAAAGCCTGCACGTACTTAAAAGGTCACCGAAAGTGTCAAGTTAAGATAGTTTAACCTGTAATTGCCATTATTGCAATAAACTCTGTGTTAAGTCGACTGGTTGGCTGTTTGTTTTCACTGAGACTGTGCTGAAAAAGTGGAACTTAGCGTAGGTAAGTATATTTGAATAAACTGCTAAACGTTATCTAGTCATGACATATCTAAAAAGTACCTACCTAAGTAAATTAAAATCTATTTTGAGTCTTTGGTCGACTGGACCCACTCGAACTGGACCCGCGGGTCCAGTTGACAACATCATGAGCTCTACAAAATATTAAGAATAATGTCAGACAAGTGAATTTGAATTTTGTTATCTGTCATTTATGTTTTGATTTTTAATGACATGACATCATGGACATGCCCAATATCCAGTGGATTTCATTAAGATAAATAGGTTCTAATAGCTCACTTATTAGTAGGTACGATGCAGGACTATTTATTCCTAGAAGGACATTTACCATTAACAATACCAACCGTACCCACTACTTACTCGTCTCATACCCACATACACTATCTACTTAACCTACTTACCTGTAAAATAAAATGATTCAACACTTCATTATTTTTTCTCAGGTTTATTCAATTCATTCCAACAAAGGAACGAGTGTTTTTAAGATTTCACTGCGGAGATAAATCGCCCTTCGCTTTTGTCCTTGTTATACATTCAACCCAACTCATGTCTAATTCCTTTTGCACCCCAAGTCTTTTATCCTTTTCTCTCTTACAGATAAAATTAGCTCCGTCTCGTTCTAGTCGTAAAAATGGCGGATGCTGCGAGTGCGGGGACGCAAGTGTGGGGGCATTGTTTCCGTAGGGTGAGTAGGGGTTGCAAAGTTCCTGTGAAATGAATCGGATTTTAGGGCAGGAGGGAAGCAATCAATAAATGTTTGATGGAAATGCTTAGACAGAAATATAGGTACCTATTAGTCTTTAAAAATATCTTAGTGAACGAAGCTGAAGAAGCAATTCCCTTTAAATAATTGCCATTTATTCACTAGAAATACTTATATCTATTTGACTTTTTACATCCATCTTTCCACGCTGTTTTAACCAACATAAAATAAACATACGTTTACGAATTAAACCGTGTTTTCTTTTACACTCACCACTAAATTAATATACCTTCAAACAACACCATACCAAACCTACCTAGATAGATCTACCTACCTATTGATATAGGTATGTTCACAGCATCACATCTCGGCTTCGCAGAGGACTGGCCCGCATTTCCTCGCCCATTAATCCGTTGATTAGCGTGCACTAGAGGGGATTTAACGATAGCTTTCAGCTATGTAATTATACCTCTCCACCGCTACCGAGTTATAGCCTCCTGGTAGTTAGTTAGCCCGTAATGGAAATGGAACTTGGTATCAACTTTTGTTTTTCTTTTGGTTAAGACAAGAATTTCTGTGATGCTATCTGTACCCACCTAACTATTGTTCTCTGTACATACCTACAGGTATAGGTAAGTAAGTAGGATAGGGTGAATTGATAAACGTAATAGTTACCTAAGCTGCTAGATTTTTTTATTTGGGTATTTAGGTACTAATATTTTTAGTTATTTCTATAAACACTACTTATGCAAAGCTCAGTATCTGATATCACTCCATTAGTAGATTACCTAACTAAAAATAGATTAGGTATCCAAACCAAAATCATAGATCGAAATGGACATGAGGACTAAGGTACCGTAACGGCCTGGCTACGACCTTGTCGCCATCAGCGGCAAGTTAGCGCGGGGCTGCGAGCGGTAAAAACAAATATACGAAAACGTATGAACCATGCCACGGCACACCACTCGCAGCGTCAACGCTAGCAGTGCATTTGACAAAGACACCGCGCCGCTTGCCGCTAAGCCAAAAATCGTGGCCGGGCGGTAAGGCAGACACTAGAAATTTTGCTTTAGGTAGGTAGATAGGTACTTACTTACCGTTAAGTAAGTATCTACGAAGTAAATCAACTAAGTAAAACACACCGTCAAGACTTGACGGTGTGTTTTAAAAGAAGATGCTAGTAACAAAAATTGAAAAGAGTAGGTATAAGTATGTTTAGATGTTTTAGTCATTGAGTTGTTAAGAGAATGAATGAAAAGCGACTCACAAACGGTACCTAGGCAAGTCAAGGCAGATGTGAGTGGAAACGCCGGGAGGGGACGCTCTAGAAGGATATAGTGATCTTCATCATTTCAGCCGAAAGACGTCCACTGCTGGACATAGGCCTCCCCCAAAAAGCCTTGGCCGCTACCGTAGCCAAGGGTAGGCGGGCCGCCGGGCACTAGGGGCCAAGTATTTTTCGTGCTTGTCATTTGGGGGGGGATTTGCCATAATCGCCACGCTTGGCATGCGGGTTGGCGATCGCAGTATGATATTAAATGCATAGAGAACGCTGCTGCCCATTCTCCGGTACGTCCCTTAGTCGCCTTTTACGACACCCATGGGAAGAAGGGGGGTGGTGCTATTCTTTAAGTCCGGCACCACACGGACGCGATAGTGATCTTAATGGAGATGAATTGATGATCTTCAGAAAGGTCAGATGCGTAGTAGGGAGGACTCGCAACCGGCGTGAGTGTATGACCAAATGTATGAACGTAAACGAGGCAAAAGGAGCATAGGTAGATACTCCTTTTAAATATAGGTAATTAAGGATCGTATCAGGTGGCGTTTCTGCCTATCGCCATGGGAAGAAGGCTTGAGTTTATGCATGTACCTACATATACCTACTTACTTGATAATGATTATGCAAGGACCTAAGTACCTACCTACCTATGTCAGAAGTAGGTAAGAACCCAAAACAGACCATACTTAACATGAATCATATCAACGTCCACCACCACACCTAAATAAGTAAATAGGACACTATAATTTATGTCATCCAATTTCTTATTTAAATCAAATGGACTGCTATAACAGGGTCCCAAATCCCATAGCCCTCACCCTTATCGGTAATGTCCATTCAACTGTGACCTCCGTTCTCTCCGAAGTGATTAAATTAGGGGAGGTCAAATACTTTATTCGTCTAATGCTTGCTATGGAACTAAAATCACGCACTGACTGACCCTCCTCACCCTCCTGATTACATTTGAAAGTGTGGAATGTTCCACAAAAACCGCTATTATCAAAAGAGGGACCGAAAGGTCATTGATACCCAGCTTCATAGGTACCTAAATCATTTACGATTTGTTATGGATGCAAGGCATGCAGGTACCTAACTTTATTGCATCATTATTTTTTGCTAAGGCTCAAAGAAAAAATAGCAAGAGATATTTTTTGTGAAAATAATAAAAAGTTTGGTCTTAATTACTTATTATTTATTGATAAACGCAAGCTTAAAGTAGTCCTAGAACCAACATGTAACATCCACCAACCTTCACGGACCCAGTAGATGGATTACAGCCCGCTCCCTTTCTCAAAGACGCCTGAGTCCCAGCAGTAGCGAACCTATAGGCTGATTATGTGAAAATAAAAGCAATACACCAGAATAAGATCGTAAATTATAACTACGGTCAGGCACCGGACGTTGTAGAAATATCCAAGTTTACAACATTGCTATTAACGCCACCTCGCGGTAAAGCTTTCGAGCTTTTTACTGCGCCATCTGTGAGAAATAAGTCAAACTTCTATCCTTCAAAAAAGCTCTGTTGTAGCGACATCTAGTGACAAAGTGCTGAACCTGTAACGACTCTACCATCAAGCTTTGCAGCGGACGACACATCTGTGCGATTCCAAGATGTGGTGAAAATTGGAACTATTCTATTGTGAACCATAAATTGAAGAAAATAAAAGTGAAAACAAAGTAACCGTGTGTCTCGCCTATACCTATTCTTGTAAACTTTTGTATCAATAATTAATATACATGCGCATTGTAGCAAAATAAAAGCCAGTAGGTATAGCTGCACAAAAAAACTCTATCAGTCGGTAAGTTCAGTTAGGTTTATTTTTCTTCAAAAATATGGACTGCATAACATACCTCTGACACAAACCAAACGATTGCATTAATTCACATACGCATTTATGAACTCTAATACTATCAAAATAAGAATGATTTTTCAATAAGTAGATACTTACTCGTAGGTAACAAAAAAGGTCCGGCCAAAACTGTTTTTATTTTTATTTATGCATACAGTCCGTCCGTGCCCACCTTTAATTTATATTGCCTACCTACGTCTTACACCAGTCATAAGATTTTGAACAAAGCTGCAAAGTTAGCATTATCCTCAAAGGGCGAGTTGTAAACTTTATTTGGGTTATAATTTAAACGACAATGCACGTGATTATCGTTCGTTTGTTGTCACTAAACACGGTCATAAATGATCAATGGCAAGCTGCTAAAGGGTTAAACAAAAGGAGAGGTAGTACAGGGATGAACTTGATTTTTTTTATGTAGGTAATAAAACGATAAGTAAGCAGGTTCCAAAAGAACCTACTAACACAATGTATCTAATCTGCTTTGCGATTTATTTGCCAAAAATGTAAACAAATATGAGTTTATGTAAAAATAACTTTAATTCCTACACAATAAAGTTCAGTTTACGCAATAACTTCATACATTTTTATAACTTTTTCAATAGTACTAGTCACTCTGAAATCAACTTAATTTTCATTTAAGTAAATAAAGTTGATATTTGTTTAACTTGAAATAACGTTTAAACATCAGTTTGAATAGACTTGTTGAAGAGTCGCCAAGGCATAAAATAAAAAATAAATTATACTTAATACTGTTTTAATTGTTTATAATACATGTCCCCACTGTTTTCAGTGAAGTGAGTAAGGAAGTGGGTCTGGTGTGAAGATGTCTTCGAATTTTGTATCTAGATTTCCTTACGATGTAAGCATTCTTTAAAATTATATTTAAAAACGTAATTTGCATGTTAATAACGAAAAATAGGGAATTCTAATAAATCTAATAACCACTTATTAAATGATTATCTACCCGTGCCGTATACCTAGATAGCAATTATTATAGGTACCTATTGATTATTTAAAATTATATTAATATCAATATTGTTAATAATCTAAGTTGCTTGGTACGATCATACCGTGTGGTTGGTTGGTGGTGATCATATTTTGCAAAAAAAATCTTTGGTAGGTTAATTCTAAATAAAGAAATATGTACCTATATACTTAAACCTTCGATCTTGGTGACAAAGTTTAAGTATTTTCTGTTGCAACAAAAATTTGCTTTGAGTCCTTTTCAACAGCCTTGGCCTATCTTAAATTAATTTTGGTACCTAATTAGCAAAGTTGAAAGTTTTGTGTAGATTTTACGATGAAAATCATCTTATTTTTATTTCATGTTTAAACCTTACACGAAACAAAATCCAAATTCGGCCCTGCAGAAGGGCTCTACATAACACGTTTCGACTTAAAATTTTAATTCCAAAAAAGTTGTGATTTTATTGCAACATAGGTTCTTTATTTACTTGCACGATTCTCCATGGGCAGTTTGTAAGTAATTTTAACCAACCAGTCATTCGACAGACCATGCCCTTGCTAGGCGCCTCTTTAACCGGTTCAATGCCGTAATTACAGAAGCAATTAAAAAGCCATTGTCTCTCGCGTGGATCCACGTTCAAATACGAAGGGTTAATAGAGCTATTGGAATAAAGTCTTTCAAGTAGTGCTGCTATACCTAGAGAGGCCCTTCGACCTCATGCTG
The DNA here is from genome assembly GCA_945859645.1 of Amphipoea oculea. NCBI lineage: Eukaryota > Metazoa > Arthropoda > Insecta > Lepidoptera > Noctuidae > Amphipoea > Amphipoea oculea. The sequence continues at coordinate 10,184,899 of OX243872.1, forward strand.
ACATGTACCAGCTGAAGCAAGTGTTGTGAAAAACAGCTTTAAAGTGAAACTACTTACAGGTAGGTACTTACCTACCTATTAAAAGGTAGTAATAACCTATATCTAGCAATCAAAAGTGAATAATAAATGAACATTTTGATGAAAGAGGGTTTGCATAGATAGACCTAAGCTTTATCGGCATTGATGCTGCTGGGTTGTTGCAGGTAGGTAGGTATGTTTTATTTATTTACAATTAATGAGTAGGTGGTCCACCAACCCGCACTGGGCCCGCGTGGTGGATTACGGCCCACTCCCTCTCACAGAGAGGAGGCCTGTGTCCCAGCAGTGGGAACGTTATAGGCTGATTATATATATATATATATAATGAGTAGGTGTGCTACGTTCCATACCCATTGAAGAAAACGTACCTACCTACTTAATTATTAATGTATACCTACCTAAAGTAGGTATATAGGTATAGGATAGGTAGGTACGATGTTCAGGTGGTAGCTATAGCTAAACTCCGCAGACGCGATGGGTAAGTAGGTACCTATCGATATCTAAACACTGGCTAGATAGGTGTAACTAAAATAAAAGGTTTGATGTGTTTTTCGGAGGTCTGCGACCACTGTTAGTGCTGCTTACTTAAAGCGCGGAATAATTAATAGTACTACGTCTTAAAAAGTATGAGTTGAGATAACTGTTCCACTGAACCGCACGTTACGAAATTTTGTTTCAGTGCGGTTAGTGGAAGTGCTCAGGTGCTGTTCGTCCAAGTGCGGTTCAAATCAGTGCTCTGAGTGGAATACCTCGAGTAAAATTGTGTTCTTATGTTTTATCGTGTTTAGATATCGATAACTATCAGCATCCTAATTACGTAACACACTATCAATCACAATCTTAAACATTTTGAAGGATATTGCTAATCCATTGCTTCATAAATGTTCGAAAAATGTGTCTGCTCAACAACGTAAATAACGCAATGAATGTTGTTGGACTGTCTAAATGAAACCAATTGCTACTGATAGTGTGTTACGCAATTACGCCGCAGGTATGTGCAGTTTACGCTAAAAACACAGATTTTTGAACTGATATGTAAAGTGACTAGATAGGTACAATGAATGTGGTCGGATGACCCCGCCAAAAAAACATATTTTTTTGTTTTATCATTTTTAGATATCGATAACCATCGCGTGTGCGAAGTTTAGCTAGCCTACTTAAAATAACCCTGTAGGTATATTCAATGAGAAGGAAGACGATGAAGGTTTACGGTAATACGAGAAAGATTTAATTTACCTACCTAGATACTTACAGGCATGAGTAGGTAGGTACTTATAGGTATCTAACTACTCACTAGTCCCTACCATTTTCAAACACTGGTCCAAATAAGGTCGTCATTCATCCCAAAGCATACTACACAGCAACTTTTAAAAAGCAAACAAAAAGTTGCTGCATATGTTTCGATCAAACTATCTCCACAATATTCCAACCAATCACATACCAGGACGCTCAAATGTCTTACCACTATCGATGACATCCTGACAGCCTGCATCGTGCAGCACTGTAATTTAGGTGCCAACAAATTCGTCGGCCATATTGGATTGTGCTTTCGAAAGCGCATGTGCGTAGAAACCGCGGGGCAAGCAGCGAATCAGACGCGTGAATCGCAGCGGCCATCGCTGCAAAGGCGGGCACACACGTCACGGAGCGCATTTCGAATGAAATTAATGATCGAAACGTGCAAGGGTTTGCTCCAGCTTGCGAATATGGCTGCTTTGGCTTTGGAAGAATTAATTTATTGAAATCGGTGTTCTGTGAGTCAGATCGATCGTTATTTTGCTCCTCTTTTTTTCGGAGACATGTTGGTGTACGATATTTTTTTGGAAATCTTTTCACATAGTAAGAAAGAGTCATAGTAGTCATTTGGGATTTTGTTATCTTAGTAGGTACTTACTTAAAAAATAACTAAATAAGTATTATTTTCTTAGCTTTCATTCTAATTATTTCCCATCTGAAAATAAGCTTACTGAAAGAAAACCGCACTAGAAGTTATTATTCATGAGGAGATACAAATAGGTATCTACAACGAACAGACGAATCCTATCTGATCGGTCTGACGTTTGAACGGATGAGTGCACACGAAACAATCGGACTGTACCTACCTATTAATAAATATAAAATTATGTAAGTAACTAATTTAGCAATGCGCTACGCCAATACCTACTACGAGGTAGGTAGGTACCTACTCGTAGCAGGTGGCTATGTGTAGGTAGGTTTTTATAGAATCAATCGTTCCATTACCTTAAACCAACATGCAACATAGCCCGACTTATCAATACACAAGTTTGTTATTAAGTAGGTACAATAACTTCGATCACTTAATATCCGAATTTTACCTATACCCTCTAAGTGGTCACAGAATACTTAGGATTGCTCTACTTAGTTCAACATCTATGATAAGTACTTAGGTAGTTCCAAACGTTTACGTTGTTACCGTCGTAGCCAGTGCTACGAGCTGCTACGAGCCTACGAATATTTGAAATATTGCATTACAGATTTCTTGTTTCTTCATCAAGTATAAAGTTTGGTGCACATTTTGACGGGCCGCGCCGAAACGCAACGCAGATCACTTTGGTACATTTTGCATGAACCATCATACACTACAAGCGTGGCCCCTTAGTGTATGAAAGTGATTTAGGAGAATTTTTGCAACGCGGCCTGTCTGCGCCACACTACACTGGAGAGGAAACAATTCAAATTTAAAATATTATTCTTTCTGAAACAGTAACTGCGTTGCGGCACGGTTCAACGCGACTCCTTAGAATGAGTGTATCAAGTTTTGAAGCATTACTAGACCGGATAACGCCTTATATTGCAGGTAAATAAGGCAGAGGCAGGATGCCTATTGAACGTGAGATTTTACGTCACGACGACGTGCCGTGCAACGTGGCGTTGTCGTAACGTGATTATTTACGTTGCTCGACGTCTATTTCCACGTCACGGCACCGTGACGCAACGTGCTACGCCACGTTGCCGTATACCGTGGCACGTTGCGTCGTCGTAACGTGTTTATGTGTTTGAGCCCTTAGTCGTAATTTCGGTAGTCACCCCATCTTCTAGCCATATCATCTTTCTCACAGTCCATCTGTCGTTTCTTCGGTCTTTCCCTACCCTTATAGCCATCCATATCATACCTACTCAAAACATTTTTTTCACGACATTTTCCTCATTCCTTCGCATTAGTCGCGTAACACCACACATTCCTGTTAGCATTCACATCTCAGCTGCATGCAATTGTATATTTCATTCGTCCCTTTTGTGGCCCAAGATAGAGTAGGTGACTGTGAAAACCAGTATGTAGTAAGTAATTAGTTGTCTACCCGCTACCATCCTGTTACCTACAACCTAAGGCGGTTTCCTGCGTGAACAAATAATACGACGCGACGCGACGCAACACGACGCGACGTAATGCGACGCGATGCTACACGCGACAAATGTCCTACGTGATTTTGGTCATTACTTCTCGAATCATGGAGAAGTACAGTACAATTTTAACAGGAAACCGTCAATGGGAACAACGGGAATACATTTTAATTATTTTTATTGAGTTCCGAATGGGGACAACGGGAACAGACGGAAAGTTCATATGTAGTTCGTGGTGTCGCGTCTGGTCGCTCTCAAAACAAGTACCTACGCGTTACGTCGCGTCTCGCCGCAGACTGTCATATGGGAGTCACAAGCAGGGTATGCCGTTGAGTTGATCGCGATCGTCGCGTTCGCAGCGTCGCGTCGCGTCGTATTCGTCGCTCACGTAGGACACCGCGTAAGAGTCCTTTGTTATCAAAATATTGTAAGACCGTCAATATAACTGTGGGCATTTAAATGCCTACCTATTTAAATGCCCACAGTTATTTTAGTTACAAAATATTTTTGATCTTGATAGTGGCCAAAGCTTTTCTTGGTAATAGTTTAAACATATTTACAAGATGTTCATTGAGAACTTAAGTGCAACAAAGGTGTTTTTAATCTGCATAAATGTACATACAGATTAAAACTAACTAAGTTCTAATATTCTGCTGAAGCGGCACTGCGAGTCCCTGACAAAGTTTCTCTAGTCATACATACTCGTAGGTAGGTACCTGTTATGTAGGTAAATTACAGAGCAAGGAAACGCCTCCCGGACGGCGCGCGCCGGTGCTATCGGCTCGGCGATTCCGTGCTGTGAAGAAAATAAAACATGAAAAAGAATGTTTTTGTCGACAACCAACCTAAAAAGGCCTAACACATAATTTAAAAAGTAAAGGCCGTAATTGCACAAAAAAAAAATTTGATGCCATTCATAAATTATGATTAAATTATAGAAAAAAGTTTAATGGCATTTTAGATTATTTCCTAGGAAAATGGCCAGTAGGCTGGTCGGTAAGCAGGAATTTACGTTAAAAAGGTTTTAGTTGTGCTTATTTTGTTGCAAAAGATTACTTGCAAGCTGCTTATAAAAAAAAAACTTTTTTACCTACAAAAAGAAAAAAAAAACCGTTTATTGCCCGTGGTTCGACTGCGTAGTTCTACTAGTAGGACCACGGGCATTTTTCTTTTCGGTGGTTCTATCAATCGGACTATCGTTATAAAATTATCATATTTTATTGGCACTGGTTCTACTGGTCGAGTAGGACTAAGATAAATGTTTTTGCCCATGGTACTACTTACGTAGTACTTATACCTGTTAACTATTATTTTTATTTTTTAGCCTTTTGGTAACAAGACTAAAAAATAATAGTGATTAAAAATGTTTTTGTAGCTACCTATTGCACTAAAAAGAAAATAGTACCTACATTACTGCAGCAGCCAGCAAAAGAGGCATTGATGGACGGACGTGTAAATGTGAGATTAAAAATGTGAGAGTAAAAGAGTTAGCTGGTTTAACTAAAAAAAAGATTTTAGACAAAGAGTAAGTAAACGTGGACGAATATATATCATCGCAGCTTATCCAATGCATGTCCAACATTTATTTTGGTATTTAGTAACTCCAAGGTTTACATGCAAAGAAGTTTACTCACTTAATAGAACCACGGGTAAACAAAGTTGCCCTTAGTACTACTGATAGAACTTGATTTGCCCATGGTCCGATTGATAGAACCACCGAAAAGAAAAATGCCCGTGGTCCTACTAGTAGAACTACGCGGTCGGACCACGGGCAATAAACGAAAAAAACGACTTCCAAAAAAGACACTATAAAAAAGTTGGTGTCTTCGGGTTCGCATTTTCGTTGTTTGCCACCGACTTCCAAAATTAAAGTTATTTTTCAGGTGTCTTTTTTGGAAGCCGGTTGTTCTTTTATTTGTAAAAAAAAAATATTTTTCACTTTTAAGTTGTACATACCCATACCCCACACAAATTCGTATAACACTACTTGCTATGTAAATATCAGTGACAGGGAGTTATTATAACATCATCAATAGACCTATACTAAGTGGCAAAAATACGTAAGTAGGTATTTATAACTAACTCAAAAACTACCCAAGCAAGGTTAATAAAATTTATATGGGATCACCCCTGAGACATACTATAATAAAAAAAAAAAATTTTGGTATGGATTTTTGTTATTCAATCACTCAAAAACGGATGTGGATGAATTTTGGCACACACATAGTTTACTTATAAACTAGATAACATAGGATACTTTTGATCCTGTTATTCTCACGAAAGGTCGATCTTCAAGAGGTAGGCAATGCTTGCTGAGGTCGGTCAGTGGATGGATGACCATGTATTGCATACCGACATACATACGTGCCCCGAAAAGCACGACAAGCAGCTGATGGTCCCGGCTTTCATTCGTAGATCTCTGACAGTCGTTACGGGAAGTCAGGAGCAATTTGACAACTAAAGGCTAATTGTTCCAACGCCGGATAACTTTATCGGAGGAATAATTTTGAATTTTTGACAGTTCTTCCATACAAAAACTGTCAGCGGTCAATTTGTCAATTTTTTCCACGAATAAAAATTATCTGTCGGTTGAAAAATCAGCCATAGGTAAGTATAATCTTATACAAGGTGGAGACGATAATAAATTAAACTGCGTACTAGGCAGACCTATGTCTAATGCCGTTCCCAGTCTGTAATTCTGTATACGAAAATTTAATCAAATGTATCAAATAGTTTAAACCCATAGTGGGCCTATCACTAGATGTAATCTACTAGGCATTTACATACTTAATTAGTTTATAGTTTATTTGAAAAAAAAAAAAACTTTTATTAATTTGGATGCTAGGGATTTAAGTTATAGTTCCAAAATACTTTTATGCATTAGTATTGTTGGCTAGGCTGATGATGATGATTGAAAAACGAATGTTATCTACTCGTAGTTAATGGAATATTGGAATGTAGTAGGTAAGTACTTAGGTGCAATAGGTATTATATCCTACGAAGTTCTACTGCATCTGGTTAGACTGGAAACCAATCCGAACACAGTTGGCTAGGCAGATGATGATGATGATTGAAAAACGAACGTTATCTACTCGTAGTTAATGGAATATTGGAATGTGGTAGGTACCTACTTAGGTGCAATAGTTATTATATTTTATGAAGTTCTAAGTAGTAGATAGGTACCGGAATAAGAAGAAAACTCCCGTACATAGAATTTAATGTGGACCCGCTTTTTATCGTGTCTGTTTTAATGGCCTTTTTATTTTTATAGCAGACGTGTCCCGTCCGCTACCTTCTACTTCAATTATTTATACGCACCATAAAAAGTGCGCATCTAATATAAAACTTTAATAGCAGAATTTTTCTTGTCTACCTACCTACAAGGAATTATAATTATAAAATCAATAAAGTAACAAACCATTTCTTGATTGATAAAGGCTCCCAGATAGGCGTGTCGCGACTCCGGCAAAACAATTTCCGTGATGTTTTCATAGAAATTGATCCACAAGAGCCGCGTCGCGCCTGTTAAATTCAGCCTGTTGAAGCTCTCTTTCTTCGAGGTACCTAAGGCACGTAACTAGGAACTATATCTAGTTTATGTACTGTAGCGGTTAATATATAGGTAAGTACCATGTTCTCCGACAGCTTGTTGGAACTGAGGAACAACTTCTTCAAGTTTACCAACTTCTGCAAGCCACCGATATTTATGACCCTGTTGAATGATGTAAACTCAAGTCCGGTTAAGCAGACCATTATCTCCTAGGTTGAACACGAGGTGCTATTCAAATAAAAATCTTTAGATAGTTTTGGTGTTCCTTCGGCCTCTCGTCATAATATTTGTGCTGCCACTTGTATATGTGATAATTTGTGGAAGGCAGGCTTATGCCTTCCACAAATTATCACATATAATTATTTGACGTCATATATTAATGCGAGTGGATGGGTTCCACACAAAATGCAGGTACTCAGCTGCATCCGGTTAGACTGGAAACGTGGACCCTAAAATAGTTAGGAAAAGGCTATGTAGATTGATATTAATGGAAAAATCATGAAACCTGAAAGCCAAATCTCGAACTTAAAAAATGTTAAAATCCAAGACGCAATCGCCAGCGACAATGAATGTTAAAAAGTTGTCAAAAATGTAGGGAAATTACCTAGGTAGGTACAACATTTTTTGACGGATTAAAACTGAGATTAGAATGCGCGAACGTTCTTAAAAATACGGGAATAGCCCTTCAGATATTATTAGTCACATATTACAGATATTACAGTCCGGAGTGCGTCCAAAGTACCTACCTAATATATTATGCTCGTGACTGTACCAAAGTACCTAGAATCTAGATAGGTTCGGACTTTGACTTTGACTTTAGAATAACCCCCTTACTAATAAACGTATTATATCAGATGAATAGTTAAACACTGATTTCTCTCTTTCAGTCATCAGTAATTTGACTTTCGAAAGAAGAAGACAAAGCATTATGTAACTATACAGACGCTATACAACATGTATTAGTACCTAAGGGTGTACCTAAATATCAAGATGGAAGATTTCAGAATTAATTTAATATAAGTACTTAGCTTACTTAGATAGGTACAGTTTTTTTTTTATGCTCATAATATAGACTCGACTCGAAACTTGAAACATATTCGGCCGGCATATTTCAACGCCTAAGTAGGTAACAGGTGACATTTCATGTTAAGTTTCACAAAATAATTTGAACATGCCTTTATATTCCAAAAATACCTACGCAAGGGCAATTCCATTATGTTTGATCACATCTGGCTTTATGTCTTACAAAATTTACTTTGTCAGATAATGCATTTAGGTGCTCCAACTTTAACGATGAAAGCACCCTCGTTTCACCCTGGAATTACATAAATTCTACATATTACATAAAAGTTGCAAGAGGGTCTCTGGTGTGATGGGAAAACATCGATCTAGTGAACTGATTAGTTCTGGTTTACGTCCAACGTCGTAAAAGACACGTAAACCGCTAATTTAAGATTTACGACAGCGTAAATCATGTTTGTTTGGTACCTACTGTTGTGACAATGGTGCATTGTGACAGATAATATTATATTGATGCCAATAAAACTGGGTTTCTAATTAATGCAATCGAGATAACAATCGTGCTTTACCGAAAAATCTCTGTTGTGTAGTGACATTTTTATTATTAGGTCTAGCAACAATCTTTGTATCTTTCTTGCCGCGACTTGCATTTACAAGCGAACGGTTAATGTTGACATGCTGTCACGCTATGTCTCCAACGCACTTCATGGTCTGAAATCAAAGTCACCTACTTAAATCACACTTACCTACTTTAATCACAAAAAAAAATGTTTAATTTTATAATTTATCACAATGTTTGTAGATCATACTTTTATACGCTGTAAAAGCTTTCCACGTGCATGGTTCATAGGATTATTTTCGACACGAGGAAAAAACCTAAGTAGGTACAGTCGAGTTCACTAGGCAGTGACAATGTTTCAAAATATTAGACTTCAATAAAATGTTATCATATACTTAAACTGTTCATAAATATGTTACGGTAGTGCCACAGAATACTTAATAGTACTACGTAGTAGTGCAGTCAAAAATCGGTAGGTATCTGACTACTCTTCGGAACATAAATATCTAAATACTCTAGATTTCCTATTTGGTGCAACCTAGAATTCGTAAATACGAGTATCTATACAGCTTTGAATCTTTGAATATTCAACTAAAATGGCCTTTTGCTTGCCGGAGCAGAAGTAGGTACGAGTAGGTAATAATCACAGAGTACTTTTTGATAGACTGAGTAATAATGCAAAGTTGCCGTTGAAGGATGTCATACATAACTCACAACTTCAAATTGAATTTGTTTCAAAGAAAAAAAAAGATTACAATAGGATATACTTCTGTAAAGAGATTGTTCAAAGAATTTAAGACAGCAATTCGAGACGTCATATTTTCAAGATAGTTTTCATAAAAAAATTACATAAGTAGATATTTGTGAACCTAACTTTGCGCTAAATAATATGAACAAGGGATTGCGCAAAATTTTAGAGTCAAGGGTCTGTAGCAATATTATATATATAAGGTAGTCACATATTTATGATCTCACAGATTGTTTACAATTTATTGTAAGGCAAAGCTGTTTAGAGTTTTATGAAACTTACCAATGCGAACATGCTCAGATATTAAAGAACTCGACTGTACCTACCATACACATATACAGGTGAATTTTTCAAGTGGGCGTGGATGGCCAAATCCGAAACTATGAGGACTAGCGAAAAGTACTCAAGGGAGTCGCGGGCTCGATTTTGATGAAAACTAAAACTGCATCATTGGATTTTTGAAAAATCAATATTTCTAGCCAGGAATCGAACCTGTTGATTTTGAAAAAAAAAAACACTGTAGGTATTATTACACCATTCGATAGTGTCGCTAATAAGGATCAAATTCTAGAAAGTACCTAATGACAAACGGCAAACTAAAGGAAAGAGCTCATTTTTAACAAAATACTTTTTTTAAAAGCTTTTATTTAACTTCACTTGTATGTACGAGTATGTCCTGGAAGAATGCAATCAATATTTATTTTTCTTATGTTACCCACCTCATCATCATCTGCCTAGCCTTTTCCTAACTATGTTGGGGTCGGCTTCGTCTAACCTGATTCAGCTGAAAACCAGTATTTTATATGGAGTGACTGCCTATCTGACCTCCACAACCCTACTGGGTAATACGATACCCCTTCTCCTTGGTAAGACTGGTTGTCAGACCTTCGAGCTTCTGACTACCCGTAACGACTGTCAAATATCCAGGAATGACAGCCGGGACCAACGGTTTAACGTGCTTTCCGTGGTATGGAGGGGTCTCGGTATGTAAAGATGATCACCCATCAATAGACCAACCGCGGCAAGCGTAGCTTAACCTGATGGATTGACCTGTGCGGCTGTTATTATTTAGCCGGGCCCGGGCTACGTTACCTACCTACTAAACCTTAACTGATTAATTGTTAGTTTTAAATACATAGCTGAAATCGACGTCTCAAGGATTGTACTGCATTCAGCATTACAATATTATTGAGTCCATTAGAATATTTTCCAAAGATCGTAATAGAAATTTGAATTTAGAACATAATGTTGTGAAGGTGACTTCGAACAAGGTAGGTACGTTATTTAGGTATGAATACTTTAAAATAAGAAGAAGTTTATTAAAATTCAACATTTTTCTTAAGTTTGCCGTATGTCATTACTTCCCAGAACTTGATCCTTATTAGGGACACTATCGAATGGTGTAATAATACAGTGTTTTTTTTTCAAAATCAACAGGTTCGATTCCTGGCTAGAAATATTGATTTTTCAAAAATCCAAGGATGCAGTTTTAGTTTTCATCAAAATCGAGTCCGCGACTCCCTTGAGTACTTTTCGTTATTCCTCATAGTTTAGAATTTGGCCATCCACGCCCCCTTGGAAAATTCACCCTGTATAATGTATTTGCCTAGAGTCCCACTCTGTCCCAGAGAGCTTCTCCCAATTGAAATAGATAAGTACCTACCTATATGAAAATGAATTCATCCTTTACTAGGTATTAAAGCAGTATTTTTTACATTTAAAACCGAAAACCTTTCGTTCTAAAACCTGACTCAATTTTTTTTTTTGTTAGCTAAACATTGGCTTATTCTTTCTTTCCAACACAATCATAATATATCTACCTCGTGTTAGCTACAGATATTTTATAGCAGCACATTCACATACCCCCATTGTTATAGCCATAAATAATTCCGGACAAACAATCTTCAAATCCAATTTTGTTTGGCATAAAATTTACGATCTCAAGGCGCACCATAGGCACGGAGCATTATGCAAGCCATGCAATTTTCTTGCCAAACTTTATTCTCTTTTTTATAGGCGTCTACTTGAGTAATGAAAAACTATTAAAGTGGTCGTGTGGGGATAAAGCGAGGGTCGTTGGGACCTTCCAGTTTTATTGAGGCCCGACGAATGGCGTAGCGCTATTTTTACAACCCTGCCAATTTCACGAGCCCCACTAAAAGATGGCAACCCACGTTTACGCGTTCGAATAAATATGTGTATGTTCCTACATAGATGAATAGGTATAAGAGCTAAAATAGAAAAATATGGGATCTTAGAGAACATCATGCAAAATAGATACATTATTTTTGATATACCTACGTAGAAAACCGGATCTAGATGCGTAGAAACCTCTTCATTGCATTAAAAATACCTACAAAGCATAAGTACAAGATTTCGAATCAACGTTATATAAGTACAGTCGCTAATCATTATTTAACTTTAAGCAACGTTTATAAATGTGTCCAAACCCCATTGGGGTTTATCATTACATAATTATACTATACACATTAACAGTAGGTACATTTTACGAGTACAACGTGTATACATAAGTACATTGGGCAGCAAATAAAGCGGGTTGGTAACATAAACCTTAATAACTTCCAAGATATTGGAGCTAGCTTTATGAAATAAAGACTGTATTATAGACACAGATATCCGTGATTATAGACAATTGCAAAGTGTCTAAATAAATGACATAAAAGTTCAATATTATGAACTTTATAAGTATATGGGGGAATAAAAGTATATTAAGAAAAAAAAATTAAAATTAAATGTTCTACGGTATCAAATAATATTTTTTCACATTTTAGTGTTTTGTATTGCCACCACGAGCTGTTAATACAGCTGCTATATACGGTTTGGTATGCTTTCCACCAGATTTCTGAGTCGATGCTGAGGAATATTCTCCCATTCCTCTATCAGTGCTTCTTTCAGATCACCAAGCGAGATTGCTGGCGTACACGTCGTCCCATTTCGTCCCAGGCATGTTCGATGGGGGTTCAAGTCTGGGCTGCGTGCTGGCCACTCTATGCGTGTGATAGCGACATCTTCAAGGTATACAAACACTATCCTAGCTGCATGGGGACAAGTCGCTGACGAGCGTTATCTTGCATAAAGATGCCATCTCGCCCATGTTTACTAAAAATAGACCAATATACTCATTTAAGATTTCATTCACGTATCTTTTTTTTAATAATGAACCCACGTTTCATCTTCAGTAACAATTCGATCGAAAATACTTGATGGAACTTCACCACAGAGCTCTAAAAACTCTCTACAGCACTCGATTCGCACTTGCTTTTGAGGCGCCGCCGTGAGCATTCGCGGCACCCATCTTGCACTGACTTTTGATAGGTAAAGAAGGTCATGAAGAATAGTGTACATGGAACCCACAGAGAGGTGGGTTTTCATTCAGGCATCCTCCAGTATAAGCATCTCAACTTTTTTCACGTTTTCTTCCGGAGAGGTAGTAATCGGGCCGTCCCGAGCGAGTGTCGTCTTCAATACTCTCTCTGCCCCGTTTGAATTCACTTGACCACTTTTGAACCGTAGATAACGAAGGTGCAGAATCTGGATAAACACAACCTCGTGAATAGTTTTTTGACTTTTTCCTTGTTTGGTAAGGAATTTAATAACAGTGCAGTGCTCGATTTTCTTCAACTTTGTCACGTTAGCCATTCCAGCTGTCGTTGACTAAGGATAACTAGCAAACTAATGATCACAACTACCTATATTAAATTTTCCTTTTATACCCCTAGATAATGCCATTAATTAATTAATTAGTGAAATTACCCACATCATTAAAATCACCCTGATATCGAGGATACATTGAACGCACCTCGTATATGAAAACGATCACCCAGAATATAATTACTATGACCGCAATAGGTAAAAAGAATTAAAAATAAAGCAAATGAACCACTTATGTGTTAGAGAAGTACATGGTGCTCACATAATATTTACAAATAATGTAAAAGTAGATGATTTTCCTATAATTTCAATCAGTAGGTAGGTAATAATTCAGTGTGTGGGTTTTAGTAATCACCAGTGATCGGAATAGGTAGAGCTATTTAGGTTCATTGACCGCAAACATTGATGTTAATATGGATATTCCACGGGATTCCGACTGATACTACGGGATTTTTGTCATATAAATTCGCTTCACTAACATCAACAGATGTTGAACGCTCGTTTTCCACATATAAATGGGTGTTAGATGTAAAAAGAAATAGATTAAAATTAGATAATTTAGAAAAAATAATGGTGATTTATTTTAACTCTGGTCATACCTACTCAGTACTTCTAGTGAAGCTGAAGACGAACCAGATCAATGACATTTTTTGTTTAAATAAGTGAATTATTGTTGAAGCGTATTGATGATTTTAATTAAGATTTTATTGTAAATACAATTTTTTTTATTTGATAATGTTTTGATTTTACTGAGGAACAAATAATTTGTATGGTAATATGTTTTTGTACAACTTCAGAATAAAAATGTTTAAATGATTGTTGATTCTTGAATAAGAAATTGGTGCCGATTCTCTTGTACACAGAACTAAACTATCACTAAAATTCCTTACTTTTTGCTATGGGAATCTTACAGCTATTCTGCATAAAAAAATCACTAAATTTAAAAATAATTTTAACACAACAAAAATCGAATTTGACAATCGCGACTCGTTGACACGTGGTACTCATTTTCCCTACCCCGTGAATGGTTTTTTAGAGCCGCAGGCGCGGAGGGAGCAGCCTTGACGTGTTTTTTAAGGAATTTTTCACTTTTTGTATGGAAAATATGAAAAATTTATACCTACATGTTGAGTTTTAGGAGTTTATGGGTTCCATAAAGGGGGTCGAAATTTTCATTATTTTTGCGATAGGACACACCATTTTCGAGATATAAGCAAAAGAAAAAAAAATACAGACAGTACTGTTTTTGCACCTGAAGTCGAGGTGTTGGTGTGAATTTCTATTCATGACAACTAATTTTATTCCACACCTTTTTAATCGCGGTTAAAAATAGTCAGATTTAGTTCGATTTAGTTAGACAATCAAAATTTTAGGTGAAAAACGTGAAATTCAGAATAGCAAAATTGCCATCTTCAATAGGTAGATTAATAACTCAGTGCCATCTTAGTGCTGTCAAACTAGAATATAGTTACGTCACTTTAGTCAATTTCAGAATGGGAAATCGTCGCTTGACGGGAATAAATTAAATTTTAGTGATTTTTAGTCTAGTTTAGAGGCACTTGTGACAAGAAAATCGGCACCATTGTTACGTAAAAAAATATATGTGGTTTAATGAATCAAGTTTATCTATTTATTATACTATCCTTAATCCCGTCCTTCTTATATTTACCCGTCAGAATGGAAGTGTAATCTTTCATTAGTCCCGAAGGCGTGAATAGTTTTTATGATTTTACTACTCAAAAACCAAATCCCGGGGCTCGGGAAATATCCATATTATTCTAACCAACCAATTATTCTAAGCAAGTACGTAAAACAGCTCTACCTATTCCGATCTATGGTAATCACAGAATGTAAAATCAATGTCAATAAAAATGATACAATTAAATTAGCTAGTTTGATTTTGACTAGACTCTAGATTGTCTTATGGTACATTAGTAGGTATCTATATATAAATGTAGTAAGTAACTCAGTTAAGTAGGTACCTACTGCGTTCATGAGCTACGTCATATTAAAAACAAATAAGTATGCAAACTCGAGCCCCGAGCGAGCGATAACTAGACATCATAACTAGACTTTTCAGGCTTATTGTGTATGATCTAAACTTTCTACAATTGTCGTTTTTTACAGTTAGGCACAAGCGGATATGAGGCGTATCATGTTTTTACATAGGTAGGTACCTATTCTTACGGTTTTTAATAATGCAGTAGCCATTTTATTTGCTTGAAACTAGCTGGACGAAGTAGGCTTTTTTTTTTTGGTGTGTGGTGGAAATCCTCATGGACTTCCTCCATCGTGGGGTTGACAGAGGGGCATGCCGGACTCTTACCGGCTAAAACCACGGCGGTGTTCGACCTCTACCTATGGCCGGGGGTGCAGGATTCGCATAAGCATTCACCGCTCCAAAGACTAAATAGGCTGAAGGCTCATTGCAATCCTTATGAAGTAGGAAAGCTTTCACCGATAATTATATTTATCAAATCTGAGCAGATTTATTGTCGATATAATAATAATAATATAATAATAATATAAATATTCCACAACTATCACACAACGCCATCTAGTCCCAAGCTAAGCAGAGCTTGTGTTATGGGTACTAGACAACTGATAAACATACTTATATATTTCTAAATACATACATATTATAGATAAATTACACAAAAAACGACAAGACGACATCTTAAACTTTTTTGCTATTTGCAACAGATTTTCTTACGGTTTCTGACATTGCCGTAACTACGCACGCACTAGGAAGACTTTTTAGGCTTATAGCATTCCTTTTGATGTCAGTTCTTCGATTGGGATTTTTTTTTTCATTTCTAAGCATATAAACGGCCGATATGAACTTACCACGAGTACCCCGAGCGAAAAGACGTTTTCATGTAGTAGGTACCTATGTAAAACGTAGGTATAATGCCCATATACCTTCCAGAATAAATACTCATGAGCGTGTGGAGGGACCACACTAGTAATTCGCAAAGTGAAAAGCCTAGGATTTAGTAGTACCTAGACTTAAAACATAGAACGAATCTGGGAATCGAAAAGAAACGAAAGTGGCACGAGAGTGAAGCAGGGCCTTAATTCACTATGACCACTTATCGATTCCTTAGTTCAAAACCACGTCAATTCCTTAGTTAATCAATCAATCACATCTGCTATTAACGTAGGCTATTAACGTATTCTCTATGACGCAATGTCGTGGTTTGATATGTCATAAATAATACATTTGTTTTCCGTACGGTTATTGACGTGGTTTGCACGTAGTATGATTTCGCGGAGAATAATACAGAATTGGGGCCCTGCTTTGACCAATCACGAGCCACGACGATGCTTGCCGTCGACCGCGATAAAAAATTAAAATATTTTGTTTTCACGTAGGCATCGAGCATAGATATAATACACCTAGATAACGCAAGAGCAACTACTTCGCGTGCCCAGCTTACGTAGATTAGTCATAAGCCGCCATTTTTGCGCTCAGTCCTGTAGACCGCTCGGGGTACTGCTGGCTGGGTGAGCGTGAGCGCTGGCGCTAGGCCCCGGGGGTGGGGCGAGACGGGTGCCGCACGCGGCGGCGTCTTTGAATCGATTTGGTTTTCCCATCACTAAGGCCAGCTGGTTTCCTGATCAGGAACATTTCCGTTCGAAAAATATAAGAACGTATGCGCTTAGAGACGATTTTGTATGAAACGCGTGCATTCACCGAATCTAAATTCCTGATCAGGAATCCTAATCTGGAAACCGTACGTAGTAGGTAGTCAAAAAATGGCACTCTTGGTTTATATACAGATCGTGATACTTCCGTTATCTAGGTCTATCTATATCTGTGGCATCGAGATAAACCCCAAGGAGGCCGAGATGTAGGTATCGCAGTGAAGTATCGTTAGACATGTGCGTGTGTGTCTAGCAAGCATTTGTTTTACATGCAGTGGCGTAGCTATCGGAGGGCTAGGCGGTGCCGTGCTGATCAATGGCCGAGGGGCCACTGATCAGCAAACCTCGAACTGACCTAGCAAAAAATGTCTTCCACCTTCAGAACATAAATATAATAAATGATTTCTGTTGTGTTGTGTAAGTTCTTGTGTTTATCAACTTAAACCAATCGGCTGTTATGCGACCGATTTATGAATTCTAGCTTATTTCTACCTACTGAAATATTAGTAGATAATGAACTGCACTCCCTTTTTTGACAAAATTCCATATCCTTGACATCTTCTACAAAATATTGTTACGGTACCTACTCATACACCCTAAACAATTTAGGTACATATGAGAGTAAGTAAAATAAAACCTAACCAGTTTAGATATAGAGCCACAATTTTTTTTTGGCCCCTGATCACGTATCTACGCCACTGTTTACATGGCGGGGAAATCGAGGTAACAAGGTAAACTGCGATCGCGAGGTATCGCATTGAGGCATCTTCGGCATGTATTACCCTTTGATTTGGAAAAACAACGTTAGTACCCATTAATAGTTCAATTTCGAGAAATTAACAACACCCAACACCTAGGTAGGTGTTGGGTGTTGTTAATTTGACAACACATTACACAACAAATTACGTAAACTAAATAGGTACATAGGTAGGTAAGGTACCTTACCTACCTATGTACCTATTTAGTTTACGTAATGTTTTAATTTAACAATTATAACATGTTTTATAAACATAAGTTTTTATTTCTTTGTTTGTTTCAGTCTCGTACTAACCCAACCGCAGAACATCCCTAAACCCAACATTGTGTCCAAAGAATTTTATTTGTAAGTAAGTATCTTGTAAGTAAATACTTTTAAGAATAATTTTATCATAGGTACAGACTTGTTTTTCCAACTCAAATTAACATTGGCAGAATGGTCCACATCGGTTTTGCTTGCCATTTAATAAAAATAGAAGAGAATTGAGAATATATATAGAATGTTGTAAACTATAAGTACTTATATATATGAGATTTATTTTACAATTAACGATTACCACCAGCGGGGTAATTGCGTAGGTAGTAGGTACCTAACACAGTAACAGTAGCTAGGAATGGCCTTCATTGTGACAGTTCAACAATATTCATTGTGTTATTTACGTTGATGAGCAGAAAATTTTCCGAACATTATGAAACAATGGATTAGCAATACCTAACCTTCAAGATGATTCAGATTAAAATAAAAATAAATAATAATATTCCACAACTATCACACAACGCCATCTAGTCCCAAGCTAAGCAGAGCTTGTGTTATGGGTACTAGACAACTGATAAACATACTTATATATTTCTAAATACATACATATTATAGATAAATTACACCCAGACACAGAACAAATGATCGTGCTCATCACACAAACATTTGTCCTGGGTGGGAATCGAACCCACGACCTCCGGCATAGCAGTCAGGGTCACTAACCACTAGACCATCAGGCCTGTCAAAATATTGTTAAGATTGTTAAGATTGTGATTGATACTGTTACGCAATTAGGGTGCTGGACAGGAATACCAGGAGATAGATTTATTTACAGTTATTTATTAAAAATGCTAAGTGGTTTCAAAGTTACATCCTCGTAACTGAAGTATTTTTCTTACGCGAAATACTTAATAGTAGATTGTAGCATCGAGCGCAAAGTGAGTTACCTAGATATTAATGCACGACTGTTATGTTGGTACCTCCCCGAGCGCATGCGATGCGAGGGCACTAAATTAACACGAGTGCATCAATTACTCACTTTAGCAAGGTGCTTAATCTACTTTTCTTTCAATTACCAATCTACCTACCGTGATAAAATATACCTACTCAAAATAAAAACTCAAGGTAATGAAAACAAAGTTTAGGTAATTCATCTTCACCTCAAACATTTACCTACAACTTATAATTATTAAATGTGCAGTTATTGCACTTTTACTTGGAACATTTATTCTAGTAGTTCTTGGTTTATTTGTGAATAATAATTATTACCTATCATCAGAATCTGACGATACAGGGTTCTCTGCCTTTTTGCCGAAAATTGTTTGCCAGATTTTCACTTGCCAACTAACGTTTCGCAGAATTTTATTTCGCCAAATAATCATTTGCCAACTTATCATATAATTTTGGAAAACCCTTGCAAAATTAAAAACGTCGACCCCAGTTTTAAAGAGAGTTCCTCGTGGCGCGAGACCATCCGTGGCTTCGAGTTTAGCGCGTTGCATCCGCCTCGCCGCCCGAGAAAACTCTCAAAGTGCTTGTAAACAATTACTCACCTTCCCGTTTAGAATTCTACATGTGCAAAAAAAGTTGGCAAACAAAAAAACTTTAACAGCACAAATCAAGGATAATTGTAACATTTCGGGCCGAAGTTTCAACCTTAAATTAACAGCGCACCTCCCTCAAAGAGGTTTATTGCAATATGTGGAATCTAAACTAGGCGAGGGTGATATCAGAGGTGCAGCTAGGATCATCTTTAGCAGCGATGTGGTCGCGCCGTACTCTCCAGAGATGACCTCTCCTTCCCTGACCCACCCGATCCGGAAGTAAACGCACTTTAAATTACAGCTCAACAAGTATGTGCGGCCGTTTTCTCCATTCGAAGTGGCTCTGCCGGCGGCCTCGACGGCCTGACATCTTAACACCTGAAGGACTAAATGCGTTCAGGCGCCTGGGAGGCTGGTGAGTCTCTTTTGAAGGAGCTGACGGCCCTCATCAGTCTCATGCTCTCCGGCAATGTGAACGAAGCCGTCATTGATATTTTGTATGGCGCAAATTTATGTGCCCTGCGCAAAAAGGATGGCAGCATTCGTCCCATTGCCGTAGGGTCCACTTACCGTCGTATCGCAGCCAAAATTTGCTGTGCTTTTTACAGCGAAACACTAGCCAGCAAATTCCAGCCCCTACAGCTAGGCTTTGGGTCTAAATGGGGTTGTGAGGCTGCGGTACATGCATTATCCACTTACCTATCTCAATAGCGATAAAGGAGAGGTCATTCTTAAGGTTGACATTAAGAATGCTTTCAATTCCGTAAACAGGGACACCTTGTTGACAGAAGTTCAAAAAGAAATACCCAAAATTTACAGTTTTCTCTATCAATGTGCAATGTGCACCCCTCTAAATTACTTTATAAAGAAAACCTTTGAAATCAGCAGTTGGTTGTCAACAGGGTGACCCTCTTGGGCCAGTCATTTTTAGTTCGGCAATAAATCCAATTATTCGGCAGCTAAATTCTTAATTCAACGTATGGTATTTGGATGACGGAACCCTAGGTGGGCAAGGTCATTTCCAAACTTTTTAACCCTGAGAATGTCAGTGAATTTTTTTAGGGTTCAAAAGTTATGACCGATTTTTTTTTTCATACACTTCGCTTAGTGCTCAAAGAAAATAATCATAAAAAAAATACTATCAGGGCTATCTAAAAAAAATAAATTGATAGCCCTGATAGTTTTCACGAATTCGATCATTCTTCTCTTTTTTTTAGTTTTTTTTTTTAGCATTTTTTTTTTTTTTTTTGCTAAAACGTTTGGAAATGAACTTGCCCACGTCTCTATTCGATTTGATCCATACTTCCAGGGACACCCTGTATATTGAAATAGATGATTTGACTTTTATACATGTATGAACCCTAAAAATATATCACTACTTTTTTAGGGCAGTGTTGTAAAAATCTCAATGCTAGCGCGCAGCGTGTACTACGACAGTACACGCTGCGCGCTAGCATCTTGACTTGTTCTCGAATTTTCCCGCTCACGCCCACGGCCTATAATGGTTTGCGCGGTTTACTTTTACTTCGTCTATGGTAAGAACGCCATTTTATACTAACAGTGTTAGTTTTATAGTTAAATTATTCAAAAATCAACAAATTAGTAAAGAAATAATAATTTATTTACATATCCTACAAATATTTAATTTGGTAATCTTTGAAAATATAAAATTAAACTGCAAACAAACTCGCCTCTGCTAATATTTTGATTCATTTGAAAAACTCTATGGTTCTCTCCCCGTTTTTCATTGGTTGTTGAATCACTTCTTGTGTTTAGCCAATATGGCGTCTTTTGTGTTATGAGATGACAACATCGCAGTTTGTGTCCTATTTGTCATTAACTCATAATTAAATCAACATTATAGATCTACCTCAAACGTTCAAAGAGAATCTGATAATTATCATGGAAATACTAAAAACGTGATAAAGTATTATGTCGGTTGATTACGCATTTGAGTGCATCTGAGGGAAAAGTACTTGGGCTCCCGTAAAAATGGCGGGTGTGTTATCTTTATGGGTTGTGTTTTCATTTCATTTGGTGAAAGTCTAGTAATGGTTCAAAAAGTGATATCCGTAAATTTTTAAAGTGACTCAAAAGTACAACTCATATTTGCGAACGGACATGTGTTTCTCGTTTTGACATTTGCCTAGACGATTGATTAGGAGTCGGTGCAGGTGTCATCGTTTTTGATGAAATTATCAGCATGTCGCGCTGGGGCAGAGGCCGAGGCGGTAGCGTGGCCGTGCCGCTGGATAGTGCTCTATTTAGAGAAAACAGTAACTGCCCGACTGCCGCTCGTTCGGCGGGCACCGTGGGCAAATGGGGAATCACTAGCTTCACGTCGATTAGAAGTGCACCTTACGGTAAGCACGTTCACTGAGAGATTTGTCATTTATAAACAACCTTGAAGTCATGTACCTTAACTTGCTTATTATTGTGTTTCCTTAGACAAGATTCTCATTAGATAGTTGTTGCCAGTTTGCTACCAATACCCACTTCCCACTTCAAAATATGGTGAAAGTGCATTCATTTTGAATGAATGTAACTACCTAATTCTACTATCTATGGTACCTCGGTCATTATTTATTTGTAGCATTTTGCCATTGAATTGTTTATTTACAATTTATTTGTCTTCATATTTCAGCATATCCAAGCAATATTCTTAAAAAGCCTGTGCAAGATCAGAACAGTCCGCTGACAGTGCCAGCAGTTGAAACTGAGCAACCACCACCAAAACCCAAGAAATTCTTCAAATCTCGTAATGCAGAGGCTTACCCACCAGTTCCACAGATCACATATGCCCCACCAGTACCTGCTGCCCCATTGTCACCTGAACATCCCTCACATAGTAAGGAAAAGAAGACAACGAAAAGAAGCAGGGCTTATACTAGAGATTCATCATCCCCTGAATTACCTCGCCGCAATTCTGAAAAATCTAAAGCTAAAAAGAGCACAGTGGCCACAAAAGCCTCCAAAAAAGAAGATGCACCAGCTGAAAATAACCAACCACCAAATAAGCGTTACCTTGTTCGCAATCGTGATAAAGTGATTAATTATGCTGAAGATGGTAGTAACAGCCCTATCCCTGAGTTCACTCGGTATGAGTCTGCACACCCAAGAGTACTGTCTTCACCTAAAGTATCATCACCCAAAGCCAGTCCACTAGTGTCTAGTCCATCTGTTGTAAAAGCAGATGTTACAAGTCCTTCAACAAGTAAGGAAACAAATGAGGAACGCAAGCCACCACCTATAGTGCTGAGGATATCTAAAGGAACATCAAGAATTGTCAGTACAGATTCAAATGAAGGTTTCACATCACCCAGTTCTGACAGGCATTCATCTCTGGATACTCATTCTGATGTAGGATCTGATCACAAGAAGAGCCCATCTATGGAAACAATATGTTCTCCAAAGCATGAAGGTCTCAAAATTACAATCAAGTGTGCTGGTCTCACTCAAGAAAGCAAAAAAGAAAAGAAGAAAGATAAAAAAGATCACAAGTCACATAAACGTCATCACAAAAATTCTGATGATGAACCATTAAAGAAATTGAGTTCACCACAGCCTGGGACAGATGTGTATGACCTTTATAAAACACTTGCATCACCATCACAAGAAAGTGAAAAGGAATCAAAGAACAAAGTGTTACCTGGAGATGATATTGAGTCCCAGCTAGCTAAACTGGATTCAGGTTCAGTTATTAAATCCCCAAGGCTGGAAGTTCAACCAAATGAGCTGCCACCAGAACCAAAGCCCCCAGAGAGTACCACAGGAAGAGCTCGAAGAAACAGGCCCAATATAAATTATAGTGAAAATGATGATTATTTAGATGTCCTTACAGCTGGTTATCCAAATAAAACTAAAACTGTAAGTGACATTAAAAAAGAGGGGAGAAAGACTAGGAAAAAGCATGAAACACTAGCTGATATTGCAGCTTCAATTACCACTCCAGAGCATGAACAAGTTACTGAGAAAAATGAAATTCCTATAGAGAAGAATGACTTAATTGACATATTATCTGGTGGGAATGACAGTGGTAAAAATGGTGATACTCCTAAGGTCAAGGTTCATAGAAAGCATAAACATAAGCATAATAAAAATTCAAGCCCTGATCATGATGTGGAGGTGCCTCAGGAGGAGAGCACAGCAGAACAGAGTGCAGCTAATGAAGAGGCTGGTCAGGAGGAGGAGACAAATGAGGTAGTTGCTCAAGCATTTAATACAAATAACACTCCAACTTACTCCCAGGCCAACACTCAATCTTCAGATTCAGCTTACAATAGTTGTCCTAATGAGAATTCTGAAGAAGAGGTTCAGAAACATCATCAAGAAGATGTATTCAAATCCCCCAGAGGTATACATGATGCAGAAGATCACATACAGAATGATGATAAGCCTAGTGTTAAATTAGTTATTACTAAGAAGAAAGGATCAATATTCAAGAGTAAATCACTTGTGAATGACAATCCATCACCGCTGCCAGCTAGGAAGAGACGTCATCTGTACAGACATGAATGGGCTAATGATGTAAGTACCTATATAATTATTATTTTTTTACGTTTTCCTGCTATCCAAATACATTTCCAATCTAATTGAATTGATTGTCGTCTATAATACTGCATTATTAGTTTTATTGCATAATATTATGAAAATGTAAAATTAAAAGATATTATGACACTGACAAATTGACTTGTCAATCATTGCAAAACAATTTAATCTGTATATGCTGCTTTAATTCTATTAAATTCTTTCAAGAAAATTCTAAACTACTATATCACTATTATTGTATTACACAACAAACCTTGAAAGACTGCAAGTAGATAGTAAAAATATAATGGTTTGATTACATAATGAAACAATACATAGCCTTTTTGTTAAAGCCATGTAATTGTTGTACTTACAGAAAGGAAATGAGACGCCAAGGCCGGAGCCTGCTGAGAATGCAGAAGTGAGGAATCAAGCAGGTCAAGTATCAGAAGAACTGACTAGAGTGACCCGGTATAGAGCCCCGGATCCAATTGTGGATGATCCCGTTGAAACTGTGAAACCTTACACAAGTGTCAAGTGCAGTAAAGAGGCCAAAGAGGTATGTCTTAATTATTAGCGCAGAGGTTTTTGTTCTATCATATAATTTTTTTTTAAGGGGGTTTCAAGGAAAATCTTGGCCTAACTTAATTTGAATAATATTAATGTAGTTGATAACATTTTAGTTTAAGCAGTTAATTCTTAACCGTTTTTCCTGTTATAGTTTTACACAGTTGTAAGAAATGTGAAGAAGGCACATCAGATCCAGGAAATTGGAGAGTTCCAAGAGTTCAATGATGATGTGGAATATCTCTTAGATGCCTTACAGGTAATTTGAACAACTAATTTTTATAATTTTCATAGTTTTTATGAACTTATGTATTTCATAACTTACACTACTTGCATACTACTTGCATTGTTGTATCTCAGTACTTACAGAATATTGTAGGCATTGAGTAAGTAGTGGTTAGCGATATTGTATAAAATCTATAGTCACGCCTGTGGTGATCTGTAGGAAGGATAAATAAACCTTTTGAACGCCAGAGTATAAACGTATCGCCGTACCTCTGACGCCAGGCCATTTTAACAACACAACAACACACTCACACTTAAAACAACAAATTTCTCGATATTGGTGGTTTATTTATATTAGTTTCATGCAATACACTATAGAAGGAAGCTTAAACTTTTGAATTATATAAATAAAAACACACGAAAGTAATGAATAAATTGTTTATTTCATAATATGGTGCGACATGTATTTTGTCATATATTTGTGACGTTGGCTTTCAGGGTAAGATTTCGTTTGTCACATATATGTGACAATTTCGTTCAAATGTTGAATATTATCCTATTTTGTGACGTGAGTCTTGAGAGGTTTATTGAACAGTAACAACATTCTGTGCATTGGGGTTGTAATTTGCATAACAGAGGTTCTCCCTGGGAGTGAAACAAGCTTCAGCAGAAATTATAAAAATGATTGAATACACTGTACCTGTTTTCCTAACTTCCTTACGATTGGATTTTTTCTTTCAGGATAATAACCCGATTTCTACGCGCTGCCTGTCTGCGATTACACTGGCGAGCAAATGTACCGCGCCTGCGTTCCGCATGCACCTGCGGGCGCATGGCACCGTGCAGAAGTTCTTCAGCGCGCTACATGACGCTACCGATGATCAGGTCAGTTTGTTGAAAGTTTTTGACTTGTTACGAAGCTGTAGAAAATATTTTTGTAAAGTACTAATACTTTTGAGATATTATTGCCAGCTTTAATTTATTTCTAAAGAAATAAGCCTAGGTTATTTTAAAAATGCGTGTATGACCAGATGTATGAATGTAAACGAAGCAAAAGGAGCGTGTAAGAATTGTATCAGGTGGTGTTATGTAGTTTCTGACAACCCCTATGCACAGTAAATATACAGTAAGTTATCTAAGGCCGCCCGCCGAGTTATTAGCCTACTCTTGCGTTGATCCCCAGGGTTTTCACTTTTACTTTTAGTTAATATTTTCGAACAAGCAGCACTTGATCTAAATTTATGAAATAAAAAGCATATTATGATTGAATATTTTACCAATTTATAAATTTAGTAAAAATAATAAGCCTTTATTCACATAACATTTATTATACTATGTTACAAATTTGATACCGAGAAAATTTTTCTCCTGTTTCTGCACGTCCGGAATGCTTTATTATTAATTTTGTTAATGTAAAGTAAATTCTCATTCTTATGTAAAGTTTTTGTAAAAAGCTTTTGGGAAAGCATGGACAGGGCATCTTAAATTCTATATCATTCAGTTGATCGTAAATTGACCGGCCAATTTTAATGTTGATGTGGTCCTTTTCGAACGCTTTGCGAAACACCTGCTCCATCCTTTCTACATTATCGACAAAATCATCAGGTGGGATCATGAGTAAATTTCGATCTTTGCCGTAATTCCTGTAATGGGTGTATCTAGATTCTACACTTAAATTACACGCTCGTTGATTAACTTCGACGTAATTATTTAAAAAATCGCAGTTCTTATGGTAATCAACACATTTTTTTAACAAAGCGCCACAAACATAAAAAAATGCATTTTTTTCCGGTAGCTCATGTTGTATTGGTACATAGTCAGAACGTAAGATTTCCGACAAAATATTTTCATTTCCTTGTGTTTGATTGCTACTGGTAACTAACTTTAGCTCTAAACATAGTATTCAGAAAGTAAATTAGGGAATACATTTATATGGAAAAATGCGACTCGGCTACGCTCTTAATAAAGCAAATAAACTTTGAAACAAACAATACAATACCACATTTTCTAATAATATTTAAGTATATGTAGGTACTTACATTTCTGGTTGAGTAGGAACTATGAAGAATGATAAGTCCGGGTTTGCGAAATCATTATTGAGGCACCCGAAAACACTACAATATTTTTTTCCCTTTTTGAAGTCATGATACTCGTAATGTTGACGAACGCAAGCGGTCATGTAGCGTACGCGCGTGCTCACAGTCGCGCTGCACAGCCCGCACTGCCGCCACCTTATTCCCTCATATATTATGCTAGCGTGTGCGTGAAATCGCGTGCCGACATGGCGCGCGGCGCGCACGCACACATTCAAACCGAGAGCGGCACGTTTGTATGAAGACGTTCTACTGTATATTTTACTGTGCCCTATGGGAAGACGGCGAGAGTATATTATATTTTATATACATACTTGTGTATGTATTTTAATAATCTTGCATTGTATAAATGCATATTTTATTGTAAGGATTGATTTATTTTCAAACAAGTACAGACTTGTTTTGTAAGTTTTAATAATATTATAATTGTGCATCAATAAATCACTATCATAATCAGCCTATATTGTTCCCACTGCTGGGACACAGGCCTCCTCTCTTCGAGAGGGAGTGGGCGATAATTTACCACGCGGGCCCAATGCGGGTTGGTAGATGTCACATGTCTTCGAATTTTTGGTTCTCATTCGTCACGATGTTTTCCTTCACTGTTTTAATAATTGACACAAAGTAAAGCGCCCGACTGTGTTCGAACCTACAACTCGTAAGTCGTCGCCGCTACCACTGGGCTACCACTGCGCTCAATCTCACTCTCGCTCAATCAAAATTACTGTTTACATTGAGTTTATCTTGAGCACAAGTACTTGGCAAATATAATTATTATGACGATGCTTAAATTATAGGCCTACAACAACTTTTTTTGTGTCTGCTGGATAAGTAACTAATATTTTATATCTAAACCGTCTATCATCTATGTTATGTGGATACATGTGCTAACATAGGTACAATATGTACAAACATACATATATTGGAGTATTGGTATTAACTCTTTCATGCAACATTTATTAACTTAAAAAATGGACAACCGCCATTGTTCGCGGTTGACCGCGGGCGATGGCGGTTGATCACTTTTCATCCTTATGCCCTTAGTAGTAATGTTGAAAAATGGCCCACCACGAGTGCCCACGATGGAAAAATACGGAATGCTAATAACATGAATTTTTGCAGAGCTTGGGTCTGTGTACAGCGATGGTGATGTTCGTACTGTCTCAAGATCGTCTCAACATGGATCTGGATCGCGAATCGCTTGAACTCATGCTCAACTTACTTGAATCTGATGCATCACACAAGTAAGTTCATTTACTTTTCAGTTTACCAATACAGGGTATTTGACTATTGTGCTATCAAAAAATATACATAAAATGATCGCATCTCATCACCTGACTGCGCTATTACTTCGTTTTGGCTCAGCATGCTTTCTAACTTTTTATGGTTTTGCTCGGCTCCTAAGGATCCTAGTGTAATGTTAACTCTATGATAGCTTTCCTCAAGAATTGAGCTATCAAAAGCAAAGATATTTTTAAAGCCGACTGGTAGTTTCAGAGATTAGCGCGTTCAAACAAACAAACTCTTCAGTTTTATTATTAGTAATATGAAGTTATTTTAAAGATATTACTAAAAAAAAAACAATTTGTGAAAAAATAAATAAAATCGATGCAAAAATTTAAAAGTTACACGCTTTTGAAATTATTATTATATCCTTGTCACGCAAAACGATCATTGATTGTACTGAATGACACGAAGTTATTATAGCGCTGCTGTCTTGAGACGTCTAGGATAGACTTTTAACGCTCAGAACTTCACAATATTATTAATGATTTAAATAGGCAAAAACAAATATAGGAATGTTCTTGATACTTAACACGACTATGTTGACTGTGGTGCTCCAATGTTCTACGAAGCCATCGCGCCATGTATCCTCGACCTTGCATGTCGTTTCTGCCACGGAGTAACTTCGTGGTTTCTGCTCTATTGCACTTCTTATCGTTCATTTTTTCAGTCGCGAAGCTTATACTAATCACATTATTATTATTTTAGAAATGCGCTCGATGACTGCGGATTGACTTCGGCCCAATTAACTAAAACCCAAGAGAGGGTTCGGGAGTTATGTGCCGAAATAAAGAGCCAAGGAAAAGCGCAGCACTTGGATTTAGAAAATATTACTGTGAGTAGTTTTATTTTATTTACTGTAAGTATCTGTTATGAACTGAATTGCGAATAAAGCAATGTTGACAAAAACTGCATTTACACATAAATAGTACTGTAAAATCAAATTTATTTTAAGATTTTCGAAGTATTTGTGCGCCCATATTGTCATATTCCCTTGTCTGTTGAGCAAGTTTATTAAGTTGGTTAACAATAGAAAAAGTAATTGTCTCATTAGTGACAATTGAGCTCATAAGGACAATAATTCAGCAGGAACGTAATAATTTACTTGATAACTTGAGCAGAACAAGTGACTTCTTTAAAATAATAATGTTTAAATGAGGAAAATATTTATCTTATAGCTAATATCTAGTATCTATTGAATCATCTTGTTTATGTAAACGCAACTAGTATACATACAGGGTATTACGGAAAGGGTATATCAATACATACGGGTTGAAGAGTGTATCTGGTCTAGAATCTCTGGACAAAATTTCAGCTCAAAAGCAGTAACTTTGAAAACGCTTAATATTTTTTTATTTCGATAGTTTATTAAATTGAAATCATAACAAACGTGTCACCGCACTACGAGGGTCATTATCCATTATCTGTAGTGTGTCTGTGCGCCTAGTACACGCATATAACGCCGCCGCGCGCCAGTGCAGCGCCGTGATGTCGAAATAAAAAAATATTAAGCATTTTCAAAGTTAATGCTTTTGAGCTGAAATTTTGTAAAAAAAAAGAAAGATAGAAAGAAAAATGTTTATTTGGACACAGTTCGTGAAACACAAAATACAAAATTAATAAAAAATAATGTTTCAGACAGATGTACAGAGATTCTAGACGAGATACACTCTTCAACCCATTTGTATTGATATACCCTTTCTGTAACATCCTGTATATATTACCAGACATAAATATTTGCTTACCATATTTCAACGTTATGGTCAAAAAAATTTACATCATCAACTCAATTTCAGGTGGGACACTTGGCCATGGAGACCTTACTCTCGCTGACGTCAAAACGCGCCGGCGAGTGGTTCAAAGAAGAGCTCCGTGTGTTGGGAGGTGTTGACCACATCGTGCGCACTATACAGGATTGTGCCGCCAAACTTGACACGCCTGTCGCTAACTGGACCAGCGCTGATGTTGAAGTGCTGAGAAAGGCGGATAGGTGCCTGCGGGTTTTGGAGAATGTAAGTTTTTTTTTTATAGTAATAATAACCTGACCGATTTCGATCACGGTGGCCAATCTCAACGGAGATTAGCCAGGTATGCAGGAGATATCATAGTGCACAACTGTGTGCGTAAACACAGGTGCAATTTCTGTTCCTTCACATTCATAGTCTGATGGGACGGCAATCCAACACGACCGGAGAGAGATCAGGCGCAGGACCAACGGCTTTACGTGCTTTCTGAAGCACGGGGTTACTAAACTGCCAACTTTCAATCTCTGGGATGTTACTAAGAAATTCCTAATGGAAAACCCAATAACACTTGTCCGACCTGGGAATTGAACCCAGGACCCCTATGTCCAGCAGTTGTTGTGCTTGCAACCACGAGACGAATGGGGCAGTTTGGTATTAGTTTGACAAATGTGTAGATATAGATTCTGGACCTTTACAATAATATGCATGTTATGTTTTTTTTTTTCACTAAATCAATCAAAATAGTAATATAAATAAATCCAAGTAAAGTATTCAAAGTCAAATTCTACTAGCATGTTGCCCAAACAAATAATTAAACTTCAACAATCTACTACAACTGTAGTAGATTGTTGAAGTTTAATTATTTGTCTAAACTGACGTCGTCGCGACAGAATGGGGCGTATGAACTCATACGCCCCATTCTGTCGCGACGACGTCAGTTTTCACGATATTGCTTTGTTTACATTTCTTTTAAATGCCTCATTAAAGACCTAATAGAATCCTAGAATTTAGACTTACACGAGAACCATCGAGGTCAAAGGGATTAATTATTTTTTATACAAATGTATGCAAAAGGTGTAACGCAATCGTGTATGCGTGCAGGTGACGCAGGCCAACGAGGACAACCAGGTGTACCTGTGCGGCGGGCACGGCGGCGCGGCGCGCAGCATCTGCGGCGTGCTGCGCGCCTGGTGCGGCGCCGCGCGCGCGCACGCCAAGCTGCGCGCCGCGCTGCTGGACGCCGCGCTGCCCGCGCTCAAAGTGCTGCTCAATCTGTCGCACAACTTCGGCACCTCGGGTGAGTACTTATATATACAGGGTGAAATTGAACACATGCGACAAATCGAAATGAGAGATTGTACTCGTCATTATGAACAACTTTTACTATGGGACCAAACCTGAAATCGCGAAAAAAAAAATCAGCTGTTCCCTACATTTATGTTCGCATAACTCGCCAAAATGTAGGGAACAGCTGATTTTTTTTTCGCGATTTCAGGTTTGGTCCCATAGTAAAAGTTGTTCATAATGATGAGTATAATCTCCCATTTCGATTTGTCGCATGTGTTCAATTTCACCCTGTATACATACCTACTTTTGCCCGCGGTTTCGCCCGTGTTGTGACCGGAAATTATGCCGTGCGGACGTACTACCGGAATAAAATGTATCCTACGTTCTAACCCAGATTGTGGTCTATCTGTGTATCATCGAAATCCAAAGAAACAGACAGATTTCGGGTGGATTATAAATTAAAGTCACTTTTCCTGTTTTTCTGTGTGACCGCGTTCAGATTTTGATGCGGTTTTCAATGTCGCGTCGTTTAGAGAATTGATTATAGAAAGTTAATGCATCTAAAATAATAAATCTCGATGTTTTGCCAAGTCGTAATAACCATGCGAAGAAGGGTCGCTAGTTAATAACAATCAACCTATAATGTTCCTCTTCTAGGACATTAGCCATGTCTGTGTGCAATGGCTAGCTGTAATCCAATGCAATTGACGAATATCACATTCTTATCTTCGAATTTTTGGTTCTAGGACATACCGATTTTGTTTGCACGTACGTATTAATAGAAGTGGTGATGAAATAAATTACAAAAAATAAGGTGCATGCCTGTCCGGGTTCTATCTAACCAACGACGACTACTCGTAAGTCTGCACCGATACCACTGGGCCGCCACTGCGCAGTACATTACATATTCGGAACAAATAATCCACAGGCTACCAAAAAAAGACGCTATAACTAAGCCACAATCATATGCTTCCTGTCATTGTAATTATTTTTTCATACTAGGTAGACCATTCTGGAAATTAGGTCGTAATAGAAATATTGATCTACTTACGCCCTGTAAAAACTCCTTACATTAAAACAAAATCACCTACCTACTTCATGTTCCAATATTCGTTGCAGTGTCCCTTGGAGCGCAAGTGATCGGTGAGCAGCAATCAGTTATGGAAACTTGTCTCATCATACTGAACAACCAAGGAAACTTCATTCCTGACAACAGAAACTTCGAATTTAGTGTTTGTGTAAGTATAAGTTTTCCTTCATTACACTAAATAAATTAAATTCTATTTCCATGAGTGTGACACAAAAGCAGTTTTCATGACTTGCTATATGATTTATTTAATAGAATTTCGTCTTAATCCGCATGGATTTGAGGTATAATATGCGTCTACAAACGTGTTCACGCACAATGGTCCATTTGAAGGACTAAGTGCAGAAACCAAACCGGTAACATAAAACATGCGTCTACAAAAACCGTCTTTCTTTCTTAGCTTCTTATTAAAGTGGGCTTGGTGACCCCAATTACTTTTGGGGCAATGACCCTAAGAACGTCTTCATTTGAACTTTGTTAAGTTCTGATATGATCGCCATCTTACATGGCACTATCAGCCAGCTATTATAGACTGACAATAAAAATAATTGTTTCTGTCTTATCCAGGTGCTGTTGCTCTTAATAAACTTAGTCCAGAACAACGAACCAAATACGCAGAGGCTGCTGAGCGTCCGCATTCGTATTGACAACGAAGACGACATCATATCACGGAGCGTCGGCGCGCTGGACCTCATTGTAGAACTGTTCTATAAGAGAGAAGACCTTGCTAGGTAAGATTTTAAAATTAAGAGTTCCTTTTCCATACCTCAAAAGGAAAAAAACGGAACCCTTCTAACCTCACTTCGTTGTCCGTCTGTCTGCCAACTACCTTTTCTCAGGAACGTGTGGAGATATCAATTTGAAATTGATATCAAAATATAAAAAAGTCAAGTTTCTAACGGCTGAACCTAATTACCTATCTATCATCAGTTTTGGCATACTGGAGGTAGAAAAATATCTATCTCTGGTTTTAATGTCCCAATAATCAAGGAATCTTATTAGCCCATGCTATCTATCAATGGGAGGGTATACCACTTACTACGGATAGCTATTTGTATAAAAAAGCCAAAATATGCGTCAAAATAGGTAGGTAGCCAAAATAGGTCTATTGGCCAAATTGCTGGGATAAACGTATCTACCTAAGCAATATTTACTTAAAAAAGAAAAAAAATTATAATTCCTCATGTAAAAGTCAATTACGTTTCATTCGACGCTGGAGAGGAGTTTTAACAATTTGTTCAGCTAAATGAAGTAAAATCTTGTATAATGTACTACTTACTTACAGACTTTTATTGAATATAAATTATAACTTAATCCGGTCATTTAAGATTCTGAATTTAAAAGAAGTTTTTTTTATAAAAAATCTGTAATGGAACATACGGCAGAAGAAAAGTATGGAACCTTATCTATTGTTGTCACTAGACAGATATCTTTTATTGATGATTGTGAGATGACATTCAAGGACTGATATGATTATACTGGCCATCATCAGTAGCGATCTGTCATTAACTGAAAATAGATTATTGGGTTTGGCCGTTAGTCACCACAATAGAAATATACGGCGCTTTATGCTTCACATTACACTCGCAAATAAATTTAAACCCCCGGGTACTTCCAATTGACTTGTCTTCCACTACAAGTAAAGAAAAATCCGAATGGAATTTGTAGTTACATCACAACAACACTAATGTTATTGTTATTATAAACTTACATTTCCAGTTAAAGCATTGACTAATGTATGCGAGAAAATTTTAACATTGTATATTTTTTTCAACTGCTATGTTAAGGCTATTCAATACATGATCTCCCAGCCACTTTATCGCTAGATGGCGGCACATTCGCACTTCGAACATTTTCAATTTTTACGCCTAACTCAGAAAGCTTTGCGAAACAACTTTATTATATGCGTCAACTAACGCATTAACATAATCTTTTTAGATATTCACTTTGCTTGTTAACTCGTCACATACAAAGATTTGTACCCCTAAACATTTAGCCGTTTCACTTTATATCTTTACTATGTCTTTACACACACATGTACAGTTACACACTACGTGTATAGTTTTACTTGCGATATAACTAGATGGCGTTGTATTCATAAACTTGGTTTGTGAACTTGTTTTCCAGAGGTGGCGTTAATTAAAATAAAATATTTTTACGAAAATATTTTTATGACTGTCCTTCATTCTCTAAAGAAAAGCGTACTTTTTATAGTAAAAACCGAAGAAAAGAATACTTGATTGCTACAAGGGTTGTCAGTTGCTTATTCAATTATTCTAAGGGTGCTTTTGTAGTGTGTTAGGGTAGGTTTAGGTTTAAAAATAATAAAATAATAATAAATCCCCTGACCGATTTCGGTCACGGTGGCCAATTTCAAAGAAGATTAGCCAGGTTTGCAGGAGATATTATAGTGCACAAGTGTGTGCGCAAATACAGGAGAGAGAACAGGCGCAGGACCAACGGCTTTACGTGCTTTCCGAGGCACGGGGGTATTACGCCACCAATTTCCAAACTCCGGGCAAAAAAAAAAGAAAAAGAGTAAAGAAACTCCTAACGGGAAAAACCCATTTTTAATAACACTGTCCGACCTGAGAATCGAACCCAGGACCCCGAGAACGGCAGATGCACTTGTGACCACGAAACCAACGGGACAGTTAAGATTCTTTGTATAATTAAACGCTACTATAAAACAAAATATATAAAATGTTTATTTGAGTCGTGCGCGAGAGATGCAGAGCGGCGCGACGGAATTCCGCGAATTTCGGTCACTCGTAGGTATAATAATAATGTATCATTCAACCGCAGCCCAGCGTGCCCGCCGTCGCAGGCAGTAAGGCAGTGTACAGACGCGTGAAATTATTAGGCCGTGTACACACGGTTGTGGGTATTTAATTATTAGTGTAATTTTATTACTGTTGTGTGTATGTGTATGTATATGTATATAAGTGTTATGTGTAATATGTATTATGTGTTTACTATTTACGTGTGTTTGTATGTTTAGCCTAAAAACCAACAAATTCACATACACCAGCGTCCACTCAAACCAACAATTCCAATTTCAAATGAGAAAATGAAAAAAAATCAGCTGTTCCCTACATTTTGACGAGTTACCTATACGAACATAAATGTAGGGAACAGCTGATTTTTTTTCGCGATTTCAGGTTTGGTCCCATAGTAAAAAAAATTGTTCATAATGATGAGTACAATGACCATGTTAGTGTTGTTCCAATAACCCTGTATATACTTATACTATATTATATCCATACTAATATTATAAATTCGAAAGTAACTCTG
The DNA here is from genome assembly GCA_945859645.1 of Amphipoea oculea. Lineage (NCBI taxonomy): Eukaryota > Metazoa > Arthropoda > Insecta > Lepidoptera > Noctuidae > Amphipoea > Amphipoea oculea. The sequence continues at coordinate 10,220,163 of OX243872.1, forward strand.
CCTGTCTGTCTGTATGTTACCTATTCACGCCTAAACCACTGAACCGATTTAGAAGAAATTTGGTAGGTATGGGGAAGGACATAGGATAGTTTTTATCCCGATATTCCCACGGGATCGAAACTTATGCGGGTGAAACCGCTGGGCGCAGCTAGTTGCAAATAAAGTTTATTGAACTCTTCTCTCTCTTCGATATTGAGCTTTGTTGGTACCGACTTTGTTTTGAAGATTCTATACATCTTTTATTAGGTACTTATTTACACCCTAAGTTACATTAAAATTAGCAAGGAAAAACCGGCCAAGTCCATGTCGGACCACAATGAAGAGTTCCGTAGTCGAAATGAATTTATCCCAAGAACAAGCTTAACATTGTAGTTGAAAATCATGTCCTCCCATACATTGCAACTAAAAGTTGGTCGACTATTACTCGTAAAGTCTACTCAGCTGTGATTTTGATTTCGTGACATATAAGTACTACTGCCGTGAATTTTAGTATTTCTTCTAGTATTTCACAAACAATTTAGGGGATATGACATCCCCCTGTATCACCCCCCTGAGCAGTTGGATGGGGCTGGTTTTCTGATCCTGGATCTGGAAAGTCATCGTTGCAGCATCATACAAACATCTCAACACTTCGATGTAGCACCAGTCAATTCGACATCATTGCAGAGAGGCCAGAACTGCCCATACTTCGATGGAATCGAAGGCTTTCTCGTAGTCCACAAATGCCATACACAGTGGCTGACTGTACTCCTCGGTCTTCTGTACAATTTGTCAAACAGTAGGTATGTACCTATATGGTCTACGCTCGTAACTGCGTACAAAACCATCACATCGTCCGGCGTCCGTTCGTCACTGTGGAGCATTCGAGACTGTTTGTTTACCGAGTGTAAACCGAACTCGCGGCGCGTAGGTATGACTCGCATAATAGGTAATATTACCGCGGTAGTAGATTGATGTACTTGCGTCTGTACGTATTGAATTTCATTTATTTTCACCTATTTTTTTTCGCGGAACTTATAACATCAGCTATCTGCCAGTGGAAGTCTCGTCAAAATCAGTCTAGCTGTTTCGGAGATTAGCCGGAATAAACAGACAGAGACAAAAATTAACAACAAATGTTTTTTGTTCAAAGTAGGTACCGTAAATATAAATGACTGTATTCAGATTACTTTATTTGATCAACCGCACAAAACAGAAAGGTAATTTGGTACTTGCACTTTTCATACCTACGCTCGGCGGTCGCGCTGGGGTTGTCAACTTTGGCAAAAAACACACAAAACAAAAAACACAAAAAACTAGTGTAGTAGTGGTACTCGTATCTAGTTATTTGATTCATTGTTGAGAATGAAACAGCAAGAAAGGAAATGATCGTATTTTTTAGCTTATAGGTACTACAATAAGTCCGTCCGTATGTCACAGCCACTTTTTTCCGAAACTATAAGAACTATACTGTTGAAACTTGGTAAGTAGATGTATTCTGTGAACCGCAGTAAGATTTTCACACAAAAATAGAAAAAAAACAATAAATTTTGGGGTTCCCCATACTTACAACTGAAACTCCAAAAATTTTTTTTCATCAAACCTGTACGTGTGGGGTATCTATGGATAGGTCTTCAAAAATGATATTGAGGTTTCTAATATCATTTTTTTCTGAACTGAATAGTTTGCGCGAGAGACACTTCCAAAGTGGTAAAATGTGTGTCCCCCCCCCCCCCTCTAACTTCTAAAATAAGAGAATGATAAAATTAAAAAAATATAGATAATGTACATTACCATGTAAACTTCCACCGAAAATTGGTTTGAACGAGATCTAGTAAGTAGTTTTTTTTTAATACGTCATAAATCAAAAACCGCAATTTACCTTTCACAAAGTTACAACGAACTACAAGAACTTTTATATTATGTTACTTGCTGCTACGGAACCCTTCATGGGCGAGTCCGACTCGCACTTGGCCGGTTTTTTGTTACTCCATTTTTGCACTTCACAGCTACGCGTGTCTCGCGCGGATGGCAGTCTGTAGGTACTCTCTATATTTTGTGCCTGTAGGTACTGCGCGGTACAAGTAGGTACTAGGTATTACATTTATATACGGTACGTACCTACATTTTATACAAGTCCGTTGCCTAATTTCAACTTCTTCAATACGTCTATTGAAGAAGTTGAGATTAGGTAACGGAACGCGGAATTAAGAATTTATTTAGGTAGGTACTGCTACTCTACTCCATAGGTAGAATAAAATTATTTACTTTTACTTTTTCGTACTTTATGGAGGTACTAGATTTTTCCCGCAGCTTCGCCCGCGTGGATGTCGGAGATTATCCCACGAAATCGTACTACCGGAATAAAAAGTATCCTATGTCGTAATCCTAACCCAGCATTCTAATTACCTACGTAACACAATCATTATCAATCTCAATCTGAATCATTTTGAAGAATATTGCTAATCCATTGCTTTGCATTACCTATGTTCGAAACATAATGTATATCATTTCTATGGTTCGAAAAATGTTTTTGCTCAAAAACGTAAATGATGCAATGAATGTTGTTGAACTGTCAAAATGAAAGCCATTGCTACTGATAGTGTGTTACGCAATTACCCCGCAGGTCATGGTCTACCCATGTGCCAAATTTCATCTAAGTAAATCCGTTCAGCTCAGCCGTTTTAGCGTGAAAGTGGAACAAACAAAGTCAATTGCGCATTTATAATATTAGTTAGGAACAAACATAATATGAAAAAGCTAAAGTATTTGTGTATATTATAAATAATTTCCATATAGTCAAAAATAACGCTAGTTCGGTAGGTACCTAGATTGATAAAAATTCAAACACACATCTCCCCGGCGCGGGGCCAAGCGCTTCGTCCGTACTATAGGTATGTAGTTATATGTACCTGCATGCAGAGCAATTTACAAAACTAGTGCATTTATGCGCGCGGCCAAGTAGCGAGGCGCATGCGAGGTGCGATGCGACATCATGAATGAATGGCTAACCCACCCAAGCGCTCCAATCACAGAATAGATATCAATAGTGCCGGCCGGGCCTGCCGCCCAAAGTCCATGCTGCCGCCTGCGAGTGAGCGGCGGAAGTTACCGAACCCGAACCGAACGCCAACCGAGCGTTCAGGCGCTATCTCTCTCTTTTTGCTTTGCCTCTTTTTCAAACAATGCGCTGGATTGAACAACAAAAACAAGCTTAGCTCCGCTAGGGAAAGGTAATAGTGTTCTGTGAACAAGCTTTTGACTATGCCCGCGTTGACGATAGGATAGACGGTCTGGGAACAGTGGGAACTGGGAAGGGCTCTCTCAATAGGTACTTACCAGCCTAATGCAGAAAGATTTTTAATTCAGAAAATTTCTCGAAGACAGTTCAAGTGTAAGTTAGTACTTACATTTATGTAGGTACTTAGGTACATAAACTTAGTATGTAGGTACATACATTCAATACAGTAATATCGAACCCAGGGTAGATCGCAAATACTATCAATAAGTAGGTAAAGCATTTTTTCGCACTTCATGATTCAATTGATAAATTGATTTAATATATAACTGCGCGGGCAGAGCCACCGCGCCAGCCTTGTAAGAAATATTGCATACCTCCTACCAACGATTCGCAACTTGTCAAAAAAAACACGCATAATTCAACGATTTATTATAAAATTGGCCAACCTGTTTGACATTGACAAACAACGCCATCTAACGAGCAAGATCAATTGTTGTTGATAACCTTAGCAAAAATTTGTGTTCTGCTTCTCGATAGTTCTTTGAAATATCCTGCAGAGGGCGTGTTCCGGCCGCGCACACATAGAAAAATTTATCGATTTTGTCAGGCCTAGATATCCTGGAAATAGTGTTTTTTTTATAGGTTTTTGTCGATATGCGTCAATAATAAGTCATAACAACTTAATATACGTGCTTTTATTCTGCAAAAATCGTTTATTTTTCGAGATTTGTACCCCGAAAGAATGTATGAAAAAGTGTCAGTATCCAATCACCTTAAGTTTGTTCTTCAATCTAGCATCTGAAACTCATAAGCTCTTGAAGTAACATTTAGTCTGTTTTTCATTTAAATCGGCCCTCTCCCCACTCAATTAAATTTTTTTTTTACTACAAAATTAAGTCCTTCAATCCGGAATTGGAAATTCGAACATCCGAGCGGACTCGCGGCCTGAGGATTCCGTCTCAAACAGTTTTGAGACGGAACCCTTAGGGCGCGAGTCCTGTTATTGGACAGTACAAATAGGCGACAGTAAAATATTTAGAGGCCGCTACAATAAAAGAAACGATGCCAGAGCTCTTAACAAAATTATCCAAACCAATTTTTGTTCGCAGTCTGTCTTTACAAATGTTTCGATGTATCAATTTCAAGTCATCATTGGCACCCTTATTTAACCCACTGCTGAGTATAGACCTCCTCCCTTTTGTGCACGTCCTGGTTCGTGCGAGTCTCTTCCAGGTCTTGCCCATAATATTCTGTAGGATGTCCACCCACTTGGCCATTGGTCTGCCAACGTTCCATCTACTGTTTCTCGGCAACCATTCCTTTAGGGAGCAATTTCAAGTACTATGTTTTATTTTTATAGGCGGGCTGAAGAAAATACCGATGCTCTACTAGACGGTGAAAAGGAGCCGGACGATAATAATGACAAGAAGAAGCAATCTCAGGACGACATAGATGAGACTGTTGCAAAGTGTAAGTATTTTTCATTAATAACTGTAACTGTAGTAAATCGAACTAGGCCCGAAAATATTTCCTGGGGAATAAAATCCGAGTGAAAATTCTGCAGAATAGTCATACTCAAGATTCCCATAGATACACAGTTTCGAAACGTTGGGTTAACTATGCATTTTGTTTCCGAACTATTTAAGGCCCTTTGTATACGGCACAGTAGAAAAAAATGTCTGTCAACAAGCTTCCATAGTGATCCATACAGCACTGACGACCGTGCTTACACGGCGTATTAACCGCGCCGTAGAAAAAAATGCCAAGTACTTGATACTTAGCTCTGTGATGAAGCAGCCTTGCGGTGCAAATCGTCTCGCGTCCCAATGTTCCGGGTGTTTGCTGCGCGCTGAGTCCGAATACCCAGCTAACGGTGGGTTCCTTTATGTACTAGGGTGTGAAGTAACGAGTGTGTTGTATGTGCAGTGCTAGCGCGTGCCGGCGCACATATGGAGCATAGTATGGTGGGCGCCTACATGGCGCTCCTGCTGGGCCACGCGGCCGGCGCGGCGCCGCACCACGCCCGCGCCGTGCGCGCGCGCGTGCCGCTGTACGCGCCGCTGCTGCCCACGCTCAACAAGTACTACGCCTTCCTGTCGCTCACCGCCAGCGTAAGTACACACACTACGTCACACGAGCGTGGCGCTACATGGCGCTCCTGCTGGGCCACGCGGCCGGCGCGGCGCCGCACCACGCCCGCGCCGTGCGCGCGCGCGTGCCGCTGTACGCGCCGCTGCTGCCCACGCTCAACAAGTACTACGCCTTCCTGTCGCTCACCGCCAGCGTAAGTACACACACTACGTCACACGAGCGTGGCGCTACATGGCGCTCCTGCTGGGCCACGCGGCCGGCGCGGCGCCGCACCACGCCCGCGCCGTGCGCGCGCGCGTGCCGCTGTACGCGCCGCTGCTGCCCACGCTCAACAAGTACTACGCCTTCCTGTCGCTCACCGCCAGCGTAAGTACACACACTACGTCACACGAGCGTGGCGCTACATGGCGCTCCTGCTGGGCCACGCGGCCGGCGCGGCGCCGCACCACGCCCGCGCCGTGCGCGCGCGCGTGCCGCTGTACGCGCCGCTGCTGCCCACGCTCAACAAGTACTACGCCTTCCTGTCGCTCACCGCCAGCGTAAGTACACACACTACGTCACACGAGCGTGGCGCTACATGGCGCTCCTGCTGGGCCACGCGGCCGGCGCGGCGCCGCACCACGCCCGCGCCGTGCGCGCGCGCGTGCCGCTGTACGCGCCGCTGCTGCCCACGCTCAACAAGTACTACGCCTTCCTGTCGCTCACCGCCAGCGTAAGTACACACACTACGTCACACGAGCGTGGCGCTACATGGCGCTCCTGCTGGGCCACGCGGCCGGCGCGGCGCCGCACCACGCCCGCGCCGTGCGCGCGCGCGTGCCGCTGTACGCGCCGCTGCTGCCCACGCTCAACAAGTACTACGCCTTCCTGTCGCTCACCGCCAGCGTAAGTACACACACTACGTCACACGAGCGTGGCGCTACATGGCGCTCCTGCTGGGCCACGCGGCCGGCGCGGCGCCGCACCACGCCCGCGCCGTGCGCGCGCGCGTGCCGCTGTACGCGCCGCTGCTGCCCACGCTCAACAAGTACTACGCCTTCCTGTCGCTCACCGCCAGCGTAAGTACACACACTACGTCACACGAGCGTGGCGCTACATGGCGCTCCTGCTGGGCCACGCGGCCGGCGCGGCGCCGCACCACGCCCGCGCCGCTGTCCCTGTTACATGGGACTTAAACAGAACTGGCGAAATGTGGCTGTATGTCTCTGCATAACCCTTCGGGGAATACAGACGTGATGTTATGTTAAATATTTACAATTTCCTTCAACAACGTTAAATGAAAATACATTATGCTATTTCAGGCCGAAGCCGCGATCGTGGCTCACGTCAAAGCGACGCAGCGCATCATCGAGTTTATGGAGGCGAGCGACAAGGAGGCAACGGAAGCGGTGTGCGCGCCGGCCGACGTGCCGCAGGACATGTCGCTCAGCAACCTCAACTACAGCCAACACAGCTACGCCGGCGCCGAGCGACACTCCTCGTCCCTGGAGCTCGACAACTACCACTGAGGGCCAGTGATGCGTGCTAATCGATACCAAATCACGCAGGAGCCTTCGGTCGGTGTCGGCTAAATCGTCCAGGCTGGCCCAACAATTACTACCAAATTGTTAACCCAGCCTAATCCGGCTTAAACCGAAGAACTCTGAAGATCGCATCGTTTTGCCCTCTGGTGTAATCATAAGTTTTGATCAATAAAGCAGGTCGTTTAGGGGTAGCAGGATTGTTTTAAGATAAACGGAGATTTATTATTGTTCTGTTGGCTGATAGAGTTTATGTAGGGTATTGGATAGTGTTGAGAAGCGTTGATTTCGACGTGAACTTCCTATTTGACGAGAATGGGAATAACACGCGGTTCTGTTAGTGCATGCATATGTGTCTTAACATATATCTACTAAGCGTTAGTAATTCTGAGTCTTGAGTTCATCTTTGTTGTAAGACTTGTAAATACGAACCAAAATAACCCTTGTATATTGTGAACACCCTTAGCAATAGTATATAATATGCCATTTGTAAAAGTGAAAACAATATTATAGGTGGTGGACGTTTGTTTGCACGCGGCTATTATAAGTAAGTACTCTTCTCTTTGTATCGATACTTCTTCCTTCTCTTTGATATTGTAAATATAAATCACAGACTGTTAAGATGATAGTTATGTTGACGACATAGATATGGGTTATGAAGTCTTAATTAAATTGAGATATTCCGAGTTTAAGCCACTGAACTGGCAATATAAAAGTGCAAAAATAGTCGAGTAAGTGTATAATAGATATGTATTCTTTTATGTGAATATTGTGTCTGCACTTTTTGTATTATACCGCTCCGAGAGAGTTACAAATTATTAGAGTATTGTTCTATTGAGGCACAATCATTTATTGTAAATACATTTTAGCTAGTACCAATAGTTCGGTCTCTGTTGAGTAAATTTAGCGTAGGAACAGTTGATGATATCCGGATATGTTGAGATGTAATGCGTAGCAGCGACGGCGTGGCGTGACGTGTCATGACGTCATCGCACGTGCAACGTACCGTGAAGGGACGCTGTCTTACGAGATGGTGCAAAATGTACAAACACTTGACAGTCGCTCGCAAATGAGAGAATGACCTATGCTTAGATATAAAAGATACGGGAAAATTTATGATGTTGGATTTTTAACCAGTTGTAGGACTAGACAGCGTTTGAATAATATTATTTCTTTATTATAAACTTGATTGCAAGACCATGTTCACAACTCGACTGATGTCCATTAGGCGAAATTTTATTTTTATGATTGAAATGTAGAACTAATAAGTAAGGCACATAAATTACTTAATTTTATCTAGTATCGCAGAGTAGGTGTTTTTCTAAATCGAGGATTCGAATATAATTGTCAATGAATTTTATATCGAGATTTTTTTTATATTCGTCAACAGTTGCGGTACAATGGAGGAGCCGTAGTTCTGGTTTAGTTTGTGGAAAATGTACTACAATTAGGTTTTCGGATTGCTTATATGAATTGTTGTCATTCTCATCCCATGTATTTCTAAGAATTTGTTGATATTTGGCACAATTTGGCTTTTGCCCTGCTGCACTAAATATACAATATGTTGGATTTTGCTGTGTCAATAACAGAACTTCATTCCTAATATTAATTTATATCAAGTTAGTTGTTACATTCGTATTTTGACGCATTTTGGTCTGACCTTATGACAATATCGTAAAATTGAGAGATTGTAAAACGTTTATTATACGGTCATTCACATACGGTTGCACGGTTCGCATTACTTCGCACAAGATGGTAATTTTATAACTGCTACGGAATGTACGGAGTCAATTCTGCTCTTCGTTACCGTGTGACGACATTTCTGACAGCTTTACATTATTTATAAGACATTTTTAAGTTGAATAACTAAATGGGTATAATATTATGTAACTGAAGTTGTTAACTAACTGGATTTTGTTACAACTGGGCGTTTAAAAAGACCAGGCGTTTCCTTTTTTTATTTACTACTGTACAGCTATGATTCTTATTGCCTAAATTATATTTACGTAATTTATTGACCTGTATGTATGTATCAACTAAGCGTAGCTCTAAAGTGCATTTCGTTATGAAATTTTCATCCTTTCATCACCTGTGTTTTGAATATGTTGTTTAAACTTCACGAGAGTTTGATATCTTGAGAAATTATTATTGTATATGTAATGTGTAATTATGTTATAAAGTATTACGTGTAATTATTAAAAGAAGACAATTTAAATAGCTGCCTGGTTTTATTTAAGTCGTTTCATAACTTTCATTTAAAGAAGCATTGACATCACGAAAAACGCCAATAGACAAAACAGTTAAATACTAATATACTTGTGAGAATAAATAGACCAATTTCATAACAATAGCATAAATACGTCTAATTGAATGATAAAACAACTAAACTGAGCTCCACTTTTCTTTCTCTTTGTGATAACAATATGGCGTATTACGCGGCGATCACAAGGAAAAAATACAATTATTTTAGCTCGTCAATTTACAGTCATTACGCGCATTAGCTACTACAATAGACATAGGTACATAATGATGTATGGTATAAGGTAAGTAGAAAAACTACTATATATTTAAAGATAATACCATGATATAAATTGGTTATTCCGTTTATCCACCCTAAGGTGGAAATGCATGTCCGAGAATCCACCCTAGGCATACTTGGATAAACGGAATTTATAGGCTTAGGGTGGATTCCCGGACATGCGTTTCCGCGTATCCTACTTAGGGGCCGCCTCCACGAGCGAGAGAATCGTGGCGATATTATCGTCGTACCACGTTTTTCTATACACTCTCGTAGAACGTGTCTCCACGCGGCGAAAATTTTATGGCATGGCGAGACTCGCCGCGATTTTCTCGTGGAGGCGGCCCCTTAGGTTGGATGAACGGAATAACCGTATAAATAAATTCTACGGCTAATTAGATTCGTTCTACGGCTTCTACGCGGGCCACGGCTGGGGCCCGAACGCTTTGCCAGTCTCCTGTCTCGGTATAATGCTTATTCACAGTCGTTAACTGCACGAAGTGGGCTCTGGCAAGTTTTTGTTTATTCCCAACTTTCTGAACTAGCTCTTCATCGTATACTGTCTCAGGATCATCCAGTTTTAAATGAGCCTTCATTTCCTGCACGGTCACTAGGAAACAGTTCCACGGTGACCAGTCCTCGTGCACGTGCCATCTACAAAGCCTCAGTTCAGTGATGTCATCACATTCGCTTATTGCGGAATGCGAATGCCAAAGTTTCTCGACTATGAAGAAAACATCTTTCTCTTGAAGAACGAAAGCTAACGACCCCCAACACTTACGGCGTCGCTCGTCACGTTGTACAGCTCGTAATATAAATTTAAAAGGTGTCATATCGATCCAACTACGTTCTTTGACGTCTTTCCACGAGCATGACTTACAGATCAAACAGCCAGACATCCTCGTGTCCAAGGGAAACTCCGTGTACGTTTTTATCTGGTGGCAAAATTCGCAGACGTGAAGGTTGCCGTGCTCCATTTTGTTGTAGTCTCTACGGTCCTTATACTTGGTTACACCAGAATTCAGTTCAGACGTTTCTATTAGCCGGAACACGGCGCCAGCTGTTCGACGTCTCAGGAATTCGAGTTGATGAGTGTTATACCTTCTTACAAGCAGGTCACATTCTTGATCCAATAGAGTTATTATTTCTTCAGCTAGAGGATGGCGAAATTCCTGAAGTGCAAACTTCATGTCGACCAAGAGTTCAAGGCGCTCTTTAACATCTAAATCATTACGCATAAAAGAATTATAAAGTTCTTTTAGTTTCCTGGCTTTTTGGATTTCGATTGTTTCCATTGTGATTAATTTTCCACTGCGGCCGTACCAAGCGATAGGTTTCGAAATTTCTTCTAAGAATCGTTTTTGTTTGATCTTCTTGCTGTCTTCTTTCACCTTGCTTCTATAATCTTCGATAGATCTCAGTAATTCCACTTCCTTATCAAGAAGTAATGTAAATTCAGCTATTTTTGGACCTTTTGCATGTAGCTGTGATATTCTGGCTATTTCAGCATGTTTCCAACGATCAACCTAGAAAAGAGACGAACATAGATAACGACTAGGTATTATGTATAACAGCACTTTCTGAACAATAAATTCCCTACTTGTTATTTTTTTCAGCTAAGCTCTTGCTGTTTTATTTCCCTGAAACTACAAATCGTTTTGGACTCAACAGGTTTACCTACTTACCATTGCATATAGTTGATCAAAATCTTCACGGGATTTCGGAAATGTTTTAGTAATAAGATCCCGTCGTAGACGTCTCTCCATTGCTTCTCGCTCCAGTCTGTCTTCCTCTTTCATTCTTGCTATTCTTTCCCTGTAAACAAAAAAACCGGTCAACTGCGAGTCGGACTCGCGCACCGAGGGTTCCGTACAAATTTGTAGGTATGTAACTACAAATTAACGGTTTTCGGATTTTTTCCTTTACTTGTGCTACATGACATTGCATTGTATTGCATGAAAATTCATGATTCTAGGTCAACGAAAAGTACCCTATATGTTTCGATTCCCTTGCGAGTGTCAAAATATGCGGCATAAACGGAACATAAACGCCCATATCTTTTGATTGCGTTGACTTAGAAGATTGATTTTTCACTGCTTGAAGGGATTGCAGCCCTGAGTATGGATATTATTTCAACGTGATAACTCCACGCATTCCTGAGAAAAAGGCTTGACAGACGGACAACAAAGTGATCCTAAGTATAAGGGTTCCGTTTTTCCTTTTGAGGTACGGAACCCTAAAAATGGAATAACCATGTAGGAGTTATTCAATCAACTCAGCTTATCGCAGTCCACTGCTGGACATAGGCCTCTCCCAGACTGCGCCACAGCACCCTGTCCTCCGCCTTCCGCATCCAGTCTACCCCATCCATCAGCCACCTTCTTTACGTCGTCCGTCCATCTATCTGGGGGACGTCCCACACTACGCTTGCCGACACGCGGTCTCCACTCCAGGACTCGTCTGCTCCACCGGCCATCGGTCCTTCGACAGACATGGCCAGCCCACTGCCACTTTAGTTTGCTTACTCTGCAAGCTATGTCGGTAACTCCAGAGCCCTGATTCACAACCATACGACAGGCTATCGTATCGAAAACTTGACATTTTGATAACCTGATTTGACTTCCCCTCAACAGAAAATAGCTGTTGGAAGAATAGCGGGCGTCTATTTGATTTAAACTGACAAAATTTTCGGGTTTTGGACTTGTGAACAGCGTTGAGAAGACTCCTACGATAACAATGATTAATGTTCGATACGATACAGAATCATATCGAGTATTTTTGAATAAGGGGGCAGTTCTTTTCCGGATAATTTCATTCCTGATTTTATCCTTCAAAGAGACTCCGAGCATAGCTCGCTCCTTAGCGCGCTGAGCGACCTTGAATTTGTGGACCAGCCCGACCGTTAGTGTCCACGTTTCAGCACCGTATGTCATGGGGCTGTCCATTAATCACGTGAGGCTCAAAAAGGGCGGGAGGCGTACATAAAAAATCACGAAATATCACAAGGGCGGAGGGGGGGTGTAGTAATATATCACGTGTATTTATTTTTTCTGCTTTTCTGCGTAGTGCGCGAAAATAATGACGCCGAGTGGCTTAATGAAACCGATGTTGATCTTCAACAAAGCACTATGATGCCAACAACTGACTTGCAAGATACTTATCCAGTTATTGGTGTTGAAGAAAGTCTTGCTTATCCGTGGTCCGAGGATATCTCTACTGTACATTAAATATAGTACTAAAAAGTTTTTCGCATTTCTTTCATTATTTTTTCTGTCTACCTCTAAACGTTATTTTTGTAGTCTTTAATTTTCTATAATAAAATTAGATGATACTTATACCTGTATTTTATAAATATTTAAAAAAATAATTAAGATTATTTGTAGGTCTAGGTACAAAAAATAACCGTGATATAGGGGGGTCGGGGGGGGGGGTGTTAAACCTCACCATGTATCACCAAGGGGGTGGGGGGGTGTTAAAAATGCCAAAAAAAACATCACGTGATTAATAGACGGCCCCCATGACGGGCAGGACGCACTGATTGAAGACCTTAGTCTTCAAACACTGCGGGATAGGCGACGAGAAGACTTGACGGAGTTTTCCAAATGCTGCCCAACCCAACTGGATCCTTCTGTCGGCCTCTTTCTCAAAGTTGTGTCTACCGAGCTGAATGACTTGCCCTAAGTACCTACCTAGAGATAATCCTTCACAACTTCGAGAAGCGACCCTTCGATGTGCATTGGACTCGGCAAGACGTGCGAATTGTACATGACTTTTGTCTTGTCCAAATTCATGCCGAGGCCAACCCTTCGGGAGGCTCCATTTAGGCTGTGCAGCATTTCTGGCTGTTCCAGAGTCTCTGCCACTATGACGATGTCATCGGCAAATCGAAGATGTGAGATGTACTCGCCGTTCATGTTGATACCCTGTCTAGTCCAGTCCAGCGTCTTGAAGACGTCTTCCAACGCGTACGTAGCGCAACGTAGGAGTATGAAATGAAAAATAGTTTACCTACCTACCTACATAGTGGAGAGAATGGTGTTATTTTATTTTTAATATGTATTTAGGTAGTAAAACTCATTGTAACGTGTTCGTCAGCAGTACGAAGATATAATATCAGTCAAAAAAGTATGGGGAATGGATGATTTGTTTATGGTTCCAAATTCAATATTTTGTTTTTTTTTTGTTGTTAGATTGGCACCACTGTTTTCCATTTTGGCGCAAGTTTGAGTTGCATCTGTCAATTCCGGAAAAAGCGTTTAAAAAATGTTTTGATGATTGGATTATTCGCTGGCGTACCTAAGTGTATCGTTTCTGAAGGAGCACACTTTGAAGGCGTTAAAATAAATTCGGATGAATAATTAACTAACATTTTGTGTATTATTGATCTTTTCCCGGTACTTTTTTGACAGAGTAGTACACCTACCACAAATTGGGTAAGTTAGTACCTATTTCTACCAACAGATGTCAATGCAACTACCGCCTCGCAAAGGCATATTATATACATAGGCGGGATATCCATCTATAGCTACATTTGATATACCTAATTTAAGTGGTCGCGTCAGCCTAATTGTCTAGGTTATTCCTATTATCCACCTTAAGATGGATACGCTGAAACGCATGTCCCAGCCTCCCAGGAGATTCCACCACATGCCTAGTTGTATATACAGAATTTATAGGCTTACGGTGGATTCTCGGACATGCATCTCCACGTAGGTATTTATTTTATTTATTTTACAGTTTTTTGGAAAACTTACAGCTAAACACTTTTGCACTATTACTATTACTATTACTTTTCCACCTTTATATGGATAAACGGAATAACCGGATTGCCTCCCTAAAATCAGTCTGAATTATACGAACGTATCTAACGAAACTATTACATACATGCATTCCTTTAACCATCTGTATATATTTTGCCGAAACTGATAATGTCTGAAGGCGCGTTGTATGATGGACGCATAATGGTCGTGGTTCAGTCGTATGATCATCTCTTCGTATGTCTCATAAGGTTTCGGCACCACTATCCTGTCAGTCACGTTTGGAATGTATGCGTGCACACTATTCATTTGCGTTGCACGACTGTAGTTCGTCTCCTGTAATTGAAATTGATAATGGCTAAACTTTGACACAATAATTTCATAATCTGTCATTTTTAGGGCTCCGTACGCAAAGGGTGTCGGGACCCTGTTACTAAGACTCCGATGTACGTTCGTCTGTCACATCATCTTTTAAACCGTACCTACTTGAAATTTTCACAGACTGTGTACTTACTCCTTGGCCGCTATAACAACACATAATACAAATTAAAGGGATCCCCATAAAAGGAACGTGTTTTTAGGGCTCCGTATGTCCAAATGAAAATACGGAATAACCCTTCTTACCCTTAGGTATCTTCGAAATAACTGAGCTCAAAATTTGAGCCAAAAATGGTCTATAATAACTTCAAAGGGTCTCAAATACATATTTTTAATTTTAAAATAAATAGATTTTAAAATTATAAAAAGTATAGTATTTGAGACCCTCACAACAAGTCCTTTCACTTTCTAAATTACCCTCCAAAACTGACCCCATTTAATTTAAATTCATTTATTTTACGTTGAACGTTCGTGTTTATATCACAGATATTCATAATATAATATGTACCTTTCAACCTTATCGGTCCAGTAAATTCAGAGCAAATGGGCTGTGACAGACTGACAGACACACGAGTGATCCTATAAGCGTTCCGTTTTTTCATTCGGACCCTAAAAACGTGCATTTTTTCACCGCCAGTGCGCGTACCCATGACTGCGTTTGTTATACCGTAGGTAGGTACGACAGAAATAACGCACCACATTCCACCGCACTGCAGTGTGCGCTAGTCCTTATAAACTAAATCATACCGAGCAATTAATGGACGCAATACGTACATATATTTTTTCTCTTTCTTCTGCCGTCTGTGTGTCTCTACAGTTCTTCAATTCCGGTGGCAGTTTCTCCGGTTTCTGTGGTGTTTGAGTGTACGCATGGTGGTATACAGCGCCTACGAAAATATAAAAATTATATATCCACTCTTTAGATTTAGTTTTAAACAAAGTCATGTGAAAAACAGTTTACTCAAGATACCTGTGTTGACATTCTTGTACCCTCCTAAATACGGCTTTTCCATTGGTTTAGAGAATATTTCTACATTAACCTGTTTGAGAGTAGCACCAAACGGTACCACCACACGTAAAACATCATTAACCGGCAATTCTCGGTACAATTTGTCTAAATCCAACGTAGCTTTATTTTTCGTTACTAATTCTACCTCTGCTATTCCGTACTTGTCGTAATCAATATCCATAAGTGCCATGCGATCCTTCAATGTATACTCTCCTCTTAAAAATACCAGATTGTCAGGGTCCGTTTGAAAAAGTTCACCCAAGTTTTTCTTTATCTCGTGAACTTTCATTATGCAGTGATATGAGCGAGTAAATATAGCATTCTGATTTAAGATCCTAAACTTGATTGCTATAAATGGCATGTCTTTCTTCTTTGGAAGAACCGCATGCAGTAGTTCATGCATGTAGGATTCCTTTGGTATCGATGATAGAGAAAATTCCTCTGAATCCCTCGTGTAAACATCGATAGTGAGGGTGCCAAGTGCATCAGCCTTGAGCTCGGACAACTGAGCTGTCTCTTTCAATACATTTCTATTCTTAGTCAGTAAAAGGTTACTGTTTGACACTCCGAGTAATTTTGCTAATTTGCGTTTAATGAACTTTATTGGCGTTAACGCTGGGAAGACTTTCGTAAACACATCTTCGGGGTGGAGGGGCGACGTAAATGTGACTAGTATGTGGCTGATGGGGTATATCAGCTGCTCTGCGTCTCTGGCGCATGGTGCTGTGGCGTACCGGGACTTGGTCTCGTCGGTAGATGGTATGGTTTTGTAAGGTGGGGCAGTCAGCAGCTTCTCTCGACCTAATTCACACTGACACGCCACAACACTAAGTGTCCTATTATGAGAAGTCGTCGAGATTCCTAACATTTGGTCCACATCTATTTTCTTCATGTTTGTTGTCAAGTTACAAAATTATAAAATAATAAATAAGGATAATTAACACTACTCTTTTTAAAACCTTTGTACAATTCTTGACATAACAAACACTGACGATTGACTTTGTTATTGTTGCCAAGCTACAAACAGTAAGTTTCGGTTGCCAAGTAACCTATTTGCTTTACAGGCCCACTAAAGGATACTTTACAAAACCAGCATTTTGTAGGTAACGCTGCTGTTTAAGGTTTAATAACAATGCAATGCACCCTTGACCTACGAATAAGTTATTACTTATTCGTAGTCCTTGACAACAACTTTCAAGAAGTTTTTCTTTCGATTAGATATTCGCGAATCATGATACCTACTCCGTACCTATACCTACGTAATAAAAATAAATAAATAATTTTGATGCACTAAAACTTAGGCCGGTATTTCGAATATTTTGGACCCACTAGATTTCAGAACTTGACTAATGACTTCAATCATCGCATCAGTCGCATTCTTTCATCGAGTTAAAAATTAGTCCAGGATTATTAGACAGGCCAAAGATATTATGTTATTTTTGATAACCAGCTGTATGTTGGAAGGTACATATAGGTACATACTTACTTATTCTGTATGTGGTACTGAATCATTACCTAAGTCTCTCCGACCCTCCTCAGGGTCAGTCTACAGGGTGTCCGGTAATTAATGGATAACCTTGAAATGGCTTATAGCAGACCTTATGGCCGTTCAGAAGAAAATACAAAACAAAATATATCCTAAGTAGTACCTAAGAAATCCTTTTTAAATAAAAAGACTACAAACTTTTAACTTATTTTACATTATTTCATTCATTTATTTATTTATCCATTTATTTCAGGCATCAAGGCCCATAGAAAACACATAAAATACAATATTAATATAACTTAAAAATACTATAAATAAATACATCATTATAATTACACTAAGAAACTAATTAAACACGAAGTGACGGCGTCGTGTTTCGCTGACTGGTGTCATGTAGCCGGCCACGAAACCGGCGATACACAACACCCTTCGGCCAGAACTCTTCCTTAAGGAACTTCTCGAGATGGTGTGTCGGAACACGCACCACGAACGACTTGAAGTTCGTGTTGTGACGCGACTCCAACTTCTCGACCCGCAAAGTCCAGTTGGTCTTCACACGCAAGTACTCCACGATCTCCTCAACCTTCGTGGAGTGGTGCAGTCTGGACACGTACAGCTGCGTCGTCGGGATTTCTGGACGCAGCAGCATTTTGGGTCCTGCCAGCGCGGTGCCGCACTGGTTCCTACCACTGCACTGCACTGGTGTGGTTGCACTGGTGGTGGATTATTGTATGCTACGACCACAAATGAATGAATTCCATCGGTTTTTTGTTGTTGTATTATTATACGCTAACTATGCCTACAGATAGGCAGTAAATAGTATGTCTAGCTACTGCAATAAAAAAAATCAAAATACTTTAATTAATTTTTCTGTGAAAATTTTTCAAATAATCATTTTTTGACAAAGTTTAAATGTTTTGGGTATAAAAAAAAATGTATGAAAACATGAGTGACCAATAATTTTAAAATAATGTCGGTTTCAAGTACATTTTATAATGGTATAATTTATTATTGTATCTTATGTAAATTGTGAGTTATTGCTATTAATGTAGTAAAGGAGAATGAGTAAGACCGTACCCAGAGACCAAGTTAATTGTAGCATTGTGAACTATGTCGGTATCTGTTGACCTCATGGAGTAGTTTAATTAATCCTAAGGCAGCATGTCTGAATTCACTTGGAGAAAAAAGATATTTAATGAAGTTTAATTGTTTTTGAGAAGACCATACCCAGAGACAAAGTTAATTGTAGCAGTATGAACTATGTCGGTATCTGTTGACCTCATGGAGTAGTTCAATTAATCCTAAGACAGTATGTCTGAATTCACTTGGAGAAAAAAGATATTTAAGGAAGTTTAATTGTTTTTGAGAAGACCGTACCCAGAGACAAAGTTGATTGTAGCAGTATGAACTATGTCGGTATCTGTTGACCTCATGGAGTAGTTTAATTAATCCTACGACAGCATGTCTAAATTCACTTGGAGAAAAAAGATATTTAAGGAAGTTTCAATTGTTTTATTAAATAGAATAAAATAATAAAATAAAAGAATAGGAACGTTATTCTTATTAATTATTATTTTAACTCTTTTATTTCATTATACATGTATATAAGGTGTAAAAAAATTAACTGCAAGAACTTTAAGAGGTGCTTTAGACCATCGAACTGAACAACTTTCACTATGGGACCAATTCTGAAATCACGAAAAAAAAATCAGCTGTTTCATACATTTTGGCCGAGTAGGTATTGAACTTTTGTATGAAACAGCTGATTTTTTTTTCGTGATTTCGGAGTTGGTCCCATAGTGAAAGTTGTTCAGTTCGATGGTCTAAAGCACCTCTTAAAGTTCTTGCAGTTAATTTTTTTACACCTTATATACAAATTATATTTTTAAATATTAGAATATATTTTTTTTTTTTAAATATAAAAAAAGTAGTAGCCCACCGGTACCGGGAACAGGATCCAAGCTATCGGCAATCAGGGCTCCAGAGAGAAGAACCTCCTAATAATGTGGGTCGTGTCGAGAAGTTCCGCTTTCTGAATCAAGTCCTTGATCCAGCTGCCCAACGAGAGCCTCCTCAGGCGCTGGTCGACGTTTTTGGCTATTAAGCCATAGGCTGTCACGACTATCGGCACAAAAGTCCACATTCCACGTATAAACAACCTCGTTGTTAATTTGTTAATCTTTTGCGGCACACACGAGGTTCCCAATCATGTGAACAATCATTGCGCGCCATTCTAATCGATCAACCACCACGCCATTCTAATCGATCAACCACCACTATATCAGGCTTATTTGCGAACTTGTATTGTGTTTTATTTTTATTTCTTTTTGGTATCTCATTTAATGCTGCATCGTCGGTTACCAGCAGATATGCTGTCTTAGGATTAATTAAACTACTCCATGAAGGCAACGAATACAGACATAGCACAAAATCTCTGCCCCGAATAGCAGAATAGCTATTAAAACATGGGAAAAAAATTAACAAAAAAAAATCTGAGGCGGTACGAAGTTCGCCGGGTCAGCTAGTATTAAATAAAAACCAATATAAGTATGGTAATTACAATAACACATAAAGATAAAGAACTTTCCTATTATTTTATTAAAATAATTTAACTTCCTCACATATCTTTTTTCTCCAAGTGAATTCAGACATGCTGTCTTAGGATTAATTAAACTACTCCATGAGGTCAACAGATACCGACATAGTTCATAATGCTACATTTAACTTGGTCTCTGGATGCGGACTTCTCAAAAACAATTAAACTTCCTTAAATATCTTTTTTCTCGAAGTGAATTCAGACATGCTGTCTTAGGATTAATTAAACTACTCCATGAGGGCAACGAATACCGGTATATCTCATATTTTTTTGGGTACGGGGCCCATATAACTTTACCCATTGTTCTTTGACTAAATAACAAAATTTAAAATATTGGAACAATTTTTACATCCAATTGCAACTGACCACTGGGGTTTAATAAAAAACAACATTTAACATTAATAATACTTTATTTACGACCTTGCATAGGGGGATTTCATAGAAATGTAAAAAACAGGGGGAATTGGTGCCTAAAAGCATTCTTCTCTGCGATGGGCAGAGTGGTGTTATGACACTGTGAGGAATTCTTGAGGGAGCTAGGAAATTAAAGGTGTGCAATATTTGTGGGCAGTCAAAATATGATA
Organism: Amphipoea oculea; assembly: GCA_945859645.1. Taxonomy (NCBI): domain Eukaryota; kingdom Metazoa; phylum Arthropoda; class Insecta; order Lepidoptera; family Noctuidae; genus Amphipoea; species Amphipoea oculea. The sequence goes on from OX243872.1 coordinate 10,240,322, forward strand.
AAAGTTGATTAAATTATAGGAAGAGTTAAGAAACTCTAGGAGTTTCATTTTCAGTCAGGTAGTGAAGAAACAAGGCGTTGTTTGTTTCCATAAAGAACGAATTAACCGCTAAGCTTTAAAAACTAACTCCTTTGAAGAATTTTATAAAAGATGCGAGTGTGCATTCAACGTTTATAAATAGGTAATTTTCTGGTTTGAAACAATTTTCTTTGTAACTTTTATATCGTTAAAGCAATTAGTTTTTTAGTTCTACTTCATAATAGTTAGGTATGAACCTATTGTAATAAAAATGTTCACAGTGTTTTAATACCCATTCACGGAAGTAAAATATTATTGATCTCCTATAACAGGGACCTAAGTAGGTGGTTGATAGTTAATAAAAATTGAGAAAACAATAAAATTACAGCTCAATAAAAGAGCGAATGTGCCGAGCATAGCTGGCGTGATATTAAATTCCTCCAAAAACATAAAAATGATTTTCGATCGTAAAACTATAATTTACAGACGTAAAAATACGCTGAGTTATATGTTACTCCGAGTCTGTGGACTAGGAATATGGCGTCGTATGGTGGGTGACGTGGGTGACGCCGCGCCCGGTCCTACTTATTTCTTCCAGATATTTATGGTCGATGTTTCATAGCAAACCGGTAAAGGTTGTTTAACTAAACTTGACTGTGTATCAGTGTTTGACATTGGTGCTAAATACGCTATTACGTCTAATTGTAATCAAGATATTTAATTACTTATTCCCTGTAAAATTAGTTCAAGTATTAGCTTATCTTCACAGAATTTCAAGGATAACTACCTACATTTACTATCTATCACAGTCACCTTGTTCTTAGTTCTTCAATCATTTTATTGGGGACATCGCGGCATCGGTCAGTTCAACCAGATTTAGCGGGCTGAATTCAGTAAGTATGTCTCTTTGATACTGAACGAACACCAGCCGCCCATAATGATGACTTATGACTAGGACACTTTTTAGGTTTTGATGTCAAAATTATAATACATATTATATGTATAATATTATAATCTTATCATATCTAATAGAAGATTTTTGCATGACTACTGAAACTGAGACACAAAGTGGTAACTTCATAACAGCATTGCTTCGATGTTCAATAATTATCCAGCAGCTTCCAACCACTTTCAACCCTCAGTCGGTTTCTATAAGGTTTCAATCTGATCTGGCAATATAGGCCACCCGTCTTCAGCTATAGTGCCTTCGCGTTTAAGATGTCGTGAGAGATCAGTTGGGGGTAGGGGCAGATACCATAGAAATAGAAAGTAAAACTAAAACAGATCTTAAAAAATTTTGATTGGAAAACCTTTCACGTAATTTCCCCTCCCACCTGAAGGCATGAAGTGCCCATTGCATACCAAATATCTAAACTAAACAGACTACTGGCTAGGTAGATGCTAGATACGACGGACGGTAGCTCCCTCGTATTATTGCGTTTGTTCGGGCTCGTGTGCGTTCTGTAAACACGTGTTTTAATCAAGCCTGTTGCTTCGTTTCCGTTGGCTGCGGCTACTCGGCACTGCGCAAAGAAAAACTTTGCATGTGTTTTATTACGACGGATGCGGAACGCCCTCAGGGCTTAATTTCGATGTCGACCTGCCTGAATTTAATTGTTTTATTGTATGACTATGGATTTAAAATAAGGTTTAGGTTTGCCCTGAAATTGGATTTCCGTTGTGGTTGGTATTTGTTTTTAGGCTAGTCATACGTAAAGTAAATCTAAAGCTGCTGCACATTTTTATTGGATGCCTGCTAGAAGGAATATATTAATATATTATGATAGGATTTCACTTTATCAAGCATCACGTTAATTATATTTCAAGAAAGTACTGTGTTCAGTGAACTTTTATGTTGTCTACTTAATTCGAGAGAGAAGAACAGTTATGGATGGACTCGAACTAGTGAACGCGAACTCGAATTCGTACGAGTATGAGCACGGCAGCGGTACCTACTGTTGACGTGAATCCACTCATTCATATTGCAAGCTTATGATTAGTAATATTACGTAGGTTACTTCTAAGTATTTATTTTAATGGTGTAATTCACTATTGTGAATATATTAAGTATCTATCTTTTAATATAATTAGTACAGTAAGATACTTAATCATCTCACATGTTGCCCACAAACATAAAAAGATATTTCCCTGCTTCGATTTGTTTACAGGGCAGTGTCGCTCCCCAATCGGGCAATCTTCTCGTTGTCCGCGATAATCGAGATGAACAATTTTATTGCGCTCGTGGGCAGGGGAGGTGGCGCGGGGGGTGGCGGTACATTCGATTAAAGCTCGCTGTACACGGAAATTATCAAACGAAACGCACCGACAACTCAGCGGGCCGTGAGAGCCTCTACATTAATAGTTTTTGTTCCCCAACTCGCTCGTTTCGTCGCAGAAAGGTAAAGTTTGGACCAGTTTTTTTTTTATGAACCGTTGTTTTCAGGCGCCTTTCATTTTGGAATACTTTTTCGGTTGTCTCATATACAATATTGAGCTCGTTGCATCTACATAATGCGTCCCATACGGACGTGTGTCTATTGTGATTTAAAATTTCGTACCTTCAAAGAATAAGTTTCCTTTCAAGCTCGCTCTAGTGTGCGTATGAATGTCATGTTGAGTTAAATATATTGCTCCTTATTACTGCTTGGTGTGTCTTTTAGATTCAAGTGAGGAAGAAATTGGATTTCTTTCTGGTTTAAGTGCAGTCAGCAACAAAACTTACTTTTACTTTAAAGTTACTTTTACTTTTGCAAGAAAACACTTTTGCATACTTATCATGTAACAAAATTAAGGTACATACTTTTCAGCATTTCATACATGCTGAAGAAGCATTTCATGTAGGCAATAGCCTAGAGAATACTCATTTTCTATCAGTTTAGATATTTTATGCATAGTACCTACCTACTTTCAAAAATATTTAAGTATAAATATTAGGTCCTTACATATGAAATTGGCGTTTTGTATGGAAGGAACAAAAAGTCGAATATTTTTTAATATAATATATTTAATTAATCAAAGTATGAACCATTGTTTTCAATGCACTTTTGCCATCTTATAGGTAGTTCATTGATCCCTTTACTAAAAAAACCAGTCGGACGGGAATCAATAAAATCTTTGAAGGCGATTTGGACTGCCCCATCGGAGTTGAATTTTTTCCCTTGCAAAAAGTTATCCAAATTGCGAAAAAAATGGTAATCTGTTGGAGCAAGGTCCGGGGAGTACGGAGGATGTCTAAGACATTCCAATTCAAGCTCTTCTAATTTGGTAGCCGTCTGTTGCGCAGTGTGTGGTCTGGCGTTGTCGTGAAGCAGCAGTGGCGTGGAGCGATTGACCAGCCTTGGTTGTTTAGCCGCTAGCTTTTCCATCATGGTTTGTAATTGCTGACAATAGACATCAGCTGTAATAGTCTGGCCAGATTTGAGAAAACTGTAATGAACAATACCGGCACTAGTCCACCAAACGCTTACAAGTAACTTTTTTGGGGTTAATTTTCGCTTGGGGCAGGATTTGGCTGGCTGGCCAGGATCCAACCATTGCGCTGAGCGCTTCCGATTATCGTAAAGAATCCATTTTTCATCACAGGTAATGATTCGGTTTAAAATACCTTCATTGTTGTGCCGGTTCAGTAATGTAACGCAGCAGTCGACGCGCGTTTGCCGGTTTGCTTCAGTCAATTCGTGAGGTACCCACCTTTCAAGCTTTTTAATCTTCCCAATTTGCTTCAAGTGAATTAAAACAGTTTTATCACTAACATCGAAGCCTGCAGCTAACTCGGACGTGGTTTGCGATGGGTCCGCTTCCACAATAGCCTTCAATTCTCCATTATCAACTTGGGTCTCAGGCCGTCCACGGGGCTTGTTCTGCAGGTCGAAATTTCCAGAACGAAAACGTTGGAACCAAAAACGAACTGTGTTTTCTTTTGCAACATGACCGCCATACACATCATTCACCCTTCGAGTCGTTTCCGCAGCACTAGTGCCACGGCGGAACTCGTACTCGTAAATAATGCGATATTTTAAATTTTCCATTTTGTAAAATGAGTGACGCAAACAGAAAAAACAGAAGAAAAAAAACAAATGAATGACGGTCATCGAAGCACAAATACATGAGTAAATAGCTGTACAAATTTGAATTTGGAATTCCTTACCAAAGAGGAGAAATTCGTGATTAAAGTGGCCAGTACGAAAAACGCCAATTTCATATGTAAGGACCTAATATTTATTAATATTAAAGTGTTAAAGATTTTTGTTGCTTGCATTACTTACCTACATAGGTAAGCATTACCCATTTATATTAGGGGCGTAGAAAGCTTCGAAGTTAGGATCCGTAAAACTTAGATCAGTTTCAATTGCCTGAACCATATAATGATTAAAAAGCAGTCGCTAAAGGAATAGGTAGGTACTTTGGCTACTAATGTAAAAATATTATGTGTCACAAAAAATATTGTAGATATAAAAATTGGTACAGATAAGGTTAGTGCAACATTTTTAGCAGTAGAGAGAACCAACGGTACATCCACATACAAATGTACGTCAAAATTCAAATTCAGTTTGTATTGAATGTTTGTTCAGATTTTCCAATCGCACCTCGCGTTAATTTGTTTGTACAAATTTTACCGCACCCACAAACGATTCGATTAAAATTTAGCTCTATATTCAATCTAACTAACGGACGTGTTGTTAACGCGAGCATGTAAAGTTAACACGCAACACAAAGCCGCTACGATCACATATTTAAGCGCAGTTAATAGGCGAGCATTAGTCCATCGCGCGCCGCTCAGCAGACCCTGTCTCTTTGTTCGTAGACTGTACCGCCAAAATATGATTGCACGTCGCAAACACGAATAATTGTAACACTGAAACTGAAACATCAATATGCTTAATGAGAGTTGATTAGCATCGACTACGTGCAAATTATGTAGTCTGACAACGCGCTGTTACAAATTATTGATGTAGGTAGTTACGTACCTGCATTATATCCAGGTACACACCGACGCTAACTATCCAGCTGTTCGCCCAGACAGGCGCAGACAGTCACAGATATAATTAAACAGCGCTCAGCTCATTAATAACATATTGAAACGAGACAGTTTCCCAAATAGCGCTTGTATCGGAGACATTTGAAAATTCACGAGCTATTTTACTTCACCAGACAATAAAAAAGTCATGGCCTGTCCATTTTTAAGTAGTGAAATCATTACTGTCAACATATCCTACTTAGTAAAATTGTGATTTCAATATTGGTAATTGCAATTTTTGCGCTCGTCCCCATACAAACCAGTTGAAAGCATCAATCGGACTATCATTAGCAGGTATTTAGCCTTTCCCCGACTGCGGTTATCAGTCAATTTGTCGAGTGCATTTCCATCTGTGTCCACTCACCGATCCAAATATGCCCTATTAATTATTTATGAAATTAATACGATTGGCAAAAACAACATGTGTATGTTTGTGGGGAGCGCGGTGCGCGCACATGATGCGTCTTTTATTCGATTATTGGGGCAGTGATTAGCGCCGAGCCAGCGACGTAATAATTTATTCTAAACCGGTATAATGTTAGTTTGCGAGGGATGCACTATCTCCTACATGGTATTATTAGAATAACTCCAGTTTTTATTGCGTAGCGGAAATACAATTTTTTGCAACATCAAATCACGAGTTTATACTACACCGTGTAAAATGGTGAGAATGTTTTTAAAATAAACTGGTTAGATAAAATATAATGAGTATCTTAATGGTGTTAGACAAGAACCGGTCATAATAATGAAGTAAAAGTTTTTAATAGGTCTTCATCATTAAAATAGGCGCATTTACGAAAGACTCGTTTCTATTCTTCTGTTCTTAAAGATAAGCTATTTATCAGTTGCTCCAAGTCTATGGTTGCTCCCCTCGTCCTGTCAATTAACATATTTTTATTATATTTAAACACGTGTTCTTAGGCTGATAGCTATTTATTAATCTATCTTCACACAAACTGGGTGTAAGCTACGATGTCTGAAAACTATCGAACTTGTGACCCTGAACACACATCACACGCGATCGCCTCGTTGTTGCGCCATTTGGATAATTAATTAGTTATTTTGCCAAACAAGTACTGCCTAACATTGCAATTGAAGATGTACAGTCTTTGTAAACACGACACAAGACCTGTCTGTAGGCCAAGTTGTGTCTAATAGATACTGTATTATACAGAAGAAACGTGAAGGTACCTTCATAGGTCTAATAATTATATGTCCCAGACTCATTTCAAGTCTAGAGTCCAGGATGTTAATAAAAATACGTTAAATTCACATTTTACGTGTGCTGAGGTATTAAAATTATAGTTAGGTTCCGTGCGACTGATTCACCGAGTTAAGTGTAGTCATATCTCAGGCGAGTTCATCACATATGCATATTATGACATAACTGGGGGTTTTATTGCCACCCGGACAGACGCGAGACGTGGCTAAGGATTCGGACGGCCGCACATCTCGCGTACTGCAATATGATGTGCCTAAGCAAGGACTTTAATACACCTTTACCTTTATGACACTTCCGTACAGGAAGGTGCCATTAATTCCGCGTTTAACTTGTGAACATGAAAATAAGAAAGAATGTTTTATGGTTGGCTCTTGTTATGGAAACCTTATATTTTGAAAAATCGATACAAGGGAGACGACTATTTGATGATTTCAGTGTGCTCATGTAAAGTTTTAAATACATACCTATTCAAACTTACAACAAATAGAATAACAAACTAGATAACACAAGTTAAACTTGTTTCAGTCTAGCTAAATAGGTGCAGATGTTAGTAATAAAATAAAAATCACATGACTATAACTGGTATTTTTTGCATGTTTAGAACTTAGGACTGCTAATAATATCTAGTCAAGTTCCACAATTTAAACAGCAGAAAAACGTTAAAGGATGTCGTAGATTTGAATGTGCAGATACCAGATACGCATGTGTTATAAATAATTCTGGTTACTTTAAAAGTTTGTGCCGTTTTTATTATACAGAACGGAGCTTCAAACCGGTATAAAAGCGATCCCTTCGCGTTGTGCTACAAAGTTGTTCCGATTGCGTAACTTTTAATTTTTTGCATTCACAAAAGAATTTTCCTGACAAAGAGAACCGATTAAAATTTTGACGCAATGAGCGTGTTGGTTGGTTGTGGAACAAGAAATTAGCTGCCAATTGCATCGAACACACTATTATAAGTTGGGCCATTGTTTTACTGTTTTTAGAACTCGTTTGAAGTTATATTAACTTGAATACATTTACGGTACCGTTAGCCCGTACAGTTGTCGGTGTTTGCGGTAGATTCTCATATTTATGCGATATCATAATCGCCAGGTAGCTGATATCATCAGTGAATGCAGTTGGAAATAGAATAAAGGCTTGATTAAATTTCTGATAACGGTTTTCGCGTCGTCTTGAATGCACTTAGACGAAGCGAAAAAAAGCTCATTGATTTGTAAAATTAAAATGTTACCGGAAGCACGTCGGCCTCGCTCCTCTGTGTATAGAGGCGGACGGACTCACAAACATATTAGTATACGTGGGTAATGCCTAGTCAAACGGTCCCGAGGGCGTGCGTGATTGTGCGCGTGTTCTCGGGATCTCCAGTGTCCACTACGCAGCGTCATCGCCCCTCTGCATAACCATGGACACTACAAAACTTCCATAATTGTATATTTATTTGTATTTGGACAGCTGTTTTTAGTTTTACAATATATTTTTCATACCCATTTTTTATAAAGTTTTGTCCGGTTATACCTATGTTCACAAGATTAATGCCTTCATAAAGTGGGTCGTTGACCTTTGGTTTTTGCGTGGTTACTTAAAACTGGCAGGTTTTGTGTCTAATAAAATATAACTATAATGGGGAAAGATATAAGAACCTACCTATTAGCATAAAATAGTTTATTGCTCTCTTGCACTCGTTTGGCAAATGGAAGAATCGTGATGTTAGTCTTTCAATGCTTGATCAGTTCAGTGGGTCTTACATTAAGAACATTTGAAATTAGGAACATCGCTAAAAAGATAAAATAAAAGTCCGTCAGTCATACCGATATCAATAAAGTTTGTATTTAGAATAAAAATTAGAATAATGTTTGTGTCATATAAGAGTCACACACTTGGCTAGACGTGGTAATGGCAGGTGGAGCAGAGCCCTAACGGAATGGTTGCCGAGAACAGGAGAAGGAGCATTGGCAGACCAAAGACCTGGATGAGTCTCGCATGGACCGGGAAGCATGGCACAAGAGAGAGGAGGCGTGTGCTCAGCAGTGGGTGGAACAAGGTGGCCAATGATGATAGTGATGGTGAAGAGTCACGCACTAGAAAGTCTCTTGGACACAAAGTTATAAAAGAATCGAATAAGTGTCGCCTTCAAGAAAATATTATCAGTAGCCTATAGTTACCCAGTCGGTTCAGAATCCTGTAAGTAGCTTAGAAATACCTTGTTTTTTCTTCCATAATTGGGTCACTATGGGAAATATCAAGAAACCGGAGTAAGCACTTCGAATAAACTTGTACCGACTGAGTGCTTAATGTAAAACTTTTAGTGATGCGGAAAACGCTTACATTTCACGTTTCCTTAGGAGGATCCAACGGCTTCTAGGAGATTCCAATTTGGACAAATTCTAGCTAAGTAGGTAATCGACAAAAGTGGTTCTATATGCGAATCTATGAATGGCGGTAACTGCGCACGGACATAAAAATGCACGTGTTTACCGACCCCGCAGGCCAATATCCAACAGACTGATTGCTTCTTTACTGTTACACGATAAAAATTTTATTAGATGCTCATAAAATGTACTCTGACGACTCGCGAGACCCAGTAGCCAATATATTTGAAACTACCCTGTAACCGACCTTTATAAAACTTAAGACTTTAAATATGTGTGCTTCGAACAACCGTTTCGTTCCCAGTTTCTATTATCGACATCATTTTGAAAACAACCTATATAAAGAAAACTACGACCAAAACCCTAATTTCACAAATAGCTTATGAAAAATTTGACAGTTGCAACATATTTTTCAGTACGATTCTTCTCTAATCTAGTTCTATTTGAATTCGTTATACTAAACAAATTCCTAAAAAAATTAAAAAAAATCACAGCCGGTTGGGCGGCCCGTCGAACCGTTCAAATCGTTTAGTAAACACCGAATAGGTCGTGTACAAGTGTGGTACAACGATTTTAATCGAATGGAAACGGAACAAAGTGAAAATGTACACCTCAATTATTCCAGCAGTCGCCGGTGGACAAATATTCATAGGACCACGTGGCCACGGGTAACGTGCACAGTGTGAACAAGGTTTTGATACAATTGTTAATCACCCTGTAAAATTGTTTGCGCTTATACCCACCTAGATTTGTATTCTGTATGTTAATTTTGATGATACTTTGTTAGCATTATTGCATTTGAAAATCCTAAAAAACCAAACCACAGATTAGATTTTCAGGATTTCGCGAAACTGAAAAAAACTGAAATGTTTATTTATTTTGTACTTGAACTTTTAAGAGACGATATTTTTTGACAATATTTTTAAAGTAAGTAGATGCTTGCTGGGTTGTGGCTACAGTTAAGCCACTGAGTACCTAGTTGTTGTATTTGCCACAATCTACTGCAGCATCCGGTAATCACTAAGTAAAAGTTAATTTAAACGTCATGCATAGGAGTTCTGGCCAAGCTTTCATTTATTTTCTTGACAAAGTCTCAAAAATAACAAATATTTTTGAGTGTGATATACGCGTCTACTTCTTTGCTATTCCCAAAGGTATTCTATTAACTTACTATGAGTTATGACTAATCATAAACAGACAAGCAATTTATTAACTCATCCAATGGTCTTCCAAATAGGTTGCATTCTTCAATGACGAACTGCCACAACGTTGTTACTCTATTAAAAAATTCACTTACACGCGATCACATCGTTGTACAGTTGGTTGTATATAAATAATACATAGCCTTATAAGGGGCCTATTGTAACTTTACAGCGGGAAACGTTCGCAATTAAATCAGACGGCTGTTGGAATGGAAAAAGTTAATGGATTTCTAATAGAATTTTTTATACCTCAGTCATCCCGCACAGATAAGAATTTGCTGCTTTTTCGTTTTATTTACAGGTTTTTGTTAATAACTTGCTTATTAATAGTGTAATGTTTCAAATATAACGCCAGTAGAAAAAAAAAATAACAATTGTATAATTTACTTAACTTGTTGTTAAAAGTTATGTTTTCTTTTCATGAAAATAATGAATAGGTCCTGTCTGAAAAAAAAATGGAAATAAAATTACTGTAGTCATAGCTGTACAAACCTTACTCGAATTTAAATGTCCACAACAATCCTTCACAGAGACGGTTGGTTGGACCTACGTGACTAATACCTAGACACAAACGAGTTACCACTTACTGTGCTGATACCTGCTGACATTTATTACTGCGTGAGACGTTTAGAACCACATATTTCTCGACAGTGCCCATTTTTAAACATTTCTTGGGACCTATAATGCTAATTAAATATTAGTAGTCCGTTAATAAACTGTCTATTATTGCTTAAATCTCATAAAAGAACTCAATAAAACGTAAAGCTTTGGTCCGTGGCGTTTGGCCTTAGTTCGAGTCTCCAGCAATAAAATACAAATACAGTCGATTGAAATGCAGGACGAACCGAGCTGTTTACTTCATGCCGAAGCCGACTCGCTGTCGTCCAAGGCAACGATAACTAAGATTGCTTTTTTCAGTTTCAATCGCTTGTAAATTGTTATAGTGCAAATTAAAAGTTCCATTAACTTGCCGGTTTCATGGAAATACCTCTCGATTGATGTTTTTGTACAATTTTTTTATTAAACTAAGCAACTTCCATTGTTTTCTGTTAGTTACATAATCGTTACTTCTTTTCTGTCGTGTTTGAATCAGAATTTCGACAGGAATCTTTGTTTTGGTAAATTATTAACACCTAATTAACAATTTTTTACAGCTTTTTTCTCAGCTTTTTTCTTGGATAATGATGCACATAAATACTTGACTAAGTACGCAAAAAAAAAAATAACTTGATCATACGTACGCTCTACCTGCAACAACAATTAATACCCAAATGCGAAGTAGATCGTGATTGCGAATTTAGATGAAAACCTTCACGGTTATCAATAACCCCTTAATTAAGTCCGAAGAGGTATTAACGCGATAACAGTTAATTAATAAGCGATCAAGCACAATTGAGCCAATAATAAATCAGTATTCCATTCAGTGGTAATCTGGCAGAATGGCGATTAACATGGAGCTCACGCTGTGTAAGGTCACATTATTGTAATCTTCTATTAATTCGTCACACCCTGTAACTAGTCTTAGATAATACTGACCCTCTCGATCTCTATGGTCTGGTGGATGGTGGATTTGCACTTGTTGTCATTGAGAACTATTGTTTACATAAAATTTTACTTGTGAATTGCCTTCATTTTGGTTTTGTTTAAATTTCCATTTTTTTTCAGTTCTCCACATATTTATTCTAATAACCGTACATTGTACAGTATCTCAAGAACATATAAGCACAGAAAATTTTAATGAAATGTTGGATAAACTGATACTACAGACCCAACAAATAAACGAAACTGGCCCTAACGCTGACATAAAAGATTTAACTCCTGATGTTGAAACAGAACCAGGAAATGATTCAAATATATATTACTTTAAGACGTACATGGCCCCACATATCAATTTTAAATCTAGCAGTGAGACTCTACATGCCAGTCGACATTCAAATAAAACTGTCCAAAGTCATGAAGTTTCCAATCAAGATCATGATCTGACTTCAGAAGACGAGGCGTCTCCAGGCGCAAGTGTGAAATCTAGAAAATCTTTCATAGGAGTTGAACATCATAAACAATTTCTACATGGTGGTCAAGAAAGTGTATATTCAGAATATAAGTCACGGGCAGGGCACATAGACGAAAATGAATCTTTAGAAAATTTATTAAAAAAAGAAATAATCTCAGAGTTAAGTACAACCAATGATAATAAACAGATATCTTTTACACAAAGCGGTCATCAAAATCAACAGTTAAGCATATTGCATAAGTATCCTGAGATTATCATTGATCACATTACCTACGACAATGAGGAAAACGATAAAAACAAAATAGTCAAAATAAAACCTACTCAGGACGCTCAGCACATGCAAAATGTAGTTAAACTAAACAAAAAATTTCAAAATCAGCCACCTCGTAAAATCCGTTATAACATACCAGAAGAAGAATTTGAAATAGCAGATCATGATCCTTCAGAACACTTTGGGCCAAGAAATTACTTAACTCCCGAAATGAAAGGCTTAATCGATGCAATCATACAAAAGAAGGTGATGCATGATGCTCTTTTGAAACAAACTACAGAAAGTGAATCTCGAAAACAAAGCATGCTACTAGAGAAGATTTTACAAAGGCTACCTGAAAAAAGGCAAATGTCTAATAACGTTAAGTCTAGCTACTTGCTCCGTCATGAACGAATTGCACCGGCAGAAATGGAGACATTATCACATTTGCGTAACTCTCTCGAGACTTCACATAGGAGTGGCGGCAATCATCTCAAGAAGTCATATTTGAATGCGCCATTTGTGCCTAGCAAATGGGAGATCCACAACCGTTTGTTGAGGACATTGGTGCGAATGTGCAGGCCCGAAGGCCTCAAACGTACTCGCCTTGTAGCTGGCTTGATTGACAGAATTGTGCCCAACATCGATTATCGACCTGTATATTACGATATGTAGAAGAAATAAAAATGTGTTCATAAGCATTCGTGTTTGTAATTATAATTTCGTTACCTAAATTTGGGTTGTTCATAATCAGTCACCGGCAGCTAGTTAGCGAAGTTGCGACTCGGGAACACAAAGAAGCTATCCGCAATTCGCAGTCTAACTAGTGAGCAGCGAGCAAACACGATCAAACCGAAGTCCAAACTGCGCTCAAAGATCTAGTTAGCTGCGGGGATGACTCCACTGTTCATTGCCATGTTTGCTATTTGCTGACGTGGTTAAGAACAGTATCTGCCAATGAGTTCACAACACTGCTGCTGAAGGAGGTGTAAATCTATTTTATATTGTGTAGGTTTCTCTTGCTGCGAATTAATTAAATCCAAATCTTGGAAGATTTTGCGGGTGGTCTAGTGAGGAGCTCACGGCTGGTATGGATACTTGTGTATTCATGTTTGTTGCAATAGCACCGCGTTGTTTAACTATGTATGATCAAAATCTTGCTCCTTTTTACTTTTGCTATGGGATAATTTTTTTTTCTATTACAACAGCTACTTTTACAGCTTGATCGCTTTTAGATAAAATATATAAGTACTTAGCTGTAAGTTATGTTAACTAAGTAGAAAATATTCCTAAGTAATATTTCAAAGTTCAAGTTCGATCGTTGCGGCACTTATTTCGACATTTTCAAAATTTCCACACACAAAAACAATCAAGCGCATCACGAAAGTAGTTTATTAATGAGCCATTTTTTTGCTCGCACGTGTATCGTTCCCGCGGGTAAGAGGGGAAGTGCATTAATTTTTCACTGTTGGTTGTTAGCGGCACATTATAACAAGACAACTTCACACTCGGCGAGGGGGCGGGGGTAATCCTTGAACGCGTATTTTCACGGCACGTGTTAATCTCCGAGAGGAGCTTTCAATAGCGTTTCGCATATAGAAAAGTTTATGCGAAAATGTTTCCAACTCCTCACAGGCGCGTCGGGTGAAGTTGTATGTTAATGTGTTTCCCCTTTGTATCAGAACTGTCTGCTTGTTAAACATTATCAACCTTTGTGTTTAATATTGTAGGTGTAGGAGGGTGATGCGATTTATTTGTGTTTATGGACAGCTTAGGTCAGAGTTTGGAAACAAAACCAGCATCTACTTTAGTTATATGGCGTGTTCTTTTTTCATCTGAGGTTCAATAATGTTTCAACTTGTTAAAATTTAGGAAGAAAATACTAGTTACATTTGCCGAAAGATAAACACTATAAGTATCGCTGTACTTATTTAAGTATAGTGTTTTTCTTTCGGCAAATGTCGCATGTTTTAAATATTTTATTTTATATTATTTTTAAAGCTTACTCATTGCCTTTCTACAACTAGTCGGTTCATAAACGCAACACTGCATCTAGTTCATAACGCAATACGTTCAACTTAGCTGTTTATGTTGTCTAAACTGTTTTGATTCAACATGAAAAATATAGCGTAGTCACAAACGCGCCACCAGGTTTCCATTAGACCGCCGAGTTAGTCTTATAATGAACTGCAATAATCCCGGCTAGGCTAGAACAAAGTAAATATTTCCCCGTGTGTGTAGCTTTTAAGAAACTTATACAAATCCAATTTATTTTCCATTTCCTCACTTCATGAAAACTTAAATATGCTCGCAAGGTAAACCACTTTGAAAGCAATCCTTTGATCGAGCTTATCTCTTTATGCAAAACTCTATCAAAATTTGATGCCTCAAATACTAAACTTTACTTTTATATGATACTTGGAAACTTGTTTATTATAACTTTCAAAACAACTTTTAATTTGCAATGTTAGACGACTTCGACGCGCTTAGACCCTCAGCATTATCGAATTATATGATAACGTAATAGGTATAGCCCTCATAGCTGGATCTACGTTAACAATGTCAAACCCTCCATTGATTAAAAGCTAGCCCGTAAATTTTCTGAAAGTAGACAAAAAGATTGAGATAAGGCAAATTGTTCTGCTTATCTGTTCCATAAGAAATGCTAAAATAGAGTTCGGTACAGGCAGGTTTAATAAGAATTCAAACGACAGAGCAGGTTACAGAGGCGCTCTGCTTAATCCGGATAAGCGAACTGAATCGGGAAGGCATCATTTCATTACCCACTATCGCATCCGTTCAAACAAAAAGCATATTCTGTATGCAGTAGGTACGTACCAGTACTTGTTTTACGTACCTACCCTCTTTTATCCGTTGCACCTTGTTAGTATTCAACGAAATAAGGAAAGTAGTTAAATAATTGAGTAAAGGAATCATCAAAATAGGTACATTTTTTAACTGCAGAGCTCTTGACTTAAGTTTTGATGAAGAGTCACCATAATATCCTAATGTCCCTCATTTAACATAGGTGTATGTTTCAGCAGCGTTAGCGTAGGTACCTATTGTACCATAAGAAATTAAAATAGTAAAAAAAAATGAAATTCCTTTAATAGGTATCGGCAAAGTCCAAACGGCTGCCATGCAGACAATTCTATACGGAGCGGGTTTATTGATTTTAACCTAAAACTGAAATTGCTAATTAATGGGCCAATCAAGAATAGATAATAGACCACAGGGATTTGTTTAGGCTATTTCAATAGCTTTTAGGAATATCTGAAGTAATATGGATTGAAAACCACATAGGTACCGCTGAAAAAATGTTGTCATGTTCGTTTTGACTTAACAACATAATAAAAAAACCTCCAGACCGTAATTCGGCCATGGCGGCCAATTTCAACTGAGACTAGCCTTTGGCGTGGGAGATATTATAGTGCACAAGTGTGTGCGCAGACACAGGTGGATTCTCTTTTCCCTCACTCTCACACAATCCAACACGACAGGAAAGAGATCAAGCGCAGGACCAACGGCTTAACGTGCTTTCCAAAGCACGGGGGGATCACACCGCCATCTTTCAAACTTCGGGCTGCTACTAAGAAATTCCTAATGGAAAAACCCAATTGGTAACACTTTACCCGACCTAGGAATCGAACCTAGGCCCCCACGCTGAGCAGCCGTGCTTGCGACCACGACACCAACGGGGCTTAATAACATGCAGAGAGTAGCATTCTATTTTTGTTTCAACTTCTGCACATAGCCCAAAAACTTATTGCGAATAGACACAAACGGCACTGTGTAAAATAAGTTCTTGAGCGTTTCAATAATTGAAACGGAAGGAAACAATGTAACCTCATCAAAACATAGTGCGATCCGCATAATATCCGTACTTAAAGTGTCTGTCGGGGTATACCTGCCCACAGTACCCACCTCCACCTCAGTGTTTGTAGACGAGACGATATTTTTACAAAAAGACTGCAGTACGTAGCATTATTCTTCGTACTTCAGTGGCTTCAATTTCAAAAATGTTCCATGTGTAAGCAAAACTGGACTTTTAGAAAAAAATGGGTTTTACTGATTGGAAGAAGACGAATTTATTATGAAAATGACTGGTATTTTGATAAATGAAGGTATTCCTGGTATTTTCTACATCTAAATTAATACTATTATTTAGTTTACTACGTATCAAATCTTAACCATTTATTTAGACTAGTGTATAGTGTACCCAAAATCGTAAGTGCGGATCAAAAAAATAAAAATCAACGCAGGTCCGATACAACATAAGTTTTTAATTATATATGTGCCTTTAGAAGACGCGACAATACACATGCAAAATTTTTCATTCACAACAGACATCGTTCGCGAGGTAGCACTCGAAAGTTTATGGATTGTGTATGAAACACGAATTAACTTAGAAAAGTAGTTCGACATACCGTCACACAGTCACACATTCGCGCTGAGCGGAATCACAAAGAGCTAAACATTAACGCGAGCTAGTTACTTATCTGAAAAGCTATTGCGAAGTTTTCGACACTTTTGCATGTATTTTCAAACAAGTTTATAATTTCGCGCGACAGTTCATTTTTTTTTTGTTTTATTATACATATCATTTCCACTGGTCCTTGGAAGTTATATTAGTTGATAAGTAACTACAGTTGACTGTTTTGTTGTTGATGTTGTTGTCGAAGCAGTAGGAAAAGAAGATCAGGAAATATCTAATTTAATTATTTTGATTTGAAGATGAAAGACACGGAAAACTCAGTCCTTACATAATATATTTGCTTCGATTCTTCAAACAAGATCATCAGCCTTTATAATTATTTTCAATAACATGTTTTTAACATTTATTACGTACGCCATGCTCCATAAAAAATAAATTGACTAGCTTGTTAATTCCATGAAAATTGAAATTGAACTGTGAAGTGACATATGACAACTAGGGTCGGTGGTTGACGACTAGCCAATTACGTCATATCCGCTATTTACAGGGTGACACTTAGCACGTCGTGGCGCCCCTTTGCTGATGATTGCGGTTCGCGTGCGATTCTCCTGCGTGTTGCCTGCGACGACGCTTTGTCAACAATCGGTGACGGTTCCCGGTAACGTGATTATGTTACCTACGTGAAAAAATTCTACGAAAGTGTACAGATTATGCCTTAATATTTATCAATTTAAGATAAATGTTCCTTCATATTGTTATTTTACCCTGAAAGTTTATTTAGTTACAACCGTAAAATCGCCAAAAGTCCCGTTTTGCGTATATCTGGTAATTTAACCTGCCAGCTATGAGCATAAAACGTGAAAACTCAGAGACTTTATTTTTTCAAGAGGGCACACACTTAGGTACCGTAGGTGAGCGCGGGTTACGCTTGTTTTACAACACTTTAAAACAAGGCACTAACGTCTTGTAGACGCTACGCGCAAACCGACGAAAGAAAAAGAATGCATACCGGTTTATGTTTGCGGTCTCCCGGGCTATTTTCAACCGAAATAATTAAAAGTTTTTACGATCGCCTCTCTACTATCGTGTAAAGGATACGACGACACGCGTGGTAACTGTGTGAATACGAACTTAGCACTAAACTCGGGTTATTGAGGGCGTCTCAAAACTCAAACGATTGTGCTACAGCCGGCTGTAAACCGATATGTACACATTAAAAAGAATATACCAACATTTTTATGTATTCGTGTTCCAGTACTCAAAACCGTAAGTAGATGTATTTATTTAACACACGGGGAAATGTTATTGGAAAAACGTAAAAGTGGATAATACAGAAGTAAAGTGATATCGATTAATTCCACCATAGGCCACGGGCGAATCGTTATTTAAAAATACCATAAGTGTGGTCCCATGCAAATGCCAGTCGATCAATTTTTAATAGTTCGCGTAAATATGCATAGAGAGGCAATTTACGTTTGTGAGCATGAGTTGATATCAATTTCGGCGATGGTTTTTGCAAAAGAGCCGTTGCAACAAGGTTAATAGTGGGTTATTTCATCGACAGTACAGCCTGTGATGGCACCGCTTAGTGAAAGGACTCTCGGATTCATAATAGAGATATTAAAATGCGCTTTTCGTTCGTTTTTCTGGAAAAATAACTGCTCGTGGTGAAAATATTGTGTGCACGGTTTGTGTTGAAGGCTTTAATTGTTTGCTGTCTTTTGTAGACTTGCTGGCATGAAATAATGTGAGTTTTAGATAACGTGGTCTTCTTGTTTTTAGTACCGAAATAATAAATAAACTAATATAGTTTTAATTAGCGGGCGATTTAGTATAGGTACTTGCATGTTATAAATATTTGGAGTACTTAGGTAATCACTTCTCGCCTCAGAAGGCATCCAAAATCTAATAACTTAGAAGTGAGTTTAGAATGATGTATGTTTATTTTAATAATGATACAAAGATAACTTCCCGGCCGCAGCATGTGGCCTGGTTTTTCCAAGGCTGCACTAGGTTTGTCCTCACACACGTTGAACGATCTAGCCTGGCATAAACTAGTTAATCCAAAAAACGGGTTTGGCCGGTAACCTTATATCTGGGCAGAAAATTGTCTAACTTTTCGTAGTCCCGAAACTTTCCTGTATTATTCGGGTCACAATAAAAACTCCTTCCAACTTGTGCACACGTGTAGTCTCATAAGACACTTCTCGGTGCACTCGTACCTACTGATACGTCTCATACTTTACGACGCTCAGTGACGTGCTCGGCTGCTCGCGCGCTTTCCATATAATTTTCCTTGCCGCTTTACAGCGTCGTTTTCGCCCATCGTAAAGACTTTTAATTATATCTGACGAGGCAAAATTTGACCCGCCGTTTAAACCTTATGCATTCTTTGCACTTGCCGTTTTAGGGGACCATTCCAACTTAATGGTTTTCGTTTAAATAGGTTTACTTCACATTTCTTATGTCCTTTCCTCTATTTATATAAGAAAGTGTATCTGTAAAGAATCCATATGTGGCTCAGACAACTTAAATAAGTTCATACATCTAAAATTATTCTAACTTTAATGTAGGTGTTATAAGAACGTCAGAAATTGACGTTCGTATAACACCTACACCTGTTTCTAGTTCAAATAAGCGGATTAAAAAGTTGGATATGAAATCACAATGAACTCCCAAAAAGTTTCATTTATTATGAAAACTTCGTCGTTTTGTATAAATTGAAGTTGGAGTTTAATGTTCAACTTATATTTGTAAGCAAAACAAAGGAATACTTTGTTTACAAGCTTTCCTTGTCAATTAACGAGGGGTGCAGATAAATTACATGTGTTTAATTAAAGAGTGCTCATGCTGATGGAGGTAGCAATTAGTTGACTCTCCGTGTTCCTCGCAGAATGTACTTACTTGTATAAAAAGGCGTTTGATCCAAATAGAAGCGTGTTTACATAAACATGTCGTTTACAGCTCGCTCTACCGATCACTGCATCTGCTGTAAACTTTTAATTGCGCGTCTCACGCGGCTACGGCCGCTACACTACACACTACGCGGAGTACACGGACTACGCGCACGTAGACGCTCTACGAGCTACAACAGTTGGCCGAAGCCATTATTGTATTATCTGAGAGAACTGTCAAAACTCTTGATATGAGAAAAGAATTTTACGTAAAACGTAACACAATAAAATTCTCTCGATAGAAATGTGTATGAAGGTAATTCACCAATTCACCTTTTGTTTTTCCTTGTTCGTTGTTGATAAATTGTTCCGAAACTTTGGTTTGAAACGTGGATACGTATATTTGACATGTAAGTACCTCTAATCAAGTTTTAATTCGGAGTTGAACAGAGATTCCGTCGGGCAAGTCATTAGGAACACTTCACACTACTGGTAAATAATGCAATTTTCTCATCTAATTTGAACTAGCATTTTAAATTCTGCTAAAATCTAATAAAGTCAAATTAGAATCCAATGTAGTCACGGGTTAGGGCTTGGTCGAAGTTGCAGCTGGTAAACTGACTAGATATTCTTTAAACCGTATTTTAATTATTCTTTGTCCATTGTTATGAGTTCATGATACAAAACATTTTACCTACCGTTTACGTATGAGATAAGAATCTTCTGAAGAAATCTCTAACCGGTAATTATTATAATATAATATTAAATTACAAATCCACATTGAATGGCATAATCATACAATACTTAGAACGGCAGTTTTACCATTTTAAAATTACTATATATATCAGTAATTTATATGGGGTACGTACATAATAGAGAGTATTCTATACATTCACCATCTTATTTGTTCCTCAGTTTCAATTTATGACTAACGTAATTTACTTAAAATTTTAATCAATCAATCAATCAAAACATTGTATTTAACATACGTCAAAAAAAATGTCAGAAGCTAGTGCACGGTTCCAATTGGTCGTTTCCTATGGAGAAGAGCCGGCAAGAATCTGCGAGGTTACTCTTTTAAAAATAATTTGCATTTACAATGTTTTCAAATTGCAGTGGACAGTGTAGACCTGTCAACAAGTTCCAGGTACTTAATAAAATAGAAAATGGTCTACAAATCTACTTCGTCTCATGCTATCATCCATCCCTCGCTATCCGCCTCCACTGCGACCCTCGCCCCCTCCTTGCACCAGACACCCGGCGTCAGAATTAGACTGCCACGTGTATAATTCATCCAGATCGGACGAAACTTTTCAGCTAATTATTATATCCCATATTCCGATTGACGGGTCTGTATGAAAACCTTAATTGATTGATCATTTTATGAATATGGTTTCTGTGGTATTAAATAGTTTTTATGTATGTGAGCGAGGGTGAATGTCTAGTCTAGACTATATTTTTTGTGGAAAATAATACTTGATTTTGCAATTTTTATACTAAGGTATTTTATCCTTCTCTAGTGTAGAGAGTGATTCTGTAGGAGCACAGGTGGCCCAGTAGTAACGGCCGTGACTCGTATGTGGCCGTAGGTTCGAACCCAGACAGGCACTTTACTTTGTGTAAATTATTTCATAACCCCTGCTCTCAAAACGGTGATGGAAAACATCGTGAGGAAACCGGCATGTCCTAAAACCAAAAATTGGAAGACATGTGACACCTACCAACCCGCACTGGGCCCGCGTTATGGATTATGGCCCACTCCCTCTCACTGAGAGAAGGCCTTTGTTCCAGCAGATAGGCGCTTGTGTTAGTGTTCGAACGAAAAAAAAACATACAAACATATGTGAAACTACTTCAGTCATAAAATTTTATTGAAAAAAAAATACAATAAATCACAGCCAATTTACGTTTCATTGCCATTATAAAATAATATATTATATTTTCTTGAAATACTAGTGTTTATATTATGAAAGTAATCCAGAAATCCTGTAAAAACCGCACTATTTTTCTTTAATTATTAAATATGTCATGAACAAGTAGCAGATAACAGCCACAGGCTCCACTGGGATCAACTATGTAATTAAGTACTGCCATCAGTTTTCCTAGATCCTGTTAACATTCTCGTAATAACTTGTTTTCTGTCATTGAGTAAATAGCTTTTAAAAGGAGAACAGCTATTGTACCTACCTACATGTTATCAGAATGACATTTCCAATCATTATCCCCATAAATAATAGGAGGAGACTATGGGCTGGTTTTTCAATCGACAAATACATATTTGTAGAATAAAATTGACGCCTGACAGATTTTGTACGGAAGAACTGTCAAAAATTCAAAATGATTCCTCGGATAAAATTATCTGGCGGAGGAAAAATCAGCCCTAAATAAAACAGGTTTATTACCTACATATACCTACACCGTGTTCTTCACGATATCCATAAACTTTGTCAAACGCTTCTATAGCTTTTACAAGTTAAATCTAAGAGCGGAAGTAGTACTTAAAAAGGCTTCGTTACAAAGTAATTTCATTTAGTGAAATTTAATTGAGCTATGCAGTAAGAAAGGGTCTTGACTCAGTTTTGACAAGTTGTAGCCCGCCAAATCTTATGACTGAAAATACGTCATCGTTGCCAATTCGGATAAAGAGGCATGAGAGAGGATTTACGTCAAGGTATTTAGTTTATATGAAAATTAACAAAAAATAAGAATTTGTGTCCATAATGAAAAATGCTTATTTCTATGGTTTGAACATCTGGTCGAAGTTTGTATGTATATCGTCCGGAACACGGTGTATAATCGTCATTCCTATCTCAACTCTTATTAATAACTAGCTATTTCTCCTGTCGTTTCAGAGTTTTGCTCGGCTTCTAAGGGTCATAGGGTGACGTTAAATAGCCTAAGTATAACTTCCACAAAAATTAGGCTATCAGATGTAAAAATTTTTTGAAGTGAAAACTTCTTTAGCGGCGTTGAACACTTTTTGTAATGGGTAAAAAATGTTAAACTCGCGTCAGGACACGTGACCGTCAGGAGAGATTTCCCCCCCCCCCCCCGCCTCTCTTTCTACGGCGGCGCCAACCGAAGTGAACCAAGTTTAGTGACACACGACAATGGATGGATGGATTGGATGGAGTGGAAGTGGAAGTGGAAGCGGAAGTGGAAGTCGAAGTCGAAGTCAAAGTCGAAGTCGAAGTCAAAGTCGAAGTAGAAGTCGAAGTCGGAGTCGAAGCCGGAGTCGAAGTCAAAGTCGAAGTCGAAGTCGGAGTCGAAGTCAAAGTCGAAGTCGAAGTCGAAGTCGAAGTCAAAGTCGAAGTCAAAGTCGGAGTCAAAGTCAAAGTCGGAGTCGAAGTCAAAGTCAAAGTCAAAGTCAAAGTCGAAGTCGAAGTCGAAGTGGACGTGGACACACTGCTGTGTATTCGTAACATTCGTGTATATAAAGTGTTTAAAATATGGAAATTGAACAAAGTGCATCTATTAATGAAAAAAGGGACGCAGAAATAGTGAAAAAAAATGAGTTATATTAATTCAATTAATAATTGATTTATTTCAACGTTAATATTCAAGTTTTCACTTCTGCCGGCACTCCCGGAGTGCAACCCGTCTTTTTTTTTTTTTTCAAATCCAACTGGTAGTTCCAGAGCGCGCACGTTCCACAGCACGTTCTAACAAAAGAAAAACAGCTTTATTACACTAGTATACATAAATAAACTCACGTCTTCTTCCCAAAAGGGGTAAGCTGAAACTAGAGAATGCCACCTGCTACGATCCTTACATATACTCCTTTTAGCGATATTCACCAAACTCTTATACCTAGAATAAGTCTTATCCTGAGAATAAATTATGAACTTTTGACTTTGGTAAAATCAGCCCTTTGTATAGTATTAGTATAGATAACCTTTAACCTTTATATTTACTTCTTATGTACCTACCTAAATACCCATTGTATGTAAATAATTGCTAATAGCGACTATTGTGTCTGCCTAGACTATCCGATTACCGATTGATTCCTCAAATACCTACTAATTTATGTGATAACGAGGTTTCACGTGTTAATTGTCCATTACGGGAAAATTAAATCATAGCTAGTTTATAGGTAAGTATATTATCAAGGGGTGAGATATTGTAATATAATACAATAAGGGCTGATTTTTCAACCGACAGATAGTTTTTATTCGTGGAATAATTTTAATGTCTGACAGTTTTAGTATGGAAGAACTGTCAAAAATTCAAGATTTTGAATTTTATCACATAAAATTATCTGTCGTTGGAAATAAGTATAACAAGAAAATTAGAAAACAAAACTTTCAAGTATTGATTGGTAAAGTGTTAAGTGATCGATTTTTTTTACTACCTACCTATTGAGGTTTGTATGTTCGTTTGTATGAGAAAAGTTCCTTAAAAAAGCGATACCGTCACGTAACTGATGCAATGAAGGCAATGCTTACAGAGAGCGTTTTTGAAGCCATAAAGTCAAACACCGGTGCCGTCACATTTTCATTACGCCGCCGCCGCCGTCTTTGCGACCGTGGCAGATATTTTTTTTGTAATTATTCACATACCTAACAAAACAAACAAATAATAGAAGTGAGAATTAAGAACTTAATGGGAACAGTTCATGCCTTGGTAAGAGTATTAGCTAAGTAGTCAGCAAGATGGTATCGGGGCTGATTGTCCAAGGAGCCCTTGACATAGCTTTAGGTACCGAGCTAAGTACCTTTAAAAATTCGAGCCATAATTTTGAAGTAGATTGCCTTTTTTTTTACAGATGGGTTTTTGTTATTATTTAATGGTGCTTCCATTCAATAATAACAAAAACCCATAATTTAACCATTAATTTATTTATTTATTTATTTATTTATTTATTCAGTAGTACACATACATTTGATACATTTAAGTTGATGCCAACATAAACTCATTAGAGTTTTACCGTGCACCAAAATCATCGACTACATAATTTAGTTAATATAACCACTTAAGTAGGTACTTAGGTAAAAAGTAACAACAAAAACAAAACAAAAAATCAAATTACAACGGGTATAAGCGAAATATTAGCTAATTACCATTGTAACCAGTGCACATCAGTGACCAATCCGTCCGTCAAAAAGTGGTGGAGAGTTTTAAAATCGATACAGGCTGTTCCTAAAAGTACCTATATGGTTTTTAGTTTTAAATTTTATTTGTGTTATGATATTATTGTTAGGTATTATTTTTGCTTTGTTATTGTTTTAAACTATTTATGTATGATGAATTAAATAATTGATGTTATTTTATTTTTATTAATGTATTTAGGTGTTTATATTTTGTAAAAAGTATTGCTTTAATTTGTATTTTATGTTTTTCCGCGTTATTTTGTCCCTCAATGATATAGGTAGCTGATTAATAAGGTAAGGTATTATATACTTTAACGATCTCTTGCCGTGTAGATTCGTGTACTTTGGAAGTAACAGCTGAGCATTGATGACGCTTCGAGTCCTAATTTCATTACTATTAACGTTTTTTGTTTTCTTAAGATTTTCATTAAAAAATTCTTCTTTTAGCAGTGCAAATTTAGTTTTTTCATGTATTGGTATTATCTTGCAAAATTCAAATAATTTGTGGTAGTCATTTTTGTATTTCTTCTTAATATTATGCGGGACAATTGCTTTTAATATACGTAGTTGGATTGCGTAAATTTGATCAAGGTGTGTCTTGTACGTCCTACCATAGCTCGACAGACCATAAGATATCGTTGATTCGACCAGGGCTTTGTAAAGCATTAACAGAGTTTGATATGGAATTTTGTATTTAATAATAGAGAATTTAGCTAGCATACATCTCAATTTATCACACACCCCGTTAATGTGTTCCTTCCAATTAAGTCGGCTATCGATGATAAGTCCTAGGTATGTTTGGCTATCTACGAGATCTATGGATTCACAGCTGCATGGGTTGGCTACTTTATTGGTGCAATTGTCATGCAAACACTCATGACAGTGAGCTATTAGTTTAGGTAAGAAAATGCTTCTATTTTGACTGGAACTGATGTACATTAGTTTGGTCTTACTAGCGTTTAATACTAGACCAGCGTCATGAGACCATTTAGTCAACAAGTCGAAGTCCTCTTGTAGTTGCCTTTGGGCATCACTAACACTCCGTCCAGCAGCTACAAGGCAGGTGTCGTCGGCGAACTGATAGATCTCGCACTTTTTTATGACGTTAACAAGGCTATTTACATAAGTGAGGTAGTGCAGCGGTCCCAGGACCGAGCCTTGTGCCGTTCCTTCCGTTACGATGACTGGTTCACTAGTCGCGTCATTGACTCTGACCATGTATTTTCTGTTATCAAGATAGCTTCCGCACCAATCGTGCATTTTGCCTCTAATTCCGCTGTCATGAAGACACTCCAGTAACCGCTCATGTCTGAGCGTATCGAATGCCTTGCTGTAGTCTATAAATACTACTAAAACGTGCTGTTTTTCATTTAAATGTTTATGAATACTATCTGTGAACGTTGATAACAGTTGTGTGGTATTCTTTTTTGGTTGAAAGCCATATTGCTTGTCATTTAGTATTTTATTTTTTTCATAAAATTCGTGTATTTGTTTACAAATGTATTTTTCTATTATTTTATCAATAGTAGGCAATATAGTAATAGGTCTGTAGTTGTTGTAATCCAGCCTGCTACCTTTTTTATGAATCGGTCTGACAATCCCTGTTTTAAGTGTCGATGGATACTTGCCTGTTTGTATGCTTAGATTAATTAGGTTAGAAATCACTGCTGTGATTGTCATACACAACGATTTTATATCTATGGCTCTAATTCCATCTATTCCTGGTGCTTTATTATTATTCAAAGACATAATGATTTTTTTAACTGAGTTAGGCTCCGCAGGTTTTAAGCGCATAGAAACGTTAGCTGGAGTTGTGTAGTTTGTTTTATTTAACAATGCTTTCGAGCACTTAGGAATAATTATTTTTACGCTTTTATCGAAAGTGTGTGCAAAATTATTAGCAATATCTGTAGAAGTTAAGTGAGTTTTATTAAATGAATTCTGAATAGCATCATCAATAGAATGTTTTATTCTTCCTGTAATTCGATTAAGAATTTGCCACAATTGTCTAATATTGCTCTTATTTGATAAAATTTCTGATTTTATGTTATTGTTTTATGTATTAAAGTGTTTGCATAGTTTCTTGATTTATTATATATTTGTTTTAAGACTATGTTATTAGAGTCTTTTATCCACTTCATAAATAATTTATCCCGATGTTCACAGGCTTTGATTATTTTCTTATTTATCCATTCATTTTTACTTCGCGATGAGCTACATTTAACTTTAATTTTATATTCTGATTGTTTATAACATTCTTTGAACTGGGTATGTATGAAGTTATATAGGTTTATAGGACATTTTATATCCTGTGATTTTTCCCACTGAATTTCATCGAGACATTTAATAAGTTGTTTATTATTTATGCAGGATTTATATTTAGGGACATCCTGTATTCGCGCACCAGAACATGTGAGCATCACAGCGCGATGATCGGCCAGTGTGGTACCAAGTGCCGCCGTGAATAGGTCTTGTGTACGGGATCGCGCATAAATATGATCAATACAAGATTTACTTATTTTCCCGTTAGATATTGCTATTCTAGTGTATTCAGTGATCCCGCACAAAAGGCCCATGCTACATAACATGTTATTATATTTATGCCTTACAGGATTATCCGTTTTTAAATCTATATTAATGTCTCCCAATAAGTACAATTCTGTGTTATTTGTGAAGTTTTGTAGTGTAGTTTGAAGTTCGTCAATAAATAGAATTTTACTAGAGCTTGGTGGTCGGTATACCGCACACAGGTTCGCAGTATAGTTCGAATGGGTGGTGACGGTACAGAGTAAACTTTCAAAGTGTATAGTGTTCACTTTTATTATGCTACATTTATGTTTGTCTTTCACATATATTATAATGCCACCACCCCTTCGGGACTTACGCAAGGCTGTGTACATTCGGTACCCGCTTAATTGATACAGCACACTATTGCTTTCTGATATATTACATTCAGTTAGAATGATGACATCGATACATTTTTTTGACATAATAATTATTTGTTCTAATGCGGAGAAGTTTATGATTATAGATCGTATATTAATATGCATGCACAATAAGTTAAATTGATGATAAGGGGTACAGTTTATGAAGTCGTTAACATTTATACAGTCATTAATCTCATTAATATCACCAAAAGAATTCGCCATTTTTTTTTTACTAAGACATTCGTTTAATGCTTTGTTTTCTATTTATTTATATAATTAATGCGATGCCATGCCGACTTACTGCTTAGTGATAGCTAGACCGTGTATATCATTCATGGTGCGTAAGATACTAACTTTTTCACCGTCTTCCTTGCGAGCTCTAACAAGTCCTCTTTTAAACCACACGTACTTGAAGTTGAGATTGACTTTTAGCTCCTGCTTGGCATTCCAGAATAATTGCTTGTGATGTTTTGTCATAGCTTCTCTTACATATACGACATTTATGTTGTTTTTTTCGCTAGGGTGAACATCGGAAACAGTTGGCTTGACACTTTTGGCGGCAGTAATCCAGTTTTCTTGAACATCTTCGTCTTTGAGCTCCACTAGTATGTTGGCCGACTGTTCTTTCCATCCATGGAGTCTTCGTGCACTTTTGATGTCTTCTTTGGGCTGATTCAGTTTAAGTGCAATGTTATCCACCAGAAGTCTGACATCTTCATTGTTTTGGTTTGGCACATTTGCGATCTCCACATATTTTGCAAGCTTCTCTTGCTCTATCTCTTGCAGACGTTGTTCTAAGACACCTATACGGGTTTCCATATTATTATTTTTATTTATTAGTTCCGCATTCTTACGTTCGAGAGCCTTGATAGTCTGCTTGAAAGCTTCCATAGACTCCATTGCTTCATCAAGTTTGTCGCTGTGGAATTGCAAAGAATCGCTTAGTTGTGCCATTTCACTTTTAATAGCTTTTTCAACCTCTTTAGTTATATTGCTTAATAAACTTTTTGCATTTATTTGAACTGGTGTGTCGTCCTCTTCCTCATCATCTTCAGGAATAATGATGGATGAGTTACGCCTCGGGGATTCCTGCTGACATCCGTGGCATGTCCACTCCAGACTGGGTGAAGCTTTTAATGCAGTTATCTGTTTATTAGTTAATCCCGTACATTTTGGGTTCAGATGCACTATCCGCTCGCACTTACTGCACTCTAACCCCGGTAAAGTTTTAGTTATATTTTTTTTACAAATCTCGCACTTAGACATTTTTATTAAAGCTGAAGGTATACGTATAAGTTTGTTAGCTTAGCGTCCACGCGTGCGTCACGTCTAGTAGTCCGTCGATGACTGTGAATGAAGGCTTATTGGTTGATTCGCACGAATATATTCGCCCGAAACGGGCGAAACGACCCTTTTAAAATATGCCAATTGCCTAATACGTATTTCTGAAGTTGTCGATTCGCCCACAAATAAATTAACTTCTTGCGAGATCCTACAGAAAAATGGATGTTATTTATAAATGTTGTTTCGCCCGCTGCGGGCGACGAAATTCGTGCGAAGCCTTTATGAAACTTATTAAAAACGTTTATTGAAAATTCAAATAGAGACATTCTAGGAAACCTTTCATCTTTTGAACAATGTTATAGAGTTGCCAATGTTTTCCAAGAAGTTTTTATTGAAGGTAACATTACGTAAAGGTAATATGTTTATTCAATCAAACTATTAGGACAATGTTCTCATAGAGTACCTAGAGGTCAATCAATATTCTAGGTAGGTACTTAAAATATAGTCGAGTCGATATTTTTTTCTCGTAATAATCACGCAAAGTATACCTATCTAACAGCTACGAGTAACTTGGTTTAAGAATGTTTTTTTAATTGATGATTAAAAGTCGCACAAGGCCCAGAAAATATTAAATGTTTTGTCTACTGAAATTTACTCAAATTCTACTGGCATTCGTCTATTTATTTTCAATGGCTATACTGTACCAAATGTGTAACCACAAAAATAAACAAATAAGTTACAAGCAATCATCTACAAAACATCGAATTCCACTATAATTGCGAGGTTCACCAAATCAGCATATTAAAAGCTATTCCTAACGCAAATCATGGACAGTGCCTACCTAATATAGTTCAATTACAGCTCAATAATTGTACAAACACGAGCAAAACATGCATTATACATATACAAGCAACTTAGTTTGTAAGCTTCTAAAGGGCAGCAAAGGCGGCGGCGTCATGATAATGTGCGGCAGCAGTGTTTGACATCATATTGTTTCACAAAACGCTCTCTGTAAGGATTGCCGCCATTGCGTCTGTTACGTGGCGGTATGGCTATTTTAAGGATCTTGTCTCCTTCGGTACAGACGTAGGAATTTTATACAAACCATAGTAGTTAAAAGATTCTGTCTGCACTTACATTATAACTTAAATCATCAGACAATCTATTCAAATTTAAGTGTGTACGGAGGTATGTATGCTCATGACTGTACACAAAAACAATAATATTGATCTCATGAAATTGCGTTCGTCACAAATGCGAGTATTACACGAGTGTTGGAACGAGTTGGTAACGCTACACGTGAATCAGTGGCGAGTAATCATCGAAATAGGATTGTCGCTTTCCAATTAGCGCTGCGTCGCGCATCGCCCGCGCCCGTCCGCTTCGCTAACAGGGCCTTTCAAGTGACACGGCCGAAGGAAAAACTGGGTTTTTCAAGGTGACGGGTTTTTTAATGTAATTCCCATGTAATTAACTTTGCGATCCGATGTTGTCTTTGTGTATATTTATAAGACGTTTCTGCCTATCTTCCACAATAATTATGTGATATTTATTGGTCGAGTGAATAACTTAGTTGATGTCCCAAGTTCGATCCAACTTTACAAGGAACTTTTAATAGGAGTGTTTTGAATCAAAGGTACACATACTTACAATGTTTCTGATATAAAAATACCTACTGCTTCGTTGGTCTAGTGGCCGCGAGCGCTACTGCTGAGCATCAGGTTCGATTCTCGGATCGAGCAAAGTGTGATTGGGTTTTTCTATCTGGAATTTCTCAGTAGCAGCCCGGACTTAGGATTTGTGGATGATGGCAATAGGCTTAGCCCATATTAATTCATGGGCATTAACCATAACTGGCGAAATGTGGGTTTACTATTAGGTACACCTCTGCCCAACCCTTCAGGGAAACAAGACATGATGTTGTGATATGTTATGTAAAATACCTTGTAGGTCGTGGGTTCCCCAGTCAGGCGCCTTACTTTGTGTAATTTATTTGATCACCACTGCTCTCAAAACGGTGAAGGAAAACATCGTGAGAAAACAGGTATGTTCTAGAACCAAATGTTCGAAGACATGTGACTTCTACCAACCCACATTGTGCCCACGTGTTGGATTACGGCCCACTCCGTCTCAAAAAGAGAGGAGGCCTGTGTCCCCGGAACATTATAGGCTGATTATGTATGTGTCTACCTAAAACTAAAGTAAAGTAAAATTAAAGTAAAGTAAGTATACTTTACTTTACTTACTTAGGTACACAAGACTATAGGTAAAAATCAAACAAGGTTTCTCAACTTCGACGTTTCTGTATTTCAGTAATACAATTACGTTTGTACTGCTTTCTATCTATATTGAAACAGATCTCACAATACAAATGCAAATGAAATGATTTCGGTAATGCGGTGCGCAAAACTAGCATTTCACTAACGAGTTATCTTTAAGCTGCTTTGTCATAACCCTATAGAATAATGGAACTATGAGCGTACGATCACTATTCGCTCATAACACTGCTGTCCGTTGTTAGGGACCGGCCACACTACTGGAAACTACGGGAAAAAATATTTTACTCTTTTTCAATTTATGGTATAAAATACTGACAAACGTAATCAATTGAATAATATCTTTTATACAATGCATATTACATTCTGTATGTAATTCATTCATTCCAATAAATATTTTTAAAATTGTTTTTTTTTTTTAAGATGATGTTTCAACTATTATTTATGATTATTTTATCTCTATTCTATCTTGATAACCACTTTGTATGGATGGCGGTTCCTAAACTCGGAATAAAAAGAGCTCCGATCCGGTTACTACTGGTTAATGTTTATTTTTCATCATCATCACCATTTCAGCCCGGAATCACCCGCTGCTGGGTGGTTATAGGCCTCCCCTTTTTTAATTCTTATAACTGCGTCAGTAAGCGGAGTTCGCGCAGCTGAATTTTGGGCCAAAGATGTTTGAACTTTTGCCATCGATACGCCTTAGCGTATGAATTATTCTTCTTAAAGAAGAATTCAAATAATTAGGATATTTATTCATAAGTACCAAGTTTAAAGAATTGGGTGACGTAAGGAGGTTTCTAGAGGTAACGTGTGATAGGTACTAATAATGTTTCCTGGAAATCTGCACCGGATGCTCTTTTCAACTCATTAGAGATTATTCTTTAGTAGGTATTTTATATCATTATTTAAATTTGTGGGTTCTATTTCCAGGTATAGGCACTATCCTATTGTCATGTGAATTGCCTGCAACAAATAGATATAAATCACACCAATCCACCGACACAATACATTAATGCAAAAGAAAATGCCACATTTAACCAGCCAGACCACAAAAGAATTATTCTTATCAAACATCAGCTGTTTCACAGCATAAGCCTTGAAAGGCGACCAGCTACGAATAACTGAAACTGACCCATGGAATTAGTAAGTCCGTCAAGAATTCTACGCTCCGTGAGTGTGCACGGGCCCTATGGCGGAGGTGCCGCGGGCGTCGATCGCCGCCTAATTTCAGCCGGTAATAACCGGTCTCGGAATGGACATCACAACCAGAATCTTTGTGGGAACCGTGCGTTGCATCACCCATGACGGCAACCAGGGATGCGACGTATATCGACCACAATCTCAACTTGTTTTATTTTTTGGCGATATGGACGCATTTTCTCGTCTTTTTTGCTCGAATATCTTTTGGAATAGATTATTAAAGGCTTATGGAGAGTGAAGTTAAATGAGGTTTATCCTGATATCCTTACTTATTTCGTGTTTACATTTTCATTGATCGGTAAGATATAAGAAAAAGGTTTCAATTTCCAAGTAATAGTAGCATTTCTTTAACATTTATTAAAAAAACTCTTCTTTTATTTAAATCAAAGCTCCTACAATTAAGGCTTTTAAGTAGGTATTTGTGTAGGTATCTCTACGGCACAACATTTTTTTAAATGTCTTTGTTTAATAAATGAAAGTTCTTCTTGAATGTTCAGACACCCCTACGCTTTTCAATAGAAGGATGTTTGTTATTGTAGTGTGAAACTGAAATCAATGACATCGCATCGACGTTGACGAGAAATTGCTAGTTAGAGCTCAATTTGTAGTTTTAGAGGTCCCTCACAGAACAGGCATGCGTGCTAAGCCTTATAGTCTTTAGCCTGTTTCCATCACCTTTGTCAGGTTTTCGTACGCGATGACTTCCATCAAATTAATTTAGACTTGACAAAGTGTTTATTTAGATTTTGGTCGCAAACCAGTTTGTAGAAGATAAGATCATTTAGAATATGTTTTTGGTTACAATAGACAAACGTAGGCATAAATTAAACTCACAAGGAATTAAGTCGCTGTTGGTAATAAATAGACATAATTATACAGAATGACATTTTCTCCGTCTCGAAAATAATATGGTGTGTTGTATAAGTGGAACAAAATCATACACGAGAATATTTGCAAGTAAAGTATAGGGTCGCGCTACGAATCGATTGATTAAATCCGCGCATTTAGTAGTATTTAGGGTGCGTAAGATTTGAATTTCAATATTTTTTAATCAATTTATTTTATTGAAGTGAAAACTTCTTTAGCGGTGTTGCACACTTTTTGTAATGGGTAAAAAAATGTTAAACTCGCGTCAGGACACGTGACCGTCAGGAGAGATTCCCCCCCCCCCCCTCTTTCTACGGCGGCGCCAACCGAAGTGAACCAAGCGACACACGACAATGGATGGATGGATCGATGGATCGATGGATGGATCGATGGATCGATGGATGGATGGATCGATGGATCGATGGATGGATGGATCGATGGATCGATGGATGGATCGATGGATGGATCGATGGATCGTTGGATGGATCGATGGATCGATGGATGGATCGATGGATGGATCGATGGATCGATGGATGGATCGATGAATGGATCGATGGATCGATGGATCAATGGATGGATCGATGGATGGATCAATGGATGGATCGATGGATGGATCGATGGATGGATCGATGGATCGATCGATGGATCGATGGATGGATGGATGGATCGATGGATGAATCGATGAATCGACGGATGGATCGATGGATCGATGGATGGATCGATGGATCGATGGATGGATCGATGAATGGATCGATGGATCGATGGATGGATCGATGGATGGATCGATGGATCGATGGATGGATCGATGGATGGATCGATGGATGGATCGATGGATGGATCGATGGATGGATCGATGGATCGATGGATGGATCGATGGATGGATGAATGGATGGGTGGACGTGGACGTGGATGTGGACGTGGACTTGGACGTGGACGTGGACGTGGACGTGGATGGAGGGATGGATGGATGGATGGACAGCTGATGGCTCGACCGTCTGTGTAGTAGCCACACTGCTGTGTATTCGTAAAATTCGTGTATATAAAATGTTTAACATATGGAAATTGAACAAAGTGCATCTATTAATGAAAAACGTGACGCAGAAATAGTGAAAAAAAATGAGTTATATTAATTCAATTAATAATTGATTTATTTCAACGTTAATATTCAAGTTTTCACTTCTGCCGGCACTCCCGGAGTGCAAACCGTCTTTTTTTTTTTCAAAATTTCGGTTTCTTCTGTTCTAGTATGAAGAATTTACTTCAAATATATTAATTGCTGTATGTTATTGAAAGATATCAGACTTCTACTACGTTCACCTATTTTTTGAAAGACGGTAAATAATGTCATCCGGTATTATGGAGGAAATGGGAACAGCAGTAGGTCAATTATATAAATAAAAATATTAGAAAATATGTACTCATAACTTCACAATTACAGCGAAATTATCGTATCTACGTATCTATAAGTAAAACACAAACGTTATCGGAATAAACAGTAACTGTCTCGTAATATTAAGCAATAGTTTATTCTACACAACATTTACAAAGTTACGACTTCACAGCATCACTAAAACCGACTGTAATATGCCCAGTCACCCGCGAAGATTCACTTCGAACATAATATGACGTGTCTCCAAGGTGCTGTGAATATGTCACCCACCACGTCACACGCTTGATATATCGTCAACAATATGGACGCAATGCAATATGATGGAAAATATTTCAGTTGAAATTGACATGGAAGTAAGTACCTACTTTTTATACAATAATTTTATATAACTCACACGCTCGCTCTACAACTTTTTTGTTTTTACATAGCTTATTTAAAAAGTATGTAGATATAACGTCTACAAATACACAGATAATATTATGTTCGAAAGTACCTATCAAAGTCTGCACACTTTTAAATCACTCAAACTCATGCATGCGTAGCAGAAAATTCTGTTGCTACGAAAGCTGCCTACGAGTGCTACGCAGAAAAGATTCATGCGAATCATTTGTTGCAAACATTGTTTCTTTTTTTGCTGTTCCAATATTTTTATTTATCAAAATGCTTTAAGCTGATAGGACAATATATCTTTTTAAAGGTAAAAAAATTACTTGCATATACGAAAATATTACAGTTGCTACGACTGCTATGGGTGCTCCGCAGCGTAGTAAAACTGATACACAAACGGTTACGAAAAGTCTTCGTCCTAAGTATTGCTGAAATACCCTTATATTTGTTTATTTTTTGAAGCCTTATTGAAAATAAATCATATATCTTAAATCATCTAAGTTTTAATAAATCACCTGAACCAGTGATAGAGGTAAACATGGTATAAAAGCATAAATAATTGTCTTATAAAGTTCCCACACTGCTGGGACACAGTTCTCCTGTATATGAGAGGAAGTGGGCCTTAATTCACCACGCGGGCCCAGAGCGGATTAATGTCCCATGTCTTCGAATTTTAGGTTCTAGATCTAGGACATTCCGGTTTCCTCATGATGTTTTCCTTCACCGTTTTGAGAGCAGTGGTGGTGAAATAAATTACACAAAGTAAAGAGTGTCCTTGGGTTTAGAGTTTTCTACACAGAAGTATTAATGAACATAATTGTATAATCAACAAGTTCTACAACCCTGCGTAGACGCCTGCGGTTTACGAGCCGTCAGTTTTCTTTATGGTAATGACGCTTACGACGTAAGTGTTGCCAGACTTTCATATCAGGTAGAATTAATCCATTCGTTGCTGATGCTAAATTATGTCGCACGACGGGAGACCACAAGTGAATGCATATTAATTTAGAGTTCAGAATACTCGAGATAATATTGAGATGCGTATTATTGAGTTTTTGAAATATATATTTAAATTGATGGTATCTTTTATTATTATTTCATTAACTTGTTACTACATAGATGCCAACTATAAATTAGTTTAAAGTAATTTGATAATTCCAATATCTACTTACTATTAACAATCCACCTCTGTACAATTGGGTGGAAGTAAATAATAAAAACTTTATTGCTAAAAAGATTACAGAGATTTTACATTGGCCCCAACCTGGGCAAGCCTATACCTTGGGCACCAATATGGAGGGTTTACCACTTATACATTTATTTTAAAAACATGTTCGGTAATAAAAATAAAATAGGTTTGCTTCAAATAACAAAAAAAACTATATAAAAATCTAAGAAATACAATTAAAGAAAACATAACAATCAAATCGAGAATAAAAAGAAAATACTAAATATATATATAAAACTAGAAAAAACATACCTACATTCGCACTAAATTAATCTGCAATAAACATTGGCTACAAAAAGTTTCAAGTGTATTTTTTCAATAAAATAACACACAATGTAGCTAAAGTACACGTGCAAAAGTATAGAAGTATTTTTTACTTATCAGCGACCTCAGCGAGCACTTTGTGAGTAAACTTACAAGTTATTGGTTTCTGCACTCACTTCCAAATAAGTTTGACAATACACTACTTTTCTTACATTCGACTTTTAACTTTGTTGACAGTTTGTAGACATTTATGATGTTTTTATATTTAATCTTAGCAACTTATTGTCACTGAACACCTGATCAGAAAGAAAAGTATTTTTAATATTTCAATACAATATTCTAGGTTTGTGCGTGACCAAAGAAGCGATGGATGGGACTGTATTAAAGATGATATGGCTGGAAAGGGAGTTAATACCGAGATGACGACTAATAAAGAAGTATGGAAGAAAAAGATATGTTGCGACGACCCCAAATATGTAAATTGAGAAATGGCAAGAGAATGATGATGATGATTCTAGAACGGTGTATAAAAGTCATAACACACGTATTAAATCGGAAAGGGATCGGCACCGTATCGCATTTCGCCTCGCCGTCAAGCAGGCGTCAACCTAACGTAAGCACGTAATCAAAGCGGATCAGAAGCTCCGATACGTCGACTCGGCTACGGCCAGGCGACGCCGCGCTTATGGCTCGCTGACCGTGGTTGATGGTGCAGCAGGCAGGCTGGAGGGGTGAGAGGGGCAGAGACGTAAGCTCGGGTACGGAGGAGAGACGTAAGCGCGGGGACGACGAGCCGTAAGCGCGGGGATGACGAGCCGTAACGCACCGCACCTCGGTTCGTGAGCTTGTCCCGAGACGAGGCGATTACGTTACGATTCCATAGGGAGTTCATACAAAGAATACTGAACGGCTCAAGTTGATACGGTGCCGATCCCTTTCCGGTGTGATACGTGTGCCTTTAATGTGGAAGTGCCTACCAAGGTAGGTACACCTCTGCCTAACCCTTCGGGGATACACAGGCGTGACGTATTTTTGTTTTCTTTGTTAGCCTATACTGTCCCACTGTTGGGCAAAGGCCTGATGATGATGTTATGTTATTTTCAGAAAAAGCCGCCGTTTAATAACAATGTGAAAATTTACACTATCGCTTTCACTTGACGAAACTCAATGCTATCAGTCAATATTATAGCTACGAGCACTCAGAACAAAAAGCTCGTCTTCTTCTAGGAGAGTTGTATTTGATTGATTAATACTGAATGAAACAATTCAAATGCAAATAATTCATGTCTGTTATGGTGCTTACAAAAATAAATAAACGAAAGAATTGCATTAGTAACTTTACCAATTATTTTAACATTGACTAACTTCTGGAAACTGTATGTTTAGGAAGTAAATCTTGTGTTTAAAAAAATGCGTCAAGATTTTCAGGATACTTCAGAATTTCAGCTACTCAAGCTTATTTTCTAGCATCCCAAACACAAATTGAGGTAGGTCACTTCCCGAAATTGTATGTATAATACATAAGTAAATATGTATAAATCCAATAGGTGGGTTTCCACAAACAAACAAAACACAAAGAACATCGATGGCATTAAATGCAAGGTTGCCTTCAAAGAGACAGACATCAATTACTTGATTAAAGGTCTGATATAATGATATCACTGTGTGGGAAAAGTTGTGGCATAAGTGCGTTACACAAGTGGATTACGACAGGACGGGACTGCAGGCCATAATCAGGTCTTTGTGTGATTGGCACATTAATGTGAGGGACTGGAACCTTCTTCATTAATAATTTTACCTATTTATTCGAATTAGCCGTTATGAAGGAATGCATTGGTATAGGTAAATGATTGAACTAACGAGAAATGGCTCACCTAACTATTAGTTTCCTCAATGTACCTACATACATTGAAAATTAATTAGTGCACACAAAGTTTTCGAAAATGTATGTGAACTAATTAATTTTCGACTAACTACTTACTACAAGCACGAATAAAAATACTAAGCAAAACTCACCGAAATTGTAAATAATTCGACCTTAACTCACAAAACACAACTATTTCTTCATCCAGATTTTTTTACTGTCTACGTTATTTTTCATATCTAATTATAATTATGTGGTATTTTAAGCAAAATTACGGCGAACTCGGCAGCGGGACACGTGGGGAGCGGCGGCGACGGGCGGTCACCATAGGCGACCGGCGCGTGGGCGGGCCCGCCCAGACCTCTCCACAGAACCTTCTGTAAATACGCCAACTCTACTACATTTTACTTTTAGTAACGTCTCCGCTCATTACAAACCGTCTGGCGCTCTATAATCTGTCGCTGTCGTCTTAAAAGGTTTTTTCGCTCGTTTTTCCGAATTTAAAAGCTCCTAAAAGTTTGTTTTCACGCATCACAGTTTCCGCAAAATGATTAGAAACTCGAAGCGACTGAACAATTCAATCGGGTGTTTAATTACAATTCACAGTTAAGTGTTGTAAGTTTTCTAAATTAACAAGAACAGTAGGGCGGGAAAGTGAGGCACGAGGCAAATGGGCGGGCGCTGCAGTCTCGCTTGCACAGAATGCACCACCCCCGGCGGAATGCGTTGCGTTTGCAGTCCGCGTCGCCGAGCCGTCGCAACTGCTCGCCCTCTGCGCCCGGCCACGCTCGCCGCGACTACGTTACGCGACCTGTAACGAGCTACCAGGCTACCAGGATCGCCAAGGAGGTAAGCCCTTACATTCATATTACTTCCTGCTCGCACCCTCACTAATGCCTTATCCCATCCCGTTCCTGCTGAAAGTTGGAACGGTTTTCCCTTTTATCGTTGGAATGTGGGAAAGCGGGTTTCGGTGTCCCAACTCTCTCTTTCAGTTTGTAAGCGCGTCGTGATTATTGTGGGGTGATAACAACATAAACAACGATGACGCGCTGTAATG
This sequence comes from Amphipoea oculea, assembly GCA_945859645.1. NCBI lineage: Eukaryota > Metazoa > Arthropoda > Insecta > Lepidoptera > Noctuidae > Amphipoea > Amphipoea oculea. The sequence goes on from OX243872.1 coordinate 10,279,586, forward strand.
TAAAGATGAGCTGAAAAAAAATATTTTCCTCACGCAAAATCAAAAGTTATGTCTATGATAAATATACTTTTTTTTTTTGTTGTTCAATGCAAAGTTTTCAAAAACTTTTGAAACATTTTTCTATGATAAAAATTGAGGAAGTAATCAGCTTTTTTAATAAGTTTTCTAAAGTGGTAGATCTAATTTCCCGCACTTTTTCAGTTCTATTTATAGCGATGCGGGAAAATCTCTTCATGAAAGAGATGTAAAAATATTGTTAGCATCATTCTGCGGTCCTTTAATAAACCAGCAGTTTTAATAACATTTTTTTTAGAACACGCGTATTTTCTGCTGATATTATTTAGGTCGAGAGACCTTAATAAAATACGAGCTTTGTATTAGTTCGTGGAATGGAGTTTTAAAACTTGTATGATTTGTTTTTTTGCGTTTCTTCTTACGAAGGAAAATTCGGACAGTAAACATTTTTTGCACATTAGCTAAGATTTCAAAGTAATTTAAGTAATGAAAATCTGAACCGTTTTTAAACGGCAGATTTCAAGTTACGGAAATTTAATTACTGCCATCTAAATAAATAAATTAAAACTATCTTGAACTTTGAAAATAGGTAGAATGAAATATGAAAGTCGGAAGCAATTACAAACAATGGAAAGGTAGTCCAATTAAATACGTGCGGACGATGCAAGGTAACCACAAATTGGCAGTAACCCCTAATGCACTAATAGGTACCTACTAGATCATTCGGTTCACTTGTACGAGTCGGAAAAAGAATCTAAAGTTACTTAGTTTGCGTGTAAAATTTTATAGAAGGTACTTTGTAGCGAGTATCGATAAGGTAGTTATCAATTTCATATTAAGTAGGAATATTATACATATCACGGAGAAATGCGTTTTATAGTGCGGGTATATGATTTTCTGGCCAGTCCATTCCATAGTAACGACTTCGATCGAAGACTATCTCAGAAAGTTCAATCAAACTTGAGTTTAACATTGAGCTTTTATGCCAAGTGTTCTTACCTCAGCTACTTACGCATAAAACTCTTATACATATTCAAACAAAAAGTCTAATAAAATTTTACTATCCATAATTCTTCTTATCGAGAACGATATTACGAAATTCTTTTAATACTATTATTGATATTACATTATTTGAAGATGATCAAGCTACGAAATAAAAATATTGTGAACTTGGATTAGCTTTTAGTATGTGCACCGTCGTTTCAGTAAAGCGCGGCCTACATCAACAAACATTTCATTCAGTATCAGTCTCGGGAAATTGAGCAACAAATCGTCAGACGGTTCCCCTAAGTCAATGCCAAATAGTACCAGGCGGTCAGAAAAGTGTAGAAGGTTCCATTGAATTCCCGAGGAAGGGCGGCGGGCGCGCGCCCCACGCACCACGCGCCCACACTCCTGACCACGAAGCCGGCCCAGCACAGTCCACAATGAAAATCAGTTTTTCTCGCACCCGTCGATAGTTTAAAATTAAACGTCATTCTGGTTGCGGTTAACACTTAATTTGTACAACGCATAATGTTATTACTTTGCAATTCAATTTATTATATCCCTGATGCGATTGTTGTGATAATGATCGGAGCTCTTAATGAAATTAATATCCGATGCTATTTGGAAAAATTAAAGACAGTTTTGGTTTATTGGATTTAATTAGCGTAGTGATGTTTCAGTGCGTGTTATTTTAATTTATCAAAAATGTAACGTAATGTCCAGGTCTTTCTCAGTTATTATTTATTTAATTTCAAGGGTAAATGGATAACTTCCGTGATTGGAAAGTTTTTCAGAAGCTACATCAGAGTCCACTTATAAAAAGAAACATTAAACTTGGGTGCGTAGTCTCCCATGATGCGTCGGACAATTTGGCTCGAACTCAAAACAGTCTGAATTTTTACCATTATTGAAATTTATGGTTAACAGCTGCTACACAAAGGCTCATCCTAAAACTTTTTCATAATAAGAACGAACTGAGAAAAGATTATTAAAACACTTTAGTAATTATCGTGTAAAACTCAGACGAACTAAAAACAAATCCTTTTCTAGTTTAAGTGCATAAAAGCATCTCCCAGCATTAGTAGGTATTTAATTAGGTCTACCATCTCAATGATTTGTAACTTTTTACGAAACAAAATCTTAGGTTACCTACCTAATAAACTTCTTGCGCTGGGAATAGTCACTGCACTTTACTAATGTGTTAGTAACCTACAGTTTTGATTCAGTCAATGAGTAACTACAAAATTTTATATGGTTGGTAAAACAAAGTTTGTATCGAATGTCGCTCAAAGGCGCCGTCGGACTCTTCTCCAAGTCACGAACTTAGTTAATTTTCAACCCTGGACAGTTCAATAGTGATAAAAGTAATTCTCTTTGTAAAAGCAAATTCTTTTTGGATAAATAGCAACTCCGTCTATATTTTTTTGCGTCTAAATAATCTACAAAAAAAATCCAGTGGAAATTTTTTCACAGACTGTTAAAATTCATAGTTTTAATAAAGGAAACACTGGGTTCCAGTGCCCTATAAAAATATTTGGCTTATATTACTAAAAGAAAATATTGTCTGTCGTAGGTATTACCCGCGGTTTGTCACCAACAACCACGTTTCAGATATTGAGATGAAACAACCGCGCGAATCTCCGCGACTCGCCATAAATTTTTCAATTTCGTTTTGAACGTTTTGCACATTTTATATTCAGGTTGTTACTGCAAGTTACATCTGTCTTATGGCGACAATCAAAGGTAATCTATCGGTGATTTTAACCCAAATAAATAAATCGTTTATCTTTATACCTTTAAAGTAAATTGTAATGGGATAATTAATTTCGCGAAAAGTTAGCAACAAAGTCAAACACTTCAGATTGGAAGTCCTTAATTTTTACCTGAAATCTTAACGAGACTGCCAGTACACAAAAATTACATCCAGGTATTCTAGAATCATCCAGATTCTACCAAGGTAAGCATAAGCTTAATCAGCCTATAATGTTCCCACTGCTGGGACACTGGCCTCCTCTCAGTGAGAGGGATTGGGCCATAATCCACCACGCGGTCCCAGTGCGGGTTGGTATAAATGTCACATGTCTTCGAATTTTTCGATTCTAGGATATAGGGATGCCGGTTTCCTTATGATGTTTTCCTTCACCGTTTTGAGAGCAGTGGTGATGATTTTATAAAAAAATATAAGATAGATACTTATTATTTCCGTAGCAAACTTCAGATATCAATATACCTTATGTTTAGTAACTGAATTGTGAGGGTAAAAAAGAAGGCAGTCTCAGCATTAAAGTTGACAGCAACTGGTTGGACCGAAATCGGCCGATACAGTCACAAAGTAGTTGGAATGAAGCTAGTCAAGTGACTCCCTCTCACAAAAAGGACGCCTGTACCTATCCCAGCACTGGGAACATTATATGCTGATTATGCGTCGTCAAGTGAACATCCAGCACTTCTCTAAGCATTAGGTACTATAACTCTTCTTCTGACCTAGCCTTATTAAGAGTACTTTTTCTCAGAAGTCCTCCATTTTACCGGGCTGGTATTTCATGAAAACCAAAGTGGAAAAGAGGCCCTTTATTGACTTACTTAAGTTACTTGAAACGGCCGTAGGACGCTCTTGAGCAATAGAGGAGCAAGAGGCAATAAAAGGAGGGGAGGGGAGTACGGCAATATGCCGTAGTGACATTTTGCGACGGGACGTTTCCATAATACCTATCTTTTCTTTTGCCATTTACGATCATTGTACACGCGGCTACACATCAAGCTTTAATTTCCAGTTTTCGCTGACCTCGCATTGATAGGTTTTTTGTACAATTAGAGGTCAGTTTATACTGGTTATGTATAGCTTGATGTATAGCCGTGTGTACTACCAAAAATTGAATAACTTCTTTGTCCAGCTGTCTGGATATGTCCTCTGCTGTCATTTTCATTACCTTCTTATTGGAAATAGTTATTCAATCCCAAGTGAGCCGCATTAACGATAGTTCGATATTAAATTGCAAGTTTCGATACCTACAAGTTACATCATTTCATCAGAATAGTTCTGAACTGAACTTCAATTACATTTCAATTTAAGATCGAATCTATTGAAATTTGAGTTTCTCGAACTTAATCGGTTTTACAAACTTTGAAAATGTTATTTCTTTATAGCTCCTAATTCGCGAGATGTTTTTAAAGTTTAATTAATTGTGTTAGATACAATAAGGATATCTGATTAAAACTATAACACATACATTATTTAATACAACAAACTAATTATACTAGGCACCAGATTAAAAGCCTAACTATAAGTACAAATAAATACAAAAACAAAAGAACACTTAGGCGTCGAAGTTTCTTGTCTAAAGTAATCTATACTACTCGTAATATTATAAACAGGTATTTGTTTGTCAGATTTTTGCAACTGATAGCCCAATTCTTGAGGAAGGCTATTTAATCTAATTGTTTGTTTTTCTAATTGTGTTTAGTCTAATGTTTGTTTGTTTATATGCGCTCTGGAACCACACTTCGGATGAAATTTTTATTTTTATTTGTTAGCATAATTCTTGAGGAAAGCTGTAGGCTATTTAACATCACGCTATGACCCTTAGGAGCCGCGCATAAAGAAAAACAGTAAGAAAGAACGCTAAGGCGAAAACGAAGTGATAGCGCGGGCAGGTGATGCATGGTAGGTAGGTCGAACAGAAAAATATTTTCTCCTTATTTATAATAAAGAGAAAATATTTGTTTTTTGTATGTTTGTTTGTTATTGGATGAAATTTGGCACAAGGGTAGACCATGACCTCGATTAGGACGTAGGATACTCTTTTTACCCAAATATTTCCATAAGATCAAGACTTATGCGGCTGAAACCGCGGGGCGCCGCGGGGCGCAGCTTATTATAGATAAAATGATATCAATTTGTAAAACGATTTCGGACATTAGGTACTTATCGTCGTAAAATATTTTTCCAGCACAATAATACGGATTATTTTTTTGTATTGGTCCTAATTAGTAATTGTTTGCGATTGAGTTTCAATAACAAATTGACGAAAATATCACAATCTAGCTAAAGCTTCTACCTCCGTCTCCATGTATTATATAGGTACCTACTCGTATTACCTATAATCAAGACTGATACCTACTTACTTAGTGGGTATATTATTACTAGCTTCTGCCCGCGACTTCGTCCGCATGAAATTTCTTATTCCTCCGACCCACCCCGTCGCACTGAATCGCCCGACCGCGCAATTACTTCGTTTTTGCTTAGCGTTCGTTTGTGATCGGCTCCTAAGAGTCCTAGCGTGATGTTAAATAGCCCACAGTTTTCCTCAAGAATTATGCTAACAAATAAAAAAAAAAGTTTTAATCCGAAGTGTAGTCCCAGAGCGCGTACAATCTAACAAACAAAACATCTCTTCATCTTTATTTTTAATATAGATTTATTTAATAATCACTAAAGTAGGTTTTTTCATTTAACCTACTTCAGGGACATTATCAACGATTGAGCAATTCAGACCACAACATTGAAACTTTGAAAAAAAGTTACCAATCGACACAAATATTCGTTCAGTTCTTTGAAAAAAGGTACTCGTATGACGGACAATCTACACGCTCGTCTGTTACATGGCTTACCATATCTGCATATTAGATTGTTCCGGGAATTTTGCCATTTTTAGCCGTCGGACAGTCGCCGCCACCACAGTATAATATACAGTAGAACATCTTCATACAAACGTGCCGCTCTCGGTTTGAATGTGTGCGTGCGCGCCGCGCGCCATGTCGGCACGCGATTTCACGCACACGCTAGCATAATATATGAGGGAATAAGGTGGCGGCAGTGCGGGCTGTGCAGCGCGACTATGAGCACGCGCGTACGCTACATGACCGCTTGCGTTCGTCAACTCTCGCCGGCGGCGGCCACTTAAATTACGAGTATCATGACTTCAAAAAGGGGAAACAAATATTGTAGTGTTTTCGGGTGCCTCAATAATGATTTCGCAAACCCGGACTTATCATTCTTCATAGTTCCTACTCAACCAGAAATGTAAGTACCTACTTATACTTAAATATTATTAGAAAATGTGGTATTGTATTGTTTATTTCACAGTTTATTTGCTTTATTAAGAGCGTAGCCGAGTCGCATTTTTCCATATAAATGTATTCCCAAATTTACTTTCTGAATACTATGTTTAGAGCTAAAGTTTATTTTAAGAAGTCTAGTTTTTAACCGACTTCTAAAAAAGGAGGTGGTTCTCAATTCGAATGTTTGTATTTTTTTTTTATGTTTGTTCCCGCATAACTCCGTTGCTTGCCAACCGATTTGAAAAATTCTTTTTTTGTTGGAAAGGGTATACCTACTTCCCAAATGGTCCCATGAAAATTTTATCGAAATCGGACAAGCGGTTTTTGAAAAATCAACAACAATCTTAAAATTTATCTACATTGTCTACATTAACGATCTTTTTGTTTACTTTTTTGTGGGGTAGGTACAACTAAAAATTGAAAAATAAAAACTTTTTTACAAAAAAAAAACAACCGACTTCAAAATAAAAACACTACAAAGTGATAAATAACTTTAATTTCGGAAGTCGGTGTCAAAAAACGAAAATGCGGAACCAACGACACCGACTTCCGAAATTAAAGTTATTTATCACTTTGTAGTGTTTTTTTTTTGAAGTCGGTTGTTTTTTTTTGTAAAAAAGTTTTTATATTATAAAACAGAGGATTGAGTACGAAACATCGTTTAGGTAAACGTATTTGTCGCGTATAGTTGTAATAAGGGCAATTTCACAATAATTAATATTGCAAATTAATTACTATTGAAATTATTATTTTTTCTATTGTCTGATGTGTTGTTCAATCCAAATATGGTGTCTTAATCATAATATTAACTTAACAAAATTACAGTAACATGTGACCGACTAACGCTTAGGGTTGCTTTACGTCGACGTTAATCAACGAGCGTGTAATTTAAGTGTAGAATCTAGATACACCCATTACAGGAATTACGGCAAAGATCGAAATTTACTCATGATCCCACCTGATGATTTTGTCGATAATGTAGAAAGGATGGAGCAGGTGTTTCGCAAAGCGTTCGAAAAGGACCACATCAACATTAAAATTGGCCGGTCAATTTACGATCAACTGAATGATATAGAATTTAAGATGCCCTGTCCATGCTTTCCCAAAAGCTTTACAAAAACTTTACACAAGAATGAGAATTTACTTTACATTAACAAATAATAATAAAGCGTTCCGGACGTGCAGAAACAGGAGAAAAATTTTCTCGGTATCAAATTTGTAACTTAGTATAATAAATGTTATGTGAATAAAGGCTTTTTATTTTTACTAAATTTATAAATTGGTAAAATATTCAATCATAATATGCTTTTTATTTCATACATTTAGATCAAGTGCTGCTTGTTCGAAAATATTAACTAAAAGTAAAAGTGACAACCCTGGGGATCAACGCAAGAGTAGGCTAATAACTCGGCGGGCGGCCTTAGATAACTTACTGTATATTATACTGTGCCGCCACGCCGGACAGCCGGCGGGTGCGGGGCGGCGATGTGATCGCGAATCAAACTTTTACAGGCACCGACCACCGTCTCGCTTAAACTTTGCCTCAATTAAATTGATCGTCGGGGGACAAGCTAAGAACAGCTAAATGCTATAAGGTAAACAGCGAACTTTGAATTTTCTTAGGATTTTTGCAAATTGCTGCTCATGTTTTCATGAAATCAAGTCAATTTTTTACCAAATAATTATATGTACTCAACTTTACTAAGCTTTATAGTGTGTAGCTATTGATGGTTTTAAAGATCATTATTCAGTGAATATTTAATTAGTGTTTCATTTATTCCTTTTTGCGTACATATAAATAACATTTTCAAACATTAGGTACTTTTAAAAACAAAAATTGCTCCGCCCGCGCCGTTGTCAAAAGCAGGGTCCAAGCTACCGGTCACCGTGGTTAGTATTAGGTATTATTTAACTAATACATGTAAATTATATTTTTAAATATTAGAATATAAAAAATATAAAAACATTTGAAAATATAAAAAATAGTAGCCCACCGGTATGGGAACAGGGTCCAAGCTATTAGGTATTATTATCGTTACCTTCACGATACCGAAAGTTTGACAACCAGTCTTACCAAGGGGTATCGTATGATTTATTACCGTTGGATCCCGTTTTTGAATCCCATTTTAATATTTTTGGCGTTGGATCCCGCAAAACATTATTATGTATTTCCGTTGGATCCCGAATTTAAAAAATGCAAGATAATTACGTTTTATTGTCGTTGAATCCCGAAAAGTATTTCCGTTGGATCCCGAATGCTTAAAAAAATATGAATGCGGGTACTTTCAACAACAAAATTGTTTATAATAAAATGAGGGGTTCACTAATGTTTGACCAAAACTCCATTGACAAGTTTTTAGTTTACAACCAACGTTTCGTATACTATTTATTTCACAAACAACTCATTTTCTATATAATCTAGTCGTTTCTGGCACTCACCGGCCGCTGCCGCGGCACCGCTCGCTTCGCTCGCTCGGCTCGTGCGTAGGGGTCACAGTTTTAACCTAACCTAACCTAGCATTGTTTTTTTTTTTTAATAATTAACCTAATCTAACTAGTTCGGTTCCGGGTAACCCACTAAAAATAATCTCTTTTTAGTGTTTGATAAAGGTAAATCACTTTTCTTCTGAAATGTACACATGTTGTTATAATATGGGATTCAACGGAAATAGCAAACGGGATCCATCGGTAATACCTAAAAAACGGGATCAAAAAACGGGATCCAACGGTAATAAACGTATCGTAGATTTATTACCGTTGGATCCCGTTTTTGAATCCCATTTTAATATTTTTGGCGTTGGATCCCGCAAAACATTATTATGTATTTCCGTTGGATCCCGAATTTAAAAAATGCAAGATAATTACGTTTTATTGTCGTTGAATCCCGAAAAGTATTTCCGTTGGATCCCGAATGCTTAAAAAAATATGAATGCGGGTACTTTCAACAACAAAATTGTTTATAATAAAATGAGGGGTTCACTAATGTTTGACCAAAACTCCATTGACAAGTTTTTAGTTTACAACCAACGTTTCGTATACTATTTATTTCACAAACAACTCATTTTCTATATAATCTAGTCGTTTCTGGCACTCGCCGGCCGCTGCCGCGGCACCGCTCGCTTCGCTCGCTCGGCTCGTGCGTAGGGGTCACAGTTTTAACCTAACCTAACCTAACATTGTTTTTTTTTTTTAATAATTAACCTAATCTAACTAGTTCGGTTCCGGGTAACCCACTAAAAATAATCTCTTTTTAGTGTTTGATAAAGGTAAATCACTTTTCTTCTGAAATGTACACATGTTGTCATAATATGGGATTCAACGGAAATAGCAAACGGGATCCATCGGTAATACCTAAAAAACGGGATCCAACGGTAATAAACGTATCGTAGATTTATTACCGTTGGATCCCGTTTTTGAATCCCATTTTAATATTTTTGGCGTTGGATCCCGCAAAACATTATTATGTATTTCCGTTGGATCCCGAATTTAAAAAATGCAAGATAATTACGTTTTATTGTCGTTGAATCCCGAAAAGTATTTCCGTTGGATCCCGAATGCTTAAAAAAATATGAATGCGGGTACTTTCAACAACAAAATTGTTTATAATAAAATGAGGGGTTCACTAATGTTTGACCAAAACTCCATTGACAAATTTTTAGTTTACAACCAACGTTTCGTATACTATTTATTTCACAAACAACTCATTTTCTATATAATCTAGTCGTTTCTGGCACTCGCCGGCCGCTGCCGCGGCACCGCTCGCTTCGCTCGCTCGGCTCGTGCGTAGGGGTCACAGTTTTAACCTAACCTAACCTAACATTGTTTTTTTTTTTTTAATAATTAACCTAATCTAACTAGTTCGGTTCCGGGTAACCCACTAAAAATAATCTCTTTTTAGTGTTTGATAAAGGTAAATCACTTTTCTTCTGAAATGTACACATGTTGTTATAATATGGGATTCAACGGAAATAGCAAACGGGATCCATCGGTAATACCTAAAAAACGGGATCAAAAAACGGGATCCAACGGTAATAAACGTATCGTATTACCTAGTAACTGGGTTGTTGAGGTCAGATAGTCGCTCCATGTAAAATTCTAGTTTTCAGCTGCATCCGGTTAGACTGGAAGCCGATCCCAATATCTTTGGGAAAAGGCTTTAAGGCAGATGATGATGATATCATTACCGTCGCGATTCACATTTTGACGAACAAACATAAAAACTTACATAATCAATTACAAACTATATACACTAGATACTAAAATAAATGACTAACTAACTTACAATACAAATATATAAAAATAAAAAACTTAGGCGTCGAAATATTCATCCGCATCGCTGTCATCCGGAAACGTGCCCAGAAGACTGGCAGCATTGCCACGTTGAATGGCAATGCTAATTCTTTGGCCAAAGAACGACCCAGCCCTCTGGTCACGTGAAGTATCGACCAGCCGGCGAGAAATTTCCTTAAAAAGGAGACGCGCGCTCGGGCCCCATGACCCGAGCGTTTCGACCCCAAACGGCTCAAAGCTGTAGTTGCCCACAAGGTTACAGTATTTGCGCCGTTTGAGGGTCTCAGCAGCTGCAGCAGCGGCGCCAGCACAGCCCGCAGTGCTAGGAACATGAGATGGCGCAAGGGTATCGACACATGTTGCGTCCCACACCAGAGGCCTACCCACCTTCCAAGGCAACAACGTCATGCCGTCTGGTCTCTTCCCATCATCACGTACCAAGCCGTTTGGTTCTAGCACCGCTGGTACGCCGGCGGTGACAAGGGCTCGACGAATAATATCGTTGATGCTGGCGTGCCGTGCTATGCGACCTGCGCTTCTGCAGCAGGACAGGCCATGGTGTCCGAGACTGTCGACAGCTTCACCGCAGTGACATCGATGCGGAGCAACACAAGGTGCGCCCAAGCGGAGACACGTAGCGAGCCGAAACGATGAGTCATCCATCATTGTGCCTATGGTGGATGACGGGAGCGCCTGAAGCCACAAACCTGACTCCCATTCTCCCACAGCCAGCAGACGGGCACGCTCAACAGTATCAATTACTGAATCATTTGTAAAAAAAATCACAAACTTCCCCTACATTTTTTAGAACCATCGATTACTAGTTGCCCTTTGACCTTTACCTCGGCGCAACATTTGATTCAAGCTATAAATAACTATCTGCTGTAAGTCTTAAACGCCTTTGGATTGCAGAGGCGTTTACAGCAGACAGTCCTATCAAGCCTTCAGTGGTGTTATACGTACCTAATTGGCGTTGTTGTAAACTATAGTCATTATTGTTCTAATAATGTGACGTTATGGTACCTATATGACAATCCACTTCAAATAATGAGTCAGAACTGATAGTTTTATGTTTATTGGTGTAATTTAGTTTACTTCAGGTGATATGTTGCCTTACTGACTTGCTAAAGTCAAATAAATAAAGAGCTTAATCTAAACATAAAATTAAAACGAAAAAATATTTGAGTTTTTTTATGTTTGTTAGTTACGCTTTCCTGCTAAAACGGCCACACGGGTTTGGATGAAATTTGGCTCATGAGTAGACCATGACCTATGTAGATTGGGACATAGGATACTTTTTATCCCGATATTCCAACGAGATCGAGACTTATGCGAGTGAAATCGCGGGGCGCAGCTAGTTCACTTTACTTTGCCACTTAACACCAATTGTCTGTAAACCGTACCCCTAGCGATGTAGCAAGAAGAAGAATATAGAAGAAGAATATTCTTCACCCTGTAAGTTCCCGCAACAATGAAGAGAATGCTCTCAGGAAGGGATGTAGTATGTTTGTAATCGGCTTTATTTGCCCTCATACTTAGCGGTCACCTTTAGACGCAGCCTGCTCACGGCGTCAAAACATACTCAGAAATAAATATGTCTTCGTCCTTTATATCGTCCTTATCAGCTTATAATATTATGTCTTTTAAGAGGAAATGCGGTCGGAGAGACTTTTGAAAAAGCCTAAGTAAAAATTCGTAATTCGAGGTTTGGCTCTCGCCTATTTCCTCCTCCAATATTGGACTAATTTAAAAGATATTTCATACACTGAATAAGAAGGATATATACTGTGTCCCTATGTTTTTCTTTTTTCATTAATAATTGTCAAATTTGTACAGTAGGCCTCTGTTGACAGCGGTTTAAATTGGAATTTTTTTAGGGTTTTAGTGCTTATAAAAATACTGTATCATCAAAAAGGAAAACACAGGGACATACAAGTAGTTAATATTTATTATCCTGTAAAAAATCATTGCTTTATGGTCATTAACCAGAAAAAAAACAGGCGAGAGCGTTTCTATGGAGAAACGTTCACCCGAGTTTCCTCTTAAACGTTTATCAAAAGAAATATTGCTCATCTTTTACTTGATTTACTTAAAGTTAATTGAATAGGTAAAATATTTATACTAAAATAAAAGGAGTACCTACTTGTGGCATAATTAAATTTTTGAGCTTTTAGGATACATTAAAATCTCTTTTTAATGGGTCTTGAGATTGTGTACAGACATGGGTGGTAACTGTAAGATAAATGATATAAGTGGGACACTGTATAAGATTTGTTTTGAAATCGAGACTGGTTTACAAGGTTTACAGTTTTTGTAGCGGGTACCAGGCGAGCATGGGCGGGCGGGAGCTGCGAGGGTTGGGGCAGCCCTGTCGTACACGCGCCGCTGGCATACATATCTGCACGCAGTTGCATAGTTACACTGCACCGGTGAAGGTTGCGCTCGTTTACACCGCCGTGCATCTATGTATATAGGCCTACACGTAGCGGTTACGAGCCAAGCTTTTGAAGCTTTACGTAATTTGTGGGTGAAATGGATTGAGGCTTCGGAAGATTTGATCCCCAGTTTCCGGTTTACCTAATGAATTTTTATTTTATCGAGTGAGATTTACTGTTTTACTCGTACAAACAACTTTTTAATTATTGTTTACAAACTTTTAAGATAAGTTTTTTTTTTTAGTATGGTTTTGTTCAATTTAAGTGTTCTATTTGTTTTATTTTAGTATTAATCAGACATCATTTTATCAGTTAGCAAAAATTCTTGAGTATAGTGTGCTGTAGCATATTTTTATGCCTACAATGACTCGTCAGTTCTTACCATACATAGTAAAGTATTTGTAAGCTGCAAATCAATACATCTTAAATATTCTCGAAGGCCATTTCCCTGCACGTGTAAAGGGTGACGTACAGGCCGCATACTAACTACTTTTAGCCTCCTTTATTCAATTTATATTTGTTGTAAGTTTAAAGGAACACTTATCCAATATTTCCGAGGCAAATTGATATAAACGTTTTATGAAGCGAAGAGAGAACTTACTTGAGAGTTTATAAAGTTACAGGGCAAACTTTGTTTGGTAGGCGCTAAGGGTGGATGGTACACGTTCCTAAAACTGATAAATGCAATTTACTGCTCTATTATGAACTTTACTCTGCCTTTATTTTACGAGTTTAATTTGTATTACTTTGAACAGTCAACGGAACTGGTTTCTTTCTGTTGAAACGATAGAATCACAGTAGTAAAAACAAAACAGGGATCCTACAGTATAAAACAATAAGAAATACACAAAACTTATAGACAATATTGCAGCCTATAACGCAGTTCACAGATTAACAGCTATAGGGTACTTATCAGTGGAAATAATCGCTTGTGTTACAATCATTTTTATTCATCCCTGTCTATTCCCAAAATAACTTAACAATTACTTGATAAGCAGCAAACGACTTTCAAGAATTGCCAGTAAGAACCTCATTACACAAATGCCAGTTATTGCCAATAATAACTGATAATCTAAGTAACGCCTTGCCACATTACTTGGCCAGTTTCCATATAAAGTGGTCATAAACAATTCATTTACGTAAAATTACCGACGCAGTAGGAAAACACTAATCGCCTTCACGTGTTAGCTTCGTACAGTACAATAATAAAGCCATAAGCTCATTGATATCGGGAACTAGCGATATGAGTATGACGGCACTGATTGTATAATTTTTGTGGTTGTAATCAGTCTTCTTTTTTCATCCATAAGTACTACCATACTTTCTATTATATAGAATTGAAAATATTTCTTGTCCAGGATACAGTAAGCTGGTTCTTGCACTAGCTATTAACCTGGGTTAATAGCTAGTTGAGACGACACGAGTAGATTAAAATATTACCTATAGCTAGGTTACAATATATTATTTGCCAGTGAGGCCCAAACTAGATTGTCTGTATCTTGGGGTTCGCTATCTATATGCCAAAGTAACTCTGTCTTTCTACCTGTTACCTTTACCTATAGAATCCGATGAAATTTGGGAACAGAGGTAGACCATTCCTGGGTTAGGAAATAGCACACTTTCACACACACTTTTTTACACTTTTACACACTTTTTTTATCTCGGTAGTAGTATCCCGTGAGATAATTTCCGATCTATACGCGGGAAGCCGCGGGTAGCAGCTAGTTTTTAAAATAAATTAAGTCCAGATAGAAGAGTGTTTTGTGGTGATTTTCATGAGACTCATCCTTATGCTTTATATTCCAAACATTTTGACGACCGGAGCTATCACAGCGCACTCCAGTGCTTTTTTTTATTTTTTATGGATGGGAAATCATCAAATGACCCCTCCCGCTCTGGGTGGAGCGGAAGGGAGTGTCAGACTCTTATTGACTAAAACCCATCCGTGTTCCTTCCTTAGCCCTTTATGTTCCGGGGTAGCGGTAACCCTTTCGGACAATCCCGCACCCCCCGGCAGGCTTCGGCCCTGGCAGGCCCCTTCCTTTTTGCTGACATCTCTTTGAGGCACGCGTGGAACACGTACGCGCCGTCCGGCACGGGCCTGGTCCTGATCGGACGGTGAGCTACCCATTACTCTCCGTCTGCAGGCCCGCGCCTACGGTGGCCGGGAGTCGTCACGCGGCTCCCGGCGCCCGGAGCGTCTCCCGCGGCAGCTGGGACGTTTGGCTCTCTCCCTCAGCCGTTCCGCCACCTCCTTCGCTAGCATGACTGCTTCGCAGAAGGAGGTGACTGCCTCCCACTCCCTCTCGCCCCGGACCATGGCTTGAACCAGGGCCGGACGCGAGAGGTCGCCGCCGCTGCCGATCGCCTCTACGAAGGCACGGCGGTGCTCCGCCCCTGCGGGGCAGACCTCCACCGTATGCTCCACCGTGTCCTCTGGGCGATCCTCGCAATGGTGACACCCGGGCGTCTCCTCCCGCCTGATGATGAAATGAAAAAAAAATGAATGAAAAATGGTTTATTATTTTAACAAGTAAACCTTAAAAACTAGTGATTGGAACCTCCTTTTAAGCAGTTAAGCCTGTGTTAGGAGACTCCGCTCTTCCAAAACTTAATAAATATTGTTTAGTTACTTGTTTTATGCAAAACTAAAGTGAATAATAATACGTAAAAAAAATAAAAAGAGAAAATTAAAGCTAAACATGCAGCACGCACGCAGGCATGCGAGAGTGTGAGTGAGAATGAGTGTGTGTGTGAATGCGGATGTGAGGGTGAGTGGATGCAAAAATGCGAGGATGAGTGGATACAAATGCGAGGGTGAGTGGATGCAAATACGAGGGTGAGTGGATGCAAATAAAAAAAAAAAAAAAAAAAAAAAAAAACAAAATCAAACTGGTTGCTAATTTAATTGTTATTTTTTTTTATTCGTTTTGTCATTCATTACTCACACCCTGACTTATTACTTGTATTTTTTTTTTTTTTTTTTATTAAAATTGTTTTGCTTGTACCATGTTTGTAAATATGTGAGCACCATGTGTCTATCAGATAATTAATTTATATGTCATGGTTTCGTTTTTAATTCTTTTACCTGTGGTATAGTAATTTTATTTTAGGTGCATCGTCCTCACATGTTATTATTTAATTAATGTACCCATGCAAAATATTGTACCTAAAACATTTTAAAAGAGTAACGGTGGAGTTTCTTGCCCATTCTTCTCCATACGAAAACTACCTTTTGGAATGGGCGACTAGAATCAATTCTATTTTAAGTTATTTTTTGACGTTCAAAAGTGCCTTTTATGTGCCTATTTGAAATAAATGCTTTGACTTTGACTTTGACTTTGAAATGCGAGGGTGTGTGATTGTGAACACGAATGAATCAGAGTAATGCATACGGCTATAAATAGTGCAGGCATTAGGCATGTGTAGGGATACAAATTATCCTAACAGCGCCTCCGTGTCATCATAGGTAAGTGGTTTTATCCAATTAGTTACAATTTTTTTTAATTCATTTTGTGTCTTATTATACACGTAAGTCTCTTTGTTAAGTCTATTGTATAGTTGAGCTGAACGTTTTTTGAATTGTATACGGGCGAACTTGGTTTTGGTTTGAGGAACTTGCGCTATCATATCTTTTCGTCTTTTCAAAGTTAAGTTGTGGTCAAAAGGAATAGTTTTATGTTTCTTTAGAACGGTCTTAATTATGTACAGTTTTCGAACCGAGAGTAAATCGCTTATTTGGTAAAGACTTTGTGTAAGATATCTAAGGTTTGTAAAGTACATTACTTTTATTAAAGCCCGCTGTCCCCGCTCAAGGTCTATGAACTTAGTCTTAGCCGCGCCCCCCCAAACGGGGATGCAGTACACTAGAACGGACTGCACTAAAGCTACGTATATTCCAAACATATTATTATATATTCCAAACATTTTGACGACCGGAGATATCACAGCGCACTACAGTGCTTTTTTTTATTTTTTATGGATGGGAAATCATCAAATGACCCCTCCCACTCTGGGTGGAGCGGAAGGGAGTGTCAGACTCTTACTGACTAAAACCCATCCGTGTTCCTTCCTTAGCCCTTTATTTTCCGGGGTAGCGGTAACCCCTTCGGACAATCCCGCACCCCCGGCAGGCTTCGGCCCTGGCAGGCCCCTTCCTTTATGCTGACATCTCTTTGAGGCGCGCGTGGAACACGTACGCGCCGTCCGGCACGGGCCTGGTCCTGATCAGACGGTGAGCTACCCATTACTCTCCGTCCGCAGGCCCGCGCCTACGGTGGCCGGGAGTCGTCACGCGGCTCCCGACGCCTGGAGCGTCTCCCGCGGCAGCTGGGACGTGTGGCTCTCTCCCTCAGCCGTTCCGCCACCTCCTTCGCTAGCATGACTGCTTCGCAGAAGGAGGTGACTGCCTCCCACTCCCTCTCGCCCCGGACCATGGATTGAACCAGGGCCGGACGCGAGAGGTCGCCGCCGCTGCCGATCGCCTCTACGAAGGCACGGCGGTGCTCCGCCCATGCGGGGCAGACCTCCACCGTATGCTCCACCGTGTCCTCTGGGCGATCCTCGCAATGGTGACACCCGGGCGTCTCCTCCCGCCTGATGATGTGCAGGAACTTCCCAAAACATCCGTGTCCGGTGAGGACCTGCGTCAGGCGATAGGTGAGGACGCCGTGACGCCTCTCTAGCCACTCCTCAAAGAGGGTTCTTATCGCCACTATCGTGGCGTGCCCTGCGCTGGGTTGCGAAAGTCGCTCCTTCCATGCCACCATGAGATCGCGCCGGAGGTCTGTCCGCTCCGCCGCGACTTGCCGCGGAAGCGGAGTTTCCCCCCGGCGTAGTGTCTCCGCGCGTCACTCATACAGGCGCGCGAGGACTATCGCCTCCAAATCCCATGGCGGCAGTCCGGTAAGGAGGCTTGACGCCTCGCCCGAGATCGTGCGGTACCCCCGGATCAGCCTTACGGCTACCACCTTTTGGGGCGCGTTCAGATAGTGGGCGGCTCGCCGCCGCAGAGAACGCGTCCACACCGGGGCCCCGTATAGGGCCATGGACCGCACGACCCCTGCGTAAAGCCTCCGGCAGGAGGTGTTTGGCCCCCTCAGATTGGGCAAGAGCCGCTTAAAGGCGGCCCCGGTCCTTTCCAGTTTGGGGGCCAAACGTCGGAAGTGTTCGACGAAGTTCCACCAGCTGTCGAGGACGAGACCCAGGTATTTCATCGTTGTCTCGACGTCGATGTGAACCCCTCCCACCGTTAGTTGAGATCACGATGGTGGCCCGTTCTGAGGCCCATGGAAAGACATGGCCTCGGACTTGTGCAATGCCACCTCGAGACCCAACCGCCGGATCCTTTCCACGACTATCGCAACCCCGCGTGTCATCGCGTCGGCCGCCGCCTGATGCGACCTCCCCTGCGCCAGGACCAGCGTTTCGTCAGCGTAGCAAACCACGCTGACGCCATCGGGGAGGTCGGCCCGCAGCACCCAGTCGTAACCGATGTACCACAGGAGCGGCCCCAGAACCGATCCCTGTGGGACACCGCACGAAATCTCTCGCCGGTTCCAATCCCCGTTGCGACCGGGGTAGATAACGGCTCTGTCCGTCAAATACGCCCCGACTACTCGCAGGAGGTAGGTCGGAACCCGGTGATACCGGAGTACCTCCCCAATACAGCCCCAGGGCAGGGTGTTAAACGCGTTGGCGAGGTCGGCACTCCAGTGCTGGACACAGTTCTGACCATTTCTCTTCGAATTCCTGGATTCCCTCCAAGTCGAAGGTTAGGTAAAACCGGACTCATACCGATTAAATCCAACACGGTGTCCGTGTTTAGTACATAATATGCCAGGGGCTCTGCAATTTACAGTGCAAGTCTTTTCTTCTATGCTACGCAGACAAAGCTATATATATATATATATACAGGGTGAATTTTTCAAGTGGGCGTGGATGGCCAAATCCGAAACTATGAGGACTAGCGAAAAGTACTCAAAGGAGTCGCGGGCTCGATTTTGATGAAAACTAAAACTGCATCATTGGATTTTTGAAAAATTCAATATTTCTCGCCAGGAATCGAACCTGTTGATTTCGAAAAAAAAACACACGCTTTATTATTACACCTTTCGATAGTGTCGCTAATAAGGATCGAATTCTGGGAAGTAATGACATACGGCAAACTAAAGGAAAGAGCTTATTTTTAACAAAATACTTTTTTATTTTTCTTATTTTATCTGCCTAGCCTTTTCCCAACTATGTTGGGGTCGGCTTCCAGTCTAATCGGATGCAACTGAATACCAGTATTTTACATGGAGTGACTGCCTATCTGACCTCCACAACCCAGTTACTGGGTAATACGATACCCCTTCCCATTAGTAAGACTGGTGTCAGACCTTCAAGCTTCTGACTATCCGTAACGACTGTTAAAGATCCAGGAATGACAGCCGAGACCAACGGCTTAATGTGCTTTCCGAGGCATGGAGGGGTCTCGGTATGTAAAGATGGTCACCCATCCACAGACCAACCGCGGCAAGCGTAGCTTAACCTGATGGATTGACCTGTGCGGCTGTTATTATTTAGCCGGGCCCGGGTTATGTTACCTACCTACTAAACCTTAACTGATTAATTGTTCAAAATGATGACCGTTGTTTTCAATACATAGCTGGATTCTACGTCTCAAGGATTGTACTGCATTCACAATTACAATATTATTGATTCCATTAGAATATTTGCCAAAGATCGTAATACATATTTGAATTTAGAACATAATGTTGTGAAGGTGACTGCGCTGCGGGTGTGTTAATAAAAATATTGAGCATCATTTCGAACAAGGTACTTAATGTACTTAGGTATGAATACTTTAAAATAAGAAGTTTATTAAAATTCAACATTTTCCTTAAGTTTGCCGTATGTCATTACTTCCCAGAATTTGATCCTTATTAGGGACACTATCGAATGGTGTAATAATACAGTGTGTGTTTTTTTTTTTCAAAATCAACAGGTTCGATTCCTGGCTAGAAATATTGATTTTTCAAAAATCTAATAATGCAGTTTTAGTTTTCATCAAAATCGAGCCCGCGACTCCTTTGAGTACTTTTCGCTATTCCTCATAGTTTAGAATTTGGCCATCCACGCCCACTTGGAAAATTCACCCTGTATATTGCGAGGGAAACTGTTAGTCTTTGCGTAACCCACGGTCTGGTATGCCAGCATAATAATATTATCCAGACCGTATTTCGGCAATGGCGGCAAATCTTAACGGTGATTAGCGTTCGGTGCAGAAGATATATTGTAGTGTACAAGTGTGTGCGTAGACACAGGTGCACACTCTCTCTCTTCCCTCACTGTCATTGTCCGATAGGACAGCACGCAATCCAACATGACCGAAGAGAGACCAGGCGCAGGACCAACGGCCGTGCTTTCCGAGGCACCGCCGCCTTTACTAAGAAATTCCTATTATACCAACATAATTCGGACCTAACCTAACAAAACGAGTGAGCTGTGGTGGCCCAGTGCTAACGGCCGCGAATTACGAAATATAGGTCGTAGGTTCAAACCCTGTCAGGCGCTTTACTTTGTGTAAATTATTTCATCACCACTGCTCTCAAAACGGTGAAGGAAACCATCGTGAGGAAACCGGCATGTCCTAGAACCAAAAATACAAAGACATGTGACATCTACCAACTCGCACTGCGCTCGCATGGTGGATTACGGCCCACTCCCTCTCACCGAGAGGAGGCCTGTGACCCAGCAGTGGGAACATTATAGGTTGATTATACTAACAAAACGTAGGGCTTCCCAAACTGGTTATTTTTATGATGATGTGGAGTCTTTGAGACTACAATTCGAGACTGTTGGAGAAATATGGTACCAAAGCGATGATAAGCACTGACGTAAAACCTTAAAAATCAATAATAGAGCTAAAGGCAAGTTGACATGGGCTATCGGTATTAGACTAAATAATATGTATTTGTAAAATCTTTTTGTAGATAAACGAATGATGATTCGAATAACACGCTACTGCTAACTGTTTAATTATTTAATGCCGAACGGATGTCAGACAGGTCAGCTTTTCTCATTAATTCTCGTTTATTTATGGGCGATGGCGGTATAGTGTACAATCTATTTTTAGGGTTCCGTAGTAAAACGAACCCCTATAGTTTCGACATGACCGTCTGTGAGTGACAGCCTTTTTACTCGCTAAAATAAGGGCTATGAAATCAAAATGTCTAAGAAGTAAGTAATTTTATTTATTAAAACTTTATGCACAAGTAAAAAACTGTACAAAGGCGGACTTAATGCCTTGGGCATTTTCTACCAGTCTACCTTAGGGTGATGCAGAGACAATACACAGTAGGTGCAATAACAGAAAAAAAAAATATTTATATTTAAGGTATAAGAATAAATACATATATACATACATAGGTACAACAATATATATACAGGGTGTTACAGAAAGGGTATATCAATACAAACGGGTTGAAGAGTGTATCTGGTTTAGAATCTCTGTACAAAATTTCAGCTCAAAAGCAGTAACTTTGAAAATGCTTAATACTTTTTTATTTCGATAGTTTATTAAATTGAAATCATAACAAACGTGTCACCGCACTACGTCATTATCCATTAGCTATAGTGTGTCTGTGCGCCTAGTACAATGAAAAACCTTTCAATAAACTATTGATCTGTTTACAAAAAAAAATAAGCTTTATTTTGTTAGAGTACCTAACTTACAACTTTAACTTTGATTTGATTGTACGACATTGAAAGTACGATTCAACTTAGCCGTATTGACTACGGAACCCGACTCTACCTACGCGAAGTCTTGCACTTTGTCCGGCTTTTTATGGTGTCAATCGACTTAACATAATGAAGCACCTGTACACTGTACAGTAGACACTGATTAAGATTTTATCGGCTCTGTATTAATTGTAACCACAGAATGTATGTAGTTAATTAGAGCCCAATGTTTCTCTTAAACAAATTGTTTGATTTTTACTTTCTTTTTTATTCGTTGAGTATATACTCGTATATAATATCCTTTTCGCCGTTGTGAGCAATAAATCTGCTAGGCTGAAGCGGGATTGGGCGGGACATGTATGTAGGGTAGGATGCATAAAGACAGATGGGCCAGAGTTGTCACGCAGTCCTGGCCCATGTGTCTTTTTCATCTGGCTTCTCTCGGTTGCGACGCCCGTCTTTTAGGTCCCAACTTAAAAGACGGGCGTCGTCATCGAGGGAAGCCAAGAAAACGATAAAAGTATTATAGTCCTTTTTTATTGATTCCCTTTACAAATCTCCACCCCCCTTTTTATACTCTTAAGGGATAATTTCGGGGATAAAAACTATTATATATCCTTCCTTCCCCACAACTCAAACTATCTCCATACCAAATTTCATCTAAATCGGTTCAGCGGTAATTGATTCCCCATACAAACTTCCACCCCCCTTTTCACCGCCTTAAAGGATGATTTCTCGGATAAAAACTACCCTACGTCCTTCCCCGGTATGCAATCTATCTCTCTTCCAAATTTCGTCTAAATCCATTCAGTGGTTTAGGCGTAAAAAGGTTACATACAGACAGACAGACAGTTACTTTCGAATTTATAATATTAATATGGATTGGTCGGAGAAAATAATACACGAAAGACTGTAAAGCTATGGGGAAGACATTTGCCCAGCATTGAGACAGTACAGGTTAAATAGAAAAAATATAAATAAGTATATCCTTATTTGTAGATACGACCCTCACACAGCCGCCTGAATGCTAAGGGTTATGTTCGTTTCCAAAAACGGAAATTTTCCATTGTGGCCGTCCTCAGCACATACAGAGGGGTTCCGAGATCCCTACTGGACCACATCTGTTCCAATCCTGGTCTAACTACTTTGAAAAACTCGTTGCGTTTGAATACACGTCGACTTCCCTATAGTTTACAAGCGTATCTCGTGCACTTTTAAGTCTATATCTATAGATAATATGATGATATTAGAAATATAAGTTCGTGTTTGTATACACATACAAACACGAACTTATATTTCTAATATCATCCAAAATCCGTTTCGTAGTTTAGAAAAACAACGTGGTCACACGACCACGTTGTTTTTCTAAACTACGAAACGGATTTTGATGCTATTTTCACCATCATTCAGAGAACTTCCCGGAAGGTTTTGTAAAACATTAGTATGAAACTTACATATAATAAAGTAATGTCAATTTTATCTCAAGTCGTCAAAACCGTGCGAAGCAGGGTCGCTAGTAGTTGCACAAAACAGCATCACGCCTGTATACCCCAAAGGGGAAGGGTTCTATAGTTACCGGCCATTAATAGGCTTCGCATTTCATCCAAGGGTGTGGTAACTGACAACTAAGCGATAACCCTCATGTGTACGGTGAGAAGATCATTTCCAGGAATGGGGCATACTCTCAAGTCTCAGCAATCACCCACCAACCCGTCCATTAATCGTGATTGAAACAATAGCTTCGATTCCTCATGGTAGAGGATACTCTACCATGAGGAATCGAAGCTATTGTTACCGCTATCTAATAAGATAGCGGTCAGATAGACACATAGATAAGCCGTCGGATTTAAGTGACTGTAAGAATGGAAATGCATTTTTTAGTTACGAGATTATGACTTTATCAACCTTGCTTAGTTAAAAATATCATAATTTTCCTTCTAACCCCCTTACTAGGTAATAGATAATACGGGCTGGTGTCCGCAACTCCACGTCAATACGCGTATTTTGCGTACAACCCCCTTACTAATAAACGTTTTATATCAGATGAATAGTTACACACCGATTTCAATCTTTCAGTCGTCAGTAATTTGACTTTCGAAAGAAGAAGGCAAAGCGTTGTGTAACTATACAGACGCTATAGAACGTTTATTAGTAAGGGGGCTGATGTATAAAAGCCGTATACAATGTTGTGTTACCTGTCTAAGAAATTGCATATATATATTATTGAAAACTGATTTGAGATAGAAACAAAACTTACATTCGGTTCCTGTATACAAGACAACGCAACAAGGACAAATACGAAACAAACTTTGAATTAAGATTAGCTTCGCAGTACTTTATGTATTCAAATGGACAGTGATACTTATGATGTTTGCTGCTTTGAACAGTTTCCGTATCCTAGGACTTGTAATAGATACGTACTAGAATATTAAGTCCATAATTATAATAAAAATGTATTATTGTTAAATCCAGCAATAGAAAAGCTAACCCTACTTGTGCGTTATTAGGTGAATCCCCGAAAGTTACGGTGAAATTGCCACTTGGGGAAATGTAATACAAAAAGTAGTTTTTGGCAAGTGTGTCAAGGGTAAGTTTTGATTCTGCTTAATTTCTAATTTTGACAATACTCCTAAATATAAATTTATAAGCTTTACTAATACTATCAATAAAGCTGAAGATTTGTCTGTTTGTTTGGACGCGCTAATCTCTGGAACTTCCAGTCGGAATTGGAAAAATCTTTTTGCATTTGATAGCCCTATTCTTGAAGGCTATAGACTGTTTAAGATCACGCTAGGACTCTTAGGAGCCGAGTAAAAAGTAAGAAAGAACACTAAGCGAAAAGGAAGTACCTAATAGTGCGGGCAGGCGATGCGATGCAATGGGGTGGGTCGGGAGAACAATACATTTTAGAGCCATACTTAAATGATGTTAGCTACTTTGAATAGTTTCAGTATTCTAGGACTTATTATTACTAGAATATTAAGTCCATATAATAAAAATGTAATAGTATTAAATCCAGCAATAGAATCGGATAATCTATGATGTCTTGCCTTTTACTGAAAAAAATCTGCAATAAAATTATAACCGAAATGAAAGAAACTGCCAATCTTCAATACAATTGCAACGAATGGTTGATGTTTAGTCTAGAAATATCTTCAATCGGTAAAGCTGTTATAGCCATAGGTATATACCAATCCATATATTGAAATCGCAGCGAATTACCTTATTACAGGGAGGAATTATATAGGGCGCATCCCATAGACGTGCAAACTGTAACCATAAATTTAGCACACGATTCTAGACCTAGATATTCTATTTAGCGTAGAAATGTTTTGCAGGTTATCAAAAACAAAATCTACTGTTTCATAAAAAAAGTGTAATACCTACGCGATCAAAATGTACGTTCAGAATCATGTACCTGGGCATTTTCATTTTAAATGGCGCAGGTTTTAAATAACAACCTTTTATTATTTAAAACAATAATAATTTAAAAGGTTGTTTTTTTTAACACTTTGAATTTTGAATTATTGTAAAAAATATATGTTATGATTAAATGTAATAATTAAGTGCAGAAATGTGTATTTTATTTTCTAAAATTATTTTTTTAAAGTAAGTCCTTCAGGCTAAAAATGTCTTTTTAGAAACAAAAATCAAATCGCGATAACAAATAAACTGCTGGAAATTAAATGAGAAAAACGCTCAGTATAAGTTTATGATATCAATTAATGAAATTAAATATTACTACTTAGTCAATAGATATTTATCTTTATTTAAAATTTCAACAATTTGGTATGTATCGTAACATTTTGACCAAATGCAAGTTTTAATTTTCGTGTAACTTATTTTTTTTTACCAATAAAACAAATCCATCTATATATAAATATACCTTCAGTGCACATACGCTTTTTCTTAAAAAAAATGTTTCCAAATTTTTTTTTTATAATTTTATTGTCATGGAACAACCGAAAAACCACCTGCGCCATTTAAACTGAAAAAGCCCACCTACTAAAACCATGATAACAGGTTGTGCGTCGATGTCGAGATGCCACCTTGTATTAAAATCACGGTCCGAACTTCAAATGGTTTAAGTAATTGCTAGATTTCTATTTCAAATTCTTGGGGACTTGTCCAAAACTATCTGTCCCAAGGTGTGAGAAATTCAATCTATAGGTACTCCAGCTGCAAGCCAGAGTATCGGCCGGTAAAGCCACGCGTGATCGTCACAGCGTCGACGTGGTGTGAAGTCACGTACATCAGCACATCACGTATAGCACATAGTTTAAGTTAAGATAGATATGCTGTGTCATAGTCTTAGTATTTGCATATTGTCACATACGAACTATGTATATATACGTTACCAATTAAAGGAACAAGGGTAGTCTGTTGTCAGTCGACTCTTGGAGTACTACACATCATGTTGTTTACTTAACCCCTCCTTCCCCCTACATCGCATGGCGACCCTGCCAGTCGGGTGGATAGCGTTATAGTTGCCGGTGGGGGCAAGTCAATATCGCGGTTTAGTCGGTTTCGCACGTCACGTCGGGTCACAGGCCATGGGGAGCACGACATCCAAGGAAGAGGTCATTGTCGCTCAGGCGGCGGCAGGTGGTCAGAATGTCGCAGCGGTTACGCAGGAGCAGCTAACAGCTATCAACACGGTGCTGTTGTTCATTGCTGTGTGTTTGGCGGTTGTTATCGTTGGCATGGCAGTCCGGATGTATAGAAGGTGTCACCAGAATTGGATCGAAGAGAAGATCAATCGGCGGGAGGTTCAGAAAGCTGTGCAGATAGCCTGACCGGGAGCGGACGAAGCGACGAGGGAAGTAAGTGTTTTCAAAGTGAACTTAAGTGTTGTGGCGAGTGCTTGCGGTCATCGGTGAATTTAGAGACAATAGTTTTAAGTGGAAGTAGAGTTAACGTCACTGTTTATACAACTTAAATTGTTAAGGGAATCTATTGTTAAATTAGGTCCTAGTAGGCGGAAAGGCAAAAATTTTGATGGAAAAATATGCGATTAGGAAGTTTGCTGACGGACTTCGTAATCAGCGTCTCGGTACGATCATTACGGCGCGGAATTTGACTTGTTTGAAAGATGCTATCAGAGTGGCAGAAGACGAAGATTGTGCTTCGTCGGCGCAAGTCATGACGTACCAGCGCTGGCCCGCGAGGGGTGGCTTTTCTACGGGCATTAGGGTTCGTGGAAATAGTTCTAGGCGGCACGCTGTAGGGAATGGATACGCGCAGCAAAGAACAGCTGTTGGGCGTACGCACAAAAATGCTAGCGTATGGAAAAGCAATGGAATGCGCGGTCGCGGCAATAATGCTCATCGTGGACGCCAGACTCAGCAAGGTCGGCGGCGTGTAGCGTGTTTTGAGCGTGCGCGGGGCGATGCTGACTCAGGCGCAGTGTCAATGTCACGGAGTAGCGAAGGCGGACAGTCGAGTGAGACTCAGTTTTTTCGAGGCTAAGCATATTTTAGCTTGCGATAGTATTAACTGGGTTAATTTACTAGTGGATAGTGTAGATACGGAATGGTTAGTGGATACGGGTGCGTCGATATCAGCCGTGAAGAACAATTTCTTGAGCAATAACGCTTTGTGCTGTAAAGTAGTTAAGGAAGACTTAGTAATTAATGGTGTAGGAGGTAGTTTGCGAGCTATAGGTTATGTGTGTTTGAAGTTGGGGTACGGACGGTGTTCGTTCGTGCATAAGTTTTATGTATTTGATGATTTGCCATGTAGGTCGGTTGGCATATTGGGTCAGGATTTCTTGCAGAAGTATAGTGGTATTATAGATTTTTCGGAAAACAGGTTGTCTCTTAAGGATCGTGGACGGCGGACGGTTTCAATGCCGCTTAAGTCCTATAGTTACTTGTTGACTGTTCCTCCGCGATGTGAGGTAGTTAGGTATTTCCCTGTTAACAGAGCAGAAGATTGTGTAGTAGTTAGGAAAGAATTGCGTGAAGGCGTTTTCTTAGCTAGTGTGATGGCTAGGCCTAGGAATGGGATGATACCCATTAGGATTTTAAACACAAACTCTGAGGAAGTTGTGTGTAGTATGTCCAATATTGAAGTTTATCCATTAAGTGATTTCGATTGTTGTAATTTTGTGGAGTCGGAGATGGATGTTGAGCGTGTTAAGAAAATATTTTCTTTGCTTAAACTTGACTATTTGAGTGCCGAGGAGCGATTGTCGGTTGAGCAAATTTGCGCGAAATATTCGGATATATTTCATATTCCGGGAGATAGATTAGATGTCACGAATGTGTATGAGCAGTCAATACGGTTGAAAGAGAATGTAACTCCAGTTTATAGGAGGCAATATAGGATACCTTATGTACAGAAAAAGGAGGTTGATAGGCAAGTGCAGGAGATGCTGGATAGTAATATTATTGAGGAGGCGGTTAGTGAGTGGTCTAGTCCTGTTTTGGTTGTACCCAAAAAGCAGATCGTAGTGGGGAGAAGAAATGGCGCGTGGTGATAGATTACAGGCAGTTGAATGAAAAGATACAGGATGATAAATTTCCATTGCCGAATATAAATGAAATTTTAGATTCTATGTCGGGTGCTGTGTACTTTAGTCACTGTGATTTATCGCAGTCTTATTATCAATGTGCTTTGGAAGAAAGTAGTAGGAAGTACACTGCTTTCACAACAGATAAGGGGCAGTATCAGATGTGTAGGTTACCAATGGGGTTGAAGATAAGTCCAAGTTCTTTTAGCAGGTTAATGACTGTAGCCATGTCTGGATTGAATTATGACAGGTGTCTAATTTATTTGGATGATCTAATTATTTTTGGGCGGAATTTGGAAGATCATAACCGAAACCTTGTGTCAGTTTTTTCACGCCTGAGGGAAGTGAATCTTAAGCTAAATCCATCCAAATGTGAATTTTTGAAGAAGCAAGTACTTTATTTGGGACACGTTATTTCGGCGGAAGGTATTTCACCAGATC
Organism: Amphipoea oculea; assembly: GCA_945859645.1. Taxonomy (NCBI): domain Eukaryota; kingdom Metazoa; phylum Arthropoda; class Insecta; order Lepidoptera; family Noctuidae; genus Amphipoea; species Amphipoea oculea. The sequence continues at coordinate 10,308,053 of OX243872.1, forward strand.
CAGAGAAGGTTGAAGTCATAAAAGCTTATCCACGTCCATCAACGGTTGATGAAGTAAAGCGGTTTGTGGCATTTGCGAATTATTATAGGAAATTTATACCGAATTTTGCTAATATAGTGGTACCTATGAATAGGCTATGTAAAAGGAATGTTGTATTTAGTTGGACAGATGAGTGCGAGAGGTCATTTTTGTTGCTTAAGGAAGCATTAATGAATCCACCGGTGTTGGATTATCCAGATTTTTCTGATGACAACAATTTTATATTGCAGACGGATAGTTCGGGGTATGCTGTAGGAAGTGTGTTGTGTAATGGAAACGGAAAACCCGTTGTATATGCTAGTAGGTCTTTAGGAAAGAGTGAGTTAAATTATCCTATAATAGAGAAGGAGTTATTGGCAATAGTTTGGTCAGTTAAACATTTTAGACCATATTTGTACGGACGGAGGTTTGTTGTAAAAACGGATCACCGGCCGTTATTGTATTTGTTTAACATGACAGATCCATCAAGTAGGTTGACTAAGTTTCGATTGTGTTTAGAAGAGTACGACTTTGAGGTTGAATATATTAAGGGGAAAGAAAATGTGCAAGCAGATGCGCTTTCCAGAATAGTAATTACAAGTGAAGATTTAAAAACCATGCGTGAAAAGACTATATCCGTAATGACAAGAGCGCAATACAAGCAGTTGGAAGAGCCAAATGTTTGTGGTACGGACTCCGTGGTATCTGGGACTGATCACCCTAGGATCGTGGAAGTTCATAAAAAACAAGGAAATGACGTTGAGATATGTTTGAATGAATGGGAGAAAATGTTACGTAACACTAATGGTAAAAAGTTATTTTCAAAGTCGCGCAATTTAGTGTATATGCCAGAAAACTCGAGTATTTATGTAAACTATGAATCTTTATCGGCATCATCGCGAGACGAGTTGTCGAAAGACATAGTCACTTTTTGTATTGAAAAAGGCATAAAAGAAGTTGTTATTTTTAAAAATCGTTATAACGTTAATTTTATTACAAGAATGGCAAAATATATGAAGGAAAATAGTAGTTCTATGTGTGGAGATTTTAAAATGTGTGTGGTGAAGGATTTACGGAGAGTGGAAGGAAAAGATGAGAAGAAAATTATTTTGAATGATTTTCATATTTTACCCACGAGTGGTCATGCAGGTATACGCAGGATGGTGAATAATATAAAGAAGTATTATTATTGGCCATCTATTGAGAAAGATGTAATGGAGTACATTGGGAAATGTGATAAGTGTAAGAAGCAAAAGTTTTATAGACATACTAAAGAACCAATGACAATTACTACTACTGCATCTACGTCGTTTGAGAAGATTTATTTAGATATAGTGGGGCCGCTTGATAGGGACGAAAAAGGCAATGTTTACATATTGACTCTTCAATGTGAGCTTACGAAGTTTGTGGAGGCATATCCATTAAAAAATAAATCCGCAAATGAGGTAGCAAAAGCTTTGGCAGAAAATTTTGTTTTGAGGTATGGAATACCGCAGACAATTGCTACAGATAGGGGTTCTGAGTTCATTTCAAAAGTAATGGTGGAGCTATGTAATATCTTGAGCATCAATAAGATCTTATCAACATCATATCATCATGAAAGTATAGGGTCTTTGGAAAACGTTCATAAAACTTTAGGTGCGTATTTAAGGATCCAGACGAATAATAATCCATCATCGTGGAGTTCCTGGATTCCATATTGGTGTTTTTCTTATAACACAACAGTTAATACTGTGACCAAATATACACCTTATGAATTAGTTTTCGGTAAAATTTGTAGGTTATCAAGTAATCTGCAGGGCGAAAGTGTTGAACCTTTGTATAATTTTGATGATTATCCTTTAGAATTTAAGTACAGATTGCAGAGGGCTCAAAATGATGCGAAAGAAAATTTGATAGCAAGTAAGTTAGCAAGGAAACATTGTTATGATAAGAATCTTAATTCTATAGCTTATAAAGAAGGTGACTGGGTGTTGGTAAAAAACGAAACAGGCAATAAATTGGAATGCATTTATAATGGGCCGTTTGAAGTTGTAAAGGACGAGTCACCAAATGTCATTGTTAAGTATAAAAATAAGATAGATGTAATACATAAAAATAGAACAAAATTATATTGTAAGAGTTAGAATAAAAGTTTAAAATGTGTAGGAAAAAAAAAAACATTGTAATTTAGTTTTTTTTTTACTTTAAGAGGGGTGATGTGGTGTGAAGTCACGTACATCAGCACATCACGTATAGCACATAGTTTAAGTTAAGATAGATATGCTGTGTCATAGTCTTAGTATTTGCATATTGTCACATACGAACTATGTATATATACGTTACCAATTAAAGGAACAAGGGTAGTCTGTTGTCAGTCGACTCTTGGAGTACTACACATCATGTTGTTTACTTAACCCCTCCTTCCCCCTACATCGCACCGTCGATTGTTTCAATTTTCCCGCCGCATACTTCCCGTCAAGTAAGGAAACTTTCACAAACATCCCCTTAGTAAGGACCACGATATTAACCGCAAATTCTTGCTCGTAAACACGGGTATTGTTTAGATAATAGAGCTAAACTTCCTGCATAATGTTAACTTCGATTTAAAAGAGTGTTCATGGATTTTCTTGTCCGTTCTTATTACTACGCTTTGGAATGTGTAACTAGCTTCATCTTTTTGACTGAACGACGCCTTGACAATTCAAAAGTGCCTGGTTTAATTGAAATAAATGCTTTGAGTTGGAGTAATAAACTCAGGACAATTAACTCTATTCCTTTTAGGAATAAAAGTGACGATCCTTGAACCACGGGTTGACAAAAAAACAGGTCTATGTCACATGATACGTAGGTACTGTGCCTAGCCAACAGTGGCGTGCATTGCATGTAGGCGTATAAGCAGTGCCTACCTCGATATATCAACATAAGCTTGTCAGTTACATTTTCGTGTGTGTGCCCCACAATTAAGAAACTCACTAAATTATCATACCTAACAAAAAACAAAAATTTCATACGAACACGCGCGGCAGTAGGCAGTCGCCGGACGGCCTACTCGGCTCCCGTACTATTCGCACATTGTCATGGTCTTTACTCGTTCAAGTTATTACGACAAAATTAAAAATACGAACGTCTCACGCGTAATACCATGACGTCCGACCTTCTCAATTTATCACCCTCAAGTAGGCATGCCTACTCAAATAACCACACTTTTGACCTCACTTTTTTTCTGATTAGCTTAGTGACCCGGCCTAGTGCCTACCTATTCAGAAAACCAATGCTAGCCACTGCTAGCCAACATTGTCATTTAGAAAATAGTATTCGATGATGAAATTAAATAGGCATTCATCTTTAAGGTTTCCAAGACCTAGACATGGTTTTACAAACCTAAGTATGCTACATTTCGCAAATAGTCCTCCAGACGCATTTCGGCCATGGCGGCTATTCTCGACGGAGACTAGCCTTTGGCCTATATAGTGCACATGTGTGTGCACAGACACAGTTGCACTCGCTCTTCTCCCCCTTTCGAGTCCAACGGGACGGCAATCCGCCACGACCGGAGAGAGATCAGGCGCAGGACCAGCGGGTTAACGTGATTTCCGAGGCACGGGGTTATCACACCGCTAACTTCCAAAGTCCGGGCTGTTACTAAGAAATTTCTACTGGAAAATCGAACCCAAGACCTCACGCAAAGCAATCGCGCTTGCGACCACGAGACCAACGGAGCACTCGCGACATTTCTCTCTTTCTTTTTTTTTTCAATTTTTTGACAATTCTCATAAGTAGGATAACAATTATAAGTAGTTTTTACCAAATGTTCAAAAATGTTAGACATTTATCCACAATAGGTACCTATACTCCATTTATTATAACATTAGAAAAAAGAGGCTCGCAGAAGCAGGAGTACGAAACCTTTTATTTTCAAGTTAAGTTCAAACAATTTTAATAACTAATGTATGTGCTTTTTTTGTAAGTAACAATGTATGGCATACAATAAAGCATATTCTATCTATCTACTCGTCACGATGCTTGGATAGGTACATGAAATGAAACAATTTTTAGTAACAATCAGTTTATTAAAAACAACTTTATATAAACCGACAAAATAAAAAATAACACTTGCTGCCACAACTTATGAAGGGAATAGGTAACATTTTAGAATTGGTAGAGTTATAGTGACATAAAAAACGTTCCCGGTACTGTCCGCTCCTGCTTCTTTTAGATTTTAAACATTGACACGAAAATATTTTATGTAAAAACTAAATAATATTAAATGAAAGCCTTGTAATTTCAGAAAGTAGATAGGTTAAATAAGTACAATTAAGTGTGACTGCTGTTATTTTATTTAACTCCACATCAATCTTAACTGTGACTTGACTGAGCGGGTCGTCGACCAATTCAAAATTTGACTTGGTCGACTGGACCCGCGGTTCCAGTTCGAGTGGGTCCAGTTGACCAAAGACCCGCTCTACAACGTTTATTACTCATAATGAAATTTTTTATTCTGTAAATACATTTACACGTCATATTAATAAAAAGCTAGATAGAGTCGACATTTCCTATCTGAACACTTTTTTTTTTTGTTTTCGGAGGGAAACCTTCAATAAGCACCCGACCTCCGGGGAGCTCGAACATCTGGTGGCGAAAGAAATTCAGAGATCTAACAGTCTCTTTTAAAATTCAGACATAATCTTGTTTCTGGTTTCATGGTCAAGTGAGGACCATTGGGCTGAAAATTGTCTTTTGAGGAAAGAACCACACTTTGAGTGGACTTATCCAGTCAGTGCAAGCTTTGTCAGTAATCGTTTGCTCAAGTCAACAAGAACTTAAGGAGCTCAATGACTCGACGAACAATACCAAAGAAGAACATTTGACTAGGTCGCTTCAAGTACTGAAACTGCTAGACCATCACTAAAATTAACTGAGAAAAAAAATACCAGCTTGTCCTCACATTCATTAAATAGACAAGCCTACCAAAGGGCCTACCTACTAAATAATTATGATCATAAGAGGGGTTGGCATAACAGGGGTGCCTTTCTTTTAGTGCATTTTTAACAACTGGTTACAAAAACGTCATGCATGGGTCTTACCTATATAATATTTATTTATTTATTTAAACTTTTCGCACAAAAAGGTACTAAGGCGTACTTAATGCCTTAGGCATTCTCTACCAGTCAACCAAGGGTGGTGAAGAGATTAAATGGCAGGTGCTTTGGTTGAGAGGAACAATAATAAAAAATAAAAAAATAAATTAAAATTAGGTACACAAATACATAAATACGTTATATACACACATACTATTTACTATAATAAATACTTATAATATATATATATATAAACCATACAAATTCAAGGGAGAGAGATGTTGAGATGACTCTACACTATTTGTTTTGAAAATAACTCTGCAATTTCCGCTTAAATGCATATATTATGAATTGTGTGAAATATATTATTATTATGATATTGATGAAGCTTTATTCAGAACTAGAGCAATTCACACTTAGGTGTTCATTGTTTGAAATTAGTATCACTTTGCAAAACGGACATTTGAAAAATAATTTAATTTAAATCTATGACTTATAAAAACACAACAAAACACTCTGTTACTACTTTTGATTCCCAAGCACCTCGCTAACTGATAGGTTATGCTTATAAATATAAATGGAGGGCATTTAAACAAACGTTTAGTAATTTGGTCTCACTGACATAAGGAAATGCCTAGGTATGACCTACTTTAGAATGCAGATCAACAATTAAAATAAATATTTATTTAATGAACAGTATTTCGACACCGTTTTGGCCTCTGTTAGTAAGTCATCTAGCGGCACTGGTTGCATAACGGCAATTTTGGCCTCTAACTCAAAAGTTAGAAGTATTTTGAACGTTTATGTGTATCATTTTATTATATGTACGGTATCCTAGATACAGGTTGGCATTGAAGCGGAAAAATATGTCAAATTAATACAATAAAATACTATTTTATTAAAAAGGAAAGAAATAAAGAAAATACGCTTATTTGCGGTCAATATGACGCAGAGAAAAAAAAATGTAATACCTATTTTAGCATATTTTATTTTTTAAATTGATTGATGTAGGTAAATATAGTACAACGATGTGATATGTTTGTAAGACAATCACGTTACTGATTGGGGTTTCATTAAACACTGTAGTTCAACTATGTAATTCTTCCGTTCCATAGGCTTTGAGAACAATCCCTGTGACGGGCGGACAAAAAAGTAATCGAAAGGTTTCGTTTCACCTCTTGAGATACTGAATCCTAAAAAACGTGTGATAGTCTTATGTGGCATGTTATTTATTATCAAAGTAACGTCGTGCTTATTTTGAAAACGTACATTATTATCTATTTCACGACAGATAAAGCTTCGTGTGATCTTCAAAGATTAATGGGAAAGTTACTGCACACGGTCAATGATTTTGATATGTGACAAACGGAGAACAGACACTTAATTAATCCTCGTCGTGTTAGCCGTCCATGGTCAGTATGACAGATATAATAGTAGAAAGGTTACTCTATAGCCCCATTTGCATGACGCAAGTTTTCTGCCTGTGCCATACAATAAAATTGAAGCAACAAATTACTTACATTGACTCTTGACATTGATTCTGCGTTTAAAGTTTCCACATTTTGGTGATTTATTTTTTTATTTAAACTAGCAGTGCCCCGCGGTTTCACCCGCATAAGTATCGATTCCGTGGGAATATCGGGATAAAAAGTATCCTATGTCCTTTCCCGGGACTCAAGCTATCTCTATACGAAAGTTCATCTAAATCGGTTCAGCGGTTTAGACTTGGGTAACATACAGACAGACAGACAGGCAGAGTTACTTTCGAATTTATAATATTAGTAAGGATAGTATGGATGGATTTGCTCTTGACTCTAGTAGTAGGTTAGAGGTGATAGAGACAAAGTCGACGATGGAGTGGGCTTATCCAAAAGAAGCCTGTTCACTCTCACTTTGAAGAGATTCGGGTTGTATGCGCTCGGAAACAGACGCAGGTAGAGAGAAGCAGGGTAAAATATTTCCTTATGCATAAAGCGGACAATTGGGGCCCCGTGCCCACAGTATGCACTTCCTGCCAACTTTTAATTTGGTACAGTTTGACAAAAAACCTTTTTTGTCATGTCATTATGATAATTTAATTATTCAGTCCTGGACAGAAGACTTCCTTAAAATCATAGAATCCAGGTGGTATTTGAATATTTTGTAAACAAAACATATTTTAAAATAATTGCTCGACTAAATTGTACCAGTATCCAAAACGTCAGTTATTTACTTATGTACCTACCTACATAATTATGTACTTTCTCAAAGCATAAACATAAAACTTGTTTTGCCTTTCTTAAGGTGACATATTTATGGGAGGTTTGACTCGTTCTTCAAATTAAATGAAACAGGCTGTTATTAAATCATAGACTGGTTATTCAACCAATCTTGTATTTTCATTAAAACCTTTTTTGTAACCACTACTATGAATGTAGCCAACAATTTAACAGACAGTGAACCAGTAATTAGTTCTTATTACATCTATTATGAAGTTAGATCGCATACAGTCCCAGTAGAGGTTCAGTAGAGTTGTGATAGGGAACTGAGTACCTACCTTTGGAAGCAGGGGAACGTCACAACGGCTCTACATTAAAAGCCTCCAATTCATTTCCTGATTAATTGGAACAGTGATAATTACACAACTTGATTGGAATGTTAAAATGTTACGTAACTAAATTATTTTAATGAAATGCAATATTACTTTAATTTATTAAGGGCTGATTTTTCCATCGCCAGATAACTTTTATTCGAGGAATGAAATTGACGTTTAACATTGTTTGCATGAAATAACTGTCAAAATTTCAAAATTATTCCTTGAATAAAGTTATCAAATGATTGAATAATCAGCCCTAATTTAGATACAATGTTGTAATATTTTTAGATTCAAAATAGACATTTACGAGTATACCTCTATTGTATTCCTAGTATATGCACTCTTATCTCTTACCATACTGTGGCCAATTCAGTACAATTTTAATAAATTACGTCACACGAATTGCATGATTTTTGGAGCCCCCGTCTTTGTCACAGGTGGTCATATTTGTGTGACTTCTCCCCTGGTGTGCTATTTTACATTTTTTTATTAACCACATAATAATATTGGTAGCAATGGGCCTGCCATATTAGCCGGAGAACGGATGACCCTTTTGACATGTTCTTGAGTGACAGTAGTTCAATGAGAGTTGCCGAAAATCGAGTTGAATGGCGTGCAATAGGAGAGGCCTATGTCCAGCAGTGGACTGGTGTAACCCGATGATAACGATGACATAATAATATTGATAGAGTTAGTAATATTAAAAAAAATCGTTGCAGAATGTTTACAGTTAAACACGTAACGTATGCTTGCCCCTTGTCACACGATGTCACACCGTGAGACGGAATTTATGACTGGCCTCTTTTTTTTCTGTAAGTATGTTTGTACATGCATACACTTTTACACGTCAATCATATTTTTTATAAGCTAGATGAGGTCGGCGTTTCCTATCTGACTACTCTGAGAAGAAAGGCCGAAACAAACTCAGAGGTTACAGTCTCTTTTAAAGTCCACACAAAATCATGGTCAGATCATGTGAAGACCATGTAGATTGGTATCTGAAATGGTCTTTTGAAGAAAGAACCACACATATTGAGCGGACCTGTCCAGTCAGTGCACGCATTTGTCAAAAATCGTGCAGCTCAACTCAGAACTTGAGGAGCTCAACGATTCAACGAACATACTAAAGAAAGGACATTAAAAGATCCAGGAATTACTGGAAACCTCTATAATTTCCCAATAACAATCGCGACAATCTGAAAGGCCTGCGTCAACTGTAAAGCACAGAAAGTCAGATACATACAGCTGATAGAGGTACTGAGCGAGATACAACCATGGTAAAAGGCGCTACTAACAAAGTTGTGCGTGCACTCTCCCACAAAGTTTCGAGTTATGCGTATGAGCAGAGCATTCTATTTTTTTACGCTACACGACGCCTAAGTGATTGCCCACGTAAAGGCGTGCTGCTGTATTTTCAACTTTCGGTGCTGAGCCGAGCGTTGAAAATCCATTAGGGCCCTAATATTTAGGTATTCAATTAGGTACGTGTCGCCTAGTCTTAGTGAAATCGTTTATAAGGCTTCCACCATAAGTTCTAGCTCGTTAAATTTTTCTCTGCAGCACAGCACTAAGCGATGACGGTAAAGCGCAAACGTCATAATTTACAGAACGTATGAAGTTTTGTGTACTTACAGTATTCTGGCTTTATTAATTACCACTGCTTCCGCTCTGACTTACCTACCAATAACCTATCATAAGCCGAGCACACTACTTTGTAAATAGGTAGGTAACTTTGGTTTTCGAACGTAGCAATACTTCGCCACTAGGAATTTTCACTCTTAGGCTCACTTGCACCAATGATCATTCATTTTCAAAAGATTGACATAAACAGAATTATAGAATAGAATAATACTCTTTATTATGTACACGGTGTACACCATATAAATTACAGACATAAATATAGAAACTTTACAATAGGTGACACAATGGGCGGTCGGTTACCTGTGTAGACAAATAAGTAAATTAAATAACTTGACCTGATGAATATTATTTTTTTAGATTCTCAAACAAATCTCGCGACAAGCTTTTATGTCATATGAATTGTGTACTTTATGACGTTTATAAGTTGATTTCTTCTCCATAGAGATCTACGTTTTGAAATAGGTAACTAGATTCAACTTCCTGGCTGACTGCCGACTATTTAATTTTGACAATTCAAAAGTGCCTGTACATGGTTTTATTGACATAAATAAATGAATTTGAGTTTGAAATGATTTTTAATGCAAGTGGGCCTGAGTATTTTATTACTTAACTACTTAATCAACCATATTATTATACCGATCTACCCTCCATCTACTCTCCAATAGACATCTATCCTCCACATGTTGCGTACATTGATAATATCCATCTGTTCGATACTCAATTATCTTATACGGTCTAATTAGATACGTGTAACATGCAGTGAACCGATAATATCGAGATACATCGGTTACAGTAACGAACGTTGATTGAATAGTTTCGTTCAGAGGTCCGACTCTATCCTGACTTAGTTTTACAACTTTACTTAAACCTTCCGACTCCCGACACTTAAGAGGAATCCCGTTTATTTCTGTTGACTTCGTTTCCAGCCAAAGTGAATTTAGGAAAGTATCTCTAAATGTTGGTAGGTAAACATTAAAGTTGGAGCGTTTTGTTCGTGAGGTAAATCCTGGTTGCCTGGCCGCTTGTGTTCGTATCGTTTGTTACAATGTTCAGATAAGGAGTATTATCTACTCGGTTAAAGTCCATCGCTTTGCATCTTTTACGACAATTTTATATGTAGAATATTTTATTTTTCTAGTTTAGTTTAAAGATTTATTATCTAATTCTGTAGGTATTGAACTTCCTTGTAACTTTGTCCAAGCAAAACTGAAGGCAATTTCAAGAAGTACCTGTGGAAACTTAGTCAGTAATCAGTATTTATTTATTATTCAGTGACCGTCAATATGGCTTTCGCCGGGGGCGGTCAACTGGCGATCTACTTGTGTATGTCACGCACTGTTGGGGCGAAGCTATCGAGAAACACGGCGAAGCACTTGCTGTATCGCTTGATATCTCGAAGGCCTTTGACAGGGTCTGGCACGCCGGTCTCCTCAGTAAGCTTCCTGCTTATGGCATCCCAGCTGGTTTTTGTAGCTGGATATCAGACTTCCTTAGTGAGCGGTCGATCAGAGTAGTCGTTGATGGCTGCTCCTCTGACCTTATGGCTATTGATGCCGGAGTTCCTCAGGGGTCTGTTCTCTCTGCAACTCTTTTCCTGCTGCACATCAATGACCTACTTCAGCCTGGTATTGTTGGGTACGCGGATGACAGTACAGTTTCAGAGAGATACTTGTCCAATGCAGGGGCCAGCGGGTCCGAAGTTCGATCCTTGAGAGAGGCCATGGTAGAGCGGACAGATTTGACCTTAAGCCTTGTCTCCCAGTGGGGTGATGACAATCTGGTCTCTTTTAACGCCACCAAAACACAGGCGTGTCTTTTTACCGCCAAAAGGAGTCGTTTTGACCAGACTCCTACTTTTCGAGGTACATCTGTTCCTGTAACTGATCGGCTCGAGCTTCTAGGCATGGAGTTGACATCTAGTCTCAACTTCGGCGCCACCATCGAGTACAAAGCCCAAACTGCGGCCAAGAAGCTGGGCATCCTAAATAGGGTGAAACGATACTTCACGCCTGGACAGCTTTTAACCCTATACAAAGCACAAGTCCGATCCTGCATGGAGTATTGCAGCCACCTTTGGGATGGCTCAGCGAAATACCAACTTGCCGCGCTTGACTCGGTGGAACGCAGAGCTAAGAGGCTCATTGGCGACGTAAAACTGGTGGATGCCAAGCTTCACAGCTTGGCTCATCGCCGCAAGGTTGCCTGCCTGTCGGTCTTCTACAGACTGTACTTCGGTGAGTGTGCCCAAGAACTCCACGACCTCATTCCACCGGCCCCCTTCTACCTTCGGACATCCAGGCGCACTGCAAGTTACCATCCCTACCTGGTTGCTGTTCCACCAATTCGCACTAAGCGTATGCAAATGTCGTTTATAATGCGCACAGCAAAAGAGTGGAACTCTCTACCTGCGTCTGTTTTTCCGAGCGCATACAACCCGAATCTCTTTAAAGTGAGAGTGAACAGGCTTCTTCTGGGTAAGCTCGCTCCATCGTCGACTTTGTCTCTGTCACCTTTGACCTAGGCTAGAGTCAAGAGCAAGCCCATTTCAAATAAAAAAAAAAAAAAAAAATCCATAAATAAAATAAAAAGCCGCATGTTCCGGCCTATTTGTGTAAAATGTCTTGAATAATGTAAGTACTCATTAGGTAGCCTACCTGCGGGTACGTGGAAGTCTATCCACGTAACAACAACGTGACAGTTGATCGAAATGGGATTGACTTATGAATGCGCCAAACACGAATACAAATTATGATAATAATTATGAATAGCTATGAAAATTGATAGAGCTGGCGAGAACCGGATACATAATGCATAAGCATGTAATAAGTAAAACAAATGGAATCATTTCAAATCAAATCGTAATAGTATAATTTATTTAACAAGGCTAAAATGTATTTGTACTGTTTGAACGTCAACCAATAATTGAGAGTCCTCCCCACAGACAATGGCCCATCTTCCATGCTACATCATACCACCACCACCATACCATATCTGTTACCATTTGATGATCTTATGACTGCGTCAGTGAGCGGAGTTCACGAAGCTGAATATTGGGCCAAAGATGTTTGAACATTTTGCCATCGATACGCTAAGAAGAAAAAGAATGAGAGTCCCCCATTCATGAAGTGGGAGTAAATACTCCGTTTGATTTTCGCTTCATACCAAAATAATCAGAGTATATGAACATGAAAGCTTAATAAACTAAAAAGTACACACATTAATAAATAATCTCGCACGAAGCTAATGTAGGTGTCGGAAATATTTTATTCCTTTTCAATAATCCTTAGCATGCGGACAAACAAAGCACACTCGTGGAAGAGATTAATACAATCCTCTGCAATACCTTAAACACAAATAGTAAGAATAAGTTGATAATATAGTAAAGCACGAAATATGTAAAGAAAATTATAAAATGTGGCTATAAGCTTACTGCAATCGGACTTTTGTGGAGTCCGAACAAGAAAACATGCACAAAACTCGCAAAAGTGAACTTTTAGGAAATTCTTAAACTTCAGAATGACATAACATATTAACACACATTAACGCTTTTGGCTGTCTTCTTGCTGTCCTATAAAAGTACAGCGGTGTACCTACACTACTATAGTACATTATGATACATGTGTGCTATGTTGATCATTAAACTCGAGGCGGTATTATTCGCGCGAGCCGTAGGCGAGCGCGATAAGGTAGCCGAGAGTTTAATTATCAATGCACACGAGTATCATACGACGTTTTTCAACACACTTGTGAGGAAAAAAACAGACTTGTATTGTTAAATATTAACTTGTATGGATAATGGCGGGCTTGGTTTGTCATTCCGCGCGCCGCGCTGACGTGCGCGCGCAGGTTTACCCATAGAGTAAGTAATGGTCATTCCTACACCTGCGCGCGCATTGCTAGCGCGGCGCGCGTTTTATTTACTTAAAGGCAAAGACAGAACCGATATACAGCCTATAGAAAAAATATAATAAACACAAAATAATGTAAAGACTGATCGTAGTGTTGTCGTATGTCAAATTGTAGTTTAGTTAGTATGGAATTAGAAAGTACTATTTGCATAGAGAAATATACATTAATTCAGTGAGAATCCGCAATAATAGAACGCCAGTGGTCTTTTCCGTTTGGTTACGGGAGGGACGACGGAAAATTATAAGGTGCATCCAGACAGAGCGAGCCATGCACCGCAAGTGCTTTTTTTTGTATGTTAGATGCCTCAGCCTGAGGCAATCATACATATAAAAAAATCATTTGCGGCACATGCCTCGCTATGTGTGGATGCACCCTTAGGTGAATGCGCAGTGGTAGACCGCGAAATTTATTTTTTTTTAAGTTTTTTACAATTCGCAGGTCAGTATCAGGTTGTATCTTGATCAAAATGTATATTTATATAATAGATATGTATTTAAAGAATTATAGTCATTAGAATCAATAATATATATATTTAAGTTAGATTTGTTCCCTAAGAACTTTTCCATAAGAGATTTGTTCTTATGGAACAAATCTAACTTAGAAAGATGTATTTAATGATTCTAATGATTATAATTCTGTAAATACGTATCTGTTATAGTCGCGAATCATATTTTGATCAAGATACAACCTGACACTGACCTGAAAATTGCAAAAAACGTTAGAAAAATTTAATTTCGTGGGCTACAACTGCCCATTCATCTTAAGGTAAATAAATTTTAGTTCATCTTGGGACCAAGGACAATTCAGACTATTTAAAAAAAAAAGTAAAATATGGCTCGCGGATTCTTTTTGGCATGAAGTCTCTTTGAAGAGATTAAAAAAAAAACGCACTTCTCCGACCTCCGACTAGTAAATTAAATAGTTATCTGTGGAAATAAAGCACAAGTACCGTAACGTAAAGAAAAAGCACGCGTTTGTAATACACTGCATTATGGTCCTAAAAGCCGTGCATTAAGAGCCATTTTACGAGCAAGTGTGTTGAAAAAATATTTAGATCTCTGAAACTGAAATAAAATTAGGATTAATTAGGCTTTTGTGCATTTTCTTGAAATTTTCCTTTATGTATTGGTTATTGTGTAGAATCTTACAAACTTAGCTGTTTTATTGTAGGTAATACAATTGTTTGGACGTTCAGAGGAGGCGTCCGCACGCGCGCACGTGTTCGTTAGTCTGCCATCTAATTGTTGGAACGTCGGCGCACGCGCTCATTTTATCACGTCCGCACAACTAGCTTACCGTGGCACCCCCACTGTTAACATGTGCAAGCTTCTTTACTGCGGAGGATTAACTATGTTCTGTCAATAATGATATACAAAAAGTTTTAGAGGTATTTGCACAACCCTGCAGCAAACTAAAGCATATAATAAAATAAATATTTTATAATCCCACTTCAAAACTTAGTGTAACCTTACATAGTTGCGATTTCGACGAATCTAAGACTTTACAACACTGTTTTCGCCGAGAAAAGATTTCGAATGAAAGCTAAAGTCAAGAAATTGCCGGTAACTAGGTAAACAAAAGTTGAAGCCAAGTCAAACCTAGGCGACCTAGCTAATACTTCAAGGGAGCTATCGGTAAATAAACTTAAGCCTGTCCTTAATCGGGGATCGCGAAGACTGGGTCAGGTCCAATTAGATGTATGTTTGTACAATTGTAGTAAACCCGCGGATGTTAACCTGGGGAACAAAAACTCTTTCTTAATTTTTTTTATCTCAGCATCGTTAAAATACAAAAATCCGTTTACAATGTTGTCGTAAAGTGTTGTCATTTGGATTGTGGTACATCAAACAGTACCTACGAGTAAAAGAAAGTTAAGAGCTTAGGTACACAATTTGCACTATGTTATTTTTTACATAAATATCCACAATTGGACAACCACATCATCGACGAGGAAAATATAAAGCAGTTAATTGCTAAGCTAAACAAACTCCTAGTGCTTTTGAGTCTTGTGTGTTACCTAGATAAGTACTCAATCCTTGAATAGAAATAGAAACCCAGCAGCATTAAACCGCAAATAAAATAAGTGAAAACTGTTATAACGTAGTGGATAAACAGTTTTCTGTTTGATTCCAAAAAGTTCATCCGTGTACGTACGGGAAACAAAAATGAAACAACTTTTGATCAAATTACGTGCGGAACGGTGTAAAAGGTGCAGCGTATGTCAAGCTGACGTAAAAAGTAGCTAGTTAGTGCAGCTTACACACACAGCGGGCTTGTTAACTGTAACTTAACTTGTTAATTTTGTTGCGGTACTCTGTTAACGTTTGTCACAATTGCTACTTGCTACGTGAACAACAAATAACAATTCAGCGGGCAACCCCAACGTAAAGGATACCACGAAACAACTAAATTGCCATCGGTACAACATACGGATGAAGCTTCGTTAGTAAATTTATTATTTGAAATAAAGCCCAAACTAGGTACAGGAAACAAATTTCAGCTTTTAGTAACAGTTAGTCACTTTGTACCTGCTTCTTGGTAAATAATATTCAAGTTTCCTCTGCAACTCGAGAAGTGGAAGGGATTCGTTTGAATCAGACAATAAACTACGATAAACGCGATCTACTGGGATTTGAACTGATACCTGTAACTCATGAAATAGGGATTTTGCTATTTCACTTTTACATTATTATAACCAGATAGAAAACAAAAGCCCTTGGTAAGTACTTAGATACTGCAGAGATTGCCTATTTGCCTTTATGAATATTTTAATAAGTTGATAGCATACCTAATTTATTAGGAGGCAAATATTGATTTATACTTGGAAGGAGGAAAAAACAGTAGAAGTCAGTTTAGCTAACAATAAATACAAAAAAATGCAATAATCGTAGAATCGCTAAAGAAATAACTATCAAAGTTATTCGAGAAATGATTAAATCATTCATCCTGGTACCGTGAGGTCGCACAGTACCTAGTACAGCACCTAGGTAAAATAAAAAAGCATATTATATCAATTATATTATCATCTAAATGTAAAAAGCACGCGAGCAATTGGACTTTTACCAAAACAAAAATCATATTATTTTTTTAGCTCTCGGAAAAGCTACGTACTATGCAGTTCTTGGCTGCTGCCCAGTTACAATGATTATAAATTATTATCACACTGCGTGCCAGGGCGTTGACGTAGTGTTATTAGAAAAAAACATTGAATAAATTAGTGGTCCTCGTCTACAATCTCACACGAAGATCCCATCTGATTATGGCTAGAAAGCCGATCGCACATAAAAAACCTGTCCTCGATACACATGGAATATTTGGGAAGGTAGAACATAATTCAAACGCCAAGTGTTACCTAAAAATGCCAAATTTCTTTTTTCCTAAGAATAAGCAATTACGCACACTTGGGTCCATATTTTCTCTTAAAATCATTTACATATGTATTTTTTTTTTATTGAATTCAACCATCCATCATATTCTTCATAATTACGTCACCAATAAAACATATTGAATTTTACTTTTCATTAAATTAATGAAAATTATAACGCGAACCTATTTCTAACCGCTTTCGCCACAACCCACGCGCTTCTGGCGAAAACGGCTCTCGTTCCCGCCCGGCCAATGAGAGCGAGTCGAAGCTTCTAGAATATTCTAGAAGCTTCCTTTATAAACATTCGACTCGCACCTTTTTTTGACAAGTGTCATATGACATTCGTCAACTGGGCTGCGCGCCGAAAGTGTACAATATTTTACGAGTCTTTATCTTGGCCCAAACCTTATTGTTTATCATTGTATGTATGTTAAAAAAAAGTTTTTTTTCTAACACTACTTCACTATTGATCTCTATTTTCATAGCATCTTTAGATATAACGTACCTATCTATTTTTATTTTTAGCGAATATATATTTTTAATAAGTATTATGCAGACAGTTGACTCCTAGAAGAGCCGGAGTAGACCTTGACACAGGGCCGGAACAGCAACAGGATTTGAAAATCAGGTCAACCTAAACTATTTTTGTTAGGCAGCATTTTTTTTTTTCATTCGCTCCTGTGTTCTAGTTGGCACTCAATTTTAGTTTGCATGGTCAAGGCTGGCGTATAGAGAGAAGACCAATTGTCAGTGAAATGCAGCTTCGTTATACTCGAAACAAATTTCAAAAAACGGTATCGATGTGTTATCCCGGGGTGATTAGCTTTAAAAGCAAGAGAGTTTGCTTACAAATTTTGTGCAGTCAGTAAGTTTTAAAGTGAACTTTTCAGAATTGCACCACAGATAGCGTATCTAACTACAGAAAAACGAATTATAACGAGAAGAAAGAACTGAGATTTTCAAAAGATTTTGCTTTTTAGCTCCAAATCTTTACCACCACTGTAACTGTCGTAATCGTAGCTAGTGAGATTTCACCCTCGGTAACTTAATCCATAACAAAACAAAAAACAAATGAACCACTTTGTTTTGAAGTAAACCGCGTTATCTGAGTTTGAAATCGAATAGTCGAAGCTTATCAAACGCGGGGGAGCGCATTCCTGTAACAGGGGGCCGAGAATTGCACAGGGGTGGTATAAAATTTAAAGTTCTAGGGCAGGGGGC
Source organism: Amphipoea oculea (assembly GCA_945859645.1). Lineage (NCBI taxonomy): Eukaryota > Metazoa > Arthropoda > Insecta > Lepidoptera > Noctuidae > Amphipoea > Amphipoea oculea. The sequence continues at coordinate 10,325,844 of OX243872.1, forward strand.
TAGGGCAATTAGACAGATTGCGCTCTGAAGGCTAGCGTCCGGTTGGAAATTACACAAATCTACATTAACACCAGTGGTTTACTAAGAATAATAAAGATCTCATTTCTCTGAGTTCTTCAATTCATACTTCAAACTTCTAATAAATCATTATTTAGATTGAATGAATGAATTACGTCACATAAAATTACCCTCAACCTACTCATTCCTTGCAGGTATTATACGTACACTATTTCTAGCCATCTATTTCAGTAATAAGAACCTATTCATTCTCTAATACGAGTCTCTGAAATATTAAGGTTGTCACACAAAAATACTCGGTTGACTTCAATTTCAAGTTTAAAACTTATGTGGAATATTAGGTGAACTAGAGCGAATAGAAAACCTGTGGAGAAAACTTCAAATCAAATTATTAATTGAGTGTCACGGCTTCGGCTTACATTACTTAACAAATCCTGGAATGAAGCTAGAAAGTCGTTAACTGCGCTTTGCCTTTAGAAAGAAAGTCGAGACCTCCACTCACAGGTTCTCATTTCAGTTCAAGTCTGGGGTGCTTTTGTGACTGCGTTCACGTTCTCGTGTGTTGTAAAGGCCTCTAAAAAGAAAAACATTTTTCTTTACCTCAATAATAAGCTTTTATTTCTTTGATGTTTTGACCTTGTTTATGATTTGGTCAAAAACTTTCAACTGATTTGGTATTACCAAATTAGTTGAAAGTATCGATGTGTTGCATCTTTTCCGGCTAAAAGAGTTTTCCAGTCTGCCACGTTTGTAAATTGTCTGCGCACAGTAACAGAGCGGGCATAAATACACGAGAGGGTTGTATGTGTGAGTGCGGCACGTGTAACAGAGGCTGCTCGCGATTCTGCACTCCTGGTAGTTCGCTCCCTACGCTGTAAACGTTTAGTTTGCGAGAACTTTGTAGCGGAAAATTTATCTGACAGTTAAGCGAAGTGTGTACACAGCACATAAATTTTCCTGGAGATAAATTGAGGTGAACTTATTGTGTACTCGGACGCCATCTTCGACAATTAAAATTAGAGTTCAATAATGTAGGTAGTAGCTGATTTATTGGACAGTTGACGGTTTCTAATTGTTTGGTTACTACGAAAGTGCATGCAAGTGGTAAGTTTGTAATATAATTATGTCACTTGCTAAGTTGCAGAGGTATCTTGTTCCTTATTGTTTAAAACTTCAAACTATAACCTTAGAGAAAAAGTTTTTGTACCTACATACTAAAGTGTAGGTAGGTAATAAAACCAACTTTTCCTGTAATCAAGATTTTGGAAAAAAAAGTTAAGATAATTTTTACGAATTTAATCCCCTACGTATTTTAAGTAGGTAAGCTTTTACCTACTTAAAATACGCAGGGGATTAAATTGCAATAATTAAATGAAAGTTTTAAGTCATGTAACCTGTACACATTAAACGTTTAATAAAAACAAATTTAATATGCCTGAATACATCGGCATCGAAAAACCGTGGAGCGTTGATATTGGCGAATCATTATCATCACTGCTAACTATGTATCTCGTAATTAACCAGACTCGTTCATAAATAAACAAGGCTTGTTCCCCGTAATCCGCATGTGTAAGTTAGCGAGAGCTGCAATCAAGCCTCTTCACTGATGACCGTGAACCGCGGTTACACCGAGCTACGATAAAGCAAGCCAAATTAGCGGCACCGCTACGCCTCGCTACGACCGGCGTAGCCACTTCGTAGAGCCTATGTCTATGTAGCCTCCCGTTGGATGGGAAATGCGCTCTTATTATGTTGTAATAAGTTCTTAATTTCTTTAAACTACCTGTCGTAGCAACCAGTGTTACAGGCATAATTGACAAGCTTGATTGGCATTTCGATTGAAGGTACGGAGTGGTGTTATGGGAATATTCTTTCATCGCGCAATATGATAACATCACAAAAGAATCAAGACTCAGTATTGGCTGAAAATATGCAGGTAAATATAACCTATACTGAAACAAAATTGGTCTGCATTGTATTTTGTGAAATTGACCTCTGTTACGTCACAGGTAGTTTCGTACGGTCCGTCTAGGTTTCATTTAATTATTATTATTTTATTATCTATCTTGGATGATCTGCTTAAAGAGTCTGAATTTTTGAGATTGTTTGAGTTCTGCTGTCTGTGGTGATTTTTGTTGTCATTTTCTTTGATACGCATTTGACATGACAGCTTATATAATTTATGTATTCTGTATAAAAATACATCAATGGTTCTTTTTTCTTTGACATAGCAAAAGGGTAGGCATAAAAACACATGCAATTATAAAAACAGTATTTGTCGAGTATCCTCAGTAGACAGGATGATTGATCTATTATACAATAATTGACCAATTGCCGTAGTTAACCTCCTTCAGTTATAAATTAAAATAATTGCATTCTTATAAATGCAAAGGGGCTTGAATTTCCGTATTACGTAGTCAGTTTTCTTTAAATTGAAAGGTTTAAGCCCTCTCACTGATTTCTTGAATCGACGCCAAAGCGGCGAGTTGTGTAACTTTACATTTACAATACGTGTGCTAAATAAGGAATAAGGCTTCCGCAATAACACATCATCTACTGTAAATATTTATGAGAAGCAAATAAGGCTACTGAGGACTATAATATGGATGACTTTATTTATTTATTTCACTATGTGAATAATAAATATATCCTTAATTAACAAAAATAACAAAATTAAAACCTAACTTAACTAAAACTATATTCAAACTAAAATATAGGCTTCTTATTTAATTTTCAAAAATCCTAAGGGCTGATTTTTCAATCGACCGATAATTTTTATTCATGGAATAAAATTCACTCGCTACAAATGCCGCAAAAACATCAGCGGAGCCCGCGAAATTCAAAATTTGCTTACGTTTTTTTGCAATTTGCAGGTCTGTATCAGATTGTATGTTGACCTAAATATGATTCGTGATCGCAACAAATATTTATTTGTAGAATTATAATCATAAAAATCATCAATATATCTCTCTAAGTTCATATTACCCTAATGAATGATTTTTTTCATGAAATCATGACATATTGATTCCAATGATTAGTAATCTGTAAAGCCCTAGGGCATCCCCGTTAATTTTTTTTTTTTGCTTTTTTAATGTGGGAAACCAACTGCGATCTTTAATGTGTTTAAAACAAAAAGTATAGAAGCAAACGACAATAGTATAGAGTATCTCTATGTGACATATAGTTCTGTAAGCTGTAAGTTGGATTTAAGTCTCTTCCTTGATTTGAGACTAATGGAGAGAAAGTTTGTTGAACCTTTGTTTCATTAACTTTAACTGTTTTCTTAACTATAAAGAAAGGTCTGGACTTTCTCAGTATTTGTTGTCAACTACTGCGTCTATTAACTGCACGGGAGCTGTGCTTCCTTGTCCGCATATCTGCTGGAGTCTAGTGATCATTCGGAAAGTGTTATGGGTTTTTTTAATTTTGAAATTGCCCAGTTACAGCCTGGAGTTTGGAATTTTGGTTTACGGCAACATGCTTACATGAGACCTATAGACACCATAACTAGGAGCATAAGGAACGATGTGTAGATACTGTAGAGATATTGGCCTATTTGGTGCTTAAATGCAACCTTCATGAATACTTTGATAACTTGATGGCATAATTATGAGACAAACATTTATCTATATTTAGTAGAAGGCGGGGAAAATACTAGGAGTCAGTTTAGCTGACAAGCGATGGCACTATATTATGCGATGATATATTATAAAAAATTAATAGGTGATCGTAGAACCGTTTATAGAAATCATTATGAAAGGTATTCGAATACGTCGTAAGTGTGTCGTTTGTTTGTACCAGGGCACCGTGAGCTCGCAGAGAGCTCACAGTACCTACATCTCTGCCTACCTCATGAGGGACACGACAGACGTCATGTTATGTAGAAATAAGAACAGACCTACGCTTACTAAGCTCGTCAATGCACCGGCTAATTAAAAAAAAAAGTATTGATTGTCCATACAGTAGGGACTTATAATGGAAATATTTTCCAATAATTCAACTAGGACACATTTTCTAGACTTTCTTTGATTTCATTTAATATAGTTGTTAGCGGTTCGTTGTGTAGTAAACAAACTGGGTTCATGATTGGTGTCCATTGTCTCTTCGGCCCGTGCGCCGGTCAATTTGTTCCATTGTTACAAATATGCATTGTAAAGTGACAGCGGATGCGAAGTTGTTTTTATCTAACTTTACGAATATGGACTAAAGCCTTGGTTTCCTAGGAAAGCGGTTCCGTCATAAAATATCTATCATTTACACCAACATTAGTTTAAACCCCGCTGCCAAAAGATTTGCTCTCACCGTACGTACTATGAAACTTACCGTAGCTCAAAAGGAGACGTCATTTATAAATAGATATATAAAATTCAAAGTCCTGACTGACTGATATATCAACGCACAGCCTAAACCGTTGGTCCTATAGACATGAAATTTGGAGGGTGTGTTCTTTGTAAAGAGTAGGTATCCACTAAGAAAGGGTTTTTCTAAATTCCACTCCTAAGAGGGTGAATGGAAGGAGGGTGAAATTTCACGCAGACGAAGTCGAGGGCAGAAACTAGATAATTGGCTAGACGAAACCCTAATTGTGTGATGAATTAATTAAAAGTTGACTGCAATAGTCATGCTACGTGTATGATATAGGTACATTCGGTATCTACTTATTTACGACCTACACAAAAAATCTTAGCGATTATTTTGCTATTGTTTCACAGCCTCCTGTCATCCATAGCTGACAAACCCCAATCTTAGGCCCAACAACCACCAACCCGCGTTGTGGATTATGGCCCACTCCCTCTCGAAGAGAGGAGGCCTGTGTCCCAGCAGTGGGAACATTATAGGCTGATTATGCTATTATAAGAGTGCTTGTTTTTTTACGCAAGCGTTTTGTGCACTGTTTTCCTCACAACGTCGAAATGCAACAAATTAACAATATTACAGCAGTTTTTTTTACATCTACGACGCTTGTTTTGTTATCTGCATCTTGAAACCAAGGTACGTATTGAAAACTGCAGCATATTTTTTCATAACTATAAGGCAGGTAACATGAACTGAGGGTGTAAAGTGTAATGAATCGTAGCTCGTTACTTGCGGAGTGTGGTCACAGCCTACATGCACACGTGATGAAAATAACAATTTTACATTACCGAGTCAGTCCGTGGTTTTAATTGACAATATAGCTACATCGTCGGCATTCATCAGCGCAATTGCAAATAAAAGTGTTTTATTCAGTGTAATTAAACGGATTTGCTGCCAATTTTTATATGTGCAATCGTGGAGTCATTTTTTATTAAACATTTACTATTATGGTCCTGTAACTCGGTGTACGTAAAGTTCGTATTTAGGCATACGTAATAGGTATGCCTTAAACGTCATAGTTTTCTTCTAGGATGATTTTCTTCTTGCTCGTATCTGCACAAATTGCATGCAAGTATTAGCCACTTGCTGGCTGGCAAATATTCACTCTTTTATTATTAAACCCTCGCAACTCGTAGAGTCTATTTTAAAGCACCCAGCAAGATGTAAGATCAGAAGAGGCGGTGCGTGAGTCAAACCCAATACACACAGCTTTCCCTACGAGTATCTACAAAGTTTGGCACGACACGATGCTACGAATCACTGCTTTATTTGCAACCAACATTATATATTCAATGTAAAAATACAACAACAAACTTTACTGCTTTCATAAATACGATATTAAAATGCTGTATGTGTTATTTTATTTAGTGCCTATGTATTTTTTTGAATACTTATTACATTTAAGTACTATGACAAAAAACTGCCTCATTGGTATAGTGGTCGCAAGCGCTACTGGTGATCATGAGAGGTCCAGGGTTCGATTTCCAGGTCGTTATATAATGAATGTATACAATATACTCTGACACATTTTAAAAGAGTAACGGTGGAGTTTCTTACCCATTCTTCTCAATACGAACTATCTTTTGGAAGGGGCGCTAGAATCAATTCTATTTTTTGTAAATTTTGACGTTCAAATGTGCCTTTTATGTGCCTATTTGAAATAAATGATTTGACTTTGACTTTGAGGTCGGGCAAAGTGTTATTGGTTTTTTACAACAGAAATTTCTCAGTAGCAGCCCGGAGTCTGGATTTATGCCCGGTAGATGGCAATAGGCTCGTTCTAACTACATGAGACTTAAAAATAACTGGCGAAATGTGGGTGTACTAATAGTCACACCTCTGAGTAACCCTTTAAACAAGGTAGACAAGGCGTGATGTTTTGTTATGCCAAAAAAACATTCTCCTAAAATGTAGGATATGCGAAAAAAGTTCTAAATAATTTCACAATTTTACGCACTGTGAAGAAATGGTCAAAATGGGTATTCCTGTTCATCTACTTAATGCAATTGAAAATTATAATCATTCAAGAGGTATGAAGGACAACTATACTGTTTCTTATATTTAATTTTGTACATACTTATATCTAACCAATGGTTGCAGATATTCAAATGTCATCCGATGCTATCAGACTAACTGCTTGTATTCAGAACACAGGATTTGGCATTCCCGTTATTGTCTATGAAAACAAATCCAATGTTACACAAACGTTGCCTATGGTACAGACAGATGTTTCTTTGTTATGCAAATACATGTATGTGTCCCCTCGGCTGATGGCGGGCTCGGTCCGTCGTACCGCTGAAGGCTATGGCTCCGATACCTGTAACCGGGTACAAGCTAAATGGTCAATTATGTGACGACACCGACCTGGCAACCAAACACAAAGGCTTGTACGAATTCGCTTCAAAGTTCGATCTATTGTTTGACTTATTCAGTCCAATTACGACGACTAGGACATCTTAAGTAGTATATTTTCAAGAATATTATTTCTATTATGAAGTCGTTTAATAAGTTTACATAAGTAACTACTTTGTTCTGCACATTTCACTGAAAACCTAGCCATAAAGTTATCCAAGCCAGTTCCAAAATTCTCTTACACCTTGTCCTTGAAAATAAGGAACCAGGGCTATTCATTTATCATGTCTTAAAACAAAATTCTTCTGTAATTTCGAGACGTGACTTAAGTTTTCCTTAATACTTAAACGAACTTAAGCTTGCATGTCACGGAGATATATTTCCATTTAATTAAAAGGATGAAAGAGAGACTTGCTAAGTTAATGTCATGTCATGTGTTAATCATTTGGTTGATGGTTATGAAAAACTACAATATTACATTTAGGTATATATGGTACGTTACAAAGATACCTTTGTACATATACCTATCTATTAAGTTGTACTAGGTGTTATATTGAGTTAGACTGAGAGCAAGGTGCCCAGTGGTAATGGTTGCGACTTAGGAGTTGTAGGTCGTAGGTTCGAACCTAGACAGGCGTTTTACTTTGTGTAAATTATTTCATCATCACTGCTCTCAAACACGGTGAAGGAAAACGTCGTGAGGAAACCGACATGTCCTAGAACCAACAATTCAAAGACATGTGACCTCTACCAACCCGCACTGGGCCCGCGTGGTGGATTACGGCCCTCTCTCTCTCACAGAGAGGAGGCCTGTGTCCCAGCAGTGGTAACATTTTAACCAGATCATGAGATGTTATATTACACGTTAATAAAATGCATTATCAAAACGATTATGCTCATATCGATATTGATTTACGTAAATAATCAATTAATCGGATAGAAAACAGACAATCACAAGGGTATGTTAATGCCACGAAAATTAATTTATCCAGGTAAATTGGTGCACAATACAATCTGTTCCGAAATACAACGGCATTTGCCCCGGGTAGCATGCGTCCTGTGACATGCAAATCTTGGTGATAGTATTAAATCGAATACTCGGAAGTGTGCAGGCGACTCGATACTGTTAAATTGATGTAACAAGCTAGGGTACGTGGGGTGAATGGTGATACCATCCTACATACACAACTGGTCATCGCAGCTTTGTTAATTATATTGCAAACTCCTTTGTAGCGCGCTGCGATTGCTACAAACGAACTTGCGTCGACACTTCGTTACACACATTATTTTATTAGCTACACAGATTTGTTAACGCGTGCTGACAGAGTTTTTTATTCTTATCTGTCGCAAATTCATAATTATTTGATTTTAAGTAACTAAAAATGTAACCTATTACTACTTGGACAAAACCAAAACTACGAATAATCAACTAAAGAAACTACAATTAAAATATTAAATTCACTTACAGCCTGCGTCAAAAAGCATAAAAATTAAACAGCTGGTCTATTCTATGGAGGGTAGAGGTAAGGAGAACTGTCTCTGATGTGAAAAAGTGTCCGTCAAATTGTGTTAAATTAGGGTGGCGCCACAGTAGCGATAGGGTTTTCAAAGAAAGCGCCAAAAATTATTAAAATAGGATAGAAAAATAAACAAGGACAGAAGAACTTTGAACTACGTAAATAGTTGAGGTTTGGTATACTGATGGGCTGTTACTAACTACTCTAGTCATTCAATCCCTCAACAACTGCTACAGTCATACCATACCCTTTGCCTGTGCTAGCGCCATTTTGGAGGGTTTTTGAACAGTTATTTACTGCTTATAGCTCGACACTTTTCAACTTCCCCCCATATGAGACAGTTCTCTTTACCTCTACCCTCCATAGTCTATTCATAAAAAATCTCACCGTGAAAACGGAAGTGAAGAGAGCTGTCATTCCACCTGTGACACTAATGACAGCTCACTTCACCTAAGTTTTCATAGTGAGATTGTTACAGTACAGAACAGATGGACAGTTCCTTATTATATATAACGGTGGTGAGCAATGAGGAAGGATTTTTGAAAAATGATCCTTTAAAAGAGTTAAATAAAATAAAAGAGGGAAAGTTCCTAATATGTAGTGATATTAGATAATATGGTACTCACTACAATTATTAGTTTTAAGTTATCTTACTGCGCCCTAACAAGGTCATGTACTCACTAGTTTAAGCCTAGCTGTAACTATGGTTGTGTGCATTGTGCATTAAATAAATAAATAAATAGGAACCTATATTTAACTATTTTAGAGGATCAATTTCTATAGAGGTTCGTAATTGTTGGCGATGAGTAATCCAATCGGGCACACGGCTTGTAATATCACAAAAATATGCATCGTCCAACCTATTCAATTTGCTATCTACAAGAAAAAATAGTACATAATTGAAGTAGGTAAATATGAACCAATACTGTGCGAAGTTATTTTCATCTTCATCACATCACTCATACTTACAATCTGAGTAAAAGCTACCTTCCAAATAATCATATTAAGTTTAAAATATACATGTATTCACCAGCTTTCTGTAATAGGTACAAGGTGAATTGACCGATGGATATATTGGGAAATCGAAATTGAAATTCGGATTTACACCAGTTTGTGTTAATCCGTTTATATTTTCCCATAACTCCATTGCATTTATCGGAGTTAAATATAGCAGGTAAATACCGATCTACCTATGCATCGTTGCGTGTCATTCGATTGATTTTGTATAGTCGTGGTCACTTTACACTTTCATATTTTTGACATCTTCAATATTTAAATAGGTACCCGGGGTCATGGGATTCCTCCCCATCCTTTTTTATATACATTTAGGTACATATTATTATTACTGTTTTAAGACTATTAAGCTTAGCTATATAATTATTATTTAAAAATCTTGTTTGAAAATAAAATTACTGAAGGGAAGGTATCTACTGTAATTTCATTTATAAGTCCTATACAATACACAATAATTTCATAACCACTGCTCTCAAAACGGTGAAGGTAAACATCATGAGGAAACCGACCAAAAATTCAAAGACATAAATCATCTACTAACCCGCACAGGGCCCGCGTGGTACATTACAGGCTACAGCCCACTCCCTATCGAAGAGAGGAGGCGTGTGTCCCAGCAGTGGGAACATCATAGACTGTTTATTTGTGTGTATACAAAGCTCTGTAATTCGTATTTTTCCTTTTTTTAAGGAAAATTCTGTTGACATTTTCTCCAGTGTCTTCGATATGTAAACGTCTAAAACTTGACTAGTACATACGACGGCAGGTACTCTTTCAAGTTAGAGATAGAGAGGTAGGTATCCTACCTAAGGTGTCTGAAGGACCCCCACCTACGCGCTACTTAGGTTCTTTTGTTTGACGTGTCAATCTTTCACTGCACTGTGCTATCAATACTTTGAAAAGCAGGACGCAAACAAAAGCATTAGGAATAATGTTACTTGTTCACATATACCTATACCAAGTTATATTGTCATTTACCTTTTTTATAAAATCGATACTTCGGCACTTTTAAATTGTAGAAAAAAGTTCTGGGAATTAAAAATAACTACTTAATCATTTTTTTAATGATTAAATATCGAATCATTCATTGAAACATTATCTTCTTTTTAAGTAAATAGGGACTTTAAAAAACGCAATGCACTCTGCGCATTTTCGAAGATGTCTATTTTAGTAAGTAAGCACAACAGGTGACCTTTTAAACGAGCTTCAAAGCATCACTCATGTAAATATTAGGTGCGTCGCTGCTTTTCTGGCAAAACTAAAAGCGTCATGTCACGAGTCATGTTAAATATTATTTATGAATCGAGGAAATCCTTTATGTTTCGCCATGTGCGATGATATTTTCTATATTTTTAGATTTTCTTTTACGTAATTAGAATGTAACTTATAAAAAACTTTGTCTTTGTTACAGATAAACTACGTGGAAAACTTCACTGCAAACGTACGGAATGAATAATACCTACAGCTCACATTCAAACACACTCGCGAAACACTATCAACTAGATTTCGTTAGCTAAACAAAACCATACTGAAGCACACAAAACTACTTTTCATTCAAACTATGCGGAAACAGGCAAACAAACGCCGACTTCAACTTTAAGCACGGACGTTACGTCACAGGAGAGGGAAACTCCGACACGTAAGCCTACACATACAGCAGGAGCCACACTGTCTTACATCAACACCACAAGCACACATACACACACAGCTGACTGTAGGAAAACACTTATTCGCACACTGATTTCATTTCCCTGTGTGAGTTTTAACCGAGAGCTCTTTAGTTGGCATGCTCGCCTAGTACCGGGTGTAACGAAGAGGTGGCACAATTGCGCCAAGTGCCATTCATATCGGTTACGTCGAACACAACCCACACATACACACTGCTTAATTCATGACACTTGAATGAGTACTTCGCAAATTCACAGGGTAATTAGCCGGCATACCAAAATTAATAAGCCCGCAGCCAACGTAAATCGGTGCTGATTGGTTGCGAACGCTGAAGAGGGACGGATGAATCTAACTACCAAAGGTAAGTTAGGATACTGTTTACTATAATTTGGGAAACTTTGCGAATGTGTTTAGGTTATAGAATACGGCACTTACTAGTTTAGTAAGAAACGAGCTTATTTATTATTTTAATAAACAATATTTTGCACAAGAATTCTTTATAAGGAAAGTAAAGGAAGGATTTTTGAAAATTCATCCCTAATGGGGTTAAATATTTGTATGGATGATCGTCATTTTTGCCGATGGGAAATTATTAAATTTTTCTGTTTATTATTAAAATGTTTATAAATATTGTTTATTAAAATAACGAAATAAAGTTATTCTGAACACTTGAAAATCGCAGGCAGAACAGCTTTGCGAAATAAGTAATGGTGATCATATTGAGCGTAAGCATAACGTCAGTAAACGATTGATTTATAGATGAGGGAGTGAGTTTTAACAGGGGCCTGTGATGCCCGTGACCATCGGGCTGTAAGGTTACAAGATTTTCTACACTCCGATGAACAAGCTGTAACATGCAGTATACGTGATTAGCTTCCATATTTAAATACATAAGTACCTAACTCATCCATTTTTAACCGACTTCAAAAAAGGAGGAGGTTCTCAATTCGACGGTATGTTTTTTTTAGTTAAACAAAGTAAACTTTACTTGATAGTAGGTACCATAGATAAAAAATCATGCACTTTTTTAGGTTTAGTTACAATATAGGAAGTTTCTGAGAAGAGTTAACTCTAACTTAGGTACTACACGTGTGGATACTCGTAGCTAACATTACATTTCAGTTTGACGAAGTCACCTAGACTCTATAAATCTATATTTAGATGCTAGGAGCACGGATGTCTGTTACGTGTGCTAGATGCATAATACAGTACATTCCGTAGTCCGGAATATACGGATATTTTGATTTTTCACTGATAAAGTTTTTAAAATATTTATTAAAATGTCTAAAATGATCCAATTATATTGGTTTTATTTTTTATTTTCCTATGAAAACCTATTAAATAATTAAAAAAAAGGTTTATTCTGTTTATAAAATAATTATTTATTAAACTCTTTTTTTTTTAAATACAAAACGCAGTAAGTTGCTAAGTGCTGAAGTATGTATTTTCGAATTATCAAACTTTTTATTCTTTATCTTATTTTAAACATCAGAACTATTATTCTGAAATTACTATTCACTTTTATCTATCTACTATTTTTATGGTTGATTTGCTGTTTTCAAGGGACTACCTACTTATCTGAAAAGAACGATAGGGTACCAAGAAAACAAGGCAAAAAAACATCCGACACTAGCACCTGCTAACTGTCAATGCGTAAATTCGAACGTAACTCTGTCTGTATATCTTCTCACGTCTTAACGGCTAAACGGATTTTGACGAAATTTGGAATACAGTAAGACCATGACCTGGGATAAAGTAGGTACGATTCCATGGGATAACTTCCGACCTCCACGCGGATAAAGCCGTGGTAAAAGTTACTCAAAACATAAATCGAGAAATCCTCAACCCCACTTATACTTTGATCTCTCTTCACAACTATTTATTCGACCAAGTTATCTACATAAGCTAAGTTATTCCTTTTCCTAACACGATGTGTCAAGATTTCAAACAATCTATACAAATAAAAAAATAAATAAGTGTCTGTTTGTGATATCAAAATAACAGCTTTAGCATATGAAAGTATTTTTTTTATTGTTGTGGCTCTGTTTGACTGTCTGTTTGTTCCGGTTAATCTCCAAAAAGGCTGGACCGATTTTGACGGGACTTCCACTGGCAGATAGCTAATGTTATAAGGTAATTTAGGCTTAATAGAATACTTTTGTTTAAAAAAGAAAACCCATGAAATCCAGTTTGTTTTCCGACATGCACGCGAACGAAGTCGCGGGCACATCTAGTCTTAAATATAAACTTTGGGAATACGTCAGACACTGAGCATAAGAGATGGACACCCGAGCAATTAGCACACATCGCTAATTCGTGTTACTGCATCTGTTTTGAATAATCGCACCAAAGCCGCAGGATATTGGGACATTGGCGCCGATTCCCTTGTTCACAAACTAAACTAAATTTAAGTTCAGTGCATCTTTTTCTTTCTATTTCATTAAGAAAAGGACAGGAGATATGTTGAATAAATATAAGTTTATAAGATAGATGTCTTTGTGAACATTTTGTTAAAGAGTGTCTTCGTAGACTATGCATTTAGTTTCCGCTTTATGATGCGGGTGGCGCTGTTGCATTTTTCCTTTTTAGTGTTGACAAATGTCATGCCCCTTGTGCTCTATAATAAATATCGCTCATATAGAAATCTAACGTGTCTTATTGAAATATTACCAATATCCCAATAGGTTATGGGCCCAGGTACACGATAAGTAAATATTTCAATAAAAAGGCAAGTTAAGAGCAGGATTACTACCGGTGTAAAATTGGTCTACGTAATGGAGGTTACGAACGCGATGAAAATTGAGAAGTTTGATGGCAGAAATTTCAAACAATGGAAATTTCAAGTAAAATGTGCATTAAGAGCAAAGGGATTAAATATAGAAAAGGCAAGACCCGTGGAAACCAGTTCGCAAGTGCAGTGGGATAAAGATGATGGTATGGCCATGTTCATTTTAACATCATCTATGGGTTTGAACCAAATATCTCTTATAGAAAACTGCGAGACTGCTAAACAAGTCATGACAAAATTAGAAGCAATCGAAATCAGAATATAACAAAATGTTAATTCATGAAAAGTTCTACCAATATTCATATAGTGCCAGTGATACGATGGCACAGCATGTGGCCAAGGTGGAAGGCTTAGCAAAGCAGCTACGGGAGACTGGTGAGAAGATCAGTGACACAGCAGTAATGACAAAGATTCTAAGCACGTTACCATCAACATATCGTTCGCTTAGACAAGCATGGTTGTCACTCAGTGAAGATAGTCAAACAATTCAAAACCTCACTTCTCGCTTAGTAGATGAAGAAGCCAGCCTTGCCAATGAAACAAGTAGTAGTGAGATTGCATTAGTGACGTCAAAAGGAAATTCCAAATCAAGGAATGGGAATGAACAGAATAATTCAAGTGATCAAAGAAATTCAGGTCATAGATTTGTATGCTACAATTGCAACAAAAGAGGCCATTTCGCTAGAGATTGCAGGATGCCAAAGAAAAAGTACAATGATAAGAAACCTAACAGTATGTTGGCATTTAGCGCCGAAGGTTACTCATCTGAACATGATGAAGAGGCATGGATACTAGATAGTGGAGCCTCACGGCATATGACCTTCAAGCGTGACTACTTCTGTGAGTTGAACGAGTGTCAGTACAACGATTCTGTTAAATTGGGCAACAAACAGAATATCAAAGTATGTGGTGAAGGAACCATACTGATAGATAAACAAGTTAATGGTACATGGGAGAGATGTAAACTCGAGCATGTGTTATATGTACCTGATTTAAGGAAAAATCTGTTTTCTGAAGGCGTTGCCACTAGAAGAGGATATATAATAGTAAAGAATAATGAAAAAGCAATGATAATGAAGAATAATGTTGTTGTTATGAGTGCGCAATTAACAGAGAACAATTTATATGAATTGAATGTCAAAACAATCAAACAAGAAAATTGTAATATTGTGCAAACAGATATAAAAGTTTGGCATGAAAGATTAGGACATTTGAATGTCAAGGAACTTCAAAATATGTCTAAGAGTGGTATGATTCCAGTTAAGCTGAGTGGAAATCAGAATTTTGTTTGTGAAGCGTGCCAATATGGAAAACAAGCAAGACGCCCCTTCTCGAAATCTACCCGAGGTCCAACACAGCCTGGTGAAATTGTGTACAGCGATGTGTGCGGTCCTATAGAAGAACCTTCTGTGTCGGTTATGAAGTACTTTGTTTTGTTCAAAGATGGAGCTACAAGCTATCGCAATGTTTACTTCATGAAACATAAGAGTGAAGTATTTCAATGTTTTCTGAAGTACAATGCAATTGTGAAGAACAGATTTCAACGTGATTTGCACATACTACACACAGATAATGGTTGTGAATATGTGAACCAAGAATTTACATCGTTTCTGGAGAATAAAGGAATAACGCATGAACGTACTGCCCCGTATACCCCACAACAGAACGGGAGAGCAGAGAGAGAGATGCGTTCTATCATGGAAACTGCAAGAACAATGTTATATGCAAAGGATATTCCCTTAAACTTGTGGGCAGAAGCTGTCAACTGTGCAATATATTTGTTGAATAGAAATACATCAAGCCAGACGGGAGATGTTACGCCATTTGAACTGTGGCATGGAGTAAAACCTAACTTACAACATATCAGAATATTTGGAACCACTGGTTATGTACATGTTCCTAAAGAAAAGCGAAGGAAGCTTGCCAAGAAAAGTGTGAAGATGTTGTTAGTTGGATATGATCATGATAATTACAGAATGTATGATCAAAATACCAGGAAGATTACAGTATCGCGGGATGTGAAGTTTGATGAATGTACACCAGAAGAAAAACAAAGTTTTGTAGAAATGAGAGTTGAACAAGAAGAAAAAGAACATTCTACAGTGTCTTCCCCACGGCGTGAGTTTCAACATCAACGCGATGTACCTGAAGAAATCTCTTCAGATGATAGTATGAAGAGTTTAGAAGACATAGATGAAAGTTATATCCCTCCAAAAGGTATACATTTCGAACAGGAGGAACAGAGAAACATTACGTTACGGCCTCGTCGAAATAATAAGTTAGAAGCTAATTTCACAGAGTTGGAAGTACCTAACACTTATGAAGAAGCGATGAATAGTCCAAACTCTCATCTATGGAAGAAAGCTGTGGCTGAAGAGCTTCAGTCACACGAAGAAAACCAAACTTGGATTCTGACTGATCGAACTGAGAAGAAGAAGAATAAAGATGGAGAAATAGAACGATACAAAGCACGACTGTGTGCACGAGGATTCACACAAGTCAAGGGCTTGGACTATAATGAGACTTTTTCCCCCACTAGCAGGTATGATTCCATCAGGGTGCTGCTTAGCATCGCTGCGAGAGACGAACTACAGATTGAGCAATTTGATGTGAAGACGGCCTTTTTGTATGGTGAGCTCTCCGAGGAAATATACATGGAGGTGCCAGAGGGATTGGAAACTGAGTCTTTAAAAGTATGTAAATTTAATTTGTCAGATGCTAAAAGTAGTAGTACTCCTGCGGATATAAATGTACGTATATCTAAGAATACAAGTAATGAGCCAATTAGTTTCCCATATAGAGAAGCAGTGGGAGCAATGGTATTCTTGTCATCTGTATCTAAACCTGATTAAAGCTTTGCCTGTAACTAAATTTAATTCAATCAGGGATAAGATGATGAGAAATGTTTAATGTGGCTAATGTTTAATGTTTGCGGATAAAATCCATGTTTAATTTCTTAAATTGTTGAAACAAAGGGTGTGAGTTAAAAGTATAGGAAATATGTATTGAATTATTACGTCTACCTTATAAATTTAAGTGGGAGTGTTGAATAAATATAAGTTTATAAGATAGATGTCTTTGTGAACATTTTGTTAAAGAGTGTCTTCGTAGACTATGCATTTAGTTTCCGCTTTATGATGCGGGTGGCGCTGTTGCATTTTTCCTTTTTAGTGTTGACAAATGTCATGCCCCTTGTGCTCTATAATAAATATCGCTCATATAGAAATCTAACGTGTCTTATTGAAATATTACCAATATCCCAATAAGATAAATATTAGTTTAGTCCTGTCAAATTAAGATACTCCATAGACAATTTAGACGTGATTAAAAAATTGGCTATTAAAAATACGTCAATTTACGTCACGCACTGACTTATTTGACAGGACTAAACTAATATTTATCCCCTGTCCCTTTGTTAATGAAATAGAAAGAAAAAGATGCACTGAACTTAAATTTAGTTTAGTTTGTGAACAAGAGAATCGGCGCCAATGTCCACTCAACTAAAAGTCCCACTCAGTTCCATTTGTATAAGTTCTCCCAATATAAGTTCCAATACTAACAAATAATAAGTAGAAACATTAAAGCAAGACTAAGTTTTTAAGAAAATTAAATTTCTTGGGTTTAGGAATGGTAATTTGTATAAAGCACTCACTTTCTGACTTGAAATGATATAAAAGTATCTAAGACAGCCATTGCTTGCCAAAGAGCAAAAAAAATTACTGGAATGTCATTGTTACGACAGTATTTACTTCGTGTTAATTAGGTTCCCAGAAGGCTTGTAAATGTGGGGCTTGTGGCTAAGTAATAACAGCCGCGGTTGGCCCGCGGATGGGTGACCATCTTTACATACGAAGACCCCTCCGTGCCTCGGAAGGTACTTTAAGTCGATTCCCGGCTGTCATTCGTGGATCTTTGACAGTCGTTACGGGTCGTCAAAAGCGCGAAAATCTGACAACCAGTCTTACCAAGGGGTATTACCCAGTAAATGGATTGTGGAGGTCAGATAGGCAGTCGCTCCATGTAAAATACTGGTGTTCAGCTGCATCCGGTTAGACTGAAAGCCGACCCCAACATAGTTGGGAAAGGCTAGGCAGATGATGAAGGCTTGTAAATGTGGTTCTGAGAAAATGACAAAAAGCTGGCGGAAATGCTTATGATTATGAAGCAAACTCGGGGTGTTTTGTAACAGAGAATGGCGTTACTATGGAGACATGGTAACACAATTTTCTGCTGCAACACAATTTTATAGGAAGGAATGCATTATTTACTTGGTTTCTTCAAGATATTGCGGTTCCGTCCTCCTCCTGTTGATGTTTCATTTTACTCAAGTTTACCACAAACTTTACTATTATAAAGGGGCTGCAGTTCATAATTGATTAATAATTAGAAATTGGCAAGTAACGACTTTAACTAATTTTATCACAAGTCTATGGACTTACCCAAAATGAGCTAACCCATTCTCTCTTACTTCAATCAATTGTGTCAAACAAATCCTTCCTATTGTGCTATATTATATTACTATCCATCAAAATCAGTCTAATTTGCATCTAAAACTTATGCTTAGAATAGATTTTAAAATAATCAACGTTAGCTATCCATTATTATCCATCCATTCGAAAAGGGAAGAAGCTTTGATGAGTGTTGGTTTTGGCAGAACTAAGCTAGCAATTGTTCTCTCGAAAAAAAATCCGTTTCCAAGGAAAACTGGTTAGAAACAGGACCTAATACTTGCGCAGGCGATTCTATCTCACAAGTTACGTCCCGCAGCACATGCAGTGACGAGCTCATTGCCCACTTTGTCGCCATGAAAAATTCATAAAAGGAGAAATCCTCGTGATTCCACCAGTGAATATAGTGCAATGTAGTACGCCTGGTGTACAAAAATGCTAGGATGAAACTGAGGAACGTAGTTATGTTGCTCTATGAAAAATTTATTAAGAATATTGTTCGTGTCATTTTAAAACTTTCTGAATGAAGTGTGAAAAATTAAAAAATACGCATCCATTTAAACATTATTCCTGTCTCATGCCCCAAAAAAGATCCCTAAAAATGTTACAACATTAATAATTATGAAGATTTAGCCCAGCTAGCCAAATATTATTTATTACCTAGTCATTTAATTTCTGTTAGGACTACTTTAGGTACCAAAGTCAGCATTTTTATCCGTGGAATAAGATTGACTTCCCAGAATTCGATCCTTATTAGCGACACTATCGAATGGTGTAATAATAGTCTGTGTTTTTTTTTTTTTTCAAAATCTACTGGTTCGATTCTTGACTAGAAATATTAATTTTTCAAAAATCCAATGATGCAGTTTTAGTTTCGATCAAAATCGAACCCGTGACTCCTTTGAGTACTTTTCGCTATTCCTCATAGTTTCGGATTTGGCCATCCACGCCCACTTGGAAAATTCACCCTGTATATAGCCACCTGCAAAACTAAGAACTCGTTTTTTCAAATTAAAAACAATTCTGTTTAATTTTCCCTTTCTCAGTTACAGAAAACAATCGTTTTAATCAAAATCTGTCGATTTCGTGCACGGTCCATAAGTCCCATGTAATAACCGGATACAAATCCAGACTCGGGGTTAGGTACTGAGAAATTCCTGATGTATTATAAATGGCTCTATGGCTCTTGTGATACATGAACCCAGGGCTACACACATGTAGACTTTAATTTCTAAAGAAATAATAGAAAAATAGGCCACAGAAACTAGTGCGTAAGTACCTACAAAAAGATACTACTAGAACTCGAATAGGTAGTAAAAAAAATAAAACAAAATATACAGAAATAAATTATAAAATTAAATAAATTGATTGCGAGAAATCTGCCGCGATAGAAAATGTTTGGACTGGAAAACAAACACTCGTATAAAAATCGTTCTTGTATTGCTACACAAAATAGGCCGCCTAATCGGTTGTCTAGTCAGTTCCTTAAATAACAATTAGGCTATCAGAAGGTCAATTCTCGTAATTTAAAACGTTCAAAATCTAGTCGCAATCTCATCTCAGCGACAAACAAATGTCAAAAACTTGTCAAAATGTAGGGAAATTAGAGGTATTTTTGACAGATTGAGACTGAGATCGCTGCGAACGTTCATAAAATTACGAGAATTGCCCCTCTGGCCTATCAAGTATCATCGGCTTGCAAATGTTGCAATTTACTGACGGATTTTTATAAAACTTACCTATTACCAACGACGTCTTGTAAACATAAACTTCTGATTGAGGTATTAATTTAATGTTTATTTTTTCAGGGTCCTGCTAGCGCGATGCATCAGCGAACTGCGATTTGCTATACTGACATCTCTTACCTACACTCTGATATAATTTATTTTTTAACTTGACTCACTGATTATTTTGGATCTCAAAATATGGTCACATTGGGCACCTCATGAAACAATGTTATAACATAACTATTTCATAATAATCATCAATTAGGTACTTACTTTATCTACTCGAACGCAGAGGTAGCTACTCTACCAAGACGGCAGTTTCCGTATATTAGCCGATTCTTTATTGATTCATCCATCGATTAATTCAACTACTTTCAGTCATAATTTATTACGACTACAATTACTGTAATAAATGATTAATTAGTAAGTAACTTGAATCAGTACCGCAAAACGGGGCTACTTTGACTTCCAGGGTTACTTTGACAGGCGTTGGAACTACTTTAACAGAACGCCAAAATCGGTAATATTGCGCGAGCCGCGGGGTGTGGGGAACGCGTCATAGCGTTGTGATCGGCCTTGTCAAAGTAACCCTGGAAGTCAAAGTAGCCCCGTTTTACTGTAGTTAGTGTTGTTCGCAGAAATTATTCGCAATTAGTCTTTAGTCAACTGGACCTACTCGAACTGGACCCGCGAGTCCAGTTGACCACATCATTGACATATGTACCAAACTTGTTTAAGGATATAGATAATGATTAGCTAAGTAGGTATAGGTGCTGACAAAAAATCAAAATCGTATCAATAGGTAATGATAACGATTTATTAAAAACTTGCTGCCAACAATGCGTTGCAATGTTCATAGACAATATTTGGACCAGAGACAAGTATAAAAAATGTTTAAGGTCGTTCTAGAATTGCTACACAAACAAAAAAGGCCGCCTAATCGGTTGTCTAGTCTGCTCCATATGAAACAATTAGTTGGTCAATCATCGGCTGGTTGCCTGTAACTAGTCAGTAGGTACCTACATCGCTTAATGATCTTGATTGTTTAAATCTTCTTAAGAAACACTAGAAATGAACGTTCGACACAAGAAAACTACATTTTTTTCATCCGAATTCTATTTGTAATACTTATAAATAATACTTAATGCTAGAGATATTTGGGGAGGAATTTCTTGAGAATTTTTATCAAGCCCGAGGAAAAGTTTAAAATAATATTTTTTGGAACTAAATCAACCAAATAAGATCTTAAAAACTACACAAAGACAACGACAAACATCACATTGACTTCATTGACATCGCCAAGCGAATTTTTTATTGCCTTAGGTTCCTGGCCGATCCACAGCAATGATGAAGAAGCTGAAAACAGATAACAAGCCGACCTGGAAGGACAAATATTTTTCGCTTAGCGCTTATAGCAGCTGCGAATTTTATTTATTCTCTCCTAACATGCACGGGTAAGTAAATCTTATTGACGAATTATTACGGATAAGTAGGTTCAAATTTAAAAAAACAAGAATTCGAAAAGCCAAAACTTGAAGCTGCCTCTATGATTGACTTGTTTCTAGACACCGGTTATAATCGAGCTAACACTGGAATCCCTTAAACCGTCGTCCTCCAAACTAGGAAGTTTGATTGACTGTGATATAAAAAAATGTGTCGCGCCGAGTCGTCGCCTCGAAGCCACGTGCGCGACCTGATGAACGCAAGGCGGTGTTATTTGCCGCATAATTTACATAGAGATAGATCACAGTCCCGCGGGTCGTGCACCCGTTGAATTTCTATTGTTTAGATTGGAAAATTAAGTGCGCCAATGGTCGACTTTCCTCTCAGGTCATTATTAGATCGCAGGTGTCATGCCGTGTCAGACGTTGCTCGTTGGATACAAATGGGATTTCGAAAAGATAATTACAAGGTAGACAAGTCCTATATTCTACTAAGTAGGTACTAGGGAATTTTGGTAAACCTGAGAATACACTCAGGAAACTCACTTCTATAGAAATCTAATTATGAACAATATTGTTTCACATAGTAAGTAGTGATTAATTGAAAGCTTGCACCACTACCCAACCAGATAAAGATGTGGAAGCCTAGATGCCGATGGGGTTGAGAACGAATCGATTATCTAATGGCGTTGTGACCACCCGGTCCCGTGGAGATTGACTCATTTGCACTGCATTACATTACCGAGTGACACGGACAGCCACTCTCATCATCGCGTAATGAACAGATTGTTGTTCACAACACTCGAGCAAAATTCCATTTCAATTGCTAGATACGTTTGTACCTATTAGATCTTACAGCTTTAAACGCAGGCCTCCATTAGATTGGCACCCAAATACCTACACAATTGCTGCTACGTACGTACCTACCTACGCGTTTTGGGGTTTACAGGACAGTGGTCAATAGAACATCAATAATCATCAAATGGACACGATGTATTTTATACAATTGTTCGCCTGTGTATGGGCCTGTCTCTTTTATTTATACTTTCAGATAGTACATGATTGTCTTTATATTTTCCTCCATACTTCAGCTTCCAGTAAGTAGTCTACGATGTCTCTTATACGCTTCGTTGTCCTCGTGGTCAGTCCCAATTATTAGGTACCTACAGCCCATACCTATAGATAATTATTCACTGTCAAAATCAAAGTGATCTTTGTTGTCGTTATAATAAGATTGCTTTTGGGTTGCTGCCACTAACAGGTCTGTCAATATCACAATGATCTTTATTCTCGATACTATAAGGTTGCCTTTGGGTTGCTGCTGTCAGAGTTAAAATGACTGTGAAAGGACTTTACATTAGTATTACCACCTCTCTGTGCTTTCTGTCACTGTTTTTTTTTTCTAACCCTGTAAGTTAATGGTTATCAAACTGAGTCAGTTAGGAAGTAGAATGGTCCTAAGAGGTACCTAGTATAATTGCGTAACACATATTCAGTGCCGATTTTATCACCTTGGGCCAGATTTCTACAGTGCCCCCGAAAAAAGAGGCATCGACATGCGTACTGTTCTGCGTTTTTATTAAAGAATAAATAATTACCTATAGGAATTAAGGATAAACATATTATATAGGTACACTGGCTAAACTTCTTATAGGTAGGTCCTAAATTAACTAACAAACGATTAAAATAAAAATATAATGTCCTAACATAACTAAAACTATTAACAAACTAAAATTCTCCGCATCGGTGGTGACTGGTAATGCACCTACCCAAGACACAGGCAAGTCAGCCCTTGGGTATCGGAAAGTGTCAACCAGCCGTTTGGAGATTTCTAAAATGGTTGAACAAACCATGAGCACTCGGATCCCACGGCTCGAGGGTTTCAAACCCAGACGGGATAAAAATATAATTACCGATAAGGTTATTATCCTTTCGCCGCTGGAGGATTTCCGCAGCCGCAGCAGCAACGCCAGCACAGCACGCCGAGCCATGAAGATGGGATGACGCAAGAGTATGAGTACCGATGATTTCTTCTCAACTCTTCCTTCACATCAATCCAAAACAGTAAATTTTCGCCAGAATTAGTTAATTGCCACAGAATAGATAATAGTAGGTATAGTAATATGTAGTAATTAATAGTAGATACCTACTGACGTCATTGCAATAGCACCGTAGCTGTAATTTTAATTTAATTTCAGTAGTAGGTCGGTACTGACAATCAGCTGTTTAAACAGCATCTCCATTCTTTGTTCCCAAAATTTGACAACTTCTTGGGATCGCGCCAATCATAGTTCTACCTATCGTACACGTTTTACTGTGCTGAAAACTTGAAAGACTCAAATATTATTTTGAATCTGGGATTGTCCTGATAGCCGTGGAATACTCTCTCTCCATTCCTTAAGCACCTCAGGACATATTGCTCCCTTTTATGGGCTAGCGAAGCGACAGTTTCCGGGGGCCCATTACATGGGCTAGCGACAGTTTCCGGGGGCCCATTATTGAGTATGCCAGGCACCCCCTGCCATTTTATCTCTGTGTATATTATAAAATACTGGTATTCAGCTGCATCCGGTTAGACTGGAAGCCGACCCCAACATAGTTGGGAAAAGGCTAGGCAGATGATGATGATGATGATATATAGGTACTTATAAATCATTGATTAAGCAGGGGCCATAGTTATTCCATAGTTCAAAGTAACTAATCCACTAAGTATAGCCACCTAAACCTACAGCCCAATCAATATGTTTTGTTTCCATATCCTGCAATAGTCCTACACTAACCGGGGGTTGCCCTGGGAGCACTAGCACAGTGCATACAGGGATACTTAATCGTCGGTCAATCCATTTAATTGAAAATGGGCCTCTGCGAGTTGGCTTCGGCCTTTCAAAGGCACGAGACCCCAGAGTCCCGAGAAATGTCAAAAACGTAAAATAATAATAATAAAGCCCTTTATTCCGAAATACTAACATTTTCACTTAAACTCACAAAGTACTTAAAAAAACTAAAATCTATATCAATTAAGATATTTTTAATTTACAAAGCTACATACCTACATAGGTACGGGGTAGGTAGGTAGGTAGGTACGTGTGTTCCTATTGTTCTCAATAGTGAAGCTCGAGTGTCAGGCCAGATATCTCCTTCATCTCAATATTACGTCGTCCGCTGCATTGGCTAGTGTAACACTCCTTAGAGACAGACACGAATGGAACACTTGAGCTGACTCGAATCACGTTGCAAAGATGACAAGTAGGGAACATCATAGCGTATTTAGCTCAATTAGATGACAGTACCCACACAATACATTCTGGCCTATTATTGTAAAATGAAAAAAAAAATGTATGTAGGTTTAGCATAGCAGAGCGTAATGAGCCTGTAATGTTCCCACTGCTGGGACACAGGCCTCGTCTCTGTGAGAGGGAGTGAGCCATAATCAACCACGCGAGCCCAGTGCGGATTGGTGGACGTCACATGGCTTCAAATTTTTGGTTTTAGGACATGCCGGTTTTGTCACAATGGTTTCCTTCACTGTTTTGAGAGCAGTGTTGATAAAAAATAATTTACACAGTGCCTGCTTGGGTCGAACCCACGACCTACAACTCGTAAGTCGGAGCCGTTACCACTGGGCCACCACAGCTCATATAGGAAAAGTTTTTTTGCTACCTATTTCTGACTTTTCTAGTACTCAAACCTACTGAGGTTTCGAGGTGAGGAGGGAGAAAAGTCATAAAAATAGATCCTGTTTCTTATAAGGTCCAAAAAACTCTATCGGACTAGAACAGCAAATGTACAGTTTCCACAAAAACTTTTTTTGATGCCAATTGATCCTGTTTCTTATAGAGATAAAAAAAAACTCAAGAAAGGGCAGCAAGGGACATGCTGGATCGGATGTAACATGTATCTGGTTCATGAGGACGGTTTTGATAGGTTTTATTCCATCCTCAATGCGGATGGTGCCGCGAAGAAAAGTTAGTAGGTACATACCCAATTAATCAAAATTGAAAAGATGCATTGAAAAATACAAGTTGCGATAGGTAGTATAGGTAAGGTACCTAAAATTAATAAAAAAATAAAATCATCTTTATTTCGGATAAGCAGCATCCATATGGGTCAGTAAACAAAAAGATAACTTAAAGGTACCTATGTTAGTAAACTTATTATCTATTTGGAAAAAAGGCTGTTGTTCGAATACCCACTTTAGCATGAAGTTTTGAGCTACAACGTTATTTAGGAACAGTTATCCTAAATATGGTTTTATTGAACTTGCCTGCCTGCTCTATCTCGCAATTTTATGTCCGAACGTAGTTTTTTGTAAGTAGAAGATATCATCCACTTTCAAGAATTAACTGTAGATTATGCATTTCAGCGCTCCACGGCTTCGTTAATACAGATATTTTGCTGTTATGTTACGAATTTAGTTTTGTTAAAACTGGAACTAAACCTTCAAGACGATTACCTACCTACACAGCTTTTAGTTCTCATACCTACAACATGAATTTAAGCACTTTTAACTCGAGGTTTGGGTCCAAACCTCCAAACGGACACAGATGTCTGAACAGCGCGTTAAGTATGTTCTATACGAGATTAAAGCCAATGATTTATTTTACATTTTGTTTAATTTTCTCCTTCATCCTAACCTCCGTCTGACGTCAGTCATTCCTATACGTTCTAAGGAGATAAATATTAGGTCCTTACATATGAAATTGGCGTTTTGTATGGAAGGAACAAAAAGTCGAATATTTTTTAATATAATATATTTAATTAATCAAAGTATGAACCATTGTTTTCAATGCACTTTTGCCATCTTATAGGTAGTTCATTGATCCCTTTACTAAAAAAACCAGTCGGACGGGAATCAATAAAATCTTTGAAGGCGATTTGGACTGCCCCATCGGAGTTGAATTTTTTCCCTTGCAAAAAGTTATCCAAATTGCGAAAAAAATGGTAATCTGTTGGAGCAAGGTCCGGGGAGTACGGAGGATGTCTAAGACATTCCAATTCAAGCTCTTCTAATTTGGTAGCCGTCTGTTGCGCAGTGTGTGGTCTGGCGTTGTCGTGCTTTCAAGCTTTTTAATCTTCCCAATTTGCTTCAAGTGAATTAAAACAGTTTTATCACTAACATCGAAGCCTGCAGCTAACTCGGACGTGGTTTGCGATGGGTCCGCTTCCACAATAGCCTTCAATTCTCCATTATCAACTTGGGTCTCAGGCCGTCCACGGGGCTTGTTCTGCAGGTCGAAATTTCCAGAACGAAAACGTTGGAACCAAAAACGAACTGTGTTTTCTTTTGCAACATGACCGCCATACACATCATTCACCCTTCGAGTCGTTTCCGCAGCACTAGTGCCACGGCGGAACTCGTACTCGTAAATAATGCGATATTTTAAATTTTCCATTTTGTAAAATGAGTGACGCAAACAGAAAAAACAGAAGAAAAAAAACAAATGAATGACGGTCATCGAAGCACAAATACATGAGTAAATAGCTGTACAAATTTGAATTTGGAATTCCTTACCAAAGAGGAGAAATTCGTGATTAAAGTGGCCAGTACGAAAAACGCCAATTTCATATGTAAGGACCTAATATATAGGTACCGGTAAACCGGGGTTACTTTGACCAATTTTGAACTTTAATTGACTGTAATTTTTGAATGCGTGGTTCTAAAAAAATTATAAAAAAATGTAAGAATCGGTTTTTATAGTTCTCTCTGTAAAAGTAAAAAAAAATCAAAAAAATCGATTAGTTTTTCAGAAAAAAAAATAAAACAAAGTGATAAAAGTTAAAATGATTCTGGGGTTACTTTGGAACCCCCCGTTTTTAACATAGAATCTGAAAGTAGCCCCAATAAATCATTTTATCTGGTAAAAATCGGTATTGATAAAAAACTTACCTTTTTTTGCATGAAACAACGTGTCATCACCAGCGCACCCGCAAAAAGGATTGTGACAGTTTACCAGTGTAGTCATCCGAAAAAAAAAACTACCAAAAGTTGTTCCGTTTTACGCAATTTGCAATTTTATGTCGATAAGAAGTTTCTATCAAATTAACCCCGTGATTCAAAGTAACCCCAGTTTACGGTACTAAACATAGATAACTGCATAAGCAGAAAAAACGTTTTTGGTTTCAAACAACACCGATTTGTCTATAGTCCATTTGTTATAACATTAGAAAAAAGAGGCTCGCAGAAGCAGGAGTACGAAACCTTTTATTTTCAAGTTAAGTTCAAACAATTTTAATAAATAATTTATGTGCTTTTTTTGTAAGTAACAATGTATGGCTTACAATAAAGCATATTCTATCTATCTACTCGTCACGATGCTTGGATAGGTACATGAAATAAAACAATTTTTAGTAACAATCAGTTTATTGAAAACGACTTTATATAAACCGACAAAATAAAAAAAACACGTGCTGCCACAACTTATGAAGGGAATAGGGAACATTTTAGATTTGATAGAGTTATAGTGACATGAAAAACGTTCCCGGTACTATCTGCCCCTGCTTCTTTTAGATTTTAAACATTGACACGACAATATTTTATGTAAAAACTAAATAATAATAAATTAAAGCCTTGTAATTTGAGAAGGTAGATAGGTTAAATAAGTACAATCAAGTGTGATTGCTGTTATTTAAATTGATTATATTCAACTCCACGTCAATCTTGACTGTAATAATGTTTGTTGTACTTTTATTACAAAGTGTGCCCCTAAAAGAGCCTTTTTTAACTTCTGTCTAATGCTATAGTAAATGGACAATAGTAGAATATTGGCCGACCGCTTAAATAAGACATTGCCTGAGGTAGCTGCGCGGTGCGGGAGGGGTGATAGTTGTCACAAGTTGACGAATCACTGAGCTCTCGCATCACGTCAATTCACGTCACCTCACCTCACACCTCCCGCACCGCGCTGCTACCTCAGGCAACGTCTCAGTTAAGCGGTCGGCCTATAGTACGTACCTACGCTAAATTCATTGAACTATTTGTCAAGTTCAATGACCTGTACCCATGATTAGAACGCATTAGGTGTTTCTGCGTAGAAAATTGTTATACCGTAATACGAACCTATATTGTCTATACCTAGGTACACTATAAAAGCTAAAACGTTATACAAAAGATGGACCATGAGACTACTTTTACACAATCATATGCATATGGCTACAGTGGCTAGGTACACAACATTTCTGGATGCAGATAAAAAATCCTATCCCATAATATCTTTCGGTACTTAATGATTTATTATTCCATTCTATGAACCTACCTACCTACCTAGGTATAGGTACTAATCTTCCACAAAATAGGAAGGCCTTTTGGTTTTGCTACATAATGTAAGTACTTCTACATTACATGTAGACTTCTACATTACAAGCAAGTAGTCAAGCGAAATATAAATTAACATAAAAAAACATAATTAATACTTGCAAAGCTTTTTTCTAAATGCTCATCTATTAAAAACAACTTATTTATGGCACTGACTGTACATGCATTGTGGGATCATTGAACTATTGATAGGTAGGTAACTAGATATAAAAACCTATTTTTAATGGTAGAGTAACGCCATCTTTCGAAAATATGGAACAACACAGAAATATCAAATAGTTCCTCTATCTGTGGACGCGGCTAGTGTAGAGGGCGCTAGGTAGTCGGATGTGCATGTTCAAAAATTGTGATAATAATGTCAAGGCCAATGCTAAAATTAATAAATGTGTTTATTACCTCCACTTAATTAGATAAAATTAATGCAATGCTATACATTGGTAGTATAATAATCGAAATAAGACATAGTAATTGAAGAATTTGCCCTATATTTTCAAATACTAGTGTTGCTTCCGCGTCATAACCTCTTTGCCAAATAATATCTATGGATCCGGAATTTGTAATAAATATAGTGTTAATTCACAAGTATTTCTCCATTTTACTTAATTAATTGGTTAAAGTATGTATTATCGATGATTTAAACACGTTTTGAGCTATTTAATGCTTATAATATTCGTTATTCCTTGTTAATTCCGACTGTACAGTTTGAATTTAGCGCCATAAAGTGAGAAACGCATGAAGTTCGCGTTGCGAATCTGGCCGATTGATGTGAAAGATATTCCGAAGGCCGTGAGTGAACACGGAAATCGAGATGTGTGTGTGGTCAAAAAGACAGTGCAAGGTAGGGGTCGGGTGGCGTTTGTGATGGCAAAAATTTTGCAAATGGTGAGTTAGGAATTATTGACTTGTCGCGTCTGGGATTTCGTTTTGTTTTGTGATAGTGAATTATTTGTGTGATTAGCGAAATATTTGGTGTTTATTGATATTAAAATTCTTAGATTCTGTGATACGGGATCGGCAAATGGCGCTACGAATAGCCAAAGTTGACACAACTACGCGTTTAGAAATCCCATACATCTTCGGTTGCCAATTTTTAGGCACGCGGCATGACCTGTGATAAACAACAAGTAGTGGTGCATCCTAAAATTCTTCATATCACTCGTATGGACCTAGCAACTGGGACATCCAGCTTGGCGATTATAACGGTGTCAGCATGTTGCGATTTTTTTGGCGAGCGGTACTACTTTTTTAAACTCGTTTATAGAGGCGGCTAGAGGTTTCCGCGTCCCGTAGGGTCGGTGGCCCCGCGATCTGGCTCCTGGAGCTAAATTACATAATGTATAGGTGTTGTTTGGAGCATGCAACAAGTAGATATGTGTCGGCGGGCTAACTGTCAATGTGGAGTACAGTAAGCTCGCTGCCCGCGGCCCCCATTAATTCGAGCCGCTGATGTCACTTATCTCTCCGCTCTCCTATCTAGGCCCTATGGCCGCCAATTTTTTGCACATAGTATCTTAATGTAAATTTGATAACCGGCGCACGTCTCTAATTACCACTTGTTTAAATACTAAGTGATGCAAATCTAGGTTCGTTTACAGCAACTGTTCACGAATTTAAATTTTAGTCCTTCCATTGATATAACCTTGTAATTTTTATGTTTGTGATTTGTTCATAGTTCTGTTTAAGTAACAGTAATGTTGTACAACCATGGTATAGTGATGATAATTATTTGCAGCACGGTCACTGACATTAGCACCAACGATGGACCAGCAATTCTGCTTGCGCTGGAACAACCACCCGAACAACCTGACTGATGTGCTAGCGAGCCTGCTACAAAGAGAGGCTTTGTGCGATGTCACCCTTGCATGTGATGGGGAACAAGTCAAGGTACTTATTACTTCATCTTTCTCACCTGTTTATAAGCCAACTTATAAGTTCTAGGATCATTATATTAAAATGTTATTCTCTACCTAAAAGAAATGGCTGTAAAACTGCTGCTGTCCTTGAGTCCTGGTTTTCATTGTTATTTACATTAAAACATTGAGTGACTAGTTAGAAGATCTAGTCAGATGATTCAATTGTTTTAAAAAGTTAACTTATTACAATCTTCTTAGTAATGTTATATCACAGTAGGAAGTGTATGTAAATATTGATATTCTGTTTGTTGCACTCACATGCAACAGTTTATTATTATGCCACAACAAAATGCATTAAATAGTAAACAAACATGAGTAATATACTTGTGTTGTTACCTATTGTTGACAATGCTTTTGGAATAATTTTTTCTTGCAGCTAATTTTTTCTTTCATAGTTACAATAAATATCTGTTTTCTTTTAAATAAATATAGCTTTTAATGTTGTTTTTGAAGATGTTTGCACCATAGTACTTTGTTTTGTTCCTTTATGTATCTTTCTTGATAAAGGATTGGTCTCTGAATATTCCAGGGCTTTCATTTGGATTTTGGCCTCTGAATATTTCAGGGCTTTAATTAAGTTAGTCTAGAGTTCCAAATGCCTGGTTGTATGTTATATTATAATATTTAGACTAGTATTTGTTCACTATAATGTAGTATTTTATTCAGAATTATTGCAAATGATTAATTAATTCCAAGGACAGTAAATTAAAGTGTCTAATGATATGTACCTAAACAGCTAGATAGAGTAAGATAAGACACAAAATCTTGATTGTCATTACAGTCAAATTGCTACCTTAAGCCATCAAGTCAAGGTAGTCTTCATTGTAGATATTTAAATATTTGCTATTTTGCAAGGTTATTCTTTCCTAATTTGGTTTTTTAAAGCAGAATATCTATAGGTATATTTTGAAATGAGACATGTTTCTGACTATATAGAATATGATGAAGCATGTAAAACCATATTAACATTTGACTAACTAAATTATTTTGGTATGTCATATAGGTATGTTAATGTGTTAATGATGACCCTACTAGATACAACAAATTCTAGGGTTAATTCTACAGGAAATACTTAGGTATTTCCTGTATTTTGGGTGGCTTTAGTTCAGTGTGCAAACTGCCCTTAGAATAACTAGGCAGAATTAGTAATAACAATTTTATTTTGATAGATCTAAAGGTCAATAACACATGTGGACTAGCAACTTCCTTTATAAGCCATTTAAATTCAACAATTAACTATTAAAGCTAAAGTTTTATGCTAATAAAATGCAATTTGTTTGTTAGGTTGAAAGGAGTCTGCAGATCTGCATGTTTTTTAACTTTCTAATTTTTCAATTTTGTTGTTAAGCAGGTTTTAGGGACAAGAATGTTCTAGACATTCTAAACACTGGCATTAACAGTAAATGTGTGGTTAGCTCACTCACTAGTTCAGATTTTTTTATAAAGGAATGTTTCAACAAATAAACCTTGGCACTGTTTTAGATTTAAAATAAATTCTGCATCAAAACTCAAGCGATAAAATATTGTTAATCGTTTTTTTTTAAAAAGACATTATTTTAAACAAGAGACTCAGCAAAAAGCCTAGATGTTAGTACAAATTTCGTGTTCTCAAAGATTGAGAGTACAGTCAGCAACAAAAGTTGGTTAACTCTTCAGTTTTTTTTATTAACAAAATAGAATAATGTTGTTTGATGTATTTTTTTTTTTCATCTTGTGTATTTTCTGGTGTACAATAAAGTATAAATAAATAATTTAAAAAAAAAAAAGTCTGATCAAAAGTAACTAGAGAATGTAATGCCGCAAAATATTTTGAAACCCGTGGGATCCAGGTGTTTGCGGGAAGATCGGGAATAAATCATTTTTGAATACAAGTTTTTTTTAAATGGAGATCTCGAATTAATACAGTTAGGAAATAACATAAACAATACCTACATTTTTTTAATGCGCAATCAAGTTTGGGTTTTCGTGGCTTATCCACAAAACGGGTCCTGATAAAAACTCTCATTTTTCTTTCTCGACTAATAGGCGAATTGGGAGTAAGTATAAGCTTTATATTTCATTCGACTTTAAAATAATCATTTCTCTGCATGACACAACTTACGGAGTACTAACTAGCTCTAAAAGCTCACGATTGAGGATGTAAGCAGTTTACAAACTGGTGAAGCTCAGTTAAGTACGTCTGAAGTGTCATCAGCGCTGAACATTATTAGCCTATAACGTTCCCACTGCTGGGACACAGGCCTCCTCTCTTTAAGAGGACTAGGCCATACTTAATCCAATCTGACTCCCAAATAAGCAAAATCACAAATCACTATATCTCGCTTAATTTATGTGCGGGATCCTGGTATTACGGCATTGCAATCCCTATATTTAATATTAAAATAATACAAACACCTATTATAAAAGCTGTGTTTAGTGTTATATTTTTACTTTTACAAAAAAATTAGTACCTAACTTAGGTACCTTCTAACTGCGAGTTGGACTCTAGCGTCAGTCGCGTCCATTTTTTCGTATCTTAAAATACGCGTATCATACACTTGGGAGCAAATAAATCGAGCCACTTGCTTTTTTTTGCACGTATAATGGTTATTATTTTTGGTATTATGGAACGTATCAAATCGAAACATATATCGCCTAAGGGCTTATTTAATAATCTTTACAATGAGGGTAAATTTTTGAATGATAACCTTATTTAGTGATAAATTATTGGCTCTGAAAGAAAAACGGTAATTTTGATAGAAAATTGTAGGGTTAAAACAGTCCAGAAAATCTATCGATATCAGGGCAAGGGGGGGTAATACAAGATATTAAGAATAAGTTTATACCATAATTTTGTTTTTAATTGTTTTTTTCTGGACTGACAATTTTCTATCAAAATTACCGTTTTTCTTTCAGAGCCAATAATTTATCATTAAATAAGGTTATCATTCAATAATTTACCCTCATTGTAAAGATTATTAAATAAGCTCTTAGGCGATATATGTTTCGATTTGATACGTTCCATAATACCAAAAATAATAACCATTATACGTGAAAAAAGGAAGTGGCTCGATTTATTTGCTCCCAAGTGTATTAAAGGGCAGGTAGATGATGAATGCCGCAACTTGTTAAACGGCTATGAAAATATTGTGATATTTTAAGATTCCACTGTAAAACAAAAAATCCGATGTCAATCAATTTTTTTTTTTACTTCTTATTATCCGAATACGAAGACAGAAGCTTTGCTGCGACAGCAAAGATAGGGTTATATCTTTCACGTGTATCTGTGTCTTTGTAAGTACCTAACTGAGTGGGAGTCTCATCCTCACGGTTGCATGGATGTTATCACATGAGGTGGACATCGACTCATCTAAGTCGTGCAATGATTATAGGCTAGGTTTTGTTTTTATACCATCAAAATGGCGGTTTTAGGACGTTAAATTTTGTAAATATAAAAAATAGTAACATGGCCATGTGGGTTACCGAAAAAGCTTAAAAATAAACAAAACCCTGTGCAACTAAAAAAAAAAATTAGAAAATCCAAAAGTGCACACTCATAATGCTCATTTGATCGCATAAAAAAACCATAGACTAACTATATTACTTAGTTTTTTATTAACCTTTTAAGCGCTTGGCTAAATATCGATTGCCGTGCCCCTAGCGCGTGGCTACAAATCGATAAAATAATACCTACAATAAATACGGAGGAGCAATCGTTGTATCGATTAAAAAATAGTCAAAAAGTTTTTATCTCTATTTAGTATTGGTTTTAGTTGTACCACGCAGTTAATAGAACGAAAAAATCATGCTTTTCTCTGTCGCAGAAATACGGCACAAGCGGTGGGGGCACGGAAATATGCGGTTAATAATTGTAATTAAATTACTTTTAATGAAAGAGCCATTTTGAATAGGGTTATGGCAATGATTATAGGCTATGGGGGGTGAAACGAATCTATTAAAAATGACTCAATTGATTTTTGCGTTACCTACAATGTTTTCAAGTTTCACACTTGATTGACTTGAAATTTTTTAGCAATATTTTGATGTTTTTTCGTTTTTACTGCATTGCTTAAATCAATTTTGAAAAGTTCAGAATTTATCTCCATTAAATTATCTACATATACAATGGTATATAAATAAAGAAGGTTCGGTGTACTAGCAGGAGTGTAACAATAGAAACAGTTGCAGAAAGGAGACAAAAAACAATTCGATCGTAATGCACTCTAATGCTTCGCATTATGAGTCGTGCAATAATTCAAAACAAAATCACTTTTCAAGCAGTTGGTGGCATCTAATCTGAGCTTGAACAAAATAACTGTCGGGTTTTTTGAACGTTTGCAATATTTTTTTTTAATATTTCTGATAAAGAACGCCTTTTATGGAGGTAGCTTTTAAAATGTTTTTCTTTTTATTAATTTTTTTAGAGAAATGATGTCTAAAACTAAGTATCCGTCAAGTTCTCTAGGTACTCGGCGACTGCACCAATTACAACCCTACCCTTATCCCAATTTATTTTGGGACAGTGAGATACTTTTTTTCTCCACCATCCATCTTTATCAGTCGCGACAATTCAGCGTTTACTTCCTCTTAACTGTGTCATCTTTCACATAAATTGCCCTCGCAAATGGCGACTGACGAATATACTTACTAAATCTATTTTTTTTTTTGTATTCGAAATCTCCATAATATGAACTAAATAGTATGCTTTTACGTGCTACTGAATCCTAATACTTGCGGCAAAGAATACTCTTTATTACTTAAATATCATCTAATTGGGATTTTGTTTGTGTGGACAAACACGTTCTAACTGCAAGTTGATAATATGTCGCTTAAATTATCAGTGACATAATACAGGCATACCTATATAGATGGACGGACATACAACAGTCTTACCACTGGGTTCCTTTAAACCTTTTTGGTACGGCCACAACAGTAAATTTTACCGTTCCTCGCTGGAAACTAAGTAGAATATACGTATATCTTCTGAAATCCAACACAATTTCTGTTCAATTTATAAATAGTTGTTATTATGTGTAGCATTACGTTGTTTACGTATTAATTATATTATAAAATACATTTTAGTGACTAATTGTAAGAATAGTATAATTTTCCCGTCTTTATGGCATTGAGAAATCAGCGCTACCAACGACGAAATATCTTAACTGATACATTCAAACGAGCTGTTTTTATCGGAGACTTAAAAATAATATGATTTTCGTGCTGGATAGCGGATTAAAATAAATGTCGCGTTAGTCCATAGAAGACAGGACTAGTAAACCTGCTACCTACACAGTTTAGCTTGATACCGCTATCGGCTTCACCACTATCTTAGAGTTAATGTGTTACAAATTCACGATGCTAGATAGAACATTCCTTTGCTAATACTGATGAAGTAGGTACCTATGGATGTGTAAATCGCAGTTTTCAAGATCACGTCCATAAAAATAGGTCATAACCAGGAAGTCCGCAGATCGGGTATTATCTAGGACGATCTTAGTAAGTCACAAACATAAAATAAAGCTTAGAGTGAAAGTTGTTTTTTTTATGTTAAACGTTGTACTGCAAAAGGAAATTTCGATACTATTCAATTTTATTTGACCAACCTAAAACAGATCGATAGCAAATCATTCGCATAGTAAATAGCTTATATTTTACCATGACAATGACTTCTCATTCGTACGGTGTGACTACGACTTTCTTACATGTAACCTACCTATAAGACGCAACGTCTCTCGGTCTGTCTGTCCGTTACTGCGCTTACAACTCAATAACCACGTACGGTATTCGATTTACGCGATTTTTGTTCTAGTTTACAAATATTTTCTCTGGCTAGGTTTAAGTGCAAATTAGTCCACGCCGAGTGGGCAGAGGCACAACTTGTTTATGACGATTGAGAAATGTATTTTTGACAATATAATATACTACTAAACTCTTACACGTACATTATCTTAAACAATCGACCTAAAAATAAGTTACCGTCTAGGTTCCGAACACGTTTGAGAAGTGGCTAATCGTTTGATATCCTACCCATAGGCCATGGAAACATTATAAAGATTCTGAATAGGAAATTTGTTAATCTTTATATATCAACAGTAGCGGGATTAATTAGTATTTGCTCTGATATGATTTGCCATACTTACTTCTTAAGTTCTTATAGACGACACATTTCATCAATGTGAAATTATTTAATAACTAGCCGATTCCATTCGCGGCTGGTTTGTCTGTGAAATGTAGCCTATATCCTTTCCCAAGGTTCAAAGTATCTCTTTATAAAATTTCATCAAAATCGGTCCAGCCGTTAGAGCCTACCCGAAAGAAACAGACATACAAAAAAGTACTTATAAAAATTGTTTTTTTTTTTTTTCTAAGTACCGTATACTTTCACATGCATTTAGTAAAAAGCTGTTATTTTGACATTACAAATAGAGGCTTCAATTTTATAAATTTATATTTGTATAGACAACAATAATAATGTATTCTAAAGGTGACGTCTATAAACATTAGCATTCAATGCAGTTATTAAAGGAAACCTCATGTTTTGTCTATTCTTATTTAATTAAATATTAATTTTGTCTTCACGAAATTAGTCAAAAAGAACTAAGTCTGATTGTATCAGTTGATAGCAGTTTTATAAGCTACATTTTAGTTAACACGCTTATGTACCTTCGTACGTACTTGTATTGTTGTTTTGGTTGCGTTAATACCTAATTACCTAGATATAAAGGCACGAACACACCTTCGGTTCCTGGATATTAATAAACTCATTACAGCCAACCAAAATCCCAAAACCTTGTTAAACCTTGAGATTTTCAATAATTTACTCATCCCAAAAGAAATGGGAAAGGCTTTGCTAGCTTCATAATGAGTAGATATAAACATACAATAATTCAAAATAGAAAATAATATTGCCTTCAAAGGTCCGCAGGCAAATATTAACGACTTATCTCCATGAAAACCTAGTCCATGAAAAACCATTTACTACCTAATTGTAATAACAATAGGTCTGCCAAAATGGCTGTTATGCACTGTTTCTATATAATGCTAACATAATCGTAAAGACCTTCACATAGCTCTGCATCATTTCTTTTGTTTAAATTACACATGCTATTTTTAAAACAAACTTGTGAAAATATGTGTTTTTTTGTATTGTTTCAGGCACACCAGACGATACTCTCCGCATGTTCCCCATATTTTGAAAGTATATTCCTACAGAACCATCATCCACATCCGATAATATTCCTCAAAGATGTACGATTCTCAGAAATGAAATCACTTTTGGATTTCATGTACAAGGTATTAACCTAGACTAAAATTAAATTTGTTATATAAGTCAAGTGCCAGAAAAAAGTATATTGTTAATTATTTTCGTTATTACAGGGAGAAGTGAATGTTGGCCAAAATATGCTACCGATGTTCCTAAAAACTGCTGAAAGCTTACAAGTTAGAGGTTTGACAGAAAATAATACATTGAATCCTAAGGTGAGCATAGAATATTTACTGTTAATCTTGCATTATATCACTCACAGGAAAAGGTTTGTAAAAAAAGGTATTTCCAGTTAAGTATCTGGTAGTAATGTGTATGCCTGTGGATGGTATATAGCAGTCCATAGACATTTACTGTTTATGTATCCTAACTTATTTAGATAGAATCGGTTTTACCGCTCTTTAGGAATACCCGCCTCTCTAAGCCTGCGGTCAGCGTTCAGAATTAAGTTAACGAACCAATAATCACTAACGAATTCATAAACGCTGCTTTGAAAACCTCGACAACCGGGCTTAAATCAATATTTTATTAAGTAAATGCCAGATTTCAAGTTTTATTTTTGTTTTACCAGGTTTTTATGAATGATTCCGATTCCGACTCCGATGTAAGTCCTTTCGTCTGAAGTACGACACGAATAAATTGATAGACCCATTAGATTTCTCTTCTACGTTGCCTATAAACGATAGAGTACTTTATATAGAAACTGTCACTTCATTATTATACATATCGCTCATTTGGAGAAACATCGACGTAAATGTATTTTTTTTTTTCCCAAAAATTAGTTAAATATGACAAAGCACTTAGAAAGTGTATTTACGTTAGGAAAGCAAAGAGGTAAAAAAAAAATGTAGCAGTTACGTCGATGTTTCTCCAAATGAGCTATATAATATTTTAAATAATTTTGGTTATTTCTTATCATTAAAGTATTTGGTACCTGTAGACGTTAATGTGAATGTGAAGTGGTAGACCGCGAAATTTAAATTTTCTTACGTTTTTTGCAATTTGCAGGTCAGTGTCAGGTTGTATCTCGATCAAAATGTGATTGGCGACTATAATAGTTATGTATTTACAGAATTATAGTCATTAAAATCATTAATATATCTCTTTAAGTTAGATTTCTACCATAAACACTTTTCCATACGAGATTTGTTCTTAACGGTAGAAATCTAACTTAGAAAGATGTATTAATGATTCTAATTATTATAATTCTGTAAATACGTACCTGTTATAGTCGCGAATCATATTTTGATCAAGATAACCTGACACTGACCTGAAAATTGCAAAAAAACGTAAGAAAAATTGAATTTCGCGGGCTATAACTACGCATTCACCGTAACTACAAAGTTCTCATCGATTTCTGTTTAGGCTTAAAAGTAGCACGCATTGATTATACAGTTTATTAGTTATCGTATCGCTCGTTAGCCTTGAAAATTTTGATAGAGCAGTTGTTTTACTTAAGGGGGACTACATGACCTAAAGCGCGGTCACTGTCGGACTGCATAGAAATTACCAATAATTTATTGCAAAATATGAAGCAATTATGTTTACTGTAGTCGATCATATACTTTTAGGCACTATGAATACGTTTTTTGCGTTTAGGTCCTGTAGTCCCCTTAAGGTATATTAGACCTCTGAATTAAACTTTAACTATAGCACTAAAGAACCAATGTAGAGATAAGCAACATTAGTTTTTAGGTGGTCTAGATATTCATTATTAACAGCGTTTGGTACATGCATAAGATAGTCCTAATTCAAAATTAAAGCGTTGACGTCACTAAACCGTTACTCTACACAAGGAAATAAAAAGATATGCATTCATAAACGCGTATACTCGATATAATCGTTGGAATATGGACGCTGTTGTGAGATTTAGTGTTGTAAGATTCAATTTGTAAAGACAATCAAAACTTACACGGACCTTACGTATTATGTTAGAAATAAGCCCTGGGTTTCATTTTTGTTTATTTTTTTCGTCTCTATTTAAATATGAATAGTAGATTTGAGTTAATAACTTGGATCTCAATCTCGCAAAATCGTTACTTCTGTCTTTAAAACAATAATGATTACTAATATTCGATGTTTAACCCAAAGAACGATGACCATATTTGTATGAGACCCGTCCCCCCCCTTCAACAGAACTTTTGTATGTATTAGTAGGTTCACAAAGGTCTATAAAAAGACTAGCAACCAGTTTTAATTTCAAAATCCATGGGGTTTAAAAATAAAATAAAAATTAAAAAATCGTTTTATTAATTTTTCCTAATTCGCTAGGCCCGTCCCCCGCCCTGCAACAGATCTTTTGTATGTTCTATCAGGTTCATAAAGATCTAT
Organism: Amphipoea oculea; assembly: GCA_945859645.1. Classification (NCBI taxonomy): domain Eukaryota; kingdom Metazoa; phylum Arthropoda; class Insecta; order Lepidoptera; family Noctuidae; genus Amphipoea; species Amphipoea oculea. The sequence goes on from OX243872.1 coordinate 10,365,970, forward strand.
AAAAAGACTAGCAACCAGTTTTAACTCCAAAATCCATGGGGTTTAGAAATAAAATAAAAAATCGTTTTATTTATTTTGGGATAAAGTAGTGTCTTGTTGTCGCGGGCGCTATTTTGAATCCTGAACGCAACGAAGGATTCTAGGTTTGAGTTGACTCCTGAGCGAAGCGAGGGAGTTAAGACTTGAATCCTGAGTGCAGTGAGGGATTCAAGCTCGCCCAAGACGAAGACACCCGCGTCTCCGTCGTGGACGAGCATATGGCAGTTGTCCCACCGCCGGCGAGGAAGCGACTAACTGTCGGCTGTTTTCTCGCTCAAGAAACGTACAATAGATATACATTCCGTGTAAACAAAAGAGATGCATATATTAACAGTTGATCGCTGACTGTTCACACTGCCGGCGAGGACTTGCTTCACTGGTTTGTCGCTGAGCGACAAGAGCTATCAAAGATAATACTCGCCTAGCAGCGATACTCGCTCAGCGAAGATCGCTTGGTGGTCAGAGCTCACGCCGAGAGAAACCCCTGTGAGACTAACCGCCCCGAGCGAGTGGTGCGAGTAATCGCCCGTCGCACTCGAAAACTCGCTGATAGCCCAGCGACAAAACTATCGGAACTACACACACGCTGTTCGCTGCTCGCCAACTCGTTTTCAGTTGCTAGTTCTACTCGCTAATCGTTCATCGCCGCCGGTGGGACAACTGCCTGCCTATAGGAATAGAAAAAATTGGACGAGTAACGAATGACGTTTTCTGTTTTTTAAATGGCATCTCCTAATTGATCTTGAGAGGTTTGAAAATCAAAGAATATGGTTTACTTACAAACTCTTATTTTGTGCCAAAAATATTAACATTAAAACATGATTTTTCTCGGAATATCCTGCACTTTTGAGAGATGTCGTCGTAGTAAAAATTGATCACCTTGCTAAGACGGTTTGAATGAGATACATTTTAAGTTTGTTGGTCGATGTAAGGGTTGGGGGGACGTTCTGACGAAATTAACACTAAAACATGATTTTCTCGGAATATCCCGCACTTTTGAGAGATGTCGTCATAGTAAAAATTGATCAGCTTGCTAAGGCGGTTCGAATGAGATACATTTTAAGTCTGTTGGTCAATGTAAGGGTTGGGGGGACGTTGTGACGAAATTAACACTAAAACATGATTTTCTCGGAATATCCCGCACTTTTGAGAGATGTCGTCATAGTAAAAATTGATCAGCTTGCTAAGGCGGTTCGAATGAGATACATTTTAAGTCTGTTGGTCAATGTAAGGGTTGGGGGGACGTTGTGACGAAATTAACACTAAAACATGATTTTCTCGGAATATCCCGCACTTTTGAGAGATGTCGTCATAGTAAAAATTGATCAGCTTGCTAAGGCGGTTCGAATGAGATACATTTTAAGTCTGTTGGTCAATGTAAGGTTGGGGGGACGTTCTGACTCATCGTCCTTTCTAACTTTGACGTCATATGGAGTATTCTTTTACATTCTCAGTCGGAGGATCGGTCAACTCCGTCAGTGAGTGCGGAGAACCTTTCCCGTTCGGAGTCATTCGCCACGCCTCCGGCCGCGCATTGCGCACCGCCCACGCCGCACACGCCGCTGACGGCCGCGCCGCCCGCGCATCCCTCTCACCCCTCGCATGCAATCCCGCCGGAGAAAAGACGCAGAAAGAACTCCACAGTACCACGAGACGATGTCGACCTTTCGTACAGGCACTATGAGGTAAGACGGACTCTTAACATCTGATTAACTTGCTAGAAAAGCGAACATAAACCTTTATACGTGCGATAATAAAGATACAGGTATTGTTTCTTCCACTCTTCTTGTGGCTGACCTGTTAATGAACGAAATATGGTCGATTCGATCTGACGATGAATCGGTAGTAATTTGTGTTTTTGTGCAGGGTCACGTAAAGTCGGCGAAGTGTGGGTCGACGGGGTCGGGCTCGGAGCCGTCCACGCCGCCGCCGGCGCACACGCCGCACCGCGCGGTGGCTCGCTCGCCCGCGCACACGCCGGCGCCGCACGTGAAGCAGGAGCCCGACTCGCCCTACCCGCACGCGCCGCACGTACCGCACGCGCAACACGTGCCCAACCTCCACCCGCCGCCGCCCTTCGACCAGACACACCTCCAGGTAAACACTTTCTCATTAAAACCGTCGATAGAGGCTCTCCGTTTTCATTCATATATCTGAATAATTTTCTGCTCGATACTGAAGATAGAACTTCTTTTCCTTATCGCAATGAGGATGATCTTTTTCTTCTGTTATTTTGATATTTTTTTCCGAACGATACGCGGATCTGTCAGCAGGAAGGAAGGGATCTGCCTGAATAAAATATACCATCACAAATTTTAAAGCAGAGCCTTTCCTTCTTTGTTGGCAGAGTTCTGGCTGGGTTCGCGCGGCTGAGCCGGAGGAATCTAACCGCCAGTATTTGGATCTAAGCTTTAAACGGCCCGATGGCAACATTCTCGCGTCGATTCTCGCTCTACCGCCCCAACAGATTACCGTGTCTCCGAAAACTACGCGACGATCTCCTGTAAATTCTAAAAAGAGCGGGAAATTCCGCCTTAGTTGGTTAACGCTGTACCCGTGGTTGCAATATGACAAAACTCACAACATTATGTACTGTACTTACTGTAGAAGATGGTCACACGAGCTGACAGTCAACAGGACATCGTTCGTAGAAGGCAACTCGAACTTTAGGCTAGAAATTGTGAATCATCACGATAAATGCAAAGCTCATAAATTCTGTCGCGATCGTGAACAATCTAATAATATAAATGTACTATCAAGTAGTGAGACGCCTGGCGACGAAATAGTAAATTAAAAGCTAGTAAGTCATGTCAGAAGGTGCTTGCTAAATAAGCATGTCATACTTGTATAATAACAGAAACAGAAAATATTAAACCAATGCAATAGTTCTTGAAATATTTATCAAACAAACTTGAAAAATTTACTTCAACATTTTGTTGAATGAGCTATATATTCCAGCACTCTGAAGCTGATGCTGCTGCTGACCTTTAATTTTATATTTTGACGTAAATTGACGTAACTTTAGTAGGCAAGTTTTTAATCACGCTTAAACTAGTATAGAGTAGTGCCAGGCGCTGATTAATTTGACAGGACTAAACTAAAATTTATCTTCTGTCCTTTTCTTAATGAAATAGAAAGAAAAGGATGCACTGAACTTAAATTTAGTTCAGTTTGAACAACACAATCGGCACCATTTTGTCTAGTTTTATTGGAACATTGCACACAGATGTAAGACTGAAAAAATTATTATCCCTCGCGCCAGTTTTGAAGAATATAATTGTATTAGTTTAATACAACCGTTTTGATATTATGATTTGTTTGCATTTCCATAGTTGTATAGATAATAATTAGTAGAAAAACACATGTGAAAATTAAATTATATTATTTGGATCCGTTTTATTTATTTTGTTACATCCAAAGAATGATATTTACCAAAGGAACTATTTCAAAAACCTAGTTCATCATTTTAGCATTTACATGAATTATAATTTACGCAAAGTTCTTTCCAAATGAAATATTTGCTAACACTGTTTAGTAATAATGTTATGTTAATAAAATAGTTATATAAAATTATTGCTGATTTTCCAGGGCATGGGAGTAACGGAAATGGCATCAATACTGACCCAGCAAAGCCTTAGTAATGAGTGCAATGACAACGAACCAATGTTGCAACCACACCCAGACCAGACAGACACCATAGATGGTGAGTTTTTTTCTTTTACATCACAACCATCAACAAACCTTTGAAAACCTCCCAAGCATTTCTGGAACTGTACATTAAATTGACGTTAATGAAGCTAGTTGGCAAACATCTTAGTTTTGTTGGTGGCCATAATATACTATGTGCTGTACATAAGAATCATTGTCAAATGTTAACATTTTAACAATAACAAGTTACCAAATATTAGAAGCGCGAACCAATAATTTTCATAGACCTGTATTTTAATATTTTCATTAAAACTATTTCATATGCTAACATTTGACAACAGATTAATATTGCCTGTGTTTACGTCGTTTGAAGCTTTTACTTTTTTTTAACCATTGATTTTGCTTTGTGTAACTACTAAATATACAAATCTAGAGATTTCAACCTATTCCTTAAATTGTTCTGGGTTAGGATCTCTGGACTTTTTCACTAAAAGATGCATGTGTTAACACCCGCAGCATGTCACTCATTGTTGCTTACCATTCCATTGTTAATTTGCACTAACCATAGACGCTTTTTTATTTCTTTCTACTTAGTATGGTACGCTTTTGAGTATTTTCTATTATTTTTTATGAAGAAAACGGTGTCATAAGATTTCTATTCAATAATGATTTGGCGCCCCCGAGGGTCATAGGTCGTGCAATATTTACACTATTTAACAATTAGTTAAGTCTCCAATTAAGATGATTACCTTAGCTAATATTATGTATTTGTAATTTTTAAGCAAATTTTACTGATGTTAACCCCAGTGGGTGATATAACTATAGATTAAATAATCGTTAGGGTTGCATGTAACAAAAGGGACGTGGAATGATTTAGGGAAGGTAATGGAAGAGTGTTTGATGCTTTAGGTTAAACTTGTGCCAGTGAAAGAATAAGCATGCCAATTTATTATACCAGCAGTGAAGATATTACGTATCTTACAGGTGAAAATAATGGCGTTGATGAAAATAAAAAACCATGGGAACCGTTTACAAATAAACTAGCGAGAGTTGAAAACATTGTCAAGTCATTTGGTTTGGCACTAAGCAACAAACCGATCAGTGGTCCCGAGTCTTGTAACATTTGCGGAAAACTATTTAATAATTTAAAAAAACATATGAAGTCGCACAATCCCGAGCAGCACAAGTGCCCCATGTGCCCTATCACGCTCACCCGAGCCGATAACCTAAAGAGACACCTTCGCATGAAGCATTGTTCTGTTTTAAGTTCTAATAACTTGTCCAATATACAGAAGAAATGCCAACTAAGTTAAAGTTCCTATGTTTAGCTAGCCAACTAAGAATCAATGAATCTCATTGCTTACTAATTTCACAAATTGTTAGTACATGTATTGCGATCTAACGAGTGAGTGGGCAGCATACATTTTGTGTTCATAGTTTTATTCTTCAATGTTCATTCCGGGATTAACTTTAATTGTTAACATAACCTATCTTGCCTATTAACTTTCGTACTAATCAACTACAGTAACACAATGCGCTTATTTGACATTTTGTAACTAGAATTAAGGTGTGGTGTGATTTCTTTTTAAGTTCATCATTTTCATTATTATTGTTCGAACAAAATTCTAATTTCATTTTATTTCTAATTAGCGTTATTACCACATACATAAAATTCCATGAAGTTGTACCAATAATTGCTCAAAAATAATATTTTTTTTTTTTCATATATGGAAAGAACGCTTTTCCTGGATGTGAAATGTTCAACACAGCACAAATACTTATTTAATGTTCCTCTACGATTCATTGTGACGATTTAGATTACTTTCTCTTGCATTGCTCACAAAATAAGTGTTGAACGTAATGCCAGGAAATCGCAAAATATAAAGGCCGTAGTATCTCTCAAATGACTTTTTTCGTTGCTCATTAAATAACATAATTTTTATGTATTGTGTTAAAGTTCCATTGTGTTCAAACAACCTCATGTGTTAACAATGTATGTCACTATTTATTTCAGTATTTTTTAGTGTTACAAGTTAGAACCAAAAAAATTGTTTTGCTGTCAACGAGGATAAGGTTTTGTGTAATTGATAGTTTCAACTCAACTGATCGGCCTCTTATAAAAACCATATGCTTTTTTTTAATGATATCTTACAAGATATTATTTTATATTTCATGCAATTTGCATATCAATGAAAGGTATATAATGATAATAATAAGAAAGATTGGAGATCTTCTCTCTTAGCAGAACGCACAAAATTGTCGCGTACTATATAAGACTTACATTTTGTGGTCTCGGTCGTCTAAATAATCTAAAAGATTGCAGATCAATTGAGGTGCCTTATAAATCAATTTCGAACCGAAAGTTTGTACAAACTTTTAAGATCTCTTGTTGTTCCTTGTAGTATTATGAAATGATATCAGTTACAATTGCTGATGTCCAAGACTGACTTTTATGTGATTTAGGAACATATCTCTTAATTTTAATTTATTTCCCATTTACTTCGATTAAATTCGTATGTAAGTCTATCGTTATTGTGTGTTTGTTGCAAATATATTCCTTTATTTATACCACTTTTCTTTTCATTTCATCCTCTATCCATGCTTTCTTTATATATAGCAGACCTATTTCTCTCTATAAATCGCCTTCTGCATTACAGGCTTGGTGACAGTAATTAACAAATTTTCATCCAAACGTAACACTGACAATAACAAACACCATTTCTTCAGTATCATTGATTCATTTATGCATGGATCTCCATTGAATATTACTATTTTGTTACAAATAAATAATTTCAGAAGTTTTGTTTTCAATTTTATTAAATATTATTAACGCTTTTATACTATAATAGTTCTAGGAAAGGCATAGTACAGCGTTAACAGTTAATATTAAGGCTTAAATAGTGCTAAAATACTATAAAATATTGTTTGGATTAATTCTTGTTTTTGCAAAATGTTTTAAACTCGTTTATTATTATCAAAACTATAATGTGAACCTCGGAATAACCCGCATCACGTGGCTAATGCCCCAGTTCCATCGGTCACTCAACAGTGCACGATTCCCTACATAGTAGTCCTCGTTACGTGGTGACACAGAAGGGCACGCGTGGCAGCTGGCACTGCGGCATTCGGCCGCGTGACGTGACAGAGTAGAGGCGAGGTGTTGAGAGTGTGGGAGTGACGGATCGCTGGTTGCAGGCTCGAAGGGCTGGCACATGCGGCTGACGTTCGAGCGCGTGGCGGGCGCGCTGAACCTGCACCGGTGCAAGCTGTGCGGCAAGGTGGTGACGCACATCCGCAATCACTATCACGTGCACTTCCCGGGGCGGTTCGAGTGCCCGCTGTGCCGCGCCACGTACACGCGCTCCGACAACCTGCGCACGCACTGCAAGTTCAAACACCCCGCGTACAACCCCGACACGCGCAAGTTCGAGCCGCCCGCGCCACCCGCGCCCGCGCCGCCGCACGCGCCGCTGTACGCCAACCCGCTGGACGCGGGCTTCGATTGATTGTCCATGTACTGGCTCGGCCTCGACGCTCTGTGAGCGCCCTCGCCCGAGCCAGCTCAGACTCTGTCGTTGTTGATGTGTCAAAATTTTAACGGACCGTCTCGCGTCGAAACCGCTTCCTATTTAGGATTAAGCTGAAGTGCTATTACTTAAACGGGCCTTTCTTAATGTAGCCCGCACACGGCGGGCGACTCGTTTAGTACGTCTCGGTTGTGCGTTTGACTTGCCCTAGAGTGATCTTGTATAAGATTCCTCGTCTGGAATGTACCTATGTCGATGTTAAAGAAATAATGACTCGAAGCGTATGTAGTAGGTAAGCAAATTTTTTTCTATACCAATCGCTATACGGGAACGGGCAGAAGCAATAATATGATGTTAATTTTACTATTACCATATTATTTTTTATATTGTATCGATAGGAACCTTAAGATATTAAGAATATACATTATATCGAGTAGCGGTGCGACCGCGAAGTGATGCTGGCTATTAGCAGTGGCCCTGGTACGGGCTCACACTTTCTTGTTATATTTATTCATTAGATAGGAAATTATGAGTTTCCTGTAGCTAATTGTATTTATGTTATTGAATCCTGTGGGTGGTATGGAACGACATCGGAAGGATATTTGGGGACTGGCAAGAGATTGTGATTAGTCGTTGGTCAACGACGTATAAATATTGACTGAATCTCAGTGTAGATGCATTTGTAACTCTATGAGGCCTTTGCAAGATGGATAATTATTAAGGATTTGTGATGTATTAAAGGATAGCGCCTAAGGAATCATACGAAAAGATTTTTATACTAGACTAGTTGATCTATTTACGGAGATTGTTTTTTTATACTTAGATATATTCTATTGTCTGATTTAATATACTTTTATATTTATATAACTGCATATATAATATGATTTATTAGTGTTGTTTGTTTTTAATCGATTCATCATATAGTAACATTGATTTCGTTTATATTGAGTTGACGGTTAAAAGTAATCGAGTTGAGATGTTAACATGTTTTATTATTTTATCGTTGGTAGGTGTTTAGTTGTGGTACCGGCGACGCGCCGCTGCCGGCCCGCCCGACCGGCCGTCGCCCACTCGTGTGATCGGTGCTTGGGGTCAAAGACCTCTTTCAATCAATTAATATAAGTTAGGACGGAACGGTTGGAGGTTGCGCATTTAGTAACTAATATTGGCATTCTACGATTGGGACTAACCTAGCGTTTATGTATGTATTTTTCAATTAAGATTTAAGATTGTTACATTTTTAGCTAAACACTTTAGAGTGGTACGGTAACTGAAATGTGATAAAAAGGAATGGTGCTAGAACCAAGAGTGTTAACACGCTACGATTCGACTCCTATTATAATATTATTAATTATTAATGTTTTAATGATTAGTTACTTTGCATTAAATGTAAGGCATCTAGCATCCAGTTGAGGTCGCATCTGTCTGGTCAACGGGTAAATAATGCATGGATCGTTACACGCCTAGAGATTACAGTATCACTCGAGATTTTACCTTAATTTTTTCAAGAGATCTTCAAGTTTACTAGTACATAAATATATAATGATAAGACACCATTTACATAATATATGAATCTGATCCTTGCCTACCAAATATAAATCGTTCATTGATGGAGTTAGGAATTTATCACATCCAAATAGTGAATCCATGATCGTTTCCATAACTTAAGTTGTGGCGTTAGTGCTGTTTAGTAGCTGTGAACATGCAATTCCACTTGTGCAATTTTTTGAAAATAGTCATAACTTATAGCTAGATTATACAATTGACTATTGAATATAGGGGCCCACTCGATATATAAGCACGAAGCTCATGCGTCCCTGTATATATGAAGTCACCAAACATTTCTTCCATAAAGATTTTATATTTACTTTAAGGATATCAAAGATTTTTATACCTACTGTTCATAGTAATGTGGGCGCTTATTATTTGATAGCATTTCATACTCAGTGCAATATTACTAGTTATTTAATTACGTAACCAAACTAAATGATATTTTAAAAGTATATAATTAATATCATTGAAGAGAGTAACTACCTATTTGTATTTACATAAGTGACTACTCCTAATTTCTATTTCTACTTAGTGAACCGCAGTTTGGGTTACGGTCATGTACAGGTTTTATAGCTGGTAATATTAATAATTAGCTTGTTTACCTCTGCCAATCGTAATAGTTGTGTACTATTTAATAATTTATTGTCGCGCAAGTTGTCGTCTATTGTTGAGATAGATCATAGCTATCCGTCACGGCCGTCTCGGGTCCCATTGCCAGCGAGTCGAGGATGTGCTGATCTCCCAGTCTGCCCACGCGTTAAACGCTTCATCTAATCATGAATGCATTTTTATATTACTATCACTCGAGACCAATTTTTAATATTGAATTTGCTATAGCAAATTGATTGATTAGTAACATAGAATATTATTTTAGATATTTTAGGTTAGGATACTATGATAGTGTCTGGCCAGAATATTTTGGAGAATCACACCGTTTGGCTCAGAAAATATCTACCTTTGATCTCTTTTCAGCTTTCAAAAAGTATGCAACTTAATAATTGTAATGGTGACCACATTCGGACTTAATGAAAGCTAACTTTATGCCATATGGAATTTTATACATAAGGTTAACGAATTACTAAATTTAGTCTTATGAAATTGAGGTCTTGTAGACCTAGTCACTTATTTGGCCAATCTATTGAATATTCCAATTTATTGTATATTACAATTTACATTTGTATCACAAGGATGTGATCTTATCATTTGAATCAATGGAGTGCAGGACGAGCTCTAAGGTTATTTTCAGGATAGCAATGGTCTAGTTATGTTTATTTTGTTTCTTCTTTATAACATTAGCAAATTTGTTATAGTGTCGTATATCACAATAGTGTAATACTAATAGGGAGGGGGTGTCAAATCGTGTACCTCACAGCTCTTGTTATATTATTACATGAAATTTTATGAACGATTTGTTGTTTATGAATATTTTGTTTTGATGTCTTGGTTTGATGCCTCCGTTAAAAGTTTAATTTAAATAATTTTGTTTTATGCAAGCAGTTAATGCAATTTTTTTTTCACATTGTTTGATGTTATGTAATGCAATTTTAACATGTTGCAAACTCCTGCATTTATCTGTTGTATTTATTACTAATTTTTACATTAAATTGTGGTATGTTACAAATCCGTGTAGTTTCAGTTGTGCGTTTCACATGCTCCACACCCACCCGCAAAGTATAGCGTTTATACTGTACAAACCCTAAAGCAAGGCCAGATTTACATTCTGTAAATACCATGGCCCATCGTCAAAAGACGATGACAACACTCTTACCGAGTCTCACCGAACTCGTGCTGTGTTGAGTGTGAGAGCGGAGACAGTGCAGTTCGGCCAGGCGTGATGCGCGTTCGCGGGTTGTTGTTCGCAGAGCGCGCGCACGTGCCGGCCGCGCCGCCCTACTCGTACCACAGCATGTTCGTGGCCGTAGCCGAGAGTGCGGCGCTGTGGCGCTGCAAGTCGTGCGGCAAGGAGGTGTCCAACCGCTGGCACCACTTCCACTCGCACACGGCGCAGCGCTCGCCCTGCCCGTACTGCCCCGCCACCTACAGCCGCATCGACACGCTGCGCTCGCACTTGCGGCTCAAGCACGCCGCGCTGCTGCTCAAACACTAAGTATCGACACGCACACAAACGCCCCCGACCCCTGCTCATACCATCTGAGCAGTACTTCTTTATTCCTTGTTAAATGTGAGTAGTCTTTAGTTACACTGACGTGCTTCACGCATGATTTAGTAAGTAATTATAATATTTAATGTGTTTTACCGCACGTTTTCGTGCGTTATATTTATATTGTTCTCTATGAGTAAGATATTGAATTTTGTTACAACTAATTTTAACTAACAGGGTAAATTAAACAGTAAGATACTGGAAAGCTCTTATCTAATGATTTTAGGCTCAGTTTAGTCAACGGATATTTAATTTCTAAACCTTGAGCTAAAATAGATGTATAATTTTCATTATTATATACCATGGAGAAGCAAGTTGTTAAAATACCTTTAATTTTTCTTTACAATTTGTAGTAACTAGCTAAATTCCACACACCTTCAATGTTAACTTCGTATTTATAGTGTGTAGGTAAGTGTACAAGGTGAAACATATTTATTTGCAAGTAATTTTAACAAATTATACATAATGGAATGAAGACTGAAAAGAAAACAGCTTGTGATTGACTTTAAGATGGAGACGGCATGGTCTGAATGTAAATAATTTGTAAATTTTTAAATAATAATCATCAAAACTTTAGGTAGAGAAATATCTTGGAACTTAATGCGTGTTCAAAATTCAAATTAACATAAAAACACGATCTTAAAGTAGTCCTATGTATTATAAATGATATTTTTGTATAAATATTGTCTGCGGTTATCGCATAACTCTAAGGGTATTAGGTGTCTACTCTGGACTTTTTAACATTGCAAGTATATCAACATTCCAGAATATAAAGGTAACATGTAAAATGTTTTTAATTGGTACGTACGCATTTGCTATTTTCAATCAGATTTTCTGACTTTTGGAATCTACTGATAATAATAGTTGATAATGATATAATTCGGAACGGCATAGATCTTTAAAAAATAATGTAGATATTATCCATGCTGAATGTTGTGACCTTTGGCTCATTAACGAAAAGAAAACTTGTTTGATTGTTTCATGAATCGAAAAGCTATTGTAAATTATTTCACTTTAAATTAAGTGTCGTACCTTGAGACAGAAATGTGAATTTAGCTCATCGTTTAATTGTCTAAGTAAATATCTAGCTTTTAACGGTCCAATATATATTAGCATTCATAATAATAAAATTGTATGTCATTGATGTAGGTACAGAATGATATTTCATTGAATCTCATCTCAAATTTCAGTAATTCATTGATCAGTATTATATCTATAAATCAATATTCATAGGTAGTCATTAATTGATGTCATAAGTCCCAATCTAAGAATGTAGGTTAGTTAACGTAGCATTTTGAAGTCATCTGTTATAAAGTGCTTGGCTAGTCACACCCACTTTTCTAGTTAATATTTTTATTGTTGAAATGTGTTGTTCCTTTTTTGTTATTGTTTTATTATCGTAGTTTTAAATATATCTCGTTCTGATTGTGCAATATTTTGCAGCTGCCGTAATCATAATGTTTAGGGTTCTACAAGTAAAGTGTTTATTAGCTTTACTTGTATGATTATAAAAATTATTCACTTATTTAATGCTCTAAATAAATACATCACTTCAATCTGGTGTTTCTTTTGACTTATAATAATAAAACAAACTTGAGTTTTAGTTTATAAAATAATTTTATTGCACAGTTCAATAATTATCATGTTAATGGCAAAACATACAAAAAGTGTGATTTATTTACACATTGCACAAATATCACTATGAGTATTCATCTAAGTATAAATACTTGCATTACCTACAATTAAGTTACTTGCGACTCAGAATCCTAACATAAATAGGTACATTCAAACTGAATTAAACATGGCAACATATGGCAAGTTTAATTCTCTAATACTAATTATAATTTATGAGAGAAGTATACAGTGATAATGGCAAAACATTACATACAAATTAATCTGCATACACATAATATCTGGCAACACAGTTGATCACAACTTACCCTTGCTATTCGCACTGAAGCAACTACTCGGACTTTAAGCATGAAGTTCCATCCACTTATCACAGTTTATTATTTAACTTTACTCCTAGGTTTGCATTTATGGGATTGTCTTTACACGAGTTGGCTCACATATTAGCAAGAGAAAAAAAGTTACTAGGTCAGCTGTCTTTTTAGGACGAAGAGTTCCAGCTGGAAAGTACATAGTGTGACCTAAATGATTTAAATTCGACTCAGATATTGCATAAAACAAGTCAAACAATACTACTTATAGGCTTATTTGCTGGGTGTGTCATGATCATCCGAACAGATTCAGGGCAGTTTAGGTACATGCCTCATGCATATTAATTCCTACTTTAAATTAAATTTAAATACTGCAGTTTTACTAAAACGGGAAAACCCGTTATGTCATTGACACATTTCATAATATCTTTTTCTGGTGGGTATTTTGAATAATGCCGCAGAATCCATCTTACTTGAAAAATGGAAGTTTGGAGCTGTTCTGTGTAGTAAATAGAACTGAGCAGTATCAATGTGATGGAAAATACGTTAAAGGAACGTTTGTAAATCTTTTTTCTTACATTGTAGTGATGTAGGTACGTTCTAGTCATCATGTAGCCTTTCCACCTTGCCACTCTCGCCGGGTGAGCCCACTACGACGCTAGCCTCGCTGACTGCGCTCTCTCCTTCCTTTTCCGTGCTATTGTCCTCTTGTTCTCTAGAATCTTCCTTTTCAGAGGAACCTTTATCGGAGTCGTCTGATTCCTCTTCATCCGAGTCCACTTTTTCAGAAGCGCTCTGCTTATTTTTGTTCTTTTTAAATTCTTCCTCCATTTCTTTGAATTTTAGAGTCAGGTATCTGGAATAAGATAGAAAGGTACAGTACCTACTATAATAATATCTCTCTAAAAAATGTAACGAATTTCTTCATTAGGTAGGTACTTAATTGGCCTCACACTAAACTTACCTACACACATTTTTATTTAATACATGGGCAATAGGCAGGAATATGCGGCGATAACGGAAAATGGAGTCTTAGTAAGTATGGGTGTTGAGTAAGCTCAAACTGATATTTTGGCTGGTTTTATAGTCACGCCGCTAGACGCGCCGTTGGGTAGCGCGCTGTTGAACAGCGCGCGTTCGCGTTCACCGAACGGCGCTGCTCAAGCGCGCGAATTTGAAACGCTACTACTACCCCAATACATATCCGAGCGCGCGCGCTCCGACGGCGCTGCTGAAACGCGTGACTAGGTATAAAATCAGCCTTTAAGTTAAGACAGGTGGTAGGTTCATGCTCCCCGTGGTAGTGCAAAAGAAGGTGGTACATGCTAAATCAAACTATTTGTTGGCGGCAGGTACCTACTTGATAACAAAACTCACAAGTTACAAAGAGTATGAAACCAACAAATTCTCTATACCTACACATAGATACTTAGACAGACAAATTCAGCACTGAAAAAGTATAGAGGTACAAGGTTCTTGTGACACGTGGCCAAAATAGGAACTAACGCGGCCATCTTGTTTTTATAATAGTACCTATTCAAAAAACAATTACTTATGCAAATATTAGGTCCTTACATATGAAATTGGCGTTTTGTATGGAAGGAACAAAAAGTCGAATATTTTTTAATATAATATATTTAATTAATCAAAGTATGAACCATTGTTTTCAATGCACTTTTGCCATCTTATAGGTAGTTCATTGATCCCTTTACTAAAAAAACCAGTCGGACGGGAATCAATAAAATCTTTGAAGGCGATTTGGACTGCCCCATCGGAGTTGAATTTTTTCCCTTGCAAAAAGTTATCCAAATTGCGAAAAAAATGGTAATCTGTTGGAGCAAGGTCCGGGGAGTACGGAGGATGTCTAAGACATTCCAATTCAAGCTCTTCTAATTTGGTAGCCGTCTGTTGCGCAGTGTGTGGTCTGGCGTTGTCGTGAAGCAGCAGTGGCGTGGAGCGATTGACCAGCCTTGGTTGTTTAGCCGCTAGCTTTTCCATCATGGTTTGTAATTGCTGACAATAGACATCAGCTGTAATAGTCTGGCCAGATTTGAGAAAACTGTAATGAACAATACCGGCACTAGTCCACCAAACGCTTACAAGTAACTTTTTTGGGGTTAATTTTCGCTTGGGGCAGGATTTGGCTGGCTGGCCAGGATCCAACCATTGCGCTGAGCGCTTCCGATTATCGTAAAGAATCCATTTTTCATCACAGGTAATGATTCGGTTTAAAATACCTTCATTGTTGTGCCGGTTCAGTAATGTAACGCAGCAGTCGACGCGCGTTTGCCGGTTTGCTTCAGTCAATTCGTGAGGTACCCACCTTTCAAGCTTTTTAATCTTCCCAATTTGCTTCAAGTGAATTAAAACAGTTTTATCACTAACATCGAAGCCTGCAGCTAACTCGGACGTGGTTTGCGATGGGTCCGCTTCCACAATAGCCTTCAATTCTCCATTATCAACTTGGGTCTCAGGCCGTCCACGGGGCTTGTTCTGCAGGTCGAAATTTCCAGAACGAAAACGTTGGAACCAAAAACGAACTGTGTTTTCTTTTGCAACATGACCGCCATACACATCATTCACCCTTCGAGTCGTTTCCGCAGCACTAGTGCCACGGCGGAACTCGTACTCGTAAATAATGCGATATTTTAAATTTTCCATTTTGTAAAATGAGTGACGCAAACAGAAAAAACAGAAGAAAAAAAACAAACGAATGACGGTCATCGAAGCACAAATACATGAGTAAATAGCTGTACAAATTTGAATTTGGAATTCCTTACCAAAGAGGAGAAATTCGTGATTAAAGTGGCCAGTACGAAAAACGCCAATTTCATATGTAAGGACCTAATATTTACCAACAGCGCCCTCCTGTCAACGATCGCGCGCCACAAGATCCTTTGTAGCAGTGTAAGTCGATCGACCAAACCTTAAACTTAGGCACTTACTTATCAACTAGTGGCCCGCTGTAATCCTCGGGGAACTTGGGCGAGTGCGGCAGAATGTACTTGTAGAGGCTCTCGTTGAGTACGTAGAGTTGGGTAGTGGACGCACATTTCACGTTGAACCACCAGTCACAGGTCAGACCCGCCTGGGAGAATATCGTTCCGTTCGGGCACAGAAAGGAAGCCTGACCGCCGTTGAGGTCACAGTAGTGCCATACCTATAAAAACAATTGTCATCTTTCATTATTAAAACTCTTCCGAAAAGCAAGGTAATGTCGCCGCGCAGTGAAAATGAAAGCCTCGCGATTGCAATAGGTAAACCTTAGATCAACGAACTGACGACTGAGGGAAACTGACCAGTGATACGCGGACCCAAAAAATGGCTGTCATCAATAACTCATTATCAGCAATAGGCATTAGGATTAGAAGCATATTATATGACTTGTGCACGTTTGTTCTAAATACGCATTGGGTACGAAATTATCTACACAACAAGTGAGTAAATAAAAAGAAAATTAATATAATTTTCTTTACGCGGTTTTCACTGCACGGCGACGAAAAGAGAAACAAATTGAATTTTTGGAAGGTCGTAGTTATGCTGCATTTGCATGCAAAGCCACGATTACCTAATAAGAAATTGAATTGAGCTAGGCAATTGTTATAACATTTTATCACCTGACACATTTAACTCGGTCATGGTCAGTTAGGCATTAATAGGCATCTACCCGATATTTGGGTATTTATTTATTGGATCGCCAACAGACGCTACACAGTTACATGCATGTTAACATGAACAGGGATAGTAACAGGTATACATAACTACATGGTAAGTACCTACCTTCATTGATACAGGCAGGACTAGAGTCCTACCCACAGTACGAGAAAGAGATTAAAACAAAACATAACTGACGAAATGAGGGTACACTTCCATTGTACCAACTTTTTTTCTGTTGTTTTCCCAGCTGTCAAATAAATCTGACTAACGGGAAAAAAAAATCCCGTTGGAAAGACTAGTCTGACCGTTAATCTGACCACTGGGAAAAACCCGAAAAAACCTCTAATAGGTACCTACTGCTACGAAATATAGACGCTGTCACCACCGACGTGTGGTCGACTGCTATGACCTTCGCTGCCTACCTCCTTCGAGGCACAGAGGCGCAATGTTTTGTGAAAATGTGTATCAAACAAATATCTTAACTACCATAATATCACGCCTCCTATTGGATATTATGTTAGTTAAGACTAGTAGGTAAGTACACCCACATTTCGCCAGTTCTGTCATAAGACCCATGTAGGTAAAAGATAGGAGTTGAGCCAGAAGCCTATTGCCATTGACTAGGCCCAAATCTATTATCCAGGCTGCTTCAGCGAATTTCTTCATGGAAATCCAATAGACAGTCGAACCCAGGACCTCGCGCTTGCGACCACTATACCGGCGGGCTAGGGGAAATGCGGTCGGAGAGACTTGAAAAAGCCTAAGTACAAAGTCATCATTCGAAGTTTGGCTCTCGCCTGTTGCCTCCTCATTATATTATATTGGACCAATTTAAAAGATATTTCATAAAGTGAATAAGAAGGATAATATACTGTGTCCCTATGTTTTTCTTTTTTCATTAATAGTTTTCAAATTTGTGCACTAGGCCTCTGTTGACAGCGGTATAAATCGGCAATTTTGAGCATGTTTTGAGGGTTGTAGACTCTAGTGCTTATAAAAATAATGTAGTATCATCAAAAAGTACACAAATAAAAGGTTCATAAGAACATAAAAGTAGTTAATATTTATTATTCTGTAAATAACAACCATTAATGCCACTAATGACATTAATGTAACCATGAATGGTTAATGATAACCACAAAGAAAATAGGCGTGAGCGTTTCTATGGAGAAAAGACCACCCGCATTTCCTCTTAACTAACATCCCGTATGGACATTTATTTTACCTATATCAACTGCCCGTTTTGGGAGACATCCTCTAGCTGAGCAATTACCACAAATGCAATATGCATAGACAGACGCCGACAGTTGGCCGACCTACTTTCCCTTTGTAACACCGATTTTTTGTACTTAAACATTCTTATGCGTTGCAAATTACCTGACAGCGGGTATCAGGATCTGCGAAGAAGCCTTTATACCGCTGAGTCTTGCAGTCGAAGCTGGTGGCTGGGATTGTGGTGAGGATGGGGTAGTCCAAACCCGGCCGGCCTGGAGTACCTCCTTCGTCGTCTGATGCTTGCACCAAGGGGAAATGTTGGCTGGTACCACCGCCAGGTGTTATATCTGTAAGTACTTCTTCAATTATTTCCTTATAGGGACAACATGTTACGTTACCACGAAATAAGGTCTCACGGCGATTTTTTTCTCAGTGGGTCAGTCGTGTCCAATGTCACAAATCTTAAGAGTTATGTGTAGGTAGATATAGTATGTTTAACCTTTATATAATAACTAGCAGCACCCCGCGGTTTCACCCGCATAAGTTTCGATCCCATGGGAATATCGGGATAAAAACTATCCTATGTCCTTTCCCGGGACCAGTGGCGTGCATTGGTTTTCAGAACAGGTAGGCACTAGCCGGGTCTAGTCTAGGCAAACGCGGTCACTAATTAGAAAAAAAAAGTGAGGTCAAAAGTGTGGTTATTTGAGTAGACATGGCTACTTAAGGATGATAAATTGCGAAGGTCGAACGTCATGGTATTATGCGTGAGACTTGCGTATTTTTAATTTTGTCGTATTAACTTGAACGAGTAAAGACCAATCACCAATGACAATGTGCGAATAGTACGGGAGCCGAGTTGGCCGTTCGGCGACTGGCTACTACGCGTGTTTGTATGAAGATTTTGTTTTTTGTTAGGTATGATAATTTAGTGTGTTTCTTAATTATTGTGGGGCACACACACTAAAATGTAATTGACAGGCTTATGTTGATATATCGAGGTAGGCACTGCTTATATGCCTATATGCAATGCACGCCACTGCCCGGGACTCAAACTGTCTCTATACCAAATTTCATCTAAATCGGTTCAGCGGTTTAAGCGTGAAGAGGTAACAGACAGACACACACTTTCACATTTATAATACTAGCAGCGCCCCGCGGTTTCACCCGCGTAAGTTTCGATCCCGTGGGAATATCGGGATAAAAACTGTCCTATGTCCTTTCCCGGGACACAAACTATCTCTATAGGTACCAAATTTCATCTAAATCCGTTCAGTGGTTTAGGCGTGAAAAGGTAACATACAGATAATAGACAGCCAGACAGAGTTACTTTCGAATTTATAATATTAAGTATGGATTAGTATGGATATGCATTAGGTTATGAAGTGGAAACATTCGTGTTAGTTTTTTCTTCAATGTTCAGTTATGCTAGTCCCAATTTTAATTTTTTTTTTTTTGTTTTCTGGGCTTCATTTCGACACCTAGATTCGGGAAAAAATATCAACATCTTTATTTATTCAAATTTTTTGCAGTCTCCTACTTAAATCGTTGTTATTTTTAAAGTAAGTACATACAAGCTGTGTGCCCGATTGGATTTCCCATCGGCAAAAATAACCAACTTCCTTATAAACTTTCATCCCCTATTTAACCCCATAAGAGGATGAATTTTCAAAAATCCTTCACTTTGTTATTATATGGAACTCTTGTGCATTTCATGCTTCTAGTCCCAGCAGCGGTTTAGGCTGTGCGTGGTCTGTCAGTGAAGTTAAGATTTTTATTAAGTAGATATACATAGACTACATAGTTCAGCTACAGTTGTGAAGAGTCGAAAGTCGGATTTAGGTTTGGAAAGCCATTTTTTTTAAAGAAGGTGTATGTTTATCGACCGGTATTAAGATTGAGATTCTCATGTCTCTCTGACTCAAACAATCCGCCCCCTGAGATACTGACAGTGCGACCACGATTGTTGAGTTGTGCATTTAATAACTTACCATCAAGATGTTGTGAAGGAGGGTTCACGGGCGTAAGATACGGTTCTGCTGTTAATTCTTCGTCAGGCACATGTTCCTCGCGCTCAGGATCCAGTTGAGCGTCTATTTCTGGTTTTGCTATTACTTTTACTGCTGCTACAAATGGTTTTGGAGTACTTAAGATTGGGGCTACTACGTTGTTGTCTTGCTGCGGTACAGCTTTCAACACATTTAACACTTGTAGTAAAGTTCTTATTGACGAACCCACGTTTTCTTTCGTGATGGGCTTAGGAATAGACTTGTTTAGTTGAAGCGAATTCAGTAATGACGCCAGCGGTATTGTGTTTGAATTTTCTTGTGGAACTTTGACTGAGGCCTGATCCACAACTTGCTGATAATATTGAGGTTTGAATTCCTCATAGTTCACTGGTACAGACTGGACATGTGCTTCCTGTTGTTTTTGCTGTTCAAAATTGGAATCAGATTCAGATAGACTTGTTGAATAAATCGTAGCATCGTTAGAATATTGAGGTGAATTGAATATTGGTCTAAATCCACTTTGTATTACCGGTTGGGCCAACGAGTGCAGAGGACGTTGTTTCTCGTAGTAACTTTCAGAAACGATCGCAGGCTGCTTCCTGATATTGGCTTGTTGAACGTCAACATTGTCATAAATGTAATGAGGTCGAGCCGGTCGTGGCTTTATATAAACTTGCTCTTTTGGAATTAACACAGATACTGGTACTGGTATTGGTTTCTTTGTTATGTCATACACGTTTTCGTTTTCGGACACTTTCACGGGAGGTGTTTGCTCATAGGGAACCAATTTATATTTCGGTTTTTCCGACAAATAATATCGAATGTTAGGCAATTCCTCGTTATATAAATTCAAGTAAGGCTTCCGGGTCGAAGGGACAAATGCTATTCCAGAAGATTTTGGTATTTGCTTATGAACCACTCTGCCAGTGTTGTAATCATTGTGTACCAGAACATTATATTCCGAAAATAAAGGATTATAGTTTTGAGACACTTTACCTTGTGTTTGATATATAGGCACACCACCTTTATAGTATATCTTTGTTGGGTTTGCGGATGCAATATTATGCTGCGTCAATCTATTTCCTTGATATCTAGGTATGTTTCTGCTTGAGTAGATAATTTTCTTTGGCTCTCGGTGATTGGCGTGATTTCGTCCTCCAGTCTCAACTATTTCTGCTTTTTCTACTTCGACTTCTCTTATATTGTCCGTTGTCGGTGTTGCTAAGTCATTAGCATAGTAAAATGTCATATATGGTATCAGTCTTCTGTACCTTTCATTGATAGATAGCTTTGTAGAATTATTATTATTATTTCGTTTCTTTCCACGACTCGCTCTTACAGTCGTCTCTTCGACTTGAGATTCTATTGGTACGAAACCATCCTGCACATCCACTGCTGTCATTCCTCCCAATATTTTAATTTCAGGACTATTCCCATTTGGTGTAATTGTGATTGATGTGACAAAGGCAGGTATAACTGAAACAATGAAAACATGTTTATTATTCACAATGCAACACGCTCATTAACATACCTTAATACACGTTACATTAGTCGGTTTTATGAATGTTAGAACAATTTCCCAAGCACAGAAAGACAATGCCCACTTCGAGGTCAACTTGGCTTTTCAACTTGACATTGTACCGAATATTGTGATTCAGTAAGCGTTTGCGCACTAGAGATTGCAAAAACAAAAAAAAAACAAAGTAGCTAAACTAAGACATTAATGATCACTGATCTAAGTCAGTTAACCATTAGACATTTTTAAAGCATGCACAGTATTTATGAGATTATAATCCTCACGTTTTATGGCCTGGTGAACGTCGTGAGTCAATGATAGAAAATAAATCATTTATCAAAATCAATTAATATACCAGTACCTACCTATTGCGTAGGTAATTGACTTGCAGATGTTTCAGACCGAGGCAGATCTGATAGCGATAGGTCATCCTTATTAGGTTTGGTGAGTTGATAAGGCATTCTGTTCTACATATCGAGTACCTAATATACGTTATTTCGTTCAACGATAGATCATGCTATCATGATGTTACATAAGTAGCCTAGTTTGTAACCAATTATTCGTTGTATGTTTATTTGTATGTCATGTAACACCGAAATACCTGGCGCACCCACCTGCTCATCAGTTGCACATACGAAATCTTAACGAGTCTCATCATCGCTTTCATATAATCATTGTGAAACAATCGTCTAATTGAGTTTGACGGAGTTTGACCATCATATTAATCAGTATCAAATTGACCTATATAACCAACGAGGTATTTAGTAACTTAACCGAACCGAATGAACTTATTATAATATCGAAACACATTTTACTTTCACCAGCTGGATTCCTGTTGCGTTGGTCTGTAAGTGCTCAATAAATATCGCTAGGTCTCTCTCGTACCTTCGGTCGGACTCGTGAATACTTACCTGGTGCGTGTTATGAAATTCGGTCTAGTTTAGCCAATTGTGTTTTAGGAGGATATTTAGCTAGTTAGCTACCTATATTGTAAACTTGCATTTAACATGCAGCCGATCAGCGTTAGTATGTTGTGCTTGTGCCTTGCGACATAGGTAAGACCTATTTTGTCTATTCTACATGGTGTAATTGAAATAACCGAAAACCTGAAAATAATAGTTAATAATGTCGAGTTACGCGAATACGTCTTATAAGTGAATGGAGCAGCAGATGCATTTTCATGATTTCATAGTTACTTAATTTGATGAAATAGGTAGGTAGATAGAATTTTCCGCTGACTATGCGAGTGCTACGTGCTACCTGCTTACTTAAATTTTCTTATATACGCGTTTGATTTAGGCAGTTATATTTAAACATTAAATAATAATTCTTTCTTTTAACAAGGTGCAAATGGTTGCATCTAACAATAATTACCTAGATACATCTATTTTGTGCCTATAATCGCCCTTGGTTTTTTGCATTACTATTTATAAATGGGTAATTCTCTATGGTTGTTAGGTATCATAGCACCGACAATATTTTTTACCATCAAATAGGTACCAATCACAACAATTACGAGGCTCGTCATCCGTCACAACTCACAAGCAATCACAGGATTTAAATATCTAAATGTAATAACTAGATACCTACTAAGCTAGGTCTTAAGTCTCACAATACAGTACCTACGTATACCTACAGGTCTTAAATAACTGTTAAGCTGTTTAAAAATGTAGGTAGGTATCTATAGGTAAGTATATATAATCACCTCACCGCTAAGTACCTAGTTTATAAAATATTTCTAATTGTGCATTGTGTTTTGATCTTCTCTCTTCTCCTCCATAATAAATGTTCGCTTTCACACGCACTGACCCTTTCATAATCATAATTTAAATCCGAAACATAATAGTTGATGATACAATCTCTCTTTAATTAATAGCAACGATTACGCTACACGTACGTAATCAATACCAATATTTATGGGCTATTAAATCACAGTTGAGCATGTTATTCCATCATTTGGAGTCTAATGCAAGATGGATCGTTTTGATGGAGAGGCGAAGCCGTATACAACGGTAATCGAGAAACGTGACCAAAGAGATCATTCTCAGTCGCCAGCTCAACTGAAGGCAATTAATTATAATATCGTCACGCTCAATATTTCTATGTTAAAATAGATAGACAGGTAGGTAGCCGGTAGGTACATAAGCAGCGGTAGGTTTGATCCATTATGAGTAGCCGGGTAGATTTTCGTTATTTATCATCATTTCATCATTCATCGCACAAATTTTTTTTTTGGGTTTCGGTCCTGAGTGCGTAGATTGTTACAATGTATTCACTTACATTGAAAATATAGTATATTGGTATTCGTTTGTTATTTCGTTTGACACAATATATGTTGGGATGTGACACGTGCCGCGGTTGTGGTGCGGTGCCGTATTATAAATAATTAATATTAATAACACCTGTAAATGATGATAAATAACGAAAATCTACCCAGCCGTTAGATATGAGAAAGAACATTGTCATTGTCAAGGTCATCTTAGAGATGTTCTGAAACTGTTATGACCAGAAACATATATTAGTTTTGAGTAAGTGTTTGGCTAAAGGGTGCAATTTCAATCCGTGCTCAATAACATTTGCATTGCCAGTGATAAACTCATAACACAGTGAAAACACTAACACACAAATTCAGAGCATAAGTGTTTGTACCTAGGTGGTGGTGGTGTTTGTAAATCTGCAAAACAAAAAATTGTCTATTAGGTAATCATAGTAGACAATTTTTGTTTTGCAAATTTTCGCACCTACCCTATCCTCCAAACATATGTTTGATTTTAAAAGAGTTTTCCAGTCGCTTATTCACAAATCATTTGTTCACACACAAATAACTCTTTGAAATATGTAAATATCTAGAAAATCAAGCCTAGGAACACGTGCGAGCATTTAAAAGCCTGTTCCTATTAATGTCAATCAAAGAACTTGAAAATTACATAACGTAGGTAGGCACTCTACCTCTCTAAATCTAGCACGAGTAGATACCGATGGCACTATTTCAAAAATACCTTGCATAAACCTAAATAAAGGTTTGTAAATTCACAAGCATAGGTTTTGCTTGCCTCACAAGTATATTTTATTAGTCCTAGCCCTACAACAGATTGTGTGCAAAGCGACAACGAAATAAATGGTAGGTAAGCATTTTAGAAAGGCAGGATCGTTCGTGTGTCGAATACGGGTAGAGCCTTGGAGAAGTGACTGGCTCTGCACACGGAGATCCGTATCCTGACTGCGAGACTGCGACTCACTCACACCACACTGATCTAGAGATACCGTTAAACTAGGTAAGTAATATATTCAACAAATTATTTTTAATTAGAACATACTAGTTTCCATTTTCCTTATCTTCAAAATTACCATCGTTTAGCAGCAGGCTGGTGCTAATGGGCAAGGAAAGAAGATTAATCTATCTAGATAATACATGGTAGGTTCCTACGAAATAGCATACCTATAGGTAGATAGGTAGGTACTTCCATTGACGGCTACTTGCGACATTTTCCCCAACTGCTCCAATTAGTTAGCCTCAGTATAATTGCATAAATTAAAGGGCGAAAACATTCGATTTTCCAGTTCTATTGCAGCCATTAGGTTAAACTATAAGTGGTTACATCAAGTAACGCTTATACCTTGACCTGCAGATAATGATAGCGTCCTGCTGACTTTTAGACCATTCATGCCGATAGGATATAATAGAACACATCACACGTTTCAAACATTCAGCTGCACGAAAACGGCCTTTACTGTGTGCAGTCTGAAATATCAATAAGTTACCTAAGTACTTACTTAATTTGTGTGCACTTCTCGAATTTCGAGCGAAATAATAATTAAGAAAAAAGTATAATTAGGTACCTACATAACGAAATAGCTAGGTAGTCTATATGCTAATCTAAACTTCTAAATTAATAACATTTAATTAATATTATAGAGGTAAAATTGTTTGTATGAGGTTTATTTATTTATTTATAGTTAAATAAAACGGTACAATATAAATTATATTAACTAACATAGAGACTATATATTATCTACATTGACAATAATTATGTTACTTATATAAAATTTAATTTAAAACTAACACGGAATCACGGAACAGTGGACTCCCCTGCATACATTCTCTCACAGAACACCAGACATAATAATATACTAATGCATCATTTTTATACAATCTCTGGAAGTACCTACTGATCCGATTTTCAAAATATATACTACACTTTACATAAATTACTTACTCTATGGCTACACTGTTGTCAAGTGCAATAGGATGTTTTATGGTACCTATTGTTGGCGTCTAGGTACATGGACGGAAGTCGCGGGCAGAAACTAGTTTACTAGAATAGGGCTATAATGTTACCAAAGTAAAGGTTGTAAAATATTAGGTTCGCCATTTGATACCTTTAATACTTATGTCCGTTGTTAATTTAACACCTGAACAGGATATTAATTTACATACCTATATATGACAGATACGGGACAATCAATCTCCTGCAGCACGTAAATATCGCCGTTTGATTTCATGAACGTGAGATCAAATGACCAGATCTATTAAACTAAACACGACAGTATCAGATCTGCTTAGTCATATACCGCATTTTGCACGACGCTAATGCACAAAAGTGAGTGTAATTTTTGTGTCGTGAATGGCGGCTATAAGGGCATTCGGGTTAGTCAGTGGTGTCAGCGAAGGTCGTTGTAATTATTCTATAGATAATAAAAATAATTTACAACCCGGATTATACTTTTACTTCCTATGTTTACTGAAGCAAGTCAGCAACTGCAAGAATGAAACTGCTTACATGTACGAAGTTGTAAATAAATTAATGTATAGTACCTACAGAAATATATAGATCAAGGAAGCCAACAGAAGATCCTTCAGCTCGGTAACTTTACCGAGGCTGTCGAGATTCACTAAGATAAATCGTGATCTTTGATTCATTTGTCAAATAATGCGCTCTGTAATGATCAGTCATTGTTTCAATTAGTCACGATTCTATGCGCCAGAGCAGATAATCTTTTTGCATCATTATACGTACTTAGGTAAGGCGGTACTGTATGTGTGGACCGTTGCTTTGTTTTGTTCTGATTTGTTAGAAAATTTTACGTCATAATAGGTAGTAGGATGACTAGGATTCTTCATCTTTTGGCGTGGTAAAAGAATAAGCCTGTCGGCTTGATTAATAGCCCAGGGTGTGCCGAACATACCTAAGTACCTATCGTCACCAACTTAAATAGGGAAGAAACAAGTCAGTTGGAGCACGTTTATTGAATTTCCACACTGTCCGCCATGAGCACCACCATAGAAGATAAAACTAAGACCCTCACCATGACTACGTAGTCATCATTATAATCATTTCAGCCGAAAGAAGTCCACTGCTGGACATAGGCCTCCTCCAACCACCTCCACTTCGACCGGTTCTGTGCTTCTCGCACCCAACGGATTCCTGCAGCCTTCACCGGGCCACTTCCGGTACGCGGTCGTCCCTCCGGAACCTTTCGACACCATCGGGGCCATCTGTTCTGCGAGCAACGCTACGTAGCTATGTGGTAAAAACCTAACAGTATTTGGGTATTCTTTGCCATGGCTATGCATCGACAACGTAGGATATGCAATGCTATGCTTGATGGAACAAGTTAATCATTAGCTTTATTATAAAGCCTCTGTGTCTAATAGCGAATCTGGTTATGGTGTTCAGTTCCACCATAAAACCGCGTAGGAAAACAACTAATAAATCCAAGGTTTCTGTACATTAAAACCATATCACGTGGCAAGGCGGCAGTGTATTATTATTGTGTAAAAAATAAAGTTGTCTGCAGATAGCCGGGCCCTCCTCGGTCACGCTGCGCAAATGCACGCACGACAGACCGTGCACAATGCGCACGTCCCTCAAATTAGACGTTTTAAACTCTTTGGAGACATCAAGATAATACCATGAGTAGGAACCCTATGTCCTATACAAAGTTTTTTATTACGTACTTCTACAGAAACAAACAAATAGCAGATACATACATAAGTAGTCACTGCGTGCACCATCGTTGACCGCATCATTGCTCAGATGACTGAGATAGTCGTAAGCTTAGCTAAGCTAATATTAAAAATGCCATTTCACATATTCATATCAAACACATCCACTTAAAAAGTGGATAAGTTTTTGATTAGGTATTTGGCTCCAATGAAAGCAAAAAAACCGACAGAATGATGCTGCACAAAAATAATCTGTTAAAAGATACAGACGCCGTTTAGATCATGCAATGGCAACGGCTGGTTAAGAAGCTATAGTCGTATTATGTTGTATAGAATTGATTGGCTATTTGGCTTCAAAGAAAGTAAGAATAACGACAGAACGATGCTGCACAAAAAAAAAAACTATTATAAAATGAAACAGACGCAGTTAGCAGCCTCTCAAAATACATTGATTGCCAAAGTAGATCATTCAATGGCAATGGCCTGTTAAGAAGCCATCAGGAGACGGTACAATATTTAAAAAAAAATCCAGTTTAACATATTCATATCAAACACATGCACTTAAAAAGTGGATAAGTTTTTGAATGGCTATTTGGCTCCAATGAAAGCAAAGATACCGACAGAATGATGCTGCACAAAAATAATCTGTTAAAAGATACAGACGCTGTTTAGATCATGTAATGGCAATAAGAAAGAAGCAAGAATAAAATAGAATATGGTTAAGAAGCTATAGTCGTATTATGTCGTATAGAATCTGCAGTAACCGCTACGGTTACCTACCTACTGCAGACAGCATTGACGCCATTGTTGATCAAGCGAAATTGGCTTGTTCATTCCAAAGCTATACATATAAGTAACCTACTTAACACGGAAATGCCACATCCGATAAAGTGAAGCTTTTTATTATTCTTATCCGCAAAATAACTTTCGCTGGAGCGAGTTTTGACAACATATTGTATCGATATCCATCCGTTTGTCGTTTCATCGTGCCATAGGAAATGTATGAGTATGACGCGATCGTTCACGACTCCCGAGATGTTGAATGCGTGATCAGGCGCACTTTCACTTAAATTTATTTAAAAAAAAACGGCTAGCTCTTGTCTGACCAAGCGCACTGTGGGTTCCGTTGTCACGTAGCTATGGCTAATATGAGGTCCTACCGGCCGGGCCGTGAAAACTGCTTACGGAACCCTTAAAAAAAAGTATCGAGATATTTTAATAAAAAACAACTTAATTCTTATCATAATCATCTTAATTTTCATCTTCTTTCTTTGAAAATGCGCATATTTATAGCAATTGGTAAAAGCACAATTGTCTGCTTACGTCATCTTCAAATTGTTATTAATAAGGTAGAGTAGGTAGGTCTAATATACAATTGTCTTGGTAGTGTTTTCATTATTTTACCAGAGAAAAGTAAATAGGTACCTATGCATAGCCTGTACACAATGCAGATCCGGTCGTTAGATGCAAATTATTATAGTTATACAAGCTCTCTGACTCAAAATTGGCGTGATCCAAACTCATCCTCGTGTCACGTCATTTACCATAAACAAAAACCCAAAGTTCGAGAAAGTACGTTATTAAGGTGAAAGCGAAACTCGACCACAGAGCATGGGACAGACGCCAAAAGTTATTACATAAAACGCGTCTTGTTTACCGATTAGGTGAGATTGTGTGGCGGACACAACGACCCGCTAGCCGCAACTGCCGTGTCACATACCATGACCAACGCGACCGTAAAAATAGTGCTATAATGGCCTTAGATCACAGGCTTCGGGCACTGTATGACAATAAAGATTTCTCGCGGTGCGACTTCAATATCAAGAATTTTTATTCCGTAAAGACTGAGTTCAAAATCGCGTTGATAGAATCACTAACCGAATCTATCACTATTAAAACCAACCACAAGGTTGTTGCCACTTTATTTAAAAACTTCCGCATTTATTGTTTTCCCTACATTTCAATCAAATCAAATCATTTATTTGCATAACACAGGACACAGTTTCAGAGGATGTTACAAAAGGTTCATTAGATACACTGTATTATAACCATGTGGGGTGTGCAACTGTGCAAATATATTAGGAACAATATGACACAATTCTTATTCATTTTTATTCTTAAATTACATTGTCATTGAAAATATAAATAGATAGTCAATTTCGTTCAATGAATCCACGAATCTGTGTTTATAACTCCGCTGCATTAGTAATTCGTTTTTCTTTGAGATATTAGATAGATACTATCTAATACTATCTATGCTCTATTTTTTTATTTGCTAGACCAAAATGACAGCTACTTTCGAACAAGCTTGTATTATTTTGTCATATTGACAAAAAAGGTCGATCGCAGCTGTCATTTTAGTCAGCAAATTAAAAATCAGAGTTTAGGTATTATGGGAAATTGTCTTGCTAACAGTTTTCATTAAAAGATAATGAAAACACAGTAATCCTCACAAAGAAAGTAAACCTCGCCATGGAAAAATTTCACCAATAAACATTTATTGTAACTGCTAACTGTGGTCTCTCTAACTACTCGTTTCCAGTGTTAACGCTCATTATATTGCATACAAAACAGAAGAACCTATCTTCACCCAACCAACAGAATAAAAGATTAGGTACCTACTAGCAAGTAACAATGCATCTTATTGATATTTCACAACCATCATTGTTGGAGAAGTAGTCAACGTCTGCAAGTGACAAACAATCGTTTCTCTTCCACATTACTTATTCTGAACTTATGTGAAAAGAAACCATTGCCTACTATTTACTTACACATTTATTATCATACAAATATTGAAACAACCTTCTTTACAAAATAACCCTACTGTATGGTATTGTATAAGTAGATACAACAGTTATGCAGTCCTCTTCACCGTATCCGGAGACAACCCAAACTACTTTTCCTGTGATATAAGTTTTGTGAGCTCTACCGTATTATATTGTATACTAGCTTCCGCCTCGGGGGTCGCCCGCGTGAGGCCGCGTGGTATGTCGATAATAAATAGTACCTAGCCCATATCCTTCCTCAAGGTTCAAAGTATCCCCATACCACATCCAAAATCGGTCTAGCCGTTTCGAAGATTATCCGGAATAACAAGACAGAAACACAAACAAAAATTTTAAGATTTGTTTTTTTGTTACTAGTACCGTACTTTCATAATTATGCATTTAGTAAAATGCTGTTATTTTGACTTTACAAACAGACATTTCAGTTTTATTTATTTGTATAGATGTAGGTAGCTATTCGCTAACTAGGTCAAGATCGCAAACCGTTTTGTACAAGTGTACGCATACAATGACGTTCGTCTGCAAATTCATATCAAGGCCAAACTTACACTACTAATTAATTGATCGGAATAAATATTCTGTCTCACGCTGTTCGGATGTTCATTGTTAACTCCGTGAGACCGTTCGTTGCACTTTTTGTAGCTAAATGACCCCTGCGTATACTTTTAATAATAGTTAATTGATAGGTGCAAGTGGTCCACAATATGTGGTCGACTGTTTCTTCATCGCTCCCCTATCCATTCCATTGTTTGTTATTCGCATGGTGAAACAGTGCTATTCTTATAACGGACGCCTGCGAGATAGCACAAGGTACCAATAGCTCCCTTAACAATATTATGGTAAACACCTCATTTGCCAAACTTGGCTACTTTGATTACAATGGAAACTGGTCTATTTTTTTAATAAGGTTGTAACAAACAATTATCGTGATCGACGGTCCGAGATATGACCTAAGTACCTACGATAATCTTTACAAATAAATAGAATTAAAGTGTCTGTTTTTGATTTCTAAATGACAGCTTTTTAATAAATGCATAATAATATGCGCTTATACTTAACAAAAAAAAAAAATTGTCTACCTGTTCGTTCCGGCTAATCTCCGAAACGCGGCTAGACAGAGTGGATCATATTTGGCATGGGGATACTTTAAGCCCAGGGGAAGTACTTTTTACCGACATACCACGCGGTCTGAAGCTAGTATTATTGTAATAGTAGTAATTGACCTAAAATCATTTTCTCAACAAGAATTTTGAACTGATCGAACCGCTGAGTTTTTATGGGCATGCAAATCGCTCCATATATCCCTATACCTATTGTATAACATAGGTCTATTATACAGCCATTCGAACGATACAAATGTCAGCAGAGTTAGTTCCTGCAGCACGCGTAATATTTATGAAGCTGCAGAACCACATGCTCAATTCTAACGTCAACTTAATGAATCAAGTTTTAAATAAGGACCGGCATGAAATGTCGTTTATTACGTCCTTATACAGCTTTCTGTAACATTCATTTCATTACGAAATTTGAACAGACCATGATTTTGTAGAAGTAAGTATTGACTGTACATTTGTAGACGACAAACTATGTGGATATCTAACACAGTCTATCACAATAGTCTTGATTTGACTCTAACAGTATGTTGTCTATCCAAAACGAATCAATAGGATTTAATCAGTCCTCGTTGAGCTTTATCATAGAGTTACTTTATACATAGGTACCTATACAGACCACAGGATCGTCACGCTCAACCGATCAACATGCCCTTAATAATCAGAGCAACACGATTCTAGATGATATCGTACCTAGCGCCTCTAGCTACCACCAAAGCATCATAAATAACAGGTCATTAGACTTCCAACAACACTCGCACAACACAATACCCCACTATTCACCTGGCGGCGCCCATTTCCAGTGGTTAGACAACTTTGACGTTTGACCCTCATCTGTTGGCGGTTGCTCGGGGCTGTCTCAATCTCAACAATCACAATGGGTCTTAATGTGAACACGACGCACGCTACACTTACCCACTCATGCAGCTAATTAACCGGGTTAATTACGATGTAACAAATAGACGCGTGTCGCGTGCCACACTTAACAGTTCAAGGCAATGTTTGTTTACGTAAACTCGCGAGATACCACGAATATTGATGTTTCAAAATGGCAACGTTTTGGTGTTTTTCAAACCTCCTTTTAGCTAACATTTGCTGCAATCAAGTTCTTCGCACATCTTAGGCTGTTATATTTTTGTACGTGGTGTCTTCACAGTTGTTGGTGTTTTTGCAATAACCCTGTAGGTATAATACTTATTGATATTAAATAGGCATGGTAATCACTTTGCTGTACCAATTTTTAAGTAGGTAGATACCGATACCTTCCCATAAATCACCATCAGATTACCTAATCATTAGCCAAAGAAGAGCATAAAAAAATTATCTACAACGCTAAATGTAAACGAAGAATGGTCCTAGGAAAGTATTTAGTAAGTGCGGTTATGTAACTACTTGGGGATTCCATGAAATATGACCGGCAAACGTCATTACAAGAAAACGTTCCAACTATGAGTAGATATAGGTATCTATAGGAAGGTTCGATCGATACGTGTGAAGGCCTTATTGATTACCGTGGGAACTATGAGGTTGCAGACCGCGAACCATTGTTCCTTATTATCTGTCCATGAAATCTAGGTATGTGGCAGAATTGCGATGCTTAATTATTAGTAATTAGTTGCGCGCAGTTAGAAGCCTATAAATTAAGTTACTTAATAACCCCAGTCCTTATAGGTTAGATATACATTAAATAATAGCTACTAGTTGTTAGTTATTACATAATCCAAGCTATGATTTACAGTGATGTTGAACATCCGTATCGCAACGGTCTATTGCATTCAGATTATGCGATTGTTTTCAACGCTAAATCCTACTTTGTACCTGGTAAAAGTATTGCTTGCTTGACTGCACGTTTGAAAGATAAGTACGGTGCTAAGTTGCCAGCACTGAATCTTTGTTTGCCATAAGAATAACTTTTGAGAAAACTTTTTTACAAAAAAAAACAACCGACTTAAAAAAAAAAACACTACAAAGTGATAAATAGACGAGAGAGAGACGAGAGTGAGATGTGATAGGTAGACTGGTAGAAAATGGCTAAGGCATTAAGTCCGCCTTTGTACAGTTTTTACTTGTGCATAAACTTTTAATAAATAAATAAATAACTTTAATTTCGGAAGTCGGTGTCGTTGGTTCCGCATTTTCGTTTTTTTGACACCGACTTCCGAAATTAAAGTTATTTATCACTTTGTAGTGTTTTTTTTTAAGTCGGTTGTCTTTTTTTGTAAAAAAGTTTTTATTTTTCACTTTTTAGTTGTACCTACCCCACAAAAAAGTAAACGAAAAGATCGTTAATGTAGAAAATGTAGGTAAATTTTTAGATTTTTGTTGATTTTTCAAAAACCGCTTGTCCGATTTCGATATAATTTTCATGTAACCATTTGGGTACCCTTTCCAACAAAAAAAGAATTTTTCAAATCGGTCCAGGCGTCTTCGAGAAGTCGGGGAACATACATAAAAAAAAAAAAAGATTCCGACGAATTGAGAACCTCCTCCTTTTTTTGAAGTCGGTTAAAAATGGCCGAAACTAGATGTAGGTAAAGTTAAAAGTATTTTAAATTAATTAATTTCAATATTTGGTGCTTATGGAACTGGTGGCCTAATAATAACAGCCGCACGGGTCCATCAAAGGTTTCGCTACGATTGCCGAAGTCAGTCCGCGGATGGGTGACCATCCATTACATATCGAGACTCTTTCGTATCTCGGAAAGCACGTTAAACTGTTGGTCCCGGCGGTTATTCATCTAGATCTTTGACAGTCGTGACGGTTAGTCAGCCTGAAAGTCTGACAACTAGTCTTACTAATGAGTAGCGTGTTACCCAGTAACTGGGTTGTGGAGTGGAGGACAGATAGGCAGTCGCTCCATTTAAAATACTGGTATTCAGCTGCATCAGATTATACTGGAAGCTGACCCCAACATAGTTGGGTAAAGCCTCGGCAGACGATGATGATTTGGTTGTTATTGACACTAGGCAATTGATGCATAAAATCAGCCAACTTGTCACAAATCCCTACGTAGGAAATAAATATCATGTCACTTAAATTATTTGAATTGAACGCAAATTCTTAGTTGCATAACTTAGCAGATTAGGTACTTAGCTGTGAAGATTCGATTCGAAACGGTTGACATGATTTCTCTCTAAAGAGGAAACCTGCACCTAACGACTCGAGAGCGTCATTTTGTTTCACTTTAACTAATTTCTTAGAACACATTAAACTGGTTTGTAGCTTGGGTTTTAATAGAAAGAAAATATTAATTATCATATAACATATCCAATGCGCAACTAAGAATATAATAAATAATTAACTGTTCATTTTGTTAGCCAATTACTAGTTTATTATTAACAAAATACTACTTGTAGGTACTGCCCGTATAACATGTGTTACATCCTTACATCGAGCGCTGCATAGTCTTAGTGCTCTTATTTGAAAGCTGGTTCGACTGGACATTTACCTATGCATAATTGACCGGAGGGGCCAACTCCGAAGGGTGTCGTAAGTGGTGTGCAAAGTTTATACAATTGGTGTTCATAAGTCATATTAATTTCATTACTCACAATTGGTGGTCTAAGCACGTTTTTCAAACTGAAATACTATTAAATATTCATACAGTTTTCACAAATAGACGGAGTGATTCATGAAGAAGGTTTAGGTGTATATTCATTAGGTCTTTTGTAAACTGGCTGAAATTTAAGGATGACTGTTGAAGATGTCGGAAAGTCATGCCGACTGGGAGCTTTAATGGCGTGTGCCGCGTAAACCAGTAGAGTTATGAAAACAATGTATCCACGCATGCGAAGCCGCGGACAAAAGCTAGTACCTACCTAATAAAGGACGCGTTAAGAAGACTTTATTATTATAAAAAGCTAATCAAAGCGAATATGGATTTATGCGGTATTAGCCTCGATCATGTTATTGAAGGCTATTTTTTCTGCCACTCACTTTGTGGTGAGTAAACAAACACAGCAGGCTGCATAAAATAACAATTCGCTGTTTCGACAGCGAAATAGTATTTAGATAGAAACAGAATTCTCTGTGTTACAGTCACAACCAAGACACGGAAGTAACAACCAGACAGTATACCTACAAAATCGTAATCGATTGTACCTAAGTTTCGATTTGTGAGTCATTGGAAAATAAGTGCAGCATTTCGAAACGAGAGATTTATATGATAGCTTCTTAAATTAGACTGATAGAAAGAAACCATGGGATATTTACTTATGTAATATCAATATACTTAGCTCGTGTCAGCCGTGGCACGATGGTCTGTGGTCACAGTTGAGGTCGCGAGGGTCGCCCGGCCGCGGAAGGTGAAAGCGATCCATCCGTATCTAACACTACACTCGTACACTATAATCTCGTTCCCCTATTACGACTAGGTACATAGGTTTCCAATCGATAGTAAAAATTATATCGCGGAAGTGACTCGATCATTAATCCAGTTAATTGAGCCGACTGACGCAGGCTGACTTATGATGTCTGGCTGTCTTTAAAACAAGGTCAACAGTTTGTTCAGAACTTGGTCACATGCAAAATTTTGGTCAAACATTTGGCCACCTCTGTATCGGATGATGGACTTCACAGAACGGAAGATAACACTAGATATTATTATTTTGCTGTCATAAGACGGCATCCCTATGCATAAGACGACTGAACAAAAGGTCTGACTACATGCACCGGTGTATGTACGTTCTATGCAAAGATTTAGTAATTTAATAAAAAAAACCCTTCTGCTTCGCCATCCACAACCATTCTACAGGCTGTCGTGTCGAAAATGACCCATTTTCAATTACTGATTTGAGTTGACCGGAAGAAAAGCGATCGTCTATTTGTTTTAAACTAACAACATTTTCGGGTTTCAGATTGGTGAACAGTCTTTAGAGTGCCTGCTCCTTTCGACAAAATTAATTGATGCTCGATTCGACACGGAGGCGTATCGAATGGTTGTATTTTGCATCCCATATCGCAGATGCACTGTAATTTTAGTCAGTTATCCACACAACAGACAACATTATTTCTTAAATTCACCACGGTTATTACAAGATCGTTGGAGGACACTTCCTATTATTTACCAATATACAGGGTGAATTTTCCAAGTGGGCGTGGATGGCCAAATTCTAAACTATGAGGAATAGCGAAAAGTACTGAAAGGAGTCGCGGGCTCGATTTTGAAGAAAACTAAAACTGCATCATTGGATTTTTGAAAAATCAATATTTCTAGCCAGGAATCGAACCTGTTGATTTTGAAAAAAAAACACATACTGTATTATTACACCATTCGATAGTGTCCCTAATAGGGATAAAATTCTGGGAAGTAATGACATATTATGGCAAACTTAAGGAAAATGTTGAATTTTAATAAACTGCTTCTTATTTTAGAGTATTCATACCTATGTACATTACCTACCTTGTTCGAAATGATGCTCAATATTTTTATTAACACACCCGCAGCGCAGTCACCTTCACAACATTAGGTTCTAAATTCAAATTTCTATTACGATCTTTGGAAAATATTCTAATGGAATCAATAATATTGTAATGATGAATGCAGTACAATCCTTGAGACGTCGAATCCAGCTATGTATTGAAAACAATGGTCATAATTTTGAACAATTATTAATCAGTTAAGGTTTAGTAGGTAGGTAATATAACCCGGACCCGGCTAAATACTAACAGCCGCACAGGTCAATCCATCAGGTTAAGCTACGCTTGCCGTGGTTGGTCTATGGATGGGTGACCATCTTTAGATACCGAGGAATTCAGCTGCATCCGGTTAGAATGGAAGCCGACCCCAACATAGTTGGGAAAAGGCTAGGCAGATGATGATGAGGTAGGTAACATAAGAAAAAAAAAAAGTATTTTGTTAAAAATGAGCTCTTTCCTTTAGTTTGCCGTATGTCATTACTTCCCGGAATTTGATCCTTATTAGCGACACTATCGAATGGTGTAATAATACAGTGTGTGTTTTTTTTTTTCAAAATCAACAGGTTCGATTCCTGGCTAGAAATATTGATTTTTCAAAAATCCAATGATGCAGTTTTAGTTTTCATCAAAATCGAGCCCGCGACTCCTTTGAGTACTTTTCGCTTGTCCTCATAGTTTCGGATTTGGCCATCCACGCCCACTTGAAAAATTCAGCCTGTATATAAACAACTCAAAACATAACTTGTACCTAAGTAAGTAGGTTGTTTTACTTTTTTGGTGCTGAAACCACGGAAGTAATATTTAGCTGAACATTAAAAAAAAATTTAACGGTAGTAAACTATATAAGTAATACCTGTTTAATGCCTTGTTCAGGCTTGGTTACATTAAGATAATAAAGACAAAAAAAATTATTGAAAATGTACAGCCAAGTTTTCAAAACTCGCCAAATTTTTAATTCTATCCTTTATAAGGTAAGTCAGGGAATACTTTTCGAACAGACTACTGCATAGAAAACTATTGTGGAATTACTTTATATAGGTAATTAGGTACGAGTACCAAAGGTCAAAATGATGCTACTTTACACTGCTTAGGTAAGTACACATTTAACCAATGTCTAGTCATACATACACAGCAACTTAAATCCTTTTATGGTCTCAATAGTCATTTTATGAAATACTAGCTTCTGCCCGCGACTTCGTCCGCTTGTTCTCCGTCCCAACCCGTCGCATCGCATCGCCTGCCCGCGCTATTACTTCGTTTTCGCTTAGCGCTATGTCTGACTTCGGTTTCTAAGGGTCCTAGCTGGTGTTATGTCACATAACATATAACCTTCCTCAAGAATTGGGCTATCAAGTATAATAGTACATTATGATACATGTGTGCTATGTTGATCATTAAACTCGAGGCGGTATTATACGCGCGAGCCGTAGGCGAGCGCGATAAGGTAGCCGAGAGTTTAATTATCAATGCACACGCGTATCATACGACGTTTTTCAACACACTTGTGAGGAAAAAAACAGACTTGTATTGTCAAATATTAACTTGTATGGATAATGGCGGGCTTGGTTTGTCAATTTGTCATTCCCCGCGCCGCGCTGACGTGCGCGCGCAGGTTTACCCATAGAGTAACACCTGCGCGCGCATTGCTAGCGCGGCGCCACTGACCTCTCGCGGCGCGCATTTATTTACTTAAAGGCAAAGACAATACCGATATACAGCCTATAGAAAAAATATAATAAACACAAAATAATGTTAAGACTGATCGTAGTGTTGTCGTATGTCAAATTGTAGTTTAGTTAGTATGGAATTAGAAAGTACTATTTGCATAGAGAAATATACATTAATTCAGTGAGAATCCGCAATAATAGAACGCCAGTGGTCTTTTCCGTTTGGTTACGGGAGGGACCACGGAAAATTATAAGGTGCATCCAGACAGAGCGAGCCATGCGCCGCAAGTGCTTTTTGAAGTGAAACTTCTTTAGGCGCGCTTGACTTGGGGAGTAAACTGGCGAATGCGTTACGAAAACGTGTGATCGCGAGTAGGGAAGGTACGTAAAAAATAGCTGGAAATACCTCTGGTGTAAAAACCCGGTCCCGGTCGCATAAATATGCGACCGGGTTTTTACACCAGGTATTTGCTTCCAAGTACGCACACCGGGTACCGACTCAAAATACTTGCAAGACTATTAAGTATCTTATACGGCTACTCGCTCAAATACGTAGGTACTCAACCGCGTTAGTTTTCGCAAATGCGATCATGCTCCTTTTGGAACAATTTCGTATGCAAGTATAGATAAAATCGGTGGTAGATGGAGAAGAAATTATTTATAGATCTAATCTAGTTACGGTATGCCGTGGTGTTCCTCAGGGATCCGTTCTTGGCCCAATCTTCTTTATTGTATTTTTAAATGATTTAGTCACAGTGGAGTATATCAAGACACGTGTAAAGGACACAAAAATAATAATCTTTGCTGATGACACAAATGCGATAGTAGCTGCAGACGATATACTAGAATTAGAATCCAAGATCAATGCTCTCTTGAAAGCTTTTGAGAACTGGTTCAGTACTAATAATTTGAAACTTAACATAAATAAAACAAAGTGTGTCTTATTTAAGCCCACGGTACGAAATAATGCTAAGTTGGAGATTGTATCTTGTGGCAACAATGTCGAATTAGTTGATAGTGTCAAGTTCTTAGGTGTGCACATTGATTCGTTGTTGAATTGGAAGGTTGAGACATTGTCTTTAACGAAGTCTATTAGCTCGGCATGCTATGCGATTAGGACACTGAGGGAAGAATTAAGTTTACCTCAACTTAGAAGTGTGTACTTTGCCTTGGTGGAGTCAAGGCTAAGATACAGCATCGAGTTTTGGGGCAATAGCTACAAGTACAACATACAAATGGCATTCGTGATTCAGAAAAGAGCTTTAAGGACTATGCTCCGCATGAAACAGACGGAATCATGTAAAGACCATTTTATTAAACTTAAAATCTTGACAGTACCTTGCCTTTACATTTTAGTGTTACTTAGCAGCTTAGTTAAAAATTTGCACAAAATTGAGACTGATGAGCAGAGACACACTAGAGCTAGCACACGTAGGAAAGATTTGCTCAATACGATTCAACCGAAATTGAAAGTTGTCAAACATAGCCCGAGGTATCAGTCTGTAGTTCTATATAACAAATTGCCTATAGAATTCAAAACAATATATAGTGTCAACTTATTTAAAAACAAATTGAGGACCTACTTGTTGGGGAAAGGCTACTACAGTATCAATGAATTCCTAGATGACACATGACATTGTAACTTATTTTATTGCTTTTGCTTTTATTGTATTATTTTATTGCTGTTTTTATTATTTTGACATTTATTATTTATAATTTATTGTACTTGAATTTTTTTAATTATTATTGATTTTATTTACTTTTCGAAATGTATTTAATGAATTTTATTTTAATTGCAAATGTAATAAGTTATTTATTTAATTTTCAACACAATGTATTTATATTGTTATGAAATAAATGACTTATGACTTATAGTAAGCAGGTTTTTTACCGACTTCACAAAAAGGAGGAGGTACTATGTTCGGCTGTTTGTATGTTTTTTTTTTTTTGTATGTTTGTTCATCGAATACTCCGCCAATTGTCGACGGATTTTCAAAATTCTTTTTTTGTTCCAAAGTAGATAGTTTTGAGGTGGTCCCACTGTCACCAAGTTAGGATCTGATGATGGGATCTTAGAGTAATTGAGGGCAACCTTTAAATTTTATAGGCTCACTTATTGTTTTTCGCACATTTTACGAAGTATCTTGTGTATTTGCGTATGGTTGTCACCATCTCAGGTAGCTGGGCTGATGATGGAAGGTACAACTCCTTAACAGTAAGAAGTTACTCGAACAGGCAAGGACTGTTTTAGTCAATTGTTTTGATGTTTGATAGGGCATTTGCCACATTTGGTCTCATGATCATCAAGTCATGACCTGATGCTGCAGTCAGGATAGTCTGCAGAGTACCTAACTCCTCGACAACTAACAGCAGATATATCGTGTTAAGGCTCATTGAAAAGGGCTCGATGTGTGGATAAACGTACTGTTAATGAGGAACACCGAAGTACATAAAGACCTGATGCTGAAGCCAGGAGCATTAGAAAAAGTACCAACCTTGAAATTACAGCACCGTAGTCGTGTTTGGGCTCATTTTAAACAGGACTAAATTTTAAGTTCAATGCAATGTTGACAAGTCTGGCCTGATGCTGCAGCCAGGATTATCAGCATCTAGTCTAAAAACATCAGGGCAGGATTTGATGATGGAATCCTGGAGAAATCGAAGGAACTCTTCAAATATTATAGGCACACCTATAGCGATTTGGGTATTTTTTATAGTAACTCGTGCATTTGCTCTCGGAAAGCACTATTTGGTGATGTGGAACTGATGATGAAGACCACAGATGGCCACCGGAACTACTCAATACTATCTAAGTATTTCACGGGTTGCGATTCGATTACTTTAATATGGTTGCTAAGCAATTTATGCTCGTCACAATGTGAAAGTCAAAGTCAAAGTCAAAGCATTTATTTCAAATAGGCACATAAAAGGCACTTTTGAACGTCAAAAATTATCTTAAAATAGAATTGATTCTAGTCGCCCATTCCAAAAGGTAGTTTTCGTATGGAGAAGAACGGGCAAGAAACTCCACCGTTACTCTTTTAAAATGTTTAGGTACAATATTTTGCATGGGTACATTAATTATATAATAACTTGTGAGGACGATGCACCTACAATAAAATTACTATACCACAATAGGTAAAAGAATTAAAAACGAAACCATGACATATAAATTAATTATCTGATAGATACATGGTGCTCACATATTTACAAACATGGTACAAGCAAAACGATTTTAATTAAAAAACAAAATACAAGTAATAAGTCAGGGTGTGAGTAATAAATGTAAAAAAAAGAATAAAAAAATTTACAATTAAATTAGCAACCAGTTTGATTTTGTCTAGACTCTAGATTGTCCTATGGAGCAGGACCAGCATGTTTCCAAGCGTTCTTATCTTGGATATAATCTTCTAATTTATAGTATGCTTGTTTACAAAGTGTACGTTTAATGTGAGTTTTAAATTTTCTTTCATTTAATTGCAATATATCACAAGGTATTTTATTGTAACATTTAACACAGTACCCCATAAAAGATGTATGTACTTTGGCTAATCTGAAAAATGGTTGATGTATTTTATCTTTATTTCTTGTATTAAAGTTATGTCTATCGCTTATTTTATTAAAAAGATGTAGATTTTTTCTTACATACATAATATTTTCATAAATGAATTGGCAAGGTACCGTCATAATATTAATCCTTTTAAATAGTTCCCTGAGAGATTCGCGGCGACGTAGATTATAAATGGCTCTGACAGCTCTCTTTTGCAAAATAAAGATGGATTCAATGTCAGCAGCTCGACCCCATAGTAAAATGCCGTACGACATAATGCTGTGAAAGTAGCTAAAATAGACTAAACGCGCGGTTTCTACATCTGTTAACTGTCTTATCTTCCTAACAGCATAAGCGGCCGAGCTAAGCCGCCCCGCAAGAGATGTTATGTGAGGTCCCCATTGTAATTTCTCGTCTAGCGTGATTCCCAGGAAAACCGCTTGATCAACAAATTCTAGTTTTTCTCCATTCAGTATGATGTCACATTCGCTACTTCTAACATTTGGTAATTTAAATCTAATGCATTTGGTTTTCTTTTCATTTAGTACCAAATTATTTACCGTAAACCAATCTTGGACCTGAAGAATAGAGTTATTCACGTCGTCAAGATTTTGTGCCCGTCTGTCTATCTTAAAGATCAATGATGTGTCATCTGCAAATAACACCATCTTCGGTTGATTTTGAAGTAATTGTGGTAAATCATTAATGTAAACTAAAAAGAGGAATGGACCCAATATCGAACCTTGAGGAACGCCCATTGCCATTTCAGACCCCAATGAGTTTACGCCGTTTACTTGAACTTTAAGCTTTCTATCTTTTAGATACGACTTTAGTAAATCAAGAGCTAAATTCCTAATCCCATAGTGCTCAAGTTTCAGCAGAAGTGTCTCATGGTTGACGCAATCGAACGCCTTTGAGAGGTCGCAAAAGATTCCAATGGCATCTTGTGCTTCTTCCCAGGCGTTAAAAATGTTCTTTATTAGGGTGACACCGGCGTCAGTGGTACAACGCCCTTTGGTGAAACCGTACTGTTGTTCATGAAAGATGGAATTTTTATTAAAGTGGCGTAACATTTGATTGAGCATCAACTTTTCAAACACCTTACTGAGAACTGGCAGAATTGACACAGGCCTATAATTGTTGGGTTCTTTACTATCACCGGCTTTGAATAAAGGAACTACTTTACTGTGTTTCATGAGATCCGGAAAGACTCCTTGGTCTATACTGATGTTAAATATGAAAGCTAAATAGGGCGCAATCGTTTCAATGATAGATCTACAAACTATTACAGACATTCCCCAGAGATCTTCTGTTGATTTAATTTTAAGATCTTTAAAAGCTTTTATAACAGCCTGGGGGTTCGTATGTTGAAAACTAAACTCCGAGGGGCATGCCTTAACATTCTTTCTAAGTAAATCAGCAGAACGCGCGGGTGAGGAATTTAAAGCTTCAGTAGTTTTAATGGGAATATTAGCAAAAAAGTTTTCAAATTCCTGAGCAATTTCTACATCTGAGTTTATGGGGCCATGTGCAGTTTCTAAATTAAATTCAGTATTACGCTTTTTTTTCCTACCTGTTTCATTATTTATTATTTGCCAGGTAGTTTTTATTTTATCATCGGCTGATTTTATTTTATTGCTAATATAAAGAGCTTTAGCTATTTTGCATACACTTTTAAAAGTCTTAGAATATGTAGCAACATACTGATGAAAGCTTGTGTTATTCATATGTTGCTTTAGGCCATAAAGTTCAAAAAGGTTTTCCCTGCTTTTACGAATACCTGGAGTCGCCCAATCACTAAATAAGAACTTTGTGTAAATACTTTTAGTCTTTAGTGGGAAAGTGTCATTAAATTGCGTGTTTAATAGTGAAAAGAACTCGGCGTAGAACTCATTCGGGTCACATAAATTATTAAAACTCTGAACACATAATTTACTTGCTAAAGAATTATTTAATTTCTCTAAATTTTTAGATGTAATTGGCCTAAACCTTATTAGAGTTTTTTGTAAAGGCATGTAGGAGCAAAATGTTATTGTTTGTCCGCTGTGATCAGATGGCAACTTATTTACAATTTGTTTGTGTGTGTGTGTGAATGGTGATACGGAGCTGATGGTGGATCTGGAGAACTCCTCAACAATTAACTTCCCTGTATCGGGACAAGCAATATTTTGTTTGTAAAAGGCGATGATCACTAGGCTATTGTAACTTAGATAAATTATAAGCAGACCCACTAAAAAGCGTGAAATAAAAACTTTTTAAGAAAAAAAAAACCGACTTTCAAAAAAACACTACAAAGTGAAAAATATCTTTAATTTCGGAAGTCGGTGGCAAAAAACTAAAATAAATATCCAAAGACACCGACTTCCGAAATTAAAGTTATTTTTCACTTTGTAAAGTTTTTTTAGGAAGTCGGTTTTTTTTTTCTTAAAAAGTTTTTTTTACTTTAATGGTTTGCAAGTATTTATTTGTAAACGCGATTTTGCTCCTTATTTATTCGAAGTCATTGATCAATTTCCTATGCAAGTAGTTTTACTTCCAACGGGGCTTTTGAATACGCGTTTGTATTTCTTATCTGTATGAAGTTATGGATCAGTTTTCTATGCAGATAGAAAATACTTGAAAGTATCTCGCTCCGTCGTGCCTCAACGCTCGAGTACGTAGGTACTCAAATAGTTCAACAACCGCGTTTGTTTTCGCAAATGCGATCATACTCCTTATCAGTAAGAGCACAGAATACTTAATAGTACTACGTACAGAAAGGACACTCCCTTCCTCGCCCTCATATCAGATACCGCACCTCACCCCGCACTTCGAGGTATTCGTCGCCGACTCTTTAGCAAGGGCGCTCGAGAACCGCAGCGCTGTATTGCTGACACACAATTATGCGATTTAAGCTGAAGGGGTAGTTGTAGCCCGCGAAATTCAATTTTTCTTACGTTTTTTGCAATTTTCAGGTCAGTGTCAGATTGTATCTTGATCAAAATATGATT
The DNA here is from genome assembly GCA_945859645.1 of Amphipoea oculea. Lineage (NCBI taxonomy): Eukaryota > Metazoa > Arthropoda > Insecta > Lepidoptera > Noctuidae > Amphipoea > Amphipoea oculea. The sequence goes on from OX243872.1 coordinate 10,410,704, forward strand.
TGCGACTATAATAGATATGTATTTACAGAATTATAGTCATTAGAATCATTAATATATTTCTTTAAGTTAGATTTCTACCATCAACACTTTTCCATACGAGATTTGTTCTTAACGGTAGAAATTGAACTTAGAAAGATGTACTAATGATTCTAATTATTATAATTCTGTAAATACGTACCTGTTATTGTCGCGAATCATATTTTGATCAAGATACAACCTGACACTGACCTGAAAATTGCAAAAAACGTAAGAAGAATTGAATTTCGCGGGCTACAACTGCCCATTCACCTTAAAAGTTTTATTTGAGTTTTAATCACGATGGTTGGATATTGTGATGCTTTTCCGAATTCGTATTTACATATACTGTTTGTATGATTTCGCATTTTTAATAACATGCGATTTAATAACCCATTATTTACAGATAAGTCATTTAAACTAAACTATTTTAGTGTTTTTATTTCATTACGAACCCGACTATATAAATAAACAATTGAACTACATGGTCACTTCATAATAATGCACACGTTCGGGCAGCGCCGCCGCCGACGTCGTTCGGTTCCCCGACACAAATTGCTTTCCGCGCCATTTTTTTTACGCTACTAGATTTCACGCACACATTTGCACGTATACAAACGTCATTTGTTTATGTAGTAGTAATAGGTAATTATTTTGCGAGCGTTGTATGGAGTGTCCGAGGTGTGGTAAGAGTCTACGGAACAATTTCGTATGTAAGTATTTTTACTTTAATGGTTTGTAAAAGTATTTATTTGTAAACGCGATTGTGCTCCTTATTTATAGGAATTCACGGATCAATTTCCTATGCAAGTACTTTTTACTTCCAACAGGGCTTTTGTTTGATTACGCGATTGTACTTCTTATTTGTATGAAGTTATGGATCAGTTTTCGATGCAGATAGAAAATACTTGAAAGTATCTCGAGCCCTGGTTTCTTAAGGTGGACGTACTTGGAAGCCCTGGTACTCGATTTTGCAAGTGCGACCCATGTCTAAGGGCTACGGGCGAGGCGAACGGGAGTTGAGTGGCGGATATAAGCAAGAGAAAGCAGTGCGCGCGCACATTTTCTTTCTCTCTTCCTCTCATAGCCAAATACGTTTGAAGTTTCACTTCAGTCGTGTGGTCATAAGCACACTCGGTTTTTTTTTGTATGTTAGATGCCTCAGCCTGAGGCAACCATATATATAAAAAAATCGTTTGCGGCACATGCCTCGCTATATGTGGATGCACCCTTAGGTGAATGCGCAGTGGTAGACCGCGAAATTTATTTTTTTTTAAGTTTTTTACAATTCGCAGGTCAGTATCAGGTTGTATCTTGATCAAAATGTATATTTATATAATAGATATGTATTTAAAGAATTATAGTCATTAGAATCATTAATATATATATTTAAGTTAGATTTGTTCCCTAAGTACTTTTCCATAAGAGATTTGTTCTTATGGAACAAATCTAACTTAGAAAGATGTATTTAATGATTCTAATGATCATAATTCTGTAAATACGTATCTGTTATAGTCGCGAATCATATTTTGATCAAGATACAACCTGACACTGACCTGAAAATTGCAAAAAACGTTAGAAAAATTTAATTTCGTGGGCTACAACTGCGCATTCATCTTAAGGTAAATAAATTTTAGTTAATCTTGGGACCAAGGACAATTCAACTATTTAAAAAAAAAAGTAAAATATGGCTCGCGGATTCTTTTTGGCATGAAGTCTCTTTGAAGAGATTAAAAAAAAAGCGCACTTCTTCGACCTCCGACTAGTAAATTAAATAGTTATCTGTGGAAATAAAGCACAAGTATCGTAACGTAAAGAAAAAGCACGCGTTTGTAATACACTGCATTATGGATCTAAAAGCTGTGCATTAAGAGCCATTTTACGAGCAAGTGTGTTGAAAAAATAATTTTTCATATCCGACTAGTAGGTAGGTACTTGCAGAGATTTGTGCGTTCAAACCATAGATACATTTCTATGGTTCAAACAAAGAAACAAAACTCTTCAGCTCCTATATAGATTAGGTAGAGAAAATCATAAAATCAAGTTCAGTCAGTCATGTCAGAGTCTGTGAGTCGTTTTAAAGCAGATTGTGTCGTGCACTGAGCAAACTGAAATAAAAATAAACCTTAATTAAGGTGACGAACGTTTTTTTTACTGTGTCTGTCCTAGAGTTGTACAGAGCGACCTTTAGAGGCAAACAAACTTCCCTGATCCGTTTCGTTAATTTTACACAGCATTTTTTTTATACAGGGTCAAATTAAATTAGCTAGCTAAACTCCGCAGACGTGACTCCGTGATGGGTATCGATATCTAAACAAGATATAAAACAATGATTTGATTAAGTTCTTGGGGTCAACGAACGTAGCTAGTGAAATATAGTTTTTTTTGTAAACTTCCCAAAATTGATGGGTCGTGTTGTTTCTAAACACATTAAAAAACATATTTTCTTAACAACTTCAAGTAAGTACAGACGCCAGCACATCAACCTACTACAATCTGTCAAATTTCTTTAATAGATTTTCAACTTTATCACTGAAGAATAAGGTTCAAAGTTGATTGGGGAAATCTGACAGTTTCGGGTAGGTTGATGTGCTGGCGTCTGTACCATACAAGCGGACGCTGACCCCAAAAAAATATCATCATATTTTGTTTTTTTTTGTTTTTTTATCTTTTTTTGGTATTGATATTCATCACGTCTGCGGAGTTTCGCGAACTAATTTAATTTGACCCTTTATAAAGAAACCGCGTGTGACGTACAGTCAACAAAAGTGACATGTATGCAGGATCGTCGTATATAGTTGAAGTTTGGTAAGAATCCGATGGATGTTCTCGAATAAAATTAAATTTTATTAATAGAAAACAAACAGCTCATTTATCTAATTAAACAGTCGACAACATCCATCGGTTTCTTACTAAACTTCAACTATATCCGACGATCCTGTATACTTATCTCTTTTGTTGACTGTACATATTTACTTCCGGCTTTTCAATTAAAATAAAATATCTACATGAACCTGTGTTAACTGTTATGTACCTATATGCAACTAAATGACCCGGCGAACCTCGTACCGCCTCAGATTATCTTCATTTTTTTCTTGTGAATTATTCCCATGTTTTAATAGTTATTCTGCTATTTGGGGCGAAGATAAATCCAACAAATTAAACATCATAAAAATCGTTCCAGCCATTTCTTGAGTTATAAATGGTGTAACTAACCCGACTTTGTTTTATTTATATAATTATATTATATATAACTTGTAATACCAACAATTTAATGTAAAATTGCTAATGAATGGCCATGAAATTGAGCTTAAGTTCGAACATAAAATTGTTGCATCTAAGTACGCTCTCAGTCTCGGTCCTCCTCATAACTTATAATTATTCCGAAGACGCGTTGCGTGACCGTTGCATCAACATTGCATCACAACTAGCTTGTGCATCGCTGCATCCAAATAAAAGAATTTCCTTAAGCAACTCGTAAGGAATACGGCTATAAGAATGAAATTGTTTTGATTTGTTTATTGGTTAAATAAATAAAAAATACTTTCCTGCTCATATAATATAGGAAATAGAATTATCAATTCTGCCAATTAGCACTTCTTTTAAAAACTCTTCTGTGATGACATAAAGAGAGTAAAGATGGGATAAAAGTGCCGAACGGCATATCTACTAATTATTATAATGCAATCAGCATTTTGATTTTTTTTTTTTATGTTTACTGGACATGGACCTAAATAATTGACGAGCAATTACGATAGAACATTATAAAACGTGTGTTAGTATTCTTCTACAGGGTTACTTGTAATTCGACGTAGGTATATCCGTCAAGATAGGGGGACCAATATGCAACAAATTGAACCCCCCATATGTATGGCTGAAATTCAATAGTTTTCGAGGCATGTATTTGAATTTTAAGGGTTTTTCGATATAATTCCAAATAAAAAAAAACTACATATTGAATGAGTACCATTAAAAAATGAATTATAGCTGGCATGCAGTTCAATTAAGCTATTGAACATAATTAAGAATAATATCTTACCAATATTTTCATTTTACGCTTCAAAAATGTTTCAAATGTTTCGAAAACTTTTGAATTTCGGCCATACATACCTATGGGGGTTCAATTTGTTGCGTTTTGGCCCCCTTATCAGCTCTTGCCAGATATACGTTGAATTACAAGTAATCCTGTATATATGTAGGTAGGTAATAGTATAAAATAAAGTCGGTTATCGTATCCGTTTGTGTGACTGCATAGATCTTCTTAACTACACAATGGATTTTGAAACGGTTTTCACCATACTTAAAGAGTTTTTATAAAGTTTACGTGTAATATTAAACTTAATTATAATAAAGAAATCGATGTTTTGTAAAGTCGTAAAAACCGTGCGAAGCAGGTCCGTACTAATATTATAAAGAGGTAAGTAATTTATTTTTGTTTGTTTGAAAATCTTTTTGCACTTGATAGACCAATTCTTGAGAAAGGCTATGTAACAGCACGCTAGGACACTAGAGCCGAGCAAAAGGAATAAAAGTCAGAAAGAACGCTAAGCGAAAACGAATACTAGCGCAGGCAAGCGATGCTATGCGACGGGGTGGGGGGGGGGGACAACAAACACGTAGACGAAGTTGCGTAGAAGGTAGTAAAATATAAATTGCAGTAGGTACCTGTAGTTTGTTCGTCCGGAACTCCGGGTAACAGAAGGTACCTAAGCAATTATGATCACTTAACGTTACCTATTAGTGTGATATAAGAAGAAACTTCGAAGAGCGTAATCATGACGTACAGACGCCAGCACATCAAGCTACTACAATCTGTCAAATTTCTTTAATAGATTTTAAATTTATCGCTAAAGCACAAGGTTCAAAGTTGATTGAGAAAATTTTACAGTTTCGGGTAGCTTGATGTGCTGGCATCTGTACATATTATGTACTTATAATGAATTGAACCTGCGGAAGGCGCGGATGAGCAGGCCGGTTTTAATCTGTATCTAACTATTTTTATTAAACTAGCGATCCGCCCCTGCTTCGCACGGATGTCACCTTGACTAAACATCGAGATTTCTTATTTTATGTAAGTTTAATATAACTGCCACGTTAGGTTCTGGGTTCGATTCCCAGGTCGGGCAAAGTGTTATTGAGTTTTTCCATCAGGAAGCTCTCAGTACCAGTATGGATTTGTGCCCGGTTGATGGCAATCGGCTCGCCCCTTGTTACATGGGACTTAACTGGCGAAATGTGGGGGGCAAAGGTGTACCTATGGTAAGGTACACCCATAGATATATGAACATTTCTATGGGTAGGTACACCTCTGCCTAACCCTTTGGGGAATACAGGCGAGATATTATGTAGATGTAGAATATATATAAACGTTATTATTAGTATTTTAATGAAAATTATAAATCCATACTTATATAATATTATAGATGCGAAAGTGCGTCTGTCTGTCTGTTTGTTACTTCTTCACTCTTAAACCGCTGAACCGATTTAGATGAAAATTGGTATAGAGATAGTTTGAGTCACGGGAAAGGACATAGGAGTTTTTATTCCGATATTCCCACGGGGTCGACACTTATTCGGTTGAAACCGCGGGGCGCTGCTAGTAATCACACTTACAATATTATAAAGGCAAAAGTTTGTGAGTGTGTTTGTATGTTTGTTACTTCTTCACGCACAAACGGCTGAACGGATTTGGATGACATTTGGCACACAGATATTTTATAACCAGGATTAACACATAGGATAATTTTATCCCGATATTCCCACGGGATCGAAACTTATGCGGGTGAAACCGCGGGCTGCAGCTTGTCCTATTATAAATTCATCAATTGGTCTGTATTCCTAACCCTCATCAGCTCTTAGATTGTAAGTCCCTAGTTTTCACGACAACATTTAAAAATATTAGCAAAGAGCATCACTAAATTACTGAACTCACAGGAATGTAGTTTTGTAAAACTTTCTTCTGTAAGTTTTATAAAATTTATTGTAAAATAAAATATATGTATCATCATTTCCACAAAAATACTGCAATCTAATAATAGGTAGGTATATTATTATATTGTAATATATTCGAGTTGTTTGTTCGTCTTTATAACAACGAATAACCTTAATATGCCAAGGCAAAATATGCATTCATAATAGCAATATAAAGAAGATGCACCGGAAGTAGGTACATAATTATTAATAAAATATTTTGGAGATATCAGGACAGGTAAATTAATTATTTAATTATGAAAAGATTATCGAAAGTTGGTAACATAATAATATTATGAAACATTTAAATTGAAAAACTCTAAACGAAAATAAAAGTAGCTTCACATCTTTTCAAAAGTATCATGATGTAAATTATGTAATATTCGATGAAAGTGGAAACAGCGAAACAAGTACCTATAGCCAATATCTATAGGTATTTCGACAACACATTCGCAAGAAGCTGGCAGTACACAAACGATCAATGGCATATCTACCTATAGTTTTATACAGGGTGAACCGTTAAAGATTTGAAGTAGAAAATCTGAAACTATTAAAGGTAGGTAGTTTCTTTCAAAATATTTGAATGAAGATTCTCATAAATCCTGACCAGAAGGTCAGAAACCAATCTCCGTAAAAAAGACATTCATAATCTGGTCGTAATCTCATCTCAGCGACAACCAATGTCATAATTTTGACAAAAATTATGAAAATTAGAGGTATTTTTGACAGTTTAGAGACTGAGATTAGAATGCGAACTTTCTTTAAAATACGGGAATTGCCCAATGTTAAGTTGCATTCGACAAGCTGGAAGGTAAACGACGTATAATTCTTAAGTGAACCGCTTGAATGATGATGATAAATGTGTCTATCCATGCCATGTTACAACATACCCGCTGTTACAATTCTGCCACCATCTTTAAACACATCGCCTAATGTGTCTTTCTTCGTCATATGTTTAATTGCGGAAATCAGGATAAGCTCTTTGTGTTTAGGTTGAGGGAGAAAGCTATTAAGGTGCGGACAAAAAGAAAAAGACACATTTCCTTGTTTTAGAAATGTCCATCAGACGAGTAGAGTACTGTCGATTAGCGTATTTAATCTCACTGCGAGTAGACGAACAATTTATTACATCCGAGCACCTACATCCGTTTCCTGATTGAGCACCTTCACAATAGTATTGGAACTATTTAGTCTGATGGGTTTCGATCTTCGTTTTGGTAGAGTTCCGAATCTTATTTGTTTTTAACATCTGCAATTCAGCAGTCAATATCTAGCAGTTTACAATTAAAATTGTACATGTTTAGTATTTTACTTGCGAAGAACCCTTGGTGACCTCGGGTCATAGATACTACCGGGATTTAAAATAGCTTCGAGGGCTCCTAACGTCCTAAAAAAGTTTAGCTAGACCAGCATATCAAAAATTTTTAAACATAAAATAGTAAACAGTTCGAAAACCACACACTTTTGTTTAATTATCTACCAGAAACAATCGAAATAATGCGCTTTTAAAATAAAATCGTTCACGCTGCTGTATAATTAAGTATTTATCAATCATTTCTCACAGCCAAATACCAAGTCCTAAATACTACTTTGGCCATGGCAAAATAAAGTCATTTAAGTTCATGATTTTGTGCAATTATCTTATAATGACGACAGAACTTAATTCACAACGTATTGTTTTACATTTTTAAAGTTATACGAAGCCACATATCGTGAGATGTCGACAGTCCAGTAAAAAAAGACATTGACGTCGAAATTGCGTTATACTTATCCACCCACTATACCTACTTAGGTACCTACTTATACTTTATCTTCACATAACAGTTACGACAGTTCAGGCAAGTGTTATGTAAATCTGGTGTGCTCTAATATCTATTCTACTGACTCATTCATCCAATTAAGGCTAGTTAAATCGTTCTCGATTCTTATCTACATACCCATAAGTGACAACTTTTGCACCCATATGACCGTATCTGCTAAATCTTCAGCTGAACTTATTTGGGGTTAAAATAACTAAAGTTGGTCCTTGACTTGAAAACCTTGACCAAGGAGGGTTTGTCAAGAAAGACCTTGTCAGGTTTTAACACCTAGAATTTGGTTAGATATGATAACATAATTAGGTATTGGTGATTGAATTTTCCTCTCATCGAAATCCACCTATAAGGCGTCAAAACAAGATAAACAACCGATGATGCACGCGTAAGGACAAGCGGATGCAGCCTGTAACAAGATGTTGATTTCAGGCTGCTCTACACACACTGTGCCATGCATATTACCTATATGTATTTTGACTGTTTGATCCTTTTCATAAGTAGGCTATATTATTGTATAGGTATGTATGTAAAGTATTTTTTTTTTGTCTTTCTAAACCTTGTTGTTTGGTAAATACGAATTTCAATTATAAACTCAGCTTAATTAACAAATTAACATTTCTTAAACAAATGAAATGAATACCTACAAGGTTACCTGTCTAACAGAATTTACTACGCTGTATACAAATATACGTTTCAAGGAAAAAAATAATCGGAGCGATTTTATATTAGTGAGCGTTGAGATAAATGCATAAGGCAGCAATGCAGCATTGAGTTTAAGTAGTTCGCCACAACAACTGTAATTACGTTCGCGACACAACCGCAATGATCGTCATTCACTCTATTAATAAACGGTAAGTTTTTCAGAAAACATTGACAATGAGAACAGACTCGACACTGCAGCCTGTTTGAGCGTTTTCGTGAGGTCATTGTGCAACAACCAAGCGTAAAAAAGGAGCTTAGTACGGTAATTTACATAATTAAGTGCAATTAGGGTGCATAGCTGAAGTATTTTCAGCGTGATTCCGGTGTTTTGGGCAAATTGTGTCACATTATTATTGAAAAAATATCGCACTTATTTCAATGTGAATTATTAACCCCTTAATTTCAAGAATCATGTAGGTACGAACCGTGCGTAGAAGTCCTATTCTTAAATAAAATAGCACCGGCATCGTTAAAAATATTAAAATATGCCTTGTACAGACGCCAGCACATCAACCTACTACAATCTGTCAAATTTCTTTAATAGATTTTCAACTTTATCACTAAAATATAAGGTTGTTACCGTCGGCGTTCCAGCTGTATTAGAACCCAATGGCTTGGTACGCGACGATGGCAAGAGACCGGACGGTATGTCTCTATTTCCTTGGAAGGTGGGTAGGCCTTTAGTGTGGGACGCAACTTGTGTCGATACTCTTGCGCCATCCCATCTTCCTGGATCGGCATGCTGTGCTGGCGCTGCTGCTGCGGCTGCGGAAAACCTCAAGCGGCGAAAATATAATAACCTTATCGGAAATTATATTTTCGAGCCGTTTGGGGTTGAAACCCTCGGGCCGTGGGGTCCGAGTGCTCATGGTCTTTTTACAGAAATTTCAAAACGGCTGGTTGACACTTCCCGTGACCCAAGGGCTGGCTTTTACCTTGGCCAAAGGCTAAGCATTGCCATACAACGTGGCAATGCCGCCAGTCTCTTGGGTACATTACCAGTCGACAGCGATGCGGATGAATTTTTCGACGCTATATTTTAGTTTTTATATAGTTTTAGTTAAGTTAGTTTTTAATTTTGTAATACCTACGTCTGTCAAATATAAGGTTCAAAGTTGATTGGGAAAATCTGACAGTTTCGGGTAGGTTGATATGCTGGCGTCTGTACAATAAATATGCAATGGTAAAAGTTGTGCACTATGTATACAAAAATAACAATATTTATTCTGACAAGTTTTGTTTTTCTTCTTAGATTTCATAAAAATATTTTGATTGCACTGATTAGGGACTTACCGCATAAAAGTAGCGCAAACAACTCCATTTTGTAATCCATTGTGATTTTATTAATGTTTATTGGCATTCATTCATGCAGTCTTATTCAAAGTTCACGTAAACAATGACGTAAATATTTCCCGCGTAAAAACGCAACGGTCGAACTCGCGCGTGCGTCTGGCGCGCTTCGCGATACGAATGTCGAATGACCGCATGACTCGAGAAACGCGCCATACGGCCAATTTTTCATCGGCATAAAGCCTTCTTCCTATATTATGTATATCCAAATTACTTTGAAGTGTGATTTCTATGATCCAAGCGCATTTGTGATCAATAAACGAGGTAAAGCGGCTAATTTTGTAGTCAAAACTATTACCTATCCAATAAATACGATATCTAAAACACTGTTTGCGCTTAAAACAAACTACTACATAACACACATACACACATACATCATCATCATTATTCTACATATATCTTAAGTATTATGTAGGTATGTATGTAATGTTTAAAGAATACTTAGCCCAAATTAAAATTCGTATGCTCAAAACTTCACATTATTTTTTTCCAAATCACGTTCTTTGCTTATAAGGTAGATTTTTTATGAAAAAAAAGCAGTGGCACTCCGTGAGTGCCGACAGAAGTGAAAACAAAATACAAGAATACTTTGCCGTCACTCACTGACATCGAATATACATTAAAACCGAGTACATCCCGAGGACAGCCGAACACATCCGAAGCGGTGTCGCTTACGGTAACAGTGGAGCAAATCCAATGGTTTTTTCCCATCTCAACAATGTTCGCATGATGCTGGAAGCAGCTGGATAAAAGTAGCCGCCCAAAGATCGATTAAAATGCCGTGCGATTACATAGGCCCATGCTTTCTTATACCTTTGTCTAAGGGTGGACTACTACAGAATGATGATAATAAAAAATGAGATGATAAGTATTTGAGACAGCAATGAGTAATTTTCAAATTTTAATATTCAAAACATTATGTCAGTTCACAGTTCTCTTTAACACGTCTTACGGAGGAAAAAATGCATCGTGGCCAAGAAAGATTTCCCACGACAGGCACATTTAACGTTGGCAATTCATATCGACGACCCTTGGCTATGAATCGACATTGTATGAAACTATGGAACAATGCTAGTTATTAAATGTGTGTTCTTATGAGAATGCATAGCTATAGCCTGCAGCTATGCATTCATAGCATACATACATAGCATTCGTATTCCTTTATTCATATATTATAAGAATAAAGGTGTTTAACGAAGCTGAACTTGACTAAAATTAATATTTGGTCTCGAAATTAAAGTACGAGTAACTAAATACCTACACATCGGAGAACATACATTTCAAGACTCCAATTTCAATTACTTAATTGTAAGCATTCTCTATTACAACTGAATATTCAAATTGTTCTTAGTGCTTTTAATGCCGTGTATCTTTCAAGCATGATGATGCATGCATGATGCATGGGAACTAAAAACTTCGAATGAACTAGGCCGGGACTAAAACTGGAGCAAGTTATGCATTCTGGTATGTATAAAAAGGTTTAAGACGATTTCTACCATTAGACCCCTGAAACCATTTTCATGCTTGGAAAAGTATGTATGGTTTTATCCCTATAAAACCTATACACATACAGACTTTTCGAAGGTTCCTTGATCCTTTGCAAGTTGTTCAGAAAACATTGTAAAATTATTGTCCTCCTGCCCTTATCCCAATTGATTTAAGGGCGTAGTGGGTCGAAGCCACTACTTTCTTCTATTCATCTCTAGCCACCGTCAGCTCAGAGTTCACTGTATTGGGGCAAATATTTAACCGAACCTAAAAATACAAATCGATACGCTAATATATACATACTCACTGATCGACTTTTTGTGATTAGTCTTAGCATAGTTACTGGGAACCACTTGAATGTGCGCTCGCCGGCCACTGCTGATGCACGGCTTTTCTCCATCTGTTACGATCAGTGGCTTGCTGGAGTGCGGCGCTTATTGGTATATCCAATTGCTCGGATATTTGATCCAGTCACCATTAGACGTTCCATGTTTTTACTACCTCTGCGGGCAATGTGGCCTAAGTAATAGGTTGGGGAAAAAGTTTCTTCGCATTTTTTAAGAAAATTCAAAACATTTTTTAATATAGTTTATTTACATTTAACTAAAGTATGTAGGTACCATTTTGTTCGATAACTTTTTGCCATCTTGTAGGTAGGGACATGATCCCATTGCTATAGAAATTTTGGGACTTCTGATCAAAATACCGCGACAAGTGGTTTTGGCAGTCCTCTCGTGATGTTAACCTGACACTGCCTAAAGAATTCTGAAGAGACCGAAACAGGTAGAAATCTGAAGGTGCAAGGTCAGGACTGTACGGCGGATGCATTAACACCTCCCAGCCAAACTCTCTTAATTTTTGCTGAGTGGCTAAAGATGTGTGAGATCTAGCGTTATCATGATAAAAAACCACACCCCTTCTGTTGATTAATTCCGGCCGCTTTCTCTCAACTTCTTGCTTTAATCTCATCAGTTGTTCGCAGTAGAGTTCAGAATCGATGGTCCTGCCTGGTGGTAACAGCTCATAATGAATAATGCCCTTCCAATCCCACCACACACACAGCATCACCTTGTTGCGAGTTAACCCGGGTTTCGCCACAGTCTGTGAAGCCTGACCGGCCTTTGACCACGACCTTTTTCGCACGTTCTTGTCGTACATGATCCACTTTTCATCACCAGTTATCAGCTTCTTCAAAAATGGTTCGGTTTCATTACGTCGTAATAAAGAATCACAAATGAGTACACGGTTCATTAGGTTTCTTTCAGTGAGCTCGTGAGGTACCCAAATATCGAGCTTTTTTGTGTACCCAGTTTTTTTCAAATGCGCCAAAACTATTTTGTGGTCAATTCCCAGTTCTTCAGCTACGTCGTAATTACTGATATGCCGATCTTGCTCCACTTTTTAAAAAATGGCATCCATTTTATCCGTAATAGGGCGACCAGAGCGACGTGCATCTTTGACATCAAAATTTCCGGATTGAAAACGCTTAAACCAAATTTGTGCTACTCTCACAGACACTGCACTAGGTCCATAAACATCGCAAATTTTTTTCGCGGCTTGCGTTGCATTTTTACCTTTTTTGTAGTAAAATTTTAAAATGTATCGAATTTCGTCATTAGATTCACTCATCTTGACAGTACGAAAAACAAATGAAAATCACACATTTTCCTAATTTGAATTTGGAATAATGTTCTTTAAAATTTAAACTTTCAATGATACCAAAACCAGCCAGATACAAATAGTATAGCCAAAGAGATTTTATTACAAGTTCATACATACTATAATGCGAAAAGACTTTTTCCCCAACCTAAATCTCGCGGCACGTTGCAGGCAGGTTGGAAGACAGTTGTTGTGCTTTCTCTAATTTGAGTTGTTTTAGGATCGAGACATTTGTGCGGTGGGCTGTCCATGGTATCCATATATAATAGGCGACACTACCACCACATTTCGAAGGCGTATTGACGCCTTCGAAATGTGGTGGTAGTGTCGCCCTAAAATATTTTAGATGACGAACAAACCTACCGACAGCAAAGGGATTGCCCTTTGCTGTCGGTAGGTTTGTTCGTCATCTAAAATATTTTAGGGGATCAATTAAATATTCTCCCTTTATTTCTATTCATATCACCTGTCATACAATCTCTCCATCATTTCTTAGCCATCAACATTAAAATAAGTATGTATCGTTACATGCTCCTCATTCCTCCGCAGTTGAAGTTCATAAATATGATAATCGACTAGGTACTCCTCAGTTCTTTTGTACTTTATCTTACTTACCAATTATATTGAAGAAGACTGAAGCAGCTACGAGAGTGAAAAGGTATATTGTATGCCATAGGGTTCATCCTAGGCCCAAAGTTACACTAAATTGATTAAAGTCAAAGTCAAAGCATTTATTTCAAGTAGGCACATAAAAGGCACTTTTGAACGCCAAAACACCCTAAAAATAGAATTGATTCTAGTCGCCCCTTCCAAAAGGTAGTTTTCGTATGGAGAAGAATGGGCAAGAAATTCCGTCGTTACTCTTTTTAAAAACAGGGATTAAAACAGGATTAAGAGAATATTTGGTTGCTGGTTCGATTTAGGTCACTAAAAGATCGAAGGTGCAAGCAATGCGAGTAGTGGTAGCCAAAGAGTAGCCGAACGTCCACCTGCAGACCTCAATTATGCGAGCCTATTTGGAGTTACCCGGAGAATTTTCAGACAGACAGACGGTTTAATCGTTTTTGTTTTACTACGACGTACTTAGTACACTCACATTACATTTCGCCAGTTATAAATATACGGTACCTAATAAGACCAAATACCTAAAAAGACCAAATCCAGTGTACGGGCTGCCACTTATTATATTATTATCCTAATGGAAGAACTGAATAACATTTTGTGGAATGCTGTAGATAGGGATTCTCATTTGTAACATTGTAAGTATAGTTTACACGATTACGCGCCTATAAAGGAATACGTCAAATCACGTCACCCAGTATATTTGCTTAAATGCGCAAGCATATGAAATATAGGTATAATTAGAACTAGTGTATTAAAGCAATCATTTACACAATCGTTAAGAGTTATTTCTTTTGACCTTCAAGCTGATGAAAGTAAAAAGGAACAAAAACTGCGTGTTAACACCCATCGCTATGTTGTAACAAGCAATTATGTGTATTCATGCAAAACGTCGATCTGATACGGGTACAACTTGATTAACTTACAGAATAACATAACCAACTTATAGAGAAAGCAGAAGCACATCTGATAATACGTATAATAAATAATTATAATAATATGGATAAGTATATGTTTTATGTATTTATTGTATATATGTAAATGGCACACCACATACTGCCTGCAGTATTGACTCGTCTTTCTCCCTTTAATCAATCCAAAGGTTGTCTTTAAACGATCGCTTTAGCGATAAGACCTCCCATTGTGTCACTCCTTACAAAATTAAATCCTTCATTCATTCTTTCCTTGATTCTTTCATTTATATCTGTATTTTTTATGGTTCACCCACATATTATTTATCTATCTATAGGCAACCACTCAAAACTAAGTCAGAAACTTGAAAAATGAAGCACAAGAAGATAAAAAATACACTGAGCTTATAAGATCTATTTATTGAAATCCATTTGGAAGAAAGTTCTGTATCTACAAATTGACTTAAACAAATTAGGAAACATTACAATAGTTTAAGGCAGACATAAGCACTGTATATACCTACTATGGATTTAAAATCTTATAGATAATAGAGGCATAAAAGCGGGCCTCATTATCTTTAAAAAAACTTTTACAAATAGACTCTTGTACTTAATATCTGTTTTGAGTACCTTAATGTATATATGTACGTCTTTCTTCTTGTTATCTTTACCTATTCATGGCAGTAGTAACTTACTATTTATATGATTTAAATCAATTTTTTTACATTAAATCTCATCAAATTTCACTACAACATATTATGATAATCCTACATCAGGTTTCATCAATTGCTTCCTACGTTAAAAAATTATGTGAGGGTGGAAAGTTCAAAAGGGCCCTGAAGGGAAACTTCTCTTAATACCAAAGCAATCGCCGCGCGAACACACGACCGTTGCGTTCATTTTGTTCGGTGAACCCACGTTTCCACGGAGAGACACATGTCTCCATGAGCGTACAAGGCTTAAAGTAAAACTTGTTACTGCAACCAGCCTTAAAGGTACTTTTGATCCAAGGCCCACTCGAACTTTCCAGCCTGTATAATTCAATTACATAAAGGTTCAATAAAAGCGACGTTTCAATATCAAGCTATCGGTGGTTCAGAGAGGCCAGTGTGGGAAATGTAAGGGTACTCTTACAAATCACATTTCAGTATTAATTATGTTGCACAAGTGATGTCGAACTGGATGCATTTTATCGACCCCGCGGGCTAGTCAGCCTCACTACAATCATGTTTTCTGGTAGCTTTTATTTTCACCATGACATTTCACCATGCGGTATGGGTATGAGACATTAATATGTCATGCCGATGATATCGATTAGTTCCATTTTAGCATAACAATAGCGATCGCTGGTCACCATTGGCTCACGTACATTTATTTCCAGATTCTTCTATTCTATCTAATTCATATACCAATGACGTTGTCGTCAAACATTTTGACAGTCGTTACGGGTAGTCAGAAGCCCGAAAGTCTGATAACCAGTCTTACCAAGGGGTATCGTATTACCCAGTAACTGGATTGTGGAGGTCAGATAGGAAGTCGCTCCATGTAAAATACTGGTATTCAGCTGCATCCGGTTAGACTGGAAGCCGACCCCAACATAGTTATGCCTAGGTACTACTTAGTTTTAATTTTACGCGCATTATTTGAGAAAAGTACTACACAAATACAAGCCTTGGCCACAACTAGGCATTGATGGACTTACGTATGTGGGCCAAGGCGAAGCCGTTACACGCGTTTATACGTTCGTCCATCAATGCCTCTTTTGCTGGCCGCTGCAGTAATGTACTATAACATAAAAGTACGACACCTTTAAAATTCACTATCAGAGTGAGATAAGTGGGGTAAGTATTAGGAATTGTTTATTTGTAAAGGTAAAGTATTTTTTATTATAAATTTAATTCATGATCATTCTACGTTCCTTTTATTTAAGTATATTTTTAAGGCTTCACTAAAACATTTAAGGATGGAACCTCTGAATATGAAAACCTATTAAAAATACAACTTACAAGACAAGTCCTAGATATTTACAAGATTTCTAATTGAATGAAGATGTACGTATGTACAGTCTGTTTACTTTTTACGTTAAAGCCAAAATTATTCATAGCTATAACGACTTTTAAGATTTTAGGCTATCGACATACTACAATGAGAGAATATGCTTAGCATACTCAGTAATTGTACTAAGTCGATTTTATTTCACTAATCACTTTTATTTACAGATTTCTATCACCTACAATATTACTATCTAACTTATACCTACAGAACCACTGAAATAGTCTAATTCCGTACAAATACTAGAGTTGTCACAAATTGCCCGATACATAGTCATAGTTATTTTTCTTTACTACTGTACTGTTGAGAAGCATCACCTTCTGTTTCTGCTATTCTGGTGTGTTAACACCTCTACTACAGGTACTCTGATACATATCATCATAATCAGCCTATAATCCCACTGCTGGGATACAGGCCTCCTCTCTGTGAGAGGGAGTGGGCTTTAATCCCCCACGCGGGCCTAGTGCGGGTTGGTAGATGTCACATGTCTTCGATTTTTTGGTTCTAGGACATACCGGTTTGCTCACGATGTTTTCTTTCACCGTATTGAGAGCAGTGGTGATAAAATAATTTACACGAAGTAAAGCGCCTGTCTGGGTTCGAACCTACGACCTACAACTTGTAATTCGCGGCTGTTACCACTGGGACACCACTGCTCGTGTTACATATGGTTGATACATACCTGATACATATCCTTCTCACTAAATCAAAACCATTTTGTGGCTTTATTCTGAATAAATATAGTTGCTAAAATAAAATGTTGTTTGTTTTCGACAGCAGCTATTGGCTCTCTAGGATAGCCTTTTAGGAGTTCTTATACTTCACATAAATGTAAGAAAACCAAAAATAATACAAAATATTCCTACTAGAAATATTTTATACTAAAATGTAAATGTAGGTATTTTTACACAAAATACTCGTAGAACTCCTTTCTCAAATAAGCTGACATTTTAAAGACCACTTGGCAGAAGCGTAATACAAGTCTAGTTTTTTGCACGTAAGCTAAGATAGAGGTGCTTCTTGCTATTTATACCTTCAGAGAAAGTATTGGTTGTTCCAAACACGTTAAAGAGTTACTTGAGTTCATAACGAGAAAACTTGATCGTTTTCAAAGCAAACCTCTGAAAACAACCTAGTTCGTCGTTGAACCAGGTTAATGACAATAAAAACTTCTTATCTGGCAACTCATGACATACTTATACAATATTTACAAAAATATTTCGGAAACGAGTTTCTTGTCTATGAGCCGATGTGGCTTCGGCCGCGTCGGCTTCCTCCGGCGGTAGAGACGCGCGTTCAGCCGGTACAGCGCCGGGGACAGTGCGCATCGCACGTTGAACCACCAGTCGCACGACGCCACTCCTTGCGAGAACACCGTGCCGTTGGGGCACAGGAACGACGCCTGGCGACCGTCGATGTCACAGTAGTGCCACGCTGAAAATACAAACGTACCATATTCAATTCGCAAGAATTGTATCAACACTGAAGCGTAGCGTTTGTAATCGAAGAAGCTCTTTTTCCACTCTAAATATTTGGGAAAGAGCGTATGAATTGTCTCAAATTGTTTGTAGAAAGACATTTTGTCTCGCAATATCAATTCATCCATCATCAGTTTCGCCAATGATTAAACGACAAACATACTAAGATTGTATAATATTCATCCATAGCACTGTGGGGATGCGACCGCACAATGCTATGGATGAAGGATGATGCCATGAAACCCTATCAGCAGAACGAAATACCTCAAGATCCAGAGACCAACAAGAATTCGTAAATAAAATGTACGCAAAGGTTTTCAAACAAAGGTTAAAGATAAAGAATCTACTTGCCCTACAAACGGCACGCTACCATTGATACAACAGTTAACATTGAGACATATGTCACATATTCGCATTGCAAAATATCCTACAAACTAAACAAGCATGATTAATGTGATAGCCTTTGCATACAAATCATTTTTTTAAATTAACTTCCAAATATTTCTTGGTGGTTTACTCGTAAATTGAAACCCATCAGAATAGTACCTATTTATGTAATTTTAAAAATCTTCTTCTTCGTGTCGCTGGCACGACTCTGAGCAAAACTTCCCCACTTCCACGGCGTGGTCGGTGGCAACGCAGAGGTCACATTGACTGCATGTTTTGGGGCACAGAGGGCAGGACAGGAGGTGGAGCATAGTATGTGACATAGCTCCACATCTACACCCTGCTGCCGTACCGTTGACGTAGCCCCACTTTATCAGAATGGAGTTATATCTTTCCATTTTGCGCACACCCTGCAGGGAAATCCTCCTTTGGTGGTAGATAGTAAGTAGGAGGGGGAAGAGTATCCTGCCACAGTTTTTGACGGGCGCCGACCAGCTTTCCTGGTAAAGACGCTTACGATTTCATGAAGCTGGACCTGCTTTTTCGCCTTTGCTTTAGCAGTTGTACGCCAGATAGCGGGTGTCTAGTATCAGATTCCTGTTTGTGTTTCTCTACGCTTGCAACTTCCCTTTGCACTTGTGGTGGTGCTTTGCCAGCTGTGGGATCGGTTTTAGGCAGCCTGTAATCGTTCGGCATGTTTCGTTTAGAGCAACATCTTCTTCCTTGGCGTAAGTGGAACGATGCCACACTGGACACGCTTATTCTCACTCAGAGAAGCAGAGTGTTAGGCCAGTAGTCCGGAGTACCGTAGCATCCCTTCCAAACCTCCCTGTCTTGTGCGATCTCTGGCCATGTTGGCCCTGCGAATGATATTAGATCGTCACGCCACCTTCGTCTTGGTCTACCTCGATGGCGATATCCTGCCTCAGGCGTCCAGTGAGTGTCGTCACTCACTGGACGCCTGAGGCAGGATATCGAATAAAGATCGTTCTTTGCCCATCTCTCCGGGTGCATTCGTGAGACGTGTCCGGCCCATTCCCACTTCAGCCTGGCTGTTTTTTCTCCAACATCCGCTATATTGAGTTATGGAGTGCAGCGTGGTGTTTCTAACTCGATCTGATCGATCGATCTCACTTAACACCTAACATGCTGCGCTCCATTGCCCGTTGGCAAATCTTGAGTTTGGACTTCTGTTGTTCAGTAAGTGACCAACTCTGAGCACCGTAGGTTAGGACGGGCAGGATGCACATGTCGATGAGTTTCCTGGTTGAGGTTAGGATGTTAAAAATGGAAACACATCTTTTCAGCTTCGCAGTCAATCAACCGCGCTCTCAGTGAGACATCGGAAAATCCTTGAATCTTAATTTTTATCTGTTTTGGTAAAATACCTTTGACCAATTCCATTACTCTCATGAGATTACATAATTCTGACAATTTTAATTAAAGTGCTATGGGGCCACCGCACCTCTTTTAAACAACGTTAAGTAATGATTCCTCAACCTTAATGATGCGGAAGTTGTTCCAAATGATGTTTTGTTTTTTATAAAGTCATTTATAAAGTTAAGTAAAATCAATGTAATAAATCAAGTTAATAATTTAATAAATTAGCAAGAAGTCTTCAAATAAATTAGAAGCTATGTGCGTATCTTTAATCGTAGATCTCACGTTTTTGACCCAACATTTCATGTCGAGATCATGTCCGGGTTACTTTACGTTATAATTATCTGACCTCAAAGTATCATAAGGTCAGCAGTAAATCATTACAGCACGGCCAAGGTCTCAGCCACAGAATCGCAAAAGCTTTGTTCTGACAATAGAATCAAAAAGATGAACACCCACATCTTACAATTAATTTTCTTTGTCTGTTTTTTTTTTGGTTATTCAGATACTTACTAAGAATGATTTAAACTCCTCCTACTTTAATGCAGACATCATTTATTACATGATTAACATCTTGTATTTCAAAAAATAAATCGTAAATCAATATACAATAGAATGTCATCATGCTAATCAAGCGTTGAAAACGTAATATGACAAATTATAATCAAAAACGCTGTAGGCATATTTATGTTAGAAAAAAAAATATGTAAATTATAGAGAATGATAGATAGTGAGAAAACTACTCAAGATTACAACAATCGACATTTGTTTTGCATTGTTCTTGTCTTTCATTTGTTTTTGGACAATTGCCAACATTTCAAACCTGACACGACCTTAAAACAAAAATACCATTTCTTCATTTTCGTATCCTGAGTTCAAATATATTTTTATTTAATTTTTTTGTTTCTATTTCACTGAAAAAAAAAAAATTAAAATCAAAAAACATGTGATGACGTCACATAAATGGCAGAATGAGGTAGTACCTTTGCGCATTCCAATGTCTTTGATTGAAAACATTACATCAAACAAGACATGACAATGTCACCTAAGAAGTGTAACTAGAAAACAACTAAAAAACTGAATTAAATTCAACAATATTTTTTCCTATCAACTCGACACGCTGCTTAGTGTTAATATTATCAATTTTTTATTGATATTTCGCCAATAAAATGGATCCCAATGAAAAATATACGCCAATGAAGGAACCAAAACAACGACTGAGACAAGTGACATCTAACAGTTTTTTTGACGGGTCACAGTAAAGCAAAGGTAATATCGCCATTCTACCGTAAGCCTGACGTCATCTGGCGCTTACGTCTTTTTAGTATACACCGAATTTCAAAGTTGAAATTATGAATGAAAAGTACATAATTTCGAAAAACGAAAAAATATGGGTGCCCTAGATTTGAATTTACTTTTATATAACGTAATAATACATGCAGGTTAAAAATATGAAATGTTGTCAATTACCTTGGCAGCGGGTCTCCATGTCAGCGAAGAAGCCCGGATAAGGCTGATCATCGCAGTAAAAGTTGGTGTATGGCACTGCACCAAGCACTGGGTAGTCTGTGCCTGGCTTTCCTGAAATTAGCCAAATGATCATATTTAATACACAAAATGTAAATAGAACATAATTTTAGTAGGTTGTGAACTTTTGTTATCAGACGCGTTGATGTCTTTTGTATGCGATACATTTTCCAACAACAAAATACGATGTTTTAATAAATTAAATTGTATTTCAATTTAAATAACTCAATGCCAAATGTAAGTAAAAATGGTTAAAAAAATAAACAATGTTGTTTTTTTACCAAAATCAGTCGTTATTTTTAATATTTAGCATTGAAAAGTAAAATGAGTCATTTAACTTGTTACAGTGTAGTTTAACTTGACTAAAACTCGTTTAATATGGAACTGTACTATACTATATTAAGCTACATTTAACAGACACGTTTTTAGAGGTCAAAGGTGCCTAGTTCCCACATAAACCAATCGACACGCCCTTAAACAACGGCTACTCAACACCATATAAATTATATCCAATGAAATTAAACCTTAAAACTTTCATTATTTGATTTAATATAATGTCTTGATGCCCCCTTTACTTAAACTAATTACTCAATCATATTAGATACTAGCTGCCCCCGCGGTTTCACCCGCATAAGTCTCGATCTCGTGGGAATATCGGGATAAAAAGTATTTTATGCCCTTATCCAGGTCATGGTCTACCCATGTGCCATATTTCATCGACATCCGTTCAGCCGGTTTAGCGTGAAAGCGTAACAAACAAACATACAAAAATAAAATATTTTCCGTTTATAATACTAGTTTAGATTTAAATTACTCCTCTTTGACAATAAAATAAGTTGCTTTTTCAGTACTGTAATAAATAATATCTAATGAATTATACTTTGAGCGGTACCACGAGCAACAATAGGAAGCAATTTTATCCTCAAAATTAATTGACAACAATCAACTATTAATAATTGCATAAAATAATTTTACAATAGGTACACTCAAATTCGTGAGAAAATGATCGTCCCGTTCGATCACGAGCGACTCTTGCGCATATTAGACCGCTCCCGGTAGTTATACAAATAACGAAAGTTCGCTTGCAGTGACGACTTTCACTCCAAGACACCACTACTAACAATTCTCGATTGTGTGACAAAATAGCATCCGAAGCCATTATTTTGTATTAGTTTTCGCTTACTGGAAAACGAGAAGTGATAGTAAAAGATTATTCGAACATGGTACATTCACCTTTGACCACCATTAATTTATTTATAGTACAGTGACTGCAATTACGGTACTCGTCGTATATAATAGAACACAGGCCTATGTTCGAACCGCAAACCTTACGCAATTGTAGAATATAGATTTTCTTTCGAAAGATTATCCGTCTTAATTCGTAAAATGAAATGCGTCTTGCATAGAATGGCAGTCTTCAATGCAAATTGACCTGCACTTCTGAATGCGTAGTTAAATGCTAAGAAAACGCTTATATCATCGAGGGGAAACCTTCGGAATGCGTACATAACGTTTCGACGAGGCAATCGAACATTTTCAGTCGGTCAGTTACGAGGTAATCCTACTATCCTACTAATATTCCTACTAATATTATACAGGATGAAATTGAACACATGCGACAAATCGAAATGGGAGATTGTACTCATTATTAAGAACAACTTTTACTATGGGACCAAACCTGAAATCGCGGAAAAAAAAACAGTTGTTCCCTACATTTTGATGAGTTACGCGAACATAAATGTAAGGAACAGCTGATTTTTTTTTCGTGATTTCAAGTTTGGTCCCATAGTAAAACACTAATAATAATAATAAACTTAATAGCAAAACTAAAACTAAAAAAACTACTACTACTAGTAAAACTTAATAGTAAACTGTGTGTTATTAAATAGGATTAACTAGACCTTAAATGTGAAATAAATGTGGTACTTTATTGTTTCCATTGACGTTTAAATTATCATATTTACAAAACGTAATAATTTATCGGCCAGCGTAGGGTAGAACGCCCTCAGGATGTGAAGCAACAGCCTTTGAAGAGTGGCTCGAGTATAGTAGACAAGGGCCGAGTTAAATGGCGAGATTTGAACGGCCTATTTCCAACAGTGTACTTCTTTCCATAGGCTAGTGATTATAATGATTTAACAAAGCAAACTCCGTATCAAGAAAACTTACTATTAATAAAACAATAATTAAATAAACTCGATACGAATTGATCAACTTTACGATTCTGTTAAAGGTTGACGCAACTCCTGCACTGTTATGTAAGTCTAGGAACTGTAAGTATTGTGTATACATTGTACATAAATACAAATGTAGCAAGCAAAGCAAGTCATCTTAAAGGTCGAAGTGCGAGACAGATTCTCGTTTTAGCTAGTATATCTATGTTAAGACTATTATACCGCGTGTATATCATTGACATTTCAATGAGAAATGTAAACAAATTTTTACTACATCATCATCTGCCTAGCCTTTTCCCAACTACACTCGGCGTCACAAAAATCGCACCTCTTTAAAAATTCCCTTCAAAGTCATTTTAACCCTATTAATCAATGGTAGACATATGACTATAAGGTATCATTGGAAAGGCAATTTATTTAAATATCAGAATAAATCAATGGATTTGGTTTTTTGTTTACCAGGGAATAAAAAAAAGCAAGCTAATGCAAATGATTAAAAAGTTAAATTTTATTTTATCAGCAAAAATTACAACAAAGTCCTTAAAAACAACTTAAAACCTAGTGTTACCTCCCCTAGCCCTGATGACTGCTTCCATGCGTTCTCTCATGGACCTAATTAATGTGACAACAGTCTCTTGCGGAATGTTACCCCATTCTGCAATGACGGCATCTTGGAGGTCTTGGAGAGTGGTAGGGGCAGGATCACGTGCCCGTACTCGCCGTTTCAGTTCATCCCAAAGGTGCTCAATAGGGTTTAGGTCTGGACTTCGCGTCGGCCAGCGCATAACAGGGATTCCAACTTCTTGCAGGTAGTCTCTTACAATTAAAGCGGTGTGACAGCGGGCGTTATCGTGCATTAACGTGAACCCACTGCCAACAAAACCCGCATAAGGGACAACCTGCTCCTCTAAGATCTCTGTTATGTACCGAGCAGCAGTCAGCGACCCTTGCCCGCGAGCACTTCCAGTCCGAGAAACACACACGAGGTTCGTTTTGCCGTCGATTGACATGCCGCCCCAGAACATGCACGAGCCACCCCCGTATTCCACTGTCTCTTGAATACAGGCTTGTGCAAATCGTTCCCTTTGCCTCCTATACACTCTTCGACGCCTGTCGTTGCAGAAAAGACACACCCTCGTCTCATCCGAGAAGAGCACAGCCCTCTATTGGTCTATTGTCCAATCCACATGGTCACGGGCAAATTGCAACCGGTCTCTCCTATGCTGTGCAGTCAATTTTGGCCCTGTAGCAACCCTATGAGCTGCAATTTTCATTTCCTGCAGTCTTCTTCTAATCGTGGAGACGCTTACAGAAGTTCTGCGATCTGATCGCAGTTGTTGTTGCAGCTCAACAGCATTGGAGAACCGATTACGTAAAGACGTCGAAACAATGAAGCGATCGTCTCTTTCGGATGTGCACCGTTGTCTTCCAGATCCACGTCTTCGGATATAGCCACCAGTCTCTTGGAAGCGTTGGAACACTCGTCGAACGGCAAAACGACTCAAGTTCAGTTGCCGAGCAACATCACATTGCCGCATCCCTGATTGCAGTAGTGCAATGACTTGAGCGGCTTCATCTGCAGTGGTATCCATCTTCTGGGGTATTTTTCTTGCTGTAGCTGTTCACGTGTGTTCACTTCAAAGATTGAATAGCGAATGACCCACATTTAACCCGGGTCGCCCGTTTTATACCCTTGTAGGGAGATGCAATTAAGTGACCGTTGTAATGCGTATTTTGACAACATTTTTTTTAACGTTACGTGCTAATGAGATCTGTTGTGTTTAGGAATTCTAACTGTTGTTAATTTAAAGGTCGTTAAACATACTTTCAATTGATACCAATATTAATTGGGTTTAACGTATTCGTTGCTGGCGGGATATGCTTTAAACTTATTTTCGAAGAGGTGCGATTTATGTGACGCCGAGTGTATGTTGGGGTCGGCTTCCAGTTTAACTGGACGCAGCTGAATACCAATATTTTACATGGAACGACTGCCTATCTTGCCTCCACAACCCAGTTACTGGGTAATACGATACCCCTTGGTAAGACTGGTTATCAGACTTTCGGGCATCTGACTACCCGTAACGACTGTCAAAGATCCACGAATGACAGCCAGGACCAACGGCTTACCGTGCTTTCCGAGGCACGCAGGGGTCTCGGTATGTAAAGACGGTCACCCATCCACAGACCAACCGCGGCAGGCGTAGCTTACCCTGATCGATTGAATTGAATTTAATTTTTACTACATATACTTCTATTTTTTGTTAAAGTTTCAATAATATGCTTCTATATCCATGCCTCATTGGTGCTGACAATTTGACATAATTCGTTATACAACCATAGACAAAAAAAAATGACTACCTACGCATTTTAAGTATTTTAGTCACTGTTCAAAACATTGTATACGATATGATTTATAGGTACTCTACAATAAGTTAGATACTATATGTAGGTCTCCGACGTGACCAACCAAAAATGATATTTATTTTTAGCCTGACTAGGTACCAAGAAAGAACCACAAATATACAACTTCAACAACAACCCTCTAAAAGGATGTAATATTACGTAGACAACAATTGTCTAACCAGCATACCCACAAGCATAACTTCACGTCCAGTATTCAGTCCTTCTAATGAAAACATTAAGCCAATGATTAGATCAGACAATTAATTATTCTGCTAGCAAACATGAGGCTTACCACGCAGATGCAGTAAGACGGACCATTTCGTATGAAATGCGTACCAAGAGTGATGACGTTATAATTCTCATCTCAACCCGTCTCCTGATTTCTAAGGTCATCTACGCATCAGTCCTCATACGAATGTATCTCCTGCCTCATATAGTGGATCATCCGGTTAACCTTCAGTATCATATAAAATAAAAGATGTTCTAATATTACGTGGCCAACCAAGAATTTACTGACCAGCGCGAAGATCGTCCGACATAATAGGTATTATACAAACGGACGACTATCAAATATGATCTAATGTTCATTAAATGTTTAAAATCAGCGGCGATACCTGCCTCTGACAACATGGTTGCATTATGTTTTGTGATCGTGATGATAAATTACTGACATCTGATGTAATGGACCAGTAAACGGTTACTGTTAGGTTACCTAGGCCTATGTATGGAGTGCAGTGCAGTGTAATGCTTCAGAAGACGTTATTTGTGGGATCTCAAGATACAGAATTGCTATATATGTAATGTTTGGATTATTTAAGGAAGTATTTAACTAGACGTCTAAAAACTTATTGACCTTCTAATGAAGCACGCTTTTGACGTGATAACGTCTTATAAATCGATGAACGCCGGCTGCACGCACGAAAAAGCTTGACTCATTGTCACGTTCCGTCTGAGTCGAGCGTGCAAGCGAGAGCGCGGAACAAGCGATAGAGAGACATGATCGGCCTAAGCGTTCGGCTTGTGACGCATCTATCCGATGTTTTCTTATGACGTTATCACGTAAAATTATCGTCCGTAAACCAACTTTACAGACAACCAATTTTTTTAAATGAATGAACCTCTGTACATTTTTTGGCCTCTAATGATTCACTTTTTTATCAGCCGTCTTTTTTACTTTTTGCTCCTTATCTTAAGATTTTTAGGAATGCAACACAGGAATTAGTTGTGCTTCTTTATAGCTGTTAATAAATAAATAGTACATACTATTTGTAAACAATAAACAAATCCTAGATCGAATGACCTATCCTAGCACAAGGCTGCATTACCAAAACAAACGTTATTCTTACATAACTTCCTTTAAGTATCAATTATTATGTAAATGCTATGTTAAACAAGTCATTCATGGATATTATTTAGTAATATTTAGGAAACAATATTTACGTCACGTAATCGAAGTGCGAAATGATGTGACCCTACCAAACTTACGATACGCGAGGACAGGTTGGAACAAGGTCAGTAGAGTTTACATAATAATTTTACTTGACACGACGTGGCGACAAACTGGGTTTTATATGGCATTGACAATGAAAATCGATCGACAGGACTTTTCTCGAAGCCCTTTTTTCGTAATGTCCGTTTGGTTCAATAACAAGGCAAGCATGGCAGGCATGCAGCTTCTGCTAATAGGTGTACATTTTAAAGTTCCTGTATTAGATTAATTAGTTCGTGTCTTTCAACTGCGATGAATCTACGGATACTTAAAATGTACAGGGGTATAGAATAACATGTCAGTTATTCGAAAATAACCAATTAACATTTTATACAACACAAACATTATACCTACCATAGATAAATAATATGCGCAGACGCAACAAAGCACAACACAAAGCAGGTACCCAGTAGAGGCGTGAGTGTTTGAGCTTGTTAAATATTGCTCATTCGATTACATTGGCATTTAAATCATCGATTCAAATCTTCTTTATACTGGTGGGTGTGAGACAAATATTTATTGTACATCTATAAAGCCAAAACCGGCTCAACAGGATGGGTACACTAATGGAATCATTAAAAGTATATTTAGAAATGATTTTATTACAAAAAGGTGCTGAATTGGAATAGGTCAAAATTTTGAGTTAGTATACAGGGTGGCGGAAACATCAACGAGCAAACTGTTGTCATGGATTCAGTACCTACAAGATTCTGAAACGTCCTGCGTTAAAATTTACATCAGTTGTTTTAAAAAAAAAATTGGTGGTCCATACATATTTTTGACCGCGTAGGTCCACTTTTCTATGAAACAGCTTTTTTTTTTGATAATCTACGAAAATTTCTACGGGGTCTAGAATCATGTGCTGAATTCATGGTAACAGTTTGCGCGCGTCGGTGTCCCTGCCACGGTGTAGAGTCTGATTATTGCCATGCCTGAATTAATAAGCCTTTAATTAAATTAACAACTAACTTACAACCGTGTATACCATACAGTTTAATGAGCGCTGTCAGACTGTAATACAGACGCCGGACAATGTGTTAGCGGTAAGCGTTATCATTATCATTAATAATGGCTACATAACCCACTTTTTTTTTCCTATATGGCATCTCGTAGTTGACCTTGAGAGGTCGTGACTACTTAATCGGACTATCCTGTGGTTGCCTTAAGTAAACTCAAAGCCTCCAGCCAGGGGCGAATATCAAGTATACTAAGCGACTACACGCTAAGGACACCCCCTGTGGGGTACGAACCTCGGCTTAGGGCGTCGCTGGGGGAAGGCAGCAAGATGGGACAGGCTGGATCAGATTAATATTATTTAAGCTATATGATATGACCCACGCGTGGCGCAACGCAGTTATAACGCTGTGGCGCAAGCGCAGCCCAGGCGGTGACGGCGATGTTAAGTAGACAAGCCAACTTATTACAAACACTATTGCATTTTGTATTTTATTCACCTACAAAAAGGCCTATTTTGAAGGCCACTGGCAAGAAAAATTAAGTCACATCAATTATACACTATAGAGGTTTAACTAATGAAGATGTTTATTTATTTATTTAATACTTCAAGCACATCTGCAATGTACAGAGGCGGACTTAATACCATAGGCATTTTCTACCAGCCAATCTTTGGGTGATGCAGAGACAAACGGTGGTAGGTGCAATCATGAAAATTGAGGAATACATATTTTAAATATAAAGATAGCCATAAACCTATTAAAATTATGAGTATAATATGTATCTAATTACATATAAATATAAGCAAAAATAAATATACATAAATACATGAATATACTAACTAAAAAGAAATAAGACGAACAATGAGAAAATATTACCGTTGTGATGATATACTACCAGCTTCTTGCGAATGTGCTCGCGAACATTAACGACGACGGCGAAGTTTTAACTGTAATAGCTTTTATCAGGGTCTATCCTTCAAAACATTGAATACGAAGGCTTTAATATTTTTTTTAGTAAACCCTATTTAAAATAATAAGAAATCAGAACGATTATGCCATATATTTTAATAAAAGTCTGACAATCGCACGCGCAAGTTGTTAGAGCCGAACACGTCTTGAGTGTAAATATTTTATGAGTTGTCGTAGTATGATCTTAGGCCTGCTATTTTGTTCGCCCACTTGCTCACACGCCCCGCCAATTATACCTACATCAATTACTTCGAAGCATTGTTTCGTTGACTGTCAAAATCACGTGATCGTAGGGAATACCTACTATTACTACTTATGCTACAAACATATACATAACATCACGCCTGTGATTCCCAAAGGTATAAACCATAGATATCCGAGTATAAACCTAACACACACAGAGATGCTAGGTAGGTATAGTAACTCGCCAGGCATGTTCAGGTCCCATGTAATAGGTGGTTGGGCCTATTGCCATCAACCGGGCACAGATAGAAACTCCGGGCTGCTAATGACAAACTCCTAATAGAAAAACCCAATAACACTTTGCCCGACCTGGGAATTGAACCCAGAACCTCATGCTCAGCAGTAGCGCTAGCGGCCATTAGACCAACGAGGCAGTTACTACTACGTATACCATTGTCATTGTAAATGTCAACAATGTTAGACTGTTAGTTCAACCAACCTTGGATAAAACACTTTGAATCTAAAGGCATATTCAAACCTTAGCCGTTTTCGCTACCGTCTGCGGTATAGAAAACCGAGTGGGTATGCGGTAATATTACTGTTCACACCAAAACGAACTTCGATATCCTTGTGGGTAGAATACCGAGTTCGAGTTTCGCTCAGGAAGGTAAAGAAGTTTTCGCCAGTTAGTAATTTCTGTATCGCCAAAAAATACACCAAATAGTACGCTCTAGCCGCGGAAAGCTGATACTAAATACCTGAGCGAAACCCGCGTGGCATATACCTCTACCCACAGCGGCAGCGAATACCGCTTAGGTTTGAATATACCTTTAAATGTTTTGAAATCACAAATTCTTAAATATGGTTGTAATGTCCGTATAGATTAATTAAGAAATTACTAACATTATAAGTATAATTATTATACCGTAACTGTCTATGATAAAAATATCGTTTGATGTACTATAAACTTTGAACATATGTAGTTACCCGTTTAACGTGACACTTGTAAAACAAAGTTTATTCAAATAAAATGTGGCGTTAACTAAGATAAAGATTTTGTGTAGAAAAACATACCAATTTAAACTTAATATCTCGCAAACGGATCCCGGAACTTTTAAAAATTATATTTTTGGAAGACCTATCCAACCCTGAGTAAAAAAAAACATTACTGCTTTACGTGTACCTACCTACGATAGGTGCACACCCAAAAATGGTTTATTCGTTTCAAGATTTTATTGCATAATTTTTGTAGGCGTGTTAAAATGTATAACCATGCCAAATTCTACAGCTTTTTAGTACACACGGCTACACATTAGATACCTATACATTTCCAGTTTTAGTTGACCTCTCATTGTATAGGTTGTTCGTACAATCAGAAGTCAGTTTATACTGGTTTTGTATAGCTTGATGTGTAGCCGTGCGCCCGACAGACACACGAACGGACAAACATACAGAGTAAAGACTTGGCGAAACTATACGGGTTACTAGTTACAGAACCCTAAAAGATGAGTATTATTATGGTGGTCTACCTGGATTCAAACCAGTTAACAGAATTATTTAAGCACTTTTATAAAAGTGCGGGCGCGGATGAAATAAAAACAAGATGGCTATAATTTACGACCCACTGGTCCGTGGGAGTCTGGAATATTCGTCGCTTAGTATGGAGGTTGAATGCATTCAATTTTAACGGCAAAGAGTTCTTAGTGTGATAAAGAGGATTATTTCAAGCGTGTTGATGGATGTATACAACCACAAATAATATAATACTAAGTACCTATAACAAATTAGTGTTGTGCACACACATGACTACCTTCATGTCGACCTCAGACCACGTACAGAATGTCAGGGCGATTTGTTCAAACGGCTTCAATCTAAGTAGGTAATCCGAGCTCTCTTCATGGCAATCAGCTAATTTTAATCAATTACACACTCTTATTGTCATTTAACCTGTCGCTTTTGTACAAAATAAGTTGTCAATAACTAAATATTTGTTATCTGAAATTAGGTATATAAATTACTATTATGTCTTTGAAATTTCTCGGAATCATGGGGTCACGGTCTTTTGGAAGGCGTACGAGGAGCCGAAACCAACTCGCAGGGGCTCGTTAGACACTTCTAATGGAATGAGGAACCATTCGACGGTTAACCCTGTAAACTATTAATGTGCACCCAAGGAAAGACCCCCGGTAGATGCAAAACATAGATACAAAAGACATTCGGCTGTGGATAAGGGTGGCTATAGTGGACTGGTTACCTAGAACTATAGAAGGACTATATCCCCCTGCCGGACCAATATGTTTTTAAATATGCGTATAAAATGGCAGCCAGGTTGACGTGCAGACTCAATAATAGGCAATCTAATAATACTCTTAGAGATACTCGTAGAGATCTCATTAATACTCTTAGAGAGGCCATGGTGGCGCGAATAATTTTGACCTTAAATCTCGTTTCCCAGTGGGGTGACGACAATCTGGTCAAATTTAATGCTTTAAAAACACAGGCGTGTCTTTTCACTACAAAAAGGAGCAGTTTC
Organism: Amphipoea oculea; assembly: GCA_945859645.1. Lineage (NCBI taxonomy): Eukaryota > Metazoa > Arthropoda > Insecta > Lepidoptera > Noctuidae > Amphipoea > Amphipoea oculea. The sequence goes on from OX243872.1 coordinate 10,442,768, forward strand.
AGTTATGTCCTACTTTCCGAGGTACATCTGTACCGATGACCGACCACCTGCAGCTTTTGGGCATGCAGTTGACATCTGATCTCAACTTCGGCTCAACCATCGAGTGAAAAGCTTAGACCGCAGCCAAGAAGCTGGGCATCCTAAATAAGGTAAGGCGATACTTCACATCAGGACAGCTTTTAAGTCTGTACAAAGCACAGGTCCGTTCCTGTATGGAGTATTGCAGCCACTTGTGGGATGGCTCAGCAAAATACCAGCTTGCTGCACTTGACTCGGTGGAACGCAGAGCTATTAGGTCCTTACATATGAAATTGGCGTTTTGTATGGAAGGAACAAAAAGTCGAATATTTTTTAATATAATATATTTAATTAATCAAAGTATGAACCATTGTTTTCAATGCACTTTTGCCATCTTATAGGTAGTTCATTGATCCCTTTACTAAAAAAACCAGTCGGACGGGAATCAATAAAATCTTTGAAGGCGATTTGGACTGCCCCATCGGAGTTGAATTTTTTCCCTTGCAAAAAGTTATCCAAATTGCGAAAAAAATGGTAATCTGTTGGAGCAAGGTCCGGGGAGTACGGAGGATGTCTAAGACATTCCAATTCAAGCTCTTCTAATTTGGTAGCCGTCTGTTGCGCAGTGTGTGGTCTGGCGTTGTCGTGAAGCAGCAGTGGCGTGGAGCGATTGACCAGCCTTGGTTGTTTAGCCGCTAGCTTTTCCATCATGGTTTGTAATTGCTGACAATAGACATCAGCTGTAATAGTCTGGCCAGATTTGAGAAAACTGTAATGAACAATACCGGCACTAGTCCACCAAACGCTTACAAGTAACTTTTTTGGGGTTAATTTTCGCTTGGGGCAGGATTTGGCTGGCTGGCCAGGATCCAACCATTGCGCTGAGCGCTTCCGATTATCGTAAAGAATCCATTTTTCATCACAGGTAATGATTCGGTTTAAAATACCTTCATTGTTGTGCCGGTTCAGTAATGTAACGCAGCAGTCGACGCGCGTTTGCCGGTTTGCTTCAGTCAATTCGTGAGGTACCCACCTTTCAAGCTTTTTAATCTTCCCAATTTGCTTCAAGTGAATTAAAACAGTTTTATCACTAACATCGAAGCCTGCAGCTAACTCGGACGTGGTTTGCGATGGGTCCGCTTCCACAATAGCCTTCAATTCTCCATTATCAACTTGGGTCTCAGGCCGTCCACGGGGCTTGTTCTGCAGGTCGAAATTTCCAGAACGAAAACGTTGGAACCAAAAACGAACTGTGTTTTCTTTTGCAACATGACCGCCATACACATCATTCACCCTTCGAGTCGTTTCCGCAGCACTAGTGCCACGGCGGAACTCGTACTCGTAAATAATGCGATATTTTAAATTTTCCATTTTGTAAAATGAGTGACGCAAACAGAAAAAACAGAAGAAAAAAAACAAATGAATGACGGTCATCGAAGCACAAATACATGAGTAAATAGCTGTACAAATTTGAATTTGGAATTCCTTACCAAAGAGGAGAAATTCGTGATTAAAGTGGCCAGTACGAAAAACGCCAATTTCATATGTAAGGACCTAATATAAGGCTTATAGGCGACGAGACGTTGGTAGCTATGCTTCACAGCCTGGCTCATGGGCGTAATGTTGCTTGCCTGTCGGTGTTCTACATACTGTAAGTACAGTGGAGCTACTGCGCACACTTTCCGAAGTCGGAGAGTGTGCGCAGGAGCTCCACGACCCGATCCCACCATCGCCCTTTTACCACAGGACAATCAGGCGTACTGCAACGTACCATCCGCACTTGGTTAATATCCCGACGTGTCGTACCTACTCAGCGTTTCTCCTCCATTTTTATTATGCGCACAGCCAAAGTGTGGAACTCTCTGCCGACATCTCACATTTAACCCGTCTGCCTTCAAATCAAGAGAGAACAGGCATATTCTGGGCACGCTCGTTCCATCCTTTCCATCAGGCGTGATCGGGGTCAAGGGCGGGCCCATTTAGCAATAAAAAAATAAAAAAGGCTCCCGAAACGGTCGCTAGAACATAGTGCCGTAGCGACAAGGGGGCATAATATCCTAAGGGGTTTAAGGAGAGGAGAGCTATTCCACGACTAGCAGAACAATCCCTGAGGTACGGTCAAGTCCCTACCAGAATCTTACTGGAATTGTTCCTTCCTCCGAGCACGTTGGCTCTTGCTAATCTCTACTCGAACCGGCCAGTACAGGCAAGAAAGAAGTTGGAGCTCTGTTCCTTGTCAGTATTCACTCCGAGCGGCCAATAAAGGCAAGCCAGAGGTGATGAAGATGAGGCTTCTCGCGGGAGATCGGTCATTACTGCCCAACAGCTCACCACAAGTTGTCTTGCGGTTTTATATTTTAGCTCTTACAGTCTAGCTCCTGAGTCCTCACCCTGACCCGTCTCCGCAATGTAAACTCTACCAACTACCAGCACAGACCTTCATTAGAGCGCGCAAGCCCCACCTCGTCGTCAACGTAGGGATACAGGTGAAGTTATTATAATTATTATGCTATGTATGAATTATTTAAACCAGCTAAAAAAATACTTGTATGTAAAGTGTATATCTTGTTGGAAAGAAAAGATTGCGTAAAGTGTAGAAAGATGTGTTTTACATAGAAATTCGTGAAAAATTTTGAAGATCTAAACCAGTTCAATTTATTACGCTAATCAAGCAATCACAAGTAGGCCAAACGAATTGTAGTGGTGTAGTGGACAAAAAAAAAACAATAGAATAGTGAATTTATTATTGCATTCATGTCAATGATATCGAAATTAATCAAGCTTAACCACTCAATTAAAACCGGTGTAACAGTTCAGGCGTGAAAATTAAGTAAAACATCTAGACAGTAAAGTTGGGAACTTCATATTTTATGTACACTAAATATTAATGTACACATTACAAAGATTGTATATCTAAGTAGGTATATATGGATAGATGCATGTATGAAACTCATTGCGTATAGCTGCGAGACTTGCGCACACCACAAAATTGGGAAAAAACTAAGTATTTCAAAACATGCTTATTAAGCAAAGACATTAAAATTTTATATGTACAATAGACGGGACATTGCGAACAAAATCGTGATCCGATACTTTGCACCTAGTGGTCTCAAGTCTCTCAGTCTAGTGACGTACGCCTGCGCGTCAAGTCGCATCGACGCAATCGTGTCCACCAAAAAAAATTTATTTAAAAAGAAATATGCCGAGTTGCGCATTGCGTTATTGCAAGTCTCGCTATGGTAGAACGACTGGATCTAGCTTCAGTTTATTTTCGTATGCATTATTTATATTTACTGAGTAATTTGAATCAAATAATTTTCATAATAGATCTAGAAAAATTCCTAATTTTGTAATAAACGCCATCTATTGCTGAATAGCCTTATTATTGCTGCAGTAAAATGAAAGTATAAGTGTTACCACTTTTCAACGAAATTTTTAACCAAATAATCGATTAATTTTAGTAACATTCAGTTCAAAATCGATCATGATTGTTAAATTGATTTTATAAAAGAGGATAATTATTATTAGAAAATGATATTTATAATGAAATACAGGATAATATAAGTTTACAACAAAAACATTGAGCAATGACTAATTACTGTTTTGTCATCACATCAGTGATCGGGTTAGATTTATAAAAAGCGTTCATTCTAATCACAAACATATCTTCTAAATATTCTTATTTTTGAGGTTTTTGGTGTTTTGTAAATAATCCTATAAAGTTAGTAATCCTTTAATTTATTTAAAAAATTGATTTCTTAGATCGGAGTTTTAGAGCAAAAATTGAAACAAAATTATCTTTGGTAGACTATGTATTTACGCTGATTTGAAACTACAACATATATTTTATCCGATCAATACAAAGAATATTTTTTTGTTTACGGTTAAATCAACACTGCTCAATTTCGAATGCCTGTCTAAATTAAAACGATGTTTCATTGCATTTTAATATCATCACTAGTAGAGAGAGTCGGGACACATTGATCGACGGCGTTCGACGGTTTGTCCATACAAAAAGAGAGCATGTGTGCTCCTTTTCAAGCGGCAAAGTGCGAAAGGCCGTCGAACAATGTGTCCAGATCCTTAGTGTGGCAAATTTTTTTAACAAAATTATAGTAAGAAGTGTCATTTTACTGCAGCTATTTAAAAGTCGGACTATACTGCCTTACAGAGATGTGATTCTGTTATCGATAATATTTATTGGTAAATAATAAATAACTTGTAAACAAAAGAGTAATAAAAATAATTTTGCTAAAAACGAAACGCAACCGACAATTGCAAACAACTATGCCCATTGTGACATAATAGGTCTACTTACACAAAAAGCAAATATAAAACACAAAAAACATAATAATTCGGCGGCAAAGCAGGCAAATTTAAATTTATTTTATTTTAACATGTACATTATCTACTTACATAAAAACACACACTGAAACTGATACCCTATCATAGATGGTGACACGGACAATGAATAGTAGCGAATAAAATATTTTTTGTTTTCTGAGACAAGTTTTCGATATTTTTTTATTTACCTTAATCCATGGATTGAAAATCGGATCTGGCAACACTAGCCACACTGGCCACCTACCGAGCGATAGCTGAATATATTTTGACAAATTTAATTCATATTTGCTATTTTTGTTTGCATTATGCCGCTCAAATTCTGCTATATTATGCTAGATGGCGTCAGTGAGACATGGGATCACAGTTTTTGTATGACATTTCTTTGCATAGCCTCTCTATTGTACCTATCTTAAATCTCTTTGTTATTAAGTTAATCTAACATCTCTAGACAGACAAACTGGGCACGGTAATTCTACCTGGGTGTGTCGCTTTGTTGTTTTGTTATGGATAATTATTATTATGAATTTAATCTCAAAATGTTACAATAAATAATCTTTCTTGGACATTGAAATAACATTTTCACAATATTTACTCGATGTTTCTAGCCAATAACCCTGTATTCTAGAACCATCGAACACATATTTTGATGAATAAGTAAGGTAAGAAAGGAAAGTTAGGTATACAAATACAAAATACAACGTTCTTATTCTTTTTCAACTGACAGTACCAGTTTTTGAACGTCAAAAAACAGTCCCCAAAAATCCAAGCCTTCACCAGTTCCTTGTGTTACAGCTGGGAAGAAAAACTGGCGCAACAAACTTCCCAGCAAGTACTTAGATGGGTTCCACCTTGTAGTAGCGATGTATATAAGTACTGGGTGACTTTATTTACCGTATAGACAAAAACAGGGTATTGTGACTGTCTGTCACTTAGACCTATTTAATCACAAATTATTATATTTATTTTGAAACTGGCACATGATTCGGGCCACTTAGAAACGCATTAAATCTCAATTCTATGGGATGACGGTTTGACACGTTACCCTAATAAATAACAAAATATCCTATTTCTTTAAAATTGTAAAACAATAGTGAACCTGTTGGAAACCCATTCCATTTACACTTTATGGGCAATTTACGTCACTTAAGTTGCACTTGAGGTGCAGTATTTTGTACGAATTCTAAGGACGACCCAAACCCATCACCAACATCTGGTTATCGTAAATATGGCCCCTGAACCGATGTTCCACGAAACGAGGGAAAGGGGCTCTGAAGTGGTGAGATGGTATGTGAGAAATTAGAACGAGTACAAAGGGGCAGTCGGGGTTGACCCGCTTTAGAGGACGGACTTGCGAGTCCAGGCTAGTTAAGTTAGGAGTTTGAGTGAACACTAGGAGACCACGAGAGTGAGTCGTTGACGTAGGCTAGACGAGCAGAGTCAGAACTTAGGCAATAGCAATAAAACTATGTGCCTGGTTGAGAGGACGTGAGGGCGTATTTAATACATTAAATAATATGTGTTGCTTTAGACTAGGTTATATTAGTCTAGTATAATGTGAGTAGCGTGTAAGGCGCGTGAATCTCAGTGTGTGTGAGTGAACGACTGGATCGGGTGAGTGTTGAATATTTATCCCTCCTTGTTCCTAAATGACTAAATCGAGGTACCCTACACATGCGTTTGGTTCTAGGGACTCGGGGAAAGCCCTCTATAGGACATGACACCTGGGCGAGCACACCGCTTATGGAAGGCTGAACCGAACTCGCATCTCGTTAGGGCCAATTTGAATTACAGTGCTACCTTGTAGTCTGTTGTTCTTGTTTACGAACACAAACCAACCAAACGTTAGTGATGGCTACCTTTCCCTATGGACTGACTAACTGCAGGATACCTTACATTGTACTTGATCTGCGCACACTTCCCGGGAGCGGGGGTAGGCTTCACCAAGTACCACTAACTGGATTGATAGTCGTTCTAAGGAACGTTAGAAGTTGTGTCTCGTTAAATCACACCCGGCCCCCGTAGGCCTCTTACTGATACAAAAAAATAATATTTAGCGAGACACATAATTTGGATGCCCAGATGGAAAGGCCCCAGTAGATAGATAGGCAAGAATGATTGCAAAACAGCCAATTACACTGCAAGCATCCTCGAACCTGGGTAGATTAAGGAAGTGCGAAGTGACGATTTAAAATAACCACTTCGGCGTATAGCCAGGCAATTCGTAAGGAATTCTACAACCGACTGACGATTGCGGTACGCTTGCACTAGTTTTGTATTATCTCAGTAAAGGGTGAGTAGTCCGTTATAAGGGGATATTATTACAGCACGCGTCCAGCACTTCTGGAGACGTGTCTCGCTCAATGGTAGAGGCACTTCGCAGTCCTTTACCTTAGGATTGAGTAAGACATGCTTGAGTATAGGGAACGTGTCCTGCTGGAACCGCAGCAGGTCCTCTCTAGGCCTATGTACGTAATTGTAGGACTGGCGGCACACGTACGACGTATCAGCTGTTGTAAAGCGGCCCTACGTCTCTGGGGTGGGTCAGATTATTGTAAGAACATACAGTAACGTAACTTAAAACAATGTAATCTCCAACGCAAGCGTTACGTGTCAATTACCCTTTTGTTTTCCTCTCATGTCTTCTAACTTTCATAATCAAAAGAAAAGTAGATTTCCTTTCCTTATTCATCTTATCAATGAATTCCCAACCTTATTTTATATTGAAATTGTTTCTTCCCCTCCTTGTTCCCCATCTTCCCAAGTCGGGACAAGGCAAAACACTTCTTGGGAATTCATTACAATCGGTGGGAGAGTGTCCAGTCTGGAGACGAGCTCTACAGAGTCGCACGGTGGCGGGGTGCGGCTCTTCCCCATTAGGGGGAACCGACCTAAACACTAATAATTAACATAATTAGGAAAAACGAAAATTTTATCAGCCTAGGGTCATTTAGGAACAGTCACAGTATCAAAAGGTGAACGGAATAGAAACCTATGGCACAGATCTAGACGGTAAAAAAAGTCAAATAAATAAAGGGAAATATTGAGATATAATGAACACTTTTTTTATTTAGCCTCTTAATTAACATTCTGGCCTTTTCTCACAGTTGGTCGCAGTAACTAAGCTAGAGCACTCCGACCAAATAGGTAAGGTTACGTTAGAACTGTGACCAACCGCTCGCGAGCCGAGCGAGCGAATCGAGCATTGTCGTGGCAGCGGCTGGCGACCGCTAAATCCAAGTTAATCGCAGTACCTACTTAGCCATTTATTAGTATTTATAGAGTCCCAAAATTTGAATTATGTGATGTTCAAAAAGAGGCGCAATCAATTAGTGTTAAATAATATTTTAAGAGCTCAAAATAGAATTATTAGAGGTTCGATTAAATACATGCCATAAATAAAAATGATGTGGACAGAAAATTGGTGTAAGCTATCAATAGAGTGATTGCCTAATATCACGATGCACGCAAGATGCACGCAAATGCGCAGGGCAATAAATTTTCTATGTAGACATAGCCATGCTTTCTCAAAAGGACATTTTCAAAATTTAGTTGGTTTTATTTTATAGCTTTCTCCGGCTTCAAATTACTTAGTCTAAATACCACAAATGGTTTTAATTTAATAAGAATTGTATGCCCGTTTATTTCGTCATATAAGGTACCTAGTGTCGAGTGGCTTAGGTATGAAAACTCTTTTTTTTCCTTTTGCAATACTAATCTTTACTTGCAAGCGTGAACACTCTAAAGAAAAGTCGCAGCGAAATGTGAAAATCTGAAAGTACCTACCCTACATACTAGGTATCATTTCGACCTGTCTCTCCTGTGCATAATGTCCACTGTCCATGCACAATCGCACCAGAGAACCAATTGATATCATGATCAAACAAAAAGTCAGTTCACAACAATGTTATGCTATTTACTTATGTTACGTTTCCTACAATTTCGAGCCTTTACCTTTATAATTATGTATATGTATGTGTGTGTATTGTGTTATGTATTGTGTGCAATACATAACACAATACACACACAAAAATTTAAATCAGTTCAGCGGTTTGAGCGTGAAGAGGTAACAGACACACAGACACACTTTCGCATTTATAATAGTATACATAAACAACAACTTACATAGGTACATACATAAAGTCACGCTTTTTTCCCATGGGGGTAGAACGAAACTACAGAACTTTCCTACCTATAGGTACCTAATTAATTAATAAAATTAATCTCGCTCTTAGGTTTTGTCTTCGTCCCTTTGTAAATATGCTAAGAGTGAAGTGTGTGTGTGGGGGTGTGTTGGGGTGTGTGTTATACGTATGTCGAATTGGCATATCCTACCGAGTTCCCACATTGCGGCACCAAACGTCGTGCCAACCTTATGCTAACTCTGCTTACCTCAATACGTAATTAGGTGCTCGTGCACTGTGCAGCTGCTGCGAAATATTATTGTTACTTCATAACAATTGTCTGCTCACTAATCGATGGACGTTTACATGATTTATTGATCATTACAATTAGGCACATTCCGAAATTAACTGCATAACGCTATTATTTATAATTCTTCATTGGTAACAAAAGACGTAAATTTCTTAACTGCTTATTTTACTAGCTATTGCCCGCGGTTTCACGCGCATCCTTAGAAAACTGCTACATGTTTCAGGATAACAAGTAACCTGTAGGTATGCTAATCCAGGTCGCAGTCTATCTCAAATATCCCAACATTAACACATTTTTTAATAACAGGCAGATAATTAGGTACATACTACCTGAATAGGATAACTAAAATTAACTGAATTAGTTTTGTAGTAGGTAGGTAGGTACTTAGGTATATGAAGGTCTTGTGTCTTGACTATGTCAACGTGCTTCGAACAGCCTTGTTCTCTCACTAATATTGACTTACTCATGTAGGTACGCTGTGTCTTACTTCTTATTGTGTGCTATCATTCACATACATATGCAGTCACAGTGGTACACCTAATATACGAACGAGGTCGTAGCAATAGCGCACGTCTTTGGGCAATGCACCTAGTGTAAATCGGGCAGTTGCGTAATTCATTAGCATGCGCTCGCGCGGAGGAACGATGAAAGTTCGCGTTTCAATAACAGTAATTATAAAGGTAAAGGTACGCATCTTTGTCTCGAAATTGTAGGAAATACGTTACATAAATAGCATAATATAGTAGGTACTGACTTTTTGTTTGATCATGATATCAGAAGGCCAATTCCCGTAATTAAAAACTTTCAAAATCTAGTCACAATCTCATCTCAGCGACAATCAATGAACAACTAATCATAGGAACCTACTCCTAATTAGTTCATAGGTACCTACTTGTATTATTTCAGTATCTACTATTACTTTCAGAAAGACAATTTGGAGGTCATAGCTGTAAATACCCCGTGAATAATATCTGTAATTGATTGATTACTTACAGGCATTTATCAATTATTATAGACTGATTCACAACTAAGATTACACCTAATACCTACCAATGAAAAATGTACCTACTTATGATTATGAATGACTTTGTGTCAAAACAATCTTCCATTGTAAAACGCCATGTAGATAAGTAGGTCGAAGTGGTATGACCTCAATAAGTAAGAACCTACCTAATAAAATAGTATTAAGTAAAAACTTAATACTAGTTTATCCTAACCTACTCACGAATTAAGGAACGGTGCCTGAAAAACGGAAGAAACAAATGCTAATGATAAATCTTCAGTCCTTTGTGTCAATTTATATTTACAAAAATCTGATTTGTATCTACAGAAAAATACTCATAAGCACATGAGCAAAATAAGAATGCTTGACACAATGACTTACTGACCACACCCCGGACACTCCATACAACGCTCGCAAAATAATTACCTACTACCACTACATTGACAAATGACGTTTGTATACGTGTAAATGTGTGCGTGAAATCTAGTAGGGCTGGCTGGCAGTACTCGGCAGTAGTGCGTAGGCGGCGCGGCGGCGGCGCTGCCCGAACGTATGCAACAAAACAATGGGGCGCCGCGCGCCGCGACACTAGGTACTCACAGAAATCTAATTAATAACATTTCTATTGTACTACTTTTCAAGTCGAAGAACGAATAGAACGTGAAAGAAAGATACATAACTAGGACAATAAAGAGAGAGAGCAATAATTTAATAGTTGGTATGTTAATATTACAGAAGTTTTAAATGTTCTAAAACGAAGATAACTTGGAAAATAAATGAATAATAGAGAAAATTATGAAAATAAATTATCACATTACTATTATTATATACTAGCTTTTATTTTTTATGGGTTTAAAGGATATTTGAGTTGCTGTTCCTTACCTTCTTTCATGTTTCGGGAACCGAAAGAAACTCCTGTCTTTATCGTTCCTCGATGAAGATAAGCATCCAAATAATGCACAAAATACAACCATCGTGATTAACACAAAATATAAAACTTTAAAAAAATAATGTGTTCGTGTATGCAGTAGGTAGGTACAGCGCTGCGGTTCTTGTGTATGCGAGCGCCATTGTTAAAGAGCAGGCGACGAACACATCGAAGTGCGGGGTGAGGTGCGGTAACTGATGTTAGTGCGGGGAAGGGAGTGGCCTTTCTGTACGTAGTACTTTAAGTATTCTGTGTTACTGACTATGTAGGTAATCGGGCGGCGGCTTCGCGGATTCGATTACTGTTTGATATTATTACCTATTTTAAGGAATATTTTATGGCCTACAGAAAGTAATTAGTTCCGGGTCTTTATTTAATGTCATGAATTTGTAAACCCCCACGATACCGGTGAAATAATCCCAGTTTGCTTAGGTACTAAGAAAAACAACCATTAGTGAGTAACCTATAAAGAAAAGAAACTATAATGCTGTAAATGGAGAAACATCTCGCTTTTGTAACGATTAGAGTAACGTCAACATTTCCATAGATATGTGTAAACTACGCATAAGTAGGTAGGTATACCACCTACTTCTTACAAGTTGTTAATTCTATATCGTGACAACTTAATACTTGAACTTTAAAAAATTAGATATACTTAATAATAACATTATCTTTTATCTTCTTACAATTAACAAATTTCAAGATCCGCGAACATGTCAATAAACTTTCCAAATGTCAAGGCCGAAAATTCGTCTGTTCATTTGTATAAAATATGGCTTTCATTAGGTAAACACTTTTAGAACGTTATTATTACCCTAAAGTCATAGTAGCCACAATCCTAATATTAGCAGAGAGAAGAAAAATATCTTATTATTTAAAGGGACTACATGACTTAACATGACCTAAAGCGCGGTCACTGTCGGACTGCATAAAAAAGAAAGAGAAGCGCGATGACACATCGCTGGTAATTTATTTCAAAATAGGTATGTAGCAATTATCTATTTACAAAAAATCTATTGTTTGGACTTAAAAATTAAAACCCTAGTGCTTTATTATGTTGCTTGTAGAATAATCTGACAAATCAGAATGATTGTATGTACCTATATTAGTATGGTTTTTATTGTAAAAATAAAGTTTTTAGAGGTATCTTCGTGACTTTTTTCTATCGTATCAAATTAGTTGTAAGTATTAAGTTTTCAACACACTAGGCAGGTATTGTAGGCTATCTATGAAGCCTCACCTCTTTTTGGTACAGGCTGGTTATAATTGAGGGCGTGTTCCATTCGAACGTTCAAGCGTGTGTCAAATATTCTGTTAGTGTTTTTTCTTGTATAAGAAGGAGGGCTAGTTTTAAGTTGATACGAAAAAGTCTCAAAATATAGCTGATGAAATCTTAGTTTAGTTTGATTTAATAAAAGGGCTCCCATCTTAGCTAGTCCCTATAGTATCGACCTAGCATATGTACCTATCCTGAAGAATATCATATATTTTTCTGATTTTGTTTCCTGATCATATACTTTTAGTCTATAAATAACTTGCGTTTTTTGCGTTTAGGTCCTGTAGTCCCCTTAAGCTAAATTAGTAACTGATCCACCAAACGAAATGACTGCGTCAAAAAAATGTACATGTATCTACTACATTACGTAAATCCTACCAACATTCCAGAAACGCATATCGATCTATGGCATTACATTAAATAAACGTTAATTTACCCACAAAATAATATCGGCTAGGAAGGCGACTACTTAATTATAAAACAATTCAATTCGTCACAAACGATTTGCTAAATTCGTTAATTTAGGTCGTGCCTATACGCAGAAGTAGGAACGATAATCACAAACTACGCACCTAAAAGTTACCAGAATAGACTCGAAATATTTGCTTTGAGCTGTAGGTAAGTAAGCTAATGATTTGTGGCAATTTAGGGTTTAATAATGAGACTCCAACCACAAAAACGTTGATGACGCTTGATAAATTATTTATGAATAAACGCGTAATTTTGTTACTACCTGTCAACTTATCTTGATCGCCGGTAAAGATCTTAGGTAGATATCGTTCCTACACAAAACTGAGAGTATAACCTAGGTACCTAGGCGATTTTGCTACAGGTTATTTACAAGCCTGAAGAAAGTAGACCCAAACCAGTTGGTAAAACTATAGGTTAAACATTCGCATCATCAGCTACTACTCAAAATAGTATTGAGCGTATAACTCATCAATAAAGGCTACCATACCTACATGGAGACATCAATCTGAAAGGACGAATCTGCGCCAGTTCGATCGATCGGATCGTAGTCGTTCCGGCCGTAAGTCTATAAACTACGGATGATTTCCACCAAACGGCTCGCACCGCATCGGATCGGAACGGATTTTACAATCTTTAAACGATATTAAATCGTGTACACACTATTTAAAGTCTATAATATTACCAAGCTGCGCACAGCAGCTTGACCGCGGGCGTCTTCCACAGCATGCGATCGTAGCCGAAAGTATACTGCGACGCGCGATCGGCTCCGTAGGCTTGTCGTCGTATCCGATCGAATCCTTTCGGCTGTCGTCCAATTTTTTTATTTTCCTCTTCTGTGTTTTATGATTATTTTCTTTTTTAACCGACGAAAAAACGGAGGAGGTTATCAATTCGACGCGTATATTTTTTTTTTTTTTTTTTTTTTTATGTATGATCACGCATAACTTTTTACAGAGCAGTCCGATTTTGATAATTCTTTTTTGATTAGAAAGGATATACCCCGAAGGTGGTCCCATATAAATTTGGAAAAAAAAATCCAACCCTAAGGGTAGGAAAACAGGGGATGATTGATAGTTTACTCACTGATTGTAATGTATGACCACGCATAACTTTTTACAGATTAGTCCGATTTTGATAATTCTTTTTTTAATGGATAGAACATACCTCGAAGTTGGTCCCATGTAAATTTGGAAAAAAAGAACCTACCCTAAGGGTGGGAAAATAGGGGTGATTTGTTGTTCATTCACAGATTTTAATGCTGAGCTGTGTATTACAATTAAAATTAAAGTCCTATCTATGTTGGTACATAAAGCCTGTTTTTTTAAGTATTTTACTATACAAAAAATAATAGTTAAAGTAGGATTATATAACAGTTAATATCTAAAGTAAGGTAGGTAGCCATTTTAAAAGTAATCAAAAATTAAGCATGCAGTAATAAGTAAATTATAGCCTTAGAAAATTATAAAATAAAAACTTTTTAACAAAAAAATTAAACCTCCGAAAAAACTGAAAAGCAAAAAATAAAAACCTTTTTTATTTTACCTTAATAAATAAGTTCTTAAACTAATGCAAGTATATCTAAAAAATGTTGAGTCGGCGCCAAACAATCAATGAACAAAGATCACTCAATTACCTTAAATTTATAGAAATAGCCAAATCAAATTAATAATGCAACGTGAAATCTCCAGCGCTAAATATTAACATTCCAAACAAAAAATGCGCTCTCCGCACGACCACTCGCAACGATATTAAGTTGCTTGTTTGGCGCCGACTCAAAATGTTTTAGGTATACTTGCATTAGTTTAAGAACTTATTTATTAAGGTAAAATAAAAAAGGTTTTTATTTTTTGCTTTTCAGTTTTTTCGGAGGTTTAATTTTTTTGTTAAAAAGTTTTTATCTCCTAATGCAATAGCCAACAATACTACGTGAACTTCAACCATTTTCAAAAATGAACACGTCAACACGTTAGGCATGATACTATTTGACTAGATGCAGAAACGGATACGTTCGCAAGTGACGTTCGGAGCCGATCGTATGCGTCGACATCCTGCCGGACGCAATCGGCTGTCGCCGCATCCGTTCGTATCTTTTTCGATCCTATGTGATACGAGCCGTTTGGCGGAAATCATCCTTTAGGTGATCGAGAAATTTTGGGGCTCTTACAACCATACGCTACGGATTTTGATCAGTGCAGATGGATCAGAAGGTAGACCTGACCATGTATGGACCGTAGCCTTAGCACAAGCAAAGGGAAAATACTTAATAAAAAACGTCACACATACCAGGTATAGCCATTCCCAGTTCAAGGTATTCCTTCACGGAGGGGCTGAGGAATGCCGGGGGAGCGGGAACGGTACCGGGCTCGGGGTCTGGAGCGTCCAGAGCCTGCGCAGGTTCACGCGACACCGCACCACCGTCAGCGCGGACTCGCTTCACCCGACCACCATCTTCAGACCCACCTGGAAAAAAATTAAGAGCCCGAGAAGATTGTGTCAATAGAAAGTTACTAAAACTATAACACACGAACACCGAGATCTCATTTGGATTTTATGTTCAGCTTTGATGAAAAAAGCTTGAACCATTCAATTGAAGATTATTTCAAAGCAAATACGGCAATTCGTAATTCAAAACGGTGAAGGAAAACATCGCGAGGAAACCGGCATGTCCTAGAACCGAAACTTCGAAGACATGTGACATCTACCAACCCGCACTGGGCCAGCGTGGTGGATTACGGCCCACTCCCTCTCACAGTGAGGAGGCCTGTGTCCCAGCAGTGGGAACATTATAGGCTGATTATGTATGTCATGTACGGCAATTCGTTGGTTAATTAATGATTCACCTAGGTACACTGAATGCAGGAGACTGTGAACCAGTGAGACAGCCATTGAGCTATGGTGTATAATACGTAGGTATTTGTCTGTTGAACATCATCCTTTAAATGCACGCAGTGAGCTCTGTCTTTTTTATCTGCTACATACGATTCAACATTAGCGATGTCAGGCCTAGTTTGCCATGCCATGCTAAGCCATGAGTCTCCACTTTGAAGAATTAGAACTCGAAAAATAAAAGATAGAGAGTCAAAATAACAACACAGTGGATCCCAAACGGTAATGAGGCTGGCCCAATAGGAGAGAGCGGGATGAACTCGACTCATTTCTTGAAGATTGGCAACATACTACAGTAGATGAAGGGAAGGGAGGCCTTTACCCAGTAGTGGGGCACAAACGGCTGATAAATGAATAAATAAGTCTGGAAGAAGGTGAAGAAAAGGGCTTTTATTATAAGTAGTTTATTAATTATTACACTGCCTTGTTCGTTATTTAACTGAATTGCATACAAGATAGATACATGTTTAAAGTTTGTGTAGAGACAGTAGGTATAAAGATATTCTCCGACAAGCTATTAATTACCTTTTGAAAGAAAAGGTTACTAAAACATTGAAGGCAAATACGATTGGTAGCTCTAAGTATAACATGATGAAACTTCGAAGTCGTTCTGCAGTAGCATAAGTATCATCAGCCTATAATGTTCCCACTACTGGAACACAGGCCTCCTCTTTGTGAGACGTTCTACAGTACTTATAAATATAACATTTTATAGTTGCTCACAGTTAAACTGCAATTTATGAAGAAAAATAAAATAAAATCTTGGGTTTGCTTACCGGTTATCACAAATAACGACAGCAGCACCGAATGAAATAAACTTAAAACCTTCCTTCCATACATCTTGAATATTAAAACAATTGTAATACCTATACAAATTCAATCACCAAAACGATATGTACCTAAACGCATGTTTAACTCAGCCGTGTCACAATCGAAAAAGCTTCAGTCGGCATTGAAGTAGATTGAAGGTCTCAGAAAAGGATTGACGAATTTCGTAATCAGACTTATGGCTGATTAATAACCGCGCCGGACGCGAGTATTGTATACGAGTTTATTTTTCTTGCATAGCGGTACAATTCGACGTGCGCTTTCGAAGGCAGCCGAGCGCGCAATGCTCATGCAACGCGCATAACATGAAGATTCTTTTCTGAGAGCCAAGCTGACCTCTAAACTTCCTCGACGGCTGTATCACGACACCATGGGAATATTGTGCGAAAGAGCTGTCCTTGCAAACATTACTTATATTTGAAAAATACCTATAGACATTCTAGTATATAGCTGCTTCTAGGTACTTACCTACCTTACATAGCTGTATACACAAGACATGTAGGTATCTCCCGAGATTCTCAAAATGACAGACTTGGTATTTTGTATTATACAGTATGGAAACCAAATATACCTACCTATTACCTAAATGCAAAAAAAAAACCGGCCAAGAGCGTGTCGGGCCACGCTCAGTGTAGGGTTCCGTAGTTTCCCGTCCGTCACAATAAGTTTTCCCACGTACAATTCGATAATACCCGACCCAATGTAATAAGTACCTACAGCGCCATCTCTCGGGGAATTGGGTTACTAATTAATACATAGACGTGCCAGAAGTTTTCGGTGGTAATTTTGGATTGCGAGAACCGATTTTAATAATTCTTTTTTTGTTTGAAAAAAGATACGTTCAGGATAATAAAATATGTAAACGAAGTTAAAAAAAATGCTTGCATATACGATTATACTACGAACTTAGTCCAGAAATGATTTTGTACAACTTTTTGTCTTTTTTGTACAAAAACTGTTGTTTCTATCAAGTTCAAAATAATTTTCCTAGAAAGTCCTTATAAAGTTTTATTTTTCAGATTTTTTTCATATTTTCTAAACTTATGGTTCAAAAGTTAGAGGGGGGGGACACCTTGTTTTTTACTTTTGGAGCGATTATTTCCGAAATTATTGACATTATCAAAAAATGATTTTAGTAAACCCCTATTCATTTTTAAATACCTTTCCAACAATATATCACGCGTTAGGGTAGAAATTAAAAAAAAAATCACTTCCCACTTTACATATAGGGGGGCTACCCTAATAAAACATTTTTTTCCAATTTTTATTTTACCACTTTGTCGGCGTGATTGATATACATATTGGTACCAAATTTCAGCTTTCTAGTGCTAACGGTCACAGAGATTAAGCGAGGACGGACAGACGGACGGACGGACAGACAGACATGGCGAAACTATAAGGGTTCCTAGTTGACTACGGAACCCTAATGAACAAAATTTCGTTATTGAAGTGAAAACTTCTTTAGCGGCGTTGAACACTTTTTGTAATGGGTAAAAAATGTTAAACTCGCGTCAGGGCATCGCGTCAGGACACGTGACCGTCAGGAGAGATTCCCCCCCCCCCCATCTCTCTACGGCGGCACCAACCGAAGTGAACCAAGTGAGACACGATAATGGATGGATGGATGGTGATGGTGATGGCGATGGTGATGGCGATGGTGATGGAGATGGCGATGGCGATGGTGATGTGATGTGATGGTGATGGTGGACGCGGACGCGGACGCGGACGTGGATGGACAGCTGATGGCTCGACCGTCTGTGTAGTAGCCACACTGCTGTGTATTCGTAAAATTCGTGTATATAAAGTGTTTCAAAAAATGGAAATTGAACAAAGTGCATCGATTAATGAAAAAAGTGACGCAGAAATAGTGAAAAAAACTTAGTTATATTAATTCAATTAATAATTGATTTATTTCAACGTTAATATTCAAGTTTTCACTTCCGCCGGCACTCCCGGAGTGCAACCCGTCTTTTTTTTTTGTATAGGTATCGTCAGAAAAGGCGATAACAAGTACCTATGTGATAAGACGTATAATTTGTTGCATATTGTGGTTTTCATGTATGTACCTAACTGTCTTTTAATTTTTACTAGCTGCGCCCCGCGGTTTCACCACAGTATAATATACAGTAAAACATCTTCATACAAACGTGCCGCTCTCGGTTTGAATGTGTGCGTGCGCGCCGCGCGCCATGTCGGCACGCGATTTCACGCACACGCTAGCATAATATATGAGGGAATAAGGTGGCGGCAGTGCGGGCTGTGCAGCGCGACTGTGAGCACGCGCGTACGCTACATGACCGCTTGCGTTCGTCAACTCTCGCCGGCGGCGGCCACTTAAGGCGAATGGTTACGCCAAACTTTAAAGTAGACCTCTCTTTGAAGGCCTACTTCTCCCAAATGGATAGCCCAAATATATTAAAAAAAATATATGATATGTGACATATGTTTACAAATATAATTTAAGTTTGATTTTTTTAATGTTACTGTTAGTTTTAACAATAAAAAATCACATCCATCCTCTTATTTTACGCAAGAATTTTCTTTCTACTTTCAAACGCCTGAAGCGATTTTGATGATTCTTTCACCAAATTATAGCAAATTTAATGGTTTATAAAAATTAAGTTTGTTTTTTTAATAATTATTATTTATGTGGGAAAAAATCAATAACACTACGGTTTTACCTATACGGGCGCGAGCAGCAGCCGCCCGGTCAGTCTCGCTGTATCGTTCGCACGGGGAGGTTGTGTCGCATGTCGGCTCGCTCCGATCTGCATTTTTGTGGCAAAGACTAAATAGCGCAGATACACTCGGACTGTTCGTTTACGCTTGGACGTTGATAGTATTAGTAGTAGTGATAGTTTGTTTGCGAGTGGACGCTATATTATTGTCTATTGAATATATTACTGATGATTATATTACTAATATAATAATAATATCAATAAAACACGTTTATTCAGTATACATATCATTTATTCACGTATACAGTTTATAAAAATATACAATTACAAAAAAAAAATTAAAACTAACTTATGACTAATACCGCTCTTAACAGTGGTAGTTTTTAGGGTTCCGTACCGAAAAGGTAAAAACGGGACCTTATTACTAAGACTCCTCTCTCCGTCTGTCTGTCTGTCTGTATCTGTGGCTGTATCTCACGAACCGTGATAGCCAGAAGAAGGGTTATGCACATATTATGTATGTATGTATAATTGTTTGGCACGCTCTGCGGCCTGAACGGCTCGATGGATTTTAGCTTGAGAGGTGTCGTTAGATTCGTATGTACTGTGACAGTGACACTGGGTATATCAAAATAAAAAATACAAAATGGCGGCTTTTTAGCGCAATATTATTTCTTCAAAATTTTTTTTTTCTCATAACCTGTCGAGTGGGGTATCAAAATAAAAGGTTTTAAAAGGTGATTACAAAAATATATACAACTTATAATATGGTAAAAACTAATTCAAAGTGACAAATCGTATAAAACACCTACCAATAACTAAATCGTCTGCGAAATCTTTCACATTTGTAAACTAAAAAGCAGGAAATAAAAAAATTAAAAAACCCGACTGCAACCTTATACTAAAACTAACTGAAAAGCTAAAAACAAGCCCATTTTAAATTAAATAAAAGTTGGAAGCAGGCGGGACCCATTTGAGTTTGAAACTATAATAATGGTATTCTTCTGGCAATCACGGTTCGTGAGATACAGCCCGGTGACAGACAGACAGACGGACAGAGGAGTCTTAGTAATACGGTCCTGTTTTTACCCTTTGGGTACGGAACCCTAAAAACTACCACTGTTAAAAGCGGTATTAGTCATAACTAAGTTTTTTTTTTTGTAATTGTATTTTTATATAATCTGTATACGTGAAAAAACGAACTGTATACTAAATAAACGTTTTTTATTGATATTAATAATTATTATTTTTTATTTGTCTCTAAGAAAGCAGAATTTTTACTGTACAATAGCATTCATACTCACAACATAAGTATTGTACGTGGGAACACCCAAATACTCCGAAATATTTTATTCCGAATTTCGATGTTCCGATTTTCAAAAGTCCGAATTTCATAATACCTAAGAATCATAATGTCTATTATTAAAAATCACGAAATTTATTTTACCGAAAGTCATAAATGCGACTTGTTTGTTTTCCGATTTTCATATATTCGAAGAATCAAATGCTCGATGGGTTCTCGGTCCGAAAAACGACATTCCGATTTTCAATACTCCGAATTATTTCCGTTACCGCACCCGAACTTAACGAACGCAATAGACGACGTAGGATGCAAGAGCGAGCGAAGGGCACCCCGAGGTTCGGTTTGGTTAGGTTACTTTAAACCCTTTACACAGAAATAGGGGCCCCGCGAAGCGGGGCTCCGTCGACATAGGATGCAAGAGCGAGCGAAGGGCACCCCGAGGTTCGGTTTGGTTAGGTTATTTTAAACCCTTTACTCAGAAATAGGGGCCCCGCGAAGCGGGGCACCGTCAACATAGGATGCAAGAGCGAGCGAAGGGCACCCCGAGGTTCGGTTTGGTTAGGTCACTTTAAACCCAGAAATAGGGGCTATATTGTTGGTTTTGTGCCATCTGTATTCTTACAATTGGAAATATGTGTTTATTTGTCTTGCTATTCAGTTTTACAAAGCGTTATTATTTCGGAATTCTAATTGATCGGTATTTTAATAATCGGAATTCGTATTTTTGATGTTTCGAATTATCATTAAGTCGGACTTTTTGTTATTCGATTTATTGAAACTCGGTAATTTGAGAATAGTAATTATAAACGTTAGGGCTATTGAAATTTCGGAATTATTAAAATAGGATAAATGATAAATCGGAGTTGTTATAAAAGGAATTTTGAACCATTCGGAATTATGAAAATCGGTATTTTGAAATTCGTATTTGTGACTTTCGGAATAAAGTTTTTCGTATTAATGTAGTGTACCCATTGTACGTATTCTCGATCCATCTACACTCAGTAGGTAGCGTCATAAAACTGCCTAAGACAAAATGCGTCCCACGCCGCATCTGCATGCGCTACGTACGAGTACGACACTCTTTGACATTGGGGAGGTAAGCGGGCGCGCGGGGTGAGGCACTGGGTTCGCCTATGCTCCGCCCAAACGCTCAAGGACATTCGAGGCTATAATCGCCTTAAATTACGAGTATCATGAGTTCAAAAAGGGGAAAAAAATATTGTAGTGTTTTCGGGTGCCTCAATAATGATTTCGCAAACCCGGACTTATCATTCTTCATAGTTCCTACTCAACCAGAAATGTAAGTACCTACTTATACTTAAATATTATTATAAAATGTGGTATTGTATTGTTTATTTCACAGTTTATTTGCTTTATTAAGAGCGTAGCCGAGTCGCATTTTTCCATATAAATGTATTCCCAAATTTACTTTCTGAATACTATGTTTAGAGCTAAAGTTTATTTTAAGAAGTCTAGTTTTTAACCGACTTCTAAAAAAGGAGGAGGTTCTCAATTCGAATGTTTGTATTTTTTTTTTTATGTTTGTTCCCGCATAACTCCGTTGCTTGCCAACCGATTTGAAAAATTCTTTTTTTGTTGGAAAGGGTATACCTACTTCCCAAATGGTCCCATGAAAATTTTATCGAAATCGGACAAGCGGTTTTTGAAAAATCAACAACAATCTAAAAATGTATCTACATTGTCTACATTAACGATCTTTTTGTTTACTTTTTTGTGGGGTAGGTACAACTAAAAATTGAAAAATAAAAACTTTTTTACAAAAAAAAAAACAACCGACTTCAAAAAAAAAACACTACAAAGTGATAAATAACTTTAATTTCGGAAGTCGGTGTCAAAAAACGAAAATGCGGAACCAACGACACCGGCTTCCGAAATTAAAGTTATTTATCACTTTGTAGTGTTTTTTTTTTGAAGTCGGTTGTTTTTTTTTTTTGTAAAAAAGTTTTTATATTATAAAACAGAGGATTGAGTACGAAACATCGTTTAGGTAAACGTATTTGTCGCGTATAGTTGTAATAAGGGCAATTTCACAATAATTAATATTGCAAATTAATTACTATTGAAATTATTATTTTTTCTATTGTCTGATGTGTTGTTCAATCCAAATATGGTGTCTTAATCATAATATTAACTTAACAAAATTACAGTAACATGTGACCGACTAACGCTTAGGGTTGCTTTACGTCGACGTTAATCAACGAGCGTGTAATTTAAGTGTAGAATCTAGATACACCCATTACAGGAATTACGGCAAAGATCAAAATTTACTCATGATCCCACCTGATGATTTTGTCGATAATGTAGAAAGGATGGAGCAGGTGTTTCGCAAAGCGTTCGAAAAGGACCACATCAACATTAAAATTGGCCGGTCAATTTACGATCAACTGAATGATATAGAATTTAAGATGCCCTGTCCATGCTTTCCCAAAAGCTTTTTACAAAAACTTTACATAAGAATGAGAATTTACTTTACATTAACAAATAATAATAAAGCGTTCCGGACGTGCAGAAACAGGAGAAAAATTTTCTCGGTATCAAATTTGTAACTTAGTATAATAAATGTTATGTGAATAAAGGCTTTTTATTTTTACTAAATTTATAAATTGGTAAAATATTCAATCATAATATGCTTTTTATTTCATAAATTTAGATCAAGTGCTGCTTGTTCGAAAATATTAACTAAAAGTAAAAGTGACAACCCTGGGGATCAACGCAAGAGTAGGCTAATAACTCGGCGGGCGGCCTTAGATTACTTACTGTATATTATACTGTGGTTTCACCCGCATAAGTGTCGATCCCTTGGAAATATCGGGATAAAAAGTATCCTATGTGTTATTCTGATGTATAAGCTATATTACTGTAAAGTTTCATCAAAATCCGTTCAGGAGTTTTTGCGTTAATGAGTAGCAAACATCCTCACAACCTTTCGCCTTTATAATATTAGTGTAATGTGATGTGATAGTGTGATATTGTGAAGTGTGATATAATATAATATAATATATAATTAAAGTGTGAAGTGTGATATATTATATATATTAGTAGGCAGTAGGATAGAATTACACCTACAGAAGTGGATAAGTACCCATATTTTGCGAATCGAAGAGGTGTACCTAAAGCTCTTTGCCTACCTACCTACCTTAGCCTTGTCGATGGCGATCTAAATTGAGTCGACCCAGAATTCGTCAAACTACAGTCTTTAGGTACAGTATAGTTATGTGTAGGTTAAGCTTATTATAAACAAATGAAAAATTAAGATAAGTACCGTACCGTAAAATGTTGTAACTTTGCCTGGATTTTGACGTTTTTTGTTCGTATCTCTGATCCTATTTATTATTAGGTACGGCTTTTAACACTCTCCCTGACGACAATATGTAAAACTTTTTAAGTTCGGGAAGCCATGGGAGTCGCCGGCGGGTCCCAAAGTTTCTGCTTGTAAACGCCGTGAGTCAAAAGTCAAAATTATTACAGGAGGCCGTAGGATACGCCGGGCGGCGGGTCCAAAAAAAAGTGCTTTGGCCTGCTGAACAAATTTTTTTGGGGGTCGCCAGCGGTTCCAATGGCAGAGAGGGAGAGTGTTAAAAACTTTCAGATGAAAAACAGACCTTATGCCTTGCCAGGTAGAATCCAAATCTATTTAAATCATGCCGTTATTCAGAATAATTACAAACACTAGTCGTAGGCAAAGTTATAGGTAAAAGACACAACATCTCAATAAATATATTGTTGACCTTTTTAGTCTTTTTTTTCCGTGTACATGAGATACCGTGCTTGTCCCCGGCAGTTAGATTATTGCCATGATGGTAATATACAGGGTGAAAATTAATTCATGGGCATCCTTTTAAGGGGTCATTGTAATCATCATTATGAACAACTTTTACTTTGGGATCAAACCTTAAATCGCGAAAAAAAATCAGCTCTTCCCTACATTTTGACGAGTTATGTGAACATAAATGCAAGGAACAGCTGATTTTTTTTCGCGATTTTAGGTTTAGTCCCATAGTAAAAGTTGTTCGTCCAGTAGTCGCCATATTACCTATTGTGAAAATGAAAAAAATTAAAGTCAACAAACTATGTCAAGTGGGGTATCGATGTTGAATAGGTACTTAATAAAAATAATTTTTACCTGACTGCGGCGAAGCCCAAAAGGAGGGTTATGTGTTTGACCTGTATGTATGTATGTCCGTTTCTTTGTTTCCTCGTAACTCCTAAACCAGGGTTTCTTAAAGTGGGGTCCACGGACCCTCAGGGGGTCCGTGGCGTATGTGTCAGGGGTCCGCGGTAGCTTAGTTAAACCTTAACATACTTATCAGGAGAAGCAAATAACTTTGCGAATTTTCCGATGTTGGAAGAGTTGGTGCCACAAGGTGAAGGAAACACTAATAAAATGGTTCAAAAAGAAGTTTCAAAGCATCTGGAAACATTGCAAATGTCTTTTGAAGGTTATTTCAGCTCAGAACAGCTTGATAAAGAAACATGGGTGCGTAGTCCATTTTTGATTGATATGGGAATGGGTACTATCAGTGATGAAGATCTTATTAAAGATGACTTAATTGACTGAAAGAGCAGTGGTGGCCCAGTGGTATCAGCCGCGACTTACGAGTTGTAGGTCGTAGGTTCGAACCCAGACAGGCGCTTTACTTTGTGTAAATTATTTCATCACCACTGCTCTCAAAACGGTGAAGGAAAACATCGTGAGGAAACCGGCATGTCCTAGAACCAAAAATTCAAAGACATGTGACATCTACCAACCCGCACTGGGCCCGCGTGGTGGATTACGGCCCACTCCCTCTCACAGAGAGGAGGCCTGTGTCCCAGCAGTGGGAACATTGTAGGCTGATGATGATGATGAATTGACATGAGGTCTAAAGAAGTTTTAAAAACAGAGTGTCATGCAAAAGATCTTGGTGAGTTTTGGTGTTCTTTGAGCCAAGCTTACCCTCTTCTCGTCAAGCGAGCTATGTCCGTTCTGATACCATTTGCTACTACGTACCTCTGTGAAGCAGGATTCTCCGTTCTAGTTTCGATTAAAACAAAGAATCGCAATCGATTGAACGTCGCAGATGACATGAGGCTTGCTTTGTCGAAGACTGTTCCACAGTTTAACCTTCTTATTGAGGCCAAGCAGCAGCATCCTTCTCATTAACATTAACAGTACCTACTAAAACTAACAAAAAAGTGTGATTTTTAATATAATACATAATTATTACATAAACAAGGTTTGTTTTCTTTTCCTATAATATTGTTTGACAGGGGTCCGTGGAGGTTTTAAATTCTGGAAAGGGGTCCGTGACTGCTAAAAGTTTAACCTTTCAAACCCTGTCCTAAACGAATGAACGGATTTGGATAAATTATACGTCTTTAGATTTGTCTTGGTGGCGCGAGTGTCACTGGCTACATGAAAATCAAAAACACAATAAAATGGCGGTTTTGGGGTGCCATATTGTGGCGTTCGAATTATTTTTTTCTTCTAATACCATCGAGTGGGATATGAAAATGAAGGGTTTTAAAAGGTAATTTCAAAAATATATTCAACTTATATGGTTAAAAGTAATTCGAAGTGACAAAACGTAAAAAACGAAATAAAAAAATTAAATAAAATCTTTCACATTTGTAAACTAAAAAGCTGAAATTTATATTTTCAAACTCAAATGGGTCCCGCGCCTGCTTCCAACTTTTATTTAATTTAAAATGGGCTTGTTTTTAGCTTTTCAGTTTTTTTAACTTACGTTTTTACAGCAGTCGGGTTTTTTACTTTTTTTAATTACTTTTTTTTTAGTTTTAGCAATACTGGCTCGTAATAATTACTAATACTAATAACTTAAGACAGAAGGTCCCTTAAGAAGGGTCTGAATAAATTAACCGACTTGGTATTTCATGGATCTCACAACTTTTTACGGTAGAAGAACTGAGTTGCGAGTCTTGGTTTTTTTTACAAGTTATGTTTTTGATGGCATTATAATTTCTGTTTATAGTTTAGTAGTTAGTAGTGTTTGCATAGTACAGACGCCAGCACATCAACCTACCCGAAACTGTCAAATTTTCCCAATCAACTTTGAACCTTATGTTGTAGTACTAAAGTTGAAAATCGTAGTAGGTTGATGTGCTGGCGTCTGTACATTCAATTCAATCAACCATACACACACACACATTCATTTCAATCAATTATTTCAATCAACAATTTCAATATTATATTTTTCCATATTATTCAACTAATTGTAAATAGTTTTATAGTTCTTTTCAAAATACAAAAATTGAACGTCGATTTCCACGGTTGAAATATCGATTCACTAAATCGATTCTTCGATTACCTAATCGATTTCAGATCGACCCTAGGCGAAGCGAAGTGTCGGACGTCGACGTCGGCTCACGTCGCGTCGTCGGTGTTGATGTCGACTGTTTTTAACGACTTCTAAAAAAGGAGGAGGTTCTCAATTCGAATGTTTGTATTTTTTTTTTGTTTTTTTTTTTATGTTTGTTCGCGCATAACTCCGTTGCTTGCCAACCGATTTGAAAAATTCTTTTTTTTGTTGGAAAGGGTATACTTCCCGAATGGTCCCATGAAAATTTTATCGAAATCGGACAAGCGGTTTTTGAAAAATCAACAAAAATCTAAAAAATTATCTACATTGTCTACATTAACGATCTTTTCGTTTACTTTTTTGTGGGGTAGGTACAACTAAAAAGTGAAAAGTAAAAACTTTTTTATAAAAAAAAAAACAACCGACTTCAAAAAAAACTACAAATTGATAAATAACTTTAATTTCGGAAGTCGGTGTCAAAAAACGAAAATGCGGAACCAACGACACCGACTTCCGAAAGTTATTTATCACTTTGTAGTGTTTTTTTTTTAAGTCGCTTGTTTTTTTTTTTAGTTGGTTACTTTGAGGTTACTATACTCAATACTCTATGGTTCTTTCTTGTCTGTGCAGTCTGTGGTTCTAGTTCTATCACGTTCTATCCCAGTGGTCTCGAACCTACCGATTTTTCGGTATTTTTTACCGATATGGAACCGGTTCTACCGAAATACCGAAATGTAAACAATTTTTCACGATTTCTGAGAATACGAGGTTGTAACCCGGCCCTTGAGTAGCTTACAGAAATGAATTGGAAACAAGCAGATGATGGTTTCTAATTGAACTATACTACTCACCACCGTGCTAAAGTAAAGGGTTTAGCCGTCCTTCCATAAGCAAACTGCCCCCGATAGGAACCTATATCGTAACCTATATTATATTGTAAAGGGTACTAATAGTAGTTCATCGCGTAGATATTAGCTCTATATCTTAGGTAATTGAGGAGCTATTTGAAAAAAAGTGTCCGGAGACGACTTTTTTTCAAAGTGATATATCTCTGTTGATTTCAAAGCTAGAAAAATAAAACCAATTCCAGTGTTTATGGTACACTTTACAGTTTATTTTATATAAATTTTCATGAGCCAAGCTTAAATAAAAATATTAAAAAAATGCAAATATTTTTTTTTTATTAATTTCTATCAGATCGAATTGAATTACCACTTTGAAAAAAATATATAATAATTGTCTATACCTTGCCTAACAGCATGCCAAGTTTCATTAAAATCCGTAAGGTGCAACATGATGAAAAAAAAAAAAGTAAGTGGACCACCGTATGACTACTTTGTTGACGCTTTTAACTTTTAATTTTTCAATAATCTAGTATTTAATTAAATCGTATTGCATATTTGATTTTTCAATATTGGGCATGAAAGGTTTAAAAGAAAATGGAAGGGTTTTTTCTCAGTAATAGTTAAATCCATATTAATAAAAAATAGCTTTTATTAGTCATCATCACTATTTTCATCAATCATGATCATGATCTTTATTTATAGAAAAAACACTGGATAATATTTCTGCTTAGCGAACTATATGCGATTTATATCTTGCATTTGATAAATAACATATAATTGCTGCCACGTGAGAGCAACACCTAACTGTTCGATTTCCTTTTGCACAGTTACAGCAATAACGCCGAATATCTTCGTGGCTTTTTCCATTGGGGTTGTAGTCAGTGTAACATCTGTAGGTTTTGCTATTAATGTGTCGCGATTGTACTTGCACTTTTAAAATGTTACGAGGTGTCCTGCGTGAGCGACGAATACGACGCGACGTAATGCGACGCGATGCTACACGCGACAAATGTCCTACGTGATTTTGTTCATTACTTCTCGAATCATGGAGAGGTACATTACAATTTTAACAGGAAACCGTCAATGGGGACAACGGGAATACATTTTAATTATTTTTATTGAGTTCCGAATGGGGACAACGGGAACAGACGGAAAGTTCATACCTATGTAGTTCGTGGTGTCGCGTCTGGTCGCTCTAAAAACAAGTACGCGTTACGTCGCGTCTCGCCGCAGACTGTCATATAGGCCGCAAGCAGTGTATGCCGTTGAGTTGATCGCGTTCGTCGCGTTCGCAGCGTCGCGTCGCGTCGTATTCGTCGCCCACGTAGGATATCGCCTTAGGTTTATTGTTAGGGCTCCCACACATAAACACGATACGACGCCGCGTCGTGTTACGACGTATATGATTTAGTGTTTTATTAGTGACGTATCATTCAAACCGGGAAAAGTGGAAAGAGGGAAGGGAGGTCTTTGCTCTGCAGACCCTGCAGTGAGACAACACAGGCTTATAATAATAATAAGTCATTCAAACGGTGAAACGATGCTGCGTCGTAGCACGACGCGACGTCGTATCGTGTTTATGTGTGGGAGCCCTTAGGCGTTATTGCTGTAACTGTGCAAAAGGAAATCGAACAGTTAGGTGTTGCTCTCACGTGGCAGCAATTATATGTTATTTATCAAATGCAAGATATAAATCGCATATAGTTCGCTAAGCAGAAATATTATCCAGTGTTTTTTCTATAAATAAAGATCATGATCATGATTGATGAAAATAGTGATGATGACTAATAAAAGCTATTTTTTATTAATATGGATTTAACTATTACTGAGAAAAAACCCTTCCATTTTCTTTTAAACCTTTCATGCCCAATATTGAAAAATCAAATATGCAATACGATTTAATTAAATACTAGATTATTGAAAAATTAAAAGTTAAAAGCGTCAACAAAGTAGTCATACGGTGGTCCACTTACTTTTATTATTTTTTTTCATCATGTTGCACCTTACGGATTTTAATGAAACTTGGCATGCTGTTAGGCAAAGTATAGACAATTATTATATATTTTTTTCAAAGTGGTAAATCAATTCGATCTGATAGAAATGAATTAAAAAAAAAATTATTTGCTTTTTTTTAATATTTTTATTTAAGATTGGCTCATGAAAATTTATATAAAATAAACTGTAAAGTGTACCATAAACACTGGAATTGTTTTTATTTTTCTAGCTTTGAAATCAACAGAGATATATCACTTTGAAAAAAAGTCGTCTCCGGACACTTTTTTTCAAATAGCTCCTCAATTACCTAAGATATAGAGCTAATATCTACGCGATGAACTACTATTAGTACCCTCTACAATATAACATAGGTTACGATATAGGTTCCTATCGGGGGCAGTTTGCTTATGGAAGGACGGCTAAACCCTTTATAGGGTATATTCTGCTGGGAAAAGATTCAATTAAACAAGTACCTTCTTACACAATACAAAGTTTATTGGAATCATACAAAATTAAGGTACACAAAGGTAAATTAAGGTAAGGTAAATTAAGGTATATTGTGTAAGAAGGTACCTACTTGTTTAATTGAATCTTTTCCTAGCAGAATATACCCTATAAATTTACTTTAGCACGGTGGTGAGTAGTATAGTTCAAATAGAAACCATCATCAGCTTGTTTCCAATTCATTCAAATTAACAACCCTAGCTCATCGTACATGGGTAGACCTATTTGGACTGTGCTCATATGGGGAAAATAAGTAATATGCTAAGCAAACCCGAGACACAATATCTTTACAACAACTGGTCTTAACACCTAGTTTTTTACAAAAGGGCTGACTCTCATAGGTTAAATTATAATCTTACACTGATAACCTCTCAGTTTTGAACTCAGTCAGTTGACGTCAGTTTTAAACTCAATCAGTTGACGTCAGTTTTGAACTCAATCAGTTGATGTCAGTTTTGAACTCAATCAGTTGACGGATCGTCGGTCCTTGGCTTCGCTCACAGGAGAATCCTGTGAGCGCACGCGAACGCAGCCTACGGACTAGATGGTGACGCTCTCGTTACCTGGAGTGGCGAACTTCCCTCCTCACCGAGATTCGGCTAAGTAAGGCCTTCCTGAACGTCGGATGACCACACCGCAAGGGATAATCTTAAAGCCGCCTGCGCTCTGATGAATTCCAAATCATCACACAACGGCGCAACATCAGGGCATCAATTTACCACGCATAGCACCAATCAAAAGAAGGCTAGCATATCGTGTTCTTGATCGTAAAAGACCGGACACAGAACACCGTTTTTTTCCAAACCAATCTGACAGTTTCTCGAATAATCTTCCACAGACGATATAAGATTATTATCGATTTTTATCTTTAATACATTCGACATGGTTTTTTTTTATTAAGAATATGGTGAATTATGTATGTTTGTTTATTTGTTTTAATTAACTAATAAACCTGTAATTAATTTACTAAACACAAAGACACCAACGCCATCTTGCGTCACGTAAACCATCATGACGTTCGCCCGCTGCTATTCCACGACAAATGTCGCTACTATTTAGTTTTGCAACGTCACAAGTCACAAGGTTCTTACGATTATTTACCGTTTTTTACATTTTTGAACAGGCAACTCATTTCATTTTGTCTATGATTCATGGGTATTGTATTCTCCTAAATTTATTTATTTATACCAGCTAACTGCCATTACAGGGCTTAACCTAATGCGACAGTTAAGAACGTAAACTTATAACCTGAACTAATAACCTAAGCTATATATTTACATTAACCAAATTATATAAAATTAAAAATAACATTATTACACCAAATCAAACAATTTTATATAAAATAAATACCGTAAATATAATTTTTAAATATGTATTATTTTGCTTGTAGCATAATATTAGGTCCTTACATATGAAATTGGCGTTTTTCGTACTGGCCACTTTAATCACGAATTTCTCCTCTTTGGTAAGGAATTCCAAATTCAAATTTGTACAGCTATTTACTCATGTATTTGTGCTTCGATGACCGTCATTCATTTGTTTTTTTTCTTCTGTTTTTTCTGTTTGCGTCACTCATTTTACAAAATGGAAAATTTAAAATATCGCATTATTTACGAGTACGAGTTCCGCCGTGGCACTAGTGCTGCGGAAACGACTCGAAGGGTGAATGATGTGTATGGCGGTCATGTTGCAAAAGAAAACACAGTTCGTTTTTGGTTCCAACGTTTTCGTTCTGGAAATTTCGACCTGCAGAACAAGCCCCGTGGACGGCCTGAGACCCAAGTTGATAATGGAGAATTGAAGGCTATTGTGGAAGCGGACCCATCGCAAACCACGTCCGAGTTAGCTGCAGGCTTCGATGTTAGTGATAAAACTGTTTTAATTCACTTGAAGCAAATTGGGAAGATTAAAAAGCTTGAAAGGTGGGTACCTCACGAATTGACTGAAGCAAACCGGCAAACGCGCGTCGACTGCTGCGTTACATTACTGAACCGGCACAACAATGAAGGTATTTTAAACCGAATCATTACCTGTGATGAAAAATGGATTCTTTACGATAATCGGAAGCGCTCAGCGCAATGGTTGGATCCTGGCCAGCCAGCCAAATCCTGCCCCAAGCGAAAATTAACCCCAAAAAAGTAACTTGTAAGCGTTTGGTGGACTAGTGCCGGTATTGTTCATTACAGTTTTCTCAAATCTGGCCAGACTATTACAGCTGATGTCTATTGTCAGCAATTACAAACCATGATGGAAAAGCTAGCGGCTAAACAACCAAGGCTGGTCAATCGCTCCACGCCACTGCTGCTTCACGACAACGCCAGACCACACACTGCGCAACAGACGGCTACCAAATTAGAAGAGCTTGAATTGGAATGTCTTAGACATCCTCCGTACTCCCCGGACCTTGCTCCAACAGATTACCATTTTTTTCGCAATTTGGATAACTTTTTGCAAGGGAAAAAATTCAACTCCGATGGGGCAGTCCAAATCGCCTTCAAAGATTTTATTGATTCCCGTCCGACTGGTTTTTTTAGTAAAGGGATCAATGAACTACCTATAAGATGGCAAAAGTGCATTGAAAACAATGGTTCATACTTTGATTAATTAAATATATTATATTAAAAAATATTCGACTTTTTGTTCCTTCCATACAAAACGCCAATTTCATATGTAAGGACCTAATATAAATAGTAATACCCTTGCGAATTCACTCACACAACATGTAAACACATCAATCTGAGCTTGAAGGTCGTTCCTAAACCCCACCGATTTTGAAAAAATTATACCTAAGTTTAGGGGAATACCTTTTTATTTTAGTTTTAGGGGATACCCCAAGTTGATTCGCTAGCCTATACAATGTAAGCGAAAATTCAGACTTTATCTTTTCGTTTGCTCGCTCTCGTCAAGTTGTCACTTTTAAAATAAAACATAAAATACGTAAATGTACTCCAAATATTGTCTGATGAAGAACCATGTTCAAGCATGAGTGTAAAAAGAAAAAAACACCAATAGTTTTATAGAAAAGAATGGGAAGAAGAATTTTCTGGCTGGTTGCAAGAATGCTCTAATACACAAATTATGGCTATTGCAGAAGCTGTAACAATGATAATATTACACCAGGGAAAGACGCTCTTAAGAAACACAATTCTTTAAAAGCACACATAATGTCAACTAAATTTTTAATGTTCTTAATAATTAACAAAGTTATTTTATGTTTTTAAATGTAATCTTTAAAATAGACTTTTTTTTTACCTACCGATTTTGGGTAGGAATCTACCGATATTTGTGGACATTGTGGGCAACTCTAACGATTTGGCCTTTTGACGTTCGAGTTCGAGACCACTGTTCTATCCTGAATTAAATTGTAATTTGTATTTTGTAGTCTGTGCTGTGACTTCTGTTCTATTCTATCATTCTTGAAGTCTTTGAAAAAACCGTTGTGGAGTTAAAACAGAATTCTGGAATAATAAATTAATAACTACAAGCTGGTTAGCTGTATCAGTGTTGAGTCGACATTTTGCAAAATATGATACGTTAACTTAACGTTTCTAGTGGAGGTAAACAAAATACCAAGAAACGTCTCCAAAAAATACACAATGGACGACGACTTGAAAAAAAGCTGTCCAAGTTGCAGTCAACTTTATTTTATACAATGTAAGTTTAATGTTTTACTTTATACTAAAAATATCACAACGAAAGACATAGCAACTCTCATCAGGTCATTAGATGTGATAATTCTCCGACTACTCAATCCGCCATTTTTTATTTATTGCTTGCTTATAATAGCCGGCCTTTTTCGCCATCACATTTTTTCATTCGCGTTGTTTTTAAATAAGTATAGGTAGGTAGGTAGGTCAGTGGGTCGTCTTAGGGGGTACTGACTTTGATACGAATATTAAAATAAATCAATGAAAACAACCATCAGAATTATCAATTTCCAAGTATTTCATCAATTTCATAGCATCAACAATACTTAACATTCTGAAATGGAATGATAAAGGCACTAGGTACGTAATCCCTAAGTCGAAAATTTCTAAATTTATAATTTCCACATTCCTTTATTAGACTGACTGAACAGCTGAACTTCAGCAGCCAGGACATGAACCTCCTTATAAAAAAAACCATTCCAAAACCAGCTTAGCTAGAACTTTCGTAATACTTATACGAAAAGTACTAAAACTTTCGAACTGTATGTACTGTTCATTTTACCTGATGACTGACTAGGGCACTCGAGGGACTTACTAGTATAGCTGTTCAAGAAGTCCACCGTCTAGCATACAGGTCCATAACTTGATGGTACAGTCAGCATCAAAAGTCGATTAACACTATAACTTTTACATGTTCTTAAATTGACAAAAACTTTTTTCAATAAACTGATTTTTAGCTTTTCACATAATACACAAGAGTATATATTCTAAAAAAATTTCTTCTCCTGCAATTTTGAACAAATATTTTGCTCAATAACTAAGATTAAAAAAACGGAAGTGTTAATCAAGTTTTTATGCTGACCGTACCATGTTATTGAATTATCATCAGAATGCATACATTTGAAATCCTTTAAACTAAGACCACTAGAAGTGATTAACTATGCAAGGGACCCTTGTAATTTATAGCTATACTAGTAAGCCCCTCAAGTGTGTCCAAGTCAGTCATCAGGTAAAATGAACAGTACTTGTTGAGACACATCTAATGAGCCTACTCTCGATGGGTTAACTAGTAGTTATTCAAGAGTTCTGTTATCTACTGTCCAGGTCTAACATCTGACCAGCTCCATGGTACAGTCGAGTTCTTTTATATCTGAGCATGTTCATGATACAGGCAATGGTAAGTTTCATAAAACTAAACAGCTTTGCCTTACAATAAATTGTAAACAATCTGTGACATCATAAATATGTGACTACATTATATCAATAATATTGCTACAGACAAAGACTAAAAATTGTGTGCAATCCCTTGTTCACATTATTTAGTGCAAAGTTAGGTTCACAAATATCTATGCAATTCTTCTATGAAAAATATCTTGACAATTTAACATGTCTTGAATTGTTGTCTTAAATTCTTTTAACAATCTCTTTACAGAAGTAATAGGATATCTATTGTGATCTCTTTCTTTGAAACAAATTCAATTTGAAGTTGTCAATTATGACATCCTTCAATGGCAACATTGCATTATTACTCTTACTTCTGCTCCAGCAAGCAAAAATAAATTCAATGGTAAATGTCATTTAGTTGATTATTCAAAGCTGTATAGATATTTATGAATCCAAGGCTGCACCAAATATATTGAAATATAGAGTAGATATTTTTACTGCACTTCCGTAACATACTTATGAACAGTTTATATGATAACATTTTATTGATGTCTAAATTTGTATAGAACTATATGATAATTTTAACGCTTACAATATGTTGAAACTTTGTCACTGCCAATAAATATATTAGTGAACTCGACTGTACCATATTATTTTGTTATCATTGGATGCATACATTAGCGAAAACTCTTGTTCTTTACAAAAGCATTCACTCTGATAAATAAATAATCAACATTCATTTTATTTTCTACAAACTAATTTAGTAATACTTTTCTCAGTAACATCATCAAAGGTGAAAGGGAACTTGCCATTATTTCTACCATGTGGCCATACAATGTGCGAAAATTGCATAGTCAATATTACCAAATGTATGGAACCAATAGAGTGCAAGGTTTGCCTCCGTGATGCAGATGTCAAGACCACTGATCCCAATGAGTTCGTTCAAAATAAATTTAAGTTGTATCAAAAGTTTCCTGTGAACGTTCAGATGGTTGGTGAACTAACTATGAATCTGATGAAGGTAAAATATATTCAATTAATGCATAACACTGATAGAAAAAATATTGATCAATTTTATTTAAATATTGAGCTGTATAAAATTGAAAATCAACTAAGTTTTTGTAACATTTTCTAGACTCCAGATACAACACAAAAGAAATTTGAAGAAGATAATTTCATTGATCTTAAAGCTTTGGTAAAAAGCGATGCTGCGCAAGGTAATTAAATAGAAAATCCGTTCATATTCAAAAAACCAACACATTCATCAACTCATTAATATCCACAAAAAGAGCACAACATACACCATTAACTTGTTTTCATAGATGTTTTATTATTTTTGATGTTGTTTAAAATCGAAGTGTGTTATGTTACCCTGTTAAAAACCAGCTTTATGTTTGTTAGTTTAAAGTTTATGTTGGTGATGTTTGACTTTGTTTAGTTTTGTTTTGAAAATCAAAGTCACTGTTAAAGGGGTTTGAAGGTTTTGTTTGGCCCTAAAATCAGCCGCCATTTTGATTTTTTTTTCAGAATCGCGGTGCACAACAAAAGTTATATATTTAGATAGAGGACACTTATACAAACAAAAAATGTAATACAACATAATATCCTAAAGTGTCAGGTTTCGGAGTTGTTCACCAAAATATAAGTCGAAAACAACAAGGATTTTTTTGTTTTTTTTTCCCTCTACGTAAGCATATTGAACTATTGAGGTAATAGAAACGTTATGAAACCTTTATGGAGAAGAAACAAAAGAAGAATAGACCTTTTTTAAATAAATAATTAAACACCGCAATTTATAGTTCGTTTTTTAATCCCAGAGACTAATCTGTCTGACAAGTGTAATGTTAAACTTCTATACTAAAAAAAACGAAAACACAAAAGACTTAAATGTCAGATTAGTCTCTGGGATTAAAAAACGAACTATAAATTGCCGTGTTCAATTATTTATTTATAAAATGTCTATTCTTCATTTGTTTCTTTTCCATAAAGGTTTCATAACGTTTCTATTACCTCAATAGCTGTTCAATACCTGGAGGGAAAAACAACAAAAAAATCCTTGTGGTTTTCGACTTATATTTTGGTGAATAACTCCGAAACCTGACGCTTTAGGATATTATGTTAATTACATTTTTTGTTTGTATAAGTGTCCTCTGTCTAAATATATAACTTTTGTTGTGCACCGCGATTCTGAAAAAAAATCAAAATGGCAGCTGACCTTAGGGCCACCCTCCATACAAAAATCTTCAAACCCCTTTAATAATTAGAAAGAATTGTGTACCTAGTGATTTTTAAGTTTTTTTATATCACTGAGATAATCAAATCCAAATGTAAATGTTCTCAGTTTAAGGCGAAAGCGTAATTGTAGCCCGCGAAACTCAAATTTTCTCGGGTTTTTTGCAATTTTCAAGTCTAGTGTCAGGTTGTGTTGATAAAAAAATAATAAATTTAAATATTTCGAGTTACCATAGCACATCCCCCTAAAATCTTTTTTTTTTTTTTACAGGCAATTGTTTGGAATGTAATGCAACTACATCCAAAATGTGTAAAGAGTGTGTCACCATTTTGTGCGATGCCTGCTTCAACAAAACTCATAAGAATTTTGTTATATTCAAGAACCATGTGCTGCAAAATATAGGTTTGTTTACGAATCCATAATATGGGAATCGGAAAGGATAGTCGGACTTGCTTGCACATAGGTTTCGCACTAAAGAAATCAATACAGTGGGCTCTATTGTCTGCTGTAGTTACTGTATTGCATGCAGAGGTGTACCTGTAGAACACCCACATTTCGCCAGTTGTGTTTAAATCCCATATATAATGGAGGAGAACTTATTGGCCTATTGCTCTAAATAACATAGTGCTTATAACAAGTTAACTCTGCACAATATACCTTAATTAATGAAACACCTTTTTTCTCTGCATCTATTAAACTGACGCAAACATTATTTTTCCTGCAAACCCACAATACTTATCTACTTAACACGTTGACTGCCAGACAACAGACACAATAGAAAATCTATTGTTCACAGTCAACGTTGACCGCGGTGGCAGTCAATGCCTTAATCTATTAAAATCAAAATGTGAGCTTTAGTTATGTTAGGTAAATTAGAATAAAGAGGGTGGACAAAAATATTTTTTGAATCCTTTAAGAAAGCTTGCGTGTCATCAAAACAGTAACACAATCTTTGAGAAAAACCTCTGTGATTGACGGACAAATGATCCTGTCTATTAGATACAGAAGATCTCCCTTGAACATGCATACATTTCTTATACACGCTGTAGAGGTTATGTTTTATCTTTCAAGCAACTACCATTACTGTCACGGTAGTCCTGTATCATCATCCCACTTTTGGGCAAAGGCCTCTCCCCATAACTTCCACTGCTAATGAGGACCACTGGCTGTTTCGTTTTGTCCAGTTCGTCCTGCCATCTTCTTTCAAGGAACAAAACCTGAAAACAAAATAATAAATATTTGTTATTTTTTTATCAGAATCTATTATGCAGCCCAGCACTTGTAAATTTCATATTGGAAAACCACTTGAATACTATTGCAGTACTTGTAAAAAACCTGTATGTACAGACTGCATGATGCTTGGTGGTGAGAAATCCTGCAAGAACCATGATGTTGTATCTTTACAATCAGTTGTAAGTATTTCAAACACCCTTCAAGAGCACATTTTTAAATTGGTATGTAGTCAAAATATGTCTTTGCTGACTTTTATTTTATAAAAGTCGGCCAATAAAGAAGTTAACTTGAAAGGTTCACTTCTTAAACTATCTCAACACTAACCCCTTACTAATAAACATATTATATCAGATGATTAGTTACACACCATTGTCTCTCATTCAGTCATCAGTAATTTGGCTGTCGAAAGAAGACAAAGCGTTGTGTAAAAGTTGTGTTTATTAGTAAGGGGGAAGTTTTTATGAAATTGAAAAAGTTAAATCATTTTTGTTGCAGAATGAAACCTTTTTGGAGGATTTGACGGATATTTCTCCACAAGTAGATGAAACCTTCAGAAGACTCACAAAAACAGCTGTTGTATGTTGTTTCACATTACATTCATAAACAATATGTCGTTTCATTTATTACTTGCTCATATGTATGTTGATATGTTTTCTAGGATATTGGGTATTTGCTGTACAACTACGAAAGTGACACAGGATCCGTCAATGAGCTATCTAAAATAATTGCCAATGTTGAACAGCACTTCTCGAAGCTTTTTTCTATAATACAAAAGCATAAGGACGAAATCATAAACATCATTTTGTATTTAAAGTTCTCTGAAAAGAATTCTCTGCAGAAAGCTAAATCTGAAGTCGCAAATTCTATCAAGAAAGCTAATAATATCTTGAAGATGATAACAGTTGCTACAGATACCAAAAATATTAAACAGGTTGGTTGCTCTTCAATTTACTGTTGCAATTGCACTTATCAGTATAAACTCAAAACTCAAACTCAAAGCATTTATTTCAATTAAACCATTTACAGGCACTTTTGAATTGTCAAGTTAAGTCAATAAATTTTGGGCCAGCGCAGCATGTCGTCTTCCATACATCTCCATCAGCTGTGATCACACATTATTAATCTATTGTCTGTCTATACCCTGATAGTCTCGAACATTTATTCTTAAAGTTTTTTTTCTAATTGTATTTATCCACACATCCCTCTTAACATTCTAATCTTAGCTGCATACAAGTGCCATTCATTCATCCCTTTGTGACCCTGGATTCTGTTACTACATACAGGGTTAGCATGTCTTCCCATTTTTTCATAATTATTGCCATTTCTCCTCAAGATTAAGAAAATCGATAAAAGTACTATGTTGGTGTAAATATGGCACAACAAGCATCACAAAAAGAGTGGTGGTGACCGAGTGGTAGGCAACAGCCGCGACTTACGAGTTGTTAGTTCGAACCCAGACAGGCACTTTGTGTAAATTATTTCATCACCGCTGCGCTCAAAACTGTAAAAGAAAACATCGTGAGGAAACCGGCATGTCCTAGAACAGAAGATTATAGGCTGATTATACTTAAGCATCACGAAAAGTTTGGCTTTGTAGAGCGTTGTTTCTGTCACTGAAATAATGATATTGGTCCCTTTCTAAAGCTCTAATATCATCATCATCATTTCAACCGAAAGACGTCCACTGCTGGACATGGCCCACTCCAAGCACCTCCACTTCGACCGGTTCTGTGCTTCTCGCATCCAACGGGTTCCTGCGGCCTTCACAAGGTCGTAAGTCCACCTAGTGGGAGGCCTTCCAACGCTAAACCTTCCGGTACGCGGTCGCCACTCCAGAACCTTTCGGACCCATCGGCCATCTGTTCTGCGAGCAATATACCCTACCCACTGCCACTTAGTCTCTATAATATCATTACAATAAACAATAATATTTTTTTTTATTTATTTTATTAAAACTTTATGCACAAGTAAAAACTGTACAAAGGCGGACTTAATGCCTTAGGCATTTTCTACCAGTCTACCTTAGGCCTCATTTACGGAGACGCGGGGCGTCTCGCGTCGCGTGTGGCGTGGCGTCTCGCGGCGCGTCGGACGTTTTTTCTGTTTACGGTGGGGCGGCGCGTGAAGCGGCACGCATCATCGCACGCGTAAACACAAACTTATAGCAATATACGACCATGTTCATAGAGAAGCGAGACGGGAAGCGTGGCGGTGCCCGCCGCGGCGCCCGCGGCGAATCCTCTAGCGTGTAGCGAAGCACGCGGCGGGCATCGCGGCGGCGCACGCTCGCCTCGATAAAAAAAAAGACGAAAAACAACGACGAAAAAAAAAGTCGATCATAATCATACTCCATTGCGACGGTGATTACGTCTGTGGCGCGATTTCTAAATAAGACTGACAGAAGATTCCGCCTCGGACATAGCTTCATCGAGAATTGCCGCTGCGTGCGCCGCCGCGATAAACGCCGCGTGGGACGCGTCGGTGCCATCCGCGGGCTCGGCCGCAAAAAACGCCCTAATTCAAACAAACGCGTCTAAAATCGCTTCTCCGTAAACGCACTCATACAACGCCATATATTTGAATTCAGTGCGGGCCGCGCCGCTCAACCCAACGCGCGACGCCCCGCGTCTCCGTAAATGAGGCCTTAGGGTGATGCAGAGACAATACACAGTAGGTGCAATAACAGAAAGAAAAGATAAGAAAATATTTATAACTAAGATATAAGAATAGATATAATAATAAATACATATATAAATACATATGCATGACAATATATATATATATAAATAGTTATGAGACATAAATAAGAAACCCTACAACAACTTAATTCTGAGACCAATCTGCCAACTTCTTGTGTATGTGTTCTCGAGCTTTCACTTTAAATGTGAACCGATTGGTTACCGTCCTGATATTCTGAGGGAGCGCATTCCAAAGGAAAACCGCCTGGACAAAGAAAGACGACTTTATAAAACCAGAGCGATGAGAAGGACAACAAAGAAGACGATTATTCTCGGACCAAAGATTCTTGCTGTGTGCAGAGCATAAATATTGACAAAGAGAAGTCAGATAAGAAGGAGAAGCGGGATTGTGAAGAAGAGAAAACAGGGTTGTCAAAGCCCTCAACGCTCTGCGCTGCCGGATAGGTAACCACTTTAAAAGCGCTTGATGTGCGGATACATGATTGTACTTGCAAAGATTGAAAACGAATCGAATGCAGCTATTAAGAAGTCTGTCAAGTTTATTGAGGAGATCTGCATTCAGGTCATAGTAGCACACATCACCATAGTCAATTATGGGGAAGATAAGGGAATAAATATATATATAAAATAAATAATAATAATTACCAGCCTATTATGTTTCCACTGCTGGGACACAGGCCTCCTCTCTGTGAGAGGGAGTGGGCCGTAATCCACCACGCGGGCCCGGTGCGGGTTGGTAGATGTCACAAGTCTTCGAATTTTTGGTTCTAGGACATGTCGGTTTCCTCACGATGTTTTCCTTCACCTTAGAGCAGTGGTGATGAAATAATTTACACAAAGTAAAGCACCTATCTGGGTTCGAACCTACGACCTACAACGCGTAAGTCGCGGCCGTTACCACTGGGCCACCACTGCTCTCTAATATATGTCAAAATTATTCCTGTTCCGTTTAAGGAAAATTACAATACCTAATTTTTGAGTAATACAATTTAAATAATGTTGATTTTCTTGTATTTTAGATTAATTTGCCAGCTCTTTTGGAGGAAGCCAAACAAATTACAAAAACTGCCTGGTATCTAGATAAGACTGAAGCAAACAAGGAATCTCTTAAGTAAGTCATTGTAATGAAATACAATCCATGCTGCTAAGTTTCTCTATGACGTGGCACTAATTAAACAATCAAGATTAAGAAGTACAAGTCAATCTTTGTTCTTAATTTACAGGAATAATTATAAACGCAACTTCTTATAATAAAACTGTTTTATTATCAACAGGGTGACAGTAAATGAGGATCTGTGTTCATTGATCAGTGACTATGTGCACTTGGAAGGGAATGTCAAGTCTGTATACAAGCTGCACTCGACATCAGAACTAGGTGATGATGTAGAGGTACCGCCAGCGCCCACTTCTCCCGTCTATCCTCCGGAATTACCTAAAGGTATGAACCATCTACCATCGGTTTTTGCAGAGGCCTCTTGGTTTTAATTAAAACGCATCAACAGATGTGTTTACATACAATTACTTTGTTGGTAAGCTCTTTTAATAGGAAGAGGCTATTGCCATTTACCGGGTACAAATCCTGATTCTGGAGTGATACTGAGAAATTCATACTGGAAAAACCCAAATGCTCAGATCAAACCCTGAACTCAGCATTATCAGCAGTTGCACTTACAAATCTTGCAACCACTAGACCGGCGGGGCATAATACAATACATGCAATAAAAAACTAACCATCTTATTACAAAACGAAAAGAGATGGCTAAAAAAAAACCCAGAATCGCCAGAAACTTCATATATACCATTTTTATAGGCATAATATGTACAACAAAAATATAATATAATAATATACTGCAAAAACGACGTGGTATACTAGATATACAGGATGAATTTTTCAAGTGGGCGTGGATGGCCAAATCCGAAACTATGAGGACTAGCGAAAAGTACTCAAAGGAGTCGCGGGCTCGATTTTGATGAAAACTAAAACTGCATCATTGGATTTTTGAAAAATCAATATTTCTAGCCAGGAATCGAACCTGTTGATTTTGAAAAAAAAAAACACACTGTATTATTACACCATTCGATAGTGTCGCTAATAAGGATCGAATTCTGGGAAATGACATACGTCAAACTAAAATAAAGAGCTCATTTATAACAAAGTAAAAAAAAAAAACATCCTGTATAAAATAAAGATTATTAATAATAAAACATATTAAAAGATGAAGGGTATATTTTTTACATTATTTTAATATATTATCATAATTATACTAAAGAGATTGTGATAAAATAAAAGTCGAGTAATCAATGTAAGTATGAATAACATAAACACACAAAGTATAATAACTTTTATACTATATGGTTTAGATGGCTGATTTTTTGAAACCGTACTGGGTTTACTATAGTGAACCCATTTTTATACATTTCGTTGCTGGCGATTCTGGGTTTTTTGTCTATG
The DNA here is from genome assembly GCA_945859645.1 of Amphipoea oculea. Classification (NCBI taxonomy): domain Eukaryota; kingdom Metazoa; phylum Arthropoda; class Insecta; order Lepidoptera; family Noctuidae; genus Amphipoea; species Amphipoea oculea. Next base: position 10,486,026 of record OX243872.1, read on the forward strand.
AACTTTTAGCCATGTCATTTAACTTTAGTTCTAGTCTAAACTTTTGAGCCAGTATTTCTATTTCAAACTTTATTTCGATTTAGGATTTTTCAATCATCTGATAACTTTATGCGATGAATAATTTTGAAATTTTTAAAATTATTTCATACAAAAACTGTCCAAACATCAATTTTATTCCTCAAATAAAAGTTACCTGGCGATGGAAAAATCAACCCTACGGCAAAGTTCTTAATAATAGAATAGAATACTCTTTATTATGTACACCATATAAATTACAGACATTAAATATAGAAACTTTACAATGGGTGACACAAAAGACAACCTTTGGATGATAAAATTACAACTTAGCATTTTTGTTTAAAGAACCGAATTTTTAAACAAAAGTAACGAAACTCCGATGGTTCAATGAAAGTTCGGCACTTCAAAAATTTTGCCGAATTCTTTTTGAAAACTGAAACTAAAGACTAATAAATTATATTGCGTTTGTTGTCAATTTTATTACAGATGCAAGACAATCAAAACCTAAAATGGAAAAAGATTATTGCAAGACTCCAGCTCTATACAAGAAAGCTCCTAAATATCGTAGCAAGAGTGGATCTGTATCATCTCTAAATTCGAATGGCAGTGAAAACTCTAGTAAGAGTTACATTACACAGAGTAAGTTATTTTATTGACTAAGATAGTTTCAAAGCTCTTTTGGAATCCAAATACACTACATATTTTGTAATATGTACTAGCTTTTGCCTGCGGATCCGTCCGCGTGAAAATTATCCCAAGGCAACGTACTACTGGTAAAAAGTAACGTAGGTATGTCCTAACCCAGGTCATGGTCTACCTGTGTGCCTAATTTATATAACACTAGCGGCCCGCCCCAGCTTCGCGCGGGTATATTTTTTTTTTTAGAATTTTAGAAATTTTCTTTCATACACACCTTGTCCTGGCAATTTGTATATGCACTTTAAAAATAAATAATTATATTAAAATAAAAATAAATATTTAACGGGGGGGGGGGGGGGGCGCCCCATACAACAGACGTGATTTATTTTTGCCGTTTTTTGAGATAACGGTACGGAACCCTTCGTGCACGAGTTCGACTCGCACTTGGGCACTTTTCTTGTCAAGTATTTAATTCATTTTCTATGGATTTTTTTAGATAACTACCAGCAACAACCTGTGGTCCAACCAGTGGCACCATTTTCGGAAAACCAACATCCACAGCAACTAAGTGAAGGTATGTTAATGTTTATATAATATAAAACATTTACCAAGTTCAATAGTACGATAATAACACAGTAAATATACAGTAAGTTATCTAAGGCCGCCCGCCGAGTTATTAGCCTACTCTTGCGTTGATCCCCAGGGTTATTTATAAATTTAGTAAAAATAAAAAGCCTTTATTCACATAACATTTATTTTTCTCCTGTTTCTGCACGTCCGGAACGCTTTATTATTATTTGTTAATGTAAAGTAAATTCTCATTCTTATGTAAAGTTTTTGTAAAAAGCTTTTGGGAAAGCATGGACAGGGCATCTTAAATTCTATATCATTCAGTTGATCGTAAATTGACCGGCCAATTTTAATGTTGATGTCATGTTGATGTGGTCCTTTTCGAACGCTTTGCGAAACACCTGCTCCATCCTTTCTACATTATCAACAAAATCATCAGGTGGGATCATGAGTAAATTTCGATCTTTGCCGTAATTCCTGTAATAGGTGTATAAGACACCATATTTGGATTGAACAACACATCAGACAATAGAAAAAATAATAATTTCAATAGTAATTAATTTGCAATATTAATTATTGTGAAATTGCCCTTATTACATCTATACGCGACAAATACGTTTACCTAAACGATGTTTCGAACTCAATCCTCTGTTTTATAGTAAAACTAGACTTCTTAAAATAAACTTTAGCTCTAAACATAGTATTCAGAAAGTAAATTTGGGAATACATTTATATGGAAAAATGCGACTCGGCTACGCTCTTAATAAAGCAAATAAACTGTGAAATAAACAATACAATACCACATTTTCTAATAATATTTAAGTATAAGTAGGTACTTACATTTCTGGTTGAGTAGGAACTATGAAGAATGATAAGTCCGGGTTTGCGAAATCATTATTGAGGCACCCGAAAACACTACAATATTTGTTTCCCCTTTTTGAAGTCATGATACTCGTAATTTAAGTGGCCGCCGCCGGCGAGAGTTGACGAACGTAAGCGGTCATGTAGCGTACGCGCGTGCTCACAGTCGCGCTGCACAGCCCGCACTGCCGCCACCTTATTCCCTCATATATTATGCTAGCGTGTGCGTGAAATCGCGTGCCGACATGGCGCGCGGCGCGCACGCACACATTCAAACCGAGAGCGGCACGTTTGTATGAAGATGTTTTACTGTATATTTATACTGTGATAATAATAAGCTTCATTTATTTATTTGCTAACATGTAAAACACTGTTTAGTAGGCATGCATTCAAATTTCATGACACAGTATTAAAATAATATGGACCCTGTAAGGGCACTGCAAATTCCATATATCCAGTTACATAATATTATAATATTGATTCTAATTATTACAATTTTCATTATACTAAACATTAAAAATTAAACATAACTACAAAAATTTACTACATATTATTTTAAATTTAATCATTAAGTAGATACTATCAATTCGTTCATTCATTTTATTCATTTATTATTTCACATTTACGTCAAGCATATTATTACAAAGTCGATCGATTCACAATTTGTCAGTTTTCAATTCTTCAACGGTATAGTAACCTTTCTTTATTAGCAGAGATTTTAACTGTTTCGAGATAATTGTGTCGTTTTGTAGGGATTTTAAGCTTTCCTGTAGGTTATTAAATACAGGGTGTTACGGAAAGGGTATATCAATACAAACGGGTTGAAGAGTGTATCTGGTCTAGAATCTCTGTACAAAATTTCAGCTCAAAAGCATTCACTTTGAAAATGCTTAATATTTTTTTATTTCGACATCACGGCGCTGCACTGGCGCGCGGCTTCGTGATGTGCGTGTACTAGGCGCACAGACACACTACAGATAATGGATAATGACCCTCGTAGTGCGGTGACACCTTTGTTATGATTTCAATTTAATAAACTATCGAAATAAAAAAAATATTAAGCATTTCGAAAGTTACTGCTTTTGAGCTGAAATTTTGTATAGAGATTCTAGACCAGATACTCTCTTCAACCCGTTTGTATTGATATACCCTTTCCGTAACACTCTGTATATTAGCTAGTCTATAGTATGGGCTTATCCCGATAATTTTTAAGTTTGTGATGGTTAGTACTAATCTATTCTCGTTCCGTCGGTTATAGTTTTCATTTAGCTCGATATTTGATTTGAAGAGATGCCTATTCTTTCTAACGAATAAACAACTTTGTAGTATACATATATGTTACCGGCAATCTGTATAATCCGTTATTCTATACAATACCTAGGCAATGTATAGAATACCTGAAACGTTTAGGTAATGTATGAAATATTATTTATTTTATACTTTGCCTAGGTATTCTATACAGTACCGAATGCGCAGCCGGCAATGTGTGAAAAAGACAAAAGCGGGGAAGGGGAAGACGTGCGAGCAGGCAGTAAACTCCACGCGACAATTAATAAATATTTTTGAGTGTAATCATTCTTGTTCTACTGCAAAAAAAGTATTATATTACCTACCTTTTTTATAAAAATTATTTTTAAAGAGTAATTGTTAATTATTTTAATAAAGGTATTTTTGAGCAAACATGAGCTGTTTGTCCGTCATTTTATAGATAAGCTACAGAGGAAACTTACATCTGAACAATTTGAAACAAAATATACGTGTCGAATAGAGAACCTCCCCCATCATTTTCGTCGGTTAAAAATCACGTGCACACGATGAACACATCTGTTAGCAAGTATTACTATAGCGGCCGTGTGTTGCAAGCAAGATAGTCCTTACGGTGTAGATGTTCGTTTCTCCCATGGTACTTACATAACATTGATAAATATAGACCAAATCTATTTACTTTACACATTGCCGGTTAACCAGCAGGTATTCTACAACGTGTAACGTTAAATGCGCAAAACCTCAGACACCCCAACTGATTTTTAATTCAATTGACCTATCTCAGAGAGAAAAAAAATCATTAAAAAAATTGTAAAGGTTTTATGTGCTGTTTTAGTTTTACTGGCAATTCTAATCGTTTCTTGCGTCTGCGACGACGCTCTATTGAGGGAGGAGTCGTCACCGGGCCGCTGCGCCGCGCATTATTTACCATCTACGCTCCTAAAAAACTTATGTTATCTTTGAACAGTGACTTAAATGTTTCCATCACACTTTTCCAGGCTTTGGCCAAATTAACGTTGTCATTACAATGCGCCAACATTCTCACCATTTCACAATATTGAATGTTTGTGTACAAAAACGTTGCGAAATTCACGCGCACGCGCCGCGCCGCCTCGCCGGGGTAACGGGATTATTACACCTGTGACGCATGTGCCGGCGCCGCTCAGACTGAAGTAAACACGGCTGCTGTCACGTATTTCGCACGCCCCGCCCCCGTGCAGATCGTCATTTCTCTTTCTAACCCTTAGGTTAAGTTTATGTTAAAATAAGATAGATAGCATTATTGTTTATTTCAAATTGTCTTATTCATGGTACTTACTGTACGGAAGATTCGTATTGGCAATTTGCATTGGAATAAGAGCTATTATTATCCCGCGTATGGGAAAATTTTAGTTGGTCGACAACAACTTGTGTTTGTTTACCTATTTTGGCGGGTTTGCGCATGTGATGGCTTGACTTATTAATAAATAGACACGGCAACGTTTTTAATGAAGATTTTTTTTAAATGTGACCTATATTAAAAAGTGGTTTAATTGATTCTGCTCGTTATTCTGATCAAACTATTTTCAGGTTTTGCGCATTTAACGTTACACGTTGTATACAATCCCTGGGAAATGTATACATTACCTAGGCAAAGTATGTAATGGACAATAATATTCATAAGATTTCATACATTGCCTGGACGCCTCAGGTATTCTATACATTGCTAGGTATTGTATAGAATACCTGAATTATACAGATTACCGGTAACATATATATTACCGGTAATCGGTATAGTACCGGTAGTGTAAGAATTTGTTGTTTAATAAAGTGTGGCCTACAACTCTCTCATTCATCTATGTTCATTAATATTCTGATACATTTCTTTTGCTGAATGAAGAGGTACAAAAAGTCAGTACTTCCTCCTCACAGAATGATACCATAATTTAGCCAGGAGTAGGCGTACGCATAATAGGCAGATAAGGCAGTTTTATAGTCCGTGTTGCATTTCAATATGCTTAGCGCATAAATTATTTATTTAATTAATTTGATTTCTAGGTTCCCAAGAGTTGATTTACATTTCACATATTGTGGATCCTAACAACTTCTTTGTGCAAAGAGCGTGCTTCCAAGGCCTGGTCAAAGATATGTTACGGGAATTCCGAAATGCTGTATCGTTCGCCAAACCGTCTCTGAATCATATAACGCCGGGTAAGCTTTTTCAAAATATGTAGTTAAGCAATGTTATTAGTTAGTATTTGTAGTCAGCATTTTGCACAATATGTATTTAGTTTTATTGTATAGTATGTATTTGTTTTCACATTTAAACTGCTGGCTACTGTGAATACAACAAGTGGTGTTGGTTGACCTACAGTGGTTTTCATAAATCAGCAATATTTGAGAAGAGCGGTTTTACATTAATGTTGTTTTGTATGCAGGTAAAACATACTTGGCTTTTAATAAGGCTGATAATATGTGGCAGAGATGCCGCGTTCTTAGTGTTGACATGAAAAATAATAATCCTATAATTCAAGTTTTCTGTTTTGATTTCGGAAGCATTGAGTTTGTTTCGGTGGATCGGTAAGTGTGCCCTGATATTTGACAGCTTCGTATTTTATTCTTGCTTTGAAAGTTATTTTACGATAGTTAACAAAGGAACCCTAAGGTATGTAGTTATTTGTACAGACGCCAGCACATCAACCTATCCGAAACTGTCAAATTTTCCCAATCAACTTTGTACCTTGTGCTTTAGTAATAAAGTTGAAATTTACTAAAAAAAAATTGACAGATTGTAGTAGGTTGATGTGCTGTCTGTACAAGACGAGAGCAAAATCATTTTTTTTTCCAGTGCTGAGTTTCAATCCCGGGCAAGCGATGGATTCTTATAATTCTAATTTAGAATCCTGAGAGTGTGAAGGACCAATGATACAAGAGACAACATTACTTTGCTCTTGTATGGCACATACATATCTACTTATAACCTCGTAAGAGAAACCTCGGCTGTAGATAATTTATCATTTTGTAAACAATACCATTGCAAATCGGCAAACTATCGATCGACAACACTACGGCCGACCCGATCCAGCATCGGAGCAGTCGCTAAAACGTACGATTCCGATACCGCGTCCGAGCGCAGGAAGTCGCGAAATCGCGACACAGCATCGATCCTGCATCGGAGCAGTCGCTAAAACGCGCGATTCCGATACCGCGTCCGAACGCATAGAGTCGCCAAAACGCGATGCAGCATCGATACAGCCGCAAAATCGTCGATGCTAAAAGTAGCGTGTGTGCTTTAGCCCTTATTCATACTCAAAATCAGGTTATTGATATCTCCTTGGAAAATTTTGTACAGCCCTTCGTTGGAGCAAATCCCATGTACAGTACCCGGCAAATATTGCACATCGACCTTTGGAAAGAGACAATCGGCTAATTTCGGCTTAGTAGAGCGTTATCTCAGTCGCACGAAATACAAACAGTCCGGTATCTATTAGGAGCTGTTAAAACAATTGTGATTTGCTTCTTTTGATAATTCTTTTTATTCTTTGTATAAAATACACCAATTTTTCTATAAATAATGGCTTTAGGTTGGGGTAAAAAAAAAAAAAAAAAATATTCACATTATGTTTACGTATTTAATTATTTTGGAAAATTACAGCTGTAGTGTACATAATAAACACCATTATACCTATTGTTAAAATGAGACATTGTAATACAAATAATTATAATTCTAATTCTCAATTACTTCCATTTCATTATCTGTGCTCTCAAAGAGGTCAATATCACTGTCAGCTGTATTTATCACTAGTCTATCAGTGTAATTGTCTAAACCGTGTTGAATGCTTCTATATTCATTCTCACATTTGATTGTATGTTCGCAAACCTTTTTTCACTCTTCAGCCCCGATCATGTTTACTTTTTCAGTCAATAATTTTTTTACTGTAGTTAAATTCATACCCACATTTCTAGAGGCTACATAGCCTTTCAGTTGAAACCATATATTTTCAATTGGATTAAAATCCGGATGATATGGTGGCAATCGCAACACAGTGTGCCCATGTTCGGCAAGTACTTTGTCCACGGAAAACTGTATACCTCTCCTTATGCTGACATATAATAGCGTAAATCTGGGTTTTTGTTAATTTTGGATCAACTGGAAGGGGAATGCCTACTACTCTCCATAGTGACCTAGGCCCAAGATGGACTCAATTTTTACAGTAATATTTGATATATTACTCTAAAAATTGAGTGTTTTAAAATCTTTGTAGTATTGGATATCTAAAAAATATATTCAAATGGACGCCATTATTTTAGAAATATTATAAAAAAAATGTTTTGATGTTAATTTTCTATATGAAAAAGTGTGGGACTGTGAAATAATTCAAGAACTTTTCTTTTTTCAATGCTTAATTACAATTCACACAATCTTCTTCAGTCATTGTATAAAACGTAAATTGATCGGCATCCAAAATCGAAATCAAGTCCATGTAACAAAGCCAGGTCACAGTAAAAGAAATCGAAGAAAAGTCAAAACGAATCCACATTGAGCGTAAGCAACAAGCGAAGTGTCAGTTTTTTTTTTTTATTAATTTTTATTCATGACCATAGATACAAGCAGATTCAACCCAGTGTTGTCACTATCACGAAAAAATAACATTAAATCGATATATCGATTACTTTTTTAAATAACCGATAGTTGATTTATTTTTCTTATTCTGTTTTTTTACGAGTACACGTTAGTTTTTATTTTCATATATGTTTTCTTGTAGTTGGTTTTTGATTACAATACAAGTAATGTCCCGTGGATAATGTGGGTATGTCGTTGAGGTTATTGTATTTGTTTATAAATCGATTCGAATCGATTGATTATTGATAATATTTAAAATATATTTTTATGCTGGCATTATTTTGCCAGCGTCAAAATCAAAAAAGTTCTTGTTTTCAATGGAGTTACTTTTTTTTACGAATTGTTGTAGATTGTAGTGGCGCTCATTTGCAAGAAAGTATATACATATTTTTCTATGTCAAAATTAATGCATAAATTATTTTTTCTCTAGTTTAATGTCCACTGTGGGCCTCAAATGGGCATTCGCCTTTCGTGTCTGTTTAACCAGTTGATCATTTCCTGTTTAATGGTGTTTGAGTTGGGGGGTCTTTCAACATAATTGTTGTGATAGGGTGCGTTGTCGATAACTAGAACAGAATCACTGGATATTTGGGATTACTATGTCAAAATTAATGCATAAATTATTTTTTCTCTAGTTTAATGTCCACTGTGGGCCTCAAATGGGCATTCGCCTTTCGTGTCTGTTTAACCAGTTGATCATTTCCTGTTTAATGGTGTTTGAGTTGGGGGGTCTTTCAACATAATTGTTGTGATAGGGTGCGTTGTCGATAACTAGAACAGAATCACTGGATATTTGGGATTAATTGATTAACCAGCCATTTTTCGTAGTTATCGTTATTCATTTCATTGTGATAGTAGTGTCCGTGGATTTATACGTTAAAAAGGCACCGGGTACAAAGCCTTTTTCATTGCCCGCATGAACTATTATCAAACGTTGACCTTTTGAAATTGGCTTTTTTACTCCTTTTTTCTTATCATCACTCCAAGATTTCCCTTTAGTGTGGGATGTATGTATGTAAGACGCATCCATGTAGACGATATTTTTTCCTGATTCGCGAAATTTGTGTATTTTATCGAGGTATTCCATTCGTTTGAGACTTACATCGTGCTGTTCCATTAGAACTTTTCGATTATCTTCCATTTTAGTGAACCGAAATCCCATCTCGTGAAGTATTTTTCTCAACGTCTTTTCAGACCCATTGTAATTAGACGCTTCAGATAATTTAGCTTTTAATGATTTTATTGTTGACGGTTCATTAAATCGTAAGTGAAAATCATACACCATTCTTCGAACAACATCATAATCAAAATCGTCCATATCCAAACAAAATTGCTTTTTTCGTCTCCCTTTTTTTGGAGTGCTGAACTTAATTTCAGTAGAATGTGTTTCAGTACTGACTTCGTTTAATATACTGTTCAAAGTTCTTCTTGAAATTCCAGTGGCATTTGCAAATCGCTCTTGGACCTTCTTAAAATAACAACTTACATTTTCATCTTCATTTTTTTAAAATCTGTCAGCTTCGGTTACAAAATATTTATAAACATTGTAGATAATTTCGCGTCACTGACCTCGTAAAGGTTTCCCTCTTTTTCCTGAAGATGCCATAGTACAACTTTAAATGATTTAAATTTGGGGGTGTTAACAACTCTAAATATACAGAGTTGATACGACAGAGGGGCTTTCCTTTAAACTGCCTATAGTAGATACCATTTTTAAGCTCTGTACCAAAAATCAATTAAATAGCAGCAGTAGTTTAGTCGCAAATGATTTTTTAAGTTTTTACCCCGTTTGAACACGATGTATCTTTCGTAACAGCTGATTATGTCTATCGCATAGGTCATGCACCTTAAAACGATAAATCTGAGTATAATCTACAATACGTTGTTGCCGCTCTGACGCAAATCACAAGTACAACCAAATATTTCACAAAAAAGTTGGCAATGCAAACAAGGAAGCAATAATACACATACTTGCACTTTCATTACGAGAGTGACAATCATAGCAAAACATCCCGCGCGTAAAAGAAATAGAAATAGGTCAGTGTGTTGCTATTGCATCCTAGATCCTTGCGATCGATAAGTGGGGTTTCCCGGCCGGCCTCTAAAAAACATGTTTTTTCAGTGCGCCGACGCACGGTGGGCTGAAAATCGGCTTTCATAGACTTAGGCATTTTATTTTGCAAGTGCCAGTTTTTATGCCGGATATCACTTCTATTAGTTATAACAATATACAAAAATGACACCAGAATGGATTCTGCACAAAAACGAAGGAATTATAATTTTTTTACGAAAATTTTGTATGGAGCTAGTATGAAAAATCGAAATATCTCTAAAACGGCAGGGATAACCGTAATATCCTTATAGGAGGTTATAGTACTAATTATTTATGATTTTTTGACATACGTTACATAATGGTTGTAGATGCCGTTTTTTTTAAAAAATCGACAAAATATTTTTATTTATTTTTACATATGAAACGTTCTTTTTAGTGTTTAAGTTGAAGAATTAGGAGCTTTAACAACTCTTAACATAAAATAGCATCACCCCTATAGACCTGAAGGACTAGACAGAGGTGTGTAGTATCTTGTTGATCTTGTAAGATTTCCAACAATACCAAATAGTTGAATATCAATGTCAAAGTGCCCATGCTGTCGCTTCTTTTTGAAAGATAGGGGAATAAAATTGTTTGTTGTTGAATGTGAAATGCGTACGGAGAGTGACTGCAAGCAAATATTGATTGGCCAAGTTGCGTGCAAACTTTAATAAATCAAGAACCAACTATTGATGAGATACCAAGAGCACGCTCAGTCTCTCCAGAACCTTCGACATCATCGACTGTTGGAACAATGACAAAAAGGTCCCGAAAACCATTCAAAGATCTGGGAAGCAAACAGAAAAAGAGAAGATCTAGTGAGCACATAGGCGAGGATTCCTTTGAATTGGCGTATGCAGCTGCGGCACGTTTAAAAGATGAAGGGTATGAAGATATCGCATCTGTAATCGAATGTATGATCAAAAATCCAGAAGCTGCCGTTAAAATCTATGAAAGTATTAAGAAACCAGTGAAAACAGTAATATTTACACCAGAGAAAGCACTTGGATTGCTTCTATCACTTAAGCTTTCAAAGTGGCAAAATATTACGTTGCGAGAGACTGCCATTCGGGAAGGTGCTAAGGATATTTACCCATCCTACTATCAACTGCAACAAACTAAGCTTGCATGCTACCCTCCTAATCAATCAGTGTCAGTTACGGATTCATCAGCTAGAATTACACTTCAAGCTTTACTTGACATCACGGTGAAGCGGATTCTTCAAAGTCTTTCTGATAATGTGGAAAATAAGCAGTTAAAGCTGATATCGAAGTGGGGATTTGATGGTGCTGGTGGTGGTGGAGTTCTCCTGGTCCACCATCAGCTCCATATTACCATTCACATCGTGGCGAGCATAAATTGCTAACGCAATCATATTAAAGTAATCGAATCGCAACCCGTGAAATACTTAAATATTATTGAGTAGTTCCGGTGTCCATCTGTGGTCTTCATCATCAGTTCCACTTCACCAAATGGTACTTTCCGAGAGCAAATGCACGAATTACTATAAAAAATACCCAAATCGCTATAGGTGTGCCTATAATATTTGAAGAGTTCCTTCGATTTCTCCAGGATCCAATCATCAGATCCTGGCTTGGTGACTATGGGACCACTTCAGAAGTATCTCCTTTAGAACAAAAAAATAATTTTGAAAATCGGTCCACAATTGACGGAGTAATCGCGTAACAAACATACAATAAAAATAATAAACATACCGTCGAATTGAGAACCTCCTCCTTTTTTTGAAGTCGGTTAAAAAGGAAGACAACCTTTTTTGCTGAAACTCTCGACCTAATACAGTTTCCGGAAACTGAGTTCGAGTTTGTAGGTATATACAATCTGGATTCTGACTTGGAATTGGAGTCCGACAACGAAAGTTGTAAAGAAAATTTGTAAAATTTAATTATTTGTTATGTTAGTTTATTGTACCAATATGTTTAGTTAATAATTTCATAGATTATTGTTTCAAATATTTTGTATAATTGAATTTATAGCACTTAGATATTATTTTTGTTACTTTTGTTTTATTTAAATTACCTATCAATAAAAGTATATATTTACAGTCTATTTTTATCACATATTCTTAATATTTGGGGAAAAAACATGCTTCCTAACGATGTTCTTAACTTTGACACAGTTCACGGATCGTTTTGAACAGTTTCATATGTAAAAATAAGTAAAAATATTTTGACGATTTTTTAAAAAAAAACGGCATCTACAACCATTATGTAACGTATGTCAAAAAATCATAAATAATTAGTACTATAACCTCCTATAAGGATATTACGGTTATCCCTGCCGTTTTAGAGATATTTCGATTTTTCATACTAGCTCCATACAAAATTTTCGTAAATAAATTATAATTCCATCGTTTTTGTGCAGAATCAATTCTGGTGTCATTTTTGTATATTGTTATAACTAATAGAAGTGATATCCGGCATAAAAACTGGCACTTGCAAAATAAAATGCCTAAGTCTATGAAAGCCGATTTTCAGCCCACCGTGCGACGCCACCCTTACGGAACGTGCGTTATGTAACACGGAAGCTCCTGCGCCACTTTTGTTCTGTCGAACTCGCGCGTTGACAATTATTATTGTGATTTTGTTTAGTTATTGTGATAGGACACTAAATTATAAGTTTAAGATAGTATTTGAACTAAAAAATAGGATTATTTTAGCATTCTTAGCGACGGACAGTGATTTAATTAGAAAAATAAATAACAATCTTCTCCGTCGGTATGATTTGTGCATTAATGTGAATGGAGGACACATCGAGAATTTAAAAATTTTGTGTTTTTGTTGTAATTGTTGTTTTGCGCGTGCTTCAAAACCTTACCTATAAATAACACCTTACCATACAAGCCGCCGCCCGCGCCACTGCCGGTGTCGGACGCTCGCCTCGACACGAGATAACACACGCCGCGCTCCGGCGCGCGCGCGACGTTGCCACTTTTGTTACCCAGGTATCTAAGTTCAGTCAACTTTATTTACAAAGGCTGTTGGGTTTTACTCTAATTTGTAAGCTATTTAGTTTGTTTGAAAAAAAAAAATCTAATTTTTGGCGCTTTTTATTTTTAGACCGTATTGAATTAATACTAAACACCTATAGTTACGTAGTGTATTTTAATATCCCCTCTGTCATATCAACTCTGTATATTTTGAACTGGACGCGACCGCACTCTATCGCACTTGAACAACGACTGACAAAACGTCACATAGGTAGTGTGTGCGACAGAGATAACGCTCTACGAAGCCGAAATTAGCCGATTGTCTCTTTCCAAAGGTCGATATGCAATATTTATCGCCGGGTACTGTACACATATTCCTGATACATAGGTAACTACTATACCACAGATTTTTCCTGGTTTCCAACTGAAATCCAACATTCTATAAACTGTGGCAAATTAATCATTTGCTTACAGTTGTTAGATTTAAGCGAAATTCAATCTGCTGGAAGACGGTGATTCAATAAATTCGGTTTGAACTTATTTTTTGACGTCTCAGATATGTGAAGGGTCTTATGTCCCTTCATAAAGTTTTACAACGAAAAAAATATACAGAATGAAACACTATTATAGATTCATAATACATTGTTTTATTTCTGTTCATTTCTGGGACAAGCCTGTATGGGACCGTTATCCATCTCCTTTATTTTTGTCTGATGAATGTAAAGTATTGTTAATTGTTTGATGTAACTAACGTAAAATGTTCTCTATTTTAGGCTACGCCTTTTACCTCCATCAAAAATCCAGTGTCCTTATCCGCTCGCTATTAATTGTTCTTTGTTTAATTGTGAGCCAAAAGCGGGCAATTGGACCAGTGAAGACTCTTTCCTCATTCAAAATATTATTGACAAGTAAGTTTTTTTATAAACAATTACCTTCTAATATAACGTTACGTGTTACGCCCAACAAATAGCTCCTGCTACGGGTTAAAGGCAACGTCTAGCTAGCAGGACCTCGGGTTTTTTGGAAATACTACTTGTAACTCGATATTCCTTTTTTAGGGTTCCGTACTAAAATGGTAAAAAGGAACCCTTATGTTGGTCTGTCTGTCTGTCACAGCTGGATATGTCAAGAACTACTAATGCTATAATAAATAAATCTAGACTCGGAAGCCTTAAGCACTTAAGTCAAATCTTTTTGCATGCGAAAATGACTTAAGGCTATTCAATACATGATCTCCCAGCCACTTTATCGCTAGATGGCGGCACATTCGCACTTCGAACATTTTCAATTTTTACGCCTAACTCAGAAAGCTTTGCGAAACAACTTTATTATATGCGTCAACTAACGCATTAACATAATCTTTTTAGATATTCACTTTGCTTGTTAACTCGTCACATACAAAGATTTGTACCCCTAAACATTTAGCCGTTTCACTTTATATCTTTACTATGTCTTTACACACACATGTACAGTTACACACTACGTGTATAGTTTTACTTGCGATATAACTAGATGGCGTTGTATTCATAAACTTGGTTTGTGAACTTGTTTTCCAGAGGTGGCGTTAATTAAAATAAAATATTTTTACGAAAATATTTTTATGACTGTCCTTCATTCTCTAAAGAAAAGCGTACTTTTTATAGTAAAAACCGAAGAAAAGAATACTTGATTGCTACAAGGGTTGTCAGTTGCTTATTCAATTATTCTAAGGGTGCTTTTGTAGTGTGTTAGGGTAGGTTTAGGTTTAAAAATAATAAAATAATAATAAATCCCCTGACCGATTTCGGTCACGGTGGCCAATTTCAAAGAAGATTAGCCAGGTTTGCAGGAGATATTATAGTGCACAAGTGTGTGCGCAAATACAGGAGAGAGAACAGGCGCAGGACCAACGGCTTTACGTGCTTTCCGAGGCACGGGGGTATTACGCCACCAATTTCCAAACTCCGGGCAAAAAAAAAAGAAAAAGAGTAAAGAAACTCCTAACGGGAAAAACCCATTTTTAATAACACTGTCCGACCTGAGAATCGAACCCAGGACCCCGAGAACGGCAGATGCACTTGTGACCACGAAACCAACGGGACAGTTAAGATTCTTTGTATAATTAAACGCTACTATAAAACAAAATATATAAAATGTTTATTTGAGTCGTGCGCGAGAGATGCAGAGCGGCGCGACGGAATTCCGCGAATTTCGGTCACTCGTAGGTATAATAATAATGTATCATTCAACCGCAGCCCAGCGTGCCCGCCGTCGCAGGCAGTAAGGCAGTGTACAGACGCGTGAAATTATTAGGCCGTGTACACACGGTTGTGGGTATTTAATTATTAGTGTAATTTTATTACTGTTGTGTGTATGTGTATGTATATGTATATAAGTGTTATGTGTAATATGTATTATGTGTTTACTATTTACGTGTGTTTGTATGTTTAGCCTAAAAACCAACAAATTCACATACACCAGCGTCCACTCAAACCAACAATTCCAATTTCAAATGAGAAAATGAAAAAAAATCAGCTGTTCCCTACATTTTGACGAGTTACCTATACGAACATAAATGTAGGGAACAGCTGATTTTTTTTCGCGATTTCAGGTTTGGTCCCATAGTAAAAAAAATTGTTCATAATGATGAGTACAATGACCATGTTAGTGTTGTTCCAATAACCCTGTATATACTTATACTATATTATATCCATACTAATATTATAAATTCGAAAGTAACTCTGCCTGTCTGTCTGTATGTTACCTATTCACGCCTAAACCACTGAACCGATTTAGAAGAAATTTGGTAGGTATGGGGAAGGACATAGGATAGTTTTTATCCCGATATTCCCACGGGATCGAAACTTATGCGGGTGAAACCGCTGGGCGCAGCTAGTTGCAAATAAAGTTTATTGAACTCTTCTCTCTCTTCGATATTGAGCTTTGTTGGTACCGACTTTGTTTTGAAGATTCTATACATCTTTTATTAGGTACTTATTTACACCCTAAGTTACATTAAAATTAGCAAGGAAAAACCGGCCAAGTCCATGTCGGACCACAATGAAGAGTTCCGTAGTCGAAATGAATTTATCCCAAGAACAAGCTTAACATTGTAGTTGAAAATCATGTCCTCCCATACATTGCAACTAAAAGTTGGTCGACTATTACTCGTAAAGTCTACTCAGCTGTGATTTTGATTTCGTGACATATAAGTACTACTGCCGTGAATTTTAGTATTTCTTCTAGTATTTCACAAACAATTTAGGGGATATGACATCCCCCTGTATCACCCCCCTGAGCAGTTGGATGGGGCTGGTTTTCTGATCCTGGATCTGGAAAGTCATCGTTGCAGCATCATACAAACATCTCAACACTTCGATGTAGCACCAGTCAATTCGACATCATTGCAGAGAGGCCAGAACTGCCCATACTTCGATGGAATCGAAGGCTTTCTCGTAGTCCACAAATGCCATACACAGTGGCTGACTGTACTCCTCGGTCTTCTGTACAATTTGTCAAACAGTAGGTATGTACCTATATGGTCTACGCTCGTAACTGCGTACAAAACCATCACATCGTCCGGCGTCCGTTCGTCACTGTGGAGCATTCGAGACTGTTTGTTTACCGAGTGTAAACCGAACTCGCGGCGCGTAGGTATGACTCGCATAATAGGTAATATTACCGCGGTAGTAGATTGATGTACTTGCGTCTGTACGTATTGAATTTCATTTATTTTCACCTATTTTTTTTCGCGGAACTTATAACATCAGCTATCTGCCAGTGGAAGTCTCGTCAAAATCAGTCTAGCTGTTTCGGAGATTAGCCGGAATAAACAGACAGAGACAAAAATTAACAACAAATGTTTTTTGTTCAAAGTAGGTACCGTAAATATAAATGACTGTATTCAGATTACTTTATTTGATCAACCGCACAAAACAGAAAGGTAATTTGGTACTTGCACTTTTCATACCTACGCTCGGCGGTCGCGCTGGGGTTGTCAACTTTGGCAAAAAACACACAAAACAAAAAACACAAAAAACTAGTGTAGTAGTGGTACTCGTATCTAGTTATTTGATTCATTGTTGAGAATGAAACAGCAAGAAAGGAAATGATCGTATTTTTTAGCTTATAGGTACTACAATAAGTCCGTCCGTATGTCACAGCCACTTTTTTCCGAAACTATAAGAACTATACTGTTGAAACTTGGTAAGTAGATGTATTCTGTGAACCGCAGTAAGATTTTCACACAAAAATAGAAAAAAAACAATAAATTTTGGGGTTCCCCATACTTACAACTGAAACTCCAAAAATTTTTTTTCATCAAACCTGTACGTGTGGGGTATCTATGGATAGGTCTTCAAAAATGATATTGAGGTTTCTAATATCATTTTTTTCTGAACTGAATAGTTTGCGCGAGAGACACTTCCAAAGTGGTAAAATGTGTGTCCCCCCCCCCCCCTCTAACTTCTAAAATAAGAGAATGATAAAATTAAAAAAATATAGATAATGTACATTACCATGTAAACTTCCACCGAAAATTGGTTTGAACGAGATCTAGTAAGTAGTTTTTTTTTAATACGTCATAAATCAAAAACCGCAATTTACCTTTCACAAAGTTACAACGAACTACAAGAACTTTTATATTATGTTACTTGCTGCTACGGAACCCTTCATGGGCGAGTCCGACTCGCACTTGGCCGGTTTTTTGTTACTCCATTTTTGCACTTCACAGCTACGCGTGTCTCGCGCGGATGGCAGTCTGTAGGTACTCTCTATATTTTGTGCCTGTAGGTACTGCGCGGTACAAGTAGGTACTAGGTATTACATTTATATACGGTACGTACCTACATTTTATACAAGTCCGTTGCCTAATTTCAACTTCTTCAATACGTCTATTGAAGAAGTTGAGATTAGGTAACGGAACGCGGAATTAAGAATTTATTTAGGTAGGTACTGCTACTCTACTCCATAGGTAGAATAAAATTATTTACTTTTACTTTTTCGTACTTTATGGAGGTACTAGATTTTTCCCGCAGCTTCGCCCGCGTGGATGTCGGAGATTATCCCACGAAATCGTACTACCGGAATAAAAAGTATCCTATGTCGTAATCCTAACCCAGCATTCTAATTACCTACGTAACACAATCATTATCAATCTCAATCTGAATCATTTTGAAGAATATTGCTAATCCATTGCTTTGCATTACCTATGTTCGAAACATAATGTATATCATTTCTATGGTTCGAAAAATGTTTTTGCTCAAAAACGTAAATGATGCAATGAATGTTGTTGAACTGTCAAAATGAAAGCCATTGCTACTGATAGTGTGTTACGCAATTACCCCGCAGGTCATGGTCTACCCATGTGCCAAATTTCATCTAAGTAAATCCGTTCAGCTCAGCCGTTTTAGCGTGAAAGTGGAACAAACAAAGTCAATTGCGCATTTATAATATTAGTTAGGAACAAACATAATATGAAAAAGCTAAAGTATTTGTGTATATTATAAATAATTTCCATATAGTCAAAAATAACGCTAGTTCGGTAGGTACCTAGATTGATAAAAATTCAAACACACATCTCCCCGGCGCGGGGCCAAGCGCTTCGTCCGTACTATAGGTATGTAGTTATATGTACCTGCATGCAGAGCAATTTACAAAACTAGTGCATTTATGCGCGCGGCCAAGTAGCGAGGCGCATGCGAGGTGCGATGCGACATCATGAATGAATGGCTAACCCACCCAAGCGCTCCAATCACAGAATAGATATCAATAGTGCCGGCCGGGCCTGCCGCCCAAAGTCCATGCTGCCGCCTGCGAGTGAGCGGCGGAAGTTACCGAACCCGAACCGAACGCCAACCGAGCGTTCAGGCGCTATCTCTCTCTTTTTGCTTTGCCTCTTTTTCAAACAATGCGCTGGATTGAACAACAAAAACAAGCTTAGCTCCGCTAGGGAAAGGTAATAGTGTTCTGTGAACAAGCTTTTGACTATGCCCGCGTTGACGATAGGATAGACGGTCTGGGAACAGTGGGAACTGGGAAGGGCTCTCTCAATAGGTACTTACCAGCCTAATGCAGAAAGATTTTTAATTCAGAAAATTTCTCGAAGACAGTTCAAGTGTAAGTTAGTACTTACATTTATGTAGGTACTTAGGTACATAAACTTAGTATGTAGGTACATACATTCAATACAGTAATATCGAACCCAGGGTAGATCGCAAATACTATCAATAAGTAGGTAAAGCATTTTTTCGCACTTCATGATTCAATTGATAAATTGATTTAATATATAACTGCGCGGGCAGAGCCACCGCGCCAGCCTTGTAAGAAATATTGCATACCTCCTACCAACGATTCGCAACTTGTCAAAAAAAACACGCATAATTCAACGATTTATTATAAAATTGGCCAACCTGTTTGACATTGACAAACAACGCCATCTAACGAGCAAGATCAATTGTTGTTGATAACCTTAGCAAAAATTTGTGTTCTGCTTCTCGATAGTTCTTTGAAATATCCTGCAGAGGGCGTGTTCCGGCCGCGCACACATAGAAAAATTTATCGATTTTGTCAGGCCTAGATATCCTGGAAATAGTGTTTTTTTTATAGGTTTTTGTCGATATGCGTCAATAATAAGTCATAACAACTTAATATACGTGCTTTTATTCTGCAAAAATCGTTTATTTTTCGAGATTTGTACCCCGAAAGAATGTATGAAAAAGTGTCAGTATCCAATCACCTTAAGTTCTTATGGCTTGCACTTAAGTCAAATCTTTTTGGATGCCAACAATATTTGACTTAAGTGCTTATGGCCTCCGAGTCTAGAAATAAGAACTTGAAAAGACATGGCTAAAAGGTCATAGGAAAAAAACCCAGAATAGCCATTAACTAAATGTCCAAAAATGGGTTCACTATAGTAAACCCAGTATGGTTTCAAAAAATCAGCCTCCTAAACCATAGAGTATAGAAGGTGTTATACTTTGTGTTTTTGTTATTCATACTTACATTACATTGATTACTTGACTTTTATTTTATCACAATCTCCTAAGTATAATTATGATAATTATAATGTGTGTGTGTATGTGACTGAACTAAACGGCTGGACTGATGGTTATTTTTCTTTTTGAGTGCGTTTGAGTGAATCCTTGGATAGTTTAGATGCACAATTGGATGTGGTAGGTGGCGCTGTAACATCCGTCAGACCAAGATAACAACAAGTTTATCTTATTGTATTTTAATTTCTTGTCGTTATTGTTTATTATTCTTTTGTTTTCATTTTTGCTAGGTATTATGTATATTCTATTTGATTATTATTTTTTATGCCTCGGTCGGTGAATCCTACATAATTATGCGCGAGGGACTCTATTGGACGGCCGCCGCAATCAAGGGATTGGGATGCTTTATAGCAGTATCAAAGAAGCGCTTGGAAAGGCGTTTTATGAACTGCTGGACGGTGGGCATTCTGAGATCTAAGTGTACTTACACTCGGCTAGTCGCACAATACATCATTCGTTATCATCAATCTATAGACACAATTAAGGTGAATGCGCAGTTGTAGCCCGCGAAATTCAATTTTTCTTACGTTTTTTGCAATTTTCAGGTCAGTGTCAGGTTGTATCTTGATCAAAATATGATTCGCGACTATAACAGGTACGTATTTACACAATTAGAATCATTAATACATCTTTCTAAGTTAGATTTCTACCGTTAAGAACAAATCTCGTATGGAAAAGTGTTTATGGTAGAAATCTGACTTAGAAAGATGTATTAATTATTCTAATTATTATAATTCTGTAAATACGTACCTGTTATAGTCGCGAATCATATTTTGATCAAGATACAACCTGACACTGACCTACAAATTGCAAAAAACGTAAGAAAATTTAAATTTCGCGGTCTACCACTGCGCATTCACCTTAACGCGTACCGTTTTAAAGTGCATTTCTTAACATACTACATATATTTAGATATTCAAATGCGTGGTGTGCGATACAATTACAATTTAAACCTTATAATTAATCTTACGTCTACAACTACGAGTCGATCTTGAAGGCTGTGGTTCAAAACAACGATTAGTCTCCGCATCAGTCGCATGCATTGGTTTTCAGAATAGGTAGGCACTAGGCCGGGTCTAGTCTAGGCAAACGCGGTCACAAACCAGAAAAAAAAGTGAGGTCAAAAGTGTGGTTATTTGAGTAGGCATGCCTACTTAATGATAAATTGCGAAGGTCGAACGTCATGGTATTACGCGTGAGACGTACTTATTTTTAATTTTGTCGTATTAACCTGAACGAGTAAAGACCAATGACTATGTGCGAATAGTACGGGAGCCGAGTAGGCCGTCCGGCGACTGCCTACTGCCGCGCGTGTTTGTATGAAGATTTTTTTTTTTGTTAGGTATGATAATTTTGTGAGTTTCTTAATTGTGGGGCACACACTAAAATGTAATTGACAGGCTTATGTTGATATATCGAGGTAGGCACTGCTTATATGCCTATATGCAACGCACGCCACTGCTCCGCATTATTATGATCGTTAGCATCGATTTCACTTTGAGCCTCAGCCCACTCATCCTCTTCCCCTATATTTTTATCAGTTAAGTTTGTTAGTGTGTGTGTTTATATGTTTGTTAGGCAATTTTTTATCCCGATATTCCCACGGGACCGACATTTACGCGGGTGAAACCGTGGGGCGCAGCTAGTAGTTTGTAATGCCGTATTCGCTAAGAAAAACGTATATTTAAAATGAACCCTCCGCGAGGGCTCCCGGCATTCCATAAGCTATTTGAGTGAACCCTCCAGGAGGGCTCCCGGTACTGAATGTGTTAAGGACAAACGGTTCTTGAAGTCCATACAGATATTGGTAAAAATATTGACAGCAAAAATTATGGCTGTCGCCTCCTTCTGAATCTGACTGTAGTTTCTTTCACTCGTGGACAATGACCTTGACGCGAACGCCAGAGGTCGCTCGAGTTGTGCACGGTCATTGTCGCGCTGCACCAGCACAGCGCCCAGGCCGGCAGGCTCCGCGTCCACCGTCAACACTAACTGTGCTGCGGGATCAAAATGGGCTAGCACCCTTTCTGATGATAGCTCGACCTTAACACTATGGAATACACGTTCGTGACGTTCGCCCCCACTCCCACTGCGCTCCTTTACGCAATAAGTCGGTATAAAATTACGGTAATGGTTAATAAATCCTATAAATCGTTTAAATTCTGTGACATTTGTTAGCCACGGCGCATTTGTAATAGCTTCGGTTTTTTTAGGACAAATTCGTAATCCATGTGTATCTATAAAGTAGCCTAGATAGGTGACACTATTCTGAAGAAAACACCATTTTTCTTTATGTACTTTTAGACCGGGTTCTTTCAATCTATTTAAATCCTATAAATCGTTTAAATTCTGTGACATTTGTTAGCCACGGCGCATTTGTAATAGCTTCGGTTTTTTTAGGACAAATTCGTAATCCATGTGTATCTATAAAGTAAGTAGCCTAGATAGGTGAAACTATTCTGAAGAAAACACCATTTTTCTTTATGTAATTTTAGACCGGGTTCTTTCAATCTATTTATAGTACTTCGTGGTAGATTTCCGATAATATTTGTCATTTTGCACGAACTTTATTTTTTATTTTTGTTAACGTGGGTAACTCGTCGCCAGTGATCTGTTAGCTACCGATTAAAACCACCGTTGCGATTGGATGCTAGTTTATTACTCTTCGCGACACAACATCATGGTAATGGTGCAGGCACGCACACATACACATCAATAGGACAATGTCTGTGTACTATTCAGCACCATCCAGTGTTGGCTCATATTGTTTGTTGGATTGGCTTTGCGCAACCGGGTTACACTTTTAAGGTTATTTGACTCAACCACTTAAATAGGTACAGAGTATGGTGCACAAAAAAAGACTAATGATAACTTCAAATATAAAATTAAAATATAGTAGTAGGTCTAGTTGGTGGTGGAAAGGACCAAGTCACATACATTTTTGGGCATTGTCCTTTCTTGTTCTCCTGATCCACCCCGTTGCATCGTATTGCCTGCCCGCCCTATTACCTATTTCGTTTTCGCATAGCATTTTTTCTTACTTTTTTTTTCGGCTCCTAAGAGTCCTAGCGTGATAATAACGCTTAGCCTTCCTCAAGAATTGGACTATGAAATGCAAAAAGAATTTCCAAATCCGACTGGTAGTTCGAGAGATTATCGCGTTCAAACAAACTATTCAGCTTTATTATTAGCATAGATAATATAATATAATAAACTTTAAACTTGTTAAGAAATTATTTTGTCTCCCATTATTAAAATTGAGTTATTTTTATTTTAGCAAACAAGCAGTGCTTCATGTCCGCCATATTATACCTATATCTAACGTGGATTTTAAGTTAGAGTGTGACATCAACACATTCGAAAACGGCATCAGTCTTGTTCACGCTTTGGTGTTCCATGATCGTGCCAAAATGCCTAACCCAAGACTACCGGTAATGCTTTTTCCTATATTAACAAAGGCAAAAATTTAAAATAAAAATTATTCAAACCTTGTACATATATTTTTTGCAGTATCCCGCAATCATGGGTGTGAAGGAGAAACTCAAGCTGTACACAAGACACAGTGAATTTAATGGTGATAATCCGGAATTAGTATACATAACACACATTGTCAGCCCTGACAAATTTTACGTGAGAAAAGTAAATAATATTTCTATAAATTTATACTAACTCGTGTGAAAACAGCTTAGTGATATCTATTACCCTTCCAGCAACATCTCCAAAACGTTTACGAGAAACTCTCTGAAGATTTGGAACAAGAGTATAGTCTCGCTTCCGCCGTAGGAGCCGTTTATTTACCAGAAATAGGTAAGTGAAAACGAAAATGGCTTAATAAATCGTGGGCTTGATGTCTATTTATCGCCATTTTTTGTAGCCGATTTTCTTTAGATTTTAATAGTGCGAGATCCGGTATAACAAATAAATAACCTCATCCGTTATTTATTGATAATATATGCTAGATAATCATCATCATCATTTCAGCCGAAAGACGTCCACTACTGGACATAGGCCTCCCTCAAGCACCTCCACTTCGACCGGTTCTGTGCTTCGCGCATCCAACGGGTTCCTGCGGCCTTCACAAGGTCGTCGGTCCACCTAGTGGGAAGCCTTCCAACGCTACGCCTTCCGGTACGCGGTCGCCACTCCAGAACCTTTTGGCCCCATCGACCATCTGTTCTGCGAGCAATGTACCCTGCCCACTGCCACTTAAGTTTGGCAATTCTTCGGGCTATGTCGGTTACCTTGGTTCTCCTGCGGATCTCCTCGTTTCTGATTCGATCACGCAGAGAAACTCCAAGCATAGCTCTCTCCATTACCCTTTGGGTGACTTTTAGCCTTCTAATAAGGCCCATTGTGAGCGACCACGTTTCAGTGCCATATGTCATCACTGGCAACACGCACTGGTCAAAGACTTTCGTCTTGAGACACTGCGGTATGTGGGACGAGAAGATATTGCGTAGCTTCCCGAACGCTGCCCAGCCGAGTCGGATTCGACGATTGACCTCTGAACACGACGTTTGTCCTAGACAGTTTGGTTTGTCCTAGATAAACATACTCGTCCACGACTTCGAGTGTAGCGTCTCCAATCTTTATGAGAGTGGGAGTTACATGGGCATTTCACATGACCTTCGTTTTGTCCATGTTCATTTTAAGACCCACTCTTTCGGAGGCTCTACTGAGGTCATCGAGCATTGTACTGGGGTCCTCCATAGTCTCAGCCATGACTACGATATCGTCGGCAAACTCAAGGTGAGTTATGTACTCGCCATTGATGTTAATGCCAGCTCCTTTCCAGTTCAGAACCTTGAAGACATCCTCCAGTGCAGTGGTGATCAATTTCGGAGAGATAACGTCTCCCTGTCTCACACCTTTCTGTAGAAGGATAGGTTTCGCGGTCTGATCCTGGAGTCTGACTGACATAGTGGCGTTTTCGTACAAACACTTTAGCACCTCGATGTACCGATAGTCGATCTGGCACCGTTGAAGAGACTGCAGTACAGCCCATGTCTCGATCGAATCAAAGGCTTTCTCGTAGTCCACAAACGCTAAGCAGAGAGGCAGGTTATACTCATCGGTCTTCTGTATAACCTGTCGCAACGTATGTACATATGTGGTCTACGGTGCTAAAGCCTTTCCTGAATCCGGCTTGTTCGGGAGGATGGAAGTTGTCAAACCTTCGTGCGAGGCGGTTCGTGATGACTCTCGAAAACAGCTTGTAGACATGGCTCAGAAGTGAGATGGGCCTATAATATTAAGAAGGGCATTGTCGCCCTTCTTAAAGGAAAGTATCACCACACCTTTGTTCCATGCCTGTGGTGTTGTACCCTCGAGTATGACGGAACCGAACAGCTTCTGAAGGGCCTTAAGAACGGATTTTCCGCCGGCCTTCAGGAGCTCGGCTGTAATTCCGTCATCACCCGGCCACAGAGTACTAACAGATAAACCATTCCATGTACTTACGCGCGCTAACTGCCTACCGGCCGCCGCACAGTGTAAGATTTTACAAATCTAGGCGGACAAAATTATATGTTGAAAATAAAACAATTGTTGTGTCTTGAAATAACTAATAATTATATTTTTATTCATTTAAACTACTTAATCTTCGGAATCACTGATTTTTGTACTGCCACGTTGAATAGCAATGCTATTTCTTTGGCCAAAGAACTACCCATATAGTGTACTACAAATACCTACTGACTTCTTTATGGCAACTCACAATAACCACGCGGCGGCGCGCAGCTACAAAGCAAAACTCACTTTACGCTTGTATTGTAAGGTTAGGTACATTTTCTTTCGCAGCGTCTAGTGACTCGAAGGCCGCTGTGGTGTAAGCTATTATTGCAGTAGGTATTGAAAATGTTGTATGAAGTGATTTGCATGGTAATATTTGACCCGGCGCGCGGAGCCTTTTTGTTTTTGAGCTGCTTCAGAGCCATCCTGGTCGCGTACAGGCTGACGTCCGAGATGTCTTCGGTATAGTGTCAGGTCAATCTAGTTCTTGGGTCGTTTGTCAGATTCGTAACGGGTTTGCTTGTTGACGTGTATAACTGTCCATAGAACGTCTCGATCTCTCTAAACAGCTCAGGTTTGGCGGATACGATCCTGCCATCATCGGTCTTCAGTTTCGTAACTAACATGCTAGATAATGGGTAGGTACATTGATACATCGCAAATAGGTTGCCTAGCTAAATCACGTGCCGATGGTGTTAAACAATAAAAATGTTTAATTTAAAAAAAAATTATCAACTTCCTCGATTAGTTATTTAAAAAAGTCGCATTTCAGCTGAGAGAATATACCGCAAGGTATTGAAAAAATAAAGGTTGCCTACTTTCCCTTCTGCGCAACTATAGAGTTGCCAGGTATAAACAGGTAAGTAAGCGTTATTAATATACCCTCATAAGTTATTTAATCGAATAACGTATCAAATGAAAGCTTATTTTATTCCCAATCCAACCGTATTAGGTTGCCTTATTAAAAAGTTTGTATTTTCTTCACGAGGGTTGAGAGTAACAGAGTAGCGTTGCGCGCGCAATTCCATTTGACAGAAAAAGATGCAGCGAGGCACCAGCCTTGCTGCTTCTTCTTCTGTCAAATGCTACCGGGCGCACACCTATGCGCTCGGTAGCTGCTTCGTAAAAGAGAGTAGGAAATGTTCCTTATTCAGTATAATAGACAAGGATGACTTGACCGGCTGACTCGCATTCCGTCGTAAACAAACATGCTCTAGAGTATTGTGTATTAAAAAATATTGGTTTTGATTAAAAATACCGTGTACTCAAGAATTCCCCTTTCCGAAAGCAATCCTCGTCCGAAATCAGACCGGACGAGGGTGGATCCCTCGTTGAACCCGCTGTTAATAGAACCTCCAGCGCTGCCATGGAGGTCGCCAATTCCACCGCCGCCCCAACAGTCTCCATCGCGAGAGGCGACGGAGAACGCTCAGGAAGCGGTGGACCAGACTCTCTCAGGCGCAGTCGAGGCTGTTCCTATTGTTAGCGCGGCGACATCCTCCCTGGTACCACCCTCCTCCAGGAAGCGGACGTATACAGGATGAATTTTCCAAGTGGGCGTGGATGGCCAAATTCTACACTATGAGGAATAGCGAAAAGTGCTCAAAGGAGTCGCGGGCTCGATTTTGATGAAAACTAAAACTGTATCATTGGATTTTTGAAAAATCAATTTTTCTAGCCAGGAATCGAACCTGTTGATTTTGAAAAAAAAAACACTATTATTACACCATTCGATAGTGTCCCTAATAAAGGTCGAATTCTGGGAAGTAATGACATAAGTACGGCAAACTTAGGGAAAATGTTGAATTTTAATAAACTGCTTCTTATTTTAAAGTATTCATACCTACATTACGTATGTACCTTGTTCGAAATGATGCTCAATATTTTTATTAACACACCCGCAGCGCAGTCACCTTCACAACATTATGTTCTAAATTCAAATTTCTATTACGATCTTTGGAAAATATTCTAGTGGAATCAATAATATTGTACCTAATGCTCAATGCAGTACAATCCTTGAGACGTCGAATCCAGCTATGTATTGAAAACAATGGTCATCATTATGAACAATTAATCAGTTAAAGTTTAGTCAACGACCAAACCATACAGTTTTGTAGGTAGGTAACATAAACCGGGCCCGGCTAAATAATAACAGCCGCCCAGGTCAATCCATCAGGTTAAGCTGCGCTTGCCGCGGTTGGTCTGTGGATGGGTGACCATCTTTACATACCGAGGTATTCAGCTGCATCCGGTTAGAATGGAAGTCGACCCCAACATAGTTCGGAAAAGGCTAGGCAGATGATGATGGATGAGGTAGCTAAAAAAAAAAAAAAATTTTTTTTTTAAATGAGCTCTCCTTTAGTTTTCCTTACGTCATTACTTCCCAGAATTCGATCCTTATTAGCGACACTATCGAATGGTGTAATAATACAGTGTGTTTTTTTTCCAAAATCAACAGGTTCTATTCCTGGCTAGAAATATTGATTTTTCAAAAATCCAATGATGCAGTTTTAGTTTTCATCAAAATCGAGCCCGCGACTCCTTTGAGTACTTTTCGCTAGTCCTCATAGTTTCGGATATGGCCATCCACGGCCACTTGAAAAATTCACCCTGTATACTCGCCGTTGCTGGCCTTTTACGGTTTTGACCATGGGCTCCGGCACACGAAAGAAGAGACAAGTACCCGGGGGCTCCTGCCTAGCCCTTTCGTGTCAGGGTCCAAGTGTTCATTTTAAGCAGCAGCATCCTGAGCAGTTCTGCTGTATCCTCGCTGTTCTCGGGGACAAACGGCATGCACACTACCTGCCTTACCTACACTACCTACCTTAGATATGTCTGCTTGAGGCCGAACTGTGATCTTGGTCCCCGGTAACGGAGACGGTACGTTATTTACGACCCCTTTGAGCCAGGCCATTGTGAAGTCGTCCTCACACCATGCCTTCCGCGAAGTGAGCCCGGTCGGCCTCTAAAATGGATAGCGGTTTTTGGCTTGTGTCAGTTGGTTCAGGTTCAGGAGCCTTTAATAGAGCCCGGAGCGGCAACCTAATTGCGGAAAGCCAAATCGTCAAATGATTCTGATCAGTTGGCTTCATTTCTATCACAATTGGCTTCATTTTACGATTTTCGAATTGCGAAACTCTAGTTTATTATGAAACCAATTATGAACGTTAAGGCCCTGCGCAGAAACTAGAGTTTCGCAATTCGAAAATCGTAAAATGAAGCCAATTGTGATAGAAATGAAGCCAACTGATCAGAATCATTTGACGATTTGGCGTTCCGCAATTAGGCTGCTGGTCTTACTTACCTGTTTATACCTGACAACTCCATAGTTGCGCAGAGGGGAAAATAGACAACCTTTATTTTTTCAATTCCTTGGAGTATATTCTCTCAGCTGATGCTCGACTCCCACATATAACTAATTGGGGAAGTTGATAAAAAAAAAATAATTAAGCATTTTATTGTTCGGCACATGATTTAGCTAGGCAACCTATTTGCAATGTATCAAGATACACATTAACTAGCATATATTCTTTATTATCATGAAATAACAGATGGGGGTATATATTTCTTACACCGGATCTTACTATAACCACAGAATAAATAGTAAAAGTACAGAAGAGGCACTTCGCGTAACAATTAATAGAAATAGCGACTCTTGCTACTAAGCAACAAAGTGCAGTTCAGCTCGCATAAGCGCTCAGTGCCTAACGCGATATTCACCTAAACGTTGCCGCTCTCTTGTAACACGTAACTCTGTCGCTGTCTGGCGCGGAGTGACGCGCTAGCTGTGGTGCTAGGGTTGTCGGCTTGTGCTGCTGCTACTATAATATTCATCGTCTATCTATGTATATATTATGTTTAATGCGTATGATTACACGGTCAATTAGGTAGATAGATAATAAATATTAAAGTCCGTCATTTGTAATTAACAAATGAAAACAAACCTTTAATCTTTAGGCTACCTAGATACGGGAGCGATGAATGCTTATGCGAATCCCGCACCCCCGGCCGTAGGTAGAGGTGGAACACCGCGGTGGTTTTAGCCGGTAAGAGTCCGGCATGCCCCTCTGTCACCCCTACGATAGAGGAAGTCCATGAGGATTTCCACCGCGAAAAAAAAAAAGGCTACCTAAATACCTCTTTGTTTAACAAGGCATTTTCTCGCTGTAGGAGTGAAGGAGGCCTGTTATAACAGCCGATCTGTGCTGTTGCCAAATAGACATTTTTTCTTGAGCCTTTGTCAGCACCTGTTTTCAAATGTCAGCTGGCCTATTTTGTAACAATCTCACCGGGAAAAGTTAGACTTGTACAGATTAGGGATATTGATAATCAAGCAATTTGTTAATGATTAAATATTGATATTGTGAACTGTCGTGGTGGTGATTAAGGCATGGTGTGCGCGGTCAACCTGGAGAACGGCCGCTCTGAGGCGCAGGACGCCTCGTGGGCGCGCGGCGTGGTGTCGGAGCTGCCGGGGCGCGGCCGCGTGCGCGTCACGCTGCCCGACACCGGGCGCGTTGTGCTGCTGCACTGGTCCGCGCTGCGCTACATACACCCCAAGTTCACAACGCTCAGTCCACTTGTGAGTCTACCATTCTTATGTTGTTCTCAACGTGAAGATTAATTCATGATATGATAATTATAAGCTAGGATTGAGTGCATGGTACTCATCATGCACTCAATACTTTACAACAAGTGTCAATCGATTTTGAAACATGTGAGGCCCAATTGATAATCTATACTATTGGACTCTTAACCGGTCAAGGGGCGCGCGTTGCCGATCGGCGACGAAACAATAGAAAATCAATTGTGTCTCATTAGCGGAGCTTGACAGATTAATCGTAATCAAAAACTTGTGGTTAGAGGGATACCAGTTTCCGACAAAAAAAGGTAGTGAGGTGAAAAAAGAATGAACGAAATTAAATGAATTTGATAATTTACAGACATCACATCAAGCTACTACAAACTGTCTTTCTTTAATAGATTTTCAACTTTATCGCTAGAGCATAAGGTTCAACGCTTATTGAAAATTTGACAGTTTCGGGTAGCTTGATGTGCTCGCGCCTTTACTTATATATCTCTGACTACTCTATTCTTATCTTTATTATGACTAGCTATGAATGATTTTCTCGCTCAGGGAACGCACCAAAGATTGTAGGTCCCTTGTAAATAAAATAGATCACATTATTGGTTGATCGCTGACTGTACACACCGCCGCCGCCGGCGAGTATTCGTTTGTTGCAGCGACAAGATCTATCGTAGAGAGTACTCGGTTAGCGCCGCTCGCTTGGCGGACAGAACACTCGCCGTAAGAGTCACTTATAGTACATACGTATATCAGCGAGTACTCGCTCGTCACCGTCGCACACTCGCTGCTCGCCAACTTGTTTTTAGTTAGGAGAGGCGCACTTGAATTTAAAATAACTTAAACTCAAAAACACATAATCGTTTGTAAGGGCCACAGCAGACTAGCTACTTTTAGCATCGGCGATCGGCGATTGAGCCGCTTTTTAGAAGTTAAATGCAGCGACCAAACGTCGTAACAAAATAAAGGGACGAGACTGTCACACTAACTGTCATCATTACTATAAAATGTCAAAGTGTCATCTATCAAATCATCGACAGTCGGTTTCTATGTTGCTCATTTTACACAACGCTTTCCAGCGCTTTATTCTGTTTGTAACTGAAAAACTTATTCATAGATCAACGTAGAAACTAGGGGTGTGCTCAGTGGATCCCCAATGGCAGGAAACGACTGCGCGGCAGGCCCAGAAAGACATGGCGGGATGAGCTAGAGTCCTTCTTAAAAGATTGGCCCACAGTCGCAGTAGACCGAGAAAACTTGAAAGAGGGAAGGAAGGCCTTTGCGCTGTAGTGGGACAACACAGGTTTATATTAAAAATTGCGATTCGAAAGGGATTTTCGGTACAGAATCCAAGCATTTATGATACTGAGATCCAGAAGGTGATAGAAAATTCTCATCAACCGCTTTCTGCTTTCTATCCGGATTCTGTACCTGCCAAGGTATATCCATGAATGAGGTCAACGCCTCCCATGTGGGCGTTATATTCCTTCACCAACTTTGGCCAAGGTATTCCAATCCTTCGCGTCGCCCTTTTATCGTAGTGTTCTATGGTTTCTGCTGGTTCAGCGTACACATAAGTCGAAGTCAAAATGACTGTTTATTATCTTTCCAGGACACCGAAGCTATCTCCATGTTTATAACGCACTCCTCATAAGCTCCTCTCGGCACTGAGCTCATCATTACCTCCTTTTTCCATGGTTTACAGGATTTTCTTTTGACGATTTATTTAGCTAATAAAACAGGATCACTTTTAATTTTCATTAATCGAGCCTTTGCAGCAATTGACTTCTTTAAGGCTATTATTTTCTTTTTTGGACAATTTTGGCTTCTTTTTAGGCGGCGGCATGTCTAAAATACAAAATGAATAATCAATTAAACACACAGTGCTATAACAAACAAACGTAGTTTGACATTTACTATACTTTAGAAGTGCCAGTTCATCAGTCCCTGGCCTCTCCGTCTGTCCCTAGTCACATTCATAGCGAGGGACTGACGCACTAGGGACTGACCATTATAGGAATAACAAAAAAATTAAACCTCCGAAAAAACTGAAAAGCAAAAAATAATAAACCTTTTTTTATTTAACCTTAATAAATAAGTTCTTAAACTAATGTAAGTATACCCAAGTAACTTTGAGTCGGCGCCAAACAACCAAATTAATATCGTAGCCGTGCGGAGAACGCATTTTTTGTTTGGAATGTTAATTTATTTTATTTTATTTTACTTTATCGGATAACAGAGATCCATTGGGTTAGTAACAATAATCTTAACCTATGTTAGTACTTAACTAATAACACCGACAATGTACAGGACAATGTACAATGTAATGTTTATCGCTGGAGATTCCACATTGCATTGTTAATTTGATTTGGTTATTTTTTTTAAATTTTATAATTTAGTAATCTTTGTTCATTGATTGCTTGGCGCCGACTCAAAATTACTTAGGTATAGATACTTACATTGGTTTAAGAACTTATTTATTAAGGTTAAATAAAAAAAGGTTTATTATTTTTGCTTTTCAGTTTTTTCGGGGGTTTAATTTTTTGTTAAAAAGCTTTTATTTTAAAATTTTGTGAGGCTATAATTTAGTAATTACTACATGCTTAATTTTTGATTAATTTTAAAATAGCTACCTTTACCTACCTTACTTTAGCTATTAATTGTTATATAATCCTACTTTAACTATTATTTGCTGTATAATAAAATACTTAACAAAAACCGGCTTTATATACCAACATGGGTAGGCCTTTTTATTTTTTAATTTTAATACACAGTTCAGCATTAAAATCTGTGAATGAACAATAGATCACCCCTATTTTCCCACCCTTAGGGTAGGAATTTTTTTCCCAAATTTATATGGGACCAACTTCGAGGTATGTCCTATCCAGTAAAAAAAGAATTATCAAAATCGATTATTTTTATTCTTAAAAAAGTTCTCAGACCTTAAGAGCCATTTCACAAAATTGGAACGCTCGAGATTATAATCGCTCATTTGGCTCTAGTATGTTATTTTGTCTAAGTTTATTTATGTTTTTGCATTTATCGCCATCTAGTGTCAAGTATAAAAATCATATACAGGCAGAAAATGTTTTTTTGCTTTTCTAACAATTTACGACAATTTACCAGTAATGAAATAGGAGTAAATAAAGAGTAAACATTTTTAGGCCATCAACCTTTATGCCAGCTGGAATTTTAGCGTGGTCGTGGACCTGTATATCTACGATAATTGAGAGCTACAAAATTTCTGATTAGTGGTATAAAATAGTACAAATTAAGAGGATTTTATTACCATCTAAAGCTATAATGGAAGCTAGAATTTTAGCGTGGTCGTGCTGGGAAGGAATCTTCCCAGCACAACCTATATATCTAGGATAATTGAGAGGTATAAAATTTCTAATTAGTGGTATAAAATAGTCTAAATTAAAGGATTTTATTACCATTAAATGTTATAAATATAATGAATGCGTTCATGGTCGTGCTACGAAGTACAACTCCCTTTGATTCTATATGCCTCATAGTTGATGTTGATTGTTCTTTTAGAACTTTGCACTCCCCATTTTCGTATTTGTATCAGTTGTATCAAACTAATTTATTTAATTATGGTTTTCATGAGCAGGCGACAGAGTGCCATCTCGCAGGTATAACACCATTCAGTAACAAATGGAGCACTGCATCGGTGGACCTCCTCCAGTTGTATATGGGCAGTTTACTGAAACTTCAAGTAGAGGACAACCGCAACAGATCTCACTGCAGTCGAGGATCCTTTGGCGTTACACTTTATCACAAAGCAGACAACGACAACGACGTTATTTGCATTAACAATGAGATGATCAAGCATAAATTTGCTGTTTCATTTGGGTAAGATTTGGTCTCATTTTTATTTTATGCCATCTGCCTCTATAAATACGCACAATAATATCTAAAATATACTATCCATATATAATTTTCCATGAGATGCTGGTCGCTACTTTTTTGTCATCGTAATCATGACTTGGCAGGGCAGGGTTTGATATAGATAGGCCCTGCTGCTTGATGACAATTACGAGGTTGCGTTTTTAAGTTCGCGGAATGGGAGGTAAGGGGGGTAAATAAAACTTCGCAAATATTTTTCTTTTTCTATATATATTATGCACCTGCTAGCCTAATACATTTTTCAGATCGTTCAATAAGCGTATGCATACCATCGAAAAAAAAGATTCATTTTTGTCCTCAAAGTACGCTGAAACTGCGTCCTTCACTACTTCATCACTTGAAAATTTCTTGCCATGAAGCTCTTTTTTCATGTTTGGAAATAGATAATAATCGCAGGGGGCCAGGTCTAGACTCTATGGTGGGTGGTCAATTATTTCGAAACCTGACTTGTGTAGGGCAGCCAGGGCAACACGGCTCTTGTGAACAGGCGCATTGTCGTGCAAGAGGAAGACACCTTTCGTCAATTTTCGTCGTCTTTTCTCTTTGATTGCTTCCCCGCAAACGCTCCAGAATTGACGCGTAGTGTTCTGCGGTTATATTAACGCCCTTGTCCTTATAATCGATCAGCAGGATTTCTTCAGTTTCCCATAAAACGGTCGCCATGAATTCAGGCCGGGGATCGTCTTCAAGTGATTCTCGTCCTTGCTTGAATAGACGATGCCACTTGTAAACCATCGTTTTACAAGGGCAAGAGTCTCCGTACACGGAGGACATCTCTTCCGTAATGGTTCGGACGTTTTTTCCTTGCATGGTAAGGAACTTTATAAAGGCGCGATGCTCGATTTTCTCCATTGTGAACGCTGTCTTCCCGATTAAGTTGCTTAGTTGATGATAGTTCAGAGACTAATGAGCCGATTGTAATAAATAAAACTTTGTATTTATACTAATAGTGAATCACTCAACACGTTGAGGTACTAATGAGACCCCTAACCCCTTTCCAACCCCGCCATTCCACGAACATAAAAACGCACCCTCGTAGTTTAAAGGTTTAATTAGAAACAAAAAAATATGATTTACAAATAACTATACCGATGGATTGTCGTCACGTCTCGTCGCGGGCAAAAACTGCCTTTATTTCAATCTGTGTCCACAACATATTAAAAATATCTTTCTTCACAGAGTTCATATGTTTAACAAAGCTCCTGTTGAAGAACAGGTTTTAACAAATAAGTCGCCATTGCATACACCAAAACCTCCTGTTCCGTCGAAATCTAAAGTAACAATTTTGAAGAAAGAGATGCCTGAAAAGATAAACGAAGATGATTTACAGGCAAAAGATAAAGGTCCTCTGAAGCTGGAAGTTAAAATTCTGAATTGTCAGTCCCCTTCACTGATCTACGTTTCGTTAGTTCATCAACAAAAGTCTTTTACTGACTTGTTTGAAAAAATGCAGAAATATTACTCAAAGAATAATAAAAACAAAACTAAAGAAGACTGGAAGGTTGGCGACAGGTGTAGCACACTGTGTATTCAATCACAGACTTGGCGTCGTGCTGTTGTAATGGAACTGGAAAATGATAACGCCAAGTTGTTCTACAGTGATTTCGCCTGTATTGAAACTATTCCAAAGTCCGGTTTGAAAGAACTGACTTCAGAATTTGCCAAGTTCGGTGACGCAGCTATAAAATGCCATCTATGTGGAATTATGCCGGCTGTGGGTGAAGAGTGGCCTTCAATTACAAAAGAATATTTAAAAGAGATGATTGATTCATACAAAAGAATCTTTATTACTAAATTAGGCACCTTCAAAGATAAAAGTATGCCTGTCCAACTGTGGGTGTATCATACTGTACAAGGAGGTGCTTTGGAACCTAACAAGTCGACCTGGCGTTGTTTGAACGACAAAATACTTGAACAAGGTCTTTGTGTACCTGATCAAACAACACAAGTGGTAAGTTTAATTTAGCAAGTATTGACACTGAGGTGAGAGGCAGTGCACGTCTTGCGTACCGTCCACCGATTGATGCTATGCTAAAAAAAAATGTTTTATTTGATGTTAAGCATTTATCTTCCTTTGTCTACAGGTTACAACTGAAGACAACACTGAGGATACTGGAGACACATTATCTTTCCTTAACATCACAGGATCAGTCAATGAATGGTTACAGTTGGAACCAATGCCTATGGTACCCCTCAACACAGTCAAAGCTGATGACGATATCAATGCAAATTCGCCCTCATCGTTCCTCGAGGGTGAAGACAATCACAGGTTACAAGGCACAGAATCTTCAAATGTAATGTATATAACTGACTGGTTACCACCTGAACCCCTGCCTTCCAAGGAGTTTACTGCGCTGCCAACGTAAGCATTTTTTAACTAAGGCTCTGTCCTAATTATCGTAAGCCATCTTCATTAATATATAGGAGGCAAAGTTTTATTTTTATAGTGAGCCCACACCTACCAGTTCTTATTTTTAACTTACTGTCTTATACACTCTTTTGCAAAAAAAAACGGGCACCTAAGGAAATTTACGTTCTAAGGTCGATTTATCGGCGGTTGCCGCTGTGTTATGCTTCGAAATAAATGGACTGATGGTTCATGAATCTGTAATCTATTTTACTTTAATTAATATGACGATGACGTGACGTCTCCGATGAAGGCGAGACGACGACCAAGACTGCCCCCCCCCCCCCTTTTTTTTTATGGGTGGGAAATCATCAAATGACCCCTCCCGCTCTGGGTGGAGCGAAGGGAGTGTCAGACTCTTACTGACTAAAACCCATCCGTGTTCCTTCCTTAGCCCTTTATGTTCCGGGGTAGCGGTAACCCTTTCGGACAATCCCGCACCCCCGGCAGGCTTCGGCCCTGGCAGGCCCCTTCCTTTATGCTGACATCTCTTTGAGGCGCGCGTGGAACACGTACGCGCCGTCCGGCACGGGCCTGGTCCTGATCGGACGGTGAGCTACCCATTACTCTCCGTCCGCAGGCCCGCGCCTACGGTGGCCGGGAGTCGTCACGCGGCTCCCGACGCCCGGAGCGTCTCCCGCGGCGGCTGGGGTGTGAGAGCTCAGAACGGTATAGCGAATCACTCTTCGCCGATGGTACGGTTCGCCGAAATCACTCTTAGTCGACGGTTGGTTCTACGAACAAATCCATCGCCGATAGAACTATTCGCCGAAAACACCGTTCATCGATGATCGCTTCAGCTACAACACCTTTTACCGATGGAACGGGTCGCCGAAATACTTCACACACAAATCATTTCACATCAGCTTCCTGGTTTAGGTCTTTTCATAACATACAGTGATTTCCTCTTAGGGCTTCCTATAAGGGCTTCATAGATATTATTATTGGCCAGTACCTACCTACAGTATTGTTTGCATGTTGTGCATATCCTAAAGAGGAAATCACTGTATGTTATGAAAAGACCTAAACCAGGAAGCTGATGTGAAATGATTTGTGTGTGAAGTATTTCGGCGACCCGTTCCATCGGTAAAAGGTGTTGTAGCTGAAGCGATCATCGATGAACGGTGTTTTCGGCGAATAGTTCTATCGGCGATGGATTTGTTCGTAGAACCAACCGTCGACTAAGAGTGATTTCGGCGAACCGTACCATCGGCGAAGAGTGATTCGCTATACCGTTCTGAGCTCGGGGTGTGAGGCTCTCTCCCTCAGCCGTTCCGCCACCTCCTTCGCTAGCATGACTGCTTGGCGGCGCGAAGTGGAGATGCGGTATGGCTCCTCAGGCATGGACGCGGAAAGTCCTGCCGTGCGCCATCTGGCGGTGGCGGGGCCGTAACAGTCGATTTGAGTTAATTAAATGAAATTTAATTGTTTGACGTAGTCTGTATACTAATAATCGTGTAAATTAATATACGTGAAGTGTATTCTGGCTTTTTTTTTTAATTTTCGATGAATTTTT
This sequence comes from Amphipoea oculea, assembly GCA_945859645.1. Taxonomy (NCBI): domain Eukaryota; kingdom Metazoa; phylum Arthropoda; class Insecta; order Lepidoptera; family Noctuidae; genus Amphipoea; species Amphipoea oculea. Next base: position 10,523,984 of record OX243872.1, read on the forward strand.
TAAAACCGATCTACACGGCCAAACAATAAGAAGTGGTCGGCAATAAAGACAAGAAGATTTACTAATAATCGTGTAAATTAAATACACGTGAAGTGAATTCTGGCATTTTTTTTTTTTAATTTTCGATGAATTCTTTAAAACCGGCCAAACAATAAGAAGTGGTCGGCAATAAAGACAAGAAGATTTTTTTACTTTTTTAAATTAAATAAAGTTACAGATGTAAAAACCTAATAGAGTGTGACCTCCTCTTACCAAAATCACAGCTTGAATCCTTCTGGGCATGCTTTCCACAATGTTGTTAATAACGTTTCGAGGAATACATTCCCACTCTTCTGCAATGACTCTTTTTAGCTCCCTGATGTTTTGTGGAGCAGGTTGCACTGATCTAACCCGTCTTTTTAGAACATCCCAGACATGCTCAATTGGATTGAGGTCAGGACTTCGAGCTGGCCAATCTAAACGACGGATCCCAACTTCTTGCATGTATGTTTCCACGTCGCCAGAACGGTACGGGCGAGCATTGTCGTCCATAAAAATGGAATCTTCCTTAAGTGCACTCAATGCGGGTTGTGCATATGGAGTTAGGACTTCCATTATGTACCGGTGTGCATTTAATGTTCCATTTTTTCAGAAAATTAACTCTGTACGCTCCGTCAAATAAATTGCTGCCCAAAACATAACGGAGCCTCCACCATAAGGAGTGATTTCTTCGAAACACACTTCCGCATAGCGTTCCCGTGGTCTTCGCAGCACTCGCCGGCGTCGGTTCTCTCCACACAAAGAGATTCTAGCTTCATCAGAAAACAATACTTTATTCCAGTCCTCCAGTGTCCATAAAGCACAGTTTCGAGCAAAGTGAAGTCGAGCAACACGGTGCTCACGGAGTAATTTAGGGCCCCGAGTCGGGCGGTAACTCCTGATATTGGCAGCCAAAAGCCTCCTCTTGACCGTCCACAAGCTAACTTCTACTCCTCTTACTTCTTCAAGGCTCTTCTTCAGGTCCACACTTGAAGCTTGACGATTCTGCAACGCCTGACTCACCAAAAAGCGGTCATCTCTTGGTTCTGTGCATCGTTTTCTTCCCGAACCGGGTCTTCTTTTAACCGAACCGGTCTCTTGATACCTCTGTCCTCTGGACAGTTGAACAACTCACATTTAGCCCTTGAGACACGTAAGTTTGCGAACAACCTTCTTCAAGTAGAGCTATAATTTTACCGGCCCTTATCGCTGTATCACTCATATCAAAAACTGGTACTTATTTAATGTAAAAAGAAAGATTAAATTCTTTAATTTGCAGAAAATATACAAAAAGTTTTAAAATTTTAGTAACAAGTAAAAACATCGTTTCACCAATTCGCGCCAGTAGTAAAGCAATTTTACAATAATCATTATTTTTCTTTTGTTAATTTCAAAATTTAAATTTGGAATGTGAAGAATCATGCCAGGATGCTTCAAATAACATGCCAATACATCGTCAAATTAATAAAACTTCTATCTTATTCTTCTTCATTGAAGTAGAGAAAAAAATCTAAAGTGCCCGTTTTTTTTTGCAAAAGAGTGTATTATTTTGTTATGTATTGGAGAATCCAATTAATAAGTATACATTATTCAATATTATAAGTATGGCTTTATTGAATTAAATGATATCTGTTTTATTTTGTAGGTATATAGACAACAATGGTGTGATCTACTTACATGACATATGCCAACAAGACACATTAGACCTCATTCGTAAGGCACTGGATGTTCGCTTTAAAGTTCCCGATCCAAAAGCTAGATTTACTAAATGGAGTGTGGGAGAGCCATGTGTTGCATTATATTATTTAGACAACCGCTATTATAGAGGCAGAGTAATAGAAGTAAACACAGAAAGTTCTAACTGTGTCATTCATTATATTGATTATGGTAATGAAGAAATTTGTACATTTGCAAATATGAGAAAAAGTGTTCCACTCCACCAAATACCAACACAAGCACACAAATGTATTTTAAACCGTATACGTCCCCACGGCAAACAGTGGGATAGACAGACGTTGGACTATATACATAAATCTGTAGTTGAAAAGAAATGTTATGTAAAAGTAACTGACGAACCAGTAAACGGAGTCATACCTATAGATTTAAAATATGACAAGCTATGCATAAATGATCATTTAGTAGACTTTGAAATGGCGGAGTACACAGATGGTAGCAAAGCCCTTGTCAGAAAATACGCTCCAATCGAAAAAACTAAAGAGAAAATAAAAGAGGAAGTTATTGAATCAGATTCTAGCCCGGATTATATAGTGGTTGAAGATGCAGACGCTACAACTGAGCAATTGTCTACATCTCACGACTCATCAGACATTCTCTCACTAAAGGGAGCAGACTGGAGTAAATTAGTAGAAGAAGAACAATCATTGATTGATGGAAATTATATCACATACCCTAGAAATACAGAGGATGAGTTCTTATGTAATATCACATTAATTGTTGATATCAAAACATTAGAACTTAATTTGATTTTTGATGAGGATACCACCAGAGTTTATGATCAAATGTTTGAAGAACTGCAAACTGAAAGTTTAAACATGTCGCCTCTGAACGGTATATTCGAGAACAAAGCGTGTGTGGCAGTCTTTCCTGAAGACAATCGATGGTACCGTGCGTCTATTTTGCAGTTTAGCGAAAAGAAAAACCGAGTTAAAGTAAGGTATGTTGATTATGGCAACATTGAAGTCATTTCTTTAGCTGACACAAGGGAAATTTATGAGGAATGGGCAAAACTTCCACCTGCTACTGTTACAGCTAAATTATTTGGAGTGCAACTAAATCCAGATTTTGGTATTGGAGAGGTCACAAATAAATACACTGAAATATTCTTGGATCAAGGACCATTCCATGTGAAGGTAATCGGTTATGAAGAATCGGTGCCATTAGTAGAGATAAGAAATGACAATAATGAGTTGGTATACAAAACACTCATAGAAAATAATATGTTAATTCAACGTGATGACTCTTAAGTCAGAGTTAATTGTAGTTATTTTTTGTTTTTTTTTTTTGTTATTTTAAGTTATCATGTTCGTGACTATCGCTGCCCCACCGACGCCAATCACTTCCTTATTTAGTAAATAATTAGTACTCAATTGGTACTAATTAGTACTCGAACAACAAAATTGGTACCTTAGTAATTTTCAAGAAAATCGACTTTGAAAGTGGTCCGGCGCTCATGGTACGCTCATGGTGGTCCTGCTGAAGGGAGCGTGACTACTGCCGACCACCTTTAATTAAAGTAGATTTTCTCGAAAACTACTAAGGTACCAATTTTCTTGTTCGAGTACTAATTAGTACCAATTGAGTACTAATTATTTACCAAATATGGAAGCGATTGGCGTTGGTGGGGCGGCGGTAGTCACGGACATAAGTTATCATAAAAACAATATTTACTTTTTTCTTAGTTACTATATAATAAGTACCAAATTAAGATGTTAAACAGTTTTGTTTACCATAACATTATGATTATCCAAATAAACCTAATCTGTAATATATGTTTCATTTATAACTCTTAATAGCCTTTACCTCTAAGGCTGGCCGCATAAGTCCGGTTTCCTGATCAGGAATTCAGCATAGCTATTCACAACCATACGACAGGCTATCGTATCGAAAACCTGACATTTCGATAACCTGACTTGACTTGCCCTCAACAGCAAATAGCTGTTGGAAGAATAGCGGGCGTCTATTTCATTTAAACTGACAAAATTTTCGAGTTTTGGACTTGTGAACAGCGTTTAGAAGACTCCTACGATAACAATGATTAATGTTCGATACGATACGGAAGCGTATCGAGTGTTTGTGAATAGCTATGCAGATTCGGAATTCCGTGAGACTAGCGCAGGCGTTCGTTTTTTTTTTTTGTTCTTATTTATACTGCCCGTACGTAGAGTTACGCGTTCGTGAAAACACGTAATGAAAAGGCAAGTTAAGGCGATTATAGCCTCGAATGTCCTTGAGCGTTTGGGCGGAGCATAGGCGAACCCAGTGCCTCACCCCGCGCGCCCGCTTACCTCCCCAATGTCAAAGAGTGTCTTACTCGTACGTAGCGCATGCAGATGCGGCGTGGGACGCATTTTGTCTGGCAGTTTTATGACGCTACCTACTGAGTGTAGATTGATCGAGAATACGTACAATATTTATGTTGTGAGTATGAATGCTATTGTACAGTAAAAATACTGCTTTCTTAGAGACAAATAAAAAATAATAATATGAATAAAACACGTTTATTCAGTATACAGTTCGTTTATTCACGTATACAGATTATAAAAAAAGCCCATACCATTATTATAGTTTCAAACTCAAATGGGTCCCTGTCTTCCTTGATCTTGCCAAGGCCTTTGATACCGTGTCAAGCCCCATACTGATCAAGAAGATGGAACGCTTAGGTATCAGGGGCATTGCATTGGAATGGTTTACCTCCTATCTTTCCGAACGTGAACAGAAGGTTTGCCTGGGTGATTTTCAGAGCACCTTTGCGAGAGTGGAATATGGAGTGCCCCAGGGTAGTGTCCTTGGTCACACCTTGTTTCTCCTGTACGTTAATGGTCTCTGCTCACTCAATTTGGACAACGCGCAAATATCTGCGTACGCTGATGATACAGCTATTATTTTCCACGGCGACTCATGGAAGGAAGCCTACAGTGCCGCAGAGGCTGGAATGCAGAAGTTTACCAGTTGACTGCAACACAATCTACTTACCCTTAATGTTCAAAAAACATAAATTTTTCTGTAAGCATAAAAACAGCTGCCCCTAAACAATTTTCACTCAAATCCCACCAATGCAATTATAGTCTAGGAGGTAGCTACAGCTGCCCTGTTTTTGAAAATGTTAATAGTATCAAGTATCTTTGTATTTGCATAGGCCAACACCTGACATGGGGAAAGCAAATACAATCGGTTAAGTACTTCGCGCGTAAGGAAATTAAGAGACTTCGATCTGTAGCTGACAAAGATAGTCTCAAGATGACTTACCTGGCTTTATGTCAGTCTGTGCTTGGTTACTGCATAATATCTTGGGGCTTCGCTGGTAAAAGTTATCTAATTACTGCTGAGCGTGCGCAAAGGGCTATCCTTAACCGGTTGTATGCCGTAATTACAGACACAATTAAAAAGCCATTGTGTCTCGTGTAGATCTACGTTCCGGCATACGAAAGGTTAAGGTCTCTCATAGATTAGGAATCGGATACCCCACTGATAAGTTATATCGAGAAACGAGAGTGCTTACGGTGCGCCAACTGTACATATTATCAGTACTACTTATTTCACAAAACAGCAGCTGCCACAGTGGTAACGGACCAGCGCACACGTAGAAAACCTAAGTGGAACAGAGCTTTCTGCAAACTTTTGGCAATAAGGCCTTCTCTCGTAATGGACCATACCTGTATGAAAAAGTTAACAGAAAGCTTGATACGAGGGCAGTTTGATAAGTCAGTTTTTGAAGAAAAAATTTTTTAGTTGGTAAAAAATCGTTTTATTTCTCAACATCGTTTTTCCAGTTTTTTAATTCCTTCCAAATAATGGGTTTCCGCAAGGCCCTCAAAATAGGCGTTTCAGAGTCTTACCGCCCAGCCATTGCTTCAGGTTTGGAAATAGGAAATAGTCGCAGGGGGCTAAATCTGGAGAATATGCTGGATAGGGTAGCAGTTCGTAGTCTATGGATTTTTGCCATGGTGACTACACACGTGTGCACCCGTGCATTGTCTTGATGGAACAGCAATTTTTTCTTCGCCAAATGCGGTCGTTTCTGCTTTAAGAGGTTTTCTGCTTGCAATGGCTGTCAAATACAAACTAAATGACACAGCTTGCTCAAACTTGGACAGTAGTCTATTCATAGACTGCAGTTGACAGGAGCAGTACTGCATTTAAAGTTATTGCGCGGGAAACTCAAAAAGTCACTGACTTATCAAACCGCCCTCCCTTTAGGCGCGATTGGTCCAATTCACCTTTTCGCGATTGGTCCAATTCGCGATTGGTCCAATTCGCGATTGGTCCAATTCGCGGTTGGTCCAATTCGCGATTGGTCCAATTCGCGATTGGTCCAATTCGCGATTGGTCCAATTCGCGGTTGGTCCAATTCGCGATTGGTCCAATATAAAGGATTTCCAAAATTAAACAAAATAGCACATTTTTATGTACAGGGTTTAAGCTACCCGGCGCGGCGGTCAGGGCTCCAGATAGAGGAACCCCCTAACAATGTGGGCCGTGTCCAGAAGTACTGCTTTCTGAATCAAGCCCTTGATCCAGCTGCCCAACGAGAACCTCCTCAGGTGTTGGTCAAGGTTCTTGGCTATTAACCCATTGGCTGTCACGACTATCAGCACAACGATCGCTGAGTCCACATCACACATGTCGACAACCTCGCGAGCCAAGATACTTGATTTGTTTATCTTTCTCGGCTTTCACGAGGTTCTCATCATGCGGGACGGTTATGTCAACAATCATTGCGCGCCGCTCTGATCGATCCACCACCACTATATCAGCTTATTGGCAACAACAGTACTGTCAGTGACGATGGATCGATCCCAGTACAATGTGATATTTTCATTTTAGAGATCTGGGTCGGGCACATACCTGTAGTGCGGCACCTCAGATTCCACAAGGCTGTATTTCAGAGCAAGTTGCTGATGGATTATCCTGGCTACAAGGTTATGTCAGTAGCGTATGGACCCTCTTATCCAGGGCATCGGGTTCGGTCTGAGTCTATTTGAATATGCCGAAAGCGTACATCAAACCGGCATGACCCAACCGTTGAAGGCGCGCACCTTGTTTCAGCCTTAAGTACTATTTTCAGGAGACCAAAGAAGCGCTCCTTCAACGATTGCTTCATGTCCGTAACATTGATGCCCAACGCTTCCGACATACCCAAATACTTATAAGTTTCGGATGCGGAGAGAGCTCAAAGGTTTGTGGAATCCGAGAGTTGGGTTCCCAGGGATCCACAATCTCTCCTCTCTTTACATGCATGACTGCACATTTGTCCACACCAAATTCCATCCTGATGGTGCTACTGAAAGTTTCACTTACTTTCAATAGCTTCATCAGTTGCAAATTATTGTGGGCAAAGAGTTTTAGGCCATCCATGTAGAGGAGGTGAGATATAACCTGACCACCTCTCCTCAACCGATAGCCTAGACCTGAATCCTCTAGCAGTGTGCAAATTTATTATAATATTACCATTGATAGAATCTTATAAATCGTATATATATTGTATAATTTCGGAAACATTGTCCATTTTGGACCAACTGCGAATTGGACATATTTTTGAACATTGGATCAATCGTGAATTGGACCAATCGCGCCTAAAGGCCGCCCTCGTATCTACCCCCTGACAAAGTTTCGGTGCAAAAAACAGGTACAGGAGTGGCTGCTTGGGCTTAATTATGCTGAAACGGAAAATCTTTTATCATTCAACTAATAAAGTATTCATCATCATATACACACTAACACTCATCACATGCATACTTACACTCATCACATACATACTTACACTCATCACATAGGTACACACTCACACTCATCACATACATACTTACACTCATCACATCACACACACATGCATTTGGTTACCTTTTAGTTCTAAGTTAAGACAGGAGTCAGCACAGCTGCTCAGCAAGCGAATGACCGCTCCACGTCTCCATAAATTGTAAATAGGATAGGGTAATATAGAACAAAATTATAAATTTATTCTGTACACGCTAACAAGCGCAGCATACACTACACGACACAAATATAGATCTCTTTCAGACAAACATAGGTAAACTTTGAGTAGCTGACACGACTATAGATGTAAGGCCGGTTTAAAACCAATTAAACCAACCCGTTTAAAACGAAAAAAAACGTTTAAAACCCAAATAAACCATTTTTTTCGATTTAAAACGGTTGGTGTTGATGACTGTTTTTCTTAATTATAACTACCTACATTTTGTTGATTTTACCGAGGTAGGGATAGATTGATATACTTAACGCATTGAGTTAAATAACTAGAGAAGCAAACCTCAATCAAATGTGTCAAAAAAGTGTAACCACTATTTAAACGTGACGACGTAGCTTTGAAACCACTAAACATTTAAAAGTAAACATATATCTGTCTCACTTACACAAGTCGCAAGAACAATACCGTCACTTAGATTAGACAAAGACCGCAATATAAACATGCAATGGCGGGATAGGGTTGCCTACCCATGCAAAATTTTACCCAACTTTTTAAACCATAAATGACGTTCTAAAAAAACGTTAGGCCAAATTATTTATAAAATATTTGAATTATGTATTTCTTATTCGATGTGTATTAGAAGTTTATAACTAATGACATTTTCTTTTTAAATATTTTTTATTTATTCAGTTAGTCTCTTTTCTCAGCAATCTGATTATTTCCACCCATTTATCACGGCGTGCTGCATCTTTAAGCACCCTGCAACGTTGTTATTATTTAAAAAATATTTAAAATCACTTGTTCCAATAAATTAAAAACTCCCATAAATGTGGGAAACTAAAACTAAGTTTTTAGTGGTAACACTGAACCTAATTTACAAAATTCTGCAATTTATTTATTTTACGTTGATATAAACACAGAAACAATAAAATTACGTGTGGAAAGTAATTCTGGTTAATTTATTATGTTTTTGTGATCTTGAATCGCACGCTTTCACTACGAATTTACCCATTTTGGCGATATTTTTGTCGTGTGTCACTTGATTCACTTCGTTTGGCGCCACACAGAGCACTGAAGTGACATTAGCTACGCATACGGCTGTGGCCTTATGACAAGTGGCAACGCCTTGGCGCGGTAATTACTGATCTAGTGTAACATATAATATTAGGTCCTTACATATGAAATTGGCGTTTTGTATGGAAGGAACAAAAAGTCGAATATTTTTTAATATAATATATTTAATTAATCAAAGTATGAACCATTGTTTTCAATGCACTTTTGCCATCTTATAGGTAGTTCATTGATCCCTTTACTAAAAAAACCAGTCGGACGGGAATCAATAAAATCTTTGAAGGCGATTTGGACTGCCCCATCGGAGTTGAATTTTTTCCCTTGCAAAAAGTTATCCAAATTGCGAAAAAAATGGTAATCTGTTGGAGCAAGGTCCGGGGAGTACGGAGGATGTCTAAGACATTCCAATTCAAGCTCTTCTAATTTGGTAGCCGTCTGTTGCGCAGTGTGTGGTCTGGCGTTGTCGTGAAGCAGCAGTGGCGTGGAGCGATTGACCAGCCTTGGTTGTTTAGCCGCTAGCTTTTCCATCATGGTTTGTAATTGCTGACAATAGACATCAGCTGTAATAGTCTGGCCAGATTTGAGAAAACTGTAATGAACAATACCGGCACTAGTCCACCAAACGCTTACAAGTAACTTTTTTGGGGTTAATTTTGGCTTGGGGCAGGATTTGGCTGGCTGGCCAGGATCCAACCATTGCGCTGAGCGCTTCCGATTATCGTAAAGAATCCATTTTTCATCACAGGTAATGATTCGGTTTAAAATACCTTCATTGTTGTGCCGGTTCAGTAATGTAACGCAGCAGTCGACGCGCGTTTGCCGGTTTGCTTCAGTCAATTCGTGAGGTACCCACCTTTCAAGCTTTTTAATCTTCCCAATTTGCTTCAAGTGAATTAAAACAGTTTTATCACTAACATCGAAGCCTGCAGCTAACTCGGGCGTGGTTTGCGATGGGTCCGCTTCCACAATAGCCTTCAATTCTCCATTATCAACTTGGGTCTCAGGCCGTCCACGGGGCTTGTTCTGCAGGTCGAAATTTCCAGAACGAAAACGTTGGAACCAAAAACGAACTGTGTTTTCTTTTGCAACATGACCGCCATACACATCATTCACCCTTCGAGTCGTTTCCGCAGCACTAGTGCCACGGCGGAACTCGTACTCGTAAATAATGCGATATTTTAAATTTTCCATTTTGTAAAATGAGTGACGCAAACAGAAAAAACAGAAGAAAAAAAACAAATGAATGACGGTCATCGAAGCACAAATACATGAGTAAATAGCTGTACAAATTTGAATTTGGAATTCCTTACCAAAGAGGAGAAATTCGTGATTAAAGTGGCCAGTACGAAAAACGCCAATTTCATATGTAAGGACCTAATATATCAATGAGTTAACGGGTTTAGTTCTAGTTGGTCCGTCCGACCAAGCGTAGGTATAACCTACCTATGTTATAAAAACTCTATTGATAAGTTAAAAACTCTGTGTTGGTAGATAAACATTTTTTTTTTATTATTTTCAAACGATATAAATAATCAATTTGATTCGGTTTAAAACCGAACTCACAATCTCGCACTTTCATTGACTTCGTCACTCGAGACTCGAAGCAACGTTGCTGCTAGCTCGCCTACCCTACACACACATGCACATACCTACATAAACAGTCAAGACATAACGTTGTCTCTTTCATGCGCAAGTTAAACGGACGGCATTGTGTTAAGATGTCTTCTAATCTAGTATGTGTAATATGATATAATAAATAAGTATAGGTAGGTATACCTACATACTTACTTAAGATTTCGTATAGTAATGTAGGTAGATACTTTCTATTGATCTTCTATAGTTAAAACTAAACATGACGTCAGGTGACCAAAAATTGCCCACAATGAAGTGTAAAACACTGTTCTTTTATTTTTGTTGACGAGTTTTCAACCGTCTAAAACTATTTATTTGTGGTAACGTTTTACATCGGTTGTTTTACATCTATAGTCTGTGGTATCACGGTCACTGTTTGGATTGTTGCCATTAAAATAATTTAAACAAAAAAAAAAAGAAAAAAAAAAAGTTTAGATTGTTTGCACGGTATATATGCTCTGTGGTTTGATTCGATTGCGAATGTCAACAAAATTAAGAAATATTGTGTTGTTTTGGTTATTTTTATTAAAATTATTCATTTAAAAACTGATGTCTTTAATGAAAAAGACTAGAAATGATGCAATTAAAGCTGCGGTCACTTCCTACTTAGAACGGCGGAATTATCCTGTGAGTGTTACATTTGCCTGAATGGAAATATTAAGTGGAAGTGGTTACTGAAACAGTAGTTACAGCATATTTTTCTTACATTTCAGGATATAGACGTGTTTAGCAATAATAATAATCTGAGCAGAAGTGCTGAACAAATGGCTGTGGCAACGATAGTTCAATGTGAAGCAAGTCGCGCTAATTCAATATTATTTTCTTGCATCAACAATGACTCTGGTCAATACGACGTACAGTACACAAGGTAATACCGTTGTTTTAAACATTGCTAACATAATAATTACTATATAATTAACATATTAATTAAGGTAATGACATCTTATGTCTGAGAAGAGCTAATCTTTAATTAATGTTTCAATAGCTAACCTAAGAAAGCCCTCTGACCAACACTAGCCAAATACAATGATTGTTTGCTATAATTTAGTCTTTGGATAAACCAAATTATGTGAAAGGAGTGTTACCTAACAAGTTAATTTTCAGGTTGGTTAACTTCATCAAAGAGATCAAACAAGAAAAAGTGAAAAATGAACTTCTTGGTTTGCTATGCCCGCTACTCTGTCATTTATACTTGGAAATGTTACGCGGTGGTCATGGAGGCCCTGCGCAAATGTTCCTAAAGAGACATTCAGCTACATTACCCCAAAAGGATTTATCATATCATCAACCCATTGATGGTAATCTACCGTCAGCATTGTACAGACCAAATAGCTTAGAGCAGCTATTCAATTCCTTACAAAATGGTACAATTGACAATGAAACACCTGAAAAAGATTACATGAATCAGATACTGGATGATATTGGCTCCATTTATACTTTACAGGAGGTTGAAACTAGACCATCTATTGCTGCATTCAGGTACCTACATAATACTTAGTTTTGTTACACTTTCCTACTACATAATATTAAAATGTTCCTACTTTGTTCTCATAGAATGTGAGTAATAAGTATATTTTCCTTTGCAATTTTTTTATCTTATCAAATCTGTTGCATTTTCATGAAAAAGTGATTATACAGTGAAAGCTGACAGCAAAGACAGGTTTGAGTTTTCTTGTGAATCTAAGCATCTCTGCAAATGGTATTCTATATGCCTTAAAGTATTCTAACGGTTGTGGGTGACAGAGTGTGTATGGTTTGTTCCAAAAATATCTGATAAAAGTGTAAACAAACCCTGTTCAGGTTAAATTCACTCACTAAAGGGAATTAGTAACACATTCATCTGTATTTAGAAGGTTTCAAATTTATATCTCACAACTTACAAAAAATTAACTTATTCAATAAATGAGGCGTCTAGTTGCAAACCCCGCTTAAACGGTTTTCAGTTGAAAATGAGTTAACAATGCAGTATGAATAAAAAATATTTTCTCTAACAGTTACATAGCTTATTTTTGAGCTAAAACCACTATAACCTTACGAAAACGACAATTTAAATGCAATGTTCGCAACAAAACCCGACGTAAAAGCCGATATAATGAAATCGTCCAATCACAGCACAGCAATTGCGTTATACGAAATGTCAAAACCCGACATAATTTGACAGGTCAATATCAAAACTCGATATAAACTGACATTTCACTCGAAATACCCGCCAAAATTGAGTGTCACTTGCAAATCCCGCTATAACAGATTTTAGTCTGCTTTTATTCTGCTTTGTAGACCTCACTGTGCATATATTATTAATTAAATTCCACAATAATACCATCTGTTTGTAAACCGTTGTGTGAAGTATAAATTCTTAAAACATCTTTTTTTGTGTGTGAACATTCTGTGAAAACAGTTTTAACGGGGTTTGCAACTAGACGCCTCAAATATGTACAGACGCCAGCACATCAACCTACTACAATCTGCCAAATTTCTTTAATAGATTTTCAACTTTATTTAAGGTTCAAAGTTAATTGGGAAAATCTGACAGTTTCTGGTAGGTTGATGTGCTGGCGTCTGTACATATAAATTAAATTGTTAAAATTTGTAAAAATATCAAAACATTTAAAAATAAGTACTATAAAAAGTAGCCCACTGGTATCATTGGGTCAGGGCTCCAATGAGAGGAACCTCTTAAAAATATAGAGCCGTATCCAGAAGTACCTACCACTTTCTTAATCAAGCCCTTGCTCCAGCTATCAACAAAAGCCTCCTCAGGTGTTGGTTGATGCTCTTGGCTATTAAGCCATTGGCTGTTACGACTATTGGCACAATGATTGCCGAGTCCACATCCCACATGTTGACAACCTCGCGAGCCAGGTCAAGATACTTGATTTGCTTATTATTATTACTTTTCCCAACAATTATTGTTTGAAAACATGATTAAATTGTCATTTTAAAAGTCAACTACGACAGTTAAGGTTATAAAATTAACCTCAATTATTGTTATATAAATAACATATTTTAGGTAATTTAAAATTAGAATTTCGGATCTAAGTAACTTACAAATTGTGTACTTTGATAATCAAATCAAAGTACTCAATTTCTAAGTGGCACTACAAATGGGACATCATTATTGGCAGGTATGTTTTCTGATCCATTTGTTTACGTTTTTATTAGAAACTTTTGTAACAGACTATAATAATAGCCTGCCAACCCACCATAGGATTTAGGTGCTGGTGGGATGTGAGAGTGGTAGGATGCTGGCAAGCATGGTGTTTTAAGGCCTGAATCCTTCTCATTCAGAGAAGGTGCATGTTACGATTAGATGTACATTTTGTTTACATCTTTTCAGTCTTTTTTAACCAACTTCAAAAAAAGAGGTTCTTATTTTCTGCAAATCTTGTCATCAGCTTTTAAATGCAACATTGAGTATTTATTTGTATTTTAGGTCATGCAAATATGATTTAACTCTGTCACAAGATGCTCTAAATATGTTAAAAGCATATTTAGCTAAAAATGGCCATGTTCTTCTAATACAAGTTCTTCAAACATGGTTCCACATTGATATTAATAATGACCCTAACAAGAAGAATGCTGTGAGTATAAAACATTTAATAACTAAGGAATCAAAATCAAAAGTCATTTATTCAAACTAGGCTGAGAATCAGCACTTTTCGAACGTCAAAATTACAAAAGACATTCCCCCAAAACGCCCGCCCTTCACCACTTCCTAGTGCTTTCGCTAGGGAGAAGAAGTGGCGCAGCAAACTACCCAGCAGCACAGCTGTCTGTTCAGTTAGAAAATACTTGATTTTAGACAATACTACGTATGCAGAGTAATTAACATTACAGGATACAAAACATTAAATTATTTGCTATAATTTTGTTCGGTGTGGAATGCTTGGTCGCTGCATTTAGTTTCTAAAAAGCAGCTAAATCGCCGATGCTAAAAGTAGCGTGTGTGCTTTGGCCCTTTATCTGTGTAATTTATGTACAACATCGGTCAGGCAGGGGCTATAGTTTTTCCATAGACCTAGATAACTAGGTCACTTTGGCCAGCAAAACCCATAATCCAATATTTTTGTCCCATGTCTTGCAATAGTCCTACACCAACCGGGGGTTGTACTTGGGTTCACTTGCATAGTACGAACAGGGATAATCGCCAGTTGGTGCCTCATTTCATTGAAAACGTCTAACGGGCCTCTGCGAGTTGGCTTCGTCCCTTCGTACGCCTTCTAAAGGACCGGGAACCCATGATCCCGAGATATATTGAAACAAAAAAATAATAATAATATTTACCTACTATTTTACAATGTTGTTTAGTTAGAGGATATATTTTTAGAATATGATTTATTTTGTTGTACGAATAGCCACCTAAGAGGTTGAAAGATCTCTGTGCAAAACGGGTGTGGCAAGCTTTATATACGCAGACTGTATGTTTTCTACGTTTCTGTTGAAAAGCTTTAGGGTCATACGTCAGTAAGCCATGCATCTTGAGGATAGTGTGAAGAATGAAAAGCTGCCTTACTGTTAATACTTCGCAGGTTTTGTAAAGGTCGGTAGTGGGATGAAAGAATGGGAGATACGCACTAACTTTAAGCAGCGCTCTTTGAGCGCGCTTAAGTTTCAAAATTATTGTTTTACACGAACCCGCCGCAGGAAGTTATACAATAGATCAATAGTGACTAAAATAAGGCGGAGTAAACAGTTTTGAGTATATGAGAAAATAAGTAAAGTCTGGCGGCCCTGGGATTTTGGACTATAAGGATTTTTTTT
The DNA here is from genome assembly GCA_945859645.1 of Amphipoea oculea. NCBI lineage: Eukaryota > Metazoa > Arthropoda > Insecta > Lepidoptera > Noctuidae > Amphipoea > Amphipoea oculea. Next base: position 10,539,132 of record OX243872.1, read on the forward strand.
TTCATGTACACGAATTCCCCCTCACAGGTCGATTTTCGCAAAATCTTTTAATCGCTTAATCTTTTGACGGTCTGTGCAAAGACACAGACCGTCTCGGTTTAATCCATACCCATAGATTTATAATAATGTCCAGATGCCTAGTACGCGCTGTCAAAATGCTTCGAATTCAAAGACACCAAAATAGTGTGTTCGTTCGTTAGCCCCGCCCACAGGCCGCCATTACGCGACAGACGTTCAACGCGTGTACGTCAGAAAACGCTGTTAAATATAATTGAAAAAATGACGGTTTGTGCAGTGAAATCGTGTAAAAACTACGCTCCAAAAAAAGACAAGGATACGAACATCACATTTCACAGGTAAGTTTGCAATTTTATGATGAATTTCTACGTATTTCTTTGAAATTATTACGAATACAAAATAAAAACAAAACGACGCCATAATATTTGAGTATTGCCAAGGCATGAAATATTTTTACCCTTTTTTTATGCTGCGATATTTTAATATTGTACAATGTTACGAAATCAACATTATTATTATCAACATGAAAATGATATCAATGGTTGCCAAGGGTATGAAATACTTTTACCATCTTTTTTTTAATACTACGATATTATTGAGTCAACAAACGGATTTGGAGCGAAACAATATTTTAGGCATGTTTGTTACATTAACGTATGTTTAGCGATAATTCTCAAACCAGTACAGTACGCGCCAAATAAGTTGAACCATCATGACGGTCGATCTTGAATGCGCAGTAACCGATTATCGTGTTTCAATCGAAGTAGGGGCGCGCGTAATGGTTCAACTTATTTGCCGCGTAGGTACTATACTTCGATTTTGATGATCTTTGGTAAATTGGTAGCTAAGAAGAAAAAGTTGTACCTATTTATTTGCACAAAGCACCAATCATTTTCACATAAACTGATGATTAAAGTAGAGAAGTCATGTTTTACTTTGTTAGTGTGCAGGAAACATTTGCAATTTTTTTTAAGTTTGTCATGCTGTATGCATGAAAATTGCTTCAGCAGATATCAATATATTTATACATAGACGCAAATATGAAACTAAATAATGTGCTTTACAAATTGATAATATTTAGGTAAATATATGTTTTGTTGGAATTTGGTAACATAGTTATTTTGTAAGTTTATTTCTTCCATAGATTTCCAACACATCCCGTGACAGTCCGTCGTTGGACTGAAATAATAAGACGGACTAGAAATGAAGTCTGGTGGAAGCCTAAAGTAAGGACGTACATATGTTCAGCTCACTTTGATGAGAAGGACATTTACACAACAAAGAGTGGTCGTCGAAGAATTCGCTCAGGGGCTGTGCCTACAAAGGTATTTTTTACAAGTGCCCATGTAGACCTATGTGAAATAAACAATTTTGAGTTTAAGTTTGAATACGTTCTTTTATTTATTTTTTCTAAATACTAGCTGCTGCCAGCGGCTTTACCCGCGTGAAAGTAGAAATTCATTCGGTCAGCCGTTCGAACGTGAAAAAGAAGTAACAAACATACACAGACACACACACACACAGACACACACCACTCACAAACTTTCTCCTTTATAATATTAGTATGATATTAAAAGTTTTTTGTTCATTCACACGTGTTTACGAAAACCATGTTAAAATAAAATTATAACAATCTTCAAAAACTATCATAAGAGTCAATCGGTATGAATGTAAAAGGCGGGTTTCATTTTGTACACATATAATAACTATTAATTACCTAAGTGAATATGAATAAAAAAACTATACGAATTTTCCCACATTTTGGGGTAATCATTTTGCGCTGGTATTAGAAAACGTCACGCACACAACTGCAGAAACGATAATAATACACTTGCGGTGGGCAGTACCAACGCACACGCGACGCGTATCACTAAATGCATTCAATAAGAACGGTGCGTTTTGTACGGAACACTCAATCTGGACGTTATTATAAATCTATGTCTATACCTAATTTACTATCCAAAATTCAAGTTTCTATCTTCAGCGGTTTGGGCTGTGCGAGACTTCTAACGAACATACCCAGTTTTTTTTATTATATAAATAGAAAACTGAAAACTAAATAAATGGAATATAGTTATTGTGTTTCAAAGATATTGATCTCATATTTACAGGAAGACGATGAAGAAGAAATGGATGAAGAAATAAGCGTCAGTAGAACTATGTCAGAGGAAAAAATAACGGGCACAAATGGTTAAGTCTAAAATTAATTATGCTAAGTAGGTAACTGAAGTTAACATCGTTAATTGATGCATTTCAGGACACAATATTTTTTCAGATATTTTTGCTGAATGTAATGGTCATACAGAATATATAAGTATTGATAAGGAACTAATGGAACTCCAAGATGCAATAAAAGGGGTCAGAGAATCCACAGCTCCTCTAAAATTATACAAAATAGCTGCACCAGATACTCAGTAAGTTTAAAAGAGTTTAATATAGATGTACTGCAAAAGAAAATGTTATATTCGTTGCAAAAAATGAGCGCGCGTTATGCGATTTTTCTGTCATACAGATATCATTATCATACAAAATGTCGGTTTCCATTGTTGATGGGCTCTCGATTCGATGGAGAGGAGACATGAAATCACTTTTTTTTGTTACAGTTTAATATGTGCAAAAACCGATCAGTATTGTAACATGTTATGTGGAGGGTTCAGCAATTCAGAAATCCGGTTGTGGGAACTAGGACAAAACAATGTCAACAGACGAGTCAATCGAAATATTTCAGAAGTAGAATTAGCATGTTATGTGCCACACGAACTGGTGCCTGATGACAATACTTTGTAAGTATTTTTGTAAATAGCCCATCGTTATTATTTTATTTTCCTCAATTTTGCAGATATTATTTAATTATATCTATATTCTTCATTTCGATAAATAGATACATTTTGCTTTTACTTCCAGACAAATAGGTGCTGGAGTGCCATTGAGAGGGCATTCTGGGCCCGTACAAGCTGTAAGTGTACTACCACAAGAAGAATTAGTTGTGTCAGCTTCACATGACAATACCATACGAGCTTGGCGTCTTGCTGATTATTCCTGTGCTGCAATTTACAGGTTTAATTTATTGCATATTACTGTCAAACTTGTGGGACCTGAGTAACTGAGGAAACTATAATGGATCTTAAACTTTTATGGATCTTTTTTATGTAGAACGAAGTTCTAATATCTGTAATGTCCACCAAGATTTCGATTGATTTTCGTGTCATTAAATACATACCTTTCCATTCACACACTATCCGGAGAACTTGACAAGCACATCTGTAGTGGAATAAGTCGGCAGTCCCTTGCCTTCATATCATTGTAATTCAGCTGAGCTAAGACTAAACCCACCCAGGGGAACACCCTAATACTCCGAAATATTTTATTCTGAATTTCTATGTTCTGATTAACAAAAGTTCGAATTTCATAATACCTAAGAATCATGTCTATTATTAAAAAACACGAAATTTATTTTACCGAAAGTAGTAAATGCGAATTGTTTTTTTCCGATTTTCATACGTTCGAAGAATCAAATGTTCGATGGATTCTCGGTCCGAAAAACGATATTCCGATTTTCAATACTCCGAATAAACTGCTAAAATTAGGATTCTGGTTTAATTAGTATAATGTTCTGTTACGCATGTAAATTCAAAATCTATATGTAACGTTTAATGCAATTTACAAAAGTCTACTTAAAGCGCCGCTAATGAGACACAATTGATTTTCTATTGTTTCGTCGCCGATCGGCGAACCGCGCCGCTTGACCGGTTAATATTTGTGTATTCATATTATTTTTTGAGCGCCAGATCCCCTCTATTGTTGTTGAATCATTCGGGTTAGGTTAAAACTGTGACCATTAAAGCGCGAAGGCGAGCGAGCGAAGCGAGATTGCCGCGGGAGCGGCCGCCGAGCGTCAAATCCCCTCTGTTGTTGAATCATTTGTATTAAGTAAGGTTAGACCTGTGACCAGCGAAAGAAAATATTTTTATTCGAAAGAAAATATTTTTATTCAAAAGTAAACAATCATAGTTTTAAATGAGAACCATTACACTTGCTATTCAGTTTTACAAGGCGTTTTTATTTCGGAATTCTAATTAATCGGTATTTTTATAATAATCGGAATTCGTATTTTTGATGTTTTGAATTATCATTAAGTCGGACTTTTTGTTATTCGATCTATTGAAACTCGGTATTTTGAGAATAGTAATTATAAACGTTAGGAGTATTGAAATTTCGAAATTATTAAAATAAGATGAATGATAAATCGGAGTTGTTATATTAAGAAATTTTGAACCATTCGGAATTATGAAAATCGGTATTTTGAAATTCGTATTTGAGACTTTCGGAATAAAGTTTTTCGTATTAAACCCAGGTATAGACTCTTAATCTTTCTTTTAGCTGTGCATCTTTCCTTTGTTTATATCCTTTTTAGGGTTCCGTACCCAAAGGGTAAAAACGGGACCCTATTACTAGGACTCCACTGTCCGTCTGTCTGTCACCAGGCTGTATCTCATGATTCTCATGAACCGTGATAGATAGACAGTTGAAAAAAAGAAAATAAATATTTAAGGGGGTGGGGGCTCCCATACAACAAACGTGATTTGTTTCACCGAGTTTTACCCCTTTGTGTGCGAGTCCAACTCGCACTTGGCCGGTTTTTTGAAGATTTTTGCGCTATGCGCGTATCTTCAATACCCACACAATCACTATTATTAACTGCTATTCAATAGCCGGTGACGACTAACTGTTAGGTGGGCCGCCAGCTTGTTTGCTACACCATGGCATAAAAAAATGTTATCTTGTTGCAGAGGTCATAATTACCCGATATGGTGCATGGATGTATCTAAGAGCGGACTCTTCGTCACCGGCTCTCACGACAAGACCGCAAAACTGTGGTCTCTTAGTAGAACGTTTCCAATAAGAATATTTGTTGGCCACATGGCCGACGTCACGGTAAGTTTGAAATACAGTACCGACTCAGGCGTAAATATGACAAATCTAGCTTTATAAAGAGTTTGTTGATTGATATTATTTTGCGGAAATGTAGAGCATTTTGTGAAACTAACTTGAATATTTTATTGATTGGCTCCTTATGAATGATTTGCAGTCGGTTTTTGTTTTTTCATGCTTTTAGTGAGTAAGGGGTTAGAAGATTTTTGTATGGAGGGTGGCCCTAAGGTCGGCCGCCATTTTGATTTTTTTTCAGAATCGCGGTGCACAACAAAAGTTATATATTTAGATAGAGGACGCTTATACAAACAAAAAATGTTACGTAACATAATATCCTAAAGCGTCAGGTTTCGGAGTTATTCACCAAAATATAAGTCGAAAACAACAAGGATTTTTTTGTTTTTTTGCCCTCCAGGTAAGGATATTGAACTATTGGGGTAATAGAAACGTTATGAAACCTTTATGGAGAAGAAACAAATGAAGAATAGACATTTTTTAAATAAATAATTAAAAACGGCTATTTATAGTTCGTTTTTTAATCCCAGAGACTAATCTGAGATTTAAGTCTTTTGTGTTTTCGTTTTTTTTTAGTATAGAAGTTTTACATTACACTTGTCAGATTAGTCTCTGGGATTAAAAATCGAACTATAAATTGCCGTGTTTAATTATTTATTTAAAAAATGTCTATTCTTCATTTGTTTCTTCTCCATAAAGGTTTCATAACGTTTCTATTACCTCAATAGTTTAATATGCTTACCTAGAGGGAAAAAAAACAAAAAAATCCTTGTTGTTTTCGACTTATATTTCGGTGAATAACTCCGAAACCTGACGCTTTAGGATATTATGTTACATAACATTTTTTGTTTGTATAAGTGTCCTCTATCTAAATATATAACTTTTGTTGTGCACCGCGATTCTGAAAAAAAATCAAAATGGCGGCTGATTTTAGGGCCAAAACCTTCAAACCCCTTTGAAATCTTTTCGTCAAACCCTTTTTGATACCCCACCAGCCCCCTTATTCACAAACACTCGATATGCTTCCGTATCGTATCGAACATTAATCATTGTTATCGTAGGAGTCTTCTCAACGCTGTTCACAAGTCCAAAACCCGAAAATTTTGTCAGTTTATTTAAATCAAATAGACGCCCGCTATTCTTCCAACAGCTATTTGCTGTTGAGGGGAAGTCAAAGCAGGTTATCGAAATGTCAGGTTTTCGATACGATAGCCTGTCGTATGGTTGTGAATCAGGGCTCTGGTCAATGTATTTTTATTTTTTGCAAGACATTAGAGCATTGGTAGCTCAGTGGTATCGGCCCCAACTTACGATTTGTAAGTCGTGAGTTCGAACCCAGACAGGCACTTTACTTTGTGTAAATAAAGCATCCTTGCTTCAAGGGAATAAAGAAAAAAATTATTACCTACTTTTAAAAAAATGGGTGAAAAACAAGACCTTGTCTTTGCTGTCGCAAATATATAAGTATGAAGATCTCGTGATTTTGGCCGATTTTCGTGCTGAAATTTTTATACTAATACCTATCTTATCATTATATTCTAGAAGTTACTGAATTCGTATCTTTGACGAGAAAGTATTACTCTTATCTACTTATGTTTTTTGTTTCAGTGTGTAAAATTTCACCCGAATGAAGCATACATAGCGACCGGCGGTGCAGACCGTACTGTACGTTTATGGATGGTATCTGACGCGCGATTGGTGCGCATCTTGTGCGGTCATCGTGGCATTGTGAGGACCCTCGCTTTCTCTCCCTCTGGGGTTCATTTGGCCAGTGCTGGTAATCATTTGTTTCTTTTTTAGGGTTCCGTAGTCAACAAGGAATCCTTATAGTTTCGCTGTGTCCGTCCGTCCTTCCGCAGCTTAGCTCAGAGACTCTTACTACTAGAAAGCTATAATTTGGCATGAATATACATATTTATCACTCCGACAAAGTTGTAAAATAAAATCATGAATAAAAAAAATTTTTAGGGTACCTCCTGTACACGTAAAGTGAGGATGTTTTTCTCGTCTACCCCAAAGTGTGGGCTATCGTTGGATAGGTCTTTCAAAAATGTTGCGGGTTTGTGAAAGCCATTTTTCGAATCAGGGATCCGTTTGTGAAATATGTATTAAGCTTTAAAGTGCTAATTTTTGTTAGTCGAGTGCCCCTCCCTGCCAGCTAAATGGTTGCTTTAGGATATGTGAAAAAAATCAATGCAGTAGGCGTAGCGGCGTGGCGTAGTATAACAAAATTAAAAGGAAAACCATCACAGCTAAGTAGGCTTTACAAGTTAACGAGTAATAGTCGACCAACTTAAATTTGCAGTTGCAATGTATGGGAGAACATGATTTTCAACAACAATGTTAAGTGTGTTCTTGGGATAAATTCATTCCAACTACGGAACCCTTCATTGTGCGTGGTCCGACACGCACTTGGCCGGTTTTTTATTTATTGATGATGTGATTTATCAAAAGTGTACCCTTCTCAAGACTTTTCTTTTCGCAGGAGATGACAAGAAAATCAAAGTTTGGGATTTAGCAGCATGCAACTGTATTCATGAGTATAGAGGCCACTATGGGAAGGTTACTGCACTGGACTGGTCATCTATAGGCAAGCCCAGTTTGACTAACAGGGTTCTGCCGGATTCCAGTGACCTATTGGTTGACAATTCCCTGTTATGTTCTGCTGGCATGGATGGCATTGTTAAAATGATGTCGGACTGTAACTCTAAGAATAAGTATGTTTTAAGGAATTTTTCACTTTTTGTATGGAAAATATGAAAAATGATTACCTACATGTTGAGTTCTAGGAGTTTATGGGTTTTACAAAGGGGGTCGAAATTTTCATTATTTTTGCGATAGGACACACCATTTTCGAGATATAAGCAAAAGAAAAAAAAAAACTTTTTTACAAAAAAAAAACAACCGACTTCAAAAAAAAACACTACAAAGTGAAAAATAACTTTAATTTCGGAAGTCGGTGTCGTTGGTTCCGCATTTTCGTTTTTTGACACCGACTTCCGAAATTAAAGTTATTTTTCACTTTGTAGTGTTTTTTTTTGAAGTCGGTTGTTTTTTTTTTGTAAAAAAGTTTTTATTTTTCACTTTTTAGTTGTACCTACCCCACACCAATTCAATTAACACTAGTGCATTGAAGAATTGAAGACACGACTCGAAGAATCATCAAAATTCCCATAGAAATGCCGGAGATGCAGTACATTTATGCATATAACTTCGTACATAAGAATAGTTACCTAATGTATTATATACTAAAACCTTCCTGAAAGTATGTAGATCACAGTAATGAAAGAATTATCAAAATCGGTTCAGTAGTTTTTGAGATAATCGCGGACATACAAACATACATACATACATACATACATACGGGTCGAATACAGAACCTCCTTTTTTAAAGTCGGTTAAAAAAGATACAGACAGTACTGTTTTTGCACCTGAAGTCGTATCTATTTAATTTTTAATATAATATATTCGATAACTAAAACTAACAACACTAGTAGTTTTAAGTAAATCTCACAGAAAGACTTGTTACTGCCGCCAAAGACGCTTTGAAGCGTCCACTAGTGTTGCCAAAAGTTCGATGCTTTTAAAGAAATTGTTACCAAAATCTTACTTTGAATTAGATGTTTTTACTGCTTGTTTATAGTTAAGGTCTTTAAAACTATAAACAATATTTTATTTCTCAAAAATAACATGATTAAACGTAAGTTAACCATCATTTCACTTCAAAATATTTAATATTACTACTGTATATTTTACGTGTTACACATCACTAGCCAATCGTACGATAAATGATTTGTAATACGGTCGCGGCGTTAGGGGCAAGATAGATGAAATTTTACATGCCGGTCAAAGGGTTAAACCGGATGAATCCTGCAGGCCAATATTTAAAAAACTTGATTTGTTACCACTGCCGTCACTTTATATATTGGAAATCTGTATGTTTGTGTTGAGGCACAAAGAGTTGTTCACTAGAGCAATCGATCTTAATTCTCGAAGCCGTCGGGACCCCCACAGGCTCGCATTAGATGTTTTACCTAGGCTTGCAAAATATAACAAAAGCTGCATGTTTATGTGTGTCCGGATATTCAATAAGATACCAGAGGAATTTAAAATATTAAATATAAGATTGTTCAAAAGTAAATTATATAAATGGTTATCTACTAATAGCTTTTATAGTGTCAAGGAGTTTCTAGAGCATAAAATCAGACAGTGACAGTGGTTGTATGTTGTTGTCATGTATGTAAATTTGCACGCTTATATTCATGAAGCAAAACATGTAGGACCTACCAGTGTATTCATATTACCATCTTGTATACCATGTTTTATGCAAATAAAATAGTATTATTATTATTATTATTATTAAAATAGAGACCCCAATGATATCTCACTTTCCACTTAAATACTCTTTTTATTTACAGGCAAGTATCAAGCCAAGATGTCCTTTCATCAACATACAACACAAAATGTTCCTATCTGGTAGATGTGCAAGTTCATCCAGACTGGGTTGTGGCCATTGGAACCAAGAGATAGACAAATAAATATATTGCTTTGTTTATCTAATGAACTAATGTTCTAACAATAAAATTGACAAATTAATGTTTGTTGTTTTACTATACAAACATAATCAAACCAAATATTAAAAGTAATACATTGAAATAAAATAATAGTGAACTCAGTTTAAAAGAATTACATGATTGTTTATTGTTGGTTTAATATTAGACCTTCTTAAAAAAATTATTTATTGTGGGCTGTTTCCCTTTTTTTGGTGGTGACATCTTCTTACTCTTCGTTTTCTTTTGGGATGACTCATTTTTAACCACTTTCCCCTGGTCAGTATTTTCCTTTGTATGTATATCATGATCTTTTTCTTGTTTCTTATTTTCTTTAATTTGTTTGGTATTCTCTTTTGCTTCTTCCTCATTTTCTGAGAAACTTTCATACACTTCTTCTTTTTTAGTTAGAATATAACCATCTTCATCAGTATATGTTTTATCCACAATCTTTCTCCTTTTCTTAGGATTTACTATACCTGATGTTATTTTAACTGTATTTAAAGTTGGTGTAGGAGGTATTTCATCTTCAGACTGATGATCAACATCCATTTCATTGGGTTCGAAACAATCAATTTCCTCTGTTTCGCTCTCACTATCTGACACATGTAAAAGTCTCTTGCGTTTTTTATCAACTTTAGCATTCTTCTTTATCTGTGCGAGAGCTTTATTATTGTTTGCTTTAGTTTTCATAGTGTTTGATAAAGCATTTGTTACAATGGGTGATATTTTAGTATCAGTACTTGTTGGCTCAACTTTAATATCTTTTTCCAGTGTTATCTTAGGTTCATGAACTTTAGCTTTTTTGACTTTTGTGGAATCACTATTAACTTTACTGAAAAATCCTGCAATACCTTTTCCAGCAGTTTGATTGTTGTTTGCTTTAGTAGGTGTTATGTGATTGTTTGATATATCTTTCTTAGGAGACGGGATTTCAGATTTTGCATTAGGTGGTAACTTACTTTCACTCACTGATTTAAGTTCTTTTATATTTTTATCCTTAGATTTCTGTTGGACACTTAATGATTTAGGTACATTCAAAACAGCATGATTTTTCGAAATCAAGTTTCCTATTTCATTGTCAGTCCTCTTAGAGCATAAGTTAGCTCTTATTAACCCGGTACATAATGCGAGATCTTCAAATTTGTCTATTACAGTCAAAGCAACATTATCAACAGACTTTGTTCCTCGACTGACGCAGTAAACGTGCTCATAAAATATGATTTTTAATGTTTTTTTCAGAGTGTCTAAATCTGTTTCGGAACATACAGTAACACATCCACTGTTGTTGTTTAATAAACCAGATATCATATAAGAAATACAAAGGTTCGTTTCTGGCCGAGCATTTCTTATGTCTTGTACAAATTCCCACAGTAAAGATTTTGCTTCGTTTACGTGAATACACAGCTCCTTGCTAAGCGAAATATATGTTACTAACTTATGTTCATCTAATATTAGTTCCTTTACAGCTTTTAAATTCGCTCTATTTGTTTCCATTTTTTACAAAACTTAATTCCTCAAGAAACGTTTAGCAACTTAGTTGACTTGACACCACAGAACATAATACTAACCCTGACGCCTGACGGTTGTTGGTTTTGGTTGACACCTTCTGGCTCATAGACATTCCTATCCATAGACTACTATTTGTTCCTATCTCAATTTTTTACGGTTTGGCGGCTATGTCGTCACATTGGCCATTTCGTCGCTATCCCTAATAGGTAATACGTCACCTTGTGCATCTGGTCAGTTTCTTAACTCGTCTCATGCTGTATTTCGACTCATTCCCAACTCGTCCGATGGATATGTACAATTAAGCACAAAAACAAAGATTTTCAGTACAATAAAATTTCATTATAAATGAGGTAGTACTCGCACAATCTTGTTTTAAAATTTTACTAGAAAGACGAATAAGGAAAAAAAAAAAAAGAACGGGTTGCACTCCGGGACTGCCGGCAGAAGTGAAAACTTGAATATTAACGTTGAAATAAATCAATTATTAATTGAATTAATATAACTAATTTTTTTTCGCTATTTGTGCGTCACTTTTTTCATTAATCGATGCACTTTGTTCAATTTCCATTTTTTTAAACACTTTATATACACGAATTTTACGAATACACAGACGGTCGAGCCATCAGCTGTCCATCCACGTCCGCGTCCGCGTCCGCGTCCACCATCACATCACATCACCATCACCATCGCCATCGTCATCACCATCGCCATCACATCGTCATCGCCATCGCCATCACCATCGCCATCGCCATCACCATCACCATCCATCCATTATCGTGTCTCACTTGGTTCACTTCGGTTGGCGCCGCCGTAGAGAGATGGGGGGGGGGGAATCTCTCCTGACGGTCACGTGTCCTGACGCGATGCCCTGACGCGAGTTTAACATTTTTTACTCATTACAAAAATTGTTCAACGCCGCTAAAGAAGTTTTCACTTCAAAAAAAAAACTCAACTTAAATAAAAATGGACTCTCTCGTAACATAAATAGGTAGGTACCTAACTAGCATTTTAATTTACACAAAATCACCTAAAGGTAGACGATTAATTAAAAAAAAAAAAAAAAACTGTGCCTCCTGTGATAAGTGATACAAGTCAAAAAACGTCATTTTACAGGACAGCAAAAACAAAATCCCTAAAACAGCCAAAATCCCCATAGTTGTATCACTTTGCACAAAATTATCTCCGAAACTATAGCAGATAGAAGAACGTGAGTTAATCCAAAAAGATGTATTTTTTTTTTGATAATGCTCATGGTAAAATCACAAAAAGGGTACAACTCGAGTTATATCACTTAGCACAGGAGGCACAGAATTATTAGGTGTTGAGATCATTGTGAACAGTCTGTTCGTCCCGACATTTTTAACGCTGACTGTACGTTGTACATATCCATCGGACGAGTTGGGAATGAGTCGAAATACAGCATGAGACGAGTTAAGAAACTGACCAGATGCACAAGGTGACGTATTAGTGAAAGTGACCTATTAGAGATAGCGACGAAATGGCCAATGTGACGACATAGCCGCCAAACCGTTTTGGCTTCTGTTGCCGTTGCCGCACTTAGGCCTCATTTACGGAGACGCGGGGCGTCTCGCGTCGCGTGTGGCGTGGCGTCTCGCGGCGCGTAGGACGTTTTTTCTGTTAACGGTGGGGCGGCGCGTGAAGCGGCACGCATCATCGCACGCGTAAACACAAACTTATAGCAATATACGACCATGTTCATAGAGAAGCGTGGCGGTGCCTGCCGCGGCGCCCGCGGCGAATCCTCTAGCGTGTAGCGAAGCACGCGGCGGGCGCACGCTCGCCTCGATCAAATCGACAGTTTTATGTTGGCGAGAGATGGGAGCGCACGAAGACTGACGGAAGATTCCGCCTCGGACATAGCTTCATCGAGAATTGCCGCTGCGTGCGCCGCCGCGATAAACGCCGCGTGGGACGCGTCGGTGCCATCCGCGGGCTCGGCCGCAAAAAACGCCCTAATTCAAACAAACGCGTCTAAAATCGCATCTCCGTAAACGCACCCATACAACGCCATATATTTGAATTCAGTGCGGGCCGCGCCGCTCAACGCAACGCGTGACGCCCCGCGTCTCCGTAAATGAGGCCTTAGTGGCTAGTGCACAGAGTACTATTTTATAGGCTAGTGCAACTTTGGCCGCTTTCCGAATTAGCCGTAATCGCTCACATCGTCTCACATGCGTTCCGATTTAGATAATACGATTATGACAGCTGAGGGCTGTCAACAATTCGGAACGCTCGTGAACGCGATCACAAGACTGTCTATAATAGTCTATATATAAAAGCACTCTGTGGTGGTGACTGTGAGCTGTGGGCCGTGAGCATAGAGGAAAAAATTTTCTTTGGTGTGTGAATAAATAGATTTTGAATCAAATAATAATTCTATCAGAATACTGTAATGTTTTAGACGTCTAGTGTCATAATTTTATCGAAACCATACCTAATAAATGTAAGTAAATCTTTTGTATGTTTAATGTTTTTGTTATTACTATTTTTGACACCGTTGCATCATTTCTATTTGTATCGACATGGTTACCTCCCAGTTCCTAGTTTTCCTCTTTTAGTTAGTAGAAGTTAAGCTTTATTTATCCAACATATTCTTCTTTTTGACAGAACATACGTTGAGGAACACGTAATAGTTTGGTATAGTAAACAATTGCAGGGGAAAATGCCTGGGTAAGCTACATCTGCACTTCTGCAGTCGTGGGAGGGAGTGGTTAACATACTTAATACCTACCTAGCTTGATGCTCATATCGTGTACCACACCTCCACATGCATAATTATTAATATTTCGTTAGAATAGCACAATTTCATTACTTTCAATCTAAATATATCTTGGTCTAGATTCTCATGCAAGTGCTTATTTGCAAATTGATACGAGGTTTGTAAGAGAAATTAATAATTCGCTGGTAGCCTTCAACATTCATGTGGTTCAAATAATTATATATAAAAAAATCCTAACTTACAGTAAAAACTAATCATTTCATGCTACCAAATTAATTGTACTTAATTCTTAACCAAACGAAACTGCCTCTGATGTCTAAAACACCAACAGCTTATCTAAATACCTACACAACTCATTTAATATGAATTTGTCTGTTACAATATCAGGAAAATGTCTGTAATACAATTAACAACACATACTCAAAATATTTACCCTATTTGTACCTGTTTCACTTTATATTTTAGTAAACTAGAACACAAATAATAAAAGTAAAAAAAAAATAACAGGGGATATTGCAACTGTTGGGGTGAATAACAACATTGTCACTCAAGAACCTTTTGACCCCATCGGTCATCCTTTCTGCCAGCAATAATTTGTTATTAATTAAAAAAAAAGTAACTTAAAAAAATTAAATCAAGTTCAAAATCAAGAAATTAACTAAAAGTTATGAAATAACTTTGATTTCAGAAGTTGATGGCAAAAAACTAAAACTAAAATACAGATCCCAAGACACAGACTTTCGAAATTCAAGTTTTTCATAATGTTGAGTTATTTTTTTTTTATTTTAAGTTTCTTTTACTGTGAGGGTATATTGCAATATTTGCATTCCACTGTAAACCCCATAACAAACAAGGCACTTTATTCATCTGTGATTGTATAGACATTTACATAATATAAATATAAGCTAACATACAAACTATACTAATTGTACAATTATATGAAAAAAAAACATTTTGATGTTGATTTAATTTTGTTAAATTACTATATTTTGAAGTCGGTAATAAAGTGCAACAGGAACAAGACTGATAGTTTCCCAATACAACAATTTTGGTGATAATTTTTTTTTTTATAGTTTAGCGACAATGTCTCTGGACAACATGTTCTGCACCCGCTGCGGCGATGGCTTTGAGCCTAATGAAAAGATTGTTAACTCTAATGGTGAACTTTGGCATACCAACTGCTTTGTGTAAGTTTTTCTAAGGTCTTTAGGACTGTCTTAACTAAACTGAGGTGAATTCAGCGCGGGACGTGGGACACGACTGCACGTGTCTATTGTTTTAATGACTAGGAAGTCTGAACACCTCCATACAAGTTGACAAAATCGGTGTGAGTGAATTTCGTCCCACTTTCCGTGCAAGGTTTGCCTAAGTTTGACCAGCACCTGGCCTCATTTACGGAGACGCGGGGCGTCTCGCGTCGCGTGTGGCGTGGCGTCTCGCGGCGCGTCGGACGTTTTTTCTGTTTACGGTGGGGCGGCGCGTGAAGCGGCACGCATCATCGCACGCGTAAACACAAACTTATAGCAATATACGACCATGTTCATAGAGAAGCGAGACGGGAAGCGTGGCGGTGCCCGCCGCGGCGCCCGCGGCGAATCCTCTAGCGTGTAGCGAAGCACGCGGCGGGCATCGCGGCGGCGCACGCTCGCCTCGATAAAAAAAAAGACGAAAAACAACGACGAAAAAAAAAGTCGATCATATCATACTCCATTGCGACGGTGATTACGTCTGTGTTGCGCGATTTCTAAATAAGACTGACAGAAGATTCCGCCTCGGACATAGCTTCATCGAGAATTGCCGCTGCGTGCGCCGCCGCGATAAACGCCGCGTTGGACGCGTCGGTGCCATCCGCGGGCTCGGCCGCAAAAAACGCCCTAATTCAAACAAACGCGCCTAAAATCGCTTCTCCGTAAACGCACTCATACAACGCCATATATTTGAATTCAGTGCGGGCCGCGCCGCTCAACGCAACGCGCGACGCCCCGCGTCTCCGTAAATGAGGCATTAGTTTTGAAGGAAATTCCTAATCCATTACTTCATAGGTTTGAAAAAATTCATCTGCTCTACACAACAGCCTAAATAATGTAATGAATGTCACTGAACTGTCAAAATTAAAGACAGTGAGATCAATTATCATTTTATGTTACAATTACCCACAGTTTTTATAAGTAGTACTATAATATTATAAAGGCGAAAGTTTGTGAGTGTGTGTTTATGTTTGTTACCTCTTCACGCTCATATGGCCTCACCAATTTTGATACATTTTTGTATGGAGGTAGCTGACACCCTGGATTTATAGGCTACTTTCTATCCCGATATTCCCACGGGATCGAAACTTATGCGGGTGAAACCGCGAGGCGCAGCTAATAGTAAATAAAATGTATTGGACATTATTATGTGCACTACTGCTTTTAAGGATTTCAGGCAATTTATTTGATATTGATATCTTTCAGATGTGCACAATGTTTCCGTGTGTTTCCTGAAGGAGTATTCTACGAGTTTGAAGGTCGCAAATACTGTGAACGTGACTTTCAAGTGTTGTTTGCACCTTGTTGCGGAAAATGCGGTACTTATTCTATTACTCATGTTTATTTTTAGCTTTACTTTAGGTTTGACTTTTGCCATGGAGAAATATTTGAACTTTAATTGTAGCAACCACATAATCTGTGTACTTATGTGTCGCAGCCAACTGGTTAAATTAGCCGTTCAGTTAACTGCCTAGCCTTTTAACTAAACGGCGCCTTTCAACTAGCTGCCCGAATGATATTCAGCCATTCAATCAAACAGCTAGGCAAATTACTTGGACCAGAGACGTTTAACTACCTGCCTTATTTTTTTTTTTTAATGGATGGGAAATCATCAAATATCCCCTCCCGCCCTGGGTAGGTAATAGGTAATACGGGCTGGTGTCCGCAACTCCATGTCAATGCGCGTATTTTGCGTACGGGTGGGAAAATCGATTATTCGATCCACCCCAGCTCCTCAAGGAAGGCCAGCAACGCCACTACCTGTTTTGGATCCATCCGTGAAGATACGCAGCTCTGCAGGGCGCAACCCCTCGCATCGGCGATCCTCGTGAAGCTGGATCTTGTATTTTTTATCAAAGATAAATTATTTGGGTATCCGGTCATTTATAGCTTTCGTAATGGGGAACTCCTTGTGGAGTCCCTCGAGCAGCGTGGTGTGTGGTGTATCACTCTTACCTCAGAGATTTAGTGTATTAAGACGTACTGCCGCCATCGTCGCTTCCTGCTGTATGAACAGGTGGAGCGGTGGAATTCCCAGAATGGCTTCAACTGCTGCAGTCGGAGTAGTCCTCATGCAGCCCGTAGTCGCCATGCAGGCTAGTCTTTCCATGCGTTATAGTTTGTTGGAGGCTGTCACTAGCTTGGTGCGGGGCCATCAGACCACAGCCCCGTAGGTGATCATGGGGCGGATCACCCGCTCTGGGTAGAGCGGAAGGGAGTGTCAGACTCTTACTGACTAAAACCCATCCGTGTTCCTTCCTTAGCCCTTTATGTTCCGTGGTAGCGGTAACCCTTTCGGACAATTCCGCACCCCCGGCAGGCTTCAGCCCTGGCAGGCCCCTTCCTTTATGCTGACATTTCTTTGAGGCGCGCGTGGAACACGTACGCGCCGTCCGGCACGGGCCTGGTCCTGATCGGACGGTGAGCTACCCATTACTCTCCGTCCGCAGGCCCACGCCTACGGTGGCCGAGAGTCGTCACGCGGCTCCCGACTCCCGGAGCGTCTCCCGCGGCGGCTGGGACGTGCGGCTTTCCCTCAGCCATCCCGCCACCTCCTTCGCTAGCATGACTGCTTCGCAGAAGGAGGTGACTGCCTCCCACTCTCTCTCGCCCCGGACCATGGCTTGATGCAGGGCCGGACGCGAGAGATCGCCTCCGCTGCCGATCGCCTCTACGAGGACACGGCGGTGCTCCGCCCATGCGGGGCAGACCTCCACCGTATGCTCCACCGTGTCCTCTGGGCGATCCTCGCAATGGTGACACCCGGGCGTCTCGTCCCGCCTGATGATGTGCAGGAACCTCCCGAAACATCCGTGTCCGGTGAGGACGTGCGTCAGGCGATAGGTGAGAACGCCGTGACGCCTCTCTAGCCACTCCTAAAAGAGGGGTCTTATCGCCACTATCGTGGCGTGTCCTGCGCTGGGTTGCGAAAGTCGCTCTTTCCATGCAACCATGAGATCGCGCCAGAGCTCCGTCCGCTCCGCCGCGACTTGCCGCGGAAGCGGAGTTTCCCCCCGGCGTGGTGCCTCCGCGCGCCACTCATACAGGCGCGCGAGGACTATCGTCTCCAGCATACCTATAATTCACAAACATATGATTCACTATCGTATCAACAATGACACTTGTTCGATAACCTGATTTCTGAACCGAAGGACTGACAAAACGCTATTCACAGACAGGCGCGGTCGCAGCCCAAGATTTTGGGGGGGGGGGGGTCATCATGGGTGCCGAGGAATATTTTAAGGAAGATACATCTCCTCGTTGGTCTAGTGGTCGCAAGCGTTACTGTTGAGCATGAGGTCCTAGCTGGGTTCGATTCCTCGGTCGGGTAAAGTGTTAAAGGGTTTTTCCATCAGAAATTTCTCAGAAGCAGCCTGAAGTCTGGATTTGTGCCCGGTTGGCGACAGTAGGCGCAACCCAGCGTAGGGCACTCCACGATAGTGGCGATAAGACCCCTCTTTGAGGAGTGGCTAGAGAGGCGTCACGGCGTCCTCACCTATCGCCTGACGCAGGTCCTCACCGGACACGGATGTTTTGGGAGGTTCCTGCACATCATCAGGCGGGAGGAGACGCCCGGGTGTCACCACTGCGAGGATCGCCCAGAGCGAAGTATGAATAGATATTATGTATATCTCTTTCATACCAGAGTCAAGTTATTGAATATGGCAATATGCAACAGATAAGAAAGTTTAGTGTGTCATCTCACAATGATGAGCGAAAGTCCTTCCCAAGGGCTCGTGCGAAATAATTGCAATATAGTTAAAAATAGACTTGGTGAAAAAAATGTTGTGCCTGACCGTACATTTGATCAAAAATTGCCACAGGTGTCTCGACCACTGGGGGCCTAAGCCACGGACCCCCCCCCCCCCCCATGCATCTTACTCTATACATTTAGGTAAATGGCTTTTTGACTTGTTTCAGGCGACTTTGTGATTGGTCGCGTGATAAAAGCAATGAATGCCAACTGGCATCCTGCATGCTTTCGTTGTGAGGACTGTAGTGTCGAGCTTGCTGATGCGGGCTTTATTAAAAATGGCGGGCGTGCTCTGTGCCACACCTGCAACGCACGTATTAAGGCCGACGGACTGCTTAACTACATGTGCCATAAGTGCCAGTAAGTAAATCTAGTGTTCGCTTACTAAATCGAGCTTAAGGAATCTATTGATTAACTATTAAAATTAGCAGCTATTAAGACGTATAAACTTGCTTGCCAACATTTTAAGTTATGTTACACCAATTAATAATAAGTACTTTGATGTCAATGAATATAATAAACTTAGATACAACCATTAACTTACCTACTTACCTGTGAATCAATTCCCAAATTGTTTGTTACAGTGGTGTTATTGATGGTGAGCCGTTACGTTACCGTGGCGAGGTGTACCACGGCTACCACTTCACATGTGCCACGTGTGGCGTGGAGCTCGACCATACCGCTAGGGAGGTCAAGAATCGCCCTGGATACGCTTCCAATGATGTGGTAAATATATTTTGATTGGTAGATTACAAAAAAAAAAAAAAATAGAATTGTCGAGGGTCATGTAAACACAATATCATGATTCATGAATGCATTCTTTATGTTGTTCATTAATTATTTATGCATTTTGTTTGCAGAACAATCTCTTCTGCTTACGTTGCCATGATAAAATGGGTATTCCCATTTGTGGAGCTTGCCGGCGTCCAATCGAGGAGAGGATTGTCACTGCCCTTGGGAAACATTGGCATGTTGAGGTGTGTAAAACTTTATTACTAGAGAACTTTTCTATTATTAATTATTTATTTTTTTATCAGATAATATGACCCATTATAGTTAGTAACAACAGGAGCTTATAAACTACGTTAGTAGGTACAGAATCTAAATATAAAAAAAACAATTTATTAGAATTATACACTAATTTACAAAAAAATTTTTTTTTCATCATGAAATGAAACATTATTTATGTAGGCTATGGACAGTAATTAAAAAAAAATATTTTTCTCAGCACGTCACAATTCTGAGATATACAGGCATTTGAAAATTTTTAGGCAATAAAAAGGTGACAATTACAAAGAGATTGTTGAAAATCTATTGCAAAATTATGAGCGTATGGGTGTAAATATGTCACAAAAAATTCATTTTTTGCATTCCCATTTAGAATTTTTTTCAGAAAATTTTGATAGTCTGAGTGATGAACACGGTGAGCGATTTCACCAAGATTTAAAATCATTTGAGCAAAATTATCAAGGTTTTTGGGATCAAAATATGCTAGGTGACTATTGTTGGTCTATTGTAAGAGATACAGATGAAAATATTTATAAATAAAAGTGCAAAAATTACCAATTTTTAACTGTCTATTGTTTATTTAGATGTAGTTTTTTGTAAAAGATCTTAATAAATATTTTAAAAAACTGACATGCTGGATTTTTAAAAATATTTTTTCCGAGATGGATACCCAAAGTAACGTAACCGTATATATTCCATTTCATGAACAAAAGTCATGTAAACTAGTGTTATTTTTCCTACATCAAGGACTGTCCTTATTTTTCAGCACTTTGTGTGTGCCAAATGTGAGAAGCCATTCCATGGTCATCGCCATTACGAGAAGAAGGGTCTAGCCTACTGCGAACAGCATTACCATCAGTTGTTCGGAAACTTGTGCTATGTGTGCAACCAAGTGATTGCTGGTGATGGTAAGTATTTTGCAAAGCCAATACGGTTATAGAATAATATTTTATTCGTGGAACATGTCTTTCAAATAAGTATTATTTTTCATTTAGTTTTCACGGCCCTGAACAAAGCTTGGTGTGTACACCACTTCGCTTGCTCCGTATGCGACACCGCTCTTAGTACAAGAAGCAAGTTCTACGAATACGACGAGCGCCCCGCTTGCCGTCGTTGTTACGAGAAGTTCCCGGCTGAGTTGCGCCGGCGCCTGCGTCGTGCGCATCACTATACTATCCGTCGTTAAAACACGGTTGAACCCCAAAACTCGCGAGTCCTTACTTTAAAGGATGATGGCCAAATTCTTATTGAAGCCGTACTTACCTGCAGCCTAATTGCGGAACGCCAAATCGTCAAATGATTCTGATCAGTTGGCTTCATTTCTATTCACAATTGGCTTCATTTTACGATTTTCGAATTGCAAAACTCTATTTTATTATGAAACCAATTATGAACGTTAAGGCCCTGCGCAGAAACTAGAGTTTCGCAATTCGAAAATCGTAAAATGAAGCCATTTGTGATAGAAATGAAGCCAACTGATCAGAATCATTTGACGATTTGGCGTTCCGCAATTAGGCTGCTGATTATTATTCTTTATGACAACAATCAAATAAAAAAACCGGCCAAGAGATGTAATTTGGCCGTTGTTCTTTACCGATCTTAACTTTAATTGACGAGTATAAATTAGAATGCCGATGAAAAATATTACAGATTGATTAATTTTGTTGCCATGTGCTGGTGAATTAAAGTTAACAATTGATATAATATTTTTAAGTGAAGTCTCTGAGTGCGGCAGTTGGTGAAGATGAAAGGTGAAAATTCTTCTCCATAGAAAATATTTTCAGAAATACAGGTGTTGTATTAAGTAAGGGCAAAAAGGAAAAAAAGTACAATGTGCATTCCCATTTTTTGCCAAGTTATTGTTTTCTTGTTTACAATAACTTTGTTATTAATTTTGGACTAAGATTTTGATGTCTGTTTTTAGCGTGCTTTTAGCATAGTGTTGCGATTTAATGAAATTTCGTATCTTTGACAAAATTAAAAACTTTAGTATTAGTTTTGTGCCTTAAAATATAACGTGCCTACTAAGTTTAAACTAAGTGCATAAGTACCTAGTTAGTTAAGGCGAACGAAAGCGTCAGTTACCCGCGAAATTCAAATTTTCTTTTAAATCATATTTTTATTCACATACAACCTGGCACTAAACTGTAAATTGTAAAAAACGTACGAAAATTTAAATTTCGCAGGCGTTCTTATCGCATCCTCCCTAATATTTTTCATTACCTAATGTAGATAATAATATTATTATATTACTTACATACATATAAGATAAAAAGTTAGGTGCCATTTTAACTGGTAGGTACCGATAAATTACTAAAAGATAAACTAAAAAAAATATATAATAATAAATATAAATGTCTATAAATAATTATAATAAATCATGTAAAACAATAATATTTTTGTAATGCTAATAGTTATCCAAATATAACAATTTCTAATACCACTTTTTTGTTTTCTTTCCGTTCATTTACAATAACAAGGTTTCCATTTACAGTCTGGAAAGCTATCCCTCAGACAGGCATCGAAATTAATATTGTATCTGCTCAGACAAAATTTTTGTTAGAAACAAATAAGTAAGTATTAAATGAACTCACCTCAGAATCGGAAAAGAGATTAATTTTACGCTTTTTGTTCACGTTTGTTGTCACGTGGTAATCTTATTTTTTGGTTGTATTAAAAACTGTATTGTTAGTTATGTATGTATTTTAAGTGTTATAACAACGTGCCGCTGCAATGGCAACATTGTTATTATTTATTGGTTTATTTACAATTTTCTAAATTAGCATCTTGGAGCAACCTGTAGCGCAGAGATGAAATTAAAACGGACGAGAAAAAAAGGCCACGCCACTCAATGTGTTTTTTCTCGGAGTTTATTAAAATTGGGACCACTCTGTGCAAAATTCATTCAAGGAGCTACTTACCAGGTGGAACAATAGACAAACGAGGAACAAAAAAAGGTGCTGGTCAACGGCCTTTTACTAGCTGGCATAGAACAATAACTTCATAAATGAGTCTTTTGCATATTGAAAAATCATAAAAATGTAAATGCTGTGGCCGGAGCATGCATTAAGCCAAATAAAACCTGTATCAGGCACAGCTCTTCCTAAGCTAGTAGACACTTAAGGTGAATGGGTAGTTGTAGCCCGCGAAATTCAATTTTTCTTACGTTTTTTTGCAATTTTCACGTCAGTGTCAGGTTGTATCTTGATCAAAATATGATTCGCGACTATAACCGGTACGTATTTACTTTCTAAGTTAGATTTCTACCGTTAAGAACAAATCTCGTATGGAAAAGTGTTTATGGTAGAAATCTAACTTAAAGAGATATATTAATGCTTATAATGACTATGATTCTGTAAATACATGTCTATTATAGTCGCGAATCATATTTGGATCAAGATACAACCTGACACTGATCTGCAAATTGCAAAAAATGTAAGAAAATTTAAATTTCGCGGTCTACCATGGCACATTCACCTTAAGTTGAATTTTGAATTAATTGCTGTATTATTTATTTGATTATAACTATTGTGTATTGTGTGTGTGTACACACAAACTAAAATATATATACTAATAAATAAAATATATTCATTGCTTAATCATAATTAATCAATTTGCTGATCTGATTTTAGTTAATCTTAAAAATGTCCACTTTCCTTTACTTTTAAAGGAGTCGCGGGCTCGATTTTGATGAAAACTAAAACTGCATCATTGGATTTTTGAAAAATCAATATTTCTAGCCAGGAATCGAACCTGTTGATTTTGAAAAAAAAAAACATACTGTATTATTACACCATTCGATAGTGTCCCTAATAAGGATCAAATTCTGGGAAGTAATGACATATGGCCTGTATACAGGGTGAATTTTTCAAGTGGGCGTGGATGGCCAAATCCGAAACTATGAGGACTAGCGAAAAGTACTCAAAGGAGTCGCGGGCTCGATTTTGATGAAAACTAAAACTGCATCATTGGATTTTTGAAAAATCAATATTTCTAACCAGGAATCGAACCTGTTGATTTTGAAAAAAAAAACACACTGTATTATTACACCATTCGATAGTGTCGCTAATAAGGATGGAATTCTGGGAAGTAATGACATACGGCAAACTAAACGAAAGAGCTCATTTTTATCAAAAAACTTTGTTATTTTCTTATGCTACCTACCTATTAAACCTTAACTGATTAATTGTTCAAAATTATGTCAATTGTTTTTGAATACATAGCTGGATTCGACGTCTCAAGGATTGTACTGCAATTTAAAATTTGAATTTAGAACATAATTTTGTGAAGGTGACTGCGCTACGAGTGTTTCGGGTGTAAAAATATTGAGCATCATTTCGAACAAGGTATGAAAAAAGAAGCAGTTATTAAAATTCAACATTTTCCTTAAGTTTGCCGTATGTCATTACTTCCCAGAATTTGATCCCTATTAGGGACACTATCGAATGGTGTAATAATACAGTATGTGTTTTTTTTTTTCAAAATCAACAGGTTCGATTCCTGGCTAGAAATATTGTTTTTTCAAAAATCCAATGATGCAGTTATAGTTTTCATCAAAATCGAGCCCGCGACTCCTTTCAGTATTTTTCGCTATTCCTCATAGTTTAGAATTTGGCCATCCACGCCCACTTGGACAATTCATCTGTATATGTGACAAACGAAATCTTACCCTGAACGCCAACGTCACAAATATATGACAAAATACATGTCGGTCGTCGTCGTCGGTTACTTTTGTGCTTTTATTTATATAATTTACAAGCTTCCGTCTATATTGTATTGCATGAAACTAATATAAATAAACCACCAATATCGAGAAATTTGTGTGCTGTTGTGTTGTTAAAGTGGCCTGGCGTCAGGGGTACGGCTATACGTTTATACTCTGGCGTTCAAAAGGTTAAATAGCAGCTGGCGGCCTAAGCAGAAGTGTTGGGACTTATTTAACCTTTTGAACGCCAGAGTATAAACGTATCGCCGTACCCCTGACGCCAGGCCACTTTAACAACACACACACACTTAAAACAACAAATTTCTCGATATTGGTGGTTTATTTATATTAGTTTCATGCAATACAATATAGACGGAAGCTTAAACTTTTATATTATATAAATAAAAACACACAAAAGTAATGATTTAATTGTTTATTTCATAATATCCGACGACGATGACAGACGTGTATTTTGTCATATATTTGTGACGTTGGCGTTCAGGGTAAGATTTCGTTTGTCACATATATGTGACAATGGCGTTCAAAAGGTTAACAAAACTCTCAAAACGAACTATCACTGAGAATTAGAGGCGATATCAGTAACGATAACGAGCGCAGAGGTTCGTAGTTACAATAAAAGCTCGAATAGAAAAGTGTTACGACGTAAACAAGTCGTTACTTTAATGTTTTCGTTAATTTTAGTAAGTATGGCTTTCCACCTTTGCCAGCTTAACCTTTAACCATCAGTTGTCGCGCCCCCAGCGCCCGACAAAAAAAAAACAACAAAAAAAAAACAACTGACTTCAAAAAAAACACTACAAAGTGAAAAATAACTTTAATTTCGGAAGTCGGTGTCGTTGGTTCCGCATTTTCGTTTTTTGACACCGACTTCCGAAATTAAAGTTATTTTTCACTTTGTAGTGTTTTTTTTTTTGAAGTCGGTTGTTTTTTTTGTAAAAAAAGTTTTTATTTTTCACTTTTTAGTTGTACCTACCCCACACCAATTCAATTAACACTAGTGCATTGAAGAATTGAAGACACGACTCGAAGAATCATCAAAATTCCCATAGAAATGCCGGAGATGCAGTACATTTATGCATATAACTTAGTACATAAGAATAGTTACCTAATGTATTATATACTAAAACCTTCCTGAAAGTATGTAGATCACAGTAATGAAAGAATTATCAAAATCGGTTCAGTAGTTTTTGAGATAATCGCGGACATACAAACATACATACATACGGGTCGAATACAGAACCTCCTTTTTTAAAGTCGGTTAAAAATAAATACCGATGAAACGAGCTGTGTTATTTGGTCGGATATATACGACTCTGGCGGAATGGACACGAAAATATTTGTCGGATTAATCCGACGTAAGCGGTTAAAAATGAGGATGTTTTTCAAATATATCGTAAACTTAGCGTCATAGTAAAATTTTGAAATAATCGACTAAGTTCAGGGTGTACTTTGACGATGCCCCAAGGGTAAAAATGAATATTTTTGCATGTAGGTATTCCAAATACCATGTTCCTTGTAGGATTCATTAATAAGTAAAATGTAATTTACAGGGAATGTATTTTATTTTCACCAAACAAATCGTAACAGTACCTACAATGTACACTACTCACACAGATCAATGCTAAACTTGTAAACTTGAATAATTTTAGCACAAGCCTAATTGCAAAGTTATAACTTTATATACAGAAGTGGTTACCTAAACAGAACACAATCAAGTTTACATTATGTTTATTTTCCAAACAATTATTTAATAACAGCAATTTTTACAAACTTTTTTTGGATAAACTGTGTACCTTTTTGAGGACAATTATTAGAACTGTAGCAAAGCAAAAAAAAATTATTAACTTGATTCATCTTTAGCTTATATTTAATTAATTTATTTTTAAATATATAAATATATTTAAATATTTGATTTGTAAATAAATAACAATGGTTTTTGTATCTAACAAATTATTTACTTTACAACTAAAATAACACTATTTTACTCATGTCTCATCAAGTTTTACAAAATTCTCATCAAGTTTTAAATAGTTACAGAATGACAACAAAATTCTGTACTTATATCATGGAGTTTGTTTTTGTAGAACAATAATGTGATTTTTCTAGTTCCATGATATATATAACCAGGACTTAACTAAAACATACAATACTGCAGTTGGAACTTATTTGAAATTTTTGTAAGTTCTAAACAGACTTCAGGATTTAATTGTCCTTCTTCATCCTTGTGCTAGTCATCCTGTAGATGATGGAGTCTCTGCCTGGATCCATATCCATAAGGGCGTAGACAATTGCGATTAGAGTGAATACCATCACCACAACAAACCACAGAATAATGTTGAAGATTGCAGGGTACTCAGCATTGTAGCTGTCATCGGTGTCATTATCCTGTAATTTGAAATATTCACTATTATCTGATAAAGTTTTTACAGCAAAATGACAAAATATATTGTGATACTTTATCTACCTTTTTTAATGAATGACTTAACAGACAACACAGAGCAGCAAGAATAGTTAACCTTACCGCTTTATATTCCTTAACATGCCATTGATAATCGATTCCTTGACTGCTTGGTTTTCCATCTGGCCCGACAGATCGGGCGGCGCGACGCGTATGAGCGACATCTGTGGTGACAACGGTGACTAATACGGAGCCATCGTAAGCTTTTACAAATGCTTTGCCGAGTTCTTGGAGAGCATCACCTTTACAACAATAAAAAATAGTAATGATTACTTAGATAACTACGAACAAACGATGCTATTTCGTCGCGCAATGAGAATATGACAATAGGTGGGTTCAGTATTAATGTAGACGATTAGTATTAGTGAGTTCCCAACGTACAGGGTTAGGGTCGGCACTAGCTACTTAGTCAACTATAAAAATAACATTTAATTGAGGTATATTCTTACCTAACAGCTTCTTCGCTTCTTTGGTTTGGAGGGAGTTAGGTCCATGGTAGTCTGATAAAGCATGAAGAGTACGGAAGCGGAAATTATAGAAATCAATTATGTTATCGGGAATGATAGCTCCACTCTGGATCTGTAAATGAATTAGACTTCAGCTTTAATCGAAACCTTTAATGTAACTTTACATGAACTAGCACATTATACTTTAATTTAAAATCCTCAGAATAATGAACCTTGTAAGTAGAGACCGACTGCAAATGGGATTATTAATTTGCTTTTTCGACCGAAAACCGAAAAAGAAGATAATAATTATTTCGATAGGATTATGGTAATAGTAAAAAAAATGACATTGCATTTCTTTCCGCCTAAATGACTTTATTTCTTTAAGTAGGGTGGTGCAAACGCTTTTACACACTGACCTCTATGAAACAAGTACGCTGGACTTAATATACTATACGAAATGACAGTTGTTTTTTGTGCCGATTTAAAGCGCTCGAGGTTCTC
The DNA here is from genome assembly GCA_945859645.1 of Amphipoea oculea. Taxonomy (NCBI): domain Eukaryota; kingdom Metazoa; phylum Arthropoda; class Insecta; order Lepidoptera; family Noctuidae; genus Amphipoea; species Amphipoea oculea. The sequence goes on from OX243872.1 coordinate 10,567,042, forward strand.
AGTAACTAAAATTGGCACGTTCTTTCAAATGGACGTTGAGTTGTTTGGTTCGTCTATGATCTAAATCGTGGAATACGACTTTTTTGTGTATTTTGTGTTTACTACGTGATATTTAGAACATTTTTATTATGAAAGCATGCTCATTTTGTAAAATTCGCTATCGAAAAGGCAGCAGAATAACCTTGCACAAGTAAGCGAGTTTCGGGAATCCTCCTCTTGGCATAACGTTTTTGCATAACTTTTATTAGAATAATAATACTGTGGCATAATAATACTTTGGCATAATGCAAATGTTAGCATAACTATCATTTGGTCTAATTGACTTACTTGTAGATATGTGTGACGCTGTGTCACGTAGAACAATAAGTGCTGTATTGACGTGATACACCAGTTGTCTTCGCAGTTCGCTCTTCGTGGTTTTGAAAGTGATCATTCCCAAAAATTATATTTTTAGACTCCGTGGCCTCTCGACTCATAAATTGATAAAAATTAAAAATACTTTCACGACTTTGGCTATTACGTCATAATGAAAAAGAAAAACAACAACAAAGAAAATATATTATTCACTTTCCCATTAAATTGTCTCGAAGTGTACGGAATGATTCACTCACGTGCATTCTCAACGCTGTCACGGGTTGACCTGAGGCGGGAATACGCGGTAGTGAGCGATTTCTATTGGTTGTGTAAATCGGAAGTGGGTTTTGCGATGCTACGTATAAGATGTGCCGTACTGTAATAAATTACTCTCAGTGGTTAGGTATAACGATCGATAAAGTTCATAAATGTAATTTTTATCAAAGGATATTAGTTCCACGGAACCGCACGTTGCTATCAGCGCCAAAATGGCGAAAATCAAACGTCTTCATTTTTTCATCCATAGTATGAAGTCCAGCGTACTTGTGTAATACAGGTCAGTGCTTTTACAGGTCACTCTTGTTTTAAAAACTAGATGAGGTTAAGTTCACGCGATAAAGTTAAATCACAAAAAACTTTGTACGTAAAGACATACATAGGCACTTAATTATTTTCGGCACGGCCGAAATTACTACTTGAGTACCTAAAACTAAAACAAATAGGTACCCACTATAAAAAAAAAAAACTAAAATTACCCTTTTAGTAACAGCTTGCAAAGTCTCAAGCTCATCTAAGAAATTGTTGTCTTCATCTACCAAGGGCTTCAAGTGATTAAGATTTTGTTTAGTAGATTTGGGATATGTGACTTCACCAAAAACATGTGATTCAAGCTGGAAAAAAAAAAAACAAATTATAAAAGTATGATCAAACTAGCTTTTGCCCGCGGCTTCGCCCGCGTGGAGGTCGGGAATTATCCCCGCAGGAACGAAGTATCTTGTGCCCTAACCCACAGACAGACAGAGTTACTTTCGCATTTAGAGTGCTACAAGGGTCTTTTGCCGCCTATATGATATTGACGGGAGGTTGTTGGTAAACATTTTTGAGAAATTGTACTAAAGAAATAATGTGGCGGCGTTAGTTCTGATGTGGTGGACAACCACGCGCCAAAATAGCCTTTAGTCCGGTCAAGTTAGCTTCAAAAATAGGGTTAAGGTTACATTAATTCGCATAAAGCTGAAAATTGGTATAAATGTTAGGAACACCATTAAAAATAAATTGTTAAAAGTCCCCATCGATCCGACGTGTGCAAAAAAAAAAATAGTAACACCTCAAGTGTCAACGGTACACCGTATGTACAGACGCCAGCACATCAACCTACCCGAAACTGTCACATTTTCCCAATCAACTCTGAACCTTATGCTTTAGTGATAAAGTTCAAAATCTATTAAAGAAATTTGACAGATTGTAGTAGGTTGATGTGCTGGCGTCTGTGCATAAGAAAAGTGCTCGAAATGTCAACGGGGTCATTTTCAAAACTGTACATTCGTGTTTCGGGTGTGTCCCACAACTTTTGTAAAATTTTTAGAGAACAATTTTTACTTTTTAGAAAAACAAGATTAAAAATTAAGATCTGTGGTCAGTTTCTAACAATATTCTATAATTTTGCTGCTTAAAAACACAGTCGTAATACCTTAATTTTCATAAATGATGGTAGAAGGTATCTATTTTAGCGCTGTCCCACCACCAATTTCAGTAAAATAATCACCAGGCTGCAAGGGAGCTATGCCATCATTGGATGGCAAGCTAACCAGGCGGCTATCGCGACTAGACATGAAAGGCCTGCGCCTGGTGACGGGGACCATCACGGAACACTGCTCGCTTAACAAACACTTCCACACAATAGGCATAACGGACAGTCCCCTATGCAGGGCATGGAGGCTAATGAGACCGTTGCGCATGTGCTCTTTGAGTGCACAGGCGTCACCCAGATTAGATCAGAAACCCTCGGGACACATAGTTTTTGCTTCAGTCGGCAGTCCCCATGTCTGCCGCCGATGTTCTTAAAGTTTTTGAATAGGTATGCCAATCGGGGTTTTTGTGGCTCAAGTACAGTTTTAAGTTAGTAAGGCAAGTAAATGATTCAGACTCGACAGCTTGAATGAATGATTTTTCATGACCCCCACGACCCCCCCTCGGACCTCGCATGGCTTCTGGAGGGAGGTGGGCTTGTTGGAATAACCACCGACGGCCGCCATGGCCTACGCACAAATGTCCATTTGAAGGACTAAGTGCGGAAACCAAACCCGTAACATAACATATAAAATACACACATAAAAGAACCCCTCACAAAATATTAGGAAAAAGCCGTTCCGTGAATTTGGCAGAAATTTTGGTACAATATAGCCTGCAACATGCTTATTGAATGTTAATAATGGGCGCAAAAAAAAAAATTGGCTAATTTTAGATATACATATAGCCATTTTTCTGTTCAAGTCCGGAAGATGATTTTTATATAAACAACGCGCCTGCCACCCGCAGCTCTCCCAGTCTCGTTCTCGTCCTACCCCGCGCCCCTATACCCCGCAGGCGAGGACTCAATCAAGCGGTTTGCCTTTAATATTTGCTAATGGTACAACTAAAATCGGTTTTCCCTAACATCGTAATAACTTACCTCATAGCGATTGGATAGTTTGATGTTCACAAGTTTGTTGCCTCCGCTAGTGAAGCGCTGCTTAATTCTGTGCTCTATAGCTTCGAAGGTATCTGGCTCATACTCATCTACAATCAGCGGGTAGGTTTTGGACTTCAATCCAGACTGCAAATGATAAGTTAAAATACTAAAGTATCTCCACCCACTTTTTAATTGTTTTCTGTTGGTATGATAAAAGCCTGATAGAAGAAATAAATGCAATTCTATCTTATAAAATCCATACTTTAGCTCATTTTTCAAATTAAGCAGATTTAATTTGAAATAGAATTAGCAGACACTCACATTTTCGCCAAGGCTGGAGACGCCATCAATGTACACCTCCACAGCAGCTTCAGGGGTGTTGAAAGGATCCATCACATACATGCCTTTCCATTCTGAATTCTATAAACACAATAATGAGGTTGTATCCATAGGAACTAATATTATTAACGCGAAAGTGTTACCTTTTCATGCTTAAACCGCTGAACCAATTTAGATGAAATTTGGTATAGAGATAGTTTGAGTCCCGAGAAAGCACATCTAGGATAGTTTTTATCCAGATATTCCCACGGGAAACATATGCGGGTGAAACCGCGGGGCGCTGCTAGTAAATAATATCACAGACAAAAAAATGCTTAAATGTTGTACAATCGTGAGTACCATGACTAGTGAAACAAACAGTGCTCCAATCTAAAAATTAAACTAAATGCGTTGTGACATTGGATTTTAATAGCATTTTAACTAAGTTAATTGCAAAATGATAAAAGTAAACAACAGACTTAAAAAAAAACACTACAAAGAGATAAATAACTTTAATTTCGGAAGTTGGTGTCGTTAGTTTCGCATTTTCGTTTTTTGACACCGACTTCCAAAATAAAGTTATTTATCTCTTTAGAGTTTTTTTTTTGAAGTTGGTTGTTTTTTTTTTGTAAAAAAGTTTTTATTTTTCACTTATTAGTATTATTTATACTAAAACCTTCCTGAAAGTATGTAGATCACATTAGTGAAAGAATTATCAAAATTGGTTTATTAATTTTTCAGAAAATCGCGGACATACAAACATATGGGTCGAATACAGAACCTCCTTTTTTGAAGTTGGTTAAAACCCAACACAAACCTCTACTTTTTCACTGTACTACAATTTGCAAGAAACACATGATTTTTTGGGCTACCTCAGCACAACAATGAAACCTTTTAATTGTTATACAGATTTAAGAAGCACAGAGATAACTTTAAACCATGGTAAGTTCTCAGTGTTATATTAGAACAAGAGTGACTCGAACTCGCACAGAGGGTTCTGAATATCATGTTTTTAAATTTTTATCAGTGAGGCCTGACAAATATCAGAGAATTTTAACACTCCGGTGTAGAATATTGCAGTTTTAGGGCAGCGCCACCTCTTGACTGATAGTGGAACTAACATAACTTTTGTTGATGATTTCTGAAAGAGTGTGCATTTATTTATAGACATTGTTTTATTTTTCCTGTAATTGTTACACAAACTTCTATCACATAGAATAATTTCAGATTTTTCTCTATGCAAACTTTGGAGATAAGATAAGGAGATAAGGGGGGAGAACAGTATTTTTTTACATTTTTCATTAAGTCGAAAAGTATGCAGCCTAAAAAAAAAAGAAAAACTGTTTCAAAATGTGCAAACAGAGCTCTTTCATATGATACCCCACATGCCCTAGTAGCGCCCTACTTCGAATTTTGATATTATTATATCAATATCCAGCTGTGACAGACGGACAGACAGACACAGTCACACCATAAGGGTTCCTTTTTACCATTTTAAAAATGAATTGTTTCAGTAAGTATATTATTAAATGTTGGCCATTTCATGTGTCGTACTTATTTTCTTTTAATTTCAACAGATATTCCAATTTGATATTTATTTTTCTAAAAGACAGCCTAGGTAACATCAGTGTTCATTCAAAAAGGAATAGGTATGGCTATTACGTTTGTGAAGACCCCTGCCCTTCAAACTAGGAAAATCCTGTATCTTGAAGGACAGTGTACCTACTTTTAAGTGTGTATATCAAGAACCACATCTATTAAAGATAAAAAAAAATGATGATTCAGGCTTATTGAATCATTTTTTTCATGCTACAATATAAATTCCAATGTCTACAATGCCTCATTCAAGTGGTTAAAAGCACTATGTTCGCCTATGTACAGAGAGTCCCAAATTGTCTTGAATTCACAATTATAGACTTTCCGCCTTCTTTTGCCCTTAAAATTCGACCATTTCACAAGATTCATATCATCCATCTCACTAAGAGGAGGCCTGTGTCCCAGCAGTGGGAACATTATAGGTTGATTATGTATGTTATGTATATCATGCAGCATGGGCTCTAAATGGATCGATGATTTTCGTAGGATAAGCCTTCAGTCACCTTCAGTCTAAAGAATCGAGATTGCTCTTCTACTACCTACAGTAAATTGATTATAGAGCACAATAAGAGCGAGGTCACATCGAGCAACATTCCCACGTTTACATACCTCTTCAACCGAGAGTCCGAGAGCAGCAGAAAAGATCTCTTTCAGAAGGCTTTCCAACGTTTTTCCTGATCCCGAAAATTTAAGGGAGTCAGGACTATGAAGTATACTGAACTCTCCGGCGGCATTAGAGCCTAAAATTGATAAAAGTCCGATATAGTTAGCGCAGGAAACATTTGCATAAAATATTATAGGTACTAAAATGTACTTACCTATTACTGATATTACAAGAGAAATCCAAAACAGAGCCATAGCTACAGCCATTTTGTTGGGAACTAGAGTCGAGGACTGTGAGTGAGACTGTCATATGATTTCTGTATTGCCAAATGTAATATATTTTTTTAATACCAACCAAATGACAAAAATATATATTTTCGTAGTACTGCATTCTAGTAATTTAATTATCTATGGATCTCTCGCAACTCGCAGCGTTTTTTAGTTCCCGTCAGGGTATATATGTTCTGTGGCTCGTACGCGGTTGATCACAGTTCTCTTTATACTGGGGCCAGACTATCGCGATAACGCGAAGATTTGCGCGATAAGTTGATGCTCATTGGCTGTACCTACGATGTCAGCCAATAAGAAACAACTTATCGCGATTTTCCCGTATAGTGTGGCCCCGGCATTACAGTCTAACCCATTTGGTCGGGGTGCCCTGGCTTAGTTATTGCGACCAAAATCGGCTCGCATGTGTCTGGTACCGTATTCCAACCTAAACTATAATTGAATATCATTCAGGCTGTTAGTTGAACGGCCGCCGTTTAGTTAAAAGTCTAGGCGGTTAACTAAACGGCTAAACCAGATGGCTGCGACAGATCTATGGAGTATTGTTTAGGCCATTATTTTTAGTAGGTAATTATTAAGTTGTACATTTTAACCAAAGGACCAGTCTCGTAACCCTATGTCAAGGACGTCGTTTCAGTAGTTCGGTGCTTTGTTAGAACCGAACTATCGCAACTGAAAGTTTCAGTAGTTCGGTCAACCGGACTAACGACCGAACTACTGCTACTAGAGGGAATACAATCTTCCTAGATTACATGGAATTAGTATGTACTTTCCTAAATTGTATGGAATTAGTATGTACTAAGTATATTTTTGGTAGACTTTCGTGCACAGAATACTTAATACCTAGTTTCGTGAACGAATCCCGAATGAAACCGGAGATCTGTGAGTCGGTCTGAATAAATAGAAAATTATTTTACTTTTCACCTAAAATACAACGCCACATGCGAACAACGCGTCATACTGACGTCACACAAATCCTGCATCTCGCAAGCAGAGTTTACCGCGCAACTAGCATATATACAACAGCCCGACATGAATCATTGGGCAGTTGCCCGCCAGACACAACACCCGTCTGGTCGGAGGATCCTCCCTTTTCTATAGAGTATAAGTGAACTTTACACCCTGTTCCTCATACCTCTATAACAGAATTAAACATTGTGTTTAAAATATTTTCTTAATTTTATGTGCAATTCTTGATGTATAAGTGGTTATAAATAATAAATATAGTAAACTCAGTGAATGTTATGTTTAAACAATGTAAAACGAAGAAATATAATCTTTGTGAAAAAGCTTTTAAGACTAAGTTTACCATTTTGCAATTCGATCAAAATTTATTTGTACTTTTTATCAAATATGTCTCTGTTCTTTTGTTTCCCACAGTTTTGATTATAGATTCCTGAAGGCGTTTATCACAATATTTGGCTTCTTCTTATAAAGAAAATGACACTGCACAAAGTAGATTTTTGCTGAACGTAATTTTCAAATGACTGTTGATAAATGGTGGTCACTGACCTTTCTATTATTATCTCAGATGCATAGTAGAAGTAATTACGTACCTACCAATAAAATACAAAACACGAAATATGCAAGTTTAAACAATTTACCTATTTAAAAAAAGACAGTAAAACAAATCAGGGGCGTGCATTGGTTTTCAGAATAGGTGTCTAGGCAAACGCAATCACTAACCAGAAAAAAAAAAACCGAGTGTGCTTATGACCACACGACTGAAGTGAAACGTATTTGGCTATGAGACGAAGAGAGAGAGAAAATGTGCGCGCACTGCTTTCTCTTGCTTATATGCCCCACTCAGCTCCCGTTCGCCTCGCCCGTAGCCCGTAGACATGAGTCGTACTTGCAAAATCGAGTACCAGGGCTTCCAAGTACGTCCACCTTAAGAAATCAGGGCCTAAAACCAGGGCTCGAGATACCTACTTTCAAGTATTTTCTATCTGCATCGAAAATTTATCCATAACTTCATACAAATAAGAAGTACAAACAACAAACAAAACAAACAACAGCCATGTTGGAAGTAAAAAGTACTTGCATAGGAAATGACCCGTGAATTCCTATAAATAAGGAGCACAATCGCGTTTACAAATAAATTCTTTTACGAACCATTAAAGTAAAAATACTTGCATACACACAATTATTGTGTGTTCGTGTCAGCAATACAGCGCTGCGGTTCGCGAGCGCCCCCTTGCTAAAGAGTCGGCGACGAAGAAGTGCGGGGTGAGGTTCGGTATCAGCATAGCTATTCACAAACACTCGATACGCTTCCGTATCGTATCAAACATTAATCATTGTTATCGTAGGAGTCTTCTAAACGCTGTTCACAAGTCCAAAACCCGAAAATTTTGTCAGTTTAAATCAAATAGACGCCCGCTATTCTTCCAACAGCTATTTGCTGTTGAGAGCAAGTCAAATCAGGTTATAGAAATGTCAGGTTTTCGATACGATAGCCTGTCGTATGGTTGTGAATCAGGGCTCTGATCTGATATGAGGGCGAGTGTCCTTTCTGTACGTAGTACTATTATACTGATAAGGAGCATGATCGCATTTGCGAAAACAAACGCGGTTGTTGAACTATTTGAGTACCTACGTACTCGAGCGCCGAGACACGACGGAGCGAGATACTTTCAAGTATTTTCTATCTGCATAGAAAATTGATCCATAACTTCATACAGATAAGAAGTACAATCGCGTATTCAAAAGCCCCGTTTGGAAGTAAAACTACTTGCATAGGAAATTAATCAATGACTTCCTATAAATAAGGAGCAAAATCGCGTTTACAAATAAATAATTGCAAACCATTAAAGTAAAAAATACTTGCATACGAAATTGTTCCGTAGACTCTTACTGATAAGGAGCATGATCGCATTTGCGAAAACTAACGCGGTTGAGTACCTACGTATTTGAGCGAGTAGCCGTATAAGATACTTTACTCGTATAGTCTTGCAAGTATTTTGAGTCGGTACCTGGTGTGCGTACTTGGAAGCAAATACCTGGTGTAAAAACCTGGTAGCGTAAATACGTATGTACCTTCCCTACTCGCCCAATCACACTTTTCGTAACGCTTACGTCACGCGTTCGCCAGCTTACTCTCCAAGTCAAGTGTGCGTAAAGAAGTTTCACTTCAATAATTTTGACACAACAAAAATCGAATTTGACAATCGCGACTCGTCGACATGTGGTACTTATTTGCCCTACCCCGTGAATTGTTTTTAGAGCCGCAGGCGCGGAGGGGGCGGCGGCCTTGGCGTGTTTTTTAAGGAATTTTTCACTTTTTGTGTGGAAAATATGAAAAATGATTACCTACATGTTGAGTTTTAGGAGTTTATGGGTTTCATAAAGGGGGTCGAAATTTTTATTATTTTTGTGATAGGACGCACCATGTTCGAGATATAAGCAAAAGAAAAAAAAAGATACAGACAGTACTGTTTTTGCACCTGAAGTCGAGGTGTTGGTGTGAATTTTTATTCATGACAACTAATTTTATTCCACACCTTTTTAAAAATAGTCAGATTTAGTTAGACAACCAAAATTTTAGGTGAAAAACGTGAAATTCAAAATAGCAAAATTGCCATTTTTAATAGATTAATAAGTCAGTGCCATCTTAGTGCTGTCAAACTAAAATATATGACGGAGAAGGCATGTGTGTCTCGTTATTATCAGCCATATTTCAACTACTGTGGGCGAACTATGGGTATGTGTTGGGTATTGCGCTATAGAAAAACGGTTGCAGTTCAAATCAGATTATAATTTTACGAACAATTTAATCACACTAGCAAATCACACACTATAGGTACACGCACGATACAATACAACCAGATACGGAACGCGGGACAGTTTCTCAGCGCATGTTGTTCGTCCGATGTCCAATGTCCAAGAGGCTCCACATCGTTCTGTCGCGCTGTTGTCGACCCCCCACGAACTCAGGCTAGACTCTGTCAAGCGCCGCCAGATGGCGCTGGCGTTCCGAATAGTCAAACGAATGACCGGATGCGACATATAGTTAAGTTATGTCACTTTAGTCAATTTCAGAATAGGAAAGCGTCGCTTGACAGGGATAAACTAAATAGTGATTTTTAGTCTAGTTTAGAGGCGTTTGTGACAAGAGAATCGGCACCATTGTTACGTAAAAAATATATTATGTGGTTTAATGAATCAAGTTTATCTATTTATTATACTATCCTTAATCCCGTCCTTCTTATATTTACCCGTCAGAAAGAAAGCGAGCCGCTTAGTAATTTGTATGAAGTCGGCGCGTGAGTATGTCGTGATGGAGACGCGCCGGCGAGGAGCGAGGTTATATAAACGACCGCGTGGGCGAGCAACGTCATAGGCCAATGCCATAGGTGCCAACTATATGGCCACGCCCAATCCAACTGTTACGCGACTCCTAGATGCGTCAAGTGTCTAGGCAGCCACGGAACAGCCGACTGTCCCCGTCCCAAGGACCGCGCTCTGTGCACAGAGCCACCGAGTTGCGTCCTCTGCAGGCAATCCGGGCACCCAGCAAACTACCGGGGTTGCCCCAAGGCTCCCAAACCTTCCTCTGCCAAACTGGCTAAGCGCGCTAGCGCCCGCCAGCAGAGAAAGTCCCCCTGTGAAGATCCCATCTTCACAAATGCCAGATAGGCTCAGTCCCCAAAGGCCCTCCCCTTGGGCAAACCTTTTCCACCAAAAAGCTCCTACAGCTTCGGTGTTCTCCAATCCCCCGCCCATCCCAGCGCTCATGGCAACCATCATCCCAGCGCCCCCGGTAGCCCCCGCGGCCCCAGTAGTTCCCTCTGCCCAAGTAGGACCGGTAGTCCAACCCACTATGGCTCCCAAGGCTGCTCCCGCAGCCCCTAGTAGGTCTCTCCCTTCCTCTGCCTCCGGCCTAGTGCCCAACAGCTTGGAGGTGATAATCGGTGCTTATGCATCGCTCATCGCCCCCGCAGACGCTATGGCAGCGGAAATCCAAGCCTGCAATGGCAATGCTCTGCGCATCACAGAGATCTTCAATGCGTACCCTCAGGTCACGCAAGTCCTGCGAACACTTAAATTCTAACTGCTCCAATGGACCAACAAAGAATTAGTGTTACCAAACTCCGCTCCCTTAGATTAGGTTTCTTCAATGCCAATGGCATTTCTTCCCAACGAGTTGAGATCGCCTCTTTCCTCCGCGATCACCAGCTAGACATCCTCCTAGTACAGGAAACCTTCCTGAAGCCGCATCATCGAAACCCGAACATTGCCAACTACAAGTTAGTTCGCAACGACAGGTCTAGATGTCACAAGGGTGGTACCCTTATATACTTCAGAAGACTCTCTACTGCCACAGTATAATATACAGTAGAACATCTTCATACAAACGTGCCGCTCTCGGTTTGAATGTGTGCGTGCGCGCCGCGCGCCATGTCGGCACGCGATTTCACGCACACGCTAGCATAATATATGAGGGAATAAGGTGGCGGCAGTGCGGGCTGTGCAGCGCGACTGTGAGCACGCGCGTACGCTACATGACCGCTTGCGTTCGTCAACTCTCGCCGGCGGCGGCCACTTAAATTACGAGTATCATGACTTCAAAAAGGGGAAAAAAATATTGTAGTGTTTTCGGGTGCCTCAATAATGATTTCGCAAACCTGGACTTATCATTCTTCATAGTTCCTACTCAACCAGAAATGTAAGTACCTACTTATACTTAAATATTATTAGAAAATGTGGTATTGTATTGTTTATTTCACAGTTTATTTGCTTTATTAAGAGCGTAGCCGAGTCGCATTTTTCCATATAAATGTATTCCCAAATTTACTTTCTGAATACTATGTTTAGAGCTAAAGTTTATTTTAAGAAGTCTAGTTTTTAACCGACTTCTAAAAAAGGAGGAGGTTCTCAATTCAAATGTTTGTATTTTTTTTTTATGTTTGTTCCCGCATAACTCCGTTGCTTGCCAACCGATTTGAAAAATTCTTTTTTTGTTGGAAAGGGTATACCTACTTCCCAAATGGTCCCATGAAAATTTTATCGAAATCGGACAAGCGGTTTTTGAAAAATCAACAACAATCTTAAAATTTATCTACATTGTCTACATTAACGATCTTTTTGTTTACTTTTTTGTGGGGTAGGTACAACTAAAAATTGAAAAATAAAAACTTTTTTACAAAAAAAAAACAACCGACTTCAAAAAAAAAAACACTACAAAGTGATAAATAACTTTAATTTCGGAAGTCGGTGTCAAAAAACGAAAATGCGGAACCAACGACACCGACTTCCGAAATTAAAGTTATTTATCACTTTGTAGTGTTTTTCTTTTGAAGTCGGTTGTTTTTTTTTTGTAAAAAAGTTTTTATATTATAAAACAGAGGATTGAGTACGAAACATCGTTTAGGTAAACGTATTTGTCGCGTATAGTTGTAATAAGGGCAATTTCACAATAATTAATATTGCAAATTAATTACTATTGAAATTATTATTTTTTCTATTGTCTGATGTGTTGTTCAATCCAAATATGGTGTCTTAATCATAATATTAACTTAACAAAATTACAGTAACATGTGACCGACTAACGCTTAGGGTTGCTTTACGTCGACGTTAATCAACGAGCGTGTAATTTAAGTGTAGAATCTAGATACACCCATTACAGGAATTACGGCAAAGATCGAAATTTACTCATGATCCCACCTGATGATTTTGTCGATAATGTAGAAAGGATGGAGCAGGTGTTTCGCAAAGCGTTCGAAAAGGACCACATCAACATTAAAATTGGCCGGTCAATTTACGATCAACTGAATGATATAGAATTTAAGATGCCCTGTCCATGCTTTCCCAAAAGCTTTACAAAAACTTTACAAAAACTTTACATAAGAATGAGAATTTACTTTACATTAACAAATAATAATAAAGCGTTCCGGACGTGCAGAAACAGGAGAAAAATTTTCTCGGTATCAAATTTGTAACTTAGTATAATAAATGTTATGTGAATAAAGGCTTTTTATTTTTACTAAATTTATAAATTGGTAAAATATTCAATCATAATATGCTTTTTATTTCATAAATTTAGATCAAGTGCTGCTTGTTCGAAAATATTAACTAAAAGTAAAAGTGACAACCCTGGGGATCAACGCAAGAGTAGGCTAATAACTCGGCGGGCGGCCTTAGATAACTTACTGTATATTATACTGTGCTACTGCATCCCCATTGACCCACCTCCTCTCCTCTCTCACCTAGAGGTCTCTATCTGTAGGCTCGACATGACTGGTCATCCTTCCATCACCATCATGTCTGCCTACATCCCGCCCATCAACGGTGCAGAGGATCCCATCTCCCTCACCAAAGATTTCACTGCCCTCTTCAGTATGAGTGACTCCGTCATCATGGCGGGGGATCTCAATGCCAAACATCCCGCTTGGAATAGCAACACGACTTCCACCAGAGGTAGAATTCTTTTCAACCTAGGCTTCGGTATGAGTGACTCCGTCATCATGGCACCCCGATCTCAATGCCAAACATCCCGCTTGGAATAGCAACACGACTTCCACCAGAGGTAGAATTCTTTTCAACCTAGGTGCCTCCTCCGATGTATCCCACGCATTTCCCTGGAGATCCCACAAAGCTTCCCGATGTTCTCGATGTAGCGCTGCTCAAAAATGTAAACCTCCGTTTGCAATCTATCGAGACGTTACACGAGCTTAACTCCGACCACCGCCCAGTCATCATGCACCTAGCCCCCTATTCGGGCCCCCGTGACCCTAACCAGAACCCTCAGACCAAAGTAGTCACTGACTGGAGGAAAGTAAGTGAAAAACTGAAATCCACCACGTCACCTCACTTAGATTCCATCCCTGACCCCATTGTCTCGGTCGCGGACACGACGGGGCGATCGACTCGTTTACAGAACACGTTCAATCCGTACTGACGGATTGTTCACGGGAAGTTCCAGAGGTGGAAGACCATCGCTGGAAACTACCCGCTGACGTACGTGAACTGATAACCGAGAAGAACGCAGCCATTCGTGCCTACGACTCTTTTCCCTGCGACGCGAACAAAGCCCATATGCGTCATTTACAGCGCGCTGTAAAGAAACGTGTATCGGAGTGGCGTTCCCAGAGTTGGGAAAAGATGCTCAGCGAGCTTGAGCCTAATCATCAAGCCTTCTGGCATCTTCAGAGGAAATTACGTTCCCCAAATGAGGTCGCGGTGCCTCCTCTCACTCGCCCCGACAAGACAATAGCTTTCGACAACACCGATAAGGCCGAATGCCTAGCAGACAGCCTAGAATTCCAATGCTCCCCCAGCTCTCAACCAGTTGACCAAGCGCACCTCCTCAAGGTGAACGCAGAGGTCGAACATAGAGAATCCCTCCCTCCAGTTGAAGACCCCGATGATCCTCTGACTCCTGTCACTCCTGACGAAGTGCAAGACATCATTAAAGGGCTCAAAACCCGCAAAGCCCCCGATTCGGACGGTATCACCAATAGGGTGTACAAACTCCTCCCCGCCCCCCTCATCTTGCTCATGACCGCCATCTTCAATGGCGCTCTAAGCAATAACATCTTCCCGAAAGCGTGGAAAGAAGCCACGGCCATAGGTATCCCAAAGCCAGGCAAGCCCAAGTCTGACCCCACTAGCTACCGCCCCATTAGTCTGCTAAATGTTATTGGCAAAATCTACGAGAGGCTTATTTATAAGCGCCTCAAGGACTATGCTGAGGCAAAGAGCCTTATCCCAAATGAGCAGTTTGGTTTTAGAACTAGACACTCATGCATCCATCAGGTGCACCGCATCGTCGAGCACATTAGCGCTGGAATCCAGCGAGGTGCAAAGACAGGCATTCTCTTCTTCGACATTGCGAAAGCATTCGACAAGGTCTGGCACAATGGCTTATTATATAAGCTCTACCATATGAGTGTGCCAGACCGTCTCGTACTCATCTTACGAGACTTTCTGTCGGATCGTACTTTTCGCTACCGCATAGAGGGCTCTCTCCCCCCCTCATCCCATCCGTACCGGAGTCCCCCAGGCATGGAGCACAACAACCAGTGGAGAGCGCGTACAACGCTACCGCGGGCGCTAAACATACGCTAAATCAAGCCTATGCCGCGCGATTTTGGTCAGTCGCAGCCAAAGACTACAATATAAGTCGCAGCAATTGTAGGCTTAGTACGAACGTCGCGCGCTCCCGCTTCTAAAACAAGTAAAACTAAAAGTAATGCCTAGTTGTGCAATTAAATGGTGTGGAAAGTGTACTACTACTTCAAGTTACACAAAAGATGGGATAACATTTCACAGGTAAGTGGTTTTCTACTCCATTTATTCATTTTGATTAAAAATGAAAATGAAATTCAAATATTTTAATTTCTAGAATGTTCCCGCTGCTGTCTCTTTCTGGTGCACTCAATTTCATACTTGCAGGTGTCTCTTTTTTTCTCAATAGTGCTGTTCCCAGCATCGTGACGATTATATCGATATAATTTCAAATAATATATATATATTTTTGGAAAGAAGTTATTTTACGGAGTCGCGGTGAAGTCAATAATGAAGTCATAATGAGAAACCAAGATCGCGTCTGCAAAATTTTACAAATTTTTCGTCATTGTGTCGTTTTCATGGTTTTCGAGGGTGCTGAACTCAATCGTGAGGTGGTCAAAACGAAAATACAAAATGGCGGCTGCAATTTATTTTAAATGTTCGCCATGGGTTTCGTTTTCATAGTTTTCGAGAGTGCTGAAGTCAATAGTGAGGTCAAAATGAAAACCCGAAATGGCGGCTGCATTTTTTTTTAATTTTCGCCATTGATGTCGTTTTCGTAGTTTTTGATGGTGTGGATAATTATCATCTAAAATGTATTTTGTATACATTCAAATTCGCAGATTTCCCAACGATGACATCAAGAAGAAAGAAATTTGGATCAAAGCTACACATAGAGACAATTTTTTTCCAACAAAGTGTAGTGTTGTAGTGTTGAATCTACCAATCACTTACCTAATTGACTTAGCTTCAGGTGTAGCTAAAAATATATTGATACTAGACTGACATTTATTACGAAAAATAATACGAATCCAAAAGATTATATAAGAAAAACATGTTCAAAACTAATCCACTTTAAAAATCAGTAATTTTTCTTTGAAATAAAGCAATTATATCTATACTTAATAAAAACTGGTTTTATTACAAAATCGAACCCGTAATCTCTGTATCGCAAACAAATCCATAAACTACTAATAAGTCAAATTATTATCGTTATCGATATTTTTTTAATTACCTTTTTGGAATCCCTAAAAAATCAGTTGTCATTTGGTTGTCAATTCATCACCCAATCACAGCGGGCGAAGCTTACCTCTCCCCCCGCCGTTCTTTAGTGACTTTGATTTAGAAGAAAAACGTGCCGATGCTCTCTCCACTGGTTGTTGTGCTCCATGCCCCCAGGGCTCTGTATTATCCCCCCTCATCTTCACGCTATACACTAGCGACATTCCAAAGAATAATAAGGCACAGTTGGCTCTATTCGCCGACGACACTGCCATCTACTGTTCTGGCAACTCTCAGAGCTTTATTGCTCGCAACCTCCAATTGTCCGCAAACGCCTTAGGCGATTGGTTCCGGAAATGGAGAATAGAGGTCAACCCAGGTAAGAATCAGGCAGTTCTCTTCTCAAAACTGCGTAGACTCATGCCCCCCCCCCCTCCCTAGCCCGATCTCCATGTATGACAAGCCTATCCCTTGGGGTAAGCAAGCAAAGTACCGAGGTGTCATTCTCGACCACAACCTCACTTTCAGAGAGCACATAAAGACGGCTCGTTCGCGAGCCGCTTTCGCTATCGGTAGGCTCCATTCCCTACTCACCACCCGCAACAAATTGTCACTCAAGTGCAAGTTGCGCCTCTAAACCGCGGTCATCCGCCCCATTATGACTTATGCTTGCGTAGTCTTCGCACACGCCAAGCCTCGCCACCTGCACAGAATGCAGACCCTCCAAAACCGTCTCCATAGAAAGGTCACGGGAGCCCCCTTCTATGTCCGAAACCAGAATCTGCATCTAGATCTCAGAATTCCCACAGTTCAGCAATTCATGAAACGCCTTTCCAAGCGCTTCTTTGATAATGCTATAAAGCATCCCAATCCCCTGATTGCGGTGGCCTCCCGATACACTCCTTTCCGCATAAGTAGGATTCGCCGACCAAAGCATGCCCTCACCATCCCCGACGACGCCACCACGCTCCTCCAGGAGAGTATCAAAGCCACCAGCACGCTTAGAAGACACACAAAAGACCCGTCAGCCGTCCTTCCGTCATCGCCGTCGAGGACGCCCGTCGCGACGTCTCGTAACTTGTCCACCCCGACCCTTGCTCGAGCCAGCCCACGCCGCTGAGCCTGTAGTATTAAATTCGTCCCTAAATAATTCCGATCCAGCCTGTCCCTTGCTGCCCTCCCCTAGCGACGCCCTAAGCCGAGGTCCGTACCCCACAGGGGGTGCCCTTAGCGTGTAGTCGCTTAGTTTAGTAAGTTTTTAAGCCCTGGCTGGAGGCCTTAATTTTGAGGCATCCACAGGCAAGCCCGGTTAAACAGACGACAACCTCATAGGTTAAACTGCGAGATGCCATTACCAAAAAAAAAAAAGAGCAACGTTCAGTGTCGGTCTGCGCGCCGCACGGGTCAGTCGCTTATGCTCCATGTTTGTATCGTCTGTCTCCCACACAGACATAGGCCTGCACTGTGCTTAGATATACGGAACGTATTTGGCTATGAGAGGAAGAGAGAAAGAAAATGTGCGCGCGCACTGCTTTCTCTTGCTTATATCCCCCACTCAACTCCCGTTCACCTCGCCCGATCACACTTTATTTATTTAAACTTTTCGCACAAAAAGGTACAAAGGCGGACTTAATGCCTTAGGCATTCTCTACCAGTCAACCAAGGGTGGTGAAGAGATTAGATGGCAGGTGCTTTGGTTGAGAGGAACAATGATAAAAAATAAAAATAAAAACTTAAAATTAGGTACCACAAATACATAAATAAGTTATATATAAATACATAAATAAATTATATACACACACATACTATTTACTATAATAAATACTTGTAATATATATATATATATACATACAAATTCAAGTGAGAGAGATGTTGAGATGACTCTACACTATTTGTTTTGAAAATAACTCTGCAATTTCCGCTTAAATGCATACCGACTGGTGGCCGTCCTGATATCAAGAGGAAGTGCATTCCAAAGAAGAATGGACTGAATATGAAAGGAAGAATGAACAAAGTCAGAAGTATGAGAAGGACAGAGTAGGAGAAGATTGTTAGAGGAACGCAGATTATT
Organism: Amphipoea oculea; assembly: GCA_945859645.1. Taxonomy (NCBI): domain Eukaryota; kingdom Metazoa; phylum Arthropoda; class Insecta; order Lepidoptera; family Noctuidae; genus Amphipoea; species Amphipoea oculea. Next base: position 10,585,176 of record OX243872.1, read on the forward strand.
GTGAGAAGAACATAGATACTGGAAGTGAGACACGAGATAAGAAGGAGGAGTGGGAGAGTTGAGAAGGGAGAAAAGCGTGGTCAAAGCGCGCAATCTTCTTCTTTGGCGAATGGACATCCATTTGAGCACAGACCTATAGCTCGACACATGGTCATATCAGGCGCGGTCGCAGCCCAAGATTTTGGGGGGGGGTCATCATGGGTGCCGAGGAATATTTTAAGGGAGGTACATCTCCTCATTGGTCTAGTGGTCGCAAGCGTTACTGCTCAGCATGAGGTCCTAGCTGGGTTCGATTCCTAAGTCGGGTAAAGCGTTAAAGGGTTTTTCCATCAGAAATTTCTCAAAAGCAGCCTGGCATGTGTGATACTTCCTAGCCGCGCCACAGTGGAAAATTAAAGTAACACGTTTCTAGATAAATTGTACCCTTTATGTACTTTAGGGTACATGTAGTAAAAAAAATTGTACCTCAAAGAATAATGAAATATAATGAAGTTTTGGTGGCGCGGCTGGGAAGTATACTTCCTGGCCGCGCCACCACGGTTTTCGTAAACTATTAGGCGTACGCGGACATAGTGCACACTAAAGAATTGTACCAAAATTGTTCTTTTCCGTACGCTATAAAGAGATTCGAAAATTTTACTAATTTAGAAATTATAGCCTTGTGTTGGTGGCGCGGCCAGGAAGTATACTTCCCAGCCGCGCCACCAACTTTTATTAGGCGTACCCTGACATAGTATACACTAAAGAATTGTACGCATTATGTACTACCCAAAAACATAATAATATTACGGATGGCTGTAATATATTAAGAGAAAACATCAAAACAAGTTTAAGTGCATCAGCAGACTTGCTGATCTTTGTACCTACTAGATGTGGCCTCCAAATTAGAAGTAGGCACTGGAATTATCTCGGTGGGATGGTTGCATAACTTGCATAGAAGGGCGAGAAATAAGCAACACAATACGAATCGATGTGCATAACAAGAGAAATTGACCTTCAGGAAGAAGATAAGAACTTGGTAGGTACAGTCGAGTTCTTTAATATCTGAGCATGTTCATTAATCAAAAATATATAGGCAATGGTAAGTTTCATAAAACTCTAAACAGCTTTGCCGTACAATAAATTGTAAACAATCTGTGACATCATAAATATATGACTACATTATATCAATAATATTACTACAGACAAAGACTCAAAAAATTGTGCGCAATCCCTTGTTCATATTATTTAGCGCAAAGTTAGGTTCACAAATATCTATGCAATTATTTTTCTATGAAAAAGATCTTGAAACAAAATCAATTTGATGTTGTCAGTTATGACATCCTTCAACGGCAATATTGCATTATTACTCGAACGTCTGCTCCGGCAAGCAAAAATAAATTTAATGGTAATGGCCATTTAGTTGAATATTCAAAGCTGTATAGATATTTATGAATCCTAGGTTGCAACAAATATATTGAAATCTAGAGTATTTAGATATTTATGTTCTGAAGAGTAGTCAGATATTTTTGACTGCACTACCGAACCATACTTATGAACAGTTTATATGAAAACATTTTATTGATGTCTAAGTTTCTATAGAACTATATGATCATTTTAACGCTTACAATATTTTGAAACATTGTCACTGCCAATATATTAATGAACTCGACTGTACTTAGGTATTAGGGACGGTCAGCAACGTAAATCGTTAACACTGTTACTTTAACGTGTCAATAATTATTTCAAAAACTGAAATTTTGATCTACTTCGTCGTTAATTATACCTACCTACAGTACCTACATATATTATGTAATTTAAAAAAGTTTAGGTACTTAACGAACCTATGATAAAAATATTGTGGCGCTAGCTATAAGTCTGAACCTGTTTTATTTATACAAGATGAATTTTTCAAGTAGTCAGATATTTTTGACTGCACTACCGAACCATACTTATGAACAGTTTATATGAAAACATTTTATTGATGTCTAAGTTTCTATAGAACTATATGATCATTTTAACGCTTACGGGTAGTTCTTCGAAATTTGATTCTTCGACTGATCCATATGGCCAAAATTTAATTTCACTTTCAGCTCTGTAACACATGCTCATATGAAAATAGACATACCAAAGAACATATGTTTGTATGAGGGGCTCGTTTTTATAAAGTAGTTATCAAGATATCGACGTTCGAATATTTTGTGCCCAGATGAATCAGAAACAGAAATAAAAAGTAATAAATACACCGTTAGTTTTGATTGATAATTCTAAACAATAATTATTTATTCTTAACTAAGACTAAGACATATCAAAAGTGTCATATTTAGAACAGTTTTATACTCCTGTCACTTTTTAATTATTCAATAGGTTATAGCTAAATAAATGATAATAAATAAGACTAGAACTACTGACTTGTACACGGTCAAACATTGGACATTATAATGCAACAAAAGCACTCCTTTCGTGCTGAAAAGGTGAAATCCAATTTATTTCATTAGTCATATGGGGGTTTTGATCATACGAATCAGGCACAGTTGAATCAGATTTTTGCCTACAATCATGCATAACTCATCATACATACAGACTTCATTATTGTCATTTTTCTACACGATTCCATAACCTAAAAGCATCACACGAAACACTGATTGAAGTTTTAAAACAATAAAATAAATTTTATAAAGTAGGCATTGTAATCATAATGCCACCTGAACCAAACACAGGTGAATCAGATATTTTCCTTCGTAACACCGGGATCTAAGCCAACCAGCCGCAGGTCCACCTTCTAGCTCGTCCGTTGCACGACTGGCTTCCCCCCGCGCGGGAAGCCAGACTCTCATTATTATTACCTGACCAAGTACGGTCAAGTGAAGCTTACGCCACATTTATCAGTATTATACGCCGGACACTCCTTATTTACTTATTTATAAACAAAATAACGTAGTTATAACCAATACACATTTTTTTTGTAAGAGGACAACTCATTTCCTTTCGATATAATTATAATTTATATTGATGTATCAAAGGGAAAATGCGACATCGACCATTTTGTACCGGAAAATGGCAAACGGACGCGTTATATGAATCAGAAGAACACACTTCAAATATTTTTATTTGGTACCTAGACAGCAAGTATTTAAAAAATATCATTTGTCCTAGTAAGGCATAATGCTAAACTGTACAAAAAAAAAATTACATGCCGTTTTGTTAGTTGGTTACAGAAATATACCCACAGACATCGAAAATTTTGTCCCTGAAGAACTACCCTTACAATATTTTGAAACATTGTCACTGCCAATATATTAATGAACTCGACTGTACTTAGGTATTAGGGACGGTCAGCAACGTAAATCGTTAACACTGTTACTTTAACGTGTCAATAATTATTTCAAAAACTGAAATTTTGATCTACTTCGTCGTTAATTATACCTACCTACAGTACCTACATATATTATGTAATTTAAAAAAGTTTAGGTACTTAACGAACCTATGATAAAAATATTGTGGCGCTAGCTATAAGTCTGAACCTGTTTTATTTATACAAGATGAATTTTTCAAGTGGGCGTGGATGGCCAAATTCTAGAATAGAAAATCGGGTGCGCCAAAGTTCACCTAAATTTTCAACTCCGATAATTGGAAATCCGAAAATGTTCTTCCTAACATTTTTCATCCTAACAATCACAATTCATAACTACTCTGTCTCTAATGTTCATAATTCCGAATCATTCAACTTCATAATGTCAGTAGCAATAAACATCTATTATACTTTTATTTGTTTTCCTATATTTTCTCAACATAACCATCTTTTACACTATTATTCAAAGTCATATCTTTTTTGTTTAGATCGTCAACATAGGATGCAAAAGCGAGCGAAGGGCACCCCGAGGTTCGGTTTGGTTAGGTTACTTTAAACCCTTTACACAGAAATAGGGGCCCCGCGAAGCGGGGCTCCGTCGACATAGGATGAAAAAAAAAAGTGTTTATCATAATTAGTCTAAATAGGTTTTATGTCTATTGAGTGGTATATCAAACGATTTTATATTAATTGTCTGTTATTCTTATAGAAATTAGTTACATTAAAATTATATCAATCGTTTATTATATTAACTGATCATTATATCAAATAAATTTATAGGTTCAGTTGTTATATATCTTGTAAATATTAGAGGTTTTGTAATTATATCATATATTACTTACCCATATAAACTCGCAGGCCATGAAAATATTATGGTAGTTATGTTTAGGGATAAAAGCGTTATGATAAAAAACAGTAGGAGGATTCGGATAGTGACCGCCGAATGGGACAGACGTGTCGTGTCCCGCTTTTGGTTTTTACTTGATGCAATGTGCACACGTGGAGGACTTGGAGTTTGAAACTCGAATTTGAAATACGAACGCTGCCGCACTTGTGGTTTGCAGTGGGTGCAAATTAAAACACCTTAAAAAGGTGGTAAAGTGGCATACGTGTGTTCCTGATCTGCAAGCCCGAGGTCTAGGCCTGCCGATCGAGGATCATGGTGACGTCGAAAATCTGGTGAGATCTTTCCATATTTATATTTCAGGGATCTCCATTGGAAGCTGTATCCGGCTGCGTTTTAGTTTGATAATTTGGACTTTTGAAGCCACGCGAATTTAACATCATTGTAAGCTATAAATAGCTAAGCTTTAGGGAAACGTTTGCAAATTATATGTACCTATATAGTCGGAGGGTGGGATAAACTAATACACTCTATTATTCTCGCCTAAAATACGGTATCGCTTTAGAATTCGTACTTCACGATTTCCTTAATTTAACATTGTACTAAATTATTGCATTGCTTGTAAGTCAAGTTTGTATACCCAAGCGCGTCAATTTGGACTCGAAGTTCAAAAAAAAAGGTTAAGTAACAAAAAACACATTTCTAAAGATTTCATAAGTGCGAAGTTCATAAATTTCACGCGGTCCGTTCGCCTGTCAGCTTTAGTGGTTCCCAAACCCAACACATGTGCCGAGAAGGTCTTGAAATAACATAAAAACAAAAGGGTTTTTAAAATGGCAATTGTGCGTATGACAAAAGACGGGAACTGCTCGTTTAGAGCAAATAAATAATTTAATGGGTTTAACTTTTGATCACGCGTCTGTCCGTCAAGACCTCGCTTCATATGTTTTGGAGCATCGAGATGACGACAGAATTCACCTAGCACTTCTAAATAATATACAAGAATTTCGCCATAATAGCAATCTATCCCAGGAACAAAGGATAACAAAATACATAACCACCCAGTTTAACAAGACGTTCTAGGGAGGGAGAGGACATTCTTATCACCGCGGCCGAGTTCTATCTTGTAAATTTGCACGTCCATACGGATACAAGAGACACACTTGTGTATTCACCTACCGGCGAACCAGTACCCGGCAACATACACATCCTCTACAAGGACCAGCACTATGATAGCTGGGTCACGGCCGACGGCGAACATTACAACAGCAACCTGATAGATCTAATACAAGAAACAAACAACGTCAAAACAACACAACATAACAAGCTTTTAGTTAACCAATACCACGTGAAGAGCAAGGTCAACCCACGAAACCCCAGTCTCAAACGAACAGCCCCCAATTAGCTAGCTCATTAACACAGTATGAACGACAAGCATTAATGTATACACAGTTATCAGACGTAGTCGCAGATGTTACTGGGTTCACAATACTTAGAAATCAGCCGTCTACCGCAATAAAAACTTGCCCAGACTTGCGTATTGCAACTTGGAACGTCCGTGGGGCCTCAAAACCGGCCAAAGAAGATAAAATAGACGCTGAACTTTCAATTAGGGGCATTCATGTAGCCTGCATACAAGGTATGAACTCTAGAGCATACAACTCTACCCACTACGCATGGCACCTCTATGGAACCGCAGGTAAAGCACACCGGGGACTTGCGATTCTAATTAGAAAAGATACCCAAATTGAATTAGTTAACAGAAAAAAGGATACAGACGCATCGAATGGTGATCGTACCGTGCATGATACATGGTTTGAAAATACTACTACACTCAGAAGATATGAGCGAGTTATCATGACAGACTTGATTAACCAATCTAGGAATAAACCAAGACAAAAGAAAATGCATGAAATCTTAGACGGAAAAACAGCAACCAAACGCGTCAAGAACCACAGGATGTGCTACATGCAGCAATGCAGTACAAGGCCAAATCCAGGAAAGTCGGCCGACCTATTTACACATGGAACGACAATTTAAAACAGGACATGAAGTACTTTGGCAAGGAAATCAACTTTTGGATGAATACAGCGGAAGACAGAAGTAAGATCAAGATTGCTGCTAGTGAGATTCACAAAAAAACCGGAAATGGAGAGTAACGAAACATCCGACGATGACATGGAAAACAGCAACATCCAACACAACACAACAGAGCAACGACATACAAAAGAACCGAGAAAGCAGTAGAACCCCGCCAAAAGACTCAACGATGAAGCTCGACCTGAACCAGTCTGACGGCAAGGTCGTTAAAAGATGCCCATCCAAAGATATAATTACCTATCTCTCCACTAGTCCAATGCTTGCTCTAGGATGCATATCCGGTAGGCTCTTAAATCCTTACCTATCCTTCGGGCACGTCTTCCCTACCATTACCGCGCCCCCCGGTCTACTCCTTGATATGCAATGGTCGCTGTAGCACCATGAAAATGAGGCTACAGGAGCTAGTGCGAATCTTGGGGTTCATTCGATTAATCATGTATATCAGAACCGCGGGTGTACTTTTCAGATCTGCCTAAATTTATTGCAATTATTTGGTACCTTCTGTGTACCTTTACGTACCTCTCTTGAAAATCTGTGTACCTACACCCGTACAGTGATATTTAAAAAATTAGGTACACCCGCCATCCTGATGTCAGAACCGCGGGTGTACTGCTAACCCATATATGTAGCTAAGTACACTCTACAAGTAGATTTGGTACCTCTTGTGTACTTGCAGAAACAAGTAATAAATAAACAAAATACTGTCACTTTGCTGCGAAAAGTAAAAAAGAATTAACTTTTCTTTCTTTGACGTTCTTACTATTTTATAAAAAATATAGTAACGACGTCAGAGAATAAATAACAATCTTCGGTAATCGAACCCAGAACCACCACGTTAAGCAAACCCACAACATCGTGTTCAGTAGGCTTAGCCAAGTTGACAATCTACAATCGTTAACGCTAGTAGAAAACTAATCAAATGTATAGGAATGACATCATCTCAACGTTAAGTCACGTGGTCAGTACAAACGAATAGAAAAGTCGTAGCCAAGTTTACTCGTTCAAAATGTTAGAATAGAATGTAATCGTTTCTACAACGTAGATCGCTACATCCCATACAAATGGTAGCCAAGTTACAGTTTTGACAAGCGCTAACGAAACGCTGTCGAAGTTTTTGAACGATAGCTAAGCGATCGCCGAGACCCAAGAGAAAACGATAAAAAATGGCGTCTATTATGATACAGCTGGGTTAAAACCGAGAAGTGTTTTGTTTATTTACATTATTTTTGGACTATATTTATTATTTAGCATTTAAAAAAATATTTCAGAGAAACAAAGGGTCTATTGATTAAGTAGTAAGGGTCAATTGTTTTGTTTGTTTCTTTCGTAAGTATTAGTTCATGTTGCGGATCACGTCATTGTTTATGTTTCAAACTTTCAAGTGCCCGAGGTGGCCCGAGTATGATAGATTTTTAAATAACAAAGGAAGATATTTACGAAACAACTAATAATTTACGTACCTTACCATGAATTCCAATAAAGCTGCGAACTGTTCTGGGCTTGCTCGAGATCTAGATTCCATCCTATACTTAAAAGTTATCACTTCATTTTTTTAAGGTATCTTTCATTCATAATATTATATTATGCAGAATCATATCATAACATTTCGAGACGCAGTAATATTTAAAATTACATTCCACACTGTGTTATTATAATAAATTAAATATAAGAAGAGCTTTAACTTATTTCGCTTACTTTCAAATTTCAAAACACTTAAAAAACAATTATTTGCCCGCGCACTAAGTACACAGCTGTGACTTTGACGTCTATCGGAACGCTCACCATAGACTAAAGTATAGGTTTTTTCTAAAGACGTTGTAGAATGAGCGTTCGACTCAGTCGTGTCAACTTGGCTACCAACTTATCGTTTTCTATAATCGCTTACGCCGAAGCGTTAACGATTGTAGAAAGAGATTCGATATGAAACGTTTGTAACTTGGCTAGGCCTACAGCAGTCGTATTACGACCACTGAACCACCGAGGCAGTCAAAACTAAATTATTTTTGGTTGCATTTGTATAACTCTGGTGCAAGGACGCAGTCATTTTATTTCCTTGTTGCCTCTGTTTCCTTTATGATTATCCTGATATCAATAATAATAAAATATGAAATTATTTCCATTCAGTTCCAAGACCGAAATAGATACATACCAGTATTTCTATTTACATGTAGATAATAGATGCATATAATTTTGTTGTTGACATACTTGGTTTATCGTTTCTCACTATTTTCTAATGCTGCCGTGCGATTCTGTAACCGTCTCACCGTGAAAACTTAGGCGAAGTGAGCGTGGAGTGAGCTATCAGTGTCATCCCACCTGATACTAGGGATTGACCAAGCATACATTTACAATCATAATCGAGATTTTAATAATAATTTTTATGCTAATTCTATTGATCATTTTATATAATTTCAAAGCTAGTAGGTATTTTAGTGGTCAAAACATTAATATTTTGTGGGGTTTTACAATAAAATAGCAAAACAGAAACTTAACCAGAAACTCAATGTTGTTTTTTTTTTTTTAATTCCTAGACTGACTAGTCAATACAGCCTGAGGCGCGAGCTTTGACGTGGATCGCGTGAAGTGTTTACTTCACCCGATTCACGACATTAAATGTCGTGAATCGAGTGAAGTGAACCTTCACGCCGCGCTTGCGCGTTAGTCACTGTCATTATCACATTGGAGATTATTTTGATGTGGATCGCGTGAAGTGCTTGCGCGTTAGGCGCTGTTATTAATATAAGAAGATTAATTTATATAAGTCTTGTAACAAATTATTTGGCCGAGTTAAATGTACATGGAATCAATGTGTTATTCATATTAATCATTACTTATTTAGTTACCATTAAAATTAATTAAAAAATCCTTTAAAACTCTCTCTTGTTTCATTTTGATTCTGAAAACACTGACAAACATCTTAATTCTATAAATCCTTCACAATTCTGAAATAGGCAAACTGTTGTTTGTTTTTCTAATAGGTTTTTTAAATATACTGAAGATTGTTTTTTTTTTTAATAATAACAACGTCATAGAAAGAAAATTGTTTTTTTTTACTTTTCGCAGCAACCTGACAGTATTTTGTTTATTTAATACTTGTTTCTGCAGGTACACAAGAGGTACCAAATCTACTTGTAGAGTGTACTTAGCTACATATATGGGTTAGCAGTACACCCGCGGTTCTGACATCAGGATGGCGGGTGTACCTAATTTTTTAAATATCACTGTACGGGTGTAGGTACACAGATTTTCAAGAGAGGTACGTAAAGGTACACAGAAGGTACCAAATAATTGATGTGCATAACTCCAGCTTCCTCATATATGATAGAATAATTCTACCTATGCCAATATTTAAGGCATAATAGCTGCAATCCAAGTTCCCAGTCTTAATTTAGCTGCCACAAAAACTTCGTCAATATGAGTCGTTTAGTGTGTGTTAGCTAGAGTGACGTCATCCCAGCTTCCTCATTCAATACCAGGCAAACCAGTGAGGTTAGGGTTTTGGAATATAGTCAGAAAAATAAGGCATAATAGCTGCACAAGGAAGGAAAAAACTGAACGATAATACTTAAAAAGTGTTGAAACTACGATAAAAAAACGTGTGTGTAAGCTGGAGTGATGTCACCCCAGCTGCTCATGTCGTATCTTCCAAACGAAAGAAGATATGATTATGTATGATAGCTTAAAAATTAAGGCATAATAGCTGCCATTGGCAGCAAAATTTTCAAATCTCTGGTCAAAATACTCTATGAGTTATTAAACCGATAAGTATGTGTAAGCTGGAGTGACGGCACCCCAGCTGCTCATGTCATATCTTCCGAACGAAAGAAGATACGATTATGTATTATAGCTCAAAAATTAAGGCATAATAGCTGCCATAGGCAGCAAAATTTTCAAATCTCTAGGCCTTGTAGTTTCCACGTAATAAGCAAAAAAAAACTGTTCCGCGCCAAAAACATCAATTATTGCTTCGGAGATTGTAAACAGCGGCGTTGCCGTTCCGTGCGCTACAATACTGCAACCAAGTTTGCACTTAGCATGCATTCTATTAGAAGTCATTTTAACTTGCGCTCAAAATATTTTTAATTTTGTATATTGAGGATATAGACTAAGAGCCGACTGAACTATGAATGTAATAAAGTAGATTCTTATCAACTTTAGACGACGAGAGAACTAGGTACACTTACAGTAAACACATTTTGAATACAATTGGTTTGTGCTTTATTTCTGAGGTTGATGAAATAAGATAGAATTGGTCTATTTAATGCTTATTATTACTAGCGATTGAATTACTTTTTCATGAAATCGTGACATTTGAACAATTCTATACATAAAGCAAATCTAAAGTAATGTCTAATCAGAACAAATGTCAAGTGCGAGTCGGACTCGCGCACCGAGGGTTCCGTACAAAGGACTTGGCTAAAAGTTCATAGACAAAAAACCCAGAATCGCCAGCAACGAAATGTATAAAAATGGGTTCACTATAGTAAACCCAGTACGGTTTCAAAAAATCAGCCTCCTAAACCATATAGTGTAAAAGTTATTGAAAATGGCTTCGCAAAAAGCATGAAATGTTAAAGAGTCGTCTGACAGACGTCTTCTAACTTTGCAGGCCAAATAACCAGCTGAAGAGAACGCTCTTTCTGCTACGGGAAACACATATATTTATGCTCCTGTGCAATATCGTTAATCTCGCGAGATCTCGTCCGATTTTTATCTCCGTTTCAACCGCGCGGCCACCTCATAATATTTGATGAAACTTTGCCAGGAATTAGTGCTAATTTGTTACTTTACACACCTCTTTTCGTGAATTTGTTACAAGAAAAACTAAGACGCTATGACAAAGAATAGTTGGCCGCTAGAACCGCCACTTGCCGCAGTCACCGCCCGTGATTACTCAGAAACCATATAATGCAGATAGACGAATGATGCATCAAAAGAAAGGTCTTAATTTGTTCAATTTGTTACAAAAATAAAAAACATCAAAACGTAAATAAACAAAAAGTTATGCGATATTTAGTTTTCAGGTTATGAGTTGGTACGTATGTCACCATAAATATCAAATTAATAGAGGCTAATGTGTATGGACAATTAGTTAATAATTTGTTACAGCGAATAAACTGAAAAAAATACTAGAAAGTAGGTTCAATAATTTGTTAGAGTCGATTTTAGTTGGCCGCTCGGACGGCAATATGCCTAAAATACAATGGCGTTTATCTCGTTATTAAAAGTAGGTTTAATCTTAGTTAGAGTACTAATCGACGGGTAACGTAGCCTAGTTTGGATAAATATGGCGAATATAACTGCAGCATTCATATTTTAGAAGATATTTACAAAAAAACAGTAGTATACAACCGTATGAGAGTAGGATGACCATGAATTTTCACAATGAAGTGAGACTGAATAGTGATTATTTGGAATGTTCGATATTCATATCTTATTTTTTTAGGGCGAGTGCTATAAATACCTACATTTTAAGTTAAGGCATCCTGTAGCATACTTGATAAAAGCAAAAGACACAAATCGATTAAAATTTCTTTGGATTTGGATCCCTCTGCAATACACTTTTATGGTGGTGAGTCTGTGAGTTCTACATTAAAAAAATCCAACATAATATAAGTGGGCACAACTCATAGCTAAGCACTTTTAGACACTTCTGGATTTAGTGATAATTGTCTCAGTAACTTATTAGTATGAAAATCACGGGAATTAAATACGTACGAGCACACACTTCAAAATCCAGCACAGTAATGACAATATTCACAACAAAAAATAATGGATTTTTAAACCCCTTGCGACAAATATTTTTAACAATAGTTTGGAAACAAAAGAGATCCTTTTTCTGGAATCGTTCCCATCATAAAACACCTGCGCAATCGCAACCCGTGAAATATTTGTGATTGAGTAGGTCTGATTGGTCTTCATCATCAGCTCCACATTAACAAAATGATAATGTCCGAGAGTAAATGCTCAAGTTACTTTAAAAAATACCCAAATCGCTATAGGTTTACCTATAAAATTTGAGGGTTTCCCTCGATTTCCATGAAATCCTCTCATCAGATTCTAACTTGATGATAATGGGACCACCTCGAGAGTGTACCCTTTCAAACAAAAAAATAATTTTTGGAATCGGTCCAGCCGTCTTCGAGTAATCGGTAAACATACCTACATAAAAAAAAAACATATACAGGGTGTTACGGAAAGGGTATATCAATACAAACGGGTTAAAGAGTGTATCTGGTCTAGAATCTCTGTACAAAATTTCAGCTCAAAAGCAGTAACTTTGAAAATGCTTAATATTTTTTTTATTTCGATAGTTTATTAAATTGAAAATCATTATCCATTATCTGTAGTGTGTCTGTGCGTCTAGTACACGCACATCATGCCGCCGCGCGCCAGTGCAGCGCCGTGATGTCGAAATAAAAAAATATTAAGCATTTTCAAAGTTACTGCTTTTGAGCTGAAATTTTGTACAGAGATTCTAGACCAGATACACTCTTCAACCCGTTTGTATTGATATACCCTTTCCGTAACACCCTGTAGAGTCGAACATATAACCTCCTCCTTTTTGGAAGTTGGTTAAAAACATGCCTTTGCACTAATGTAATCATGGTCACCCTACTCTCATACGGTTTCTTACTACTGTTTTTTTGTAAATATCTTCTAAAATATGAATGCTGCAGTTATATTCGCCATATTTATCCAAACTAGGTTACGTTACCCGTCGATTAGTACTCGTAACTAAGATTAAACCTACTTTTAATAACGAGATAAACGCCATTGTATTTTAGGCATATTGCCGTCCGAGCGGCCAACTAAAATCGACTCTAACAAATTATTGAACCTACTTTCTAGTATTTTTTTCAGTTTATTCGCTGTAACAAATTATTAACTAATTGTCCATACACATTAGCCTCTATTAATTTGATATTTATGGTGACATACGTACCAACTCATAACCTGAAAACTAAATATCGCATAACTTTTTGTTTATTTACGTTTTGATGTTTTTTATTTTTGTAACAAATTGAACAAATTAAGACCTTTCTTTTGATGCATCATTCGTCTATCTGCATTATATGGTTTCTGAGTAATCACGGGCGGTGACTACGGCAAGTGGCGGTTCTAGCGGCCAACTATTCTTTGTCATAGCGTCTTAGTTTTTCTTGTAACAAATTCACGAAAAGAGGTGTGTAAAGTAACAAATTAGCACTAATTCCTGGCAAAGTTTCATCAAATATTATGAGGTGGCCGCGCGGTTGAAACGGAGACCGATTTTTGACCGAGATTAAGGTAAATATGGCCGAGATATCGCGAGAACGAGATTGCATTCCCTATTCTAGGTCAACGGGAAGTACTCTATACATTTTAATTCCCTTAAGAGTGTCGAAATATACGTTTTATAAACGGCCGTATCTTTTTTTTTTACGTTAACTTAGAAGTTCGATTTTTTTACAGCTTCAAGGGACCGCAGACCTGAGTACCTATATGGTATTAATTTCAACTCGATACCTCCATGCATTCCTGACATAAAGAGTCTTGACAGACAGACAGACGGACATCAAAGTGATCGTATAATTGTTCCGTTTTTTCCTTTTGATTTACGGAACCCTAAAAGAGATGGCTCAAAGACCAATGCCTCAATGCCTAAAAAAACGGTTGCATTTATCTGTGGACATAATTTTTGCTACGCAAATCAGCTGTCAATAGTGAGAAGATTTGATTTCGAGCTTGTAAAATCACATTTTGCTGGCGGTTGAGTATATACAGGGTGTTACGGAAAGGGTATATCAATACAAACGGGTTGAAGAGTGTATCTGGTCTAGAATCTCTGTACAAAATTTCAGCTCAAAAGTAGTAACTTTGAAAATGCTTCATATTTTTTTATTTCGATAGTTTATTAAATTGAAATCATAACAAACGTGTCACCACACTACGAGGGTCATTATCCATTATTTGTAGTGTTTCTGTGCGCCTAGTACATGCACATCACGCCGCCGCGCGCCAGTGCAGCGCCGTGATGTCGAAATAAAAAAATATTAAGCATTTTCAAAGTTAATGCTTTTGAGCTGAAATTTTGTACAGAGATTCTAGACCAGATACACTCTTCAACCCGTTTGTATTGATATACCCTTTCCGTAACACCCTGTATGTTTATACGTCCTAATAATAAAACTTCTATACTTCTTCTTCTTCTTCTCTTCTCTTCTTCTACTTCGTCCGCGAACTGATTAAAAGTGTAAGTAAACTTTAATTTTCTTTCGTCCTGTTTAAACACACAATTTGACTATAAATAACTCAATACTTACATAGTACGATTAATAATACATTACTGCAGCGGCCAGCAAAAGAGGCATTGATGGATGATGTGGGCCGAGGCACATATACGGATGTCCATCAATGCTTGCTTGCTTCGATTTATCTTGAAGAAGATTGTCAAAATAATGCTCTTTCCAAGCATGTTTGAGAAAAATGTGTAGTCGGCTCCCAGTCTATAATCTAGTTCAAACTACTTCAAACTGATAATGTAGCGCACGGAACGGCAACGCCGCTGTTTCCAATCTCCGAAGCAATAATTGATGTTTTTGGCGCGGAACAGTTTTTTTTGCTTATTACGTGGAAACTACAAGGCCTAGAGATTTGAAAATTTTGCTGCCTATGGCAGCTATTATGCCTTAATTTTTGAGCTATAATACATAATCGTATCTTCTTTCGTTCGGAAGATATGACATGAGCAGCTGGGGTGCCGTCACTCCAGCTTACACATACTTATCGGTTTAATAACTCATAGAGTATTTTGACCAGAGATTTGAAAATTTTGCTGCCAATGGCAGCTATTATGCCTTAATTTTTAATCTCCGTTTCAACCGCGCGGCCACCTCATAATATTTGATGAAACTTTGCCAGGAATTAGTGCTAATTTGTTACTTTACACACCTCTTTTCGTGAATTTGTTACAAGAAAAACTAAGACGCTATGACAAAGAATAGTTGGCCGCTAGAACGGCCACTTGCCGTAGTCACCGCCCGTGATTACTCAGAAACCATTTAATGCAGATAGACGAATGATGCATCAAAAGAAAGGTCTTAATTTGTTCAATTTGTTACAAAAATAAAAAACATCAAAACGTAAATAAACAAAAAGTTATGCGATATTTAGTTTTCAGGTTATGAGTAGGTAGGTATTTCACCGTAAATATCAAATTAATAGAGGCTAATGTGTATGGACAATTAGTTATTAATTTGTTACAGCGAATAAACTGAAAAAAATACTAGAAAGTAGGTTCAATAATTTGTTAGAGTCGATTTTAGTTGGCCGCTCGGACGGCAATATGCCTAAAATACAATGGCGTTTATCTCGTTATTAAAAGTAGGTTTAATCTTAGTTAGAGTACTAATCGACGGGTAACGTAACCTAGTTTGGATAAATATGGCGAATATAACTGCAGCATTCATATTTTAGAAGATATTTACAAAAAAACAGTAGTAAGAAACCGTATGAGAGTAGGATGACCATGAATTTTCACAATGAAGTGAGACTGAATAGTGATTAATTGGAATGTTCGATATTCATATCTTATTTTTTTAGGGCGAGTGCTTATATAAATACCCACATTTTAAGTTAAGGCATCCTGTAGCATGTCTTGATAAAAGCAAAAGGCACAAATCGATTAAAATTTCTTTGGATTTGGATCCCTCTGCAATACACTTTTATGGTGGTGAGTCCGTGAGTTCTACATTAAAAAAATCCAACATATAAGTGGGCACAACTCATAGCTAAGCACTTTTAGACACTTTAGGATTTAGTGATAATTGTCTCAGTAACTTATTAGTATGAAAATCACGGGAATTAAATACGTACGAGCACACACTTCAAAATTCAGCACAGTAATGACAATATTCACAACAAAAAATAATGGCTTTTTAAACCCCTAGCGACAAATATTTTTAACAATAGTTTGGAAACAAAAGAGATCCTTTTTCTGGAATCGTTCCCATCATAAAACACCTGCGGAAAGTCAATGAAACGAAAATCTTATCAGTAAACTTTAAAGAATTAAGAAAAAAAAACACTATAAAAAAAACTACACACACTAAACACTATGAAAAATAACTTTGATTTGTATTTTAGTTTTTTGCCACCGACTTTCGAAAAGTTATTTTTAGTGTTTTTTGGAAGTCGGTTGTTTTTTTTGGAAAAATGTTTTTATTTTTCACTTTTTAGCGGTTGAGTTTGTAATTTATCTAAGTTACAATAGCCTAATGTCAACCCGCACATCACCTTTTACAAAATATTGCTTTTCCCGATGCAGGGACGTTAATTGTTGAGGAGTTCTCCTAGTAAGAACCAGGAGAACTGGAGCTGATTGACAAGTCACCATCTGCTCCACTTCACCATACGCATTGTAACGAGCATAAATTGCTTAGCAAACAATTATTAAAGTAATCGAATCGCAACCCGTGAAATATTTGTCATTGAGTAGGTCTGATTGGTCTTCATCATCAGCTCCACTTTAACAAATGATAATGTCCGAGAGTAAATGCTCAAGTTACTTTAAAAAATACCCAAATCGTTATAGGTTTACCTATAAAATTTGAGGGTTTCCCTCGATTTCCATGGGATCCTCTCATCAGATTCCAACTTGATGATAATGGAACCACCTCGAGAGTATATACCCTTTCAAACAAAAAATAATTTTTGGAATCGGTCCAGCCGTCTTCGAGTAATCGGTGAACATACTTACATAAAAAAAAAACGTATAGAGTCGAACATATAGCCTCCTTCTTTTTGGAAGTTGGTTAAAAACATGCATTTGCACTAATGTAGGTAATCATGGTCACCCTACTCTCATACGGTTTCTTACTACTGTTTTTTTGTAAATATCTTCTAAAATATGAATGCTGCAGTTATATTCGCCATATTTATTCAAACTAGGTTACGTTACCCGTCGATTAGTACTCTAACTAAGATTAAACCTACTTTTAATAACGAGATAAACGCCATTGTATTTTAGGCATATTGCCGTCCGAGCGGCCAACTAAAATCGACTCTAACAAATTATTGAACCTACTTTCTAGTACTTTTTTCAGTTTATTCGCTGTAACAAATTAATAACTAATTGTCCATACACATTAGCCTCTATTAATTTGATATTTACGGTGACATACCTACCTACTCATAACCTGAAAACTAAATATCGCATAACTTTTTGTTTATTTACGTTTTGATGTTTTTTTATTTTTGTAACAAATTGAACAAATTAAGACCTTTCTTTTGATGCATCATTCGTCTATCTGCATTAAATGGTTTCTGAGTAATCACGGGCGGTGACTACGGCAAGTGGCCGTTCTAGCGGCCAACTATTCTTTGTCATAGCGTCTTAGTGTTTCTTGTAACAAATTCACGAAAAGAGGTGTGTAAAGTAACAAATTAGCACTAATTCCTGGCAAAGTTTCATCAAATATTATGAGGTGGCCGCGCGGTTGAAACGGAGATAATTTTTAAGCTATCATACATAATCATATCTTCTTTCGGGTTATTCCCGCTCGGTAACACCCTGTCGTCAACACTGTTGACGATCGGGAAAAAAAAGTTTCGTTCGTTCACAGTGTTGACGAACGCTACTTATTATTTCGGGTAATTCCCGTTCGGTAACACCTTTCGTTCCTGTCGTCAACGCTGTTGACGAACGGGAAAAAAAAGTTTCCATGAATGCTGTTTTTTTTTTTTTAAATATGGAAATAAAAATAAAACATGTCATGGATTTTCAAATGTTTAATTACGACGAAAGTCTAGTTTAATTGATTAAAAATGTTGGATGTTGTTCCATTTGTAGAATTTAAGTTAGTAGATTGCAAACTTCCCTTTGCAGCAGGCAGGTATAGCGATGCCGCGCTGGTAACCGGTAACAGTAGATAAAATAAACAATAGATTCGCACACTTTTTTTTTTTTAATGGATGGGAAATCATCAAATGACCCCCCCTCCCGCTCTGGGTGGAGCAGAAGGGAGTGTCAGACTCTTACTGACTGAAACCCATCCGTGTTCCTTCCTTAGCCCTTTATGCTCCGGGGTAGCGGTAACCCTTTCGGACAATCCCGCACCCCCGGCAGGCTTCGGCCCTGGCAGGCCCCTTCCTTTATGCTGACATCTCTTTGAGGCGCGCGTGGAACACGTACGCGCCGTCCGGCACGGGCCTGGTCCTGATCGGACGGTGAGCTACCCATTACTCTCCGTCCGCAGGCCCGCGCCTACGGTGGCCGGGAGTCGTCACGCGGCTCCCGACGCCCGGAGCGTCTCCCGCAGCGGCTGGGGTGTGAGGCTCTCTCCCTCAGCCGTTCCGCCACCTCCTTCGCTAGCATGACTGCTTCACAGAAGGAGGTGACCGCCACCCACTCCCTCTCGCCCCGGACCATGGCTTGAACCAGGAGGTCTGTCCGCTCCGCCGAGACTTGCCGCGGATGCGGAGTTTCCCCCCGGCTTAGTGCCTCCGCGCGCCACTCATACAGGGCGCGAGAACCATCGTCTCCAGATCCCATGGCGGCAGTCCGGCAAGGAGGCTTGCCGCCTCGCCCGAGATCGTGCGGTACCCTCGGATCAGCCTTACGGCTACCACCTTTTGGGGCGCGTTCAGATAGTGGGCGGCTCGCCGCCGCAGAGAACGCGCCCACACCGTGGCCCCATATAGGGCCATGGACCGCACGACCCCCGCGTAAAGCCTCCGGCAGGAGGTGTTTGGCCCCCCCAGGTTGGGCAGGAGCCGCTTTAAGGCGGCCCCGGTCCTTTCCAGTTTGGGGGCCAAACGTCGGAAGTGTTCGACGAAGTTCCACCGGCTGTCGAGGACGAGACCCAGGTATAGATTCGCACACTACCCCCGACGACGGTTTATGGTTATAGTTTCGTTATTTAATTAGTGTAAATTAGATGATTATCTGTGATACATAATAGTGTACTTAGTTTTCATTTAGTTACTTTCTCAACTATATTTGATTATGTTAAATCAGTGTCACAATTTTATTACTTAGGGAGCGTTCAAGTATTACGTAACGCAATTTTTGAAGATTTTTGACCCCCCCTCCCCCCACTGTAACGCTCCGTAACGTTTTTCTGTACCCCCCCACCCCCCTCTCTAAAGGTTACGTAACACTCAAGTCATCATTTTTACCCTGAAGTCGCAAAAAGTTGTTATAGTTTTTATCCATAATATAAAATACTTATGACCAGTTCTTTTATGAAAAATCAAGGTTTGGACTAAATATAATACTTATGTCATTATTACATTTTAGTAGTAAACTTACTTGTGTAAAATAACTAAGCATTGTTGCTTTCTTCTTCGTGGCCTTCACCTTCAACTCTCGTATAACATCATTTATATGTTCTATAAACTTTTCTTTGTTTTTTAGTTTTTCTTTAGCCGTTTTCCAAATTTCATTGGCATTTTTTTGACATACTTGCGCTGGCAAGTCAGCATGAGAGCCTTTATAGGCCAAGAACAGCTGATGATACAAATCTCCTTCTTTTGAGGACATTACAGTATGAACACTATGAACTCACTTTAATAACAGCGACTACAGCAATTTGCTTCTGCATAAACACTAACGAATACTGACAACAAAAACAACATTAAATGACGTACAATACAATCTAGGGATTCCCCGTGAAATATAAACGAAAAGGTTTACCAACATGCGAGAACAAATTAAAAATGGCGACCAGACTAATACAATCGAGAGATTCCCCGTAAAACGTAAACGAAAAGGGTTGCCAATTTGGGAGTTTTATTTCCCTATTTTTTTATATAAAAAAAGAAATAATGTTACGTAACGTGTTGTAAGAAGGACCCCCTCCCGCCCGTGTAACGCATCGTAACGTTTTACGAGACCCCCCCGCCCCCCCAAATTGCGTTACGTAATACTTGAACGCTCCCTTATCAAAGTGTAAAATGGTTATTATGCACATGATAAGGCCATTTTTTTATTTTCTAGTTAATTGTGTTTCAAAAGATCTAACATAATCCATTAAAACATTTTAAAAATCCATGACATGTTTTATTTTTATTTCCATATTAAAAAAAAAAACCAGCATTCATGGACACTGCGAACGAACGAAACTTTTTTTTCCCGATCGTCAACAGTGTTGACGACAGGAACGAAAAGTGTTACCGAACGGGAATTACCCGAAATAATAAGTAGCGTTCGTCAACACTGTGAACGAACGAAACTTTTTTTTCCCGATCGTCAACAGTGTTGACGACAGGGTGTTACCGAGCGGGAATAACCCCTTCTTTCGTTTGGAAGATACGACATGAGCAGCTGGGGTGACATCACTCCAGCTTACACACACGTTTTTTTATCGTAGTTTCAACACTTTTTAAGTATTATCGTTCAGTTTTTTCCTTCCTTGTGCAGCTATTATGCCTTATTTTTCTGACTATATTCCAAAACCCTAACCTCACTGGTTTGCCTGGTATTGAATGAGGAAGCTGGGATGACGTCACTCTAGCTAACACACACTAAACGACTCATATTGACGAAGTTTTTGTGGCAGCTAAATTAAGACTGGGAACTTGGATTGCAGCTATTATGCCTTAAATATTGGCATAGGTAGAATTATTCTATCACATATGAGGAAGCTGGAGTTATGCACATAATAATGAGTGCGTTACCCAGGCAAAATGTTTTGCTTTAGAGAGATGAGACTTAAACAAATAATTAGTGTATCATGAGGAGCAATTTGTTTACTAATAGCAAAATTTGTTTGAATTGTAGTTTTTAAGTTATTTAAGAAAAACAAATTTTGCTGGAGTAACGTTTGAAACGTTACCCAGGCAAAATCGTCTTTCAAAAATTAGTTTCAGCACGGAACCAAATACATGAATAGATAGCTTTTGTTGAGTAGTAAATGTTTATAAATAGCAAAATTTGTGTGTGGTATAGTTCTTTAGTTATTTAAGATTTTGCTGCGGTAACGTTTTGGGATTTCCCAGATCTCGAAAACGGCTCAACGCAGAAGTTTGAAAAAAATACCAATAAAAGACCTTAATTTGTTTAAATTTGTTTAATCATTAGTTTTTGATTTGGTTGACGTAAACCAATGTAATTAAATGGTTTCAAAAATCAGAAGAAGCGGGTTTACATGTAAACCAATACACTTATAACCAAATAAACAGCTGTAAAAAATACCCGTGGTTCGACGCTTGTTTACAGCAGACATTTTAGATTTCATACTTTACACGTTAAGAAGATAAAAACAAATTTGATTTATTTTAGACTGGTCGTACTTTAGCGATCGAATACGCAGTTCCCATAACATTAAGAAACATGGCATACTTTAAACAAATTAAAATGATTCATGAAAATTCTTTCCTGTTAATTTCAGCCTTGAATTACGGCTCTAATGAAAGTTATCTCAAAAACAAGAATATGTCAGCAATTCTCTAATAAGCCGACCAAATTGAAAAGGTCACGTAAAAGCGACTGCACCGTACGTACGGGTAATCTTCGCAAATTAGCAGCTTGGTAACCGATGTTTTGTACAGTTAAGCAGAAAAACGTTATTCGTGAAGCCGATTTTTTAATATTTTTTAAGTTTTACTAGTTAATAAAAGTGTAATATCATAGTGTATAATTTATAGTGTGATTTAAAACAATACAAACATATAAAGGGTGTAAGGGACAGCCCTCCACAAACTGATGGGGTGAATTCAGTATATCATACTAAGATGTCCGGTACAAGAAATTATTTCAGGATCGTTAGGGGAATCCAATAAACCTGATTTATTTTATTTCCTCATACGCAATGTAACGCTACCGTGACAAAACGCGCGCAGCGAGTCATCGGCCGTACTCTTACGCACGTGTTCGTTCGAAACACTGGGTTCGCTTTACAAATGACCTTTCCTAGAATAAATCTTTTGTTTCATAAAAAAAAGAACAAAAAATAAAAATGTTCCGCCGACCGCTTCCACTTAACAAGTCATAGAACAATAAATAGCGGCCGGTACCCGAAAAAAACAATGCTGTAAAACATGTGCGGAGCTTTCAATTCAGCATAACAGTTTCGTTTCATGTCATTCAATTCGTTTTCATCGTTTTTTGTTCAATCTAGAAATGTAAACTACTCGATACAAAAATCGCTAGTTTATCGTATAACACGAAACTAGTTATCCCGCTACATGCCTCGTAGATAGTTATTGTAACTATTGACGTGAAATAACGCCCATACCTAAAGCGCGCTCGCGCCACGTGACATCACATTGAAGAGAGCGAGAGCGAACATTTTTGCAGATAGCCGGCGCGTAACGAACACACGTAACACATCACAATACGTCCAAAGTAAAAAAAAAAATAAAGAAAATTAATCCTACCTCAGAATCGCTCGGGTCGTATGAGATAGGGCTCGAAGTGGCCTCCACCGAGGCGTTCGCACACATTGGCACGGCGCAGGGTCTCCGCGTGTAAGCGGGTCATCAACGTGGGATCTTCGTTGCAGCTGTGGCGCAGCTGCTGGAACGTGTTCGTGATGCGGTCTCGCATTTCTTCCTCACTCGCACATGCACTGACAAACACTTTTTCCTTTACGTAGCCCCATAAAAAAAAGTCTAATGGCGTCAAGTCTGGTGATCGTGCTGGCCACGGTTTCGGTCCAAATCTGCCAAGCCAGCGATGCGGAAAGGTGGCGTCTAAATGGGAACGCACTGGGAGCGTTATATGCGGAGGAGCGCCGTCGTGCTGGAACCAGATCATCGGCAAGTGCGCAAGCGGTGCATCATCCAGGGCTTCCCATTCCACGTACAGCTCGTCACGGAGGTTCTCTAGCTCTCTTTCCAGGTCATCACGGAGGAAATCGAGATAGCGCGCTCCGTTCATTCGCGCGGGAAGAAACACAGGCCCTAGGATTTTATCGCCATAAATTCCTGCCCAGACGTTTACCGACCAACGCGTTTGATGTCCGGACTCTTGGATTTCGAAGGGGTTAGTATGCGACCAGTAATGAGCATTTCGACGATTCCACATACCATTCCGCGTAAAAGTTGACTCGTCGGTCCATATCACGTGGGAGATAAAGTTTGGGTTTCGATGCTGTTCAGCCCGCAACCACTGGCAGTACGCTACTCGATGACCACGATCACGAGGCAATAGGGCTTGGACCTTGTGAATAACGTATGGACGTTGCCGATCCCTTCGCAGAGTTTTGTGCACGGACCAGTGTGAGACCCGGACCCCATGATTCCGCCGCAATAATCGAGCTGAAGTGCGAGTGCCTAGGCGTGGATTTTGACGGAACATGTCTAAAATTCTGTCTTGAGTTTCGCCGCGAAGTGGTCTTCCGGCGCCATCCTGATGGGGAACTATGGGCTGGTTTTCCAGCACGCGTTGATAGGCATTGATAATTATCTTTTTGATAAAACAAAGTCACAGCAAAATATTATCAGTTGTGAATGTAATATAACAATGATTTTAGAACAGGTATTCATGAGCAACATATACTTTTCTGCCACCAGACAGAGGTGTTGCTCAAATGACACATGCTCAAATGCATTACAACCAAAGAAAATTGATTGTAAATATATATCTTTAAATATAAATATTATAACACAAAAGGGTATTGACTTCTTGGAAGAATCTGCCACATCGTGTATTAATAATGATAATGTTTCACTGTGTCCTGTATGCGAGACAGGAAATGTATATTTTACATATGAATTAAAACCATTACTTTTCTTCGAACTACATGACATGTCTGTTAACCTGAATGATATACCCATTAATATAGAGTTAAATGGCCAACAGTATATGATTTTGGCAGTAATTGATTTTGACCCACCATCAAGTTCCACATTGATTGGACATTACAGAGCATACTGTTACAGAACGAAAACTCAACAATATGAATGTTACGATGATCTGTACTGTAAACTACAGAAATGCAAAAACTCCATAATGCCACATTTGATTATATATTCATTAGTGTAGGTAATTAAAACGTTAGAGACTGGAAGCATAAAACACATAATTTTATACGGTCCCAATGACCACACAAATTTTATTGAATTAGGTACGAATCTGTGATTATGAGTGATATTAGTAGTTATTAATGATAAAAACTGTACTGTTTCCTATATTTTTAAATAGGTACATAAGTGTAAAAGTTGTTTATTTTTTATATAATTGTTGGAAGATTTTTA
Organism: Amphipoea oculea; assembly: GCA_945859645.1. Lineage (NCBI taxonomy): Eukaryota > Metazoa > Arthropoda > Insecta > Lepidoptera > Noctuidae > Amphipoea > Amphipoea oculea. The sequence goes on from OX243872.1 coordinate 10,609,634, forward strand.
TTATATTGTTGTTTTCTCATTTAAAAGTTTTGTGATTATATACATTTTTTATAGAATATGCTCGAAACCGTCCCTCATAAGGGCAAGAAATATAGGCAAGCCGATAATACATATTTTGTAAAAAAAAAACATTAAATGTGCTTTGCACATTACACACACAACGCCGACTCAATTCCAACTCAAGTCACACTGTGGTATTGAAATATGAGCTTTATGTCGTGTTACTTAGAGTGGATATTTCAACATTAAGTTAAAAGAAGGTTACGACGCTTTGACAATGATTGGTTCACGGGTTATCCACCTGTGGCAGTCACATGTAATGTTAAAATATTCACTCTAAGTAACACGTAACAAAACTCATATTAAAATGCCATACTGTGAGTCGAGGTGAAATGGAGTCCACCTATCAACCTACGTTATTAGTACCTCCTAAGGAAAATTGTACAAACTATTAATGTATCCAAATATTAAAATTAAGTAAGTAGGTTATAACTTATCTGTGATTTTTCTCTAAAAATGTTGATGCTAAGGCAAAGCAATACATATAATTTGTATGAGACTGATTTTTTAAATAAAAATAATGAATCTTAACCATTTTATTATTTTAACTAACCTGACCAGAAAACTTTTGTATTCAACTGTACTAACAAAACATCTATATTATCCTGTTCATTTCAGATGGTTGCGCTTATGTATGGTGCGGTCGCTTTTATGTGACCTTTTCAATTTGGTCGGCTCATTAGAGAATTGCTGACATAATCTTGTTTTTGAGATAACTTTCATTAGAGCCGTAATTCAAAGCTGCAATTAACAGGAAGGAATTTTCAGGAATCATTTTAATTTGTTTAAAGTATGCCATGTTTCTTAATGTTATGGGAACTGCGTATTTGATCGCTAAAGTACGACCAGTCTAAAATAAATCAAATTTGTTTTTATCTTCTTAATGTGTAAAGTATGAAATCTAATATTTCTGATGTAAACAAGCGTCGAACCACGGGTATTTTTTACAGCTGTTTATTTGGTTATAAGTGTATTGGTTTACTTGCAAACCCGTTTCTTCTGATTTTTGAAACCATTTAATTACATTGGTTTACGTCAACCAAATCAAAAACTAATGATTAAACAAATTTAAACAAATTGAGGTCTTTTATTGGTATTTTTTTCAAACTTCTGCGTTGAGCCGTTTTCGAGATCTGGGAAATCCCAAAACGTTACCGCAGCAAAATCTTAAATAACTAAAGAACTATACCACACACAAATTTTGCTATTTATAAACATTTACTACGCAACAAAAGCTATCTATTCATGTATTTGGTTCCGTGCTGAAACTAATTTTTGAAAGACTATTTTGCCTGGGTAACGTTTCAAACGTTACTCCAGCAAAATTTGTTTTTCTCAAATAACTTAAAAACTACAATTCAAACAAATTTTGCTATTAGTAAACAAATTGCTCCTCATGATACACTAATTATTTGTTTAAGTCTCATCTCTCTAAAGCAAAACATTTTGCCTGGGTAACGCACTCCATAATAATTGCAATAAATTTAGGCAGATCTGAAAAGTACACCCGCGGTTCTGATATACATGATTAATCGAGTCTGGTTTAACCACGCTGGGATCGGTGCAATTCATTCATTCATTCATTCATGGGCGTGGATGGCCAAATTCTAAACTATGAGGAATAGCGAAAAGTACTCAAAGGAGTCGCGGGCTCGATTTTGATGAAAACTAAAACTGCATCATTGGATTTTTGAAAAATCAATATTTCTAGCCAGGAATCGAACCTGTTGATTTTGAAAACAAAACACACACTGTATTATTACACCATTCGATAGTGTCCCTAATAAGGGTCAAATTCTGGGAAGTAATGACATACGGCAAACTTAGGGTATATGTAGAATTTTAATAAACTGCTTCTTATTTTGAAGTATTCATACCTACATTACGTACCTTGTTTGAAATGATGCTCAATATTTTTATTAACACACCCGTAGCGCAGTCACCTTCACAACATTATGTTCTAAATTCAATAGTTAGTATCGATTCGTATTGTGTTGCTTATTTCTCGCCCTTCTGTGCAAGTTATGCAACCATCCCACCGAGATAATTCCAGTACCTACTTCTAATTTGGAGGCCACATCTAGTAGGTACAAAGATCAGCAAGTCTGCTGATGCACTTAAACTTGTTTTGATGTTTTCTCTTAATATATTACAGCCATCCGTAATATTATTATGTTTTTGGGTAGTACATAATGCGTACAATTCTTTAGTGTATACTATGTCAGGGTACGCCTAATAAAAGTTGGTGGCGCGGCTGGGAAGTATACTTCCTGGCCGCGCCACCAACACAAGGCTATAATTTCTAAATTAATAAAATTTTCGAATTTCTTTATAGCGTACGGAAAAGAACAATTTTGGTACAATTCTTTAGCGTACACTATATCCGGGTACGCCTAATAAAACTTGGTGGCGCGGCTGGGAAGTATACTTCCTGGCCGCGCCACCAACACAAGGCTATAATTTCTAAATTAGTAAAATTTTCGAATCTCTTTATAGCGTACGGAAAAGAACAATTTTGGTACAATTCTTTAGTGTGCACTATGTCCGCGTACGCCTAATAGTTTACGAAAACCGTGGTGGCGCGGCCAGGAAGTATACTTCCCAGCCGCGCCAGCAAAACTTCATTATATTTCATTATTCTTTGAGGTACAATTTTATTTACTACATGTACCCTAAAGTACATAAAGGGTACAATTTATCTAGAAACGTGTTACTTTAATTTTCCACTGTGGCGCGGCCAGGAAGTATCACACGCCTGGCATCTGGATTTGTGCCCGGTTGGCGGCAGTAAGCTCGCCCTCTATGACATTTCACTTAATAACTGGCGAAATGTGGGTGCATGTACTATATGAAGGTACACCCCTGCCCAACCATTTGGGGATTAAAGGCGTGATGATATGTTAAGGTTCATGTACATCTCCAGCTCCACATTGCTTATGCTATTCAAGGACACAGCTTTTACATAGGGGGGGTGTTACTTAAATGCTGTCAAATTCGTCGTTACATGTATTAGAACGATAGCTTGTGTAGGGTGGGTAGAGCGAGCGAAGCGAGCTCGAAAATTTTAACAACCCGCCTGTTTGATTTGGTTTTGTTTTATATTATTTTCAAGTAGAAATAGGAGTTACATTGTCGACTTATGGAGGCAAGTTCAAGCAGTTAGCAGAATCTAAAATGCAAGAGCGAGCGAAGCGAGTTCGAAAATTTGGCACACTCTCGGATAGGTTCGATTTTCTTTCTAGTTTCGATCATTCCAAAAGGACTAGGAATTACTTGCTTTGTCGACTTTTGAAGAAAAGCTCAAGAACCAATGTAAATTGCAAGAATGAGCGTAGCGAGTCTGAACATTCTAGCACCCTTGAACCCACCTTGAATAGTCTGTTTTCTTTTACCCATCATACAAAAAGAAAACTTCAATCAATCAATCAATCAACTCAGCCTATCGCAGTCCACTGCTGGACATAGGCCTCTCCCAGACTGCGCCACAGCACCCTGAAAGAAAACTTACTTTATCGAATTATGACGAAAAGCTTAAATTCGTTTTACAGCAGTTTAGGTTTTGGAATCTGGCTTTACTAGTCTGAATCTGGCTTTTCCTGCACACGATGCCGTCACCGCGCCGTCGCCGCGCCGCCGCCGTGCAATTACACTGTAGATAGGAGTCGCGCGAAGCCCGCCACCGCGCCGCCTCCGCGCGCGTTAACAGACAGGGAGGGGAACGCGCACGGAGGCGGCGTGGCGGCGCGGTGGCGGCGTGGCGGCGGCGCGGTGGCGGCATCGTGTGCAGGAACGCTTAGTGTACGGCCTGAGTGCACGCTCTATTCGAGCGTCGGGCGGGGAGGGGCGTGCAGCGTTCATGTTAAACACGTGCTACCCGTAGTGGCCGTCCTGAGTGCCGGCCGAGCGGAGCGTGGGCAGCAGCGGACTTGTTTGCGTCGAGCGGGGCGTCGCGTGCAAGTTCAAACCAGTTTGTGTTTTGCAGCGGTGATACGAGCGTTCTTGAAGGATGTCGTTTTAATCGAATCTGATGTGTGAAAATTAGTACTACTCAATTTTAATCTTCCGAGATCTTTCACAGTGGGGGGTAATAGGTATGACGGTACCATTGAAAATAAGAGGAGGAAGAGAGCTTAGCGTCACCCTACCCATCATGCGTGAGCTTCCAATTATAATGGCCTGACACTTCGAGGGATTTACTGACACCCCGAAACTAGCAGACCATTTTTTGATAGCATCTAAGTCTCGGTTTACATCTGCTATAGCGTCCGACAAACCTTCCACCCGCTCAGCAGTGTACAATTGAAGATCATCAGCATATAGATGATACGAACATCGAAGACAGTGAGTTATAAAATTAATGAAGATGGAAAATAACAATGGAGAAATAATACCGCCTTGTGGAACACCAGCATCCAGGTCACGCCAACTCGACGAACTCTCATCAACGCGAACCGACTGCTGACGTCCCCGAAGATAAGAAGAGAACCATTCCAGAGCCTCGGACGAAACCATAAGGTGAGAGAGGATAGAAAGGAGAATATCGTGGCTGACGGCGTTAAAGGCATTAGAGAAATCAATTAAAACCAAAACGGTAACTTTGGTATCCTCCATCGCTTCTCTAATGTCACCAGTCACTTTAAAGAGAGCGAAGGCTGTACTGTGCCCAGGCCTGAACCCAGACTGAAAGGAGCTAACGAGGTTGTTCCGATGAACAAACCCCGTAAACTGCTTGTGTACGCAGGCCTCAAGCACTTTAGACAGGAAAGGGAGAATGGAAATGGGTCGAAAGTGACTGGGCAGGGAGGGATTTGAAAGTTTAGGAAGTGGGCGGACGTAGGCCATACGCCACAGGGATGGGAATTGTCCGGATTCAAGAGAAAAGTTAATGATATGGGTAATCGGAGGGAGTAGGCTATCAAGGATCCAAACGACCATACTACGACTGATGCCGTCATGGCCCACAGCCTTGGATTTTATGGACAGGATGATCTTATTAATTTCGTCCAAGGTCACCGGAGAGAAGTGAAATGGTTCTATGATGGGACTCACTAGGCCAGTAATGAAATCGACCGTCTGGGACAACATTTGGGAATCCAAATGACCAGTGGTTGTGAAGTGACGGTTGATATCATCAAGGCCAATTGTATTAGGAAAATCCACATGCCGTGGTCTGCCGATACCAAGAGTACCAAGGAACTTCCAGATATCAGCAGGTGAAGAAGAAGATGTTCTCGAGAATATGGCGGCGTTTAGCGTTGCGTATCATCTGATTACACCGATTTCTAGCAGCTTTGAAAATGTTACAATTTTCTTCACTGCGATCCTTTTTAAATTTACGAAAGGCCCGATCCCTGCGCCTCATTGCCATTCGAACCCCAGTCGTCATCCAAGGAGCTGGAGGACGCCGAAGTTTAATCCGCTTACTTACCGCCACTTCGTAACTCATTCGCCAGTTTACTCCCCAAGTCAAGCGCGCTTCAAAAGTGAGGTCAAAAGTGAGGTCAAAAGTGTGGTTATTTGAGTAGGCATGCCTACTTGAGGGTGTTAAATTGCGAAGGTCAAACGTCGTGGTATTACGCGTGAGACGTACGTATTTTTAATTTTGTCGTATTAACTTGAACGAGTAAAGACCAATGACAATGTGCGAATAGTACGGGAGCCGAGTAGGCCGTCCGGCGACGGCCTACTGCTGCGCGTGTTTGTATGAAGATTTAGTGTTTTGTTAGGTTTGGTAATTTATTGAGTTTCTTTCATTGTGGGGCACACACACTAAAATGTAATTGACAGGCTTATGTTGATATATCGAGGTAGGCACTGCTTAAATGCCTATACATATGTAATGCACGCCACTGAAACAAATTAGATACTCACATTTCTGTATCAGCAGGTAAACTGAAAAAATATAAGTTTTTATCTCTTCTCTTGCTGGATCTACATCCATCAACTGCACATAATCCACCACAACCAGCCGTATCATAAGAATTTGAAATTAAGTACGTCAGCACGTCAGTTCGACCGAAATAAATGCGGACGTACGCGCGTCGCGGCTGTCGGCAACCCACTGAGAAATGGTCCGTGGGCGGACCGGCAGCCGGTAGGTAGTTAGCGCGCGTAGTTAGTACATGGAGTGATTTATCTGTTAGTAAGTGATCTGTGGCTAGGAGTAATAGCTGTGTTCTATGCACACCGCCACGACAGTCAGCTCTTCATTCACCTTTGTTCCCGTTGAGTTACACCATTTTGTGTTACACGGCTGCGCTTGCTCGTTTTAATTACCACTCTTTATATACATCTTTTAATCGACTGTTGCAATTTCTTTTTTTCCATTACATGTACTTCTTGTTATACAGTCCGCTATCCTTTTAGTTTGCTCGACCACGACCTATCGTCGCGATCAGCCAGTGAAAATAATATCCCACAAAAAAAATGTAAGATGATGAGCGTCAACGCGTCGTCTCCATTAACATAGAATGGTCGTCTCGCACGTGTTACATGCTCTGTGGCTCATACTGTCAAAAAGTTATCAGCCAAGCGTCAACTCGTCAAGCCACATATGTATTTTGACTAAGGTGTAAGAGTTTGTGAAGTAAGGGCTTGTAGTGTTAGAAGCTTGGCTCTACCTACATGAGATCTGATAACTTTTTGACAGTGCGATCCATGTATGGTCTCGTCTTGGCAACATTTTACATGCAAAAATGTTTTTAGTGGGACTTCACTTCATTTGTAGGTAGCTTATGAAAAAAACCAAACCCAAAAAAAATATACGCTCGTTTTTGGGTTTGGTTTACTCAAAATCCTGAAATATGTATTTTATTAATTATAACAAGGAGTCCCTATATCAATTTTCAGACCTCTACCATCAAAATTTGTGGAAGTCTCATACAAACTTCCATCCTCTAGTTTATGTGGTTGGGGGGTAAAAGTTCCAAGTTTTAGATTTTTTTTGTTGTTTTTATACTAATACTAGCTTAAATACCAAATTTCAGCTTTCTAGGACTTCAGAAAGTTCCCTAAGAATTTTAATGATCATCAGTGAGTCTTTTTAGATAAAATAATAAATCGAAGTATAAGAGCTATGCAATTGAAACAAATGTCTAATAAGTTTACTATTGACATCGTATCCCGAGAATTTTGTTTATCTGGTAAAATCCAAACCCAAGTTTAGCCCTTGCGCTTCGCTTGACTTCGTCTTGGCGGGGGCACTGCCGTGCCCCCAGATTTTAACCCTTGATCTCGTAGGTATTGTCCCAAAACTTTTGTTGAGTCCAGAAATATTTTAATTCAAGTTGTATATTTTATTTAATAGTGTAAGCAGTATTTTCGAACATAATATCTCGAAACCATAGAAATGTAAATACATATTATATCTATGCTCGAAACTAAACCCTGGAACCACTTGCGCTCTGTTTTGGCTTGGGGGCCGATGAGTGTATTAAAACAGTTTAAAATTTAAACAACTTTAAAATTAATAGACATGAATGAAAAATTATTTTCTTTTATAGGTCCTTCTTCGTCTTCATGGTAGTCATTCTGTAAATAATTGTGTCTCTGCCTGGATCCATATCCATGAAGGCATACATAATTGCTACCATGCTGAAGAATAACGCCACATTAAACCATAGAACTATGCTGAAAATAGCAGCGTTGTCTGCTGTTTGTGATGGTTGCTTGTACTGAAATTAAAATAGTCTAGGTAGCAGTGGCGAAGGGTGAATTTATGACAGAGGTATGCCGGAGAGCAAAAAAAAAATGCAAAAAAAAATTTCAATTATGAATTGACTATAGTGTGGTTATGTTCTGAATTTTCTAAGGGAAGCCGGTGGGAATCGAGTTGTATGGTACCTTCGCCACTGCTAGGTAGGTAGCACAGGAAAATAAGACAAAAACATAGAGCTCTATTCTTGAAGTCGAACGACGTTAGGTCGAGTCACACTTGCACGAAAAGTCGAAAACGACAACTCGATAGTACAGTCGGCAATACTAATTAGTTTACATCACGCATGCATCGGTAACTGACATTATTATTGTGTGCGTATACGTATTATACATTCACGGTTAAAGATAAGTAATTAAAAAAAATGAAACCGACTTCAAAGTTAAATTCACTCAAAATTATGAAATAACTTTAATACCCGTATTTTAGTTTTTTACCACCGACTTCCGGAATTAAAGTTATTTCATAATTTTGAGTGAATTTAATTTTTAAGTCGGTTTCATTTTTTTAATTACTTTTTATTTCGTAATTTTTAGTTTTAAATAAAAACTGGAATATTTGCTTGTAATATGTAGTTAATAGTTTTGGTGTAAATATTGCTCTAGAATTTGGCCAAGGTTTTGAGATGTTTTCCCTAGACACTACACCCGTAGCTCGAATCAATAAGCCAGGCCGTCACACTTTGGTTTGCTACGCTGACGACACGCTGGTCCTGGCGCAAGGGAGGTCGCATCAGGCGGCGGCCGACGCGATGACACGCGGGGTTGCGATAGTCGTGGAAAGAATCCGGCGGTTGGGTCTCGAGGTGGCATTGCACAAGTCCGAGGCCATGTCTTTCCATGGGCCTCGGAACGGGCCACCATCGGGATCCCAACTAACGGTGGGAGGGGTTCACACCGGCGTCGAGGCAACGATGAGATACCTGGGTCTCGTCCTCGACAGCCGGTGGAACTTCGTCGAACACTTCCGACGTTTGGCCCCCAAACTGGAGAGGACCGGGGCCGCCTTCAAGCGGCTCCTGCCCAACCTGGGGGGGCCAAACACCTCCTGCCGGAGGCTTTACGCGGGGGTCGTGCGGTCCATGGCCCTATACGGGGCCCCGGTGTGGGCGCGTTCTCTGCGGCGACGAGCCGCCCACTATCTGAACGCGCCCCAAAAGGTGGTAGCCGTAAGGCTGATCCGGGTGTACCGCACGATCTCGGGCGAGGCGGCAAGCCTCCTTGCCGGACTGCCGCCATGGGATCTGGAGGCGATAGTCCTAGCGCGCCTGTATGAGTGGCGCGCGGAGGCACTGAGCCGGGGGGAAACTCCGCTTCCGCGGCAAATCGCGGCGGAGCGGACAGACCTCCGGCGCGATCTCATGGTGGCATGGAAGGAGCGACTTTCGCAACCCAGCGCAGGGCACGCCACGATAGTGGCGATAAGACCCCTCTTTGAGGAGTGGCTAGAGAGGCGTCACGGCGTCCTCACCTATCGCCTGACGCAGGTCCTCACCGGACACGGATGTTTTGGGAGGTTCCTGCACATCATCAGGCGGGAGGAGACGCCCGGGTGTCACCACTGCGAGGATCGCCCAGAGGACACGGTGGAGCATACGGTGGAGGTCTGCCCCGCATGGGCGGAGCACCGCCGTGCCCTCGTAGAGGCGATCGACAGCGGCGGCGACCTCTCGCGTCCGGCCCTGGTTCAAGCCATGGTCCGGGGCGAGAGGGAGTGGGGGGCGGTCACCTCCTTCTGCGAAGCAGTCATGCTAGCGAAGGAGGTGGCTGAACGGCTGAGGGAGAGAGCCTCACACCCCAGCCGCCGCGGGAGACGCTCCGGGCGTCGGGAGCCGCGTGACGACTCCCGGCCACCGTAGGCGCGGGCCTGCGGACGGAGAGTAATGGGTAGCTCACCGTCCGATCAGGACCAGGCCCGTGCCGGACGGCGCGTACGTGTTCCACGCGCGCCTCAAAGAGATGTCAGCAGAAAGGAAGGGGCCTGCCAGGGCCGAAGCCTGCCGGGGGTGCGGGATTGTCCGAAAGGGTTACCGCTACCCCGGAACATAAAGGGCTAAGGAAGGAACACGGATGGGTTTTAGTCAGTAAGAGTCTGACACTCCCTTCGCTCCACCCAGAGCGGGAGGGGTCATTTGATGATTTCCCATCCATAAAAAAAAAAAAAGGCCGTCACACTTACACGTATTAGTCCATATCTTGAAAATTATTAAATCGATTTTGATGAAACTTGCACTGTTCCTTAAGTTGAAGTAAATGTAAGCCAACAAAAAGGAAATGGTCACGATCCGATTAATAGTTGCGGAGAAATGCGTGGACAAACATACATACATCTATGAAATTTTGTATATTTGTTTGGACTAATAACGTAGTGCGAACGTCTGAAACTGATGTCCTGATAATATTGATAGGTAACTTACATAAAACCAAGCACGAAAAACATCAAACATGGATGGACTGTGGTAATTTCAGAACCGAAAAAAATTAACATAAATAACATCCACCAAAAACTTGGCCAAATAGCAAAAGCTCTCCCAGGGTTTATTGTTTCACGGGGTGTGACTATATAGCCGCTTTTTGCAGAAAGGGCAAATTCAAGCCTTTCAACATACTTAAAGCGAACAGTGATTACCTACCAATCTGCTTTTCAAACCCTTGGAAGCCAGTGAAACGATATTTGCAGTGAGTTAAGTAAGAAATTAGAAAAATTTACGTGCTCCGTCTATGGATTAAAAGGCGATGACACCAACATGGCTAGAACAATTAAATTTTTAAGCATTAATGAGCCCAAAAAAGGCAAAAATATTTTTGAAAGCAAAGAATTCTGACCCTTGTTTGTATCCGCCTACTAAAAACGCTCTTTTGCTAAAATTGAAAAGATGCAATTACTTATTATATGCCAATTGCGGAACAGAGCTGAAATAGCTTACCCTGTTAACACAACCCCAGAAGGTAATGGATGGGAAATAAATGACACCAAGTATCAGCCCGTCTGGCTGGATGGCAGTAACGTGTCTGAAGGTTTAGATGACATTGCTGAAAATTCTGAAAACGAAGGGACAGCACAAGATGATAATATTTGCTCTGAAGATGACGATGACGACGATGAATTTTAAAATAAAAAACCGGCCAAGTTCGTATCAAACCGCGGTACACCCAGAGGCGTTCTGTAGTCGCAATAAATATTCACGCACGCGGCATGCCCCATATTTATTTTATCGGTAGCATAACTTAAGTTTGTACTTTATAGTATTTCTCACAGAAACTGTATAAAACGTAGTTATTTCTGCGGTTGTTTTATTTGACAAACAACATCACGCCTTCAGTACTATTTGTTTTAATTCCTACCAACATATAATATATAACATAATCAGCCTATAATGTTCCCACTGCTGGGACACAGGCCTCCTCTCTGTGAGAAGGAGTGGGCCGTAATCCACCACGCGGGCCCAGTGCGGGTTGGTAGATGTCACATGTCTTCGAATTTTTGGTTCTAGGACATGCCGGTTTCCTCACGATGTTTTCCTTCACCGTTATGAGAGCAGTGGCGATGAAATAATTTACACAAAGTAAAGCGCCTGTCTGGGTTCGAACCTACGACCTACAACTCGTAAGTCGCGGCCATTACCACTGGGCCACCACTGCTGTCACCACTGCTGTTGTTTTTATATAAAACTTGGTAATTTTGTTTTGCTGAAGAAGAAAATCAGTACTTATTTCCTTCATATCTTTTTATTTAGATTTCAATAAAGTTGCTTTGTGTTTGTATTTGCATTATTTTTTTAAACTCCCACTTATGATCTTACACTTAATCTAAGCTAACTCGCAGCTGGCGGTCTAAGCAGAAGTGTTGATGCTTATTTAATACAACTCACAAAAAAGCAAACTTACGATAAGAATTAGGGGGCGGTATCAGTAACGATACCGAGCGCTGAGGTACCTATACTTATAGCTTAGAATTTAGTGTGCATACACACAGCGACACGCGTCGACATACGTATTTGAGTACCGTACTCACGACAGCAGTCGCCGACGCGTCGACGGGTGTCGATAGTTGCCGTCGACGCGTATCGTTCGTGTGTATGAGCACTAAGACTATGAACTTAAATTCCTTAATTTGATTTGAGCTTAAAAATCATCATCATTTCTTGCAGTTTCCCATTTGACATTACTTCACAGAATTTGATCCTTATTAACGACCCTTTCACATGGTACAATAATAGATATAGAAAGTGTTCCGAAACTTATTTTTACTTTTTTTTAGGGTTCGATTGCCGGCAAAGAATATTATTTTTTCAAAAATCTAATGTAGGTTTATTTTTTATCAAATTCGGCTCCGATCCTCATTTGGGTATTTTTCGGTACAACTTATAGTTTCGGATTTGTCATCCACGCACACGAATTGACAACCTCATTTTCTTGAAGTCGGTTAAAAATAAATCGGTATCTTATGATATTTTATTTTAGCTATACTCCATTTACTATAGCATTAGACAAAAGTTAAAAAAAGGCTCTTTTAGGGGCACACTGTAATAAAAGTACAACAAACATTATTACAATCAAGATTGATGTGGAGTTTATAAAATATAATCAATTTAAGTAACAATAAATAAATAAAGTCACACTTAATTGTACATATTTAACCTATGTACCTTCTGAAATTACAAGGCTTTCATTTAATATTATTTAGTTTTTACATAAAATATTGTCGTGTCAATGTCTAAAATCTAAAAGAAGCAGGGGCGCGGGCGGACAGTAAACTGATTGTTACTAAAATTTTTTTCATTTCATGTACAGGCCTATTGCAAGCATCGTGACGAGTAGATAGCAGCCTGAGGCAATGGAGGACCCGTCCCAGACTGAGTGTTTGTCTCAAGACTGTATCCTTAACCAAGGTGTATCTGATATAGTACAGGATCTATCTCCAGTGATACAGCTTGAGGTTAGTAGTTGTCCATCTTTCAGTAGTCATGATTGTTATGATTCAGTTATGTTCTCAGATAGTATAGGAAGAGGTTTAGGTAAATTAATTAGTAACAACCTGAGTTATTCTACTCAAAACAATTGTATGCCAGGGTCAACCTACAAAGAAATAATGGCATCAGTAACAGGAAATGTTTTTAATCCTAAAACCAACATTACTGTATTTGTAGGTAACAGTTCTAAGGTCAAAAAATATGAAATAACTGACTGTGTAACTGAGTTGTTAAAGTTAAATTGTAATAAAATAATATTGTGTGCTTTCCCATATTTTCAAAAATTGACAAACAGACAAAACAATTATATTCATATGCTTAATAAGCATATGCACTTTTTAGTTAGTCATTACAGTGATAAGCTTGTCTATTTTGACACCAACAATTTTATAGAAAGTTTAAAGTCGACTAGGGGTACTGTGTATCTGCCTGTTAGTTTTAGACACATAATAGCAAGACTATTAGCTTTTTATATAAACACAGACATAAGTATTATGTCGAAGTCTTGTATTATTAACACCACAACAGTTAGTAATAATACTAATAATAAGGTGGTTTATCTAAATGAATGTAGCTTAAATGCTATAAATATTTATACAAATTGTACGAAGGAGGTTCCATTTCCCTCACGCACTATGAGTTCACTGCCTGGTGATGACATTGAAGTCTTAGGATTTACTCCGGATAATAATTTAAACTAGTTTGTAAGACAACAGAAGGTACCAGTAATAATATTCTTATACCTAACATCAACAAGGTATCTTCTTGCTCTAAAATAAGTAAATATCAAAAAGGAGATCAGCAGAATGCCTTGAAATTATTTCATCAAAATATTCAAGGCATTTCTTCCAAATTATTAGAAATTGAAATGTTTTTCGAAAAAACAAAGTTTGATATTGTTTGTTTTACTGAACATTGGTTAAAGGATTTCCAAATGTTAATTAATTATGAGAATTATAGTGTGGGCAGTTGTTTTAACCGTAAATCTATGCTGCGTGGAGGTTCTCTAATCTTGATAAAAAATTGTTTAAAATCCAAGCAACGAAATGACATAGTGGATTTATCTATTGAACATTGCATCGAACTGTCTTGTGTTGAGCTAGATAAGCATGTTGTAGTGTGCGTTTACAGACCCCCTAATTATCAGAACTTTTCTGTATTTGAGTCAATAATGGAAGACGTCCTTGCGAAACTGGCATCTAATAACAAAGCCGCAATTATTTGTGGTGATTTTAATATTAATATTTTGGAAAATAATTCAAATAGCTGTAGATTATTAAGCCTTTTCAAATCGTTCAATTTATCTAATGTTTTTACAGAACCGACTAGAGTAACTCCAACTTCTGCAACTTGTATCGATAATGTCTTTTGCGATTGTGATTATTTAGATAAAGCCATCGTAAATTATCTGCCGTCTGATCATAGTGGACAAACGGTAACTTTTTACTTTAAAACACCTTTGCAAAAAGTGCAAATACAATTTAGACCAATAACGACTGGTAAACTAAAAATATTCAATAGTACCCTAAATAATAAGTTAAATGATCTGGGCCATGATATGGATAATGCAAATAAATTGTACGAGGATTTCTTTTCAGTAGTTCAGACTCAATTCAATAAAACTTTTGAAAAGAAAACAAAAAACATTTGCCCTAATTTTATATTTAGTAACTGGGCGACTAGAGGTATTAGGATAAGTAGGGAAAGACTGTTCGAGCTGTATGGCCTTAAGCCTTACATTAATACTGTTACTTTCAGCAAGTATGTTGCTACATATTCCAAAATTTTTAGAAATACTTGCAAAATAGCCAAAGCCCGGTACATTAGCAACAAAATCGAATCGGCAGAAAATAGAATAAAAACGGTTTGGAAAATTATAAATAACGAAACTAGTAGAAATAAAAAACGAAACACTGATTACACGTTGGAGACTTCACGTGGTGCCATAAGCTCTAACTTAGAAGTAGCTCAAGAATTTGTAAATTTCTTTACTAATATACCATCAAAAACGACGGAAGCCTTAAATTCCTCACCCGACGTATCAATTGATTTATTAAGAGCGAACGTTCAAGCCTGCCCGGTTGAATTTCAATTTAAACATATTAACCCTGTAGTAGTAATAAAAGCTTTTAAGCAAATTAAGATCAAATTGACCGAAGATCTTTGGGGAATGTCCATTAAAGTGTGTACCTCCATAATTGAGACTATTGCGCCTTACTTAGCCTTAGTATTTAATTCTTGTGTAGATCAAGGAGTCTTCCCCGATCTAATGAAATATAGTAAGGTAATACCACTTTACAAATCCGGGGACAGTAAAGACACCAATAATTATAGACCCGTATCCGTGTTGCCGGTTTTCAGCAAGGTGTTTGAAAAGATAATGCTTAATCAGATGCTCAATCATTTTAACACGAATAAAATCCTTCACGATCAACAGTATGGTTTTACCAAAGGACGTTGTACGACCGACGCCGGTGTAACCTTATTAAAACACATTTTTAACGCGTGGGAAGAGGCTCAAGACGCCATAGGAATCTTTTGTGACCTCTCCAAGGCATTTGATTGCGTCGATCACGAGACCTTGCTTTTGAAACTTGAGCATTACGGACTTGGAAAACTTGCGCTCAGTTTAGTTAGTTCTTATTTAAATGATAGACAACAGCAAGTTCAAATAAATGGTGTCAATTCACATGGCTTAACAGTAAAAATGGGTGTGCCACAAGGCTCGATTTTGGGTCCTTTCCTCTTTTTAGTGTATATAAATGATCTACTCCATTTATTAAAAAACCAACCACAAATGGTGTTATTTGCTGATGACACTTCTTTAATTTTTAAGGTAAATAGACGTGCTATAAATTTTGACGACGTAAATAACGCCCTACTGCAGGTCCAAAATTGGTTCACTGCTAATAATTTAGTATTAAATGGAAAAAAAACTAAGTGCATAAGATTTTCTTTACCAAATGTCAAAGGTAGTGATTGCGAGATAATATTGAATCAAGAGAAACTAGAATTCGTCGATACAACTGTTTTCCTAGGGATCACGCTCGACTCAAGGCTACAATGGGGTCCTCATTTAACATCTCTTGCAGGACGGCTAAATTCAGCTGCTTATGCTGTCAGAAAAATCCGTCAGTTTACTGATGTAGATACCGCGAGACTGGTCTATTTTAGTTACTTTCATAGTATCATGTCTTACGGTATTTTACTTTGGGGACGGGCTGCAGACATCGATTCTATTTTTATTCTGCAGAAAAGAGCCATCAGAGCCATATATAATCTTCGCAGGCGCGATTCTCTAAGGGAACGGTTTAAGGAAATTAACATCATGACGGTACCTTGTCAATATATCTATGAAAACATCATGTATGTAAGGAAAAATTTACATCTTTTTAGTAAAAGAGGTGAAAGACATAATTATAGTACTAGAAATAGGGACCTATTAGTTCAACCAGGTTTCAGACTAGCTAAAGTAGACTCATCTTTTATGGGGTACTGTTTAAAATGTTATAATAAAATACCTCCCCACATTCTTCAACTGAATGAGACAAAATTCAAGTCTTGTATTAAACGCACACTATGCAGGCAGGCATATTATAAGTTAGGGGATTACATCGCGGATAAAAATGCCTGGCTCAATGCTGGTCCTGCTCCACAACCACAACTAATTGATTAACACTTGAAAATA
Organism: Amphipoea oculea; assembly: GCA_945859645.1. Taxonomy (NCBI): domain Eukaryota; kingdom Metazoa; phylum Arthropoda; class Insecta; order Lepidoptera; family Noctuidae; genus Amphipoea; species Amphipoea oculea. The sequence goes on from OX243872.1 coordinate 10,626,068, forward strand.
CTGTTGGAGCTGCTGAAGATTGTAAGTCTATCTTTGCATTGTATAAATTCAATCTCCTAGTATTGTATAATTGCATAACACATGTGTGAGTACTATGTACACACTATAAAGCTACCATTTACTGGGTACGTCTTTCATTGACTTGAATGTGCTCTGGCGGCTGAGAGTATGTCATGCTCACTCAAATGTCTCGCTGATGGTGGCGCATGTGTTGGATCATTTAGCTCCCTTCAAAATGGTTGAGCTGAATGGTGCTGATGCATGCGTCATGTTCGTGAACGGGCGCCGTCAGTAGGGACTGGTCATCTCTTTGCTGCCATGGCTTATTTTAATTTATTATTTGAATTGTGTTTTTTTCTCATCTTTTCATTATGGACGCTTTTAACGTTCTGCATCGTTCTCACATGTATAATTTTTAACATGAATGATGTAACCAAGACTTTGTAACCACATTATTTTGATTTAAAAGAGTGTCCATGGAGTTTCTTGCCCGTTCTTCTCCATAGGTACCTACGCTTTGGAATGGGCAACTAGCTTCATTTTTTCTGACTGACTGACTTCTTGACAATTCAAAAGTGCCTGTAAATGGTTTAATTGAAATAAATGCTTTGAGTTTGAGTTTGAGTTTGATAGATAGAATATGCTTTATTGTATGCCATACATTGTTACTTACAAAAAAAGGCACATAGGTACATTATTTATTAAAATTGTTTGAACTGAACTTGAAAATAAAAGGTTTCGAAAGGTTTCTTCTGCGAGCCTCTTTTTCTAATGTTATAATAAAAGGAGTACCTATAGTTAACTTGAAGCTAGCGGCCTATGTACAAGTTTTAAGGCCAATTTAATAAAACTCACAAAAACGAACTGCCACTATAGTCCATCCAATAAATCACCCATAAGGAGTTGTAGAGTGCGTGAGTTAGGCCCTAAGTGATTTCTTCAGAAAATTGTTCAGGGTACTTAGGTAATAAACATACTAAAAATCCTGACGTCTAGGGGGTGAGGCGGAGTGGGGGGAGGGGGTTAAAGTTCCCATTTTGCAGTTTTTCGCTAATATCTTTCAAACGGTATGTTTTAGAGAAAAGAAGTTTTCTGCGTAATGAAAGCTTATAAAATTTCCTACAACTTTAGTCTTATACACTTTTTCGAATTACTACCCTTTTTTACATATACATTCTCAAATAGTGAAAATTTTCGAAAAAACTATTTTTATGAATCTCTACCTGTTGTTCTCTACATAACGTTTCCGATTGCTGCACACTTTCTCTTCGTTTCGTTTAGGGTAGTTCTTCGAAATTTGATTCTTCGACTGATCCATATGGCCAAAATTTTATTTCACTTTCAGCTCTGTAACACATGCTCATATGAAAATAGACATACCAAAGAACATATGTTTGTATGAGGGGCTCGTTTTTATAAAGTAGTTTTCAAGATATCGACGTTCGAATATTTTGTGCCCAGATGAATCAGAAACAGAAATAAAAATTAATAAATACACCGTTAATTTTGATTGATAATTCTAAACAATAATTATTTATTCTTAACTAAGACTAAGACATATCAAAAGTGTCATATTTAGAACAGTTTTATACTCCTGTCACTTTTTAATTATTCAAAAGGTTATAGCTAAATAAATGATAATAAATAAGACTAGAACTACTGACTTGTACACGGTCAAACATTGGACATTATAATGCAACAAAAGCACTCCTTTCGTGCTGGAAAGGGGAAATCGAATTTATTTCATTAGTCATATGGGGGTTTTGACCATACGAATCAGGCACAGTTGAATCAGATTTTTGCCTACAATCATGCATAACTCATCATATATACAGACTTCATTATTGTTATTTTTCTACACGATTCCATAACCTAAAAGCATCACACGAAACACAGATTGAAGTTTTAAAACAATAAAATAAATTTTATAAAGTGGGCATTGTAATCATAATGCCACCTGAACCAAACACAGGTGAATCAGATATTTTCCTTCGTAACACCGGGATCTAAGCCAACCAGCCGCAGGTCCACCTTCTAGCTCGTCCGTTGCACGACTGGCTTCCCCCCGCGCGGGAAGCCAGACTCTCATTATTATTACCTGACCAAGTACGGTCAAGTGAAGCTTACGCCACATTAATCAGTATTATACGCCGGACACTCCTTATTTACTTATTTATAAACAAAATAACGTAGTTATAACCAATACACATTTTTTTTGTAAGAGGACAACTCATTTCCTTTCGATATAATTATAATTTATATTGATGTATCAAAAGGAAAATGCGACATCGACCATTTTGTACCGGAAAATGGCAAACGGACGCGTTATATGAATCAGGAGAACACACTTCAAAAATTTTTATTTTGTACCTAGACAGCAAGTATTTAAAAATATCATTTGTCCTAGTAAGGCATAAAGCTAAACTGTACAAAAAAAAATTTACATGCCGTTTTGTTAGTTGGTTACAGAAATATACCCATAGACATCGAAAATTTTGTCCCTGAAGAACTACCCTTTACTCTTTTTGTCTTCGACAATAGAAGGCCTTCGAAAAAAAAGGTCAAAGATTGAGGCAGTGTACCAGGATTCTTCAGAAAATCGTCGCTGGATGGATACGTATCTGTGCTATACACTTGACTCTGAATGTCTTGCCGTATGATTTCCACAGCTTTAGCCACAATCCTTAATCTCTCCTCTTCTTCATTTTTGGCTCTGTTTTCGTACCATGCTTGGTTGATTATTTTATACCCGGTGTCTCTAAAACACACTACGGGCAATTTGAATCTGTTGACCCCCTTTTTTTTTATGGATGGGAAATCATCAAATGGCCCCTCCCGCTCTGGGTGGAGCGAAGGGAGTGTCAGACTCTTACTGACTAAAACCCATCCGTGTTCCTTCCTTAGCCCTTTATGTTCCGGGGTAGCGGTAACCCTTTCGGACAATCCCGCACCCCCGGCAGGCTTCGGCCCTGGCAGGCCCCTTCCTTTATGCTGACATCTCTTTGAGGCGCGCATGGAACACGTACGCGCCGTCCGGCACGGGCCTGGTCCTGATCGGACGGTGAGCTACCCATTACTCTCCGTCCGCAGGCCCGCGCCTACGGTGGCCGGGAGTCGTCACGCGGCTCCCGACGCCCGGAGCGTCTCCCGCGGCGGCTGGGGTGTGAGGCTCTCTCCCTCAGCCGTTCAGCCACCTCCTTCGCTAGCATGACTGCTTCGCAGAAGGAGGTGACCGCCTCCCACTCCCTCTCGCCCCGGACCATGGCTTGAACCAGGGCCGGACGCGAGAGGTCGCCGCCGCTGTCGATCGCCTCTACGAGGGCACGGCGGTGCTCCGCCCATGCGGGGCAGACCTCCACCGTATGCTCCACCGTGTCCTCTGGGCGATCCTCGCAGTGGTGACACCCGGGCGTCTCCTCCCGCCTGATGATGTGCAGGAACCTCCCAAAACATCCGTGTCCGGTGAGGACCTGCGTCAGGCGATAGGTGAGGACGCCGTGACGCCTCTCTAGCCACTCCTCAAAGAGGGGTCTTATCGCCACTATCGTGGCGTGCCCTGCGCTGGGTTGCGAAAGTCGCTCCTTCCATGGCACCATGAGATCGCGCCGGAGGTCTGTCCGCTCCGCCGCGATTTGCCGCGGAAGCGGAGTTTCCCCCCGGCTCAGTGCCTCCGCGCGCCACTCATACAGGCGCGCTAGGACTATGGCCTCCAGATCCCATGGCGGCAGTCCGGCAAGGAGGCTTGCCGCCTCGCCCGAGATCGTGCGGTACCCCCGGATCAGCCTTACGGCTACCACCTTTTGGGGCGCGTTCAGATAGTGGGCGGCTCGCCGCCGCAGAGAACGCGCCCACACCGGGCACTAAAACACACTACGGGCAATTTGAATCTGTTGACCCCTGGAGTGATCAATATTCGGTCCCCATATTTCCTTTCCAACTCGGCCTTGATGGTTCGCCACTGAGGTTTCACCCCTGTTCACACAGGACACTTATTACTATTAGCACTCATGATGGATAATCCTATTGCGTAACTAATGACGATTACAAAGCAAAGAACTGTTCTGGCTGCTCCCCTGCGTTACCGGGTAGGCTACCGTGCCAAAGAGGTTGAAATCATAAACGACAACAATAACATAAGCCCGAAGGCATGGATGATTATGGGAGTTTTAGCCAGTGAGATCTCGTTTTCTACGACAGGAAATATGGAATGAAAAGTGACTACCCGCTTCTGCTCCATTAGCACTGGTAGAAAACGAGATCTCAAACTGTTACCGCCTTCACCGCTTGGAGGTACTCCCAGCTTATGTTATCAATAAAATACCTAATTTATATACTAGCTCATATTTAACATTCGGTAATGCTTGTCACATCACACTAAATGAACTCCATTTTCACTTTCTTCGGAGCACGATACTCGAACACTGGTGAAAATTTGGAAAAAGTGTATAAGACAAGTGTAGATAAAAGTTTTGATATCCCAACGGCTGTACAGATTTGGATAAAGTTTAGTAAATTGATATAGTAGGAGTTGATTTAAGATATAAAATACTTTTTATCCCCAAATAACGTGAAGGAAGTAGTATACCAAAGGTAGTGTTCAATTCAAGTAGTTTTTTTTTCAATTTTCACTTTTCCGGAATGTGTAGTTCGAAAATAGGTAGGAATGTGAAAAAGTGTATAAGATAAAAGTTGTACATCATTTTATAAGCTTTCATTGCGTAGAAGAATTCTTATCTCCATGACGCACCGTTTAAAAGATATTAGCGAAAAACTGAAAAATGGGAACTTTAACCCCCTCCCCCCACTCCGCCTCACCCCCTAGATGTCAGGACTTTTAGTATGTTAACTCTCTAAGCACCCTGAACAATTTTCTGAAGTAATTGCTTAGGGCCTTGCTCACGCACTCTACAATCTCTTTGTTGGATGGACTACTAAGAAATAGGGGCGGTATGAGTAACGATATCGAGCGCAGATAGTTACAATAAATCCTCGTACAAAAAAGTGTTATTATGACATAAACAAATTGTTAATTAAATGCTTTTGTAAATTTTGTAAGTGCTAACGTATAACAAAAGACACAAAATGACTAATGAATGACAAAGTAAAGTAAAGGGCGCATATTTAACAAAAAAAAAATATTTTAAGATAGTAACAGTTTTTAAGCATATAGTAGAATGTAAGTGATTTATTCGTTTGCACTGTAGAAGTAGTTATTTGGCCGTTAACTTATGTTTTTAATATAATAAATTAAAAGTATTTTGAATTCATTGTTAAACCATATGTAATTAATCAATTTGTTTATCTGATTTTAGTTAATCTTAAAAATTTCCACTTTCCTTTACTTTGGCGTATATAATTTTCTTCCAGAATTTGATCCTTATTAACGACACCGTCGGAGAGTGCAATAAAACAGGCAGTGCTTTTTTTTCAAAATCTTCGAGTTCGATTCCTAGCCAGAGCGAATGATTTTTCAAAAATTTAATGATGCAGTTTTAGTATTCGTCAAAATCGACCCCGTGACTCCTTTAAGAATTTTTCGGTATTACCTATAGTTTCGGATTTGGTCATCCATGCTGACTTGAAACATTCATCAGATACAGACGAACTGATAACCTCCCTCTTTTAGAAATCGGTTAGAACTAAATTACAATACAAATATATAAAAATAAAACAAAGGACACTTGGCGTCGATGTACAGACGCCAGCACATCAACCTAACCGAAACTGTCAGATTTTCCCAATCAACTTTGAACCTTATGGTTTGGTGATAAAGTTGAAAATCTATTAAAGAAATTTGACAGATTGTAGTAGGTTGATGTGCTGGCGTCTGTACCTATTTGTCCGCATCGCTGTCATCCGGAAACGTGCCCAGAATACTGGCAGCATTGCCCCGTTGAATGGCAATGCTAATTCTTTGGCCAAAGAACGACCCAGCCCTCTGGTCACGTGAAGTATCAACACCAGATTCTCAACTCACCATATTCGCAACTGATCAGATAATGTACTATCGACAACAAAGTAGGTAAATATACAACTTTCAAATACTTGATACTATCAAGTTTGAAAGTTGTATATTTACCTACTTTGTTGTCGATAGTACGGTAGGTACATTATCTGATCAGTTGCGAACATGGTGAGTTGCGAATCTGGTGACTTGCTCATGAGGGCCATACGGGAAAAACTAAAGAAAAGAGTTCGTTTTTAACTAAATATCTTTTTTTGTTTTCTTATGTTACCTACCTATTAAACCTTAACTGATTAATTGTTCAAAATGATGACCATTGTTTTCAATACATAGCTGGATTCGACGTCTCAAGGATTGTACTGCATTCAAAATTTGAATTTAGAACATAATGTTGTAAAGATGACTGCGCTGCGGGTGTGTGTTAATAAAAATATTGAGCATCATTTCGAACAAGTAAGAAGCAGTTTATTAAAATCCAACATTTTTCTTAAGTTTGCCGTATGTCATTACTTCCCAGAATTTAATCCTTAAGGGACACTATCGAACAGTGTAAAAATAAAGTGTTTTTTTTTGTTATCAAAATCAACAGGTTCGATTCCTGGCTAGAAATATTGATTTTACAAAAATCCAATGATTCAGTTTTAGTTTTAATCAAAATCGAGCCCGTGACTCCTTTGAGTACTTTTCGCTATTCCTCATAGTTTCGGATTTGGCCATCCACGCCCACTTGAAAAATTCAGCCTGTATATGAGATATACTATTTCGCATTATGGGTATCGCCTTTGGTCAGTGAACGACGAAGTCTTTGTTCAAGGGTAGAGTTCAAAAAGCCCAGAGGGTTTTTGAGCAAGCATATTCAGGGCGAGAAGTTGATAGCTGAGTAGGTCTGGCATGAAGAGAGAACACCGAACATATATTTAAAAAGTTTCTGATAGGAGCCCCGTGGTCAGGAGTCCACTTTCAGATTTCAAAAAAGGGCCGAAAATAAAGTGATCTTTAGAGGCGTTGATTTTGGCATGATCGGGTCTGGCCTAACCCATAATGACTTAAATAGGCAAATCTGACGAAGAAATTGTGGGCTTTCCCCAAATGTGCCGACTTTGAAAACTCAGATTTGGGCCATTTCTAAAAGGATATTCAGGGCGAATTAAAGTTATTCTGTGCAATAATGTTATATGTCCTGATAGTGAATACATAAATATCTGACGGGATGATAGAGCCTTTTGGAAAATATGAGGAAATTTCATCAATTCAGAAAATTACCCAAAAGTGGCCATAATTTTGCATTTATCTCTAAATCAAGGAACCCAATAGTCCATTACTGTTTGAATTGGAAGGTGACACGTTTGTGAAGATTTCTCGATATTCGGAACTTTGAAAATACTAAACACTTGAACGTACCTAATGATTAAAAGTTAAGTAGCAAGTGGCAAAATTAAAACATCGTCGGAGTACACTATAAACAAAGTTGATTATTTCAACATTTTACCATGACACCAAGTAAACCAATTATTTCAAAAACATCCTCATCTTATGGGCTATCTAACGAACTAGCAACGTTTTAAAAAATATTGAGAGATGCCCGTCAATTGTTTGATAAAGCTGGCAAAGGTGGAAAGCCATACTTACTAAAATTAACGAAAACATTAAAGTAACGACTTGTTTTCGTCGTGGTCGTAGTACTGTTCTATTCGAGGTTTTATTGTAACTACGAACCACTGCGCTCGTTATCGTTACTGATATCGGCTCCAATTCTCAGTGATAGTTCGTTATAAGAGTTTGGTTAAATAAGCACCAACACTTTGCTAATTGCTTAGGCCGCCAGCTGCTAGTTAAGTAGATTAAATGAAAGATCATGAGACTGAAATTTATTTCTAACCGATTTCTTAAAGAGAGAAGTTATCAGTTCGTCTGTATATACAGGATGAATGTTTCGAGTCAGCATGGATGACCAAATCCGAAATATAGGTAATACCCAAAAATTCCTAATGGAGTCACGGGGTCGATTTTGACGAATACTAAAACTGCATCATTATATTTTTGAAAAATCATTTGCTCTGGCTAGGAATCGAACTCGTAGATTTTGAAAAGAAAACACTGCCTGTTTTATTGCACCCTCCGACGGTGTCGTTAATAAGGATCAAATTCTGGAAGGAAATGATACACGCCAAAGTAAAGGAAAGTGGAAATTTTTAAGATTAACTAAAATCAGATGATGATGATCCGATGATGTCGCTAATAAGGATCAAATTCTGGAAAGAAATGATATACTTACTTTGCACTGACATAGACAAAATATAGAATTGCCAAAACAAACTTTGAACTGCTCTACTGAACAGTAGTCTTTTTGCAGAACCGACATTGTTAATAGGGACCATCGATATATTGGTAGGTACTTATATGGTAATTGGGATGCCACATGCCATACGCACACTATTAAAAACAGAGCTTGCTCGTTTTATTTAGTGTTTGTGTGCATAACTATGACTTCACCCACACATGTAAAATGTAAACTTATTAGTTGGTTCGACTGTACTAATTGAAATCGATAAATTATGAGCTTTCCGTCTCACTGTCTCGAATCTCGATGCATCAAAATCTCGACAAACGACCATCAAATCAAATTATCAGAATCAAGTGTGAAAATAATGATGAAACTAACCGGCCTAACAGTTTTTGTCGGCGTCTCATTCCCGTTCTTCGACGCAGTAGGATTATCTCGTCTGGCAACCGCTGATTTTAAAGATTGTTTTTGCTTACTGAGAGGCAATTCTAGCCACTGATATGGCCATTTTTTCGAATGACCGAGAGGGTTTTTCAGTGATCGAGCAGAACGACGTGTATGAGCGACATCTGTGGTGACAACAGTGACTAATACGGAGCCATCGTAAGCTTTTACAAATGCTTTGCTGAGTTCTTGGAGAGCATCACCTTAAAAAAAAACTATAAGTTAGGTTATTTTTACTTTGCGTAATATACAGAGTACCTAGGTAATTGAAAGTACACCCCCGCAACCTCTTACCGCCCGGCCACGACTTTTAACTTACGGCCAGGCCACAACCTTGCCGCTATCAGCGGCAGCTTAGCGCGGAGCGGCGAGCGGTAAAAACAAATATACGAAAATGTATGAAACATGCCACGACGACGCACCGCTCGCGGCGTCTACGCTAGACAAAAGAAACCGCGCCGCTTGCCGCCTAAGGGTGTCCCCACATTTATCGACGCGGAATCGGCTTAAGCCGAGTGCGTATCACCAAACTACTCGACTTATCGTCGAGCTAATAGGCAAACGACTCGTTTCGCCGTCGATCGGCGTCGCGCCGCGTCGTCCGAGCCGAGCCGATGCGAATGGTATTAGTAACACCCTTATTACGTAGACATAAAGGCTTTTTAACCCGCCGTTAGCAGATTCCGCGTCGATAAATGTGGGAAGACCCTAAGCCAAAAGTCGTGGCCGGGCGGTTAAGTTTGCTTTATGCGGCTTTTTTTGCTTTTGCAGGTAACGAGGCTGAGCGGCACACTAGGAATATTCAAATTACCACAAGACAAGATCGATCAAAGCGCTTTCAAATTAATAGGTAATAAAAAGTCTATAATAACGCGCGATTGCCACAATAAATGTAGTGGCCATCTCTGACTTTAGCGTGCACTACACCTATTCGAGAAGTTGATTGTATTACCTCACTCCCCCCCCTGGCCCGAGGAGGCCCGCAATGGCGGGCCGGCGCACCAGCCGGGGGTTGTGGAAGGATCGTACGTTCCCGCGACCCCCGGCGTAGGTGTGAGATGGAACACCGGGGTGGTTTTTAGTCAGTAAGAGTCAGACAGACCCCGCTACCCGCCCCAGGGCATCGGACATCCATGAGGATTTTCCAGCTCGGAAACAAAAAAAAAAAAGAGTGTACTGCCCGTCCGACTTAAGTGTGCACCTCGCTGGGAAGCATTTATACGCGAAATGTATATGTTACCGGCCAAACCCGATTTCAGGACAAACTAGTTTAGCCTAGGCTAAACTAGTTCTTCCTATACGCGATAGGGGGTGCCCTTCGCTCGCCCTTGGATCTTATGTCGACGGAGCCCCGCTTCGCGGGGCCCCTATTTCTGTGTAAAGGGTTTAAAGTAACCTAACCAAACCGAACCTCGGGGTGCCCTTCGCTAGCCCTTGCATCCTATGTCGACGGAACTAGTTTAGCCTAGGCTAAACTAGTTTGTCCTGAAATCGGGTTTGGCCGGTAACATATATATTTATTACTAGCTTCTGCCCGCGACTTCGTCCGCATGAAATTTCACCCTCCCCCAATTCACCCTCTTAGGGGTGGAATTTCGAAAAAACTTGGGGGTCGAGAGTGGATTTTATTTTTGACCCCCAAAGTACAGTTACGATGATAAATCATCAGTCTACCCTATAGTTGCATCTTGCATACTATTTTACTAAAATACCCTAATATAATTATAATAAACTGGAAGTTTGGCATGCTATGCTAAATAGAAAATTAGCAAAAACCACCAAAATTATACAATTTTTGAAAATTATAGAAGATGATTCCAACTATCAAAAACTTGTTAAGATGATGTCTTCAACACAATCTAAACGATGATCAGACGATATTGACAACGACAAACGTATTAGTTATACTATTCTGAATAAGTTTGTTATCAAAGAAAATACCAGTTAGTCTTTGTTTAGAAAAATGAAGTCCGTTTATTTTTGCAGATCATAAAAAAGTAATTAAAAAAACTAATTTTTTGTTTGCTTTTTAGTTTATTTTTTTAACCGCAGTCGGGTTTTTTAGATTTTTTGATACCTTTTTTTTATTTCCAACTTTTTAGTTTATTGTTATAACGTTGAATATTTTTTGTTGTTTTTTTTTTATTATTTTAGCATTATTTATTCCAAATTTAATGTAAACATACAAGTTGCATAAATTTTTGCAAGCTATTTATGAAACTCTTTATTTTGATATCCACTCGATAGGTAATAAGAAAAAAAACTTTTTTGAAGACCTAATATGGCGCCAAAAATCGGCCATTTTAATTTTTTTCAATTTTGATATAACCAGTGTCACTTTCACAATTAAGACGAATCTAACGGCACCTCTCAAGCTGAAATAGATCAAACCATTTAGGCTACAGAGCGTGCCAAAGAACAAACACTCGAAAAACATAACCTTCCTTCTGGCGCAGTCGGGTAATAAAGAATTATTGCTCGTTTATTTACCTTTTTGTACCTTACTCTACCAAAATATAAATTTCAGGTACTTACCGAACTAGGGGTCGAGAGTGGACAAGGTATGCCTGTCCTTTGTATTAAAATTCAGTCCCTGGGGGTCGAGTGTGAACTATGTTTAAGGGTCGAGAGGAAACAAATAAGTAAATATTTTTTTAGGGGTCGAGGGGCCGAGAGTGGACTAAACGAAATGGTTCACGGGTCATGTGGTGTTTTAAATAGGGAATCACCATGCATGCAAGATGGTAAATGTTCAAAAAAATAACCTAAATCACTTTTAGCACAGACTATGTCGGGGGAAAATTGATATCCTATGTATTGGCGCAGATCACCCTCACCAGGTGGTTTTACAGCTTCTACCAGGTTCCGTGAGCAAGAAAAAGATGGTGCCGTAATCGCCAGTACTATCTAAGTTATCTAAAACATTTCAAGCTCACATAAATGTTGAAATGTGCAATAGCATAGAGTCCATCTGTGTAGGTATATAATATAAAATTCAAAGTCCTGACTGATTAACGCACAGCGTAGGTAAACTGCTAGTCCTAGAGACATGAAATTTGGGCGTGTTCTTTGTGAAGAGTAGGTATACTACCCCACCAATTCCACCCCTAAGAGGGTGAATTGGGGGGAGGGTGAAATTTCACGCGGAGGAAGTCGCGGGCAGAAGCTAGTTAAATATATCTACAAATATGTTAATAAAGGAATTGACCAAGCTATGATCGCGCTGAGGAATCGCAATGAATATGATGAAGTCACGAGATACCAATCTGGCCGATACATAAGCTCCTCGGAGGCATTTTGGCGTTTTTTAAGTTTTCCAATTCATGAGAGACATCCGCCGGTCACCCATCTCGATTCACCGTAGATAATTAGTACATATTTGTGAATTCCCAACGTACAGGTAGTCGGCATCAGCTAGTTACAGTCCGGCCGTTGAGAGAACGCTGTAGCGAAATGGATAGAAATACGACACTTTTCGCAAACAAACACGTATAAATTTTATGATAAAAATCCAAATACAAAAGTAGCAAAATATAAAAAAGTATGATAAAAAATAAGAAAAACTGGAGAAAACTGGTCACATGAGTTATAAATTAAATTATTGAATTTAACAAAAACACGTTTAGTTTCTTTTTGTATCAAAAAAAATAAATTTGAGATTTTTAACGCCACGCGACGTGTCTAACTAAATAATGATTGCAATCAATATCTATTCCACGTCAACGTGGTTAAAAATTAGGCCGCATAAAAAGATACAAACCTGCTATGTTTTACGTTAAAGTAAAGGATATCTGGACTACGAGTACTACAAGGTAGTAAAAAAAAGGTAGGGAGTACTTTGTTCTTGACAAGGAGAAAAGCTTCAGGTACACTCCGGAAACTCGGGCTGCGGCCGGTGGCTCGGAGTGACCGGAACACGACGCTTAGGTACACCAGCCAATCGGTCAGGTGTCAATATTCCAGATGCCTGGGTGGGTGGATGGAGCCGAATAAATCGGCTTGCAGATAGTTCGGACCCCTATCTGGGGCAAAAATTAACCATAAGAATCCCGAGTAGCAAGCTGATCTCCAAAACCCCAAAAACACGTATCTATACATACTAAAATAACGGAAAAGAATAATTACACCACCATCGGAAGTCTTCGTTGACCTTGCGGGGAAACCTTTAACACAGAACGGATGGGATTAAAATATTGAAACATAATGAAAGACTAGGTAGGTATATAAAAGACCAAAAGGATAGAAAAAATACATACCCCGAGTTAAATAATAAATATCCTGACGAACACGATCTATATAATATATTAGATACTTGATGTCGTTAGATATTCACATTTTACATTTCGGTGTTTGTTTTCAAAAATAAATCTTCAGATCTCTGTGACCAAAATTTTACCAGTGACTTGTTCTAAAGGAAAAAAATCTCATCCGACGTAAAAGAAATTGCTAATATAGGCCTAATATAGAAAAAAATGGCGAAAAAAGTAACATGCAGTAGCTACTAATACTGCAACGCGAGTGTCAATGTCAAAAACGGATTCTCTCGTCGGCCGAACTGTACATAGTCTACTATAAAAACAACATTTAATTATGGTAGGTATATTCTTACCTAACAGTTTCTTAGCTTCATTGGTTTGGCGGGAGATAGGACCATACAAGTCAGACAAAGCGTGAAGAGTCCGAAAACGGAAATTGTAGAAATCAATTACGTTGTCAGGAGCCAAAGCTCCAGCCTGGACCTGTAAATCACCAATAAGTAGCAAGGTGCGGTGAAAAAGTATTTTTCACTTCTCATGCTCTAAAAGTCCGTCTTTATGTTGTGCTTAGGTGACATAAAATCGTTTTTTATGTTCTAGTGCATAAAGTAATTTTTTTTTTTCTAAGACTAAAGTAATCAGGCCCAACAGCCACACGCACAATAAAACTTCGCAGATTAAAGTCGTGATTTATTTCATTTTCTTTAATTTATACCACTTCCGTGTTTTCTATCGTTAATTTAATAAAATCAGGTAAAATAGTTGTCATTTATTATTTAAAAAGGCAAAGAAACGTTTTCATTTTTTGGCAGTATGAAGTACCCAAGTCGAATGACAAATGTTGAAACGTAAAAAAAAAACTTTTAAAAAGTTTCGTGGCGGTATTATCTGTGGTGGCGGTAATTAGCTATGGATGCAACATTTTTGATTAATTATGTACTGTATACTTTATGCCTGTTTCATTTTCTCGCAATCGAAGTGAAAAGCAGAGTGTATAACTCAGGCATAAACGAGCCATTTTACCCCTCGACTTAACTATCCACACTCGCCTGCGACTCGGGTGGATATAAACGTCTCGGGGTAAAATAGCTTCTTTTATGCCTTAGTTGTACAATCTACTATTAAAAACTTTTAAGTACTTTACCTACAAAAAAAAAAACAACCACCGACTTCCAAATAAGACACTAGAAAGTGAACTCGTAGCCACAGATTACTAGTAAGTAATCTGTGGCTACGAGTTCTGTGTTGTAACTTTAATTTCGGGAGTCGGTGTCGTTGGGTTCGCATTTTCGTTGTTTGCCACCGACTTCCGAAATTAAAGGAAGTTATTTTTCACTTTGTGTCTTATTTGAAAGTCGGTTGAAAGTTTTTATTTTTTACTTTTAAGTTGTACTTACCCCACACAAACTCGTATAACACTACTTGCTATATAAATATCAGTGGCAGGAAGTTATTAAACATCATCAACAGTGATCGGAATTTGACTATATTTACTCCTTTACTACATTAATTAATAGCAATAATTCACTATTTACATTAGATACAATAATAAATTATCCCATTATAAAATGTACTTGAAACCGGCATTATTTTAAAATTATTGTTCACTCATGTTTTCATACATTTTTTTTATACCCAAGACATTCAAACTTTGTCAAAAAATTATTAAGTATTTGAAAATTTTTCACTAAAAAATTAATTAAGTTTTTTTATTTTTTTTTTATTGCGGTAGCTAGACATACTATTTACTGCCTATCTGTCGGCATAGTTAGCGTATAATAATACAACAACAAAAAACCGATGGAATTCATTCATTTGTGGTCGTAGCGTACAATAATGTAAAATAAGGAAAACATTTTAAACTTATAGTCTTTTTAAAAAAAAGCATATCTTAGGTACTACTTAGGATATATTTTGTTTTGTATTTTTTTCTGAACGGCCATAAGGTCTGCTATAAGGCATTTCAAGGTTATCCATTAATTACCGGACACCCTGTATAAACCGACAAAATAAAAAAACACGTGCTGCCACAACTTATGAAGGGAATATGGAACATTTTAGATTTGGTAGAGTTATAGGGACATGAAAAACGTTCCCGGTACTGTCCGCCCCTGCTTCTTTTAGATTTTAAACATTGACACGACAATATTTTATGTAAAAACTAAATAATATTAAATGAAAGCCGTGTAATTTCAGAAGGAAAAGATTAAATAAGTACCTACAATTAAGTGTGACTGCTGTTATTTAAATTGATTATATTTAACTCCACATCAATCTTGACTGTAATAATGTTTGTTGTACTTTTATTACAAAGAGTGCCCCTAAAAGAGCCTTTTTTAACTTCTGTCTAATGCATGCAATGTAAATGGAGTAAGTATAGGAAGAATTGAAGACACCGACTAGAAGAATTAAGTATCAAAATTCGCATAGAAATGCCGGAGTTGCAGTACATTTATGTATATATCTTCGTACATAAGAATAATTACCTAATGTATTATATACTAAAACCTTCCTGAAAGTATGTAAATAGATGACATTAATGAAAGAAACAAAATTGGTTCATTAGTTTTTGAGAAAATCGCGGACGTATACATACATAGGTACGGGTCGAATACAGAACCTCCTGTTTTGAAGTCGGTTAAAAATAGCCTTTACCCATCTTAAATAAAGCTTGTTTTCAACTTATTTAAGATTTTTCCCGAATTCCGGGAAAAAAAACGTAGTAAGGAAGTCTCCACTTTTTGTCTCTGTTCGCCGAAGTTTAGGTACTTAAATATAATCAGCCTATTCCGATCACTGATCATCAATATAAACTAAGTGGCAAAAATACGTATTATTGAAGATGAGTCAAAAACTACTCAAGCAAAGTTGATAAAATTTATATAGGACCACCCCTCTGCAGCTCTGGCATACCCTTATCCATTAAAAAACCGGACAAGTGCGAATCGGACTCGCACACGAAGGCTTCCGGACCACCGTAGGTATAATATTTAACACTACATAATATGAGGTCCCATTAAAATAGATGGACAAACTTTTATAAACCATTCAGACCACCAAAATAAGGACGATGGTAAAAAAACATATAAGAAAAACTCATTAGATACTTACAAGAAAAATAATAAGCTAACGAAAATAGGTACACTAATATGGGTTTGACGCAAAATGTGCACTTCGCAAATATCCCATCCTCCTTTTTGGGAACCTCCTCCTTTTTTGAAGTCGGTTAAAAATCAATTTAAAACACACGTAACTTAGATTAACTAAGTCTTTACCTACGAATAAAGTAAAAATAAATAAAGTTACCTTTCCAATAATAGCTTGCAAAGTGTCAAGCTCACTTAAAAAGTGGCGGTCTTCATCAACGGTTGACTTCAAATGAATAAGCTCGAGTGCATCAGGCATCCCGTTTGACATGATATTCTCATCACCAAACACATTCCTAATTGTATTGAGCTGAAAATTAACATTAAATATTTTTAATATAAGTACGTATACATGACAATTCTTTCACAGTTTTTTGATCTATTTTGAATCACTGTCAAAATTTACTGATCTTTATTCTCGTTACAATTCTGATTGCTGGTCTGTCAAACTTAGTGATCTTTATTTTCATTACAATAAGGTTGCTGTTACGTTGCTGCTGGTAAAATAACCGCGAAAGGACAGACTGTAAGTGTACAGGGTGTCTAGTAAATAGTGCGACATACTGCGAGACGTTATAGTTTAAGTTGGTTTGAAATTGATCTCTGTCAAGGAGAATGGGAAAGAGCGTACCCAGACACAATAGTAGATTTTTGCATCGAGCGCAAAGTGAGTTATGCACGAGTGTTATGTTGGTACCCGAGCGCATGCGAGGACACTAAATTAACATGAGTGTATTAACAAATTCGCTGACAGTACGTTGTTAGGCGGGAAATTGAAATAATGCGTTATGTCAGTACGTCGAAGGACGGGCTACTTATTTTTAGGAGTATTGGCAGTACGTCGTCGGACGATAATTTTTCATATAAGTATTATAAAGAGCAGTATCCACTGTCATATTGTGAGCAAATTCATATATTTTCTTACTGCCGTAACGCGAGTGTTTTGTGGGTAGTTTCATATTGCTATCTCAGTCGCTCACACACACACTTAAACGGTTCGTGAACAAGTACTACGTCGACCGGCGTGACCGCGCGCCTTGTTACTCGAACAATCAGTGCGGCCGGTGCCATTTTGTAAACAACCACGTGTTTACATCGCTCAAACCGTAAGTAAATTTATAAAAACAGATATTTTGTGCGTTTATTTGTTTTAAAATACCTTGATTATGGTGCATTTGAGAGCAGTGGTGGCCAAGTGGTATCGACCACGACTTACGAGGTGTAGGTCGTAGGTTCGAACCCAGACAAGCGCTTTACTTGGTGTAAATTATTTCATCACCACTGCTCTTAAAACGATGAAGGAAAACATCGTGAGGAGACCGGCATCTCCTAGAACCAAAAATTCGAAGACATGTGACATCTGCCAACCCACATTGGGCCCGCGTGGTGGATTACGGCCCACTCCCTCTCACCGAGAAAGGGCCTGTGTCCCAGCAGTGGGATCATTATAGGCTGATTATGTATGGTGCATTTACACGATTTTGGGCTATTTGCGTTTACTAAGCTATGTCTATTTAGTGAATAACGTGTACCTATTCATTGAAACACCACTTTGGGCAATGTAATATTATTAATATATTTTATCTTTATTTCATATCACGTCCATCGACGTAGTATCGAATTTCGACAAGCAAACATATGGCCAACATGACACTACGTCGTGAAACGATTGTCATTTAGTATGGAAAATTCTACTGTCGTAATGTGGTGTCAGGGTAAGAGCTCACTGTCAGCGAACGTGTTAATTACTCACTTTAGCAAGGTGCGTTATCTACTTTTCTTTCGACTACCAATCTACCTATAGAGATAAAATATACCTACCTACTCAAAATAAAAACTCAAGGTAGGTAATGAAAACAAAGCTTTTTAATTCATCTTCTCCTCAAACATTTACAACTTAGAATTATTAAACTACTTGACCGTCACTGGAAGCTTTATTATGAGATGGCATTTCCGTTTCACATCGATTTCTTTTTCCAGTTTTCGTACTTTTATCCCCTCTATACTTCCGGCTCAGTGGCGCCACCTGGTGGTTGCGGGTAGTTTTTTTGGTTCTTGTAAAAAGTATCACGCCATTTTGTTCATTGGCTTTTTATTCTCCGTCGAAGCAACCCTTTGTTCTCATATTATTACATTCGCAAAATATTATATTCGCAAAATATTATATTGTCGAATTATTATATTCTCAAAATATTAGAAGTACAATCAAACACAGTGAAAAATAAAAATGAATTTATTTAAATCAAAATCTCTTTATTCCAATACCTAGGCATCATGGAAACACTTTCGAACGTAATACAATATTAAAATAAAAATGAATTGCAGTATCATACAGTATTGCAAAATTATTTGCATTTATCATTAATAAAATTGTATTTGTTGTTAAAAACTTTTTCCCAAGAAGTGCTTTTCAAATATTTTTGGAATGGGTTCAAAATTTTCGCACACTTCTTTTTTGCACTCCTCCATTGCCATATCAATTATATTTCTTTCAAAATCAACGCTGCAACTATGTTTGGGCTGTCTAACGACTTTCTTATCCAAACTTAATGTAATCGAAGTCTTGCACTCCCTTTGGTTGCAACATCTCCAGTTGGTTTGTACCATTTTTATTTTTCATGAAGAAGTTGTATTTGTAACCGTTGTATACCAGAAAAACAGACTTGCCTTTTTGACTCGTTATAAACTCGGCTTCACTATCTTCAGACATTTTTATTTTAATATTTATTTATCAGAATGCAAAATTTATTCCCAATAAATATTTTTCACAATGTCACATTATACATCAAAAACAATTGATAAATAAAAACTGACACTAGTACAAACATAGGTTTTTCATTGTAATCTGACAGGAACTACTAGCAAAGAGTTTATCTGATTAATGCAGATAATATTATATTAATGCATATCTTTAGGATTACCTACTACTGGGTGATATAAAATCATTAGTTAGATTTATTTTACAGAAGGTAGGTAAACCTTAAAAAAGGGGTTGTAGGTTTGATTCCCATCCGAGACAAATATATGTGATGAATTGATGATACAGTGATCGGAATAGGCTGAGTATATTTACATAAACTTCGGAGAACAGAAACAGAAAGTGGAGACTTCCTTACGACGACATTTTTTTCCCGGAATTCGGGAAAAATCTTAAATAAGTTGAAAATAAGCTTTATTTAATATGGGTAAAGGCTATTTTTAACTAAACTTGCGTTGCAAGTTTACCAAATTTTCGGGACGTGGATTTTAGTGACGAGGGTTGTTCAAATCAAGAACATCAAAATATAAGTTTAGATTTCACTTTTGACATTGATACTAAGGGGCTGACTCCGCGAGCGAGAGAATCGCGGCGATATTATCGTCGTGCCACGTATTTCTATACAGTCTCTTAGAACGTGTCTCCACACGGCGATATCATCGCGGCGAAAATTTGATGGCACGGCGAGACTATCGCCGCGATTCTCTCGCTCGTGGAGACAGCCCCTAAGCTTAAAGAACCACTAGTTCCAAAAACCCCCGATAGTTTTTTGAATTAATGCTCAATCTCAACATTTTAATTCTTAATAATTATTATTTTTCTCAAATTTATTCAATGTTTCTCAATATTTTATTCTTATCCTGTCTACACTATTTGCAATATGAATCTCTTGACATGTTAATTTTATTTTTTTCCTTCACTTTTTATATTTTGTATTCATTAGTCATTTACTTTGTCTATTTTTATCGTGTTTACTCCTAGTTATATGTGCATGCTGTGGTCTCCTGTAATTGAAGGAGCACACGTAAAAGAACCTTTTGTATTACTGTAATTTATATTGTGTATGTGTATCCTTTGTTGGAGATCCTTAATAAATAAATAAATAAATAAAGAAATTGGTAGATATCCAGCGCTTTGGTAGTACTTCTTGGTCAGAAGTGAGATACGCCGATACGCAAAAATTGTATAATCATACTCCTGGCTTATAGACCTGGAAACGAATGAGGAGGTACTTACAGCCTTAACCTACTGCATATTAAAACAAAGACAATCATTGCAGATGAGTATTCGTAATCTTCTTTCATGGGCACAGAATACAGACTGTATCAATTTTGATAATTTAAATGGAAAGATTGAAGAATTATTTTAGAAGGGTGAATTTCATAAAATATCCTCAGACCTTTTGCAATTAGCCTGCGGCCATAGAGCCGAATGTATTAAAATGCGTAGAGAAAGTATAAAGCCGGGTCCAGACATGTATCATTTGCCCGATCCGATCACCGTATCCGTATCGTCGACGCGTATCATGATCGCATAATAATATGTGGACGGGTAATGATACGCGTATCATGATACGCGATCTCGATACGCCGCGCCGTTATGATAGATACGGCCCGTCCCATGTCGTGTCGGTTTTTGTCCGATCATCAAAGGTGATACAGATACGGACGTGGCTCAGTCTGGACGCGTCCACAGAGTACTATAATAATACGGCAGAAGAGAGACCTCTCTGTGATCTTTTATGCATGACAGTTTTAAGCGCCCTCTGTATTTCTGAACAACACACTAATCCCTAAGTACTCAGGTATGGATTACTTCCAGAGATATTTTCGATACCTGCAATGAACACCTGTGCCAATTTCAAAAAGCTTTTGGAATTTGGAATACCTGTTTTATTTCCCAAAACAGTTTTTTGAAATTAGCATGGGTTTTTGTTCATTGCTGGCATCTATTCATTTATATTTCAGACGTACAACTAGTTTGTTTTAAATGGATACTAAAAGTAGTATATGAAGAAAATAGCTTACTACAGATATTGGTGTGTATCGTCAAGGTATAAAAACAATATGTTGAATATTGGAATAAAAGAAGCCAGCCATGAATTATATTTTATTTTCTATTTTTACACACAAATGCGCAGCGGTGTGGCGTCGTGTTGAATCTGATCGTGATGGAAACGCACACAAAACAAAATAGCGTCTTTTTTCGCGAATTAGGTACAATTTCTTCACACGGCAGGAAAAAATAAAGTAATGGTTTTTAGGTAATACTCTTGGTATCAGGACGGAGGAGTAATCACTCAACGTCTGATAAACAGAAAACACTCGGAAAACCACGAATTACACACAAAATATTATGAGGAAGCAAAAACAGGCGCAAACGCACGTTCCCGGTTCCTGTCAAGTGTGTTCACCACAGACTAAACAGAGACTAATCAAATCAGGACTATAATAATATGGGTTTAATTATATTATTTATATGTAATCTAAAACATGCTATACCTATTTTATCAGTAATTAATTAATTTCTGTTTTAAAAAACCATGCTATTATTGTTTTATTATGATAGTAGTGACATCTATCGGCACTTTTTGATACTTCTGTATAATTACTTCCTAGTTCAGTCATATAGATGGCTCTACGTTCTTCGAAAAGAGCGATCTTCTAAGTGTACCCCCCCTGGACGCGTCACTCGCGAGTCGCGACGCTCGGTCGGTTGCACGTGCGCATCATTTTCAGTCCTTGCCGTGAAGTAAAAACAATGAATTGGAATAATGAAAATGTTATTAAATTTATCGAGGCCTATAAAGAAAAGCAAGTTTTATGGGACCCCAGCCACAAAAGCTATTACAACAGGATGTTTGCCACCATCGTTTCTGTTTTGGTTTTGAGGTTAGAATATTGTGAATGACAATAAAACAGGCACATGAAATTGCTAAATTCTCGTACATTTCAACCAACTGCGACGACATGTTTGATCGAGAGCAGAAACCTGAACTGGGCAATTTGATACGCGATCATGACTATTGTGAAGATACGGATACGGAGCAAATCGGAGGCGTCCACAACTTGATACGGGGCTTGATACAATACGCAGAAACGGATACGGTGATAGGATCGGGCAAATAATACATGTCTGGACCCGGCTTAACGAGTCATGTTAGAGATCCCCTAGTGCATTCCTGAATAAAATACCTCCTTCAAGTACAGACGCCAGCACATCAACCTACTACAATCTGTCAAATTTCTTTAATAGATTTTCAACTTTATCACTGAAGCATAAGGTTCAAAGTTGATTGGGAAAATGTGACAGTTAGGTGTAGGTTGATGTGCTGGCGTCTGTACTTACATATTTAATGTCGAGCCCTTCACCTCTACTCTAGAGAAGGCTGGCGGGATCCGTAAGGCTTTTTGGCCCCCAAAAACTGAAAGGTCTTCACAAAAGCCACACAAACCACTAGGTTTGTGTGGCTTTTGTGTTGTTTTGTGAAGCCGCCCCTCGCGGGGGAAAGGCGCACGAAAACCGACAGTTCCATCGCCTGGAACTCATTTTAACGAACCAGGATCGCATATGCATACCTGTCATATATACCCTCGCGGGGTGAATACCATAATCAGTGCCAAGGTGCCAACATACACATCACTCTTTCAGAGGTAACTCCTCGAGTAATCAAGGTGATCACTTCAATACTCATTTCAAGTTCATTTCGAAACCGAGGCTCGCGGCCCGAACGTGGAAGTACACGAGGACGTGCAAACTCCTCAAAAAGTTCCAGGGGAAAAAGGTATAAATAATGACATGACACCGTTTCGGGCGGGTCGGTTGATACAGTACCAAACACAATGGGCGGAAATGGGAGCAACAGAAATAGTTCTAAAATTAATTCAAGGGTATCGCATACCTTTCTTTCAAAAGCTCCCACTTGTCTATCCAGATGTAACGAAGGGACCTTTTCAAACTCCTATTTCAGAACAAATGTCTTCAATTGTAGACGAAATGAAACAGCAGGGAATTCTAAAGAAAGCGCTACCCTCGCCAAGCTTCATTTCCCCTTAATTTACCCGCAACCACCAGGTGGCCCGGACGGCGCGTACGTGTTCCACGCGCGCCTCAAAAAGATGTCAGCAAAAAGGAAGGGGCCTGCCAGGGCCGAAGCCTGCCGGGGGTGCGGGATTGTCCGAAAGGGTTACCGCTACCCCGGAACATAAAGGGCTAAGGAAGGAACACGGATGGGTTTTAGTCAGTAAGAGTCTGACACTCCCTTCCGCTCCACCCAGAGCGGGAGGGGTCATTTGATGATTTCCCATCCATAAAAAAAAACACCAGGTGGCGCCACTGAGCCGGAAGTATAGAGGGGATAAAAGTACGAAAACTGGAAAAAAATCGACGGGAAACTGAAATGCCATCTCATAATAAAGCTTCCAGTGAGGTAAGTATTTTATGAGTTTTATTTCATGTAAAACGCTGCTATAATGTGCAGTTATTAAAAGCGAAATTTGCACTTTTACTTGGAACACTTATTCTAGTATTTGTTGGTTTATTTGTGAATAATAATTATTATCATCAGAATCAGACGATACAGGTAGACGCTGGCTCAATTTCAAATAATTTCCATGAGAAGTAGGTAAACGAACGTCATGGTGATGTTGATCGGTGCAAATGAATTGATTCTTTATTCAGCCGATTTTTATTTTCAGCCAGTATCTTTTTGATCTAATGCATACATTTTATATTAAACTTAATGGGAGACATTAAATCTCTGTGGTTTTATATCTAAATAAAAAAAAACCGTGCAACAATGAGATTTCATACTTATAATTATAACATTTCTGCACTGTTTTGGTTCGAACGCAAAAAAATACGTTCTTTGTGATCTGTTTTGTAGTGATTAATGATAATAACATTACCACAGATTACTGACATTAAGTTACTACGTAGTTGAAAAAAAAGTTAATTGTAGCATTATGAACTATGTCCGTCTATTATGCCCATAAGGAGTAGTTTAATTAATTCTTTTGTTTTTGTTTTCGGGGTGACAAATCCTCATGGATGTCCTCCACCCAGGGGCGGGCGGAGGGGTCTTTCAGATTCTTACTGATTAAAAACCACCTCGGTGTTCCATCTCACACCTACGCCGGGGGTCGCGGGAACGTACGATCCTTCCGCAACCCCCGACTAATGCCGGGCCTCCTCGGGTCAGGGGGGAGTGAGGTGTTTGACTCCTCCCGCGACGTCTAAGAGGAGCGCGCGTGGAACACTACGCGCCTCCACCTCGAGTCCTGATGTGTCGGGGGCGCCGGACGTCCCCGAGTCCGTCGCCCCTGGACCCGTTTAGGGGGGTTGGAAGAGGGCGTTGTCCGCCCTCCGCCGTCGCTCGGTGCGCCTGCTGCGGGCCGGGTGAGTGGACGAGATTTCCCTCTCCCTTTCCGCAGCCTCCTTCTGCGAGACGACTGTTTAGCAGAAGGAAACCACCGCGTCCCAGGACTCTTCGCTCCCGGCCATCGACTCGACTACGGCCGGCAGCGACAGGTCACTGCCTACTTCTGAGATGAGGGCACGGCGCGGTTCCTCTCAAGCGACACACTCTGCCAGCGTATGCCACGCCGTATCCTCCCGGCGGCAGTCGACGCAGTGGTGATACCGGGCGTCTCAGGTACTTCCCGAAGCAACTATGCCCCGAGAGCACCTGCCTAACCCGAAACGACAGGGAGCCGTGCCTCCTCAAGTTTAATTAATCTTAAGGCAGCATGTCTAACATGCTATCGCTTAACACGTTCGCTGACAGTGAGCTCTTACCCTGACACCACATTACGACAGTAGAATTTTCCATACTAAATGACAATCGTTTCACGACGTAGTGTCATGTTGGCCATATGTTTGCCTGTCGAAATTCGATACTACGTCGATGGACGTGATATGAAATAATGATAAAATATAATAATATTACATTGCCCAAAGTGGTGTTTCAATGAATAGGTACACGTTATTCATTAAATAGACATAGCTTAGTAAACGCAAACATCCCAAAATCGTGTAAATGCACCATACATAATCAGCCTATAATGTTCCCACTGCTGGGACACAGGCCCTTTCTCGGTGAGAGGGAGTGGACCGTAATCCACCACGCGGGCCCAATGCGGGTTGGCAGATGTCACATGTCTTCGAATTTTTGGTTCTAGGAGATGCCAGTTTCCTCACGATGTTTTCCTTCACCGTTTTGAGAACAGTGGTGATGAAATAATTTACACAAAGTAAAGCGCTTGTCTGGGTTCGAACCTACGACCTACATCTCGTAAGTCTCGGTTGATACCACTTGGCCACCACTGCTCTCAAATGCACCATAATCACGGTATTTTAAAACAAATAAACGCACAAAATATCTGTTTTTATAAATTTACTTACGGTTTGAGCGATGTAAACATGTGGTTGTTCACAAAATGGCACCGGCCGCACTGATTGTTCGAGTAACAAGGCGCGCGCTTACGCCGGTCGACGTAGTACTCGTTTACGAACGGTTTAAGTGTGTGTGTGAGCGACTGAGATAGCAATATGAAACTACCTACAAAATACTCGTGTTACGGCAGTAAGAAATATGAATTTGCTCACAATATGACAGTGGATACTGCTCTTCATAATACTTATATGAAAAATTATCGTCCGACGACGTACTGCCAATACTCTTAAAAATAAGTAGCCCGTCCTTCGACGTACTGTCATAACGCACTATTTCAATTTCCCGCCTAACAACGTACTGTCAGCGAACGTGTTAATGTATGAAAGAAAAGAGTAATAGATTTCTTGTGGTCAATATTAATTTTTGTGTCGAGGAAAAACAACGCGAAGGAGCGAAATAATATTTAAGTTTTAGGTGTCATTTTCACTAATGCATGCTCTTTTACCCCGGAATGTTTTTAAGTTCGTAGGTACTTACCTTATCATCATCAGATAGTTTGATATTTACGATTTTGTTGTCTCCGTAGTTCGACTGCTGCTGAATTCTGAGCTTTACACCTTTGAAGGTATCTGGCTCATATTCATCTACCATCAGCGGAAACACTTTGGACTTCAACCCTGCCTGAAAATTAGATTTAGATACGTAGATACTAAATTTGAAGTTTGCATTTTATGGCAATTCTGTTGGCCAACGTTGACCTTACCGATACCTTGCATACAGCCTTACAGGCCACACCAACGGTTAACGCCGATTTATTGCGATGACGGACGTTAATCGTAGGTTCAGCTTATAGATTGTAAGGCCCGTTTAAAACCAATTAAAGCAACCCGTTTAAAACGAAAAAAACCGAAATAAGCCATTTTTTTCGATTTAAAACGGTTGGGGTTGATGACTATGTTTTTCTTAATTATAACTACTTACCTATAGTCCATTTACTATAGCATTAGACAAAAGTTAAAAAAGGCTCTTATTGGGGCACACTTTGTAATAAAAGTACAACAAACATTATTACAGTCAAGATTGATGTAGAGTTAACTATCATCAATTTAAATAACAGCAGGTACTTATTTAACCACTAAAAACGTTGTTTTAGTTTCTCACATTTGTGGGAGTTTTTAATTTATGGAATAAGTGATTTTAAATATTTTTTTTCAAAATAATAACAACGTTGCAGGGTGCCTAAAGATGCAGCACGCCGTGATAAATGGGTGGAAATCATTGGGATCGTCAAAAATAAATAATGACATATAATATAAGCACTAAAGGGTACTCTTTCTAACACACAGGATATTTCGTAAAGAAAAAAATAAAAATAAAATATTGCGTAGCATTTTTTTTTTATCTTTCAATGCCTCCTCTATGTTAGTTTTAACTCTATGTAAAGCATAATGTCATTATGACAAATTATACGTATTTTTTGACACCAAATTCAAAATCAAAAACGTAAGCGTTCCGCGGTAATCAGGTAAGCATTGGCGTATATAGGGGTCCCGTGCCCACCATAGAATCGTCTCAGGCCCACCCTAGGATGTTTGGGGACCTATTCGAAATACTAACCTACATAATATAACTTCACACAAAAGCAATCAAATAAATAATCTACCACCAAGACCAACACACACTTATTATTATTATCACCTACCTACATAATGTTTTGTGGTGATTCAAAAATAACTAAATGGAATGTATTATAAATAATACATACAGAACTCGAGCAACGTTATTTTTGGAATCATTTAAATAATTAAATCTACTACGAGTAATAAGCAACGAAATAAGCTAGAGTATTATTATGATTAGACGGCCCGAGGACAAACGCATCGGCAATCGGCCATACAGGCGACGGCAGGGGTTGTGCAGGTCGTTGGAAGGATCCGGCGTCTGAGTCTCGAGGTGGCTTTGCACAAAGAGGCCCTCTATTTCCATGGGCCTCGGAACAAGCCACCACGCGATTTACACATAGTGGTATGAGGCGTCCGCATCGATTTCGAGTCGACGATGAAGTACCTAGAACTTGGTGGGACTTCGGGCCGCACATTCAGCGGCTGGTCCCCAGGTTGATGAGCGTTGCAGCTGCTCTTGCGCGACTGCTACCAAATTGGGGGGGTCCAACGCCTCCTGCTGGAGACTGTACGTGGGGTTTGTGCGGTCCATAGCCCTGTATGGGGCGCCCGTGTGGGCGGACATTCTGACGGCCCGCAACATTGCAATATTGCGAAGGCCGCAAAGAGCGATGGCTGTTAGGGTGATAAGAGGATACCGTACGATCTCCTACGAGGCAGCAACTCTCCTGGTCGGACAACGCCCTGGGATCTGGACGCGAAAATCCGTGCGTCGAAGTCCACCTTTCACCAGCGATATAGGGACGCAAGGATTTGCGAAGCTTGCGCGTGGTCAGCCTCCGGTTTCTTGGGAATTCGATCTACGAAGGACTGAGCTCCGTCAGATCCTAGTGGCTGAATGAAGGGAGCGACTTGGGCAACCCGGGTGGGGGTTCGCCACAATAGTGGCGGTAAGGCCTGTTATGGAAGAATGGCTGGAGAGGCAGCATGGCGCCCTGAGTTTCCGGCTGACACAGGTGCTTACTGGACATGGATGCTTCGGGAAATACCTGCGTCGCATAGGTCGGGAGCGGACGCCTGCTTGTCATCACTGTGTGGACTGCCACGAGGACATGCCACAACATACGTTGGAAGAGTACAGCTTGGGCCCAACAGCGCTGTGCCCTCGTCGCGACACTTGGTGCGGGTGATCTGTCATTTTCGGTGGTGGTTCAGTCCATGGTCGGAAGCGAAAACGCGTGGGATGCTGTGGCCTATTTTGCGAAGAGTTGATGCATGCAAAGGAGGCGGCGGAGACGGAGAGAGAGCATACCTCTCATTCCACCCGCACCCCCGCACCAGAAGAGCAGCCGGGCGTCGAAGGGTGCTTAACGATTTCCGGCCACCATAAGAAGAGGCCTGCGGGCGGCGAAATTGGGGCCATGTCGTCGCTCGAGCAGTCGGGTTCAAAGAAGTGGCACGCAATGATGGGGTTTTAGTCGGCAGGAGTCCGACATCATAACCCTTGGTTCTTCGCGGACGGAGGGTAAAAAAAAAAGGTTAGGGGGGGGGGGGCCTGACCCCTAACCCTTTTTTTTTTCACTAGAGGTGACGATTTTGTGGAGACCTTCACCACACAATTCTCACCAACCTATAGATAACTTCGGAATCATGATGCGACAATTTTTTTGACCTTGGTGACTATTTATGACTATTACTTGACTATTTTTGGCGTTCTCAAAATTGATTTTTTGTGGAAGCATTGTGTGGTGAAGGACACGAAGTTATATTTGGTTGGGCACTCACATTTTCGCCAAGGCTGACGACACCATCAATGTACACATCCACAGCAGCTTCAGGGGTGTTGAAAGGGTCCATGATATACATGCCTTTCCATTCTGCATTCTGTTAACAGAGTGTATTATTTAATTAAGTCTTAAACTTTTTTTTGTGGTACCTACCCTAACCTAACTACTCTCGAAATAGTGTACCTTCATATAGTCAGAAAAGAACATTTTAATTTGGCAGGCTACCGAACCACATTTGCCAAAAAATTGCACAGCATAGCTATTCACAACCATACGACAGGCTATCGTACCTATAAAAAATTACACATTTTGATAACCTGATTTGACTTGCCCCAGACAGCAAATAGCTGTTGGAAGAATAGCAGGCGTCTATTTGATTTAAACTGACAAAATTATCGGGTTTTGGACTTGTGAACAGCGTTTAGAAGCCTACCTACGATAACATTGATTGATGTTCGATACGATACGGAAGCGTATCGAGTATTTGTGAATAGCTATGCAAGTAAGTAATTGCCACATTTGCGCGCCCGGTTTCAAAGACAGTTGCAGCAAAAACGGCCTTTGATTGTGCTTGCATTGATTTCTTCGGGTCACAATATCTGGAACGTTAACCGCAGTGCGACCTAGCTCACCTAGCACTGAAGCAGCGCTTACACGCACAATTATTACAACGCGTAACAATTGTACTAGGTACCGCCCTAACTGCTATGACATAAAAGTGCAGTCAATATGAAATTGTGCGGTTGAACTGAGCAACCGAGTCGCCTGGCAGCGCGAACGATAAAGGTACCTAGTTACCTACCCCGTGAATCACGTAGGTACGTAATTTACGGGTTAGGCAGGTACCTATATTAATAGCCAAATTGACATGGTGATATATCATTGACCATAACTATTACACTCTGATTTAGATTAAATATTTAAACATACTTGTTCAACAGAGAGTCCAAGTGCAGCACAAAATATCTCTTTCAGAAGGCTTTCGTACGTATCAGTCGTCCGAATAAAGGTTAGAGAGCTTGGACTATGAAGGACACAGAACTCTCCGTCAGCATTGGTGCCTAAAATTAATAACAATATTTAGACTGGGCCCACAGTGCGTAGGTACCTAACGCGGTTGCGGTGACAGATGCGATGAAGTATCAAGCATAACACTTAATAATAATAATAACCCCACCGCCGTATCTCTACGTTGACGTCGTGGTGGGGTTTGCGCGCTCCGAACTGTAGGTCCGTGCAGGTAAAGTTTTCTTTCCTGAAACAAGTCTAGGGTGAGGAGCCAGAGCAAGAGAGATACAGATACCCGCAGGGCAGCATGTGGTGTGGCGTTGTGCAGTAGTGACTGTGACCCCACGGAGTCTATCTTCCGGGAGAAGTCTTGTTCCTCGCCTCTGGCTTGCCTTTATTGGCCGGCTGGAGTGAACAATGACGAGGAACAGCAGCCTAATTGCGTAAAACATTTTCGACAAATGATGAGCTCCCACCTCTTTCTAGTCTTTATTAGCCGGCTTGAGTGGAGATTGGCAAGAGCAAACGTGCTCGGAGGAAGGAAGTATTCCAGTAAGATGCTGGTAGGGATCATGACCGTACTTCCGGGATTGTCCTGATAGCCGTGGAATACCTCTCCACTCCTCATAAGCACCTTAGGACAAGTTGCCCCCTTGTCGCTACGCCACTACGTGCTAGCGACCGCTTTCGGGAGTCCATTATTGAGTGTACAAGTCACCCCCCGCCATTTTATTTGTAATTTATGTAAAACATTGGTCAGGCAGGCCGCAGGGGCTATAGACTTTCCATAGTCCTAAATAACCAGTTTTAGCCACCCAAACCCATAATCCAATATCTTTGTTTCCATATACTGCAATAGTCCTGCACCAACCGCCCAGCCGGGGGTTGTCCTTGGGTGCACATGCGTAGTGCGAACAGGGATAATCGTCGGTCGGTGGCTCATTTAATTAAAAACGTCTAACGGGCCTCTGCGGGTTGGTTTTGGCCCCTCGTACGCCTTCCCAAGGTCCGAGACCCCAAGGTCCGAGACCCCAGGGTCCCGAGAAATATAAAAGACGTAAATAATAATAACTCCACCGCCGTATTTCTACGTTGACGTCGTGGTGGGGGTTGCGCGTTCCGAACTCTATGCCTGTACCGGTAGAGTTTACCTTGCCGAAACAGGTCTAGGTTGAGGAGCCAGACCAATATAGATACAGAAACCCGCAGGGCAGCATGTGGCGTGCTGTTGGGCAGTAGTGACCCCACGGACCCTATCTCCCGGAAGTAGTCTTGTTCCTCACCTCTGGCTTGCCTTAATTGGCCCACAGGAGTGAACACTGACGAGGAACAGAGCTCCCACCTCTTTCTTGCCTTTATTGGCCGGCTTGAGTGGAGATTCGTAAGACCAAACGTGCTCGGGGGAAGGAAGTATTCCAGTAATTGCTCGTAGGGATCTTCACCAGCTTCCGGGATCTGGAATTGTTCTGAAAGCCGTGGAAAACCTCTCCACTCCTTAAGCTCCTCAGGAAATGTTGCTCCCTTGTCGCTACGTCAGTATGTGGTTGCGACCGTTTCTGTTGGCCCATTATTGAGTGTGCAAGTCACCCCTGCCGTTTTATCCGTGTACCTATACAGGGTGTTACGGAAAGGGTATATCAATACAAAC
This sequence comes from Amphipoea oculea, assembly GCA_945859645.1. Taxonomy (NCBI): domain Eukaryota; kingdom Metazoa; phylum Arthropoda; class Insecta; order Lepidoptera; family Noctuidae; genus Amphipoea; species Amphipoea oculea. Next base: position 10,657,380 of record OX243872.1, read on the forward strand.
GGGTTGAAGAGTGTATCTGGTCTAGAATCTCTGTACAAAATTTCAGCTCAAAAGCAGTAACTTTAAAAATGCTTAATATATTTTTATTTCGATAGTTTATTAAATTGAAATCATAACAAACGTGTCACTGCACTACGAGGGTCATTATCCATTATCTGTAGTGTGTCTGTTCGCCTAGTACACGCACATCACGCCGCCGCGCGCCAGTGCAGCGCCGTGATGTCGAAATAAAAAAATATTAAGCATTTTCAAAGTTAATGCTTTTGAGCTGAAATTTTGTACAGCGATTCTAGACCAGATACACTCTTCAACCCGTTTGTATTGATATACCCTTTCCGTAACACCCTGTATAATATAAAACATTGATCAGGCAGGGGCCATAGACCATAGTTAATCTCTTTGGCCTATAATATGTAATTAGATTCTCTGTTTATATAAGATCAATGTATTTATTTAACATAATTATTTAGAAAACGTCGTTTGCGTCCGTACGTAAAAGTGAAACACTATGGAAACAAACGGCGATAGCTCGTACTGTTGACCCAGCCATAAGCCTAATAAAAGAGTACATTAAAAGAAAATACTTGCCAATAAGTGCTAGAACAAGAATAATCCAAGATAGAACCATTTCGTTCGTAAGTTGAAAAGCTCCCGTATTATTATTATACTCTTTGCTGAAAAGCGATAGCTGAATGCATAATAATAATAATTCCTGTCAAAGATACGTTATAAATATTCTTGATGTTCGATATTTAAACATCATAGATTTTTGTGAGGCCACTTTAGTTTATAATATTCAAGTTCCGTTCTTTGTCATGGAATTAGTATGTACTTTATGGACGGAAACAGCCTATCCTCGATGCATCCTGTTTACTGGTGAAGTGTCAAATGAAAGGCCGTGGTGGATGATCAGTCAAATCAGTCTATCGCAGTCCATTGCTAGACAATAGTCGTAGGCATAACATAGGCCTCTCCCAAGCAGCGCCACACCGTCTCTCGAAACACTACAAACATAAACAAACCCCCTAAGCTTTTTCGTATGCGTCAGTAAATATAACACAACTGTAGACAGGGCGCAGATTCACACAATACTCACTGAGGTATCTTGAACCCGTTTGAAAGGTGCAGGCTATTTTAAAAGTCATTCGAGGTATACAATACAGTACCGCAAAACGGGGCTACTTTGAATTCCAAGGTTACTTTGACAGACATTGTAGCTACTTTGACAGAGCGCCAAAATCGGTTTTCACGTGTGCTCAGCAAGTGTGCGTGACCTCGAGTAATATTGCGCGAGGCGCGGGGTGTGGGAAACGCGTCATAGCGTTGTGATCGGCCTTGTCAAAATAACCCTGGAAGTCAAAGTAGCCCCGTTTTACTTTATGCTTGGGAACAAGCTCATCCCAAGCAAATTTGGCCAGTCACAGATGCTGCATGATAATTTTGGCTTCGACTACGACTAGGTAATGGGATCAAAGATCTGCGACAAGATTTACAAGATATGACGTTTAAGTAGTCTTGTCAGTAGAGTTTAAGTTTAGAGAAAAAGACAAATGTATCACTTATCCTCTTCCAAAGAAGGCCCCAACTGCGCGCTGTTGCTCGTGTCAATAACAGCAGAAACTTCCTATAATCCTGTTCAACAGCACATGCGTGTGTACGACAAGTACACCCTTTGCCGCCGCCCGCAGAAATTTCCGTAGATTGTATTTTGCTGACCGAAGAACTGGGGGCTTACTACAATTTCCAGTCAGATCAAAAGCAGGCCTACTTCTGCTCTGCTAATGATCGTACTATGAGAGTAATAAAAGTGAACGACTATTGAACGAAGTTCATTGAAGTTGACTGGTAACATGGACTATTATAAGTCCATGGACCAAACTGAGCCAATCCGAACCTTTTTCGTAGTGGGACAACTATATTCGGTTCGGCCGTGTGTCGGATCGTTCCAATCATTCGAATGTGTCACTTCGGAGTATATACACCCAGGTCAGTGGTTTGGAGTCTAAATTCTCCAAATCAGTCCAATAAGTCCACGTCTAAACTTTGGACCACCATGGACTTATTGGACTGATTGTAGTGTTGTCGTGTCAATTGTAGTTTAGTTAGTATAGAATTAGAAAGTACTATTGGCATAGAGAAATATATATTAGTTCAGTGAGAATCCGCAATAATAGAACGCCAGGCAGGGTCTTTTCCGTTTGGTTCCGGTAGGGACCACGGACCATTTAAGGATATAAAAGACTCGTTCGGAGATGCCATTCAAAAGTGTAAAAAACTACAGAACGTGACTTTAAACTGTGTACGAATTCAATGGTGGCGCAAAAGTATGAAATCATATGAAATTATAAAATGACTAAAATCGCATTATTGTACTAGTCTTTGTTTATTTAAATATAACTTAATGGTGACATATTTCTATACTGAAGCCTTAGAAACTAACGATTTGTCCTAAATTAACATGTATATTTTTTTAATATTGCACAAAGTGCACAGGGTACAAAAAAGATGGAGGAATAACCCAAAATACCTGTTTTTGATGAAAATTATTTAATTTACTCGACCACAAGCCAACATTCTGGAACTCTGACTTTTGGCTAAGCTGGATAATAAGCTATTTAGTATTACAAAAAATCTAGAAAAGCGTCTAAATTTTCTACGAAAAAACTATTTAAAGGGGTTTGAAGATTTTTGTATGGAGGGTGGCCCTAACGTCGCCCGCCATTTTGATTTTTTTCAGAATCGCGGTGCATAACGAAAGTTATATATTTAGATAGAGGACACTAATACAAACAAAAATGTAATATAGATAACATAATTTCGTTAGATATTTGTATTTCGGTGAATAACTCCTAAACCTAACGCGGTTTCGGAGTTATTCACCAAAATACAAGTCAAAAACTGAACCTTTAATTTCTTCAAAGTTCAGACTTCGACTTATACCTATTTCAAGGATTTTTATTCATCGATTAATCGATTATGACCTGAGTCACTACAACATGCATTGTCGCTTCTGGGGGTCTACTCCCTAAGTCCGTCAACGAAGTAACGAGCCCATCCGACAGTAGTCCGATACGTCGGACTGAACTATAGATGTAAGGCCGGTTTAAAACCAATTAAACCAACCCGTTTAAAACGAAAAAAAAAAACGTTTAACCGAAATAAACCATTTTTTTCGATTTAAAACGGTTGGTGTTGATGACTATGTTTTTCTTAATTATAACTAGGTACCTACATTTCTTGATTTTGCCGAGGTAGGGATATGACGGAGTACCTACAGATGTGAAACAACAGCGATCCTCCGCGACTCTCAGTCTCAAAGCCATTTTTATATTTTGTACACAGTGTGTTTTACTGATTGTATGTTAAAAAGCCCGGCTGCCCCATTTCAAAACCTAGTAAGGGACACTTTTTACAAAAATCGTTTTTTTTACATAAATACTTTTTAAAGGCTGACCTTATTATGTTTATGCGCTCTCCTGTAAAATTTCGTTTTAGGTCCTTACTAGGTTTTGAAATGAGGCAGCCGAGCCCATTAAATGATTATTTAAAGAAGTGACTTTAAAAAAGTTCATAAACTTTGTCAGCCGGGAAGTTTTCTATATTCTAATTAGCTTTTCATTCCATGGTTAACCCTATTTTAGAGAGCTCAACGCTACCAGCCGCAGCGGCCCGCTACCAGTAAAGTTATTCATAATAACCGCTTGCGTGCTTGCTTGAGTACGATTAGGAGCAACGTTACAAAATTATTTGTACGTAACGTGTTCCTCCTGACCACTGACCTCTAACGGCCTGGCTGGTCACGACCATGCCGCTATCAGCGGCAGCTTAGCGCGGGGCGGTGAGCGGTAAAAACAAATATACGAAAATGTATGAACCATGCCACGGCGGATCGCTCGCAGCGTCAAAGGACATTGCCCATTTTGTTAGGAGTTTTGGGCCTTTGGGCCCCTAAAAACTTCGCATGTCACGGTGGTTGTAACTTGGTTTTGTAGACCTGGAATTACCTTTTCATATCCTGAAATCGATTTTCAATTATTCCCCCTAGTTTAAGAGAAATCTTATTTTTTCGGGTGATGAAATTGAGGTTATAAAACAAGTTTGTTTTTTGTTTTAAACATAAGTTTTGAAATTAAAATAATAATAATAATGTTTATGTATTAATATTGATTCCAGAATTTAGAAAACACTACATAACTTCTTCTTTTGCTAGATATTATGTAGGTTAAACCCAATTCGGTACGGGTTTGAGCACGCTCAAATCGATAATATCGATTACAGTCCTAACTCGGAACGCACCCCATGTTAGATCTGTCTAAGTGTGACCATGTTAAATATTTTGGTAATCGATTTACCCAATCGATTTGTTATAAATAATATTATTTACATAATTAAAAAGATAATTATAATCTCTATTTAGGTATGTATGGGAGGTACTAACCTGAGTACTAACCACAATAATGTCTATGGTACTAACTTTTGTTTTTTAAGAAACTAATCAGGTATGAATGTAGCGAAATATTTCTAACAGTAGGAAATACCATGAAACATACGATAATATTTTTTTTAAGTTTATTTACTATTTTTATTTTCTTTATTTGAGCCCGCCTGTCGTCTACTTCGCGCCTAATCAGTTACATGAGAGTGTTAGCTAGATTACGACGGGAGAAAAGCTATTGTAGCCTATCTCCGGTCATTTTAGTCAGAGGATTAGTAAAATATCGATATTTTTAATCGATTACAATTATTTAATTGACATAGTATAGTCTGTCGTCTGGCAACATTCAGGTTAAGTTTTAATGGCGGAACTGATATAAATTCAATAAAATAAATATATGTGTCCGGTGAGGACCTGCGTCAGGCGATAGGTGAGGACGCCGTGACGCCTCTCTAGCCACTCCTCAAAGAGGGGTCTTATCGCCACTATCGTGGCGTGCCCTGCGCTGGGTTGCAAAAGTCGCTCCTTCCATGCCACCATGAGATCGCGCCGGAGGTCTGTCCGCTCCGCCGCGACTTGCCGCGGAAGCGGAGTTTCCCCCCGGCGTAGTGCCTCCGCGCGCCACTCATACAGGCGCGCGAGGACTATCGCCTCCAGATCCCATGGCGGCAGCCCGGCAAGGAGGCTTGCCGCCTCGCCCGAGATCGCGCGGTACCCCCCGGATCAGCCTTACGGCTACCACCTTTTGGGACGCGTTCAGATAAAAAAAAAAAAAAAAAAAAAAAAAAGTTTCTTTATTAACTTCAGTTGTACAAAAACACTCATCGAAACACTATGCAGCGTTACAACAAAGGAAAAGAGTGGTTTCGATGAACTCTGGCACCCAATGTAAGATTTAACTTGTGTTTAGGGTGCCAGCGTCCTCGCCTATAATTTGCAACATATAAACTGTAGTTGTATGACGAGCACAGTACATTATTATACTATAACTACTTACAAATTTAAATACATAACCGTGGCCTATTTAAGTACCTCTGTATGTGTATTAAAAAAAGAGATAAATGTGGTGAAAACTTGGGTTCATGTTATCCTGTACAAATATATAACCTACATAGGACCTACGTTCATGATACAAATATGTTATTGTCTGTTTATATATAATTAAAAATAAATTACTTAATTAACTACATTAGGTTAAGCGATTGATACATGTAGCAAATCCTCAGTCTTATCGTAACTCAATGTCAATAGCCACTTTGTTACCTTGGTCTTACATTCATTGAAACACATGGGAGCGATAGTGCAAAGTCTATTTATTTTATTATATAAATGGTTAGACAGAATATCATAATGACGCTGGGCATGGGCCGTTCTACATCCACGAGTTGAGCATACTTCGTAGTATCTACGCTTTTTAGCGTCTTTCGGATTGTATACCACAGAGGGATGTTTGCGCAAAATAGTGCCAAGAACAAAGAGCTGTCTCACAGTAAGGACCTGACATTCGGTGTAGAGAGCCGAGGTGGGATATCTAAATGGCTTCGAGGTCATTACCTTGAGGACAGCTCTCTGCGCTCGTTCCAGAGGCAGAAGGATTGTCTTGGGAGCCCCCCCCCACACTGTGATACAGTAGTTTAATATGCTTTGACAGAGGGCATAATAAACAGTTTTGATAGTACTAAAGTCCGCAGAGTGCCTTAGTTTTTTAAAAATAAATATACACTTGCGGACTCGCGATATGAGATTGCTAAGGTGAATTTTCCAACTCAAAGAACTATCTACATGCACTCCGAGATACTTAACAGAGTCACACCTAGTAAGTTGCGAGCAGCCGCATTGTGAAGAGGATAGACCAAGTGAGCAAGTATGGGCTCTAAGTGCCATTGAATCAGGTGGAGGGAGGTTGGTGGATATTAAGGAGAAAGGTAAGTATACTGTTTTCTTAAGATTTAAGGTTAGAATGTTATTTGACAGCCATTTCATCACTGAGTTTAGAGCAAGTTCCGCGTATTTTACTGTTTCAGGCCAGTCGCTACCATGAAGAAGTAAGGCCGTATCATCTGCGTAAGTATAAATTGAACAGTTCGTTAGAGTCATTTTACATAAGTTATTTATATAAATAATAAACAGGGTAGGACCCAAAATTGAGCCCTGAGGAACGCCGAAACTCAATGATATAGTGTCACTAATAACGTCATTTATTTTGACGCATTGGCTTCTATCACACAGGTAATCCCGGAAAATTTTTAAGGTATGTCTGCGAATACCAGTAGCTTCCAACTTGGATAGGAGGTGGGGAACAGACACCGTGTCGAATGCCTTGGAAAGATCGAGGAAAATAGCCAAGCATTTCATTTTGCTATCTAGTTTAGATACTACTCGATCTACCAAGGCAGCAATAGCATTTTCAGTTGACCTGCCACCTCTAAAACCATACTGGTTGTCACTTAATAAATTGTATGACTCAAGATAGTCTACCAACCGTTTATTAAGTATCTTTTCCAAAATTTTAGAGATAGCAGGTAAGACTGAGATCGGTCTATAGTTATCTACACTGTGTCTGTCCCCACTCTTGAAAATTGGATGAACGACAGCCCTTTTAAAAACCCTAGGAAAGCAACCCATGGAAATAGAGCGATTGCAGATATGGGTGATGGCTGGGACAATCGCGGGCATACATGATTTTAACAGTCTGGATGATATGCCATCCCAACCCACCGCCGCATCTGTTCGTAATCCAATAATTATATTTGAGACCTCTACTTCATCAGTGGGGAGAAGCACCAGCGAGTTAGAAGGCAGCGCATCGAGATAATGCTCCGGGGTATACGACGTGGATGAGAATTTGTCAGCCAAGTTCTTGCCAACATTGGCAAAAAACTCGTTAACTTTGTTGACCGAAGACTTTTCATCCGAAGACATCCTTAGAAGCTCGTTAGGGGATTCCGCATTACGGCTAGTTCCAGTGATATTTTTAATGATCTTCCAAGTTGCTTTAGGGTTGTTCTTCGCCATTTGAAACTCCGTCCCCTCATATGCATGTTTTAAATTTTTGAGAAGCTTGTTACAAAAATTACGGTATCGCTTATACGTGACCATGAGAATGTAATTTTCAGGATCTGCCATTAGGGTTTGAGCCATGTTGTCTCTATTACGGATACACCGTAGTAGACCATTGGTAATCCAAGGTTTCAGGATTCTGCGTTTCGAAGACATGTACACTAATTTGGAATGATTATCGATGACAGAGCTAATAGAGGAAACAAGAGACTCGGCGGCTTTATTTGCGTCTTGAATGGTCAGTATTTCACTAAAGTCCATTGATAAGATTTCAGTAGTTGCAGCTGTATAATTAACGACTATGCGATTACCTTTGGGGGTAGGGAGTTGCTTTACATTTTGAATGCTTATAAACGTAGGTCTATGATCAGTAATGTAAGTGTCAAAAACTAGAGTTGTATTTTTAAGATCAGATCTTAAAATTACGTGATCAATACAAGAGTTAATACGGGTTGGGAATTGATGTGTGGGGAGGAGACCATGTGAAGCAATAAGGTTGAGGTACTGATTTGCTTGTTGGGAGATAGCATTCGGAGTGATGTCAATGTTGATGTCACCCATTATCACTAAGTTTTTTTGGACTGCCGAGTGAGTAAGGACAGTGTCTAAATTATCGATAAAATTATCAAGATTTCTTGTGGACGGAGAGCGATATATCGCTAAGAGTAAGATATTATGAGATTTTATATTACAGATCAAACAGCTTGCACCAGATATAGAAGGTTCGGAAACGATATGAGGTAATTCTGATTTTACATATATTACAACACCATCGTTCTGATTGATAGGATTAGTCGTGTGATAAGAAATATACCCATCCAGTGGTGGAACTGTTGACCCCATCAACCAGCACTCCGATAGAATTAAAACATCACATGATATTTCTATCCTAGCCAGGAGCACAAGAAAACTATCAAAATTACAATTCACACTGCGTATATTAAGGTGTATGATATTAAGCGACTTACTATTGTTGTTTATAAAACGACTACATGACTCCGGTACACAGATATGTGAATCACCCATACCAAAAGATTCAATATCATTTAGATTGTCAGAGTCGAATATTGATGTTTGATGTTAAGTGCATATAGATTGCAACCATGGTTATGATGCGGATTATGTCTAATTTAGTTCTGTCTACATTTAAACATTCAGTATTGTAGGTTGCAGGTATAAGACATATACATAATATAATCGATAGGATGTACATAAACGCTGGTATGATAAGAGTTGTGAGCATGTGATAACAAGTTTTCAAATTATTATAATTTGTACTGGGTCTAAAAAGGTACGATAAATAATACATAGGCTGATTTATACAGTATACACTATGAAAAGTTGATAATCTCAATATTATTTTTATAAACAGGTAACAAGTTGTACTTATAAAGTGGTAAAAAACAGGTTGGTAAGAGGCTAGTAGTGCTCGAATTTTTAAATAAAACTGTAAGTTACTAAAATGTTTCAAAAGCATGCAATAATAATAAAAATAATAATAAAAACAATGAAAAAGAGATGCCTTGCGTTTTTCAAGCAGGGATGAGCAGTTTTTTAAGACAAGAGGTTGAGTTGATAATAACGGAGTCCATTCCTTCACGTTCACGAATAAAAATCTTTCCATTTTGGGACCAACAAAATTTATATTTGTTTGTAGATAGTGGGCGGCTCGTCGCCGCAGAGAACGCGCCCACACCGGGGCCCCGTATAGGGCCATGGACCGCACGACACCCGCGTAAAGCCTCCGGCAGGAGGTGTCTGGCCCCCTCAGGTTGAGCAAGAGCCGCTTGAAGGCGGCCCCGGTCCTTTCCAGTCTGGGGGCCAAACGTCGGAAGTGTTCGAAGTAAATAGTCCTGACACGGCACCAAAACTAGGAGCCCATTGGTTGTCATTCTCCTTTCCAACGCACCTGCACCCTAATTGCGTAACACACTATCAGTCGGAATCAGAATCATTTTGAAGCAAATTGCTAATCCATTGCTTTATAAGTTCGAAAAATTTGTCTGCTCAACACGTAAATAACGCAATGCATGTTGTTGAACTGTCAAAATGAAACCGATTCCGATTGATAAAGTGTTACGCAATTGCCCCGCTGGTGCATTCGAAATCGCACTTTACCAATACGCTCACAAGAGCGCAATTCTCAAGCGTCAGGGTTGTACAAGCAAAGTAAAATAAATAACAACATAATTTTAAAGAATCATTTATTGTATTTACAATTGTTTAACTAGTAGTGTGTAGTGTAGTGTTGTATGTATTTCTTACAATCTCTGTACCTATCATTAAACTTCAGTGTTGCGAAATTCGAAATCGAACAAACAATTTTAAAAGATTATAGCCCTGACGCACCACATGTTCAGCGCGCTTGGGACGACGTCACGTCGAAGGTGTACAGATGTTGGTGGGTTCCTCGGGGGCTGATTTAGCCAGACTCAGGGCTGTGTCGCAGCCGGAATCGGGGGCATGGTTACACGCGCTTCCTTCGTCTCACCTGGGCACGTTGCTCGATGACGACTCTTTGCGTGTGGCGGTGGTCTTCCGCCTGGGCTGCAAGGTGTGTGAACCCCACTGATGCACTTGCGGTTCCATGGTGGAGGCCGATGGCCATCACGCTTTGAGTTGTCGTCGTTGCTCGGGGAGGTTTCCGCGTCACCATGCGCTCAATGATATTGTGCGGAGGGCTTTTGTGTCGGCAGATGTCCCCTGTGTGCTGGAGCCTCCGGGTCTGTGCAGGACTGACGGCAGGAGGCTGGACGGGCTGACCCTGGTGCCTTGGAGGAACGGCAAGTGCCTTATATGGAACGCAACTTGCGTCAGTACTGTTACCGCCAGCCACCTTGGTCGCACCGTCCTCTCACCGTCAGCAGCAGCGGAAGATGCCGCTGAGAGAAAGAGGGTGAAGTACGCACCGTTGATGGACCGTTACCATTTTGTGCCCATTTCTGTCGAGACCATGGGTGCTTGGGGCTCTGAGGCCAGGAAGCTCATGAGTGAGATAGGGCACAAGCTTCGGGAAAAAACGGGTGACTCCCGCTCCGGCTCGTTCTTGGTGCAAAGGTTAGCCATTGCCTTTCAACGTGGCAATGCAGCAAGTGTTTTGGGCACCTTTGCGCCGGGAACAGTTAGGGGCGGTTATTTGACTAATTTAGACGTGTTTATGAATTTATTGTAAATTAATGACAATTGTTTAAATTTAATATACTTAAGTGTTTAAAAAAAAAGATTATAGTAAAATATTATATTAGAAGGCATGGTCGGCGTTATCGCAAGATGGCGCATGTCATGACGTCATCTATGATGATTCACGGGATGTCGTTATCGCGCTCACGTTAATTCGGTACGGGTTTAAGCACGCTCAAATCGATTATATCGATTACATTCCTAACTCGGAACGCACCCCAAAAGTCGTGGTTGGGCGGTAACAAACAAGTACGCTGGACTAAAAATATACTATACGAAATGACATTTGTTTATTGTGCCGATTCAAAGCACCCAGCTCGAGCGTTGGAAATATTATTGACACACTGTTGCAAACGGTCTTCGTGTTGTTTTAGCACGTCTACGACGTCGTATCGTGTTTATGTGTGGGAGCCCTCAGATGATTTCGATCTAAATCGTGGAATAAGACTTTTGTATATTTTGTGTTTACTACGACATATTTATATAAAACATTTTCATCATGAGAGTATACGTATTTTGTAAGACTCAATATCAAAATATTAGTTCCACGGACGCGGAAGTTCACGCTGTTATCAGCGCCTAAATGGCGAAAATCAAATGTCTTCGTTTTTTCATCGATAGTATGATATGATGTCCAACGTACTTGTTTAATATAGGTCAGTGTTCCTGACGCATTCATTTTTCACCAGAGCCCTGATTCACAACATACGACAGGCTATCGTATCGAAAACCTGACATTTCGATGACCTGATTTGACTTCCCCTCAACAGCAAATAGCTGTTGGAAGAAAAGCGGGCGTCTATTTGATTACTGACAACATTTTCGGGTTTTGGACTTGTGAACAGCATTGCATGCAAAATATTGTACCTAAACATTTTAAAAGAGTAACGGTGGAGTTTCTTGCCCGTTCTTCTCCATACGAAAACTACCTTTTGGAATGGGCGACTAGAATCAATTCTATCTACTTATATATATAAAAATGAAACCCGTTTTCCGTTGTCACGACATAACATGAAAACGGCTGGACCGATTTCGATGAAATTTGGTATAGAGATAGTTTGAGTCCCGGGAAAGGACATAGGATAGTTTTTATCCCGATATTCCCACGGGATCGACATTTACGCGGGTGAAACCGCGGGGCGCAGCTAGTTTTAAGATAATTTTTGACGTTCAAAAGTGCCTTTTATGTGCCTATTTGAAATAAATGCTTTGACTTTGACTTTGACATTGAGAAGACTCCTACGATAACAATGATTAATGTTCGATACGATACGGAAGCATATCGAGTGTTTGTGAATAAGGGGGCAGAGCGGTATTGAATTATCCCCGACGATACCCATCTCTATGTGGTTTTAATTTTTAATTATACCGTGTAGTACTTACTATTTCCATCTGTGACTGCTCCGTGTTTATCTGTGGTGGTGTGGTGACATTAAATTTTTTCCTATATCGCCTATCGGTGACATTTTGTTGTATGGTATGGAGTATGGAATCGTGGGATTTTTACTAAGTAGTCGGATACAATCATAATTTACTGGGTTATTGTGGCGGCTCCTACTAATTAAGTACTCAATTAAAGCTACAGAAGATTCTTATAATTAAAGTTTAAAAATAATATAGAGGTATTCTACAATATTATGAGTGAAGAAATAAGGAATGATGCCAGGCGCAAAGTAACTTCTGTCGGCAACTCTTGGATAGTATGCAAATCTAAATCACATCCAGGACATGTATACTATTTTAACAGTTTAACTGGGGAAACTGCGTGGAATTTAAGTGATGCAGAGGTAATTAAAATTTAATTAGCTAAGTACATGGTATTCATTTTTAATTCGAATCCGTTAATGTAACCATTTCGATGTATGGTATTTGAAAAACCGCCCCTAAGACGACCCACTGACCGAAACTTCATAATAATATCTACATTACAATATAGGTAGTAATTCCATCATTTATTTGTTTATTTGCATCTGATCATTAACCTTTTGAACGCCAGAGTATAAACGTATCGCCGTACCCCTCACGCCAGGCCACTTTAACAAAACAACACACACACTTATAACAACAAATTTCTCGATATTGGTTGTTTATATATATTAGTTTCATGTAATACAATATAGATGGAAGCTTAAACTTTTAAATTATATAAATAAAAACACACAAAAGTAATGATTAAATTGTTTATTTCATAATATGGTGCGACCCGTGCGACGTTTATTTTGTCATATATTTGTGACGTTGGCGTTCAGGGTAAGATTTCGTTTGTCACATATATGTGACAATGGCATTCAAAAGGTTAAAATTAGAGACCACCCCAGACAATGAAGTAAATACCCATAAGTTTGTTAGTTTTACATAGTAAGTACTAATTGAATATGAAGACATGGAACATCTCACTTATAGGATTATCCAATCAATATTAGTATAATGAAAATTAAAACAGATTCGCACACCACACTATTATGATACATCTCATAAGACGATTTAGACCTAATCTCATCACAAACTTAACCCATACTAAATTACCCCTCTCAAAAATTTTAGTATGATTCAGACAGACCTGACAAGGTATTTTTACCCAACTGTGGTGAAGCCCAAACTAGACAAAATCAAGCTGGTAGCTAATTTAATTTATATTTTAAATATTTTTTTATGACATTATTTTTACATTCTGTGACTACAGTAACTCAGACACTTGTTAAAATTATATGAAAATTATCTACTTTTACAATATTTGTAAATATGTGAGCACCATGTATCTATCACATACTTAATTGATCTACCTGTCATTGCTTTATTTTTAATAATTTTTACCTTTTGTAGGTAGACTAATATTTTATTTTAGGTGCATCGTTTTCACATATAATTATATAATTTCATATATAATTATATAATGAATGTATACAAAAACCTTGTAAAACATTTTAAAAGAGTAAGGGTGGAGTTTCTTGCCCATTATTCTCCATACAAAAACTACCTTTTGGAAGGGGCAACTAGAATCAATTTCGTTTTAATGTAAGTTTTGACATTCAAAAGTGCCTTTAATGTGCCTATTTGAAATAAATGATTTGACTTTGAGTTTGCCCAAAAGGTTGGTTATGTGTTTGACCTGTATGTATGTCCATCTTTTTGTTCCCTCGTAACTTCTAAACAAATGAACGGATTTGGATAAATCATGTTTTTAGATTTGTCTTAGTAGCGCGAGTGTCACTAACTACATTAAAATAAACAACAAAGCAAAATGGCGGATTTGGGGTGCCATATTGTGGAGTTCGAAATTTTTTTATCTTCTAATACCATCGAGTGGAATATCAAAATGAACAGTTATAGAGATATCAATTGCCGTGACCCTAGCGCGCGGCTACAAATCGATAAAATACACAAAATAAGAAAATACAATAAATAAGGAGGAGCAATTGTTTTATCAACAAAAAAAATTGTCAAAAAGATTTTATCTCTATTTAATAATGGTTTTAGTTACAAGCAGTTATTAGGACGAAAATAAAGGGCCTGCGGACGGAGATGGGCCTGCGGACGGACAGTGGGCCTGCGGACAGAGAGTAATGGGTAGCTCACCGTCCGGTCAGGACCTGGCCCGTGCCGGACAGCGCGTACGTGTTCCACGCGCGTCTCAAAGAGATGTCAGCAAAAAGGAAGGGGCCTGCCAGGGCCGAAGCCTGCCAGGGGTGCGGGATTGTCCGAAAGGGTTACCGCTACCCTGGAACATAAAGGGCTAAGGCTGGTTTCACAGCTGTCTGGGAGACCCGTATGGGCCGACCGTACACGGGAGACCCGTACGGGTAGTACCCGCAGTGCTCTGAAACGATGATTCAGTACGATACGGTTGCTAGCAGGAGACAGATGCGCTGTACGGGCTCACCCCGGAGCGGGTCGTGTACGGATCAAGCCGCGTCGCACAGTGTTTTATGAACTAATATATGATCGCGTGACAACCCTAATGACGTAAAATACGGATGAAACTTAAAAATGTTGTGGTTTTTAGATTCCACGCAATTAGGATGTGCTATTTTTGTGGTATGTAGAGAAGATAAAGGGCATAATTTCAGTATAAATAACTTTTCCAAAAACGACGGAATTACCGAGAAAAAAAAAATTAAAAACTGAAAACCTCGTATAAGTCTGGATCTATCGAAGTTCCTAAGTTTATTTGTACTCTAAAATATGCAGCATATAAAAACGCCGTCGATGTTTCTAAGGTCATAATTGCGTATCATATTTAGTTTCAGAGAAATGTTTTTTTTTTTCTAAATACCCGGATGATAAAAGACGATTTTCAAAAAAATCAATCTTAAAAAACTAAACATGCTAGTGAAATGGGGATTCAAAATATTGCTTTTAAATAACTTAAACTGTCAGATTTTTACATAAAAAAGCAATGTCCGAAAAATGGTCTTCATTTAAAAACACTGTGCGTCGCTGTGAAACGATGTTCTAGCGCCTAACATGTGCTCCCGCTCCGGGCGCCCGTACTGACAGCCCGTACGGGTCTCCCGGATAGCTGTGAAGCCAGCCTAAGGAAGGAACACGGATGGGTTTTAGTCAGTAAGAGTCTGACACTCCCTTCCGCTCCACCCAGAGCGGGAGGGGTCATTTCATGATTTCCCATCCATAAAAAAAAAGGACGAAAATAGAACGAAAAAATCATGCATGTTCTC
Organism: Amphipoea oculea; assembly: GCA_945859645.1. Classification (NCBI taxonomy): domain Eukaryota; kingdom Metazoa; phylum Arthropoda; class Insecta; order Lepidoptera; family Noctuidae; genus Amphipoea; species Amphipoea oculea. Next base: position 10,672,731 of record OX243872.1, read on the forward strand.
TGTCGCAGAAATACGACACGAGCGGTAGGGGCACGGAAATATATATACGGTCAAAAGGTTAAAGGGCGATTACAAAAATGTATGCAACTTATATGTTTAAAAGTAATTCGAAGTGACATATCGTAAAAAACACGAACTAAATTGTCTGCGAAATCTTTCACATTTGTAAACTAAAAAGCTGAAAATAAAAAAAAAAATTAGTTAAAAAAAATTAAAAGATAAAAACAAGCCCATTTGAAATTAAATAAAAGTTGGAAGCAGGCGGGACCCATTTGATTTTGAAAATATAAAAAAGTAATTTAATAAAATTAGAACAACTTCAAAAAAAAATTAACTCAAAAATATGAAATAACTTCAATTTCGGAAGTCGGTGTCTTGCAATCTGTGTTTTAGTTTTTTGCCACTGACTTCCGAAATTAAAGTTATTTCATAATTTTGACTTAATTTCTTTTTGAAGTTGCCTTTATCAACTAACTAAACTGTGTGACACTTTCTCAGCAGGATCATCGCTTGTTTTCATACATTTGTTTAGAATACTTTTATTTAAGTGGGTGGGTACAGGCAGTAGTTGACTGTCTCGTTGGTCTAGTGGTCGCAAGCGCTACTGCTGAACATGGCTCTAGGTGCGATTATTGGGTCAGGCAAAGTGTTTCCATCTGAAACTTCTCAGTAGCAGTCTGGAGTCTGGATTTGTGTACCTGTTTATTATATAAGTAAGTGGTAAAAATGTATTTAAAAGATTATAATATAATAGGTGTTTTTTTACAGATTGAAAAAGCAAAACGTAGGACAAAACATCTTGAGCACCTACCCGGCGCTAAACCTACAAAATGTCCAGAACCGAAGGAAAAACCACCTAGTACTCCAAATAATTCAGAACCACCTCAGTCACTCTCTAGTGAAGAATTTGTAATTAATAGGAATTCAGAACAACAATCCTCAGATTTAACTTACTCAAATATTGTAAATAGCAACTCAACTTTATGTACTCCTTTTAACCAAATATCAGGGGTAATGCAGAGTACCCAGATTAATAATTCTGCTTCATTAGAACCTATATGTAATTTTAATTCATTTAATAATTCTTTAAGTACATATCATTTAGACACTACTCCTATGGTCTATAATCCCAAGATATGGGCTGTCCCTCATACACAGTCACTTTTCATTGCACCTGGGTTAACTACTGCAGCAAACCACAATTCAGGCCCTCTGATTGTTGCCTACAACCAAACTGTGTCACAGCCTGCAACAGGACTTGTTTTCAATACTTTTGATAATCCAACTCCGTCTGAATTAACTACAAGTAGTACACGGGCATTTTATTCAGGAGACTTTACTCATGACCAAGGTGCCAAACGCACCATAAATAAAAAAATTGGATTCACAAATAAAAATGATTTAAGGCAAAAGTTAACATTTAAGAAAAGATTTAATATGAAATCTAGTATTCCAGGAGGTATTTATTTTCTCTTTATTATAGCCTTAATAACATAATGCTAATAATGATCAATATTTTAATGATACTATTTATTTTTAGGATCTGGTTTTTCAAAAACGAATACAAAAAAAGCCAATTCTGCTGTTCCCATTGCTAATAAAGTTGAAGGAATTCATTCAAATGATTTGAGTACTGGAATGGTATGTAAGAGAATAGAAATTTAGGGTCGGGACACATTGATCGATGGCCTTTCGCACTTTGCCGATTGAAAAGGAGCACACATGCTCTCTTTTTGTTGTACTTTTTGGATGGACAAACCGCCGAACGCCGTTGATCGCCGCCGGAGCGCGTCTGTCGCCGTCGCGGTCGATGCGAAAGGATACGTACGTCGTTCCATACTTAGCTCTCTTTTTAGGGTTCCGTACCTCAAAAAGTAAAAACGGAACCCTTATTGTATGGATAAAACGTTGAACGCCGTCGATCATTGTGGCCCGATCCTTACTGTTGGATAACATAATCATTTTTAACACAGCTACTTATTTTTCAGGAGAGCAGATGTCTTGGGACACAATTGCATGAAACACCCTCTAAGATTGATGTGGGGCCTTTAAAAAGTCTGGCCCCCTCTGATTCCAATTCAGATGCTTGGTTTATTGTTGTTGACCTGGAAGTACTGCTACATGAATTTAAATTTCTAACTACATTAACAGATTCAGGTAAATAAATAAAAAACTTAGTAAGTAGTAAAGGTCACCTCAAACATGACGCTAAAAAAATAAGTAGCTGTTCTATACAGACTGGGCAGTAGGGGAAATCCGAAACCACAAGAGATGTGAGGAAACTGCCTTAGGAAACATTAGCTACGTTTCATTAAAAAAAATAAGCGTACTTATGTTTTCTTGGTGAAGTTCGAGTTGTGCATAATGACTAAAATAAGCGATTTGTTTTTAATGCCGTTCGCCTCTGTTTGATTTAAGTATGTATCGAATATTGTATCGGAAGAAAAAATCTGGACAGCAGAAGTGGGTCAAAGGACAATGAGTACCACCTCTCAATAGAAATAAGATACTCATCAATGAATAGGTATTTTTATACAGAACTAGCTTCAGCCCGCGACTTCGTTCGCGTGAAACTTCTTGTTTCCCCCGAACCACCCCGTCGTATCGCATCACCCGCCCGCGCTATCACTTAACGTTCTTTTTGACTTTTTTTTCTTTTTGCTTGGCTCCTAAAGGTCATAGCGTGATGTTAAATAGCCTATAGCCTTCCTCAAGAATTGGGCTATCAAATGCAAGAAGAATTTTTCAAATCCGACTGGTAGTTCCAGAGATTACCCCCTACGTACAAACTTACAAACAAATTTTACCTCTTTATAATATTAGTATAGATAAAACTTAGTATTACGACTAAGGTTAAAAGTCAGTACTTTCGGAGTTATAATACCTATTATTGCTTTTACTTGACCGGACGGCGAACTGTAGGAACTTGCGCTCACAGCATAATGTCTTTGATTTGGAGGAGTTGGGAGATATCAACCATTCGTGGCCCCCGCGGATTTTTTACATGATGTAATTGTCATTGATGTCCAGGACGAATATAAAAGTTTTTTGTTTTAAAGTGAAATACATGTATTATTATTTTATTACTATTCCACCTTATAAATATCCATAAAGAATATGTTACACTAAGACGACTTTAAAACGTCGTATCTCCGAAAGTACTAACATTTGACCATAGTTTTATTAGTAACTAATTTTCCGCTTAAAAGCCCTATACAACAGTATATCAAATGTTACTATTGAAGGGTGGGCCCAGACCCCATACACTTGTTTCCCATCCTCCTTTTATAAAATAATTTAGGTACTTATTGGTAAGTACCTCATGAAACAAATGCATCAATAAATGTTCAAGATGGTTTCCATTTTGCTTTATGCAGATTAAGAACATGCCTAGTGGTTCTAAACAAGGACAATGACAATTATTTTATCAGTTCTGCTGTCCAGATTTTTCTTTTTTTACAATGAAATAGAGCCCAATTTTTAACCGACTTCAAAAAAGGAGGTTCTGTATTCGACCCGTATGTATGTATGTTTCTACTAGCTGCGCCCCGCGGTTTCAACCGCATAAGTTTCGATCCCGTGGGAATATCGGGATAAAAAGTAGCCTATGTCCTTTCTCGGGACTCCGACTATCTCTATACCAAATTTCATCTAAATCGGTTCAGCGGTTTGAGCGTGAAGAAGTAACAAACATATAAACACACACACACACACACACTCACAAACTTTCGCCTTTATAATATTAGTGTGATGCCCGCGATTTTCTCAAAAACTCATGAACCGATTTTGATATTTCTTTCATTAATGTGATCTACATACTTTCAGGAAGGTTTTAGTATATAATACATTAGGTAATTATATGCATAAATGTACTGCATCTCCGGCATTTCTATGCGAATTTTGATGATTCTTCTAGCCGGTGTTTTCAATTCTTCAATGCACTAGTGTTAATTGAATTTGTGTGGGGTATTTACAACTAAAAAGTGAAAAATAGAAACCTTTTTGTACAAAAAAAACAACCGACTTCAAAAAAAACACTACAAACTGAAAAACAACTTTAATTTCGGAAGTCGGTGTCAAAAAAAAAGAAAATGCGGAACCAACGACACCGACTTCCGAAATTAAAGTTATTTTTCAGTTTGTAGTGTTTTTTTTTTGAAGTTGGTTGTTTTTAGTAATTCTTTATGGACAACTCGCATATCGATACCTTTAGGCTCAAAGGTTGTAACCACCATTTTGGCAAAAATGAGATAATAACACACATTTTGACATTTTTTAAATATATAATTAAACACGGCAATTTATAGTTCGTTTTTTAATCCCAGAGACTATCAGACATTTAAGTCTTTTGTGTTTTCGTTTTTAGGGTTCCGTAGTCAACTAGGAACCCTTATAGTTTCGCCATGTCTGTCTGTCCGTCCGTCTGTCCGTCCTCGCTTAAACTCTGTGACCGTTAGCACTAGAAAGCTGAAATTTGGTACCAATATGTATATCAATCACGCCGACAAAGTGGTAAAATAAAAATTGGAAAAGAATGTTTTATTAGGGTTGCCCCCCTATATGTAAAGTGGGAAGTGATTTTTTTTTTAATTTCAACCCTAACGTGTGATATATTGTTGGAAAGGTATTAAAAAATGAATAGGGGTTTACTAAAATAATTTTTTAATAATGTCAATAATTTCGGAAATAATCGCTCCAAAAGTAAAAAACAATGTGTGTCCCCTCTAACTTTTGAACCATAAGTTTAGAAAATATGAAAAAAATCTGAAAAGTAGAACTTTATAAGGACTTTCTAGGAAAATCATTTTGAACTTGATGGAAACAACAGTTTTTGTACAAAAAAGACAAAAAGTTGTACAAAATAATTTCTGGACTAAGTTTGTAGTATAATCGTATATGCAAGCATTTTTTTTAACTTCGTTTACATATTTTATTACTCTGAACGTATCTTTTCTCGCAATCCAAAATTACCACCGAAAACTTCTGGCACGTCTATGTATTAATTAGTAACCCGATTCCCCGAGAGATGGCGCTGTAGGTACTTATTACATTGGATCGGGTATTATCGAATTGTTCGGTTGGTCTCTCCTTGGCATTGGCGGTATCTTATAACTACATAAAACTTCTATCAGGAACATGCTATACTGCATGTTAACCGTCGTGGGTTTTTTCAAAAATTTTAATTTTGCTTTCTTAAATATTTTGTTACAGATGAAAAATGCTACCTTATGGTTCCAAAGCGGGTCATGGAAGAACTTAAAAGTTATGTTACTAGCACAGACAATATTCAAGCGAAACGTATTCTACGATTTTTATCCCAACAGATTGAGATTGGTCATGCATATATGGGTAAGATATTATATATGACTATTTCGTGATATATAAATCAACAGGGTTATATGAACTTAGGGGGTTGTATTGATGACTTTAATAATTATAATTCTGCAAATACATACTTCTTACGGTCGCGAAACATATACACCCTGAAAATGACCTGCAAATTAGAAAACCACCGTAAGAAGAAAATTCGCGGGCTACCCTGGTGCTTCCACCTTAAAGTGATATGATAGATTTAAGGCCATCGCTCACCTTTATAAAGGCTTAAAGTCCTAGCAAATCAAGTCAAAAAAAGGGTGATGAAAATCGTGTCGCGTGAGTGTGTGGCGTTGAGTTGCGATCTTGTGCAAGGGCCATTAGAATTGTCGGCATTAATTAAATCCCTTTTCTAAGATATTTCTACATTAGGAAATATCTAGGTACCTCTTTTTAACCGACTTCAAAAAAGGAGGTTCTGTATTCGACCCGTATGTATATGTTTGTATGTCCGTGATTTTCTCAAAAACTGATGAACCTATTTTGATAATTCTTTCACTAATGTGATCTACACTTTCAGGAAGGTTTTAGTATATAATAAATTAGGTAATGATTCTTATGTACGAAGTTATATGCATAAATGTACTGCATCTCCGGCATTTCTATGTGAATTTTGATGATTCTTGTAGTCGGTGTCTTCAATTCTTCAATGCACTAGTTTTAGTTGAATTTTTGTGGGGTAGGTAGGTACAACTACTAAGAAAAAAATAAAAACTTTTTTACAAAAAAAAAGCAACCAACTTCAAAAAAAAAACTGAAAAGTAATAAATAACTTTAATTTCGGAAGTCGGTGTCAAAAAACGAAAATGCGGAACCAACGACACCGACTTCCGAAATTAAAGTTATTTATCACATTGTAGTGTTTTTCTTTTGAAGTCGGTTGTTTTGTTTTACTTATAATAATATTATAAGTAAAAAGAGGTACCTAGGTATTTACGTGACTACGTGTGTTCCACCGTGGCGCCTAAACTACTCCATCCACTCTCATCAATGACGTATCAATCGATTCGTTATTATGGTACGGTTGACACGAATATTCCTGATGAGTAAAACCCCGTCGTCCACATTGTTGACGATCGGGAAAAAGTTCAAGAAAATCAATAACATCGCTGTCGTTAAAACTGTTAAAATCGGGGAAAAAAAATGTAAGTAAGTATAAAAGTATTATTAACATTACTTATTATTATTTACTGACTTACTGATTGTACAATAAAAGTCAAGTATTTTTATTTTGATGTAATTTTTTAACCGACGAAAAAACGGAGGAGGTTATCAATTCGACGCGTATATATTTTTTTTTTTTTATGTATGATCACGCATAACTTTTTACAGAGCAGTCCGATTTTGATAATTCTTTTTTGATTAGAAAGGATATACCCCAAAGGTGGTCCCATATAAATTTGGAAAAAAAATCCAACCCTAAGGGTAGGAAAACAGGGGATGATTGATAGTTCACTCACTGATTGTAATGTATGACCACGCATAACTTTTTACAGATTAGTCCGATTTTGATAATTCTTTTTTTAATGGATAGAACATACCTCGAAGTTGGCCCCATGTAAATTTGGAAAAAAAATCCTACCCTAAGGGTGGGAAAATAGGGGTGATTTGTTGTTCATTCACAGATTTTAATGCTGAGCTGTGTATTACAATTAAAATTAAAGGCCTATCTATGTTGGTATATAAAGCCTGTTTTTTTAAGTATTTTACTATACAAAAAATAACAGTTAAAGTAGGATTATATAACAGTTAATATCTAAAGTAAGGTAGGCAGCCATTTTAAAAGTAATCAAAAATTAAGCATGCAGTAATAAGTAAATTATAGCCTCAAAAAATTATAAAATAAAAACTTTTTAACAAAAAAATTAAACCTCCGAAAAAACTGAAAAGCAAAAAATAAAAACCTTTTTTATTTTACCTTAATAAATAAGTTCTTAAACTAATGCAAGTATACCTAAAAAATTTTGAGTCGGCGCCAAACAATCAATGAACAAAGATCACTAAATTACCTTAAATTTATAGAAATAGCCAAATCAAATTAATAATGCAACGTGAAATCTCCAGCGCTAAATATTAACATTCCAAACAAAAAATGCGCTCTCCGCACGACCACTCGCAACGATATTAAGTTGCTTGTTTGGCGCCGACTCAAAATTAGTTAGGTATACTTGCATTAGTTTAAGAACTTATTTATTAAGGTAAAATAAAAAAGGTTTTTATTTTTTGCTTTTCAGTTTTTTCGGAGGTTTAATTTTTTTGTTAAAAAGTTTTTTTGCTTTGAAAGTCGTAAGTTTATAACTAAGGCCCGGTTCAGATGGCTAAATTTTGACGCGCGTGTTTCGAATCGTGCGCCTAGACATCATGGTATTTACGTAAAACCGATCACATGAGCGCGGTAGATATAGATAACTCGTCAAAATGTAGGGAACAGCTGATTTTTTTTTCATGATTTCTTTTTTGGTCCCTTAGTAAAATTTGTTCATAATGATGAGTACTATGACCCCTTAAGAGGAAAACGGTGATTAAAAGTTCACCCTGTATATTGGTTTCCTATAATATTATGCATTCTCACATTAACCCCCAAAACAATAAAAAAATTTAAACCCGACTACGACAAAAACGGCAACTAAGGTATAAAAGAAGCATCGATATTTTATACATGCATGGTTAATGCGCATTTCAACGTACTCGGCACATTACCGATAACATCATAATATTATCTTTATAGAAATATATACTTCAACCTTTCAGCGGAAGAGCCATCTAAAGTGGAAGGTGATAGTATGGCAGAGGTCATATATACAACTTGCAAAGAACTATTGGCTATCAACTATCATTTGGTAAGTTAGAATATTATCGCTTTTAGTTTATACTATAACTAGCCTGCCCCGGTTCCGCTGCAGAGTCCAACACTACACAGACGCCCAAACTCACACGTGTGTGTGCAGCGTGGGCCGCGATACACATAGACACAGCGCTGTTACACAACACTATACCGCTCACGCACACATAGACACACGACTGCTCCTTAGCCCGGACCGTGAGCGGCTAGCTCTAGAAGCGCGAGCAACTCACCTATACTCTGTTGGAGCGTCGAGTCGTCACCTCTGTCGCTGGTCGTCCTCCGCCGGGCCTCCCGCAAGCAACTGGAGGTCTCACTTGGCGGGGACAGACCGCCAAGGTGTAGTGAAGATAGCGGCGCTGTGAATCAACGTCGTGGCGCGCCTACAGAAATACAACATGCAACCACTTACATGGGCACCCGTAACTCACGCGCGCCCAATAGACCACTTGCCATTGTCTGATGATGAGGGGCCTGTATTTACAAGCCACCGTATAGCCTTCCGCGGCGGGGGGGTTATGCCCTGTACCGCTCGCCACGCCCCCGATCTCACGAGTGCTGCTGAGTTCGGGCCGTGCCATCGTGCCTTTAGGGTTTAAAACACTGAACAAGGATTTTATAATGCTATGTATATTTAAGTTGCCTTTTTACGTCATTTACGGGCGGAGATACGACTACTGAAACCAAAAGAAATAGCTAAATAAAAATATTGTTTGTTTTAGATTCTTCTTACTAACGATAATGAGTTATTGACTAAAGGTTCCACAAATATAAATATGTTTAGTGTCGATGAAATTAAAAACTTTTTAATGGAAATCTCAAATAAACAACTGGTATCGTCTGGTCCTAAGAAGCCGTTTATGTCAAATGACCTCATTAATAAAATCAAAATTACTGTGCCAAATGATGCCCCACAAAATATAGACTCAACTGCTCCTGTAAGGGATATTCAAAGTGATGACCACATTGATAATAATCCAGTTACACCACCTAAACAAAATAAAACTCCAAATAACACAGAACAATTGACAATATTCAAACATACAGTAGATGCTGGTATTCAAACTGATTTAGAAGACATCAATGCTAGTATCAGTATGACGAATGTGGTAGAAAAAGAACTCCTAAATGCAGATTCAGACCTCCCTCCTCAAAGGCCTCCTGTGTCTTTAATATCGAATAATCCCGATAAAAAGAGAGAAATAAAGCTGAAGCGCAGTACATCGCATCAGCCACCAATAATTTTCCAAAGTGAAAAGAAGCAATTTAAATGGCGTCGAAGAACATATACATCTCTTCAAACCAATGAAGAAATCCCATCTCATAATTACCAAAATATGAATAAAAAAAACGAAGAATCTCTACAAACTAATACGTTAAATAATGAGATATCCAAACTTTCAGACAAAACATTGAATAATAATGTTACATTAGGACGTATTGAAAATAAAATCTTAGATGATAGTTTCGAAAGTAGGGAGTCAAGTATTTACGCTGAACCAGAGAATTCCACCATCAAAGAAAACGTTACCATTGAGGAAACTTCCACATCCGGCATAATATCTAATACTGAAAGCAATGTTGATGCTGACAGCACTTACAGCAACTCGACTAACTCGATAAATCAACAGTTGGTTTGCAATGGACAATCCAATAAAGCCATGTATGAAGTTGACAGTATTACCATGGAACAGTATTTGAAAACGAAATGCGACGAGTGGATTTCAAGATTTATGCAGATAATGGAAGAGGTTTTGACTCAGGTGCTACAACAAGACCCACCGTTTACACATAATGCTATGCCGCCCCCTTGGACATTACATGAGGCAGCGCAATGCGTTGCTATGAAATTTTTTGGTCATCAAAGTATTATGACAGCAGCTAATAAATTATCAACCATACTCTTTCAAGTTAGTGACGCTAAAGGTAATGAGTTTTTCCTCTATATGAGTTCAATCTAATTGCCGATATCTTTTTAGACTTAAAATTTAATTTACAGGTCAAATAACTATGAACATGACACCATATCAATATATGCAAATGTATAGTTACGGCGTACATTTGCTTGCTGCAATAATGGTAAGTTTACTAATATAATAGTAGTTTTCAGTTTAACTACATTTTTTAAAGTTTAAAATAAAAGTAAGATTTAAATGTAGTCAGGGAAATTAATTGTTAAACAATCCAAAAACCTACTACTACCAACTTAAATTGTCCGTATAATGTAAATGACAACTGGCATTCGTTGTCAGATGTATGAAATGGCTCTAACACAGCAAATTGACGAAGAGTGTCCATTGGCTTATCAACTAGTTTCTCTTATTAGACATGGATAAACAAGAGTTTTATACATACTTGGGACTGATTTTTCCGACGTCAGGTATCTTTTTCTGTAGAATAAAATTGACAGTTTTTGTGTAGAAAAACGTAAGAATCTAAAATTATATATTCTTTGGAGAAAGATAACTGACTGACTAATCTGGCTTTGGAAAAATCAGCCCTTGAATGAATTCTATATTCTTAGGAGGTGACAACCAGTTGTGAAGATATACAAATCGCAGTGGAATCATTAAATAAACTATTACATGATATAAGAAATCCGAACACGGACAGCAGTGCCAGCGATGTTTTTAGCGAGAATAAACTCAACAATGTGTCAAACAATGAAGTGTCAGCTTATTCAGGTAACTACTACAACGTACTTTGCATCTATAAGCAAGTGAATCCCGATAAGTCTCGCCCTCGCTTAACATAATTTTTAACCGACTTCCAAAAAGAGAGGAGGTTATTTGTTCGAATCTATGTATTTTTTTGTATGTTCACCGATTTCTCCGTCAATTGTGGATCAATATTGAAAATTATTTTTTTGTTTGAAAAGGTATCCTAATAAACGGTAGTAATCTGATGAGAGGATCCCATGGAAATCGAGGATAATCCTTAAATTTTATAGGCACATCAATAGCGATTTGGGTATTTTTTAAAGTAACTCGTGCATTTGCTCTCGGTAATCATCATTTGGTAAAGTGGAACTGATGATGAAGACCACAGGTGGCCACCAGAACTATACTCATACTCAGCATATAATGTTCCCACTGCTGGGACACAGGCCTCCTCGCTGTGAGAGGGGGTGGGCCGTAATCTACCACGCAGGCCCAGTGCGGGTTGGTAGATGTTATATGTCTTCGAGTTTTTGGTTCTAGGACATGCCGGTTTCATCGCAATGTTTTCCTTCACCATTTTGAAAGCAGTGGTGATGATATAATTTATACAAAGTAAAGCGCTTGACTGCTCTAAGTCGCGGCCGTGCCCACTTGGCCACCACTGCTCCGCCATTGGAACTATTCAATCCATACTAATATTATTATAATAAATTCGAAAGTAACTCTGTCTGTCTGTATGCTACCTTTTCACGCCTAAACCGCTGCACCGATTTATATGAAATTTAGTATAGAGATAGCTTGAGTTCCGAGAAAGGACATAGGATACTTTTATCCCGATATTCCCACGGGATCAAGACATGCGGGTGAAACCGCGGGGCGCAGCTAGTGATAAATATTTCATGGGCTGCGATTAGATTACTTTAATATGGTTGCTTAGCAATTTATACTCTTCACAATGCGTATGGTGAAGTGGAGCTGATGGTGACTTCGCCATCAACTCCAGTTCTACTGGTTTTTACCAGGAGAACTCCTCAACAATTAACGTCCCAACATCGGAAAAAGCAATATTTTGTAATAGGTGATGAGCAGTTGACATTAGGGCACAGAATACTTAATAGTACTACGTACAGAAAGGACACTCCCTTCCCCGCGCTCATATCAGATACCGCACCTCACCCCGCACTTCGAGGTATTCGTCGCCGACTCTTTAGCAAGGGCACTCGCGAACCGCAGCGCTGTACTGCTGACACGAACACACAATTTTGCGATTTAAAAGTTTTATTTGAGTTTTAATCACGATGGTTGGATATTGTGATGCTTTTCCGAATTTATATGCATAAATATACTGCATCTCCGGCATTTCTATGCGAATTTTCTTCTAGTTGGTGTCTTCAACTCTTCAATTCTTCAATACACCTTAGTTTGTGCACCACTTGGTTGCAATTGTATATGTATTGTTTTTAATGGATAAGGTATACCTTAGGTGTGGTTCCATATAAATTTGATTAACTTTGCTGGGGTAGTTTTTGAGTTAGCTTCAATAATACGATTTTTTGCACTGAGTTTATATCGATACTGATGTTTTAATAACTTCCTGACACTGACCGTATCGAGTACCTGACGCGCCTTTCTCATTCGTATGAGCTGCCCAGCCACAGCGCTGCTGTTGCGCGGTTGATTGCAGCCCATGAACCTATACAACTTTGCAGATGTGCCGGATAACAGTGACGAGACTTCATTACATGAACAAGAAATGTTACCTGACTGCAGTCACGCGAAAGAAGTACCTAAAGACAAAAAATGTATATCTTCCGAAGTAAGTAAATAAATAAAAAACAAAAATAAAGAGTATTCTATTCTAAGTACCTACTATAAATGAGTGATCTTAAACAAAAAAAACAATAACAAAATCATGACAAAACCTGTAATCCCCGTAGGGTTAGCAGTCCCACGGATTTGCGGGTTGCGTAGGACGCGGGTATAAACAACTAACGCGCATCTGACCAAAGTCTTATCGTCGCCGTCGTTTCCATCATCTCGCTATTTCCAATTTTTGCAACTCCGAATAGTATTGTTCGCGCCGTTTTGTAATAACGCATTTACACATTCGTGTTCGCCATTCGCCTCGTTACTCGACGAAGTATTCGACGAAACATTCGTATAATGTGCCGTCGCGAACTACTGTTCACACATTCGCGGGGTGAATTATTTTGACATTCGCTCACGAACATGGAGGACGTGAAAATAATGGCGGCATGCGCGCTACATCTATTGAGTTTATACAATTATTTAGTTATGCATCGTTTATCTTTTGTCTGTTTTTATGATTCCGATGTTTTGGGTTCCAAATGAGCTCTTCCTTTTGATAATGTTCTAGGAATTCTAAAATTCGCACTTCACTCCACTCCATTGTATCTACACGTCCTATTGGGTTGGGCGCTAGCTTTCAACTGAATGCAGGCGAATGTGTAAACAGTAAGTTCGTGTTCGCCATTCGTGCCCTTTGATTCGCGTCCGGAAAACCGCTCCCAACGCAAGCGCGCCAATTGCGAGGCGAATAGCGAGCGCACTGTTTACATATGCGTGTTCGTTATTCGCCTCGCCATTCGCCTCGCGATTCGCACGAATGTGTAAATGCGGTATTAGACACTCATGGTTGGAAGAGAGATGTCACTACTATGAAGAATCTAGCGCGCCGCTAGTTTATTTAAAGGCGGCGCACGCTCAAAAAAAAAGTTAGTCTACATTACCGCATCGCTAATAACTTATTACTCGCCAATTGACACGCGTCAACTTTCGCCTCGAGTACGCGAGACTCACCAAAAATCAAAATTAAACACCCCGCATTTTTAAATAAAAAATAATTACCCGCATTTATAGTCCACCGCGCGACCAAGTATTGCATCCAACTTTCCTGATTGTTTATTTTTATTTTATTTTAGGAGGAGTTACAGAAACCCGTTAAATTTATTCGGAATATTGATATTCCAATTTCAATATTTAAAAATTTGGGCCTTCAAAGAATCTCGCAAGTACAATCTCGTGAAGAACAAAATTTAACTCATTCACAAATAAGAGAAGGAGACAACCCACAAAATGCTAATGAGACTACTGAAAAAGGGACTGACAGCGATGTACCACCTTACGAACCAACTATTATAAGAAAATTCAGTAAATTTCCAAAGTTAGAAGAAAAACTAAAATCCAATTACAACTTAAAAGTTTATGAAAATCAAGATTTTGATTTAGATTACAATGAGAGCTATGATGAATATATAACAGAAGATTACTGTTCGGACGATGAGAACTACAACGAGCAGCGTCTTGATGCGAATGACAACCAAACTGATAAGGTAGCAGATGCACATGAAGCCTACGAACCTGAGGGAACAGATACAAATGAAGCCTACGAACCTATAAGTTTCAATGACGATGCACTTTTAAGTGACGAAAACAGTAAAAAGTTTAAATACATGATGTGTATGCTTTTACGAGAAATAAGAAACGCTCTAAACCAAGTACGAGTTTTATGGTACGTAAATTTTACATGTTTTCGTATAATTACATGACATACATGTTTAAAAGAATTTAGGAATTAATTTGGTACTTCTATTTATTTTAATAGCGACCAGTGTTACAAAGATTTGAAGAATCCAGAGGAACCGACCGAGCTGAAATATCAACTGCGAAACAAGGCTGAAAGAGCTCATTTGCATACTATCCGATTATGTAGATCATTAGAAAGGTAAATTTAACAATATTTACCGACTATTATTTCAGCTACAGTCGGACTTTTAAATAGCTGCAGTAAAATGACAACTTATGTGTTTACATTTTTTAACGGAATTTAAATAAGGATGTGACAAAATAATCGATTCATTCAAATAACATTCAGTTCAAAATCGATCAATGTTAAATTGATTTTACAAAAGAGAGAATGATATTATTAACGATAATATTTAATTAAATTAAGGTTAATAAAAGTTTATAGTAAAAAAAAATTGCGGAATGCTTAATTATTGTTTTGTCATCACATCAGTGGTCGGATTGGATTTATAAAACCCATTAATTGTAATCTCATGCATTTCTTTTAAATATTCTTATTTTTGGAGTTTTTGGTGTTTTGCAAATAAACGTTATTCTTAATGAAAACATTAATTAATTAAATAACATTATTTCGTAGATCAATATAGTAGAAATTTTTAAAGTAAAAAATCAAACACAATTCTTTAGTGAACTATGTTTTTACGCTGATTTGAAACTATGTAGAACATATTTATTTTTTCCAATTGACTAGCTGCGCCCCGCGGATTCACCCGCATAAATGTCGATCCCGTGGGAATATCGGGATAAAAAGTATCCTATGTGTTAATCCTGGTTATAAACTATCTGTGTGCCTAATTTCATCCAAATCCGTTCAGCCGTTTGTGCGTGAAGAAGTAACAAACGTACAAACACACAAACTTTTGCCTTTATAATATAGTGTGAAGTGTGATGTGATGTGATACCTTTATGACCGGCCGCCTTGCGGAGTTATTGTAAAACTATGATATCCCCTAAAATATTCATTGACATCAAATTATGTCAAGGGCAAATTTGTTCAAAATTAAATACTTGTGATGAATAACGTATTTATTTGGATAAGGATATGTTTATAAAAACACCTTCGCAAATAATGCATTATTTTAGAACTTTGATTACCATTAAAAAGGTTATAGTGAGTCAACCTTAAAAGTTACACATGCTATCGCGGACTTTTTTTTAGAACATTTAAAGGGGAACAATTTCGTCATACATTATTTTTGCGTAACTTTAACCGTTTACGCAGCGTACGTAACGGAAGCTCTCAAAAGGAATATTTTTTCCCGTTTTTGCTACATTTTCATTGGTGTTCCGCTCCTATTGGTTGTAGCGTGATGTCATATAGCCTATATATAGCCTTCCTCGATAAATGGACTAATACAAAAATAATTTTTGAATTCACCAGTAGTTCCTGAGATTAGCGCGTTCAATCAAACAAACAAACTCTTTAGCTTTATATATTAGTATAGATACAAAGAATATTTGATTGTTTACGGTTAAATCAAAATTGGTAAATTTCAAATATCTAAATAAAAACGATGTTTCATTGCGTTGTAATCACATCACTAGTAAAGATAGCGTGGCAACATTTTTTCACGAAATTACAGTATGAAGTGTAATTTTACTGCAGCTAATTAAAAGTCCGACCATACAGAACTTGTTTCTTAGAACATTACCCATAAAGTAGGTACTCGTATTCTTTGACCTTGTAAATGCCGTAGGTATTGTCCCACTGCTAGGCAAAGGCCTCCCTACGGGTCCGTGGCTTAGGCCCCCAGTGGTCGAGGCACCTGTGGCCGACGCCCCCGATTGGATTAATTTAATTCAAAGTAATTTTTGATCAAATGTACTGTCAGGCACAATATTTTTATCACCATGTCTATTTTTATTTTAACTACACACATCAAAAGTGTCTAGGGATCAACATATATTTTTGCAATAACTTTTCTCCTGATTGATATTAATTAAAATTTTCTTTAAGGATTCATCAAATAAAGTGTTTTCGTTTGTCACAGTAACGATAAACCAAGTCACCTTTGCATTAATAAAGAAATTTGCCATTTTCCTAATAAAGGGATTTTTGACATTTGAACCACTAACACAAAAGTTCGAAAAAAACACTGAAATAACAGTTTTCTTTAAAATTTTATTGGGTAACTTAAACAATTAATAATCCGTGTTTCTACCGCGAACACTAACAACACAAGAACATCGGTTTGGCATACTCAAAATGAGTTCATCCAAATCACGCTGTGGAATGGCCGCCCATGTTCGTTGCAACAACAAAAAAAGGTCTTCTTGCGGCAGAGCTCTTCTCTGTAGCATATCCCATGCATGCTCAATCGGGTTCAAGTCTGGCGACTGAGCAGGCCAGGGCAGGACATTGATGTTAGCTGCGGCGAGAGTCTGTCTTACAACTCTTGCGGTGTGCGGTCGTGCATTATCATGCATTAACTGAAATAAGGGACCGATTTGCACTTGTAGAGGAACGATGACGTCTGATACAATCGTCTCAGCATAAATTTGAGCGTTGAGGTTGCCTCTGATCCAAATCAACTCAGTTCTTCCGCCGATCCAAATACCCGCCCATACCATGATGGTTCCACCACTATAAGGATGGACTTCCTGGCAGGATTTTAATCGCTGTTGGCGTCCAGGGGTTCTCCAGTGTCGTATACGTCTTGTATCCGGTCTCATACCAAAACGAGACTCATCAGAAAAGCACACGAAACGCCATTGTTCTTCTGCCCAATTTCTGTGTTCAAGAGCCCATTGATATCGAATCCTACGATTGTGCATTGCTATAGGTGGTACCCGTAGCGGTCTTCGGGAATGAAGGTTCACTTCATGCAAGCTGTTTCTGACTGTTTGGTCGCTAATTAAGTTCCCTGAAGAGTGATGAAGCCTCACGGCTAACATCATGGCGGTTATTGTTGGAGCTCTTCGAGTTAAGATTTGAATGTATCGGACTTGTCTCCGTGTGGTGCAGCGATACCGTCCTCCATGGCGCTCAGCCACGGTACCAGTGCTTCGGTAACGTGTCCAAAGTCGACTGATAACACTCTGACTTGTATTCAGAGCTAAAGCCACAGTACGTTGCCGGGAACCAGCTTCTATCATTCCCACGGCTCTGAGCATTTCTTCCCTGCTTAAATGACGTCGCCGCTCCATAATAACGTTGGTTTTAATCAGTAGTAGGGAAACAGTAGCACTAATAATGTCTTCAATGCGTTGTATGTTTTTATAGGGAAAATATTGACAGCTGATTTTCATCTTTTACTCGAATTTGATTCACAGTTCCTGATTCAAATTATGAAATGCACCAAAAAGGATCCATATAAATTTATAAAATCATAAATTTATTACAAAGCCACATCTCAATCTCAAGAAATCCGCATAAAAATGCTTGATCCCTAGACACTTTTGATGTGTGTATATTGTAATTATTTCGCACGAACCCTTGGGAAGGACTTTCGCTCGTCATTGTGAGTCGTGAGATGACACACTTAACTTTCTTATCTGTTGCATATTGCAATATTCGATAATTGGACTCTGGTATGAAAGAGATAGACATAATATCTATTTATACTTCCTTTTAGTTTTTAATTTTGTGGACAAAAAGAAGGACTTTTTATTGTTACCAATAACTGGTTTGACTCAGTTGACGAGTTGGTTGAAGTTGAAAGATAAAATTTCCATAATGGTAATTTATTATAAATGTATATTAACAACATCCACTGACATTATTTTTATATGAAGTATTTTTGATTTTTTGGATGTTTGTACATAATAAATATGCTTTTAATGGGGGAAAAAGGAGTGTAAGGATAAGGCCCAC
Source organism: Amphipoea oculea (assembly GCA_945859645.1). NCBI lineage: Eukaryota > Metazoa > Arthropoda > Insecta > Lepidoptera > Noctuidae > Amphipoea > Amphipoea oculea. Next base: position 10,691,026 of record OX243872.1, read on the forward strand.
TCTCTCTCACAGAGAGGAGGCCTGTGTCCCAGCAGTGGGAACATTATAGGCTGATTATGATGATGGGGAAAAAGGTGTGTAAGGATAAGGTTAAGTGGCGATCTATTCTCTCTGCTATTTGATAGATAACTTTGTTTAGCAAGGAAAAATACTTTATTATTATGGTTAAACACTTTTCTCATTTACTGTACTAAGTGAAAAAGCACAAAAAAATAAAGATATTAAATTAATAGAATCGGGGGCGTCGGCCACGGGTGCCTCGACCACTGGGGGCCTAAGCCACGGACCCCTCCCTACTCGTCTCTCGATCTCGAGCTACTAACAGTTTCTTAAATAGTCCGAAGTAATATCCTCCTTCACCCATCTGTTTATTAGATGATAATGACTTTTTATCAAATACTCATAATTTGTTTACAAATACAACGTGCTGCTACAATGGCGATATTAATATAACATACGTATAGGGCAAGTGGTCAGTAATCATAAAAAAATTAACTAAGTACATAAAATAACTCTTAATTTGAAAACTACCGCCTGCCCCGCCCGCCGACATTGGGATCTCTCTTTCCGTAAATTCGCCCACTCCGCATCTATGAAATTAAAACGAATAACGTTATTCGTTTTAAGTTCATAGATGCGATGTTATGATCCTTGACCACGGCAAATGACCCCTGTTCTTTAAGTAAAGGTGCTCCAAGATGCTATTTTAGAACATTGTAAACAAAAAATAATGTTTAATGAAATTAAAATATGTTCATAAAACGAAAACTTGAAACCGTATACGTGTGAAAGGCCGTTTATACACTATGCCGTAGCTTCAGCGGCATCGCCGCCGCCGCGGTGCCCCGCCCGGCCACGACTTTTGACGGCGCGGTGTCTTACCGCCTGGCCACGACCTCGCCGCTATCAGCGGCAGCTTACGGCTTGGCCACGGAGATCGGCGCTGCGAGCGACGATGCGGGAGGCGAGGCGACCATTCGCGCGGCATCGTTTGCAGGTCACGGGCAGTCGCGTTCGCCGCCGCGACCAGTAGGAAGTCCGAGAGCGAAATGTCTGTATCAAAGTTATCTCGATATTGCTCAGAAAGTAATAGTTTTTGGTTCAAGACATAATATTAATTTGGAAGAAATTGTGGAGTACATGATTTAAATAGGAATCGAGGTATAGATGGAGAATCTGGAAATTTTATTTTAATTTCTTCCCACAATCTCTTCACTACATGTTGATATTTATGCTGTAGGTGGCCAGACTTCCAAATAGGTGGCCTTGCTAGTATTTCAGCAATAAAAGTCTCGGTGTTCATTATTCGCGACGAAAACAACTCGTTTGATCACTGCCCTAGTCGCCGCGACTGCCGCTCGACGCCGTGCCTCGCACCGTACTGATTCGTGTATTTGGTTAACTCGCCGGCCGCGCCGCCAGTCGTTCGTGCGATTAGCTCGGCAAACTTCGCCGGTCGCGCCGCCCGGTCGCCGCTACGCGTGGCATGGCTAGTACATTCATTTACATTTGTTTTAGTCGCAAGTAGCGTTGAAAATGCCGAAAATAACAATTTGTTTTTTTTTTTTTCACGAAAAAAAGCAAATTGTGGTTTTTTTTCCGTTTTTTTCGCATGTTACATAGAAAAATGAACGGAAGGTATCCTTTGGAAAGAAACAGGATTCTTTCGAATGTTTCGCTTGATGTTTTGAAAAATTGAAAAAAACAAGGTTTATTGATTTTTTTTTCATTCTACCCTCCATTTAGTACGTATTATTTTTATTATGGAAAGAGATAAAGCATAGAATATCTTAAGTTAAATATAGTAAGAACGGATTTGAATAAAAAAAACAAGAAAGTTTCCCGTTTCTTTCATATTTTTCGGTTTTATTTAAAAAAAAAAAACATGAAATATACACTGACAAATTTTCTTGAAACTTTCGAATGAAACATTGAAAAAAACAACGGAATTGGAAAGAAACGGGAATTTTTCCTGCTTTTTTCAACGCTAGTCGCAAGACGCTTCGCCGTTCGCACCGCGCGAATTTTCGCTGAATCGAATGTGCCGTAGCCAAGCCTTTAGCGCGGGGCGGCGAGCGGTGAAAACAAATGTACCAAAGTGTATGAACCATGCCACGACGCACCGCTCACAGCGCAACGCTAGACAACAAAAACCGCGCCGCTTGCCGCTAAGCTAAAAGTCGTGGCCGGGCGGTAACTGCTAGAGTTGACGCTGCGAGCGGTGCGTCGCGGCATAGTTCATACATTTTTGTATATTTGTTTTTACTGCCTGCCGCCCGCGCTATGCTGTCGCTGATAGCGGCAAGGTCGTGGACAGGTCGTTACACATAGCGCCGCGGCTACAGCATAATCCTTAAGCCTTAATGTCGCCACGCTGTATGTGTCTGTATAATATCTCCTTTATTTAACATTCTATTATTATTATTTTCTATCCAAAAAAATATTAATTTTTGTTTAGTATGCTGGACCATGAGACGAACAACACTACCCAAAGTATGTCTGATTTCTTGGAGCAGGCTGATATTAACATCCGTCATGTGGACACTAGGCTGCTCTATGAATACAGGTAAGCATTTCATTAAGATATAAACAAAAAGCAAAACGGACGGATCTTAAAAAAAAAAATATCTGCAATACAAAATTCTATGAACCCACTTTTACAGTTCCATACTAAATTGGTAATTCCTATCAATGTACGGAACTGTCGGTGGGCGAGTCGAACTCGCTGTTTGCCAGTTTTAATTTGCCCATAGATAGATAGTTCTCGTTTATTACCTCCAAACTAAGATAAAATGTTCATACTTGTTTCAGAATTACTGTCGCAAAGTACAAGGATCACGCTGACGAATTTCTAAGCTCGATACTAAATATAATTTCTGATATTAAAAGGTAAATTATAAAGGAAAGAGCAAGCCTGCATTATTATGTTACAACTTTTATTGGTCAAGTGAAGTGATGTCACTCAAGATAATAAGTTGAGCTCAGGCTCAACAACAATAAGACGAGGTCATCAACTCAGGTTGTTGACCTCGTCTTATTGTTACTGATAATATAGTCGAAAGTGCTTCTTCATGTTAGGCATACTGCATTTGTATGAAATAAAGGTAATTTTATTATTGTGTAATTTTATACAAACACCATCATTTGATAACACTACATTATTAAAATACTTAGGCGGCGCCGACCGCACAGTGGCGCCCTCATCGTTTTTTAGGGTTCCGTACCTCGAAAGGAATAAACGGAACCCTTATAGGATCACTTTGTTGTCCGTCCGTCCGTCCGTCCGTCCGTCCGTCTGTCTGTCTGTCAAGACCCTTTTTCTCAGGAACGCGTGGAGGTATCAAGCTGGAATTTATATCAAATACTCAGGTCTACTGTCCCTTGGAGCTGAGAAAAAATGAAACTTAAGCCAACGCAATCAAAAGATACAGCCGTTTATGCCGCAAATTTCCGACACTCGCAAGGGAATCAAAACCTACAGGTTACTTCCGGTGAACTCAGAATCTTGAAATTTGGTACGAAGCAACGTCTTATAGCACAGATAAAGGAAAAATTGCGAAAACCTTAAATTTTTATACGGAACCCTCGGTGCGCGAGTCCGAGTAAAATAAAAGAAATAACCAAAAAACCGGCCAAGAGCGTGTCGGGCCACGCTCAGTGTAGGGTTCCGTAGTTTCCCGTCCGTCACAATAAGTGTTCCCACGTACAATTCGATAATACCCGACTCAATGTAATAAATACCTACAGCGCCATCTCTCGGGGAATTGGGTTACTAATTAATACATAGACGTGCCAGAAGTTTTCGGTGGTAATTTTGGATTGCGAGAACCGATTTTAATCATTCTTTTTTTGTTTGAAAAAAGATACGTTCAGGATAATAAAATATGTAAACGAAGTTAAAAAAAATGCTTGCATATACGATTATACTACGAACTTAGTCCAGAAATGATTTTGTACAACTTTTTGTCTTTTTTGTACAAAAACTGTTGTTTCTATCAAGTTCAAAATAATTTTCCTAGAAAGTCCTTATAAAGTTCTACTTTTCAGATTTTTTTCATATTTTCTAAAGTTATGGTTCAAAAGTTAGAGGGGGGGGACACATTGTTTTTACTTTTGGAGCGATTATTTCCGAAATTATTGACATTATCAAAAAATGATTTTAGTAAACCCCTATTCATTTTTAAATACCTTTCCAACAATATATCACACGTTAGGGTTGAAATTAAAAAAAAAATCACTTCCCACTTTACATATAGGGGGGCTACCCTAATAAAACATTTTTTTCCAATTTTTATTTTACCACTGTCGGCGTGATTGATATACATATTGGTACCAAATTTCAGCTTTCTAGTGCTAACGGTCACAGAGATTAAGCGAGGACGGACAGACGGACGGACGGACAGACAGACATGGCGAAACTATAAGGGTTCCTAGTATACTACGGAACCCTAAAAACGATGAGGGCGCCGCTGTGCGGTCGACGCCGCCTTAACAGATTTTTCATATGTGTAGGCAAAACACTACCACGCGAAGCAAATGTTCCATTATTTTTGTATTATTTCAACAACTTTTCATGTTTGTTCTGTTATTTTACATATTAATTTCATAATTATTTTAAAAGTGTGTTCTGTGCTCGGGACTTCGAATGTTCGGTGTTGAATGGAAAATGTAATTAAGTAGTAGGTAGGTTTACAATAAAACTATTTTAAAACATGAATTGTTATTGCTTTTACTTTACATAATAAAACATGGTGTATTTATAGTCGACCTCGTAATTGCTTTATCACCCTAAGATTGAATGTTGTCAACGTCGTCAAGAAATGTCGAGGTCTATTTTGGCTTTTAGACAGCCAAGAATTTTCTCCATATTTCGGCTGATGCTTGGGGGCTGTTCATTTATTACGTAAGGCGATTTCAGAGGGGAGGGGGATCCGAACAAGTTTTATTTTTTGTTACATGGGGGTGGGAGGGGTCTAGATTGTTCTTCCGTAAGATCACACAAGAAAGCAAAAATTACGTTACTCCGGGACCAATTGCTGTCAATGGCGGTGGTCTCGAGGTTGTTCGAGAATACTTTTACCTTGGGCAAACTCTGCAGTTTGGCAAGAACAAGAGACAAGAACAGAAGGACCCCGCACAAAATGTAAGGAAAAAGCCGTTCGGTGAATTTGACTGAAAGGGGTTTGAAGGTTTTGGCCCTAAAATCAGCCGCCATTTTGATTTTTTTTCAGAATCGCGGTGCACAACAAAAGTTATATATTTAGATAGAGGACACTTATACAAACAAAAAATGTTATGTAACATAATATCCTAAAGCGTCAGGTTTCGGAGTTATTCACCGAAATATAAGTCGAAAACAACAAGGATTTTTTTGTTTTTTTTCCGTCCAGGTAAGCATATTGAACTATTGAGGTAATAGAAACGTTATGAAACCTTTATGGAGAAGAAACAAATGAAGAATAGACATTTTTTAAATAAATAATTAAACACGGCAATTTATAGTTCGTTTTTTAATCTCAGAGACTAATCTGACAAGTGTAATGTCAAACTTCTATACTAAAAAAAAACGAAAACACAAAAGACTTAAATGTCATATTAGTCTCTGGGATTAAAAAACGAACTATAAATAGCCGTTTTTAATTATTTATTTAAAAAATGTCTATTCTTCGTTTGTTTCTTCTCCATAAAGGTTTCATAACGTTTCTATTACCTCAATAGTTCAATATGCTTACCTGGAGGGAAAAAAAACAAATAAATCCTTGTTGTTTTCGAATTATATTTCGGTGAATAACTCCGAAACCTGACGCTTTAGGATATTATGTTATGTAACATTTTTTGTTTGTATAAGCGTCCTCTATCTAAATATATAACTTTTGTTGTGCACCGCGATTCTGAAAAAAAATCAAAATGGCGACCGACCTTAGGGCCACCCTCCATACAAAAATCTTCTAACCCCTTTTGGTACAATAAAGCCTGTAACATGAAAGTCAATATGGATGCAAAAAAAATATTGGCCAGTTTTAGAGATATAGCCATTTTTAACCAAAGAAAAAACGGAGGAGGTTCTCAAGTCGACGCGTATATTTTTTTTTATGTATGATCACATTGATCACGCATATAGCAAATAAAAATCCAACCAGTGGCGAAACTACAGGGTGGCATTGGGGCCAAATGCCACGGGCCCCCAGCTGGAGGGGGCCCCCGGCTCGAGAGGGCCGTGAGCACAAGATCCTAAGATTTATTATGGTTAGCATTTAAACGAGTGACTGTAAATTAAAGTTTTAAGTGACAAAAATAATTAATTTACGTTATCCAATCCAAACTAATATTATAAATGCGAAAGTAACTCTGTCTGTCTGTCTGTCTGTCTTTTCTTCACGCCTAAACTACTGAACCGATTTGTGTGAAATTTGGTACAGACATAGTTTGGAACTTGAGAAAGGACATAGGATAATTTTTATCCCGATATTCCCACGGGATCGAAACTTATGCGGGTGAAACCGCGGGGCGCAGCTAGTAGTATTACTAAGTGAGCGACTGACTGTGAGTGACGAGAAATCAACAGAATAGCAACTTACAAACATTATTATTTGAGTTACTTAAAATACACAATGCACGGTAAAGGTATTTGTATTGTTATTCGCACGCTCTTGCATCCTATGTCGACGGAGCCCCGCTTCGCGACGCCCTATTTCTGTGTAAAGGGTTTAAAGTAACCTAACCAAACCTAACCTCGGGGTGCCCTTCGCTCGCTCTTGCACCCTATGTCGACGGAGCCCCGCTTCGCGGGGGCCCCTATTTCTGTGTAAAGCATAGGGTTTAAAGTAACCTAACCTCGGGGTGCTCTCTCTGTATTTCTAGTCGCTCACTTATTAATTTGTCGCACGGCTAGAATTTTAATATCTGAAATGGATTAATCACAACCCACTTTTTGTAAGCTCGTTCTGGATTTTATTATTAATCAATATTCGTCGTTAGTTTAGTTAATTTTTCGCTTACTCAAGTTCATACCGCTCAAGTTATTAAAACAGTATCTCATCATCAGTCGCTAAGTTTTTTTTTATTCGCTCGTTTGATAATTCCTCGTTTATTATTACAACATTTAGTATTTTTTTACGTACATAAATTTAACAAAAATGTATCAAGATTTGAACGCATTTGTAAGAAAACGATCTCCCAGTTTTAAAACGCATCCGGTAGGTAAAGAAGTCATCACCACCTTGTAGAGTGCGTTAACAAATACTTCCTTTGTCGTTATATTGGCAGCAATGTTCTTCACCACTCCTTAATGTTTTGGGCATGATTCTAAAACGGAAACCTTATAAATCTAAAAAAAATCCGCAGAATTGTCTTCCCATCTACTATCTTGACAGACATGGGCACAAAACACATATACTCCTAGCGGAGGACAGGGGAGCCTACATTATAACCAGTGATCGGAATAGGCTGAGTATATTTACCTAAAGTTTAAAGAACAGAGACGAAAATCGGAGACTTCCTTATGACAATTTTTTTTTTACCGGAACTTTAATTATGTACCTAACTTTCAATATCTTACTCGTATTTTATCAATCAAATTATTTAAAATGCTTTAATGAACCGTAATCAATGTTTTGAGAAATAAAATAACTAATATTAAAAATGACAACAACATGTGACATTAACATGAATATATCGTCGCCTTAGAGTGAAAACCTCGGGAATGCATTTGCATAGTTTTTTGTATGAATACCTTGTAAGTAGCATTTTATGCATAATGCCAATGAGTCATTAATATATTTGTCGGATCAGAAGTAGGTTACAGGTGTCTCGTTATCATCAGGCATATTTGATTAACTACTGTGGGCATACTGTGGGTAGTGTTGGTTATTGCGCAGTAGAAAAACCGTTTGCAGTTCAAATAAAATTATAATATCACGAACAAATTAATCACACTAGCAAATCACACACTGTAGGTACACGACACAGCTAGATACACAGTAAAATAATTATGTACAGTAACAAAGTAATTGCGAACAAATCGTAGGATCGATTACTGTTCGTATAGTGACAGAGCCACCCAAGTAAACCGACAGGTTTGTCGGGAGCTAGTGCTCTGTCAGGAGTCGAGTCCGAACACCGACTGACTCTCACTGACTGTCACTGACTGTCCGTCACTGACTGTCATTGACTGTCCAGCACAAACGAGTGCGCTCAGTTATAAAGGTTTGTCCCCACTACGCACTCGCCCCACAACAACTCTGTCCAAATGGCGTACGGAAATACGTCATCGTGTTTACTTGATACAAAATATTAAAATGTGCTAAATCAAATAGATTCACATTATAACTCATATTATAAATCAAATAATACAACAAGAATATTTGTCTTAAATAAACAATAGTGATTTCACAAAGTTAATCGTTTTAAAATCAAAGTAACATGTCATCAATTGGTTTGAACAAAACCATCGGTTACAATTATCAAAATAAGTTGCTAAAATCAATTAGCGCGTACACTGAGTACTCAATAAATTATGTTCCAATTTATTACACAATAATGGATAGTAAAATCTCTTAAATTAATAAGAAAACAAATCATAACAAATTCTGTTGACTATCGTTCAAATTTAATTGACAACTGTCTCCGACACGGCCAGAACTGACGTTCTACACGTCCTCGTGTAATCTTGGGATAAAAAATCTCTAGGTGAATATCGATCGGCCTTTCTGACCAACAAAAGGTATGCTCAAAATAAAAATCCTGAATTAGTCAAATAAAATTGTCATCAAAAGCAGTTGCATCGCAACCATTCAAAAATGACCATACTGTTGCAGACAATACATAGCTCAATTAAAGTAGAGACATAGTCTCCCAGCCGAAATCACACCATGGGATTCGACAAGTAATTTGGAGTCAACCAAATCCAGGCGTCAACATAGACAACCAATAGACAACCAACATAGGCGTCAACCAACACAGGCGTCAACATAGACAACCAAACAAGAGTCAACATAGACAACTTGTCAATTCAGCTATAGTATGTCAGCAGCAGATGAATTATCATCATCAGTGTCATCATTGACATCATCATTAACAGTAACTAGATATTCAGGCATTTTTTAAACGTACACGGTTATGTGCGTACTTAATTCAAACAGAGCCATATAAACAAAATTTTGATAATCATAGCATAAATCATCTACAAGACAATCATCAACAAACTTGACTATCTAGCCAAAACGAAATCATCAACCAGAGCCATGTACCATCGTTATCCACATTAACAACCATCTTTTTCATTAAGAGCCTTAGACACCTGGAAACCCACACACGAGTAAACCACTCTAACGCCACGGCTCTCTAGCCGATCAGCAATCACATTGCTGTCACACATCCAGCACATGGATCCGTATGCATCACCCTGTGACTACACACAACTTTACTACGGCTGATAGAGAACCCCTACTCGCGTGGTTACCACTACATAGGCTTGCTCATCACCACTGTGATCATCATCTACTTTGACTGGTACATGACCTACTGGCATCATTCTTCACTTATCGTAAGCGTATTTACACATTGCATTGTAAACTAGATTGGGCTATATCTAACGTTGTAACCATTTTTGCTATTGTTTACCAGGAAAGCACTCAGTACCAGAGTCATAACAAAATGAAAACGACTCACCAGATTTGGTAGACAATAGATCTATAGCTAGCTTAATAGTACAGACATCCACTCGCTGTCACCGTTTCCTTGGCAGAAGTTGTTAAACTTCTTGCACGAAAAGCACCGTCCTTGATCAGCGATTTTTCATACAGGAGATCCAAAGAGTGCAGCGCTGTCCGACACTTCCATCCTGCTTGAAGACGTTCTTGTGTGTTAACCTGTAACCGAAAAAATCAACAGCAGTGCCTGTTCCACTCGGCCAATTCTGACCACATGGATAAAAACAATAACAATCATCGATAAAGATTCCTCTAAGCCTTAGTAGTAATTTATCAGAAACTGTATCAAATTAGTAATAGATCACATACTATCATAATATTACGTTGCAAGTAAATGTCGGGTAGACATGTAATAAAATCTCAAGTTGTTGCTCGCTAATCGCAACGACACATGATTTGTTCTGTGCTGAATACACATATTTGACCAATACCAGTTAACGCAACAACATTATAAAGTTGACATTCAAGACCTTCGCACAAATTGAAATGACATTTTATTGTAGGGTTGCCAACCGTACTCTAACATTTTGAACTGGTTTGCCACTTAATTTGGCTGCACAACTCGCTTTTACTAACGAGCATTGAGCATCAGAATCGTTAAAAAAAAACAATATATCTCACCTTTATTTTCTAAGGTGTCCGAGGGTAGGTGTAAGACGCAAACATCCAATTGCCATTGCTGCTTCCAGCACATGCTCCACCATCCGCTTGCACTGCAACTGCTCGTGCACTGGGCCGCGATATGTCCTGGAATCCCTCACTATCAGCACACGAAGGGCTTCGCTGATGGCTTGCGTGGCTGCTTGGTACGATTCAGTCACTCCACGTCACTGGTAGCTTTACGCCACGTCCTTGGTATGCTATTTACGATAGCCACGTTGATGCTGCTCCTCTGTCCACCTTACTGATGGCCACTACTCGTTGACCACCTGGCAGTGAATTTTCAGCAAAACAAATCACCTGTTGTGCACTGTTATGTTTGCGCAACAGACGCGTCACTAGGCAAACGTATTTCTGCATACAGCCTATGCCGAAAACAACATGCACCATGATCGCGCATCCGTATCTGCTTTGTCTGGGTCGAACTTGCACATATCCACACGATTATTTAATAAGCGTTCGCATGTTTTCACTTCGTTTTTCAAATGTCAACGGTCACTTTCACTTTTAGCGTTCTCATTTTGCGCATGAACCAACACGAATTATATCATCCCACTTCTGATGTCGGATCAGAAGTAGGTTACAGGTGTCTCGTTATCATCAGGCATATTTGATTAACTACTGTGGGCATACTGTGGGTAGTGTTGGTTATTGCGCAGTAGAAAAACCGTTTGCAGTTCAAATAAAATTATAATATCACGAACAAATTAATCACACTAGCAAATCACACACTGTAGGTACACGACACAACTAGATACACAGTAAAATAATTATGTACAGTAACAAAGTAATTGCGAACAAATCGTAGGATCGATTACTGTTCGTATAGTGACAGAGCCACCCAAGTAAACCGACAGGTTTGTCGGGAGCTAGTGCTCTGTCAGGAGTCGAGTCCGAACACCGACTGACTCTCACTGACTGTCACTGACTGTCCGTCACTGACTGTCATTGACTGTCCAGCACAGACGAGTGCGCTCAGTTATAAAGGTTTGTCCCCACTACGCACTCGCCCCACAACAACTCTGTCCAAATGGCGTACGGAAATACGTCATCGTGTTTACTTGATACAAAATATTAAAATGTGCTAAATCAAATAGATTCACATTATAACTCATATTATAAATCAAATAATACAACAAGAATATTTGTCTTAAATAAACAATAGTGATTTCACAAAGTTATTCGTTTTAAAATCAAAGTAACATGTCATCAATTGGTTTGAACAAAACCATCGGTTACAATTATCAAAATAAGTTGCTAAAATCAATTACCGCGTACACTGAGTACTCAATAAATTATGTTCCAATTTATTACACAATAATGGATAGTAAAATCTCTTAAATTAATAATAAAACAAATCATAACAAATTCTGTTGACTATCGTTCAAATTTAATTGACAACTGTCTCCGACATATTCATGTTATATTGTTATGTTCAACCAAAAAAAAAAATTAAAAAATTTTGTCATAAGGAAGTCTCCGATTTTCGTCTCTGTTCTTTAAACTTTAGGTAAATATACTCAGCCTATTCCGATCACTGATTATAACATAGGAACTATTTGTTGAAACGCACTATAGAAAGACTGCACGACTGCACTCGTTTGATTGTGGGTTTTTTTTTTTTACTTCACTTTAAAGGGCCTCCATCTGATTAATTGCCACGGGCCTCGAACGGTATACTTACGCCACTGAATTCAACCCTAAGGGTAGGAAAACAGGGGATGATTGTTCACCCACTAGATTGTAATGTATGACCACGCATAACTTTGTACAGAGTAGTCCGATTTTGATAATTCTTTTTTATTGGATAGGGTATACCTACCTCGAAATTGGTCCAATACAAATTTGGGAAAAAAAACCTACCCTAAGGGTGGGAAAATAGGGGTAATTTATTGTTCACTCACAGATTTTAATGCCGAGTTGTGTAGCAGCATTTTTTGTAGGCCTACCCATGTTGGTATATAAAGCCTGTTTTACACACCACTACACGTTTACACGGCTTGTTCCCACGAACTCCAAATCTATTGTTCTCCAAAAAATTTATTTCCATACCTACATTGATTCCCAACAGCTCCATAATTTTATTAGTTAAAATAATAAAATATTAAAACTGTTCCCAACGGCTCCAAAACAAATCACGTAAGGTCAACAAAACACAAATTGCTAAAATTAATGTTATAATTTCGTGGTAAATAGTTTCAGTACAAATGTAGTCACAAATCAATATTATGCTAAGTACGTACTCACTTATATACCTATTGTAAAATTGAAAACAATAATCTCACAATGCATTTTCTGTCATCAAAAATTTACTTTATGACACACAATATGAAGTTAAAGAATTAAAAATTACAGTCTTCTCATTTAAATTGACCTTAATCTATTTTTCAACACACTTGCTCGTAAAGTGGCTCATAATGAACCGCTTTTAGGTCCATAATGTCTAGAATCTCTGTACAAAATTTCAGCTCAAAAGCAGTAACTTTGATGCTTAATATTTTTTTATTTCGATAGTTTATTAAATTGAAATCATAACAAACGTGTCACCGCACTACGAGGGTCATTATCCATTATCTGTAGTGTGTCTGTGCGCCTAGTACACGCACATCACGCCGCCGCGCGCCAGTGCAGCGCCGTGATGTCGAAATAAAAAAATATTAGGCATTTTCAAAGTTAATGCTTTTGAGCTGAAATTTTGTACAGAGATTCTAGACCCGATACACTCTTCAACCCGTTTGTATTGATATACCATACCCTTTCTGTAACACCCTGTATACGTAATATATTAATAATAACATTGTATACAATATCTGTTACACATCATATTTTATTAAATAAATAAGTACTTACCTAGTACCTACAATGTTTTGAAGAAAATTGTTTTATTGTACATACCTACCTGCGGCCAATTTAAGTTCGTGTTATCCTTTTAACCGCCCGACTTTATATCAGTTGTCGTGCCCCCAGCGCCCGAGAAAAAACGAAAAATAAATACCGATGAAACGAGCTGTGATGACAAATAATAATAATACAGATTAAACGAGATGTGTTATTTGGTCGTATATATACGACTCTGGCGGAATGGGCAAGAAAATATTTGTCGGATTAATCCGACGTAGGCGGTTAAAAGGTTAAGTAATTTAGGACTGTGACGTAAGGGGTTTGAAGGTTTTGGCCCTAGAATCAGCCGCCATTTTGATTTTTTTTTTCAGAATCGCGTTGCACAACAAAAGTTATATATTTAGATAGAGGACACTTATACAAACAAAAAATTTAATATAACATAATATCCTAAAGCGTCAGGTTTCGGATTATTTACCGAAATATAAGTCGAAAACAACTAGGATTTTTGTTTTTTTTTCCTTCCAGGTAAGCATATTGAACTATTGAGTTAATAGAAACGTTATGAAACCTTTATGGAAAAGAAACAAATAAAGAATAGACATTTTCATTTTCTTTAAAAGATCGCTCTTAGCGATAAGACCGCCCATTGTGTCACCCATTGTAAAGTTTCTATATTTATGTCTGTCATTTATATGGTGTACATAATAAAGAGTATTCTATTCTATTTTTTAAATAAAAATTAAACACGGCAATTTATAGTTCGTTTTTTTAATCCCAGAGACAAGTGTAATGTCAAACTTCTATACTAAAAAAAACGAAAACACAAAAAACTTAAATGTCAGATTAGTCTCTGGGATTAAAAAAACGAACTATAAATTGCCGTGTTTAATTTTTATTTAAAAAATAGAATAGAATACTCTTTATTATGTACACCATATAAATGACAGACATAAATATAGAAACTTTACAATGGGTGACACAATGGGCGGTCTTATCGCTAAGAGCGATCTTTTAAAGAAAATGAAAATGTCTATTCTTTATTTGTTTCTTCTCCATAAAGGTTTCATAACGTTTCTATTACCTCAATAGTTCAATATGCTTACCTGGAAGGAAAAAAAAACAAAAATCCTAGTTGTTTTCAACTTATACACTCGGCGTCAAATAAATCGCACCTCTTCGAAAATAAGTTTAAAGCATATCCCGCCAGCAACGAATACATTAAACCCAATTATTATTGGTATCAATTGAAAGTATGTTTAACGACCTTTAAATTAACAACAGTTAGAATTCCTAAACACAACAGATCTCATTAGCACGTAACGTTAAAAAAAATGTTGTCAAAATACGCATTACAACGGTCACTTAATTGCATCTCCCTACAAGGGTATAAAACGGGCGACCCGGGTTAAATGTGGGTCATTCGCTATTCAATCTTTGAAGTGAACACACGTGAACAGCTACAGCAAGAAAAATACCCCAGAAGATGGATACCACTGCAGATGAAGCCGCTCAAGTCATTGCACCACTGCAATCAGGGATGCGGCAATGTGATGTTGCTCGGCAACTGAACTTGAGTCGTTTTGCCGTTCGACGAGTGTTCCAACGCTTCCAAGAGACTGGTGGCTATATCCGAAGACGTGGATCTGGAAGACAACGGTGCACATCCGAAAGAGACGATCGCTTCATTGTTTCGACGTCTTTACGTATTCGGTTCTCCAATGCTGTTGAACTGCAACAACAACTGCGATCAGCTCGCAGAACTTCTGTAAGCGTCTCCACGATTAGAAGAAGACTGCAGGAAAAGAAAATTGCAGCTCATAGGGTTGCTACAGGGCCAAAATTGACTGCACAGCATAGGAGAGACCTGTTGCAATTTGCCCGTGACCATGTGGATTGGACAATAGACCAATAGAGGGCTGTGCTCTTCTCGGATGAGACGAGGGTGTGTCTTTTCTGCAACGACAGGCGTCGAAGAGTGTATAGGAGGCAAGGGGAACGATTCGCAGAAGCCTGTATTCAAGAGACAGTGGAATACGGGGGTGGCTCGTGCATGTTCTGGGGCGGCATGTCAATCGACGGCAAAACGAACCTTGTGTGTGTTTCTCGGACTGGAAGTGCTCGCGGGCAAGGGTCGCTGACTGCTGCTCGGTACATAACAGAGATCTTAGAGGAGCAGGTTGTCCCTTATGCGGGTTTTGTTGGCAGTGGGTTCACGTTAATGCACGATAACGCCCGCTGTCACACCGCTTTAATTGTAAAAGACTACCTGCAAGAAGTTGGAATCCCTGTTATGCGCTGGCCGACGCGAAGTCCAGACCTAAACCCTATTGAGCACCTTTGGGATGAACTGAAACGGCGAGTACGGGCACGTGATCCTGCCCCTACCACTCTCCAAGACCTCCAAGATGCCGTCGTTGCAGAATGGGACAACATTCCGCAAGAGACTGTTTTCACATTAATTAGGTCCATGAGAGAACGCATGGAAGCAGTCATCAGGGCTAGGGGGGGTAACACTAGGTTTTAAGTTGTTTTTAAGCACTTTGTTGTAATTTTTGCTGATAAAATAAAATTTAACTTTTTAATCATTTGCATTAGCTTGCTTTTTTTTATTCCCTGGTAAACAAAAAACCAAATCCATTGATTTATTCTGAAATTGAAATAAATTGCCTTTCCAATGATACCTTATAGTCATATGTCTACCATTGATTAATAGGGTTAAAATGACTTTGAACAGAATTTTTAAAGAGGTGCGATTTTTGTGACGCCGAGTGTATTTCGGTAAATAATCCGAAACCTGACGCTTTAGGATATTATTAAATTTTTTGTTTGTATAAGTGTCCTCTATCTAAATATATAACTTTTGTTGTGCACCGCGATTCTGAAAAAAAAATCAAAATGGCGGCTGATTCTAGGGCCAAAACCTTCAAACCCCTTACGTCACAGTCCTAAATTACTTAACCTTTTAACCGCCTACGTCGGATTAATCCGACAAATATTTTCTTGCCCATTCCGCCAGAGTCGTATACATATATACGACCAAATAACACATCTCGTTTAATCTGTATTATTATTATTTATCATCACAGCTCGTTTCATCGGTATTTATTTTTCGTTTTTTCTCGGGCGCTGGGGGCACGACAACTGATATAAAGTCGGGCGGTTAAAAGGTTAACACGAATTTAAATTGACCGCAGGTAGGTATGTACAATAAAACAATTTTCTTCAAAACATTGTAGGTACTTATTTATTTAATAAAATATGATGTGTAACAGGTATTGTATACAATGTTATTATTAATATATTACTTATATAATAATTATTACCTAACTTAGGTAATACTTGTAATCTCAAGTTATGTAATTGTAATTTGTAACGAATACAACTGTTAATAAGTATGCATAGGTAGGTGGTTGTGGAGCATCCATACAGTACTTTTTATTATACCTACCTACTTAAATACTTAGCATTCTCATTCATAATAGGGTAAATCTTTAAATGGACCCGTTTAAAAAATGTTAATTAATAATGATGGCACTTAATGAATATGAAAGAAAATGGCGCTGATTTTGTGAACTGAAGTCATTTAGAAATTAGAAAACCTACTTATTGCTATCATATAAGTACGATATAGCAAGGAAGCAACTAAGTATACAGGATGTACTATTGAGGATGACCACACCTTTCTGGTACACCTATACAAGAACATGTCGGTCACGAGAGAATCATCAGCATCACCATTATTAGTTAAGGCGCTACAGAACCTAAACGCAAAAAACGCAAGTTTTATAATGCCTAAAAGTATATATGATCGACTACAGTAAACAAAATCAGAAAAAATATATGATTTTCTTCAGGATATATGCTAGGTAGATAGTGTGTTGAAAACATAATACAACTAATTTGATACGATAGAAAAAAATCATGAAGATACCTCTCAAAGCTTTCTTCTCACAATAAAAAAAAACCATAAGTACTAATATATATATACAATAATTCAGATTTTTTGTCAGATTATTCTACAAGCAACATACTAAAGCACTAGTAGGTATTTTATTTTTTTAGTCCAAACAATAGATTTTTTTGTAAATAGATAATCACATCACATCACACTAATATTATAAAGGCGAAAGTTTGTGAGTGTGTGTGTGTGTGTGTGTGTTTATATGTTTGTTACTTCTTCACGCTCAAACGGCTGGACCAATGTTGATGAAATTTGGTATAGAGATAGCTTGAGTCCCGGGAAAGGACATAGGATACTTTTTATCCCGATATTCCCACGGGATCGAGACTTATGCGGGTGAAACCGCGGGGCGCAGCTAGTTGTTTCATAATTTGCAATAAATTACCAGAGCGTTGTGTCATCGCGCTTCTCTTTCTTTTCTATGCAGTCCGACAGTGACCGCGCTTTGCGTCATGTAGTTCTTAAACTGTTAATGTGACTAGAATATTGCTTATATAATAATCTAAAGATATAATTTTCCCTCCATCATCGCTTGAGCACAGTATCTCGGGAATTGTACTACTGACAGCAAGAAATCCGTGAGACCCTGCAATCAAAAACAACAACCGCTTAAGTGGAACCCGTATTTGGATATTCATTAAATATATTTTCTAACATAATAGGTACAGAGCCCAGTATTTCCCTAATTTTATAACCTTTTCCTTAATGGGGAGTTTCATGACTTTGACATTTCCCTATGGTGGTGGTCAGCACAGATCATCTGTGGTGGTCAGCTACCGCAGCTAACAATCTAGGCAAGACAACCCAATTCAAGAATAAAGCATGAGGTACATAATATATAAACTCTTGTTTCAACTAAGCAGGTGGCTTCAAACTATTAGGGGGAACCGACCTAAACACTAATATTTAACATAATTAGGAAAAACGAAAATTTTATCAGCCTAGGGTAATTTAGGAACAGTCACATGTGGTAGTTTTACGTAGGTAATGGTAATGCTAACCTTGAACAGCCGGATTATTCTGTAAAAATATCACCGTGTAACTTGGGTGAAGTGACCAGTCGTTCCACCTGATGCTAGGGATTGACACTATTGATAGCTTAGTTCAAGCTCATTTCACCCAAGTTTTCACGGGAAGATTTTTATAGAATAGATCGTCCGGAGCTGGTCTTGAGTGTGTCTGACCGAAACAGAAACACGACGTACGTGTTCGTCACGACTCCGCGAGTAGGTAGGTGTTCCGGGGCGCTGGAGTCGCCCCGGCCAAAGGTAGTTAAAGAGTAAAGTGTTTTAGTCAGTCGGGCCCTTCATCCACGACACTACTCAAAAGTAACCAATTACAAACTCAAATCACCAATGAGTAGCCAGAATGTCACAGCACTAGTATTTAAATGGCGGTACCTACCCGACGCAACCAATCACGTATCGTGATGATAATCGAGGTGTACTTTATGTTTTTTTTTTGTCATGTGCGTCTTTTTTACCGACTTAAAAAAAAAGGAGGTTATATCAATTCGACACGTACGTAGGTATGTATGTAGATAATATTATTGGAACTACACACTACTGCTACACACACACACACTACAACTACACTACTATATTATTGGACTAGCTTCTGCCCGCGACTTCGTCCGCGTGAAATTTCACCTTCCCCCATTCACCCTCTCAGGGGTGGAATTTCGAAAAACTCTTTCTTAGTGGATACCTACTCTTCACAAAGAACACACCCTCCAAATTTTATATCTCTAGGACCAGCGGTTTAGGCTGTGCGTTGATACTTATATCAGTCAGTCAGTCAGGACTTTGAATTTTATATATATAGGGTGAATTTTTCAAGTGGGCGTGGATGGCCAAATCCGAAACTATGAGGACTAGCGAAAAGTACTCAAAGGAGTCGCGGGCTCGATTTTGATGTAAACTAAAACTGCATCATTGGATTTTTGAAAAATCAATATTTCTAACCAGGAATCGAACCTGCTGATTTTGAAAAAAAACTTTTTAAGAAAAAAAAACCGACTTCCAAAAAAACACTACAAAGTGAAAAATAACTTTATTTCGGAAGTCGGTGCCTTTGGATCTGTATTTTAGTTTTTTGCCACCGACTTCCGAAATAAAGTTATTTTTCACTTTGTAGTGTTTTTTTGGAAGTCGGTTTTTTTTCTTAAAAAGTTTTTATTTCACGCTTTTTAGTGGGTCTGCTTATAATTTATCTAAGTTACAATAGCCTAGTGATTATCGCCTTTTACAAACAAAATATTGCTTTTCCCGATGCAGGGAAGTTAATTGTTGAGGAGTTCTCCAGGTCCACCATCAGCTCCATATCATTCACATTGTGACGAGCATAAATTATTATAATTATTTAAGTTATATTAATATTGTATTTTATGTGTTTCCTATGGGCCTTGATGCCTGAAATAAATGGATAAATAAATAAATAAATAAATTGCTTAGCAACCATATTAAAGTAATCGAATCGCAACCCGTGAAATACTTAGATATTATTGAGTACTTCCGATGGCCATCTGTGGTCTTCATCATCAGTTCCACTTCACCAAATAGTACTTTCCGAGAGCAAATGCACGAGTTACTATAAAAAATACCCAAATCGCTATAGGTGTGCCTATAATATTTGAAGAGTTCCTTCGATTTCTCCAGGATCCCATCATCAAATCTTGACCTGATGCTTTTAGACTAGATGCTGATAATCCTGGCTGCAGCATCAGGCCAGACAAATTCAATGTAATGTTGACATAAGTCAACATTACATTGAATTTAAAATTTAGTCCTGTTTAAAATGAGCCCAAACACGACTACGGTGCTGTAATTTCAAGGTTGGTACTTTTTCTGATGCTCCTGGCTTCAGCATCAGGTCTTTATGTACTTCGGTGTTCCTCATTAACAGTACGTTTAGTACTCTGCAGACTATCCTGACTGCAGCATCAGATCATGACTTGATGATCATGAGACCAAATGTGGCAAATGCCCTATCAAACATCAAAACAATTTACTAAAACAGTCCTTTCCTGTTCGAGTAACTTCTTACTGTTAAGGAGTTGTACCTTCCATCATCAGCCCAGCTACCTGAGATGGTGAAAACCATACGCAAATACACAAGATACTTCATAAAACATGCGAAAAACAATAAGTGAGCCTGTAAAATTTGAGGGTTGCCCTCGATTTCTCTAAGATCCCATCATCAGATATTGAAATGGTGACAATGGGACCACCTCAGAATTATCTACTTTCGAACAAAAAAAGAATCATGAAAATCGGTTCACCCAGTCGCAAGTTATGAGATAACAAACATAAAAAAAAAAAAAAAAAAAAAAAAAAAAAATGATAACCTCCTTTTTTTGAAGTCGGTTAAAAAAAAACACACTGTATTATTACACCATTCGATAGTGTCGCTAATAAGGATCGAATTCTGGGAAGTAATGACATACGGCAAACTAAAGGAAAGAGCTCATTTTTAACAAAATACTTTTTTTTTCTTATGTTACCTACCTCATCATCATCTGCCTAGCCTTTTCCCAACTATGTTGGGATCGGCTTCCATTCTAACCGGATGCAGCTGAATACCTCGGTATGTAAAGATGGTCACCCATCCACAGACCAACCACGGCAAGCGTAGCTTAACCTGATGGATTGACCTGTGCGGCTGTTAGTATTTAGCCGGGCCCGGGTTCAATATTTTTATTAACACACCCGTTAATAAAGATATTGAGCATCATTTCGAACAAGCCACGTAATGTAGGTATGAATACTCTAAAATAAGAAGCAGTTTATTAAAATTCAACATTTTCCTTAAGTTTGCCATATGTCATTACTTCCCAGAATTTGATCCTTATTAGGGACACTATCGAATGGTGTAATAATACAGTATGTGTTTTTTTTTTTCAAAATCAACAGGTTTGATTCCTGGCTAGAAATATTGATTTTTCAAAAATCCAATGATGCAGTTTTAGTTTTCATCAAAATCGAGCCCGCGACTCCTTTCAGTACTTTTCGCTATTCCTCATAGTTTAGAATTTGGCCATCCACGCCCACTTGGAAAATTCACCCTGTATAGATAATCCAACTTACAGTATTATAAAATAACCTACGGTCACTACGTACACTATCAAATATACTACCTATACTTTAAAATTAAAATCTATACCTACGACTTACGTAACCTACGACAAGCTTATTATTTGCGGTTGGTACAGTAATCGGGTCTAGAGATCGAACCGCAAAATTATGTTTGTTTTTTATTGTATATACTTTTCCGGGATAAAAAGTACCCAGTGTGGTGCCAAGGATATTAAAGAATAATTATACCAAGTTTCATCGTAATCGAACCGGTAGTTTTTGCCTGATGCCTGAACAAACAGACAGACAGACAAAATTTTTTTTAATCACATTTTTGGGTTCGGTGTCGGTCTAGTAACACCCCCTGCCATTTATTTTTTTGATATTTTCAATGTACAGAATTTTCACTTCTACATATTTATTATAAGTATAGATATTCACATATGACAATCTATTAGGGCTTCCAAACAAAATATACAAAATTTTATAGATGTATGTATGTTTGTCTACGCGGTGTGGGTGTGGGTGTATGGATGGATGGATGGACAGCTGATGGCTCGACCGTCTGTGTAGTACCTACACTGCTGTGTATTCGTAAAATTCGTGTATATAGTGTTTAAAATATGCTTTATGATATTATGTTTATTATATTGTTTGTGTGTATAAGTGTCCTCTATCTAAATATATAACTTTTGTTGTGCACCGCGATTCTGAAAAAAAATCAAAATGGCGGCTGATTTTAGGGCCAAAACCTTCAAACCCCTTTCATCTTTCTAGTGCTAACGGTCACAGAGATTAAGCGAGGACGGACAGACAGACATGGCGAAACTATAAGGGTTCCTAGTTGACTACGGAACCCTAAAAACGAACTGTTGTACAGTACCCGGCGATAAATATTGCACATCGACCTTTGGAAAGAAACAATCGGCTAATTTCGGCTTCGTAGTGCGTTATCTCTGTCGCACACTACCTATGTGACGTTAACTGACGTTTTGTCAGTCGTTGTTCAAGTTCGATAGAGTGCGGTCGCGTCCAGTTCAAAATATATATCTAGAGTTGTTAACACCCCCAAATTTAAATAATTTAAAGTTGTACTATGGCATCTTTAGGAAAAATAGGGGAACCTTTTTATTTTACCCCAACCTAAAGCAATCATTTATAGAAAAATTGGTGTATTTTATACAAAGAATAATAAGAATTATCAAAAGAAGCAAATCATAATTGTTTTAACAACTCCTAATAGATACCGGACTGTTTGTATTTCGTGCGACAGAGATAACGCTCTACGAAGCCGAAATTAGCCGATTGTCTCTTTCCAAAGATCGATGTGCAATATTTATCGCCGGGTACTGTACTACATATTTAAGAAGGAGGGCATAATGTACTGTGAGCCCGCTTTTATGTAGTCATTCGAATTTGTTCGGTTAATCATGTGATTTCTTTTCCTATCGTTTTTAGGGTTCCGTAGCCAAATGGCAAAAACGGAACCCTTATGGATTCGTCATGTCTGTCTGTCTGTCTGTCTGTCTGTCCGTCCGTCCGTATGTCACAGCCACTTTTTTCCGAAACTATAAGAACTATACTGTTGAAACTTGGTAAGTAGATGTATTCTGTGAACCGCAGTAAGATTTTCACACAAAAATTTTTGGGGTTCCCCATACTTACAACTGAAACTCCAAAATTTTTTTTTCATTAAACCTGTACGTGTGGGGTATCTATGGATAGGTCTTCAAAAATGATATTGAGGTTTCTAATATCATTTTTTTCTGAACTGAATAGTTTGCGCGAGAGACACTTCCAAAGTGGTAAAATGTGTGTCCCCCTCTAACTTCTAAAATAAGAGAATGATAAAATTAAAAAAATATATTAATGTACATTACCATGTAAACTTCCGCCGAAAATTGGTTTGAACGAGATCTAGTAAGTAGTTTTTTTTTAATACGTCATAAATCGAAAACCGCAATTTACCTTTCACAAAGTTACAACGAACTACAAGAACTTTTATATTATGTTACTTGCTGCTACGGAACCCTTCATGGGCGAGTCCGACTCGCACTTGGCCGGTTTTTTTGTCATATCTAAGTAGTTAGAAGGTTTTTTCAGCTGAAACTTTAAGGATAAACAATTTAATAAAGGTACTAATTATTAGTATAATCATAATTACAGTCACTTAATAATAACTCATGTATTGGAGCGTTACATTATATCGTAGCCAGATTTTAATTAAAATGAAATAACTCTAAGGAGTTGGAATAGAAACATCGAATTTCACATGATGCTTTGAGTTCATGAAAGGTACAAACCACCATAATTGGTAAGTTTCTAGGGTTTCTCATTGAAGCGCGAGGATCGATTCCAGGGTATTTGAAAAAAAAAAATCTAATTTTCCAAAGGTGTCGATTATAGAAAAAATAAAATTGCACAAATTAAGCCCCACCGTAGTAAAAAAATCGTAGTTGTATGGGTACAGCAATTTGCTAAACGTTACCCCAGCGGCATCTTGAATAACTCTGAAACCTCAAGACGCACAAATTATATTTTTGGGCACAATTAGGCACAAATTATATCTATCTAAGTAGCTAGTTTGTATTCAGCTACGACCACTGGTAAAAAAACATGCCGCTGCAGTAACGTTACTCCAGCGGAATCTGTTTTTCGAGAATATCTTTGGATCGGCTGGACGCACAAATGATTAATTTCGGGTACAATTACACGAGATGGGGTACTAATTTCTGTCAAGCCGAAATCCTGAAAAGCGACAACATTCCGCTGGAGTAACGCACACAACGAAATCCCCTCTTTTCACCCCCTTAAAGGTTGAATTTCCAAAAACCCCTTAGTGGATGCCTACTCTTCACAAAGAACACACCCTCCAAATTTCATGTCTCTAGGGCCAGCGGTTTAGGCTCTGCGTTGATATCTCAGTCAGGTCTGAATTTTATATAGGTACATATACAGGGTTATTGGAAAAACACTAACAACCTCTTAAGAGGTACTGTATTCATCATTAGATACTACAGGGTGAAATTGAAAACATGCGACAAATCAAAATGGGAGATTGTACTCATCATTATGAACAACTTTTGCTATGGGAACAAACCTGAGATCGCGAAAAAAAAATCAGCTGTTCCCTACATTTATGTTCGTATTTAACTTGTCAAAATGTAGGGAACAGCTGGTTTTTTTTTCGAGATTTCAGGTTTGGTCCCATAGTAAAAGTTGTTCATAATGAGTGCAATGACCTCTTAAGAGGTTGTTAATGTTTTTCCAATAACCCTGTATAGATAGATCACGAATCACGATCACGGTCGAAAGCGCACTAGTTCGCGGAGACGGCCATTTGCCTAGTACTGGCCCAAATTGCTCATGACGTGGACACGGACACGCCCCCTTACCACTTCTGTTTTTAAATTTCTATGGCGGTCCCTGTTGCGGTCGGCTACTAGTATAATGGCACTAACTAAAAGAACCATACAGTCGGCTATAGCCGGAGGCTCGTTGCCGGCTATCCGACAAGGACTGCCGCCTGGCGCTTTGTGTTGTGTTGAGGTATTCTGACCGGAATATGTATTAGTACCTAACCTACTTCATACAGTCTTCGGCTCTGATGTGGAGTTAATTTTGAAAGTATTAGTTAGGTAGGTGTCTACATACTGCGTTAGTTAGCTAAACTATAAAATATACTATAAAATATATACTATAAAATACCTACTAACCTCGCAGATTGGTATACAGACTGTGAAGGGTATGAGGACTATGTAGACTTGAGCAGCAAGACTAGCTATACAAAATCCTACGAATATGAGGATTAAAAACCAAAGTATCGAAAAACAGAATCCAAACATTTTACGTGAAAACGTCTATCAAAAAGTACTCTGTGGTGAAAACCGCTGAATTCAATTGATAAAGAGCCTACAGATACCCTATATTATTATTGTAGTCTGTAGACCTCGTCAAAGAAAAACAACTAATGAAACACAGACTAGAATGTTAATGAAATATCTTGACTTCACGCACGAGGTTGTCGACTCGGCTCGGCTGTCATTGTGCCGTCTGTCGTAATCACTGACAAGTATCAATCATATGTCAGTAGCAGGGAGCTTATGTAGTACATAACATGGAATTAGTATGTACTCATACCAAGGAGCTTAAATACAGCCGAAAAACCGAATCCCGTGAAACGATGTCCAAAGAAATTTAGAAGCCTCTCTTCAAGGGCTTCCCGAAACACCCCCATGCCCCCATGTATGTTTAACGACTATTCTACAGTTTAGTGGCTATAGACGGTTTTTAATATTGTTTGGGAAATTCGCACTTGACTTCAGACTTTTATTCTTCTCTTTCTGTGTCGCATTTTTTTATTAAGTACTTACTTAAGTAACCTATTTATTAGATATCTAAGTAATAAAAATAATCTACGATCGATAAAAATACTATCTGTCTAACTAAACATCACCCAAAGTTATTATTAAGTATTCTGTGTTAAAACTTAGCTCAAAGTTAAATATTCTGTGCTCAAAGGGCTCTTGCTCGACAAGATTCGTTCTAGATTTTCGGCATTCACAGTGGCAATGAGCCCAAAGTAGTTTTAAAAACTTTCACGGACCCCCAGCTTTCAAAGCAATACAAATAATAAATTCTTACCTACTTTTCGGAATATTATTTGTTGAAATTGGAGTTCAAACACGATGTTACCTTACTCAGGTAGTACCTACTTAAAGTACCATATTGTATGTGTTTCCGGTTGAAGTAGATACTTAATCCATTTTCTCTTTATGACTTCATGACTCCATGTTATCCATGTAGCTACTTTTATGCATCCGATTATCATCTCTGTCGCATTTATTCACAACGTATGATCTACACAAGCTTCAGTATCTGTTAGTGCAATAAAAGAAGGTGTTGTTTTGCATATAAAATTGGGTGAAACTTTGCAGTACCTAACATCTTGATCACGCGATATTTTAGGTCTTTTTGGATGCTAGTACAGGAAACACCTCTGTACCTGCCCCTTTATTCACAAACACTCGATATGCTTCCGTATCGTATCGAACAATAATCATTGTTATCTTAGGAGTCTTCTCAATGCTGTTCACAAGGTCCAAAACCCGAAAATTTTGTCAGTTTAAATCAAATAGACGCCCGCTATTCTTCCAACAGCTATTTGCTGTTCAGGGGAAGTCAAATCAGGTTATCGAAATGTCAGGTTTTCGATACGATAGCCTGTCGTATGGTTGTGAATCAGGGCTCTGGTGCGCCGCGTGCACGGCACTCATGACGGGAGAAGTTCATTTCTGAAAACCTACTCTGCAAAGGGCTTGCCTTTTGATGTTAAGATGGAGTCTAGGCAGAGTCTCTCTACTTGCTACAATAATTAATTTTTCAGTTACCTATTTCTTTTGACCAATGTACCGATTTTATTGTGACTAAAGTTACCTCAAGACACGGACTTTCACTGTATACGTATTTCCAATCGTTTCTCGCTAATCGCCGGAGGAGGCGGTGGGACCAGTACCTAAAGCGGTATCTACAAAACAAAATAAGAATGAGCATAATAAACACTACCCTGCTTTGCGTCGCGCAGTCGGGTAAAATTAAAGCTTGCTTGCACCATGAATCACTCACTAAATGCGTTTAGTATTAAATGTATTTAAAACATATTCTGTTTTTACCGACTTCAAAAAAGGAGGTTATCAATTCGACACGTATACTTGTACCTATGTAATATTATTGGAACTGCAATATATTCACATAGGTATGGCAATCCATTAGGGCTTCCAAACAAATATACAAAATTTAATAGATGTAAGTATGTATGTATGTTTGCCCACGCATTTCTCCGCAACTATTAATCGAATCCTGACCATTTTTTTATACTTTTTAGAGGATTTTGTTTGTGTTAAAATTTTACTTTTAAGCAATAGTAAAATTTAACTAAAACTATATTTTTTTATTGGCTTACATTTACTTCAACTTAGGCAACAGTGCAAGTTTCATCAAAACCGATTTAGTAATTTTCAAGATATGGACTAAAACGTGTACCTAAGTGTGACAGCCTGGCTTATTGATACGAGCTACGGGTGTAGTGTCAAAGGGAAAACATCAATACTGCAGTTTTTATTTACTTAAAACTAAAAATTACGAAATAAAAATAATAAAAAAAAATTAAATTGACTTTAAAAGGAAATTCACTCAAAATTATGAAATATTTTGTGTATGTGTCTAGGGAAGGTACGTATTTATGCGACTGGGTTTTTACACCATTTACTGGTTGTTGTGCTCCATGGCGTGCGCACATTTTCTTTCTCTCTTCCTCTCATAGCCAAATACGTTTGAAGTTTCACTTCAGTCGTGTGGTCATAAGCACACTCGTTTTTTTTTAATGTAGTAGTAGTAGGTAATTATTTTGCGAGCGTTGTATCACATGATTAGACAAACGGAACAGATACAAAGCTTCAAACAACCGCGCGAATCGGTTGCACTACTACAAGCACGCGGGGCATGTGTGCGTGACCACTGGCCGCTTGTCACGTACGCGGCGAGACTGGAAAAAACCGGTTTACGCTGGCACAGCTAGTTGACAATCTCAGGGTCAGTGCGACGCACGTTGTTTTGTTTTGTTAGTTGCAAGTTGGAATATTTTAATGTAAAAACGTGGTACATATATTATTGTTAATAATGGTGGTTTATTGTACTGTGTGTATGAATAATACTAGAAAAAATAAAGATATATCATACTTCAACTATCCCAAGGAGTACATAGGTAAGTAAATATTTGATTACTTATTTTTCAAGTAAGTACCTTTTTGATAAGAAGACGGTTGTACACGGTGTTTTTACCTTTTTATCTCCTTTATTTCATTATGTACATATTAATTATATTTTTAAATATTAGTATAAAAAATATATAAAAACATTTAAAAATATAAAAAATAGTAGCCCACCGGTATCGGGAACAGGGTCCAAGCTACCGGCGGTCAGGGCTCCAGAGAGAGGAACCTCCTGACAATGCCAGCCGTGTCCAGAAGTACCGCTTTCTGAATCAAGCCCTTGATCCAGCTGCCCAACGTGAGCCTCCTCAGGTGTTGGTCGAGGCTCTTGGCAATCAACCCATTGGCTGTGACGACTATCGGCACAATGATTGCTGAGTCAACATCCCACATGTCGACAACCTCGCGAGCCAAGTCAAGATACTTGATTTGTTTATCTTTCTCAGCTTTCACGAGGTTCTCATCATGCGGGACGGTTATGTCAACAATCATTGCGCGCCGCTCTAATCGATCCATCACCACTTATTGGACCACCAGGCTTATTGGCAACAATGGTCCTGTCAGTGATGATGGATCGATCCCAGTACAATGTGATATTTCCATTTTCGAGAACTGGGTCGGGCACATACCTGTAGTGATTCCACAAGGCTGTATTTCAGAGCAAGTTGCTGATGGATTATCCTGGCTACAAGGTTGTGTCTATGCAAGTACTCTCCGTTAGCTAGACGAGAACACCCGGAGATAATATGCCTGATTGATTCTCCCGGCCGGTGGCATGCCCGACAGATGTCAACCGTGCCGTCTTTCACAATAAATCTCCGGTAATTGTTCGTCATCACAACTTCGTCCATAATTGCACAAACAAAACCTTCGGTTTCTCCAAAGAGATCACCGCAACGTAGCCAGGCTACGGACGCTAGTAGGTCTACATCGGGTCCATGAAGGGCCCGGAAAAAGCGTCCGTGAAGCTCCTTACTCTGCCATACCTCCATGCGATCATTAGTGTCAAGCACTACTGGTTTGCGCCAGTTCTCTTTAGCCAAGGAGAGCGGGGTGAGGCCCTTGTCCACTATGACTACATCTCGATGCATCCCCACGTCGGTTTCTTGGAAGTATTCCCTGAGACTGCATATCTCGCGATTGTGGAGGGTCTTAGCGTTTAAAAACCCTCGACCTCCACACTTTCGCGGGATATACAACCTCATTACCGATGACCGTGGGTGATGCATTCGATTTGCAGTCAACAGTGTACGGACCCTCCTATCCAGGGCGTCGAGTTCGGTTTGAGTCCATTTGAGTATGCCAAAAGAGTACATCAAAACCGGCATGACCCAACCGTTGAAGGCGCGCACCTTGTTTCCGCCTGATAGAAGACTATTAAGTACTTTTTTCAGACGGCCAAAGAAGCGCTCCTTCAACGATTGCTTCATGTCAGTAACATTGATGCCTAACGCTTCCGACATACCCAAATACTTATAGGTTTCGGATGCGGAGAGGGCTCTAAGGTTTGTGGAATCCGAGAGTTGAGTTCCCACGGATTCCACAATCTCCCCTCGTTTTACATGCATGACCGCACATTTGTCCACACCAAATTCCATCCTAATGGCGTTACTGAAAGTTTGAGTTACTTTCAGTAGCTCCATCAGTTGCAAATTGTTGGGGGCAAAGAGTTTTAGGTCATCCATGTAAAGGAGGTGCGATATAACCTGACCACCTCTCCTCAGCCGATAGCCTAGACCTGAATCCTCCAGCAGTTTGCTTATAGGATTCAAGGCTAAGCAGAACCAAAGCGGGCTCAAACTATCACCCTGAAATATGCCTCGCTCGATCCTTATCGGTTCGCTATTCCTCTGAATATTTCGACATCCTGGATAGCGAAGGACCGTCCTCCATTGCCCCATACACGACATCAGGAAGGTGCGCAGAGTTGTATCTACTTTATACAACTCCAACACCCTCATGAGCCATGTATGTGGCACCGAGTCATAGGCCTTCTTATAATCTATCCAACATGTCGACAGATCCTTTCGGAAGCGACGAACCTGTTGGCTAATGGCCATATCAATGAGGAGTAGCTCCTTAGTACCGCGGGACCCATTCCTACATCCATTCTGAGAGGTAGACATGATGGAGTTGGTGTCTATATGTTTGTTAATTTTAACTCTCAAAATGGATCTAAGAACTTTATAGACCGTCGGTAAACACGTGATCGGCCTATAATTTTTGGGTTCCGCGGTGCTACCTGATTTATGGAGCAGGTGGGTAATTCCTGTCGTTAGGAACTGAGGTACCGAACCAGATTCCAAAGCAATTTGGAACTGAGATGCCAAGCGGGCGTGCGTCCTTGTAAACCATTTTATCCAAAAGTTCTGCAGCCCGTCCGGTCCTGGAGACTTCCAGTTGGGCAATGGACGGACTGCACGAGCTACATCTTGAGGGCAGATGGTTATAGCCCCCATTTCTTACCTTTTTATTATTATTACAAGTTTTTACTATACATTTGTAGGTACGTGGATGGGTTGGTATGTACTCGTAGTAGGTATGTGTGTTAAGTTTAAATATTGCAAGTAAGATTTGAAGCACTTCCCGATGTCTGATTGAGCTGAAATTTTGTATACCTACGTAACTTCGGTGATAATGCAATAATAAGATATAACCTGACGCTGCACCCAGGATAATCTCCTCACTAGGGAACTCTTGAACGGTTAGTAGCACGATCACGAAATTTTGTATGATAGATGAATTTTGACAATTCGACACGATATTTATCATGAACTGCTGCTGCAGCCAGCATTGTCTCCTTACGAGGGAACTCTTTAACGGTTAGTAGCATGGACTTGAAAGTGAAACTTTTTATTTAAATTTAATTTTGCTTGCTAAACATGATCTTCACTATAGACTGCTGCTGCAGACAGGTCGGGTCCGTGGCTTAGGCCCCCAGTGGTCGAGCCACCTGTGGCCGACGCCTCCGATTCGATTAATTTAATTCAAAGCATTTTTTTATCAAATGTACTGCCAGGCGCAACATTTTTTTCACCAATTCTATTTTTAACTAAGTATTTTGTAATTATTTTGCACGAGCCCTTGGGAAGGACCTTCGCTCGTCATTGTGAGATGACACACTAAACTTTCTTATCTGTTGCATATTGCAATATTCAATAACTTGACACTGGTATGAAAGAGATAGATATAATATTTATTCATACTTCCTTATTGTTTTCAATTTTGTGGACAAAAAGACGGACTTTTTATTGTTACTAATAATTGGTTTGGCTCAGACGAGTTGGTTGAAGTTGAAAGATAAAATTTCCATAATGGTACCTAATTTATTATTAATGTTTATTAACAACATTCACTATCATTTTATATGAAGTACTTATTTTTGATTTTTTGGATGTTTGTACATAATAAATATGCTTTTAATGGAGAAAAAGGTGTGTGATGATAAGGTTAAGTGGCGATCTATTCTCTCTGCAATTTGATAGATAACTTTTGTTTAGCAAGGCAAAATACTTTATTATTATGATGAAACACTTTTCTCATTTACTGTACTAAGTGGAAAAGCAAAAAAAAAATAAAGATATTAAATTAATCGAATCGGGGGCGTCGGCCACAGGTGCCTCGACCACAGAGGGCCTAAGCCACGGACCCGACAGGTCTTCTCACGAGGGAACTCCTCAACGGCCATAATAGCATGATCATGAAAGTTTAATTACGAGTTTACAAAGCATTTTTAATCGAAACTTATTATTAATACCTACATCGTACTTATTTCTCGCTACTAGTAGGTCTTGCAATTAAATAAATATTTAAAAAATAGGTATACTTACATATAATCTTTAAAATATAGGTCTACCTATGTCTTTTGTATAATAGTTTTCGATTCGCATTTCCATTTTATTTTTGTTTCAGCTCAAAGCATTTACCACACCATTAAAAGAAACAATAAATGATTAAAAAACAAAAATTATAAAAAGAAAATTATTAGAGTAAGTAATTTGTAAATCATACTGAATAATAAAACTATTTAACAAATGTTTTGTTTAATTTGTCTTAACCTATTGTAACAACCCTACCAAAATAGGTAACAATTTTGCACGTTCTTAAGAAGCTTTGCCTCTGTTCCGTTTGTCTACTCATGTGGTTGTATGGAGTACTTACTAATCGTCAAAAGTCCGCACTCGGGGTCTGTCAGCGAGCAATGGAGCGCAGTATCCTTGGAGTTAAACGTACTGATCGTATAAGGAACTCGATACTGCGTTCTAAAACTCAAATTGCCGATGTAGGTCACACAGCTGCCAAGCTAAAATGGAACTGGGCTGGTCACATCTGTCGCATGCCGGAGGAGCTGTGGGTTAAAGTAACCACACAATGGGTCCCAAACAGCAGCAAACGGCAACGCGGCAGGCCCAGAATGAGATGGCGGGACGAACTCGACTCTTTCCACAAGGATTGGCGTGTAACAGCACTGGATAGGGATAAGTGGAAGGAGGGAAGGGAGGCCTTTGCCCTGCAGTGGGACAGAAATGGCTGATAATAATAATAATAATAACCCCATCGCCGTATCTCTACGTTGACGTCGTGGTGGGGCTAGCGCGCTCCGAACTCTAGGCCTGTGCCGGAAGAGTTTACTTTGGCGGAACAGGTCTAGGGTTAGGAGCCAGACCAAAAGAGATACAGAAACCCGCAGGGCAGCATGTGGCGAGCTGTTGGGCAGTAGCGACCCCACGGACCCTATCTCCCGGGAGAAGTCTTGTTCCTCACCTCTGGCTTGCCTTTATTGGCCGGCTGAAGTGAACAATGACGAGGAACAGAGCTCCCACCTCATTCTTGCCTTTATTGGCCGGCTTGAGTGGAGATTCGCAAGAGCAAACGTGCTCGAAGGAAGGAAGTATTCCAGTAAGATGCTGGTAGGGATCTTGACCGTACTTCCGGGATTGTCCTGATAGCCGTGGAATACCTCTCCACTCCTCATAAGCACTTCAGGACATGTTGCCCCCTTGTTGCTACGTCACTACGTGCTAGCGACCGTTTCCGGGGGCCCATTATTGAGTGTGCAAGTCACCCCCTGCTATTTTATCCGTGTATATAATGAAACATTGATTAGGCAGGGCCGGGGTCATAGTTCTTCCATAGTTCTTGGTAACCAGTCCACTTTCGCCACCCAAACCCATAGCCCAACTTTTTATTTTTCCATATCCTGCAATAGTCCTACACCAACCGGGGGTTGTCCTTGGGTGCAAGTGCATAGTGCATACAGGGATAATCATCGGTTGGTGCCACATTTCATTAAAATTTCCTAAGGGGCCTCTGCGGGTTGGCTTCGGCCCCTCGTACGCCTTCCAAAGGACCGGGACCCCATGGTCCCGAGATATGTAAAATGACAAAATAATAATAATAATAATGTATGGAGTGTCCGGGGTGTGCTACAGGTAAGCACATTGAACTACCTATTGAGATAATAGAAACGTTATAAAACCTTTATGGAGAAGAAACAAAGGAAGAATAGATATTTTTTTAATAAATAATTAAACACGGCAATTTATTGTTCCTTTTTTTAATCCCAGAGACTAATCTGACATTTAAGTCTTTTGTGTTTTCGTTTTTTTTAGTATCTAGAAGTTTGACATTACACTTGTCAGATTAGTCTCTGGGATTTAAAAAACGAACTATAAATTGCCGTGTTTAATTTTTAATTAAAAAAATAGAATAGAATCCTCTTTATTATGTACCTACACCATATAAATGACAGACATAAATATAGAAACTACAATGGGAGACACAATGGGCGGTCTTATCGCTAAGAGCGATGATCTTTTAAAGAAAATGAAAATGTCTATTCTTTATTTGTTTCTTCTCCATAAAGGTTTCATAACGTTTCTATTACGGTCTCAATAGTTCAATATGCTTACCTGGAAGGAAAAAAAAAACAAAAAAATCCTAGTTGTTTTCGACTTATATTTCGGTAAATAATCCGAAACCTGACGCTTTAGGATATTATGTTATATTAAATTTTTTGTTTGTATAAGTGTCCTCTATCTAAATATATAACTTTTGTTGTGCACCGCGATTCTGAAAAAAAATCAAAATGGCGGCTGATTCTAGGGCCAAACCCTTCAAACCCCTTACGTCACAGTCCTAAATTACTTAACCTTTTAACCGCCTACGTCGGATTAATCCGACAAATATTTTCTTGCCCATTCCGCCAGAGTCGTATACATATATACGACCAAATAACACATCTCGTTTAATCTGTATTATTATTATTTATCATCACAGCTCGTTTCATCGGTATTTATTTTTCGTTTTTTCTCGGGCGCTGGGGGCACGACAACTGATATAAAGTCGGGCGGTTAAAAGGTTAACACGAATTTAAATTGACCGCAGGTAGGTATGTACAATAAAACAATTTTCTTCAAAACATTGTAGGTACTTATTTATTTAATAAAATATGATGTGTAACAGGTATTGTATACAATGTTATTATTAATATATTACTTATATAATAATTATTACCTAACTTAGGTAATACTTGTAATCTCATGTAATTGTAATTTGTAACGAATACAACTGTTAATAAGTATGCATAGGTAGGTGGTTGTGGAGCATCCATACAGTACTTTTTATTATACCTACCTACTTAAATACTTAGCATTCTCATTCATAATAGGGTAAATCTTTAAATGGACCCGTTTAAAAAATGTTAATTAATAATGATGGCACTTAATGAATATGAAAGAAAATGGCGCTGATTTTGTGAACTGAAGTCATTTAGAAATTAGAAAACCTACTTATTGCTATCATATAAGTACGATATAGCAAGGAAGCAACTAAGTATACAGGATGTACTATTGAGGATGACCACACCTTTCTGGTACACCTATACAAGAACATGTCGGTCACGAGAGAATCATCAGCATCACCATTATTAGTTAAGGCGCTACAGAACCTAAACGCAAAAAACGCAAGTTTTATAATGCCTAAAAGTATATATGATCGACTACAGTAAACAAAATCAGAAAAAATATATGATTTTCTTCAGGATATATGCTAGGTAGATAGTGTGTTGAAAACATAATACAACTAATTTGATACGATAGAAAAAAATCATGAAGATACCTCTCAAAGCTTTCTTCTCACAATAAAAAAAAAACCATACTAATATATATATACAATAATTCAGATTTTTTGTCAGATTATTCTACAAGCAACATACTAAAGCACTAGTATTTTATTTTTTTAGTCCAAACAATAGATTTTTTGTAAATAGATAATTGTTTCATAATTTGCAATAAATTACCAGAGCGTTGTGTCATCGCGCTTCTCTTTCTTTTCTATGCAGTCCGACAGCTAGAATATTGCTTATATAATAATCTAAATAAATAATTTTCCCTCCATCATCGCTTGAGCACAGTATCTCGGGAATTGTACTACTGCAAGCAAGAATTCCGTGAGACCCTGTAATCAAAAACAATAACCGATTAAGTGGAACCCGTATTTGGATATTCATTAGATATATTTTCTAACATAATAGGTACAGAGCCCAGTAGGTCCCTAATTTTAAAACCTTTTCCTTAATGGGGAGTTTCATGACTTTGACACTTCTCTATGGTGGTCAGCTACCGCAGCTAACAATCTAAGCTGGTTTATCACAACCCAATTCAAGAATAAAGCATGAGGTACATAATATATAAACTCTTGTTTCAACTAAGCAGGTGGCTTCAAACTATTAGGGGGAACCGACCTAAACACTAATATTTAACATAATTAGGAAAAACGAAAATTTTATCAGCCTAGGGTAATTTAGGAACAGTCACATGTGGTAGTTTTACGTCCTAATGGTAATGCTAACCTTGAACAGCCGGATTATTCTGTAAAAATATCACCGTGTAACTTGGGTGAAGTGACCAGTCGTTCCACCTGATGCTAGGGATTGACACTATTGATAGCTTAGTTCAAGCTCATTTCACCCAAGTTTTCACGGGAAGATTTTTATAGAATAGATCGTCCGGAGCTGGTCTTGAGTGTGTCTGACCGAAACAGAAACACGACGTACGTGTTCGTCACGACTCCGCGAGTAGGTAGGTGTTCCGGGGCGCTGGAGTCGCCCCGGCCAAAGGTAGTTAAAGAGTAAAGTGTTTTAGTCAGTCGGGCCCTTCATCCACGACACTACTCAAAAGTAACCAATTACAAACTCAAATCACCAATGAGTAGCCAGAATGTCACAGCACTAGTATTTAAATGGCGGTACCTACCCGACGCAACCAATCACGTATCGTGATGATAATCGAGGTGTACTTTATGTTTTTTTTTTGTCATGTGCGTCTTTTTTACCGACTTAAAAAAAAAAGGAGGTTATATCAATTCGACACGTACGTAGGTATGTATGTAGATAATATTATTGGAACTACACACTACTGCTACACACACACACACTACAACTACACTACTATATTATTGGACTAGCTTCTGCCCGCGACTTCGTCCGCGTGAAATTTCACCTTCCCCCATTCACCCTCTCAGGGGTGGAATTTCGAAAAACTCTTTCTTAGTGGATACCTACTCTTCACAAAGAACACACCCTCCAAATTTTATATCTCTAGGACCAGCGGTTTAGGCTGTGCGTTGATACTTATATCAGTCAGTCAGTCAGGACTTTGAATTTTATATACAGGATGAATTTTTCAAGTGGGCGTGGATGGCCAAATCCGAAACTATGAGGAATAGCGAAAAGTACTCAAAGGAGTCGCGGGCTCGATTTTGATGAAAACTAAAACTGCATCATTGGATTTTTGAAAAATCAATATTTCTGGCCAGGAATCGAACCTGTTGATTTTGAAAAAAAAAACACACGCTGTATTATTACACCATTCGATAGTGTCGCTAATAAGGATCAAATTCTGGGAAGTAATGACATACGGCAAACTAAAGGAAAGAGCTCATTTTTATCAAAATACTTTTTTATTTTCTTATGCTACCTACCTATTAAACCTTAACTGATTAATTGTTCAAAATTATGACAATTGTTTTTGAATACATAGCTGGATTCGACGTCTCAAGGATTGTACTGCAATTAAAAATTTGAATTTAGAACATAATTTTGTGAAGGTGACTGCGCTAAGAGTGTTTCGGGTGTAAAAATATTGAGCATCATTTCGAACAAGGTATGAAAAAAGAAGCAGTTTATTAAAATTCAACATTTTCCTTAAGTTTGCCGTATGTCATTACTTCCCAGAATTTGATCCTTATTAGGGACACTATCGAATGGTGTAGGTAATAATACAGTGTGTGTTTTTTTTTTCAAAATCAACAGGTTCGATTCCTGGCTAGAAATATTGATTTTTCAAAAATCCAATGACGCAATTTTAGTTTTTATCAAAATCGAGCCCGCGACTCCTTTGAGTACTTTTCGCTATTCCTCATAGTTTAGTTTAGTTTAGTCCTCATAGTTTCGGATTTGGCCATCCACGCCCACTTGAAAAATTCACCCTGTATACAGGGTGAATTTTCCAAGTGGGCGTGGATGGCCAAATTCTAAACTATGAGGAATAGCGAAAAGTACTCAAAGGAGTCGCGGGCTCGATTTTGATGAAAACTAAAACTGCATCACTGGATTTTTGAAAAATCAATATTTCTAACCAGGAATCAAACCTGTTGATTTTGAAAAAAAAACACACACTGTATTATTACACCATTCGATAGTGTCGCTAATAAGGATCGAATTCTGGGAAGTAATGACATACGGCAAACTAAAGGAAAGAGCTCATTTGTAACAAAATACTTTTTTTTTCTTATGTTACCTACCTCATCATCATCTGCCTAGCCTTTTCCCAACTATGTTGGGATCGGCTTCCATTCTAACTGGATGCAGCTGAATACCTCGGTATGTTAAGATGGTCACCCATCCACAGACCAACCACGGCAAGCGTAGCTTAACCTGATGGATTGACCTGTGCGGCTGTTAGTATTTAGCCGGGCCCGGGTTATGTTACCTACCTACTAAACCTTAACTGATTAATAATTGTTCAAAATGATGACCATTGTTTTCAATACATAGCTGGAGTCGACGTCTCAAGGATTGTACCTACTGCATTCAGCATTACAATATTATTGTTTCCATTAGAATATTTTCCAAAGATCGTAATAGAAATTTGAATTTAGAACCTAATTTTGTGAAGGTGACTGCGCTGCGGGTGTGTTAATAAAAATATTGAGCATCATTTCGAACAAGCCACGTAATGTAGGTATGAATACTCTAAAATAAGAAGCAGTTTATTAAAATTCAACATTTTCCTTAAGTTTGCCATATGTCATTACTTCCCAGAATTTGATCCTTATTAGGGACACTATCGAATGGTGTAATAATACAGTATGTGTTTTTTTTTTTCAAAATCAACAGGTTTGATTCCTGGCTAGAAATATTGATTTTTCAAAAATCCAATGATGCAGTTTTAGTTTTCATCAAAATCGAGCCCGCGACTCCTTTCAGTACTTTTCGCTATTCCTCATAGTTTAGAATTTGGCCATCCACGCCCACTTGGAAAATTCACCCTGTATAGATAATCCAACTTACAGTATTATAAAATAACCTACGGTCACTACGTACACTATCAAATATACTACCTATACTTTAAAATTAAAATCTATACCTACGACTTACGTAACCTACGACAAGCTTATTATTTGCGGTTGGTACAGTAATCGGGTCTAGAGATCGAACCGCAAAATTATGTTTGTTTTTTATTGTATATACTTTTCCGGGATAAAAAGTACCCAGTGTGGTGCCAAGGATATTAAAGAATAATTATACCAAGTTTCATCGTAATCGAACCGGTAGTTTTTGCGTGATGCCTGAACAAACAGACAGACAGACAAAATTTTTTTTTATCACATTTTTGGGTTCGGTGTCGGTCTAGTAACACCCCCTGCCATTTATTTTTTTGATATTTTCAATGTACAGAATTTTCACTTCTACATATTTATTATAAGTATAGATATTCACATATGACAATCTATTAGGGCTTCCAAACAAAATATACAAAATTTTATAGATGTATGTACTTATGTTTGTCTACGCGGTGTGGGTGTGGGTGTATGGATGGATGGATGGACAGCTGATGGCTCGACCGTCTGTGTAGTACCTACACTGCTGTGTATTCGTAAAATTCGTGTATATAGTGTTTAAAATATGGAAATTGAATAAAGTGCATCTATTAATGAAAAAAGTAACGCAAAAATAGTAAAAAAAAATTAATTATATTAATTCAATTAATAATTGATTTATTTCAACGTTAATATTCAAGTTTTCACTTCTGCCGGCACTCCCGGAGTGCAACCCGTCTTTTTTTTTATTGGCTAAGGTACTTACTTCAACTTAGGGAACAGTGCTAGTTACATCAAAATCGATTCAGTAATTTTCAAGATAAATGGACTAATACGTGTAGATAAGTGTGACGGCCTGGCTTATTTATACGAGCTACGGGTGTACCTAGTGTCAAAGGGAAAACATCTCAAAACCTTGGTCAAATTCTAGTGCAATATTTACAACAAAACTATTACCTACTTATTACAAACAAATATTCCAGTTTTTACTTAAAACTAAAAATTACGAAATAAAAAAGTAATTTAAAAAAATAAATCGACTTCAAAAAGATAACTCAAAATGATGAAATACTTAATGATAAATCGCCCGACGATTGGTCCTGCTGGAAGCTCTTCCGGAAGGACTGGTTTTCGTCCTGCCGGAAGATTGTCGCGCGTCCTGCTGGCAGTACGCAGTTTGTATAAAAAATGATTTGGTCCTTCCAGCAGTACGGTGACCTAGATCTTGAACTCACGCTCGCCAGAAGTCAGAAACATTTGGTCAGGTGAAGTCAGTGTGTACTTAAAATAAAAATTCGGTGGTTTAAGTATTAGAATATTATTTAATCATAATAAAATAGTTCTGTTTTTATTGTTTGTACTTTAGCTTTAGAAACTAGGCTAAACTACTCTTATTACTATATGTCTATTTATTACTATTATATATTAAGGTGCAAGTAAACGGCGTAAACTCACTAGGATCTAGGAACTATTATGAGGAACATTAAATCGGGAAAGTAAAAAAAACATTAAGCTGGAATGCCATGCTGAATATGATAAGCAAAACAGTTTCTTCCGGTTTGTGGCGAACAAAGTACACACCTTTTGCCACAAGCTACACAGTAGAAACTTGCCTTTTGTTGTCTCTTGTGTACTCTTGAGCATATAATGCATTTTCTTTGCACTCTTTGTCGGCTTTCGTCTTTGGATAAAGCTTGTAATATATGTTCACCTCCTAAAGTTGGTTGGGAATTCGAAGGCCGATTCTCTTTCATTACAACAGGATTGGCTCTATAATTATTATTAATTAGTTGTAAGCTCAAGTTTTGGGTGAATTCTTTATGCGTTTCTTGTTCCTGTTTACTTTTTAAGAAATAATTGAATGCCAAGAAGGCGTTAGTCTCCATTATGCCGAAAATTGAGGCATATATACGATGCACCCAATTTTTGGTTTGCCACACTTCTTCTAAAGCCAAACCACCTTGACGAACATGATTGTTGATGTCGATAGCTGGAGCTCCGTCAAAATACTGCTCGACGATTTGGTTTCTGGGAATTTCTTTAATGGTAGTGCTCCCAGAATTATTATCATACCGTATCTTGCGAGCTGGTGTTCCCGGCAATGTTGTTCCACACGTGGATACAAAACTGTGGATTTTTCGATCTCTCCAGGCTGTAGCAAGTACTTGAAAACCTTCTAAATTTGTTTCTGCAGTAACTGAATCTCCTTTGTGAGGTGGACAGCTTTGCAGGAGTTGTTTTAAGGGAAACTTAGCATGAGCAGTTTTAACAATTCCAATAAAGAACAGCCCCCTTTTACGTAATTCTATGGCCGTTTTTACAGATGCAAACCATGAGTCACCGATAATAATACGACCAGTGCCATGCCAAGGTTCAGTCAGTCTCAATGTAGTTGCAGTACCAGCTCCTAGCTGTCTCTGCCATTTTTTTTCTGCCATGCTGGCTTTTCCTTCATTAATTTCCAGGCGCAACATAATCCTGGTGCAACTGTCAGCCAAAGATTTTACCTCACAACCGACTCCTTTAGGTTTACGTTTTATTTTAATCACGGCTGGCATTCCGTTTTCGAAGTAGTTACCCCGACCATACCAGGCAAACATTGATTCGTCAACGGTAAGTTTATAAGAAGGAGTTAATGCACACAACCATCGGTCATTTACCATGTTAATGAGAGGTCTTATCAAAAACCATCGATCAGCATGTACTTGAACATCAGTAAACGTCAAATTCATCAAAATTTCTTCAAAACGATGCTTACTCATACCGAATCTCGTTCCAAATGCAGGTGGTGGAAAAACTCCACTTTCATTAGTAGACCAATAGTCTCGCCTTTCTGGTAAAACATTTATACACATGGCATATAATATCCCGAAAAATTTTAAAAGTTCTTGGGCATATTTCGTCCTAATTTAGCATTTGTATACCGCAAGATGTCATCCATTTTATCCACAGGGAAAAATAAGAGCCAAATATCAATTTCTCGGATGTTCGTGTTGTTCAGATCCATCTGCAGACGTGGCTTGTACATGATATCTTTAAAATTATCAATTGTGACACCTACTTTCATTGCCCAGTCAACGTTTACGCCACCAGATGTTACCGTTACTACGGTTTCATCGACTTCCATATCAGAATGATGTACTGGATGTGGACTGTCTGCATAATTTTCTTCTTCTAACTCCGATTCTGACGACGACGACGAAGAGGATGATTCTTCCCGCTCGGCATTAGCATCTTCACCCTGAAGCCGCATCATATCTTCACGTCCTGGAAAAACATTGTAACATGGTATAATATAACTAATATTAGGCATTAATAATAAAAAAAAATGTTCCACTTTGTACACCCTCTCCAATAAATACGTTTTTTTTTATTATCAACACAAAGCTGCGGAGCAACGCGACGTGTCCACTAGTAGGTACTTAATTAATTGTGTGTGCAATAAAGCGTTGTAAAAATATAATAGTAGCGTATAAATAATAAGCCAAAACAAAACTTACCATGCTCGGTATTAGCAGGATTTATTAATTCAATAGGCATTATTGAGCACTCCCCATCAATATCCCATCGCACGCGTACTTTATTATTATCCAAAACTCTGACCACAACTCCAAAAATATTTCACTTATGTTATAATTTTCACCGAAATGTTGACGGCTCCATGCGTTTTCGGTACCTGGCGCGTCGAAACAGGTCGCGCGGGCGCTGACGCGCTGGCCCCGTGTATACTCGAGCGCCATTGCTCGCTCACTGAGACTGAAGGTCAGTTGCAACGAGTAACCGTTTTTTGCACAGTGCGAAAGAAATAGAAATAGTCTATTTTGTCGTGTAAATTTGAACCTTCTATCATATATCATTACGGTACTGTGATCGAAAAAAGTTGCGTCCTTCCGGAAGTACTCCAAGTCCTGCTAGCAGGACTC
This sequence comes from Amphipoea oculea, assembly GCA_945859645.1. Classification (NCBI taxonomy): domain Eukaryota; kingdom Metazoa; phylum Arthropoda; class Insecta; order Lepidoptera; family Noctuidae; genus Amphipoea; species Amphipoea oculea. Next base: position 10,733,569 of record OX243872.1, read on the forward strand.
CGGGCGATCTATCATTAACTTTAATTTTGGACGTCGTTGGCAAAAAACTAAAATACAGATCCCAAGACACCGACTTCCGAAATTAAAGTTATTTCATGATTTTGAGTTAATTTCTTTTTGATGGCGATTTAATTTTTTTTGATTAATTTTTTGTGCAGAATAAACAGTTTTTCTTTCTTTTTTTAAAATAACTAATGCGTTAGGAACTTGCGACCCAATGTGCAAATCGTGTGCTGCACCGTGTCCTCAGGGCATGCCGCACAGTGGTGACACACCGGCGTTTGCTCCCGACCAAGATGTCGGACACCTACCGACTAAAACCCCACTATTGCGTGCCACTTCTTTGATCCCGACTGCTCGAGCGACGACACGGCCCCAATTTCGCCGCCCGTAGGCCCCTTCTTATAGTGGCCGGAAATCGTTAAGCACCCTTCGACGCCCAGCTGCTCTTCTGCTGCGGGTGGATTGAGAGGTATGCTCTCTCTCCCTCTCCGCCGCCTCCTCGCAAAAAGAGGCCACAGCATCCCACGCGTTTTCGCTTCCGACCATGGACTGAACCACCGCCGAAAATGACAGATCACCCGCACTAAGTGTCGCGACAAGGGCACAGCGCTGTTGGGCCCAAGCAAGGAGCACACTCCTCCAACGTATATAATGCCGTGTCCTCGTGGCAGTCCACACAGTGATGGCAAGCAGCAGGTGTCCGCTCCCGACCTATGCGACGCAGGTATTTCCCGAAACATCCGTGTCCAGTAAGCACCTGCGTCAGCCGGAAGCTCAGGGCGCCATGCTGCCTCTCCAGCCATTCTTCCATAACCTTACCGCCACTATTGTGGCGAGCCCCCACCTGGGCTGCGCAAGTCGCTCTCTCCATTCAGCCACTAGGATCTGACGGAGCAGTCCTTCGTGGATCGAATTCCCGAGGAACCGGAGGCTGTCCAGATCCCAGGGCGTTGATCCGGCCAGGAGAGTTGCTGCCTCGTAGGAGATCGTACGGTATTCTCTTATCACCCTAACAGCTATCGCTCTATGCGGCCTTCGCAATATTGCAACGTTGCGGGCCGTCAGAGTGTCCGCCCACACGGGCGCCCCATACAGGGCCATGGACTTCACAATCCCCACGTATAGTCTCCGGCAGGAGGCGTTGGGCCCCCCCAAATTAGGTAGCAGTTTTGCAAGAGCAGCTGCAACGCTCATCAACCTGGGGACCAGCCGCTGAATGAGCGGTCCGAAGTCCCAAAGTTTACAAAACAATAAATTATAAGTAACACTTTTGTGAGAGACTGTTTCAAAAAACGAACTGTTGTACTACATATTTAAGAAGGTGGGCATAATGTACTGTGAGCCCGCTTTTATGTAGTCATTCGAATTTGTTCGGTTAATCATGTGATTTCTTTTCCTATCGTTTTTTTGTCATATCTAATTAGTTAGAAGGTTTTTTCAGCTGAAACTTTAAGGATAAACAATTTAATAAAGGTACTAATTATTAGTATAATCATAATTACAGTCACTTAATAATAACTCATGTATTGGAGCGTTACATTATATCGTAGCCAGATTTTAATTAAAATGAAACAACTCTAAGGAGTTGGAATAGAAACATCGAATTTCACATGATGCTTTGAGTTCATGAAAGGTACTAAACCACCATAATTGGTAAGTTTCTATGGTTTCTCATTGAAGCGCGAGGATCGATTCTAGGGTTTTTGAAAAAAAAAAATCTAATTTTCCAAAGGTGTCGATTATAGAAAAAATAAAATTGCACAAATTAAGCACAAATTACGACCCACCGTAGTAAAAAAATTGTAGTTGTATGTCATGCCGTTTAAGAGATACATCAATTTGCTAAACGTTACCCCAGCGGCATCTTGAATAACTCTGAAACCTCAAGACGCACAAATTATATTTTTTGGGCACAATTAGGCACAAATTATATCTATCTAAGTAGCTAGTTTGTATTCAGCTACGACCACTGGTAAAAAAACATGCCGCTGCAGTAACGTTACTCCAGCGGAATCTGTTTTTCGTGAATATCTTTGGATCGGCTGGACGCACAAATTATTAATTTCGGGCACAATTACACGAGATGGGGTACTAATTTCTGTCAAGCCGAAATCCTGAAAAGCGACAACATTCCGCTGGAGTAACGCACACAACGAAATCCCCTCTTTTCACCCCCTTAAAGGTTGAATTTTCAAAAACCCCTTAGTGGATGCCTACTCTTCACAAAGAACACACCCTCCAAATTTCATGTCTCTAGGACCAGCGGTTTAGGCTCTGCGTTGATATCTCAGTCAGGTCTGAATTTTATATAGGTACATATACAGGGTTATTGGAAAAACACTAACAACCTCTTAAGAGGTACTGTATTCATCATTAGGAACAACTTTTACTATGGGACCAAACCTGAAATCTCGAAAAAAAAAACCAGCTGTTCCCTACTTTTTGACAAGTTATACGAACATAAATGTAGGGAACAGCTGATTTTTTTTTCGCGATCTCAGGTTTGTTCCCATAGCAAAAGTTGTTCATAACGATGAGTGCAACGACCTCTTAAGAGGTTGTTAATGTTTTTCCAATATCCCTGTATAGATAGGTCACGAATCACGATCACGGTCGAAAGCGCACTAGTTCGCGGAGACGGCCATTTGCCTAGTACTGGCCCAAGTTGCTCATGACGTGGACACGGACACGCCCCCTTAACACTTCTGTTTTTAAATTTCTATGGCGGGCCCTGTTGCGGTCGGCTACTAGTATAATGGCACAAACTAAAAGAACCAATACAGCCGCAGCTATAGCCGGAGGCTCGTTGCCGGCTATCCGACAAGGACTGCCGCCTGGCGCTTTGTGTTGTGTTGAGGTATTCTTACCGGAATATGTATTAGTACCTAACCTACTTCATACAGACTTCGGCTCTGATGTGGAGTTGATTTTGAAAGTATTAGTTAGGTAGGTGTCTACATACTGCGTTAGTTAGCTAAACAATATAAAATACCTACTAACCTCGCAGATTGGTATACAGACTGTGAAGGGTAAGAGGAATATGTAGACTGGAGCAGCAAGACCAGCTATCCAAAATCCTACGAATATGAGGATTAAAAACCAAAGTATCGAAAAACAGATTCCCAACATTTTACGTGAAAACGTCTATCAAAAAGTACTCTGTGGTGAAAACCGCTGAATTCAATTGATAAAGAGCCTACAGATACCCTATATTATTATTGTAGTCTGTAGACCTCGTCAAAGAAAAACAACTAATGAAACACAGACTAGAATGTTAATGAAATATCTTGACTTCACGCACGAGGTTGTCGACTCGGCTCGGCTGTCATTGTGCCGTCTGTCGTAATCACTGACAAGTATCATATGTCAGTAGCAGGGAGCTTATGTAGTACATAACATGGAATTAGTATGTACTCATACCAAGGAGCTTAAATACAGCCGAAAAACCGAATCCCGTGAAACGATGTCCAAAGAAATTTAGAAGCCTCTCTTCAAGGGCTTCCCGAAACACCCCCATGTATGTTTAACGACTATTCTACAGTTTAGTGGCTATAGACGGTTTTTAATATTGTTTGGGAAATTCGCACTTGACTTCAGACTTTTATTCTTCTCTTTCTGTGTCGCATTTTTTTATTAAGTACTTACTTAAGTAACCTATTTATTAGATATCTAAGTAATAAAAATAATCTACGATCGATAAAAATACTATCTGTCTAACTAAACATCACCCAAAGTTATTATTAAGTATTCTGTGTTAAAACTTAGCTCAAAGTTGAATATTCTGTGCTCAAAGGGCTCTTGCTCGACAAGATTCGTTCTAGATTTTCGGCATTCACAGTGGCAATGAGCCCAAAGTAGTTTTAAAAACTTTCACGGACCCCCAGCTTTCAAAGCAATACAAATAATAAATACTTACCTACTTTTCGGAATATTATTTGTTGAAATTGGAGTTCAAACACGATGTTACCTTACTCGGTAGTACCTACTTAAAGTACCATATTGTATGTGTTTCCGGTTGAAGTAGATACTCTTAATCCATTTTCTCTTTATGACTTCATGACTCCATGTTATCCATGTAGCTACTTTTATGCATCCGATTATCATCTCTGTCGCATTTATTCACAACGTTTGATCTACACAAGCTTCAGTATCTGTTAGTGCAATAAAAGAGGGTGTTGTTTTGCATAAAAAATTGGGTGAAAATTTGCAGTACCTAACATCTTGATCACGCGATATTTTAGGTCTTTTTGGATGCTAGTACAGGAACACCTCTGTACCTGCCCCTTTATTCACAAACACTCGATATGCTTCCGTATCTTATCGAACAATAATCATTGTTATCTTAGGAGTCTTCTCAATGCTGTTCACAAGTCCAAAACCCGAAAATTTTGTCAGTTTAAATCAAATAGACGCCCGCTATTCTTCCAACAGCTATTTGCTGTTGAGGGGAAGTCAAATCAGGTTATCGAAATGTCAGGTTTTCGATACGATAGCCTGTCGTATAGTTGTGAATCAGGGCTCTGGTGCGCCGCGTGCACGGCACTCATGACGGGAGAAGTTCATTTCTGAAAACCTACTCTACAAAGGGCTTGCCTTGTTGTTAAGATGGAGTCTAGGCAGAGTCTCTCTACTTGCTACAATAATTAATTTTTCAGTTACCTATTTCTTTTGCCCAATGTACCGATTTTATTGTGACTAAAGTTACCTCAAGACACGGACTTTCACTAAGTATACGTATTTCCAATCGTTTCTCGCTAATCGCCGGAGGAGGCGGTGGGACCAAAGCGGTATCTACAAAACAAAATAAGAATGAGCATAATAAACACTACCCTGCTTTGCGTCGCGCAGTCGGGTAAAATTAAAGCTTGCTTGCACCATGAATCACTCACTAAATGCGTTTAATATTAAATGTATTTAAAAAACATATTCTGTTTTTACCGACTTCAAAAAAAGGAGGTTATCAATTCGACACGTATGTATGTAATATTATTGGAACTGCAATATATTCACATAGGTATGACAATCTATTAGGGCTTCCAAACAAATACACAAAATTTTATAGATGTAAGTATGTATGTATGTTTGCCCACGCATTTCTCCGCAACTATTAATCGAATCCTGACCATTTTTTTATTGGCTTACATTTACTTCAACTTAGGCAATAGTGCAAGTTTCATCAAAATCGATTTAGTAATTTTCAAGATACGGACTAAAACGTGTACCTAAGTGTGACAGCCTGGCTTATTGATACGAGCTACGCGTGCGCGCGCAGGTTCACCCATAGAGTAAGTAATGTTCATTCCTACACCTGCGCGCGCATTGCTAGCGCGGCGCGCGTTTATTTACTTAAAGGCACAGACAAAACCGATAAACAGCCTATAGAAAAATAAAATAAACACAAAACGTAGATAGAGAATGAACTCTATCTACGACACAAAATAATGTTTAGATTGATCGTAGTGTTGTCGTACGTCAAATTGTAGTTTAGTTAGTATGGAATTAGAAAGTACTATTGGCATAGAGAAATATACATTAATTCAGTGAGAATCCGCAATAATAGAACGCCACTGGTCTTTTCCGTTTGGGTTCCGGGAGGGACGACGGACAATTTAAGGTGAATGCGCAGTGGTAGACCGCGAAATTTAAATTTTCTTAGGTATTTTGCAATTAAAATGTGATTCACGACTATAATAGATATGTATTTACATAATTATAGTCATTAGAATCCTTAATATATATATTTAAGTTAGATTTGTTCCCTAAGAACTTTCCATAAGACATTTGTTCTTATGGAACAAATCTAACTTAGAAAGATGCATTAATGATTCTAATGATTATTATTCTGTAAATACGTACCTGCTATAGTCGCGAATCATATTTTGACCAAGATACAACCTGACACTGACCTGAAAATTGCAAAAAAACGTTAGAAAAATTGAATTTTGCGGGCTACAACTGCGCATTCATCTTAAGTTAAATAAATTTTAGTTTATTTTGGGAACAAGGACAATTCAGACTATTTAAAAAAAAAGTGAACTATGGCTCGCGGATTCCTTTTGGCATGAAGTCTCTTTGAAGTGATTAAAAAAAAACGCACATCTCCGACCTCCGTAAATTAAATAGTTATCTGTGGCATTATAGCACTAGTACCGTAACGTAAAAAAAAGCACGCGTTTGTAATACACTGCATTATGGACCTAAAAGCGGTTCATTAACCTTTTAACCGTCCGAATTCATATCAGTTATCGTGCCCCCAGCGCTTGAAAAAAAAAAAAAGAAACGAAAAATAAATACCGATGAAACGAGCTGTGATGATTGTAATAATCGTATATATACGACTCTGGCGGAATGGACACGAAAATATTTGTCGGATCAATCCGACATAAGCGGTTAAAAGGTTAAGAGCCATTTTACGAGCAAGTGTGTTGAAAAATTCACTCAAAATTATGAAATATTTTGTGTATGTGTACTTATGAATTTTCGTAAGTATAAAGGTGTTTCACTGGTTTTATTTTACTACAAAACCTATGGGCCATCATAAATTACGTCACAGTCCTAAATTAAATTGACCGTAGGAAGGTATAATAAAACAATTTTCTTCGAAACATTGTAGGTACAGTACTTATTTATTTAATAAAATATGATGTCTAACAGATATTGTATACAATGTTATTATTAATATATTACTTATATAATAATTATTACCTAACTTAGGTAATACTTGTAATCTCAAGTTATGTAATTGTAACTTGTAACGAATCCAACTGTTGATAAGTATGCATAGGTAGGTGGTTTAGAAGCATCCATACAGTACTTTTTATTATACCTACCTACTTAAATACTTAGCATTCTCATTCATAATAGGGTAAATCTTTAAATGGACACGTTTAAAAAATGTTAATTAATAATGATGGCACTTAATGAATATAAAAGAAAATGGCGCTGATTTTGTGAACTGATGTCATTTAGAAATTAGGAAACCTACTTATTGCTATCATATAAGTGGATATAGCAAGGAAGCAACTAAGTATACAGGATGTACTATTGAGAATGACCACACCTTTCTGGTACACCTATACAAGAACATGTCGGTCACGAGAGAATCATCACCATTATTAGTTAAGGGGACTACAGAACCTAAACGCAAAAAACGCAAGTTTTATAATGCCTAAAAGTATATGATCGACTACAGTAAACAAAATCAGAAAAGATATATAATATTCTTCAGGATATAATTATGCTAGGTAGATAGCGTATTTAAAACATAATACAACTTATTTGATACGATAGAAAAAAAATCATGAAGATACCTCTCAAAGCTTTCTTCTCACAATAAAAAGCATACTAATAGGTATAGATACAATATTTCAGATTTTTTGTCAGATTATTCTACAAGCAACATACCATGGGCACTAGTGTTTTATTTTTTTAGTCCAAACAAGATTTTTCTAAATAGATTTATTGTTTCATATTTTGCAATAAATTACCAGCGTTGTGACATCGCGCTTCTCTTTCTTTTAAATGCAGTCCGACAGTGACCGCGCTTTGCGTCATGTAGTCCTTAAACTGTTAATGTGACTAGAATATTGCTTATATAATAACCTAATTAAGTCCTCTTCCCTCCATCATCCCTTGAGCACAGTATCTCGGGAATTGTACTACTGACAGCAAGAAATCCGTGAGACCCTGCAATCAAAAACAACAACCGCTTAAGTGGAACCCGTCTTTGGATATTCATTAAATATATTTTCTAACATAATAGGTACAGAGCCCAGTATTTCCCTAATTTTATAACCTTTTCCTTAATGGGGAGTTTCATGACTTTGACATTTCCCTATGGTGGTCAGCTACCGCAGCTAACAATCTAGGCAGCACAACCCAATTCAAGAATAAAGCATGAGGTACATAATATATAAACTCTTGTTTTAACCAAGCAAATGACTTTAAACTAGTTTTACGTAGGTAATGGTAATGCTAAGTCATAAGTAATTTATTTCATAACAATATAGATACATTGTGTTGAAATTTAAAAAATAACGTACCTATTACATTTGCAATTAAAATAAAATTAACTTTAGCTAACCTTGACCAGCCGGATTATTCTGTAAAAATATCACCGTGTAACTTGGGTGAAGTGACCAGTCGTTCCACCTGATGCTAGGGATTGACACTATTGACAGCTTAGTTCAAGCTCATTTCACCCAAGTTTTCACGGGAAGATTTTTATAGAATAGATCGTCCGGAGCTGGAGTCTTGAGGGTGTCTGACCGAAACGGAAACACGACGTACGTGTTCGTCACGACTCCGCGAGTAGGTAGGTGTTCCGGGGCGCTGGAGTCGCCCCGGCCAAAGGTAGTTAAAGAGTGAAATGTGGTTTTAGTCAGTCGGGCCCTTCTTCCACGACACTACTCAAAAGTAACCAGTTACACAACTCAAATCACAAATGAGAAGCCAGAATGTCACAGCAAGTATTTAAACGGCGGTACCTACCCGACGCAACTAATCATTTATCGTGATGATGATCGTGGTGTACTTTATGTTTTTTTTTTTTTTTGTCATGTGCGTCTTTTTTAGTGACTTTAAAAAAAAGGAGGTTATCAATTCGACACGTACCTATGTATGTAGATAATATCAAATCGGTGCAACAAAGTCACAACAGCTCATTTTTTTAATTTTACAGGAGAGGACTTTTAAAAGTATAGGCATGGTTCAGAGACAATTTGGCATACTTACCTAAATTTTGCAGTTTTGGCTATTTGTGACTTTGTTACACCGAATGTGCGATATGACAATCTATTAGGGCTTCCAAACAAATATACAAAATTTTATAGATGTATGTAAGTATGTAGGTATGTGTGTTTTTTATTGGCTTACATTTAGGTACTTACTTTAACTTAGGGAACAGTGCAAGTTTCATCAAAATCGATTCAGTAATTTTCAAGATAATATGGACTAATACGTGTAAGTGTGACGGCCTGGCTTAAAATTTTTCTTATTTTCCTTTCTTTTTTTAATGACTTTTTTTGTGCAGAATAAAAAAAATTCTTTCTTTTTTTAACCGGTCAAGCAGTGCTCGTCGCCCGTTGGCGACGAAACAATAGAAAATCAACTGTGTCTCATTAGCGGAGCTTGACAGATTAAATAACTAATGCGTTAGGAACTTGTGACCCAATGTGCAAATTGCACTGTAACAGCCGTGCGATTCTGTAACCGTCTCACCGTGAAAACTTAGGCGAAGTGAGCGTGGAGTGAGCTATCAGTGTCATCCCACCTGATACTAGGGATTGACCAAGCATACATTTACAATCATAATCGAGATTTTAATAATAATTTTTATGCTAATTCTATTGATCATTTTATATGGTTTCGAAACACTTTTTTTTACAAATGTTAGCGTCGTGTTAGTAGGTACCTACGGCCTAATTACTTATCCGTTGAGAAGCGTCGTGGACGACGAACCTAAGTGTTTGGCTAGACTGGCAGCGCGGGCGCGGGGCGGGCGCGGTGCGGCGAACTCAAACATAATTATGAACTTCATTTGAGTGTCCACAGTGGGCACGCGGGTGCGGTGAGCGGCACGGGCTGCTTGGCGCGGGGAGCGCGCGGGCATCTCACGCCATAGCCTGCTCGTTCATACAAGTGGCCGCAGTGGATGCGCGGGCGGTCCGCGCGGGGACCGGGGTTCTCAAACCAGTTCGAGCTTTTTTCTAGTAAAAATATATTTTGACAAACACTGGATACGAGAACACGCAGAGCGCAGCCGCGCTCCACTGCGGACAGGCAGAACGCGCGCGTTCCCGCACCCGCGCCGCTCCCCGCCCTGCGCTGCCAGTCTGGCCAAGCACTAAGAGTGACCGACTCATCGTGCCATGCACCCGACAGGTAGAGAGCATCCAAGTAAGAAAATATCCACACGAAAAAACAGTGCTATCTTCATTTGTTATTTAGATACATTAACTTGTACACATAATGCCCTGGAAGGTAGGCAGACCTTTGGTGTGGGATGCAACATGTGTCGACACCCTTGCGCCATCCCATCTTCCCAGCACGGTGGGCTGTGCTGGGGAGGCTGCTGCAATATTGCAACCTGATTGGGAGTTATATGTTCGAGCTGTTTGGGGTTGAAACACTAGGGCCATGGGGTCCGATTGCCCACTTGGTTTTTCCTTTTCGAGATATCGCCAAGCGGTTAGTCGACTCTTTACGTGACCAGAGGGCTGGCCTATTTCTTGGCCAAAGAATTAGCATTGCCATACAACGTGGCAATGCTGCCAGCCTTTTGGGCACTGTTCCTGCTGACAGCGATGTGGACGAATTCTTTGATGCCCTATGATTATTTTACTTATTTTTACATATTATTATACCTAGTTTATATGGTAGCTTATATTACGAGTATGTAAATATTTCCTGAAATACATAAAAATACTATTATCATACTTGTAATGTGGTAGAAAGTTACAAACATGGAATACTCACCGTTAACGCTTCTATACAGACTGTGAAGGGAAGGACAATTATGTAGATACCAGCAGCAATACCAGCTATCCATAATGATATAAATATGAGGATTAAAAACCATATTATCGAAAAGATGATGTTGCCCATTTTCTGAAAAAGACAAAAAATAATAATTGTAGAGCCGTTGCGTAACAAGTACAAACTACAATCTATTCTGTAAAAATGGGTGAAGGGCTGTCATTTCACCTAGATGCTAGGGATGGCTAGGGGTAGGGGTTGACAATATTGACAGCTCACTTCACAGACCTAAGCTTACACGGTGTAATTTTAGTGTGCGTTACCCCAGCCAGAAAATGTCGAAAATCGTCATCTGCTTTTTTTTTCGCGATTTCAGGTTTGATCCCATAGTAAAAGTTGTTCATAATGATGAGTACAATGACCTCTTATGAGGTTGTTGGTGTTTCTCCAATAACCCTGTACTTATAAATAAAAACAAAAGGCCTGACTGACTGACTCATCAATGCCCAGCCCAAACCCTTGGACCTAGAAAACTGAAATTTTACACATAGGCTGACGATTGAAAATTAATTTATACGTGCCTCAGCGTTTCTGATAATTTCACCCCCAAAAGGGGATGAAGTTGTGTAGTCCTTAATTTTCGTAGTAAAAATCATAATAGTACATTATGATACATGTGATAACATGTGTGCTATGTTGACCACGAAACTCGAGGCGGTATTATTCGCGCGAGCCGTAAGCCGAGAGTATAATGATCAATGCACACGCGTTTCATTACGACGTTTTTCACTTGCGAGGAAAAAAACCAGACTTGTATTGTTAAATATTAACTTGTATGGAAAATGGCGCGTTGGGTTTGTTTTTTCGCGCGCCGCGCTAGCGTGCGCGCGCAGGTTTACCCATAGAGTAAGTAATGGTCATTCCTACACCTGCGCGCGCATTGATAGCGAGGCACGCGTTTATTTACTTACGGCCGAAATTAATAACCAATCTAATCCAATATCTCTAGATTAAAGATCGAAAATTCAATCCAGATTTGTAGTAAAGTGTAGCAAAAAACGATCCGCGGATTGCAATTGCAATCTTTTCAACCAATCTATCTTTGAGAGGACGGATCACAGATTACAGATTGACCTCTGTTCGAAAATGACAGTTTGAGTGTGTCAATAACCTATCCGTTGAATTTGACGTTTGTTTTGATCGGTGTAAACAATCCAAATCTTAATCTTAGAATTTCCTTGGATATAAGATTGACTTCACGGATTTCATTTGAAAAATGGCACTGTCAATATTCTCCAGTGATAGTGATATGGAAATTCTGGCTCAATTATCGGATTGGGATAATACCGATAGTGACGCTGGTGAAGAAATGAGACGTCAACGTGCTTCTGCGCGGAGAATTAAAAGGGTGAACTACATGCAAAGTCTGGATGATGAGGAGTTTACCTTTAGGTTTAGGCTATCAAAATTAGCAGTAAATTTACTGCTGACTAAAATTACGCCTCTAGTCCATGTAAATAGTTAAAAAAAAATAATCATTCTATACCAAAAATGAACAATATTATTACCTATCAAATATTCACATGTATGTTATGATCTCCCCACAAAATACCTAGTGGTGTTGAGTTTTCCCGCAGTTTGGGAAAATTCTTACAAATTGGCAACGCTGCTACTCGGGCACCATGCCATAGACAATAAAACGCGTCCTGGCTTTAGCCGTGTCGTGACATTCCTTTTTAACTAATACGTATTGAATTTATTACAATTTTTTTCGTATTAATAGAATTGTTACGTCGTTCGGTAAATATATGTATTAAACATCCATAAAATAAAATTATAAAACCTGTTTATGCTTAGCTTTTTTTATTACAAACAAACGAATGTCTATTTTTATATTTTTTTCTTAAAACGGAATGACGAGGAAAGGATTAAAGGATTTCAAGATATCTGCGGATTGAGCGACAGCAGGATCGTCATTTTTCGATATTAGGACGCGGGTTGGAGATCGATCCATAGATTGGTATATATCGACGATCGATTTATATCTTGGCTCATGGATTCGATATTAATTTCGGCCGTTAAAGGCACAGACGAAACCAATAAACAGCCTATAGAAAAAATATAATAACCACAAAATAATGTTTAGACTGATCGTAGTATTGTCGTATGTCAAATTGTAGTTTAGTTAGTATGGAATTAGAAAGTACTATTGGAATAGAGATTTATACATTAATTCAGTGAGAATCCGCAATAATAGAACGCCAGTGGTCGTTTCCGTTTGGTTCCGGGAGGGACGACGGACAATTTAAGGTGAATGCGCAGTGGTAGACCGCGAAATTTAAATTTTCTTAGGTTTTTTTGCAATTAAAATGTGATTCGCGACTATAATAGATATGTATTTACAGAATTATAGTCATTAGAATCATTAATATATATATTTAAGTTACATTTGTTCCCTAAGAACTTTCCATAAGAGATTTGTTCTTATGGAACAAATCTAACTTAGAACGATGTATGAATGATTTTAATTCTGTAAATACGTACCTACCGCGAATCATATTTTGGTCAAGATACAACCTGACACTGACCTGAAAATTGCAAAAAACGTTAGAAAAATTGAACTTCGCGGGCTACAACTGCGCATTCATCTTAAAGTAAATAAATCTTAGTTCATTTTGGGACCAAGGACAATTCAGACTATTTAAAAAAAAGTGAAATATGGCTCGCGGATTCCTTTTGGCATGAAGTCTCTTTGAAGAGATTAAAAAAAAAACGCACATCTCCGACCTCCGACTAGTAAATTAAATAGTTATCTGTGGCATTGTAGCACTAGTGCCGTAACGTAAACAAAAAGCACGCGTTTGTAATACACTGCATTATGGACCTAAAAGCGGTTCATTAAAAGCCATTTTACGAGCAAGTGTGTAGAAAAAATAGTATTGAAAGCCCTTTGACTTGTGCCAGATGAAAGCCAATCATCCGCGATTGTTGCCATCGCGTGTATTTTTTAACCGACTTAAAAAACTCGCGCACCGAGAGCTCCGTACAAATATTTAGGTAAGTTTTAGTTTTTTTTTTGTAATGTAACTACAAATTTACGGTTTTCGGATTTTTTCCTTTACAAATTTCATGGTTCTAGGTCACGGGAAGTACCCTAAAGGTTTTTATTTCGAAACATAAACGCCCGTATCTTTTGATTGCGTTGACTTAGAAGTTTGATTTTTTCACTGCTTCAAGGGATTGCAGCCCTTAGTATTTGATATTAATTTCAACTTGATGACCCCACGCGTTTCTGAGAAAAAGGGTCGTGAGTTCGTGACTGACAGACAGACAGACGGACAACGAAGTGATCTTATAAGTGTTCCCTTCTTTTCTTTTGAGGTACGAAACCCTAAAAAGGAGGAAAATATTCTTCTTCATTCATCTAATTATGTACACGTCCTTAAAATGTACACAGATTTCTCCGTGATTACTAGGCCGATTAACATGATTCTTTTTAGGGTAAGTACCTACAATAAACTATGGTAAACTATGATAGGTATCCATTGGCGTATCTAGGGATTTTTTCTAGGGGGGGCCTGCCCCCTAACCTTTTTTTTTTACCCTCCGTCCAGGAAGAACGGAGGGTTATGATGTCGGACACCTCTTTTTTTTTTTCGCTGTGGAAATCCTCATGGACTTCCTCTATTGTGGGGGTAGGACAGAGGGGCATACCGGACTCTTACCAGCTAAAACCCCGCGGTGTTCCACCTCTACCTATGACCGGGGGTGCGGGACTCGCATAAGCATTCACCGCTCCCCCGACCTCGACCCGCTGTTCCTCAGCGGGTCCCACCTCCCCGTGCGCCCATTCCTATAATGGCCGCACCCACTCTCGAGTGGCGCGCGTGGAACACTACAGCGCCAACTCGGGCCTGTCTGGTCGGACGACGGACGCCCCTAGTACGCCGACCGCAGGCCACCTCTCATGGAGGTCGTACATCGTTTTGCGCCCTACTCGGGCACCCGGTGCTTCTCCTGCGGGAGGGGAGAGAGGATGCGGCTTCTCTCTCCCGCTCGGCCGCCTTCTTTGCAGACATGACATCCTCGCAAAAGGAAGCAACACCGTCCCATGCGCTCCCGCTCTCGACCATCGATTGAACGACAGCCGGGAGCGAGAGATCGCTCCCGCCTATTGCCGCGATGCGGTCACGGCGCAGCCTGGCCCAAGCTGGGCACTCTTCCAACGTGTACTGCACCGTATCCTCAGTGCAAGCCGCACAGTGGTGACACACCGGCGTCTGCTCCCGACCATGATGTCGGACACCTACCGACTAAAACCCCAATATTGCGTGCCACTTCTTTGAGCCCGACTGCTCGAGCGACGACACGGCCCCAATTTCGCCGCCCGCAGGCCCCTTCTTATAGTGGCCGGAAATCGTTAAGCACCCTTCGACGCCCAGCTGCTCTTCTGGTGCGGGTGGAATGAGAGGTATGCTTTCTCTCCCTCTCCGCCGCCTCCTTTGCATGCATCAACTCCTCGCAAAAAGAGGCCACAGCATCTCACGCGTTTTCGCTTCCGACCATGGACTGAACCACCGCCGAAAATGACAGATCACCCGCACCAAGAGTCGCGTCGAGGGCACAGCGCTGTTAGGCCCAAACTGTACTCCTTCAACATATGTAACGCCGTGTCCTCGTGGAAGTCCACAGAGTGATGACAAGCAGGCGTCCGCTCCCGACCTATGCGACGCAGGTATTTCCCGAAACATCCGTGTCCAGTAAGCACCTGCGTCAGCCGGAAGCTCAGGGCGCCATGCTGCCTCTCCAGCCATTCTTCCATAACAAGCCTTACCGCCACTATTGTGGCGAGCCCCCACCTGGGTTGCGCAAGTCGCTCCCTCCATACAGCCACTAGGATCTGACGGAGCTCAGTTCTTCATGGATCGAATTCCCAAGGAACCGGAGGCTGACCACGCGCAAGCTCCACCTTCCGCCAGCGATATAGGGACGCATGGATTTTCGCGTCCAGATCCCAGGGCGTTGATCCGGCCAGGAGAGTTGCTGCCTCGTAGGAGATCGCACGGTATCCTTTTATCACCATAATTAGCTATCGCTCTTTGCGGCCTTCGCAATATTGGAACGTTGCGGGCCGTCAGAGTGTCCGCCCACACGGGCGCCCCATACAGGGCCATGGACTTCACAGTCCCCACGTACAGTCTCGGGCAGGAGGCGTTGCCCCCCCCCCCCCCAAATTAGGTAGCAGTTTTGCAAGAGCAGCTGCAACGCTCATGTACCTGGGGACCAGCCGCTGAGTGTGCGGTCCGAAGTCCCACCGGCTGTCGAGGACAAGTCCTAGGTACTTCATAGACGATTCGACAGCGATGCGGGCGCCTCCTACCGCTATGTGTGAATCGCGTGGTAGCTTGTTCCGATGCCCATGGAAACAGAGGGCCTCAGATTTGTGCAAAGCCGCCTCGAGACCCAGACGCCGGATCCTTCCAACGACCTGCGCAACCCCTGCCGTGGCCTGTATGGCCGATTGCAGATGCGTTTGCTCCCGGGCCGTCTAATCATAATAATACTATAGCTTATTTCGTTGCTTATTAGTAGATTCAATTATTTTTGTGATTTCAAAGTTACTAAATGAAATGTATTATGTAGTTAATAATAAGTTTGTGTAGATCTTGGTGGTAGATTATATTATTTGATTGCTTTCGTGTGATTATGTACCTAAGTATCCAGCTTAAAATTTCGAATAGGTCCCCAAACATCCTAGGGTGGGCCTGAGACCATTCTAGGGTGGGCACGGCCCACCCGGCCCCCCCCCCCCCCCCCTATATACGCCAATGTAGGTATCTATTAAGTGAAGAGTGCAGGAGTATTAACATGGATTAGACTTAGAGCTCCACTCAATACCTAGTTGTTGATGATGGCAGTGATGCGACTCGCTTTTGCCTGCGTTTCGGCATGATAGGCAGGTATGATGATTGTGACGACGTACACTTCAACGTCGATCGTTCTGTTAATGTCAGGCTAATGTCGGATCAAGGGATAATTTAATTTGTATGCGTACCTACAAAGTAACCGATGGAAAATACCTTGAAATCAAGTTTTAAATTAATCTCACTGTTAGTACTTACCTACCAGTAGTTCCATCATGGAACTGTTAATGGTACTAGTGACAACGAAGGATGACTAATGGGTATTTAATTTACATTTAATTAACTACCAGTTAATCTTGTCACAATAAGTCAGTGAATGTGAAATGAGTGAATAACGACAAGAGTAGGTAGGTGAAGTTGTATCATGCCAAAGTACCTTTTTTTTTGTTTCCGTGGTGGAAAATCCTCATGGATGTCCGCCGCCCTGAGGCGGGCGACGCGGCGGGGTCTGTAAAGGCTGGTTTTAGTCTTACGCCGACGGCACGCGCACCGTCAGCGCTGTTGGCCGAGATATATGAACTTCTAGGAAGCGTTTTTGAATGACGCGTAGCTATCAGCGCGCACGGTGACAGACGAAACGTATGAACTTCATACGTTTCGGCTGTCAGCGCCAACGGTCATCGTGCGGTCAGCGCGACTCTAAAATCAGCCTAAGACTCTTGCTGGCTAAAAACCACCCCGGTGTTCCATCTCACACCTACGCCGCCGGGGGTCGCGGGAACGTACGATCCTTCCGCAACCCTCGACTGGCCCGCCTTCGCGGACCTCCTCGGGTCAGGGGGCGACAAAAAGGGGGAGTGTTGAAAAAAGTGGCGAGGTATAAGGCTGGCCGCATACGTTCGGTTTCTTGATTCGGAATTCAGATTCGGAGACCCTGAATGCACGCCATTCATACAAAATCTTCAATCGATTCAATATGTATAAATAAGAACGTGTGCGCTAAAGATAGCGCACACGTTCTTATACAGGGTGAAATTAAATTCATGGGCACCCTTTTAAGGGGTCATTGTATCACAGTATAAATATACAGTAAAACATCTTCATACAAACGTGCCGCTCTCGGTTTGAATGTGTGCGTGCGCGCCGCGAGCCATGTCGGCACGCGATTTTACGCACACGCTAGCATAATATATGAGGGAATAAGGTGGCGGCAGTGCGGGCTGTGCAGCGCGACTGTGAGCACGCGCGTACGCTACATGACCGCTTGCGTTCGTAAACTCTCGCCGGCGGCGGCCACTTAAATTACGAGTATCATGACTTCAAAAAGGGGAAACAAATATTGTAGTGTTTTCGGGTGCCTCAATAATGATTTCGCAAACTCGGACTTATCATTCTTCATAGTTCCTACTCAACCAGAAATGTAAGTACCTACTTATACTTAAATATTATTAGAAAATGTGGTATTGTATTGTTTATTTCACAGTTTATTTGCTTTATTAAGAGCGTAGCCGAGTCGCATTTTTCCATATAAATGTGATTCCCAAATTTACTTTCTGAATACTATGTTTAGAGCTAAAGTTTATTTTAAGAAGTCTAGTTTTACTATAAAACAGAGGATTGAGTTCGAAACATCGTTTAGGTAAACGTATTTGTCGCGTATAGATGTAATAAGGGCAATTTCACAATAATTAATATTGGAAATTAATTACTATTGAAATTATTATTTTTTCTATTGTCTGATGTGTTGTTCAATCCAAATATGGTGTCTTATACACCCATTACAGGAATTACGGCAAAGATCGAAATTTACTCATGATCCCACCTGATGATTTTGTCGATAATGTAGAAAGGATGGAGCAGGTGTTTCGCAAAGCGTTCGAAAAGGACCACATCAACATTAAAATTGGCCGGTCAATTTACGATCAACTGAATGATATAGAATTTAAGATGCCCTGTCCATGCTTTCCCAAAAGCTTTTTACAAAAACTTTACATAAGAATGAGAATTTACTTTACATTAACAAATAATAATAAAGCGTTCCGGACGTGCAGAAACAGGAGAAAAATTTTCTCGGTATCAAATTTGTAACTTAGTATTATAAATGTTATGTGAATAAAGGCTTTTTATTTTTACTAAATTTATAAATTGGTAAAATATTCAATCATAATATGCTTTTTTATTTCATAAATTTAGATCAAGTGCTGCTTGTTCGAAAATATTAACTAAAAGTAAAAGTGACAACCCTGGGGATCAACGCAAGAGTAGGCTAATAACTCGGCGGGCAGCCTTAGATAACTTACTGTATATTTATACTGTGATTGTATTCATCATTATGAACAACTTTTACTATGGGACCAAACCAGAAATCACGAAAAAAAAATCAGCTGTTCCCTACATTTTGACGAGTTATGTGAACATAAATGCAAGGAACAGCTGATTTTTTTCGCGATTTTAGGTTTAGTCTCATAGTAAAAGTTGTTCATATTGATGAGTACAATGACCCCTTAAAAGGGTGTCCATGAATTCAATTTCACCCTGTATTTTTCGTCAGGGTTTCCGAACGGAAAATATAAGAATATAAGAAGTTGATAGAAGTTTTACTTCCCCTCCCTTTTTATATACATGTACCTACATATTATTATTTTAAGATTGTTAGCTTTTTAAATTATGTAAATATTTGAATCTTTAATACAAGTTTATTTTCAAAAAGAAACTTATTTTAAGTTTCTTTTATTTGTATTCGCTGTACAAAACTAATTGGCGGCTTTAGAGCGGGGGTTACCTACCATTTTGTTATTGTTTAGGTGTTCGTACCAAGCCAAGATCGTCCCTGACGTAACTAGGAGCTAAAAATAAACGTTAATAGTTGTCAATTTATTGTTTCTTAACTTGGCTCCTTGACATAATTTTTCGTGACATCATATAGAACGATCATGAAGATAGTAGGTACCTACCTAGGACCTACGATATAATGTTTTAATGGCAAACAATGCGGAAATTATTGCGCGTGTTTGTGAATGAAGTACCTACCCACCGACAAATATGTGTCTGTTCCAAAAGTAGGTATCTAATGAAAGCAAAGACTATAATTATAACCACGTGACTGCGCATACAGTGCCCCGACGCCCGAAAACTATTAGTATTTAGTCGTTAAGTTGCATATCATCTAAATAAACCGAGACGTGAATTGCTAACAAGAAACAAACAAACTTTCCTTTCGTTATCTATCTAGTCTGCACGCAGTAATCTAAAAACCAAACGAAAACCTCCTATTACAGCGTCAAGGTCCTCCCACTCATAAGCACTAACTAGTACCTAACTATTACTCACCATGCCATAAGTAGGTACATTTTGACAACTGAACAATAATATAAATTTTAATTACGTTTTCGAGCAGAAGAATGTTTTAAACATACCTTCAAAATCCTTGGGATTGTGATTGAAATGAAACTAGATTCGGAGAAAGTTGTTTACCAACGTATCAACACATCACCCACCTCGTAACACAAGACAGGGTCAACGAAACCATAAAACGGCCGTAATTTGTTTCGACGTGAGTTTCCAAAAACAAGACGGCTATGACATGGTTATCATTCATTCAATCATACGTATTCCTTATCTTGTAGGTAACTTTCGAACATTTACATAATATTTAGGGTTCCGTACCCAAATAGTGCCAACGGGACACTATTATTACTTTAAGTATTCTGTACTATTACTAAGGCTCCGCTGTCCGTGCTTCTGTCACAGGGCTGTATCTTTTGAAACGTAATAGGTCCTACTTAGACACTTGAATATTAAAATGTTCACTACTCAAAACAAAATAAGAGCCACCATGTATTTTTATGTGTATTCTAATAAATGTATTGGGTTGGGGTAGATAAATAATTAAATTGAATTAGCTAGCTAATTTTTAATGCAAAAACTTTAAATTAAATTTATTGATAGATAAAAGAACATCTGATTAGGTTTTTTTAAAAAAATGCAATTTCAGCAAAAAAATACATTTAATGAAAAAAGAGGTTAAAACAAAAATATCGAAAGCTTTTTATCTTTTTTGCACTTCTTTAGTATTGTGTGTGTCCTCCTCTTTTTCGAACACATTCTTGAAGCCTGGATGGCACGCTCTCCACCAGATGTCGCACTGTCTCTTCTGAAATTTGTTCCCAGCTTGACTTATAGCACGTTCATGAGCTATCGTTCATTATGTAAGTCCCGGACACTTCTTTTTAACAAATCCCACATGTGTTCGATGGGGTTAAGGTCCGGACTGTTGGCAGGCCACGGCAAGACACGTATACTAGCATCGTCTAGGGCTTCCCTAGTGGCTCTAGCTGTATGAGCGCGGGCATTGTCGTGCATTAATATGAATCTTGCACCAATTCTTTGCGCAAATGGCATCACATGAGGTCTTATTATCACCTCAATTTATCGCACAGCCGTTACCGTGCCTCCGCTGAGTATTGGGAGTTCGGTTCGACCTCATAGAGAGATTCCTCCCCATACCATGACATTGGGACCCCTAAATCTGTCACTTTCTTGTCTCCATACTCTAATACGACTGTACACTCATCAGTGAACAATACTGAGCTCCATTCACTTATGTCCCAGTCCAGGTGCAGCCTTGCGAATGATAATCAGTTTGCACGGTGTACACTAGTCAATGGAATCCGCAATACGCATCTCCTAGAAAACTGCTGGTCTTCGTGTACTTAACTGATTTCTAATCATTTGGTCACTCAGGCGGGTACCGGTCGCCTAGCGTAAGCGATTTTGTAAGGCGCGGGCGGTGACGACGCGCTCTCTTCGCGCAGTCAAACGTATGTAGCGGTCTTCCTGCGAGGTGGTTGCCTGATTCCTGCCAGATACCCGTCTTCTGGTTACCTCGACTTAACTATCCACCCTCGCCTGCGGCTCGCGTGGATATAAACGTCTCGGGGTAAAATAGCTTCTTTTATGCCTTAGTTGTACAATCTACTATTTTTATGCAGAATAGGTAGCTGTAAGATTCTCATAGCAAAAAGTAAGGAATTTTAGTGTTAGTTTAGTTCGGTGTACATACAAGAGAATCGGCACCAGTGTCAAATATTTATTGTACAGTGTTATAAAACCCTCCGTGTTCCCAGTCCAACTCGCACTTGGCCGCTTTTAACTTATCTATTATCAGCAGTTTGATAACATAAATAAATTAAATATATTCCTCTATATCTGCTGCTTTTTTTTTATTTATAGCGATCGTAAACTTATATTTTAATTTCTTAAAACAACCGACTTCAAAAAAAACACTACAACAAAGTGATAAATAACTTTAATTTCGGAAGTCGGTGTCGTTGATTCCGCATTTTCGTTTTTTGACACCGACTTCCGAAATTAAAGTTATTTAGGTATCACTTTGTATTTGTCAGTTTTTTTTAAGCTTGTTGTTTTTTTTGTTGCATAAAGTTTTTATTTTTCACTTTTTAGTTGTACCTACCCCACACAAATTGAATTAACACTAGTATCTACATTGAAGAATTGAAGACATCGACTAGAAGAATTATCAAAATTCGCATAGAAATGCCGGACATGCAGTACATTTATGTATATAACTTCGTACATAAGAATAATAGGCTAGTTTCCTAAAAAATTCTAATTGGTCAGTTAGTAGTTATTCTAGTTAGTTAGTGTGCTAAAAAGTGTCGCACGGCGTGACGTCACGACCCCCCACTCCCAAATTTTGACGCGCTTTATCTTTGTCATTTTTTGTTTGATTGACAAAAGAAAAAATAAGGGCCCATTATTTTTCGATAATCTAACTGACGGACTAAATCTAATTATTATTTTTTTACCCAGGAAACTACCCTATTACGTAATGTATTATATACTAAAACCTTCCTGAAAGTATGTAGATCATATTAGTGAAAGAATTATCAAAATTGGTTCATTAATTTTTGAGAAAATCGCGGACATACAAACATACATACATACGGGTCGAATACAGAACCTCCTTTTTGAAGTCGGTTAAAAAAATCACTATAAAATTAGCACATTTGCCGTTTTATTGTCATTTATAAAAAGTGGAATTGAAATACCTAATAATAAAAAACCTGAGAGGAAGAGGACGCTGTAGGTGTTCACACAACAACTTTTACTATGGGACCAAACCCTAAGGAGCGAAAGAACATCAGCTGTTCCCTACATTTCGTCGAGTTATGCGAACATTATAAATAAGAGCAGCAGATTTAGCGTGTTATTTCAAGACCATAGACTTCATATACCTAGTAAAATAATAGATAGCTTTTTATGCCGGTATTCCGGTAAACACCACAGTAGACATTTTTTAATATATACTAGTATATTGATTTTGGTTCTATTACTTGAGTGTTTCATCGATCACTGTGTGTTTCCATAGAAACAGTAAAATAAGACATGTGTTAGTAGGACGGTACATGGAGGATTTTAGAGATGGAGCAGTAAGTCTTAACCGTTGCAGGCACAGCACCCTAATTGCGTATCAACCTCAATCTGAATCATTTTGAAGGATATTGCTAATCTATTGCTTCTTATGTTCGAAAAATGTGTCTGCTCAACAACCTAAATAACGCAATGAATGTTCTTGAACTATCAAATTAAAACCCATTGCTACTGATAGTGTGTTAAGCAATTACCCCGCAGGAAAACGTTCTTAGGAGCTTTTAGAAGACTGTCCATAACTTTTGAGTAATTGCTAACTGCATTCACAGATTTTGGAAGAATGGTAGGTACAGTCAGCTAGAAAAACAATTCTTATGTTTTATTTACACGTTGCTAATCGATGCAGTTTCTTATAAGGATGCTTAGGTAAGCTAAGGCAAATAGATAATACTACCATTAATATTATAACTATTTTTCATACCCCCCCCCCCCCCCAAAGGGTTGCATAGTTCTCGAGAAAAACCACTGTGACAGATGATAGACACACATAAAGTGATCATAAAAAGTTTCCAAAGGCTAAATAAACAATCGGAATTGACATAGGCTACGGACGGATACGGTGGAATTGTGGAAGGTGTAGGTAGGAAGGTACCCAGTTTAAGTAAACCACCTTGTAAAGAAGTTATCGTAGGTGTGTAAACTGATAATACGTACCTACGTGCTAACAATAATTCAAAACCATGAATATGTAGGTAGATGCTACATGCCTATCAAGAAATATTTTTTGTATGATATCATCAAAATAACGTGGAATACCGTAGGTGCCTACTATTAGTGTAATATTATTCATTTGATGTAATAACCTTGACACAATCACTAATACCTACTCTTAACGTAAATAGTTTCTAACGAGTCGAGGAATCTGATGCGACACTTTTTAAATAGAACATGTACACAAACAACTTACCGGTTATTGTAGCGTAGCGCACAACACGAATAATTACAGAACCACGACTTCGGCGACCAACCTCGTCACTTTCCACTCGAGAACTGACGAACTGACGAAGTGAAACTATAGTTACCTACATTGAGTAATACTTGGCGCGTACGCCGTGTACGTACCTTATCTGAATGTTGGTTTTACGATGTGCCTTGCTTCACGATGACCTATTGTTTACTTTACTTGATGGAGTATGTAGGTACCTATACCTACTTATCTAGTAAAAGATAGTACGAGCACAGGTACCACTGGTACCAGTTAGAACTGACTAATCCTACTAAGAATTACTTTTCTCAAACATGCTTGGAAAGAGCATAATTTTGACAACCTTCTTCGAGGTAAATCGAAATTTATTGCTTGGGATAGGTAGTGTTGACAGCTCACTTCACGCTCACTTCACCTTAGTTTTCACGGTGAGTTTTTTTTACAGAATAGCATTACTGGCCAAATACATGCGAACAGCGGCCGGCAAAAGCTGTATGAAAATCCATATCTGTTGTGGTTTAGCAGCCAAATAAATTACTACCTACAAGTAAACTTATATCTGTCGTTTAATTTATAAATGGAATGATTTTTTTTACTCCGAAACATGTCAACCAAGGAGATATAATACGCGCCACGAAAGATGAGACTTGGCAAGCTCAGTAGTAGCAGTAGCACAATGTTTAAATATTGCAAGTAAGATTTGAACCACTTCCCGATGTCTGATTGAGCTGAAAGGGGTTAGAAGATTTTTGTAAGGAGGGTGGCCCTAAGGTCGGTCGCCATTTTGATTTTTTTTCAGAATCGCGGTGCACAACAAAAGTTATATATTTAGATAGAGGACACTTATACAAACAAAAAATGTAATTAACATAATATCCTAAAGCGTCAGGTTTCGGAGTTATTCACCGAAATATAAGTCGAAAACAACAAGGATTTTTTTGTTTTTTTCCCCTACAGGTGACCATATTGAACTATTGAGGTAATAGAAACGTTATAAAACCTTTATGGAGAAGGAACAAATGAAGAATAGATATTTTTTTAATAAATAATTAAACACGGCAATTTATTGATCCTTTTTTTAATCCCAGAGAGTATCTGACATTTAAGTCTTTTGTGTTTTCGTTTTTTTTAGTACAGAAGTTTGACATTACACTTGTCAGATTAGTCTCTGGGATTAAAAAAACGAACTATAAATTGCCGTGTTTAATTATTTATTAAAAAAATGTCTATTCTTCATTTGTTTCTTCTCCATAAAGGTTTCATAACGTTTCTATTACCTCAATAGTTCAATATGCTTACCTGGAAGGAAAAAAAAACAAAAAAAATCTTAGTTGTTTTCGACTTATATTTCGGTGAATAACTCTGAAACCTGACGCTTTAGGATATTATGTTAATTACATTTTTTGTTTGTATAAGTGTCCTCTATCTAAATATATAACTTTTGTTGTGAACCGCGATTCTGAAAAAAAATCAAAATGGCGGCTGATTTTAGGGCCAAAACCTTCAAACCCCTTTGTATACCTGTGTAACTTCGGTGATAATACAATAATAAGATATAACCTGACGCTGCTCCCAGGATTGTCTCCTCACTAGGGAACTCTTCAACAGTTAGTAGCACGATCACGAGAAGGGTCACGTCCCATAGAAAATTTACCCAGCCCCGACAAAAAAGGAACGCATCTCAGTTATTTTGTTATATTAAATATAACAGAAATAAATTAACACTATTCTGAATATTAGTGGCTATCACCCATATATTGCTATTTGATTTTGGTAAGGCAAAATATTTAAAATTTTTTTTTTTTAATGAATAGCAATTATATCTATTTAAAATGACGCCAATTTAGATAAAAAATACAAAAATAGACAGCTGGAGGCCTTAATTTATTGAGGCATCCACAGGCAAGCCCGGTTAAGCAGACGATAACCTCAAAGTTGAACTGCGAGATGTCATTAAAAAAATATAAAATAAAATTGGCTTTGTGTTGAGAACTGTGCGTTTTTTAACTGACTTCAAAAAAGGAGGTTCTGTGTTCGACCCGTATGTATGTATGTATGTCCGCGATTTTCTCAAAAACTAATGAATCAATTTTGATAATTCTTTCACTAATGTAATCTACATACTTTCAGGAAGGTTTTATCATATTATGCATTAGGTAATTATTCTTATGTACGAAGTTATATGCATAAATGTACTGCATCTCCGGCATTTCTATGCGAATTTTGACGATTCTCCTAGTCAGTGTCTTCAATTCTTCAATGCACTATTGTTAATTGAATTTGTGTGGGGTAGGTACCTACAACTAAAAAGTAAACAACTTCAAAAAAAAAAAAACACTACAGAGTGATAATTAACTTTAATTTCGGAAGTCGATGTCTAAAAACGAAAATGCGGAACCAACGACACCGACTTCCGAAATTAAAGTTATTATTTATCACTTTGCAGTGTTTTTTTTTTGAAGTCGGTTTTTTTTTTTTTTGTTATTTTCTAAATTCTATCAAAGGGTATAATAAATATAAATATTCTATTTTACGACGATTTTTGGCTTTCTCTTTACCGGACTTGATTATTTGCTTTGTGAGTGGTTCGTTGTTATGGCTGACGATAATTGTGAACGTTTGATGAAAATATAAATGGGATAAATGCAATAACAGAATATTACTGCACGTGCTACCACGGTAAAAGGACGCTCGGAAGTTGCGCACACGTCATTAGTGTCGTGTATTACTTGGGGTGGGCTAGACATCAGGATCACTTTGACCATCCCGCACTGGGTATGAATTATGCCCTGATTTTCAAATAGGTATTGGTTTTATTTTTATTTCACAAACGGCACTGAAAAAGCTCAAACTCGGTGTGTTTAGTACCTAACTACCAAAATATTCCACTGTCTATACAGCTTCTTAATGATACCCTAATCTCTAATCTGCATTAAATCACCGATTAAGACGATTTTAATGGACCCTAACTCGATTGTTATACTAGAAGTTTATAAAATACATAATCCAGTTCCATCATCAGGTCACCTCGATAATTCCATAATTATTGTATCGTCATTGAATTACATACAAATACGAGTTTTGTAGGTAAATAGGTACCTATTCAAAGAAAATTGTATATCGCCTGAACAAAAACATAAGGCAATATTTTGGTGTTAGCCATTGATTTCGAATATAAAAAATATATATTTTAGCTATATTTAAAATAACAAAAAAATTGAGATATGTGTCTTTCTTGTCGGGTCTAAGTCACAAATGACCGTTCTTCTTTGTATGATACTTTAATTTTGATAATTCAACACGATATTTATCATGAACTGCTGCTGCAGCCAGCATTGTCTTCTTACGAGGGAACTCTTTAACGGTTAGTAGCACGGACTTGAAACTTTTTATTTAAATTTAATTTTGCTTGCTAATCATGATCTTCACCATAAACTGCTGCTGCAGACAGGATAGTCTTCTCACGAGGGAACTCCTCAACGGCCATAGTAGCATGATCATGAAAGTTTGAAAAGCATTTTTAATGGAAACTTATTATTAATACCTACATCGTACTTATTTCTCGCTACTAGTCGGTCTCTCTTGAAATTAAGTAACTATATAAAACTATATATAAAAATATAAAACTATATCCGGGAGTGCCGGCAGAAGTGAAAACTTGAATATTAACGTTGAAATAAATCAATTATTAATTGTATTAATATAACTCATTTTTTTTTCACTACCTAAGTATTTCTGCGTCACTTTTTTCATTAATAGATGCACTTTGTTATATTTCCATATTTTAAACACTTTATATACACGAATTTTACGATTACACAGCAGTGTGGCTACTACACAGACGGTCGAGCTATCAGCTGTCCATCCATCCATCCATCCACATCCACATCCACATCCACGTCCACGTCCACGTCCATCCATCCATCCATCCATTATCCATCCATCCATCCATTGTCGTGTGTCACTTGGTTCACTTCGGTTGGCGCCGCCATAGAAATAGAGGGGGTGTCACGTGTCCTGACGCGATGAACTGACGCGAGTTTAACATTTTTTACCTATTACAAAAAAGTGTGCAACGCCGCTAAAAAAGTTTTCACTTCAAAAATAGGTATATAATCTTTAAAATATACCTACCTATGTCTTTTGCATAATAGTGTTCGGTTTGCATTGTCATTTTATTTTTGTTTCAGCTCAAAGCATTTACCACACCATTAAAAGTAACAATAAATTATTAAAAAACAAAAATTATAAAAAGAAAATTATTAGAGTAAGTAATTTGTAAAGTATTCTATCATACTGAATAATAAAACTATTTTACAAATGTTTTGTTTAATTTGTCTTAACCTATTGTGACAACCCTACCAAAATAGGTAACAATTTTGCACGTTCTTAGGCTAGCCGCACACACACAATAATATTGTCAATGCAAGATTGTCAAAAATCTTCATCAATATATGGTCCCGCACACTACGCAATATTATTGGCAATTTTTCGTGGTACAATCTGGATCAGTCGCTCCGCAGCTAGATTCATGTGCGCACGTTTGATATAATGGATAGAAAGAAAAAAGTCGTTGCATTGAGTATTGCATTAATTTTATCAACTAAAATAGGCAATCAAGAAAGAAACGATGGATTAAGGACTGGATGAGAAAAAAAGCAGAGTTAAATCATTTTAATCTAATAAATGAACTACGAGTTACAGAAAAAAATGATTTCAAAAATTATATGAGAATGAGAGAATTTAATTCTTTAATTCTTTCCGAAAATTTGTTCGTAGGGAATTCAATTTTTTCTTTACGTCTTCTCTCGTGCTATTTGGCTTAATTTTTTTATAAATATCGAGCAACTTATCAAGCGCATTATTTTTCTTAACTTTATCACGATATGCTTCGCAGGATGTATTCCATAATTCTGGATAAGTTTCCCATGTTTTAATAAATACTGACAAATATTGATTTTCCGTGAGAGTACTATTATCAAAACTATTTTCGCTATGGATACTGTTTTCGTCCTCCATTTTGAACAAAAAACACGAACGTCCTTGAAATCTTTACCTGAACTGAAATATTGCCGCGCGTCCGCACATAACAATATTATTGACAATACCCCTGCCTCCCCCTGATATTGACGTGACAAAATCAGAATTTCTGGATATCCACAATAATATTGAACAATACCGCAATACAGGCCGCACAAAGACAATATTATTGACAATACGTACTTTATTGACAATATTATTGTGTGTGTGCGGCTAGCCTTAAGAAGCTTTGTCTCTGTTCCGTTTGTCTACTCATGTGCTATACAGGGTGAATTTTCCAAGTGGGCGTGGATGGCCAAATTCTAAACTATGAGGAATAGCGAAAAGTACTGAAAGGAGTCGCGGGCTCGATTTTGATGAAAACTAAAACTGCATTATTGGATTTTTGAAAAATCAATATTTCTAGCCTGGAATCGAACCTGTTGATTTTGAAAAATAAAACACACACTGTATTATTACACCATTCGATAGTGTCGCTAATAAGGATCGAATTCTGGAAAGTAATGACATGCGGCAAACTAAAGGAAAGAGCTCATTTTTAACAAAATACTTTTTTTGTTACCTACCTCATCATCATCTGCCTAGCCTTTTCCCAACTATG
The DNA here is from genome assembly GCA_945859645.1 of Amphipoea oculea. Lineage (NCBI taxonomy): Eukaryota > Metazoa > Arthropoda > Insecta > Lepidoptera > Noctuidae > Amphipoea > Amphipoea oculea. The sequence goes on from OX243872.1 coordinate 10,762,931, forward strand.
TTGAGGTTGGCTTCCAGTCTAATCGGATGCAGCTGAATACCACGTATTTTACATGGAGCGACTGCCAATCTGACCTCCACAACTCAGTTACTGGGTAATACGATACCCCTTCCCCTTGGTAAGACTGGGTGTCAGACCTTCGAGCTTCTGACTACCCATTACGACTGTCAAAGATCCAGGAATGACAGCCGGGACCAACGGCTTAACGTGCTTTCCGATGCATGGAGGGGTCTCGGTATGTAAAGATGGTCACCCATCCACAGACCAACCGCGGCAAGCGTAGCTTAACCTGATGGATTGACCTGTGCGGCTGTTATTATTTAGCCGGGCCCGGGTTATGTTACCTACCTACTAAACCTTAACTGATTAATTGTTCAAAATGATAACCATTGTTTTCAATACATACCTAGCTGGATTCGACGTCTCAAGGATTGTACTGCATTCAGCATTACAATAAATTATTGATTCCATTAGAATATTTTCCAAAGACCGTAATAGAAATTTGAATTTAGAACATAATGTTGTGAAGATGTTGTGTGTTGTGATGTTGTGTGTTGTGTTGTGTGTTGTGTTGTTGTGTTGTGTTGCACTGCGGGTATGTTAATAAAAATATTGAGCATCATTTTCGAACAAGGTACGTAATGTAGGTATGAATACTTTACAAAATAAGAAGTTAATTAAAATTCAAAATGTTCCTTAAGTTTGCCGTATGTCATTACTTCCCAGAATTTGATCCTTATATTAGGGACACTATCGACTGGTGTAATAATACAGTGTGTTTTTTTTTTTTTCAAAATCAACAGGTTCGATTCCTGGCCAGAAATATTGATTTTTCAAAAATCCAATAACTCAGTTTTAGTTTTCATCAAAATCGAGCCCGCGACTCCTTTCAGTACTTTTCGCTAGTCCTCATAGTTTAGAATTTGGCCATCCACGCCCACTTGGAAAATTCACCCTGTAGATATAAGGCCGGTTTAAAACCAATTAAACCAACCCGTTTAAAACGAAAAAAAAACCGTTTAAAACCGAAATAAACCATTTTTTTTCGATTTAAAACGGTTGGTGTAGATGACTATGTTTTTCTTAAAACATTTTAAATCGGTTGTTTTACATCTACAGGTTGTTACAGAAAGGGTATATCAATACAAACGAGTTGAAGAGTGTATCTGGTCTAGAATCTCTGTACAAAATTTCAGCTCAAAAGCAGTAACTTTGAAAATGCTTAATATTTTTTTATTTCGATAGTTTATTAAATTGAAATCATAACAAACGTGTCACCGCACTACCAGGGTCATTATCCATTATCTGTAGTGTGTCTGTGCGCCTACTACACGCACATCACGCCGCCGCGAGCCAGTGCAGCGCCGTGATGTCGAAATAAAAAAAATATTAATCTTTACAGAGATTCTAGACCAGATACACTCTTCAACCCGTTTGTATTGATATACCCTTTCCGTAACACCCTGTATAGCTTGGACTATGACCTGCATCAATTTGCCTATGCTCGCTGTCGATGGCTAAGCAGTACCCTATTGAATGACTTTTTCATGAAAACATGACATTTGAGTTCAATTCTAACTTAGAAAGATGTATTGATGATGATTCGCGAACTCGAGATTCGCGAATCATGTTTTTATCAACATACAATGACACAAACCTGCAAGTTGCAAAAAGCGTAGGTAATATAAATTGAATTTCGCGAGCTATATGGAATTCCTTGCGCTTTCCTCAAGGTGAATTACGTTTTTTGCAATTTGTAGGTCAGTGTCAGGTTGTATCTTTATCAAAATATGATTGGCGACTATAATAGACATGTATTTACAGAATTATAGTCATTATATCTCTTTGAGTTAGATTTCTACCATAAACACTTTTCCATACGAGATTTGTTCTTAACGGTAGAAATCTAACTTAGAAAGATGTATTAATGATTCTAATTATTATAATTCTGTAAATACCTACCTGTTATAATCGCGAATCATATTTTGATCAAGATACAACCTGACAATGATCTGCAAATTGCAAAAAACGTAAGAAAATTTAAATTTCGCGGTCTACCATGGCACATTCACCTTAAACATCACAGCGTATGCATTACATCGCTAGCGACAAATCGGCTATCCAAATCTGTTTATGGACGTGATATTTTGAAATAGCCTGCGAGTTGCCGGCAGCTAAACTTGCTGCATGTCTATTACTAAAATTAGTAAGCACTACATTAGGTCAATGGTAGACATGGTAGAAACTCAATTTTGTCCACATCAAATTTTGTTCATGTCAATCACTAAAAGGCCTCAGTAGCCAGGTCATTAAATTCAAAAGAAAAGAAAAACATGTACTTATGTCAAAATATGTCACATCCTGTGTGGTTGTTGTGGCTATCATTATAGTGTCATGTCTAGCGTTGCCAATGTGTGGGAAATGCCCCAAACTGCGGGGAATCTCAAGTTGATTACGGATTTATTGCAGATTGGCATTATGCTGGGAAAATTGCGGGGATTTTGACATCTCACCGATAAATAATATTGATAGTTCATACTTCGCTAGTTTCATGGCTAATTAGTGATTAAAATAATATGAACTACATATGTATTTAACCGTACTTCCAATAACTTGGATATACCTAGGTCTGTAATGTTATGCATGTTTTTACCAAATTAACACATTCACTGCCGTGTAGGTCACCGGTGACCGCGAACAATAGATTTTCTATTGTGTCTGTTGTCTGGCAGTCAAGGTGTTAATAAAAACCCAAGGAAAAACTTTGATGTCCTTATTGCTGATACTGACGTTTTCAAATAGCGAATATTTTGTGTTCTTAAAAATTTCAAAAAACAATTTTGTATATTGGGCCTGTCTGGGTTCTGGTGGAGCTGAGCGAGGTTATTATTGAAATAAGACGACAACTGGAGATATTATTACTTATATTGGGACCAGCGTCCATTTAAGTCTTTTTTATTCTCTGTCCCTGACTGACAACACAAGAGACATAGGCAAACATTTCTTATTTTTAAAACCATTCACTAGTGAGTGATACACAAAAAACCGCAATCGACTAAATACAGATACTGTATTGTAGTATCTTTAACCACTCTGCTCGACTAGATTTTGACAATGACATATCAGCTGACTCGACGCCCGACGGTACGTTTCGAATTACGTCATAAAATCCAGGAATTTACATCAACTTTCAGTATCAGTACCTATTAGAATTTATAAAAAATAAGTTACCGCGCCTATTTTGTACAATAAGTTGTAAAAAATAAGTAATACCACACCTCTTCAAAAGACACCTTAATTTCGCTGTAATGACAAACAACCTATTCTCTTGCTAAAAATATGCAAAAGGGAAAAATAAAGATATTTTCTCCCTGCATTTTTACTTTTACAATTTTTCATACATAAACTACTTGTAAAACACGATCAAATCTTAATAAAAATTACAAAGAATTGTGTTTCGACGTGACACTTCTTAGTGTTGAACATTCACTCAATTTTCTTATTACGATTAAATAGTTGTTTAAAGCCTTTGGATGTCAAAAACCTTCTTTACCACTACTTATTTAACTTGAACAATGGATGAATTCGTTAAATAATTAAATTAATAATGTATTATTCACTGCTGCTGTAGTAAAGTATGTATGTTCGAAATCCCCAATTTTGATGTTTTTTCGCCTCGTCAATGTCATCAAAATGGCGATAATCGCAATTACAGACTTGGATTTTATATAGGTGCTTGCGCGCTAAATATGAAAGATTGGCGTTAACATAACAGCTTTTTGATGGGTAGCATAATAGTACATTATGATACATGTGTGCTATGTTGATCATGATCAATGCACACGCGTATCATACGACGTTTTTCAACACACTTGCGAGGAAAAAAACAGGCTTGTATTGTTAAATATTAACTTGTATGGATAATGGCGGGCTGGGTTTGTTTTTCCGCGCGCCGCGCTAGCGTGGTGCGCGCGCAGGTTTACCCATAGAGTAAGTAATGGCGCGCGTTTATTTATTTAAAGGCACAAACAAAACGTATGTCAAATTGTAGTTTAGTTAGTATGGAATTAGAAAGTACTATTGGCACACAGAAATATACATTAATTCCGTGAGAATCCGCAATAGTGGTCTTTTCCGTTTGGTTCTGCGCAAGAAGTTTATAGATAAAAGTGGAGGCAACACTCTGAATACCTAAGTGAAACCGACTGTGGTCGGACGCTCTCTTTCTAAATACATACATAAGAACGAGACAGTGATATGTGTTTTCTTTCTCATATGTATGTATTTAGAAAGAGAGCGTCCGACCACAGTCGGCTTCACGTAGGTATTTAGAGTGTTGTCTCCATTTTTTACCTATAAGCTTCTTGGTTCTGCGAGGGACCACGGACCATATTATTATAAGGTGCATCCAGACAGAGCGATGCATGCGCCGCAAGTACTTTTTTTTGTATTCTAGATGCCTCAGCATGAGGCAACCGTACATATAAAAAAATCATTTGCGGCGCATGACTCGCTCTGTCTGGATGTACCCTAAGGTGAATGCGCAGTGGTAGACCGCGAAATTTTATTTTTCTTAAGTTTTTTGCAATTCGCAGGTCAGTATCAGGTCGTATCTTGATCAAAATGTATATATATATATATATAATAGATATGTATTTACAGAATTATAGTCATTAGAATAATTAATATAATATACCTATTTAAGTCAGATTTGTTCCCTAAGAACTTATCCATAAGAAATTTGTTCTTATGGAACAAATCTAAATAAGAAAGATGTATTAATGATTCTAATTCTGTAAATACATACCTGTTATAGTCGCGAATCATATTTTGATCAAGATACAATCTGACACTGACCTGAAAATTGCAAAAAACGTTAGAAAAATTGAATTTCGCGGGCTACAACTGCGCATTCATCTGGTAAATACATTTTAGTTCATTTTGGGACCAAAGACAATTCAGACTATTAAAAAAAAAATGAAATATGGCTCGCGGATTCCTTTTGGCATGAAGTCTCTTTGAAGAGATTAAAAAAAAAACGCACTTCTCCGACCTCCGACTAGTAAATTAAATAGTTATCTGTGGAAATAAAGCACAAGTACCGTAACGTAAAGAAATAGCACGCGTTTGTAATACACTGCATTATGGTCCTAAAAGCGGTGCATTAAGAGCCATTTTACGAGCAAGTGTGTTGAAAAAAATATTTACATATTCAATTAGGGGTTTCGACTGTTGACATACGTCATTCTTGGGACCGATCGGACCCGGTACCGAGCCGGCGAAGGTTCGTGTGTTCGGGTCCAATCGGGGGCGTTTCCAAAATATACGGTCATTTAAACCTTTAGCAACAAGAGAAGGAAACTGACAAGTCAACCCATCGGGCAAAATGCTTGCAACAAAAATATGGAATAGGTAGGTAGTGACCGATATGAAAGATAAAAATAATACTTAATTGAAACTTGTTTCATTTCTTAAAATAGTTTTCAGGGGAATTTGTTTCAGCAATTTTTTTTTCCATATTGGGGAATTTCACTTAGATTATTGGGGAATTTGATAAATTGGCATTGGCAGCACTGGCCATTCGATCGATATTCCTTCATCATTCTTTGGATAATTATATTTTGAAATTTAAGCAATTTTTATAACAAGATTCCATTCATATAAAAAGTTTGCGATTTTTGGTCAGTCAGGTCTTAGTTTGCGGTCCCATACAATTATTTTATAAAACGTACTTTGTTTTTCGTTGTCTGCTGAACAGGTAGGTAAGAAGTGTCTTTTTCTACTTACAAGTTGTAGTCAGAGATTTATATGGGTTACAAAAATTTTCAATAGATAGATTCATCTAACGGGTGAAAACAGGCGCGATGTTATGTTGTTGTATTTTTTTTTATTAGTCCACAAGAAGCGTTATTGTATACTTACTGTTTTAGTTTACAGAAAAAATGGCTGGATATTTTGAAGAATTTGGTTGGGCAGAATTGCAATCAGGAGAACAACCAAACCATTTGTTAGACATGGCTAGATTCCTCATAGATTATGGGTTTTTTAATGAAGATAGAATTGGACAGTGGCCAAGGTATGTTAAACATTCAGATGCAAACTTCTGGAGAAAATGTCGAAACTGACGATAGAAATGTATACCTAATGTTACTATTAGTAAATATCCGAGAAATGTCCGGTTAATATCCGATATTAGTAATGTTTGGTCAGAGGGTCATTGTTATGATGCACATGTGTATGTTGAGTGCGATTGTGTAAGTCACAATTTTTTTAAAACATGAATCGGACATGCAACATTTAACCCAATCATCATAATTATAAGATTATTACTTAACACTTTCAAGGGCACTCTAAAGCTATAGCCGTCATAATAATAAAACTTTGATTGTGTCTTGTGTACTGCACCGGAACCTGTTAATATAAATTTAAATAAAAACATGTTTATAATAATGAATAATTAATAAAAACTAACAAATAACAATCAAATAAGTATATTTGTGGTTGTTGTTTTTCTAGCCTACCCCCTCCTGCATCAAAAGAAGCTGTTGCGAAATTGCCAGAAATTACTGTAGAAAGTGGTGATAAAAGCTGCCCCATTTGTTTGAAAGCCTTTGGCGTTGGAGAAAAGGCTAAGGAAATGCCATGTCATCACGAGTTTCATTTAAAGTGCATACTAACATGGCTTGAAAAGGTAATTATTTATAATGTATAATATTGTATATCTGCAGGCCAATTTTATTTCTGTAATTAAAAACATTATCTCGGTTACTATCAATATCAAAAATGAGGTACCTATTTTTGACTGATTAATACAGATCAGACTGAATATTCATAAAATTACAAGAATTACTTCTAAGATTTCTTATTTATGATCATGTAAAACTTTTTATAGGCTGATCTTATTTTGAAGTTTTTTTCTTTATTAGACAAAGAATACCTCGAAGTTGATCCCATTTAAAATCACACTAATATTATAAAGGCGAAAGTTTGTGTGTGTTTATATGTTTGTTAACTTATTCACACTCAAACGGCTGGACCAATTTTGATAAAATTTTGCATGGAGATTTACATATAGGCTACTTTTATCCCAATATTCCCATTACGGGATCGACATTTACGCGGGTGAAACCGCGGGGCGCAACTAGTAAAAAATAAAACCCACTCCAAGTAAAAAAGTAAGGGTTGATTGATTTTTCATCTACTGAATTTTCATGTGAACCGATTCTGGTGAAATGTGGCACATATAATTATGTAGTTCTAATGACACTAAAACGTAATGGGAATCTGCACCCTAATTGCGTAACATACCATCAATCAAAATCTGAATCATTTTGAAGCAGATGGCTAACCCATTGCTTCATAAGTTCGAAAAAAAATTCTGCTAAAGGCGTAAATAACGCAATGAATGTTGTTGAACTGTCAAAATCAAACCGATTCCGATTGATAATGTTTTACGCAATTGCCCCGCTGGCATTTATCTGAAGATAGATAGAAGAGAGTTGAGAAAGAGCCTCAACAGATCGCAGCAGCTTCATAGTGTTTGGGTCTATTTCATTCATCTTGAGAACTTTAGAAGTGAGGACCCTTGATGACAGACATACCCTATAACCGTTATCGAGGGTCTGATGATGGAGACCGAAAGCTGTGAGGAGAAATTCGTATCTGAAATGGAAACTGAAAAGCAAGAAATAAAAATAAACTTACAAAAAATTTAACCATAATTTAGGAGCTTAGTTAGACTGAAAAGTCGTGCCTCGGAAAGCATGTTTATTGTTCTATTCTATTTTTTGAGGTTCTGGCTCCATCGGTAACGTTTGATGATTTTGCCAATGTCAAGGTATGAGAAAGTAATGATCGTAAACTGTTAAATTAACCGTTACACAACTATTGATCAGTGTTTGTAGTGATGGCATCCATGGATCCCCATTCCCCATGCTAAAAAAGGACAAACATTTTTGGTTAGTAGATGTAAAATGTCACAAAATAAATGTTAGAACATTCAGTAAGTCTTGTATATATATATTAATAAGTAAATAGAAATATCAACTTATAACTGTATTTTATTAATGCTAAAAGGATTTTAACTGCAGGGGTATGGGCTAAGGTTAATAGAAAAGGAATGTTAATTGGGCAGGGAACATCAAAAGGGAGTATGTCTTAAAGGGAAGTGGTTAAACGAGGACAGGAAAAAAACAAGTGTTCCAGAGTACCCTCCTCCAGACAGCATTAACACAAAGAAGAGTCCCTCGCGCGGATTTTGGCCAAAAAAAAACTGGTGTGTCTATACCGAGGACTAGGTCCTCTAGTGTGCAGTCGGTAGGAATATCCCTAAAAACTCCCATGCGAGTTACATGAAAGCGTGGGATAGCTGCCGAGTAATTATGTTCAATTAAAATGGGATTACTGACAAAGTTGTTGGCATCACTTAATGTCATAAAATCAATGGACATCCTGTTACGGCCCAAAGACCTGACACTGCCTTGGACAACACCTTTAAAACCTTTATTGAATATAAATTGGGCGAACTTAAGAGAGTTTAATGTTAGGCCTTGCTTAAGGTCTGTTTCCACCCTAGAAACAAATACAGTGAAGGGAGCTCTATCACTCAGTATAGAGCATTCTGGAGTCGTTCTCAAAACCAGGCTTCGTAAATACGGTCTGAATTGAGTCAGACGGCGGCTTGTTTCTTTTTGCGTCAACAGAAAACTCAGGATCTGCGGGGCGCTTTCTAGTATCAGGTCTTACGCGATCAGAGTTTTGGGAACACTCCACAACGTCCATAATATCTGGATGTGTCCCTCCACCCCATCAGGCTAAAATACCAAAAAGAAAAGCTTAAAATACCAACCTTATACCCAAACCAGACCACACAAAACAATCACAACACTATAAACAGATTTCAAACAGATTTTGTTATCAAACTAAAGTGTGAGGTTAAGAATCGCGTGCTTAGTCTCACCAAGACAATAGCAAAATCCGACACGTTTACTGTTGGTCCTGGCTGTCATTTGACAGTCGTTAAGGGTAGTCAGAAGCCTTAGAAACATTGATAACCAGTCTTACCAAGGGGTATCGTGTTACTCAGCATTTCAGCAGACGCTTTTAAATTTCCGTTCACGATAATATTCGCGTTATAACGTGCCCGTATTTCCATACATTTTATGGACGTGGAGGTCCACGACAATATCGTCATGTTAGAAATATAAAAGCGCACAATGCGAGTGTGGTGCTCTCGTCGAGAACATGAACCACTTGCTGAAGTGTACGTGTGCCCATACCCCGTTTTGAAGATCCAAATAACGCTAACGATGCTCCTATTAACGGCCTTGCAAGCTACTGGCACCAAATATTAGTATAAAAAGAAAATAAATAAAGTCATCCAGACTGTATTTCGGCCACGGCGGCCAATCTCAACGGAGACTAGCCTTCGACGCGGGAGATATTATAGTGCACAAGTGTGTGCGCAGACACAGGTGCACTCCCTCTTCCCTCACTCTCATAGTCCGAAGGGACGGCAATCCGGCACGACCGGAGAGAGATCAGGCGCGGGACCAACGGCTTTAACGTCCTTTCAGAGGCACGGGGGTATCAGCCCGCCAACTTCCAAATCCCGGGCTGTTACTAAGAAATTCCTAATGGAAAAACTCAATAACACTTTACCCGTCCCGCGAATCGAACCCAGAAAAAAGATAATGAGATCAATGAATTGAGATGATGAGATGTGATGATGATGATGATATTGGATGAGATGTAAAAAGTATCAACGACTCGAAAAGCCGTTTGACGTTGTGGTTGAGTAACAATAGGTACATCTTCACAAACTATTATGAAAATGAAATTGTTGTTTCAAGTGTTTATTAATAATTGTACTTTCTCTTCTTTATAGACAAATTCATGTCCATTCTGTAGACATGAACTACCCACGGACAATGCAGCCTATGAAGCATATAAAAAGGATAAGAAACGAAAACAACATAGACAAGAAGAGATAGATGCACTTCATAATTCCATGTTCAGTTAATTTAATTGTCCATTTGAGACATTGGTGCCGATTCTCTTGTCACAAATGCCTCTAAACTAGACTAGTAACCGCGTTTAAAAAGGTGTGGAATTAAGTTTGTTGTCATGAATAGAAATTCACACCAACACCTCGACTTCAGGTGCAAAAACAGTACTGTATCTATTTTTTTGCTTTTGCATTTATCGCAAAAATAAGAAAATTTCGATCCCCCTTTATAAAACTCATAAACACCATGTAGGTAATCATTTTTCATATTTTCCATACAAAAAGTGAAATATTCCTTAAAAAAACACGTCAAGGCTGCCGCTTGCGCGACTACGGCTCTAAAAAAAAAAATCACGGTATAGGGCAAACAAGTACCCTGCCGGGGTCGCGGGTTGTTCGAAAGAGATACCGTGGCCCCTGGCACAGGCAACTGAAGGAACACGGGTGGGTTTTAGTCAGTAAGTCTGACACGCCCTCTCGCTCCGCCCAAAACGGGAGAAGTTATTTGATAATTTCCCACCCAAAAAAAAGGGCAAACAAGTACCACGTGTCGACGAGTCGCGATTGTCAAATTCGATTTTAGTTGTGTCAAAATAATTTTTAAATTTACTTAGAATTTTTTATGCAGAATAGCTGTAAGATTCTCATAGCAAAACGTAAGGAATTTTAGTGATAGTTTAGTTCGGTGTATGTACAAGAGAATCGGCATGCGGCACCTTTGTTTTACAATATTGTACATTTTGTGGTGGTATCTTCATATATTCTTCTCCAAATACCTAAGACGTTTATTTTAGACATGTTTACAGTACCTATAAGGTCGTAATAAAGGGTAAGGCACGTATTTAGGTAATACAAAAACATATTCAGATTCAAAAAAAGTTTATTATGAATCATATACATTAAAAGTTTATTATGAATTCATTATTTGTATTGGCTAGGAACTGGGTATGTTTTAACCGGTCAAGCGGCGCGCGTCGCCCATTGGCGACGAAACAATAGACAATCAATTATTGTGTCTCATTAGCGGAGCTTGACAGATTAAAAGTTGATTCTTATGAATTATTGATTAGGCTTTTCAACAATAAGTACACTGTTACTTATACTTACAACAAACTGTTTTGACCTCTTTAGTTATATTATTTACTTAGGTATATGTAAGATTTTGATACTTTCTCTAACATAACCTATTGTTGTAAGAATCGGAAACGGTCACCATAGTTGAAATCGGCATGGGGTATATTATTATCTATCTATATAAGGTTCCATTAAAATAGATGGACAAACTTTTAGAAATCATTCAGACCACCAAAATAAGGACGATGGTAAAAAAATATGTATATAAGAAAAACGCATTTGATACTTACAAGAAAAATAATTAGCTAACGAAAACACACAAATGTGCCGGCAATTTATTATTTTAGGTCAAAATAAAATCACTTTAGTCAGTGTTTTTTTTGCTTGGAGATCTTTGGTTAGACGTACTGAACGCTGTGTTAAAATTTGTCCATCTATTTTAATGGGACCCTGTATATAAAATTCAAAGTCCTGACTGACGGATATATCAACGCACAGCCTAAACCGCTGGTCCTAGAGACATGAAATTTGGAGGGTGTGTTCTTTGTGAAGAGTAGGTATCCACTAAGAAAGGGATTTTCGAAATTCCACCCCTAAAAGGGTAAACGAGGGGAGGGTGAAATTTCACGCGGACGAAGTCGCGAGCAGAGGCTCGTTATATATTTTATACAAGAATACTGCTGCTGTATTGCCCGGGCTACGACGCTAGTTTTTCAAGCTAGTACTATCCTGGCTAGGCACATGTTAGAGCTGTTTACAAGACGAAATTTACAGTGACTAGCTTTGCGACTTAAACTAGCTAGTGACTTAAACCACACCTCGGACACTCCCCATACAACGCTCGCAAAATAATTACCTATTACTACTACATAGCCAAATGACGTTTGTACACGTGCAAATGTGTGCGTGAACTCTAGTAGGGTTGGCTGTCGTGCGTAGCGTAAAAAATGGCGCGGAAAGCGAATTGTGTCGGGCGAACCGAACGACATAATTCAATTGTTTATTCATATAGTCGGGTTCGTAATGAAATAAAAACACATAAACATTTTCGTTTAAATGACTTATCTCTAAATAATCGGTTACTAAATCGCATGGTATTCAAAATGCGAAATCTTACAAACAGTTTATGTAAATACAAATTCGGAAAAACATCACTATATCCAACCATCGTGATTAAAACTCAAATAAAACTTTTAAAACGCAAAATTATGTGTTCGTGTCAGCAACGGTACAGTGCTGAGGTTCATACGATTACGCGAGCGCCCTTGTTAAGATTCGGCGACGAATAAGTACCTCGAAGTGCAGGGTGAGGTGCGGTATCTGATATGAGCGCGGGGAAGGGAGTGTCCCTTCTGTACGTAGTACTAATAAGTATTCTGTGCTTAAACTGGGCCGTGGAGGAAAACAATCCGATTGGATTCAAACTTAGCCGGCCACGCGAGGCTACTACACCAGCCAGGATAAGAAAATCAGTGGCGGGGGCAACTCAAAATTAGAACTCCATTCTATTAAACGAGGCCAGCGAGAAGTGACTATCCTGCTAGCTTAATAGCAATATCTTGCTGTCCTAGCTTACAAAACAAGCCTTGTGTAAGTCTATGTAATAAAGTAAGCCTATTATGACGTTGAAAGTACGGTCACAGAATAAATACATAGTACAAGTACAGAAGAGGCACTTCGCGTAACAATTAGTAGAAATAGCGACTCTTGCTATTAAGCAACAAAGCGCAATTCAGCTCGCATAAGCGCTCAGTGCCTAACACGATATTCACCTCAACGTTGCCGCTCTCTTCTAACGCGTATCTCTGTCACTGTCTGGCGCGGAGTGACGAGCTAGCTGTGGCGCTAGGGTTGTCGGCTTGTGCCGCTGCTACTATAATATTCATCGTCTCTCTACCTACTTGACCGCGTAATCTATCTTATGTTTGATGCGTATGATTACACGGTCAATTAGGTAAAATGGATAATAAATATTAAAGTCCGTCATTTGTAATTAACAAATGAAAACAAACCTTTAATTATTAGGCTACCTAAATACCTCTTTGTTTAACATTCCTTATTAACTTACAATAATAATATTTTCACATTTTGCATTAATTAAAAAGTTCGTAGAACAAAAACATCAATGTTCGTAGAACAAATCTTGCTGTTTACATTTTCACAATACTAATTCTTAATTATCTCCTAAACGTGTAGACCGATTTACATGATTCAAACGGATAAAATGGTTTTAGATCTAGACCTTTCATTTGACACCAAAATCGTTAAGATCAAAAAACAAAAAATTACATTTTCAAATTGTTCTCTTAATTATCCAACATGTATGAAACGCGTAACAATTCTTTTTAAAACGTATCTTATTAAACGTTAAATTTAAATTAAACTGGGTCTAATTTAATGCGCGCGAGCGTTGACAACCGACTGGGGGCGTGGCCACGAGGCCACGCGAAAGTGTAGGCATTTATCGCTGTAGGTACGGCCGAGTGAAGGAGGCCTGGTACGGTGTTTTTTGTTTTGTAATGTATTGTATGTGTAATGTAATGTATTGTATGTGAATATAACTTGAATTAATTAATAAATGAATGAAATGAATTGCTATCTACCTACTATTTTAAAAATAGAACCTCATCTCTTGTACACCGTTAATAATTCCATGCCATGATTATTAATTATAACATAACTATTTAATCATAATAAATAATACCAACCTATTATTGCTTCACTGCAGACGAGGGAACTTCTCATATAGAAAAATCATGAGCTTTGATCACCACGCTTGTTGGCAATTTCAAATTTATATTAATTATAAGTCCAGGTTTCGTCACGATGTATTTATTCCTCCAACGATGTCAGTAGAGTCCAAGTGAAAGATAAACTCCGAAAAATACATAAAAACGTCACATTGCCCGGATTTGAATGCACAACGTCGTGCGTGAGAGGCCAGGCAGTAACCACTAGGCCATCAAAAAAAGCGAAAGGTATCGCCTTTCTATGAGGAATATGACGTACCTATTAATTTGTAAGTAATAAGCAAAGAGATCCAATCATTTAAGATTTCCAAAAAACGATGATACAAATTACAGACAGTGATGCAAAATCACAGCTTAGTGATATTTCCTACTCTCCTTGTAATAAGGTTGCTGTTGGTTTGGATTGCTGCCACTGACAAGTCTCAAAATCACAATTTCTTTATGATTGCTGTTGGCACAAAATACAGAGAGTACAGAAGTCAATCTACATACAAAGTGCGCTCGAGCAACGCACACGTAGACACCGCTCACGTGAACGGACACGATATTTCGGACTGGTTGGGTGATCCTAACCAGTCCGAAATATCGTGATGCTGATGCGTGAGTGCCATCCGTGATCCGCTTGAGGCACGCGTCTGTAAAGTGCAAAAATGGAGCAACAAAAAAAATTTATTAAAATTCAACATTGACCGGTGAATTGTCGTTTTTTTAAGCTACCACTTGTTTCAGAGAGGTAAGTAGGTATTTGCTTGTATTTCGACGGTTCGTTTTAATGTAACACAGAATGGTAATTAGGTAGGTAGGTAAGCGCCCCCGCCCCCGGCCCCGCGCCATAAAAGCGAACATGACGAAGCGATCCTTATTAGCGACACTATCGAATGATGTAATAATGCAGTGTTTTTTTTTTTTTTCAAAATCAACAGGTTCGATTCCTGGCCAGAAATATTAATTTTTCAAAAATCCAATGATGCAGTTTTAGTTTTACTTTTCGCTATTCCTCATAGTTTCGGATTTGGCCATCCACGCCCACTTGAAAAATTCAGCCTGTATGAATCAGTATAAACGAAGTAACTTCTTTGGTATTATGTAATACATTAAATTCAAGCATTTAAAAAAAATTCAACTCCGTGCTTAGAATAAGAGTAGGTATAGTACAACATATATGTAGCATCGTAAAACCGATCTTTTCCGATTTACACAACCAATAGAAATCGCTCACTATCGCGCCATTCAACGCTAATCGCGCTGTATATTCCCGCCTCAGTTCAACCCGAGACAGCGTTGGGAATGCACGTGAGTGAATCTGTCCGTACACTTCATGACAATTTAATGGAAAAGTGAATAATATACTACTCACAACAAAATAAGAGCCACCATGTATGTATTTTGTGTATTCTAATAATTGTATTGGGTTTGAGGGTAGATAAATAATTAAATTGAATTAGCTAGCTAATTTTTAATGCAAAAACCTTAAAATTAAATTTATTGATAGATAAAAGAACATCTGATTAGGTTTTTTGTAAAAAATGCAATTTCAGAAAAAAAAAATACATTTAATGAAAAAAGAGGTTAAAACAAAAATGTCGAAAGTTTTTTATCTTTTTTGCACTTCTTTAGTATCGTGTGTGTTCTCTTCTTTTTTGAACACAGTCTTGAAGCCTGTATGGCACACTCTCCACCAGATGTCGCATTGTCTCTTCTGAAATTTGTTCCCAGCTTGACTTTCGCACGTTAATGAGCTGTCGTTCATTATGTAAGGGTTGATTTGTGTCCCGGACACTTCTTTTTAACAAATCCCACATGTGTTCGATGGGGTTAAGGTCCGGACTGTTGGTAGGCCACGGCAAGACACGTATACTAGCATCGTCTAGGGCTTCCCTAGTGGCTCTAGCTGTATGAGCGCGGGCATTGTCGTGCATTAATGTGAATCTTGCACCAATTCTTTGTGCAAATGGCATCACATGAGGTCTTATTATCACCTCAATTTATCGCACAGCCGTTACCGTACCTCCGCTGAGTATTGCGAGTTCGTTTCGACCTGATAGAGAGATTCCTCCCCATACGATGACATTGGGACCCCCAAATCTGTCACTTTCATGGATAGAAACATCCAAAAATCGCTCACCTTCTCGTCTCCATACTCTAATACGACGATCATCACTAAAAATTTCACTTTACACTCATCAGTGAACAATACTGAGCTCCATTCACTTATGTCCCAGTCCAGGTGCAGCCTTGCGAATGATAATCGGTTTGCACGGTGTACACTAGTCAATGGAATCCGCAGTACGCGTCTCCTAGAAAACTGCTGGTCTTCATGTAACGGATTTCTAATCATTTGGTCACTTACGCGGGTACCGGTCGTCTGGCGTACCTAAGCGATTTTGTAAGGCGCGGGCGGTGACGACGCGCTCTCTTCGCGCAGTCAAACGTATGTATGTAGCGGTCTTCCTGCGAGGTGGTTCCTCAATTCCTGCCAGATAACCGTCTTCTGGTTACACTCCCAGTCTCTTGAAATCGATTCCAAGCATTCCGGATCGCTCGCCTTGAAAAGTCAAGCTGTAAAGCTACAGAACGCTGCGAATGTCCCTCTTGGATCAATGTGATGGCTCTAGTTGCGGTTTGCAGGTCCATATGTCTTTGGATCCTCGGCATAGCGCTTTCAAAATGTTTATCCACGTTGTAACTTAGCAAATGTAAGACTGTGCCTAAAAGAATCCACAATTTAAATGACTTAAGTATTCGTCTTAGAATAGGGTAAATTCAAGTGGTCACAAAAAAAAAGTATCAAAGTAGCCCACTTTAAAAATTATGCAAGTGGTATCCTCACATTATGTTTGTTAATACTTCAGGATATACCAGACAAAAGATATATCGTTTAAGAACGCTTTAAAATAATTTAATCAGACCGGATGTTTAAATTCACAAGTGGCTCTTATTTTGTTTTGAGTAGTATATATAGTTGAGTAGTATATATATTTGAGTAGTATATATAGTAGATATATTTTCTTCGTTGGTGTTTTTCTTTTTCATTAGGTATGACTTCGTTGAAACGTGGTAAGCCGTATAATAGCCAAAGTCGTGAAATCATTTTTAATGTTTATCAATTTATGAGTAGGCCACGGAATCTAAAAATATAGTTTTTAGGAATAGTTTTTGGGAAAGATCACTTTCAAAACCTTCAAGAGCGAACTGCGAAGGCAAAGTGCTGTTTTGAAAGAGCATGATAATGCCTCGAATTCGACTAGTTCAACTCATGGTTCCACTTGTGCAACTTTTACTTCGCCTAAAAAGTCCAGAAAAAAGAAAGAAAATAGAGCAAATTTAGATAATTTTGATTAAGATGTCATTAGAAGGAAGATGTATGACTTTCATGTCACTGAAAAAAGGTTACCAACAATAAAATCATTGTTAAACAAATAACAAAGGAAGACATAAACTTCATAGGCAGTCGAGAAACTTTGCGCAGAATATTGCATGAACTGGGTTTCAAATTCAAGAAAATGGAAAATAATAGATCTGTACCTACTGGCCGAGAAAGATGAAGTAAGACTTCAGCAGATCTTCGACAGATACAAAAGTTCAGAAGTGAAGGTCGGGATATAACTTACATAGGTACACGCCACACATACAAAGGAAAGTAGTTGGATGGATAGTTCTAAGAAAGGCTTAAAAACCGGCCAAGAGCGTGTCGGGCCACGCTCAGTGTAGGGTTCCGTAGTTTCCCGTCCGTCACAATAAGTGTTCCCACGTACAATTCGATAATACCCGACCCAATGTAATAAGTACCTACAGCGCCATCTCTCGGGGAATTGGGTTACCAATTAGTACATAGACGTGCCAGAAGTTTTCGGTGGTAATTTTGGATTGCGAGAACCAATTTTAATCATTCTTTTTTTGTTTGAAAAAAGATACGTTCAGGATAATAAAATATGTAAACGAAGTTAAAAAAAAAATGCTTGCATATACGATTAATACTACAAACTTAGTCCAGAAATGATTTTGTACAACTTTTGTCTTTTTTGTACAAAAACTGTTGTTTCTATCAAGTTCAAAATAATTTTCCTAGAAAGTCCTTATAAAGTTCTACTTTTCAGATTTTTTTCATTTTTTCTAAACTTATGGTTCAAAAGTTAGAGGGGGGGGACACATTGTTTTTTACTTTTGGAGCGATTATTTCCGAAATTATTGACATTATCAAAAAATGATTTTAGTAAACCCATATACATTTTTAAATACCTTTCCAACAATATATCACACGTTAGGGTTGAAATTAAAAAAAAAATCACTTCCCACTTTACATATAGGGGGGCTACCCTAATAAAACATTTTTTTCCAATTTTTATTTTACCACTTTGTCGGCGTGATTGATATACATATTGGTACCAAATTTCAGCTTTCTAGTGCTAACGGTCACGGAGATTAAGCGAGGACGGACAGACGGACGGACGGACAGACAGACATGGCGAAACTATAAGGGTTCCTAGTTGACTACGGAACCCTAAAAAAACCGATATCAAAAGGTGAAAGATTAATTATTGTCCACGCTGGCAGCTCAAGAGGTTTTGTACCCGGTGCTCTCTTAGTTTATAAATATTCTCAAAGAACTGGCGATTATCACCACGAGATGAATAAAGAAAATTACGAAAAATGGTTAAAACAACATCTCATTCCGAATCTACGACCTAACACTGTTGTGGTCGTAGATAACGCTTCTTACCATAACACGAAGATAGACAATGCACCGAATTCCAACTCTCTAAAAGCAATCATGCATTCATGGCTGACATCTAAAAACATACCCTTTCGTCAAATCTGCTGAAACCAGAATTATTGTATGAAATAATTAAACGCCACAAAGCAGAGCACATTAAATACTCAATTGACCAAATGAATGAGAGAATGACCATGTTCTGCCATACATGGTCATTCTGTTTTACGGTTACCTCCTTATCATCCAGATTTTAACCCAATCGAGAATATTTGGTCCCAAGTGAAAGGCCACGTTAGTTCTAAAACTGTCTCGATGAATCTTAACGAAAGTAAAAGAACTATTAATGGAGAAATTCGAATCTATTGGCGTATCCGAATGGGAAACAGTAGTCGATCACGCGATAAAATGCGAAAAAGAGCATATGCGACACGAGCATAGAACAGACGAATAAATTTAAATGACTCATCATCAGACAGCGACGAATCGTTTAACGACTACAATGGAGCTATTGAGACTAGGGATGTAAGTATGGATGTCGAAGGTGTACAACCATTCGAATAACAATAAACAATTTTAATAATATCTACACCAGATATTCGTCCAAAGCCAATAAAAACATTATTGCCATAGTTTTTTTTATTTAATATTACCTATTTCATTTATTGTATACCCTTAATTATAATGACTACAAAGTTATTAAAAAGACTAAACTGCATATAAGTAGGTATAATAATAACTTTTTATAACTCTATGAACTAAATTGAAGGGTATACCTATATACGACTAGAACCTTTTCCATGTGTTTATTTATCATGCTACATAATTATATGTAATAATAAAATGGTATAAATTATTTAAACAATATGATGTGAAGTTTTTAACAATAAACATCTCTAAAAGTTTGATTTGTGTTATTCATCGTTCTAGCCACTTCTAGCCTTGTATCTTTCAAATCGAATCTAAAAAACAAAGACTTTATTTACGTGATCATTTATTTTGCAAGCTAGTTCATGTAAATCTATGCAACAATTTCACGAATGTGTTTTGTTTTATGACTTTACAAGTTATTCAGTTTGTATAAAGATAATTTTCTCCTAAAGCAGTAATACAGATTGGTGATTTTGAAGGCGCACTCAGTTCGGATATGATCGGTTTTACGAATTTTGCTGCAAGTGGTTTTAATTCAGCTTGCAAGATTCGAACAATATCTAAATACCTACTAACTAACAAAACAAAAGCTTGTAGATGATAAAGACCTACTTGATTATAATTTATGTTTCTTAAAATTAGAGTATCTTGAAGTTGTCATCCAGACGTCTATTAAAATCATTTTTATTTCCTTTTCAGAAAACATAAATTCACAAAAAATTTATAAAATTTAATAAAATGGGTAAAAAAAGACGGTAATTGGAATACTTAGTATGCTTGCAATCCATATTGTGTTCTGTTTCTGTGATTTTTAACCAAATTCTAATATTAATTATTTGGTTCCAGAGTTTGCAAATGTCCACCAGAATTGCAACAAATTTGCAAACATTCAAAAATGACAGGAAGAGATCCTAAAGATGTGTCTGATATTATTCAGGCTCTTACGTTTCACGACTACATTACCAGTAAGTAATGAGTAATTAGCTACCTACGTAACGACAGATAAACATCTTAATTCGATAATGGTGTGCGTTACCGCTATACCTAGCGATACTTTGAAACTCGACAACACAACAGACTATTTCTGTACGGCATAGGGTTAATTAGGTACCTACCCAAAGTAGCAATGGGTATATAGAGGTATGAGGAACAGGGTGTAAAGTTCACTCAACCTCCATAGAAAAGGGAGGATCCTCCGACCAGACGGGTGTTGTGTCTGGCGGGCAACTGACCAATGAGTCATGTCGGGCTGTTGTATCTATGCTAGTTGCGCGGTAAACTCTGCTTGCGCGATGCAGGATTTGCGTGACGTCAGTTAGACGCGTTTTTCGCTTGTGGCGTTGTAGATACCGCTACAGGTAGAATGTAATTATTTGTTAAGGGTTCCGTAGTAAAACAAGGAACCCATAAAGTTTCATCAAGTCCGCCTGTCTGTCCACCCGCGGTTCAACTCTTGGGAGACTCTTTGTAGGTACTAAAAGGTGTAATTTGGTATGTTTATACATAGGTAGTAATCAAGCCTTCTAAGTTGTTTGTTCCTTCAAGTATTTTTTACTTATCTGTTCCATTGTTTCCGGGCCTGTAGGCCTTTGAAACGCTACCTAAACCCCCAATTGCAGCGCGACGTAGGGGAGAACAGGGTAATGGGAGCCTACTAAGGGAAAATTTTCATAAAAATCACAATTGTTAATATTCTTACCATTTTTAGTTAGGAACTCTTACATTCATTATTAAAGTACATTTTAATCACAGTTATAATCAATTACAGTCTTGTATTAGGGTACAATAAGGATTTTACAAAAAAAATCAGTCGCTCCCATTACCCGACACATGCGGGTAATGAGAGCCCATTTAACGCTCATATGGAAAATGGGAGCCATAATTTACTCTTTCTCGAATTTAACTAAACATACTTTAAAATATGTGATCTTAGTAATTAATACAAAGAACTATTTGTAACACAAATAAAAACGTCAACTTAGTAAATAAAACAAAAAAATAAAGATAATAGAAAGATGCTAGGCTACCATTACCCGCTGACTACCATTTTGAAAAGCAATAACATAAATATGTAATTCTACTTTCAATCTCAATTTAACCAATTGGGCTTGTTAGTGCATTTAGCTAGTGATATAAAAAGCATGAAGATAATAAAAATAGAATATAACTTCATGCTTAACTCGGCGCTGGCAATCAGCAATTTTTATAAACGTGGAGCGAAAAACACATAATCGTCCCGGGATCGTGACTTAACGCATGGCACTAACGGCTCGTGTTCGTCAGGCGAAGTTTCTCAATGTTTGACGAAAGCGGCCGAGTGTTTAAGATCGCGCAAATGTGCCTACTTTCCGTTCAATCACTATGGCTCCCATTAACCGACCGCTCTCATTACCCTGTTCTCCCCTATTAATGTACGATGCGCCGTCGCCGTCGACAATTTCACAGAAAATTCATGCCACAGTATAAAATATTTGCATTGATCAACGAATTAGTTTTTTTTAGGTTCGATTTTTTTTCCTTAGGTTTACGTTTTATGGCACCTACGGTGTAGTGAACTAATGTCCGGTGTATGTAGGTACCTAACGAGCGTTTTCACATTATTATATAACGACACCAACCCGATTCCGATGCCTATGTCGGCAGCTATACCTTCACCGATTTGATACCGATATAATTATTATTTAAACCAGATGATTATTGGTGAATATTGATGACCATCGCGACGCACCAAACGACCGCAGTACTAATTAACTATTGACGTCTCGAAGTCGGCAGTGGGAAAAAGTGGGTTCTAGCACAGAATAACTAATAAGTAGTACTTAGTAGTTCCAGTGAAAAAATGCCCGCTACTCTGGCCCTGCACTGTATTCGCCGGTAGATATCGTGCCGATTTCGGTGTCGGTCACTGTTTGCGACGCTAGCTTCAGCCCGCGACTTCGTTCGCGTGAAACTTCTTGTTTTCCCCGAGCCACCCCGTCGTATCGCATCACCCGCCCGCGGTATCACTTAACGTTATTTTTGACTTTTTTTCTTTTTGCTCGGCTCCTAAGGGTCATAGCGTGATGTTACATAGCCTATAGCCTTCCTCAAGAATTGGGCTTTCAAATTCAAGAAGAGTTTTTCAAATCCGACTGGTAGTTCCAGAGATTACCCCCGCCCTACATACAAACTTACAAACAAATTTTACCTCTTTATAATATTAGTATAGAAGTATAGATAACAACACAACGTAGGTATATAGAAAAGCGTTTAGAAGGTACTAAACGTACCTATGCGGTTTTCTGACCGCCGATATCGTGTCGGTGTCGGGTCGGTTTCGTTATCGGCTAAGGTGCTGTGTTGTAACAATCAATAAAATCAAAATCAAGCAAAATAATGTACTTATATTGATTGTAAATAGATTTATTTCATAACAAACAAACATAAAGATAGATACTGATTTATCTACTTTTCTTAAACTGATTTGTCAGGTTAATAATAGACTTATTTTCGTAAAGAGATTTTGTTTAAAACTTAAAGTTACATTATTATAGGCCAGTCATTTAAGACATCGTAGGTCGCAAAAAATTGTACCTACTGTACTGATTCTTTGGGATATTGTTAGGATAGAGACCTATTGGTCTCTATCTTACTGGTAGTTTGCACCTTCGAAATACCTGCGCTAATTGCATGGTGCTCGAAGAACCTCGAAAGGGGTTTGAAGGTTTTGGCCCTAAAATCAGCCGCCATATTAATTTTTTTTCAGAATCGCGGTGCACAACAAAAGTTATATATTTAGATAGAGGACACTTATACAAACAAAAAATGTTATATAACATTATATCCTAAAGCGTCAGGTTTCGGAGTTATTCACCGAAATATAAGTCGAAAACAACTAGGATTTTTTTGTTTTTTTCCTTCCAGGTAAGCATATTGAACTATTGAGGTAATAGAAACGTTATGAAACCTTTATGGAGAAGAAACAAATGAAGAATAGACATTTTTTAAATAAATAATTAAACACGGCAATTTATAGTTCCAGAGACTAATCTGACAAGTGTAATGTCAAACTTTATACTGAAAAAAACGAAAACACAAAAGACTTAAATGTCAGATTAGTCTCTGGGATTAAAAAAACGAACTATAAATTGCCGTGTTTAATTATTTATTAAAAAAATATCTATTCTTCATTTGTTTCTTCTCCATAAAGGTTTTATAACGTTTCTATTACCTCAATAGTTCAATATGCTTACCTGTAGGGAAAAAAAAACAAAAAAAATCCTTGTTGTTTTCGACTTATATTTCGGTGCATAACTCCGAAACCTGACGCTTTAGGATATTATGTTATGTAACATTTTTTGTTTGTATAAGTGTCCTCTATCTAAATATATAACTTTTGTTGTGCACCGCGATTCTGAAAAAAAATCAAAATGGCGGCCGACCTTAGGGCCACCCTCCATACAAAAATCTTCAAACCCCTTTCGGACTTCCTGCAGTTTTAGACTTAGGTACTTATAAATTCTAAAAGGTGGAAAAGTCATCCATCATATTTTTATGGTACTTATACAAAATTTGAGTGCAGCCATAACTCTGTAGGTCTAATACAACTCAAGATACAGTTTTGTATAAGTACATAAGTACTATCCTAATCCTAACAACATCCCAAAAAATCAGCCCAGTGCAATGTTTTTGCGACCTAATGCGATTTTTGTGTCATGACTGGCCTATATTATGTAGTTAGTTATATTAAAAAAATGCTTTTTGATTTAAAAAACGGCATTTTATTACCGACTTCAAAAAAGGAGGTTATCTATTCGACACGTATGTATGTAATATTATTGGAACTGCATTATATTCACATATGACAATCTATTAGAGCTTCCAAACAAATATACAAAATTTTATAAATCATGTATGTATGTAAGTTTGTCCATGCATTTCTCCGCAACTATTAATCGGATCGTGTCCATTTTTTATTGGCTTAGGTACATTTACTTCAACTTATGCAACAGTGCAAGTTTCATCAGAATCGACCTACTTATTTGCAAACAAATATTCTAGTTTTTACATAAGTAGGTACCTAATACTAAAAATTACGAAATAAAAAGGTAATTTAAAAAAAATCGACTTCAAAAATAACTCAAAATTATGAAATAAGTTTAATTTCGGAAGTCGGTGACAAAAAACTAAAACTAAAATACAGATCCCAAGACACCGACTTCCGAAATTAAAGTTACTTATTTCATAATTTTGAGTTATTTTTGAAGTCGATTTAATTTTTTTAATTTTTTTTTCATTTTTTTAAGTAAGTACTTAGATACTTTTTTTAGTGTCTAATTGTTTTGTATTTTATTGTTTTAAATTACTTAGTTTCACTACAAAATAAAAAAAACAATGCAAAAAAGTAGTATACCTAATACCGGGATCCTGGTATTGGATTTCTATCCGGTATTAACACCGGTATTAAAAAAATCCGGTATTCGAAACCCTTAGTATTTGTGCATTGCTGGTATAGGTAGTTAGCGCGAGCGCCACGAAAGATGAGACTTGACCGCGCCTCCCGCGCTCTTTCCGCCGCCCCTATGACGTCCGGTCCCGTCCCGCGCTCAGACCTCATACCGCTCAAGTCAAACGACGTGGTGTGTCAAGTCTGATCTTTCGTGGCGCTAATACCCTGATTACACCTACCGAGTAGAGCGGCTAGAGGGTAAAATGTACCGAGCGCTCGGCCGAGGGCACTCTCTCGCCACTGTACTCGGCAGGTGTAATCAGGGTATTACTATAAGAATGGAATCCTGCAAGTTTGTCGTGCATTTAATGTGAGATGTGATTGGTATAACAAAAGAATATTATTGTTTTCGCAATTTTCCTTCATTTATAGCTTGATGTGTAGCAGTGCGTACATACCAGTATGAAAAAAAATGTGAGTAGGTAGTGAGAGAATTCTCTGTTTCAGGTCTTAAGAATAAGAAAAATACGAAACCACCTAAATTCAAAACGAAACAGTTTATACCACCGCATTTTAAGGATACATGCGTGCCAATGAAGCCTTCTATGCACACAAGGTTAATATTTTTTAACTGTACAGACGCCAGCACATCAACCTACTACAATCTGTCAAATTTCTTTAATAGATTTTCAACTTTATCACTAAAACATAAGGTTCAAAGTTGATTGGGAAAATGTGACAGTTAGGTGTAGGTTGATGTGCTGGCGTCTGTACATAGGGGATAATTGTGATAAGGTTACGTGGAGATACCTACCTAGTCGTAGTATTCGACGACTAATATACAGGGTGGCAGGTCGTCGACGCACAATCTGTTACAATGGATTCAGTACAACATGATTCTGGACCCCCCTGCGTTGAAATTTTTCGTTGGTTATTGAATACAGGCAACTACACATCATTGGAATAATTTGACATTGCCAGCGCCTTATGTCGTAGCTTAGTAAGTGCGGTTATCGTAGTTCAAGTGATACGACAAAAGTGTGGTTAGGTGTAACCTACCATGTAAGGAGTGAGCTTATTGCCATGAGGGGGATGCGCTAAAAGGGTCCGTTAAATTCAAATTTTCCTATGTTTTTGCAATTTGCAGGTTAGTGTCAGGTAGGTACCTACCTATGTTAATTAACATTATGATTCGCGAATCTTATTTCATTGTTTTATCTAGATGATAGGACAAATTCCGTACTTATACAGGGTGTTACGGAAAGGGTATATCAATACAAACGGGTTGAAGAGTGTATCTGGTCTAGAATCTCTGTACAAAATTTCAGCTCAAAAGCATTAACTTTGAAAATGCTTAATATTTTTTTATTTCGACATCACGGCGCTGCACTGGCGCGCGGCGGCGTGATGTGCGTGTACTAGGCGCACAGACATACTACAGATAATGGATAATGACCCTCGTAGTGCGGTGACACGTTTGTTATGATTTCAATTTAATAAACTATCGAAATAAAACAATATTAATAAGCATTTTCAAAGTTACTGATTTTGAGCTGAAACTTTGTACAGAGATTCTAGACCAGATACACTCTTCAACCCGTTTGTATTGATATACCCTTTCCGTAACATCCTGTATATAAATGATTTTGTTATGTAAAACGGTTAGATTCCGATTTCTATGGTCTCAAATAAAAAAGGGAGCTGAAAATGATGAATCTTTTATTTCATTTGCAATTTGGATTGAATCATTAAGGTCAAAAGAAAGTGAAATATTGTACATATTACGATGTAGTCACAGTTTTTTTAATATGGGTTTCTTAGTAAAATTGCGGAAAAATAAAAAAGTGGATAGCTGGAGTGTCAAAGGTGGTGTCACAGCCTCTGCCTCTACCGGCTCTGACTGTTATTTATTTAGGTAGGTACTAGCGTGTGCCCACGACTTCGTTCGCGTGGATGCCGGTATGCCTACAATATCTAATGTGTTGCCTAGAGAAGGTGTAGGCAAGTTCCTCCATTGAAAAGGAAGAATCTTCCTACCAAGCCAAGTGATTTTGCCTGGTGGAAACACTGGGAACCGCTACCATGGGTTTTCTACCAAAGCCATTTCGAATGCAGTCAATGTGTCTTCAGGGTTCATAATGTCAGTGCGTCGAAGTGTATTATCTGTACACCTACTTTAGGTACCTACTCAATGATATAAATGTTTCAGGTTACGATACATCAGCCATTGTCCTTTGGAACCAGCAAGATTTGAAAGGCCAGCAGCAAGGTAGTTACGCTTGATATTTTGTAGTAAGAAGGTATACTTACCTATATTTAAACCAATATCGACTGAATTAAAATTGCTAGAATAATGAAAAACTGCCTAGTGTAATACCTACATAACATAGCTATTTGATGGAAAGAATGCCGAAGTGAAAGCCCACTTCATGATAAGGGGTCACAGCGGACTGATTTACCTAGACATTTGTAGTACCACCTACCAGAGGGCAACGCAGCTGCGTTTTCATCCCAGAGACAAAGAAATGTCTCGTGTGCCTGAGATTAGGTAAGTAGGTACAGGCATCCATAATGTCGCTAAGGACCTATATAACATGACTTCATGTCTTCATAACTGAGCACAATTTTAATACCGCCATTCAATAAGGTAGGTACAACCCTCGAGGCGTAGAGCAGAAGTGCTGGTGGTTCTGTTCTTTCAACTAAACGTGATGAAACCTTTCTTGAGAAATATTAGGTAGACCCCTTTTACGTTTGAGTATAAGTAGTGTACGAGCTGGTTGATTTGAGAGTCGTCACGAACCATCCCGCCAAGAGACTTGGCGAGTTTGAGCACCCAGATCAAGATTAAAAAAAAAGGCTTCAGTACAGTACCATGGATCACATCCAAACTATTTAGATAATACCGAAGAGTAACCACGTATATAATATTATATTGCAAGATCAGCCCTTAAACCCTTAATCAATGTCTTTATTTCAAACGTAAGAAAAACGATGGGTCTCTGAACATTATGCTAATTTACCTAACCGTATTTTTGTTTAAGTACCTACCTACTTCACAAGTTTCGGTTTCGGCCGAACGCCGAAACTAGAAGAGGAGCTAAATATTTGGTTTTGGCTGAAAATCGTGTTTCAGTCAGACACTGTGTATTGGATGAATAAAGAAAATAAGTAATAATAAAAGTTTTATTTTCTAAGCTAAGTATAAGTAGTAATAAGAAATGTTATGTCATTCCAGACGAACATCGAGATATTCCTTAGTTTCGTCATCGGAAGAATCCTTACTCGATAAGAGTGGTGGAATTTTAGGAAAAAGGCATAGAGGGGAAAAGCGGGTCCAGTATTACGACCTGCAGCCTGGCGATATATTGCTTCCTACTCCCTCCGCTGTTGTTAGGCACTCAACATCGAGTAAATCTATCATAAATGTAAGTTAATTTTGTCAGTCTTTGAATTCATTAAAGCCCTTTGTGTGTGCAACGGCGAAGGAAAACTTCGTGAGGAAATCGCCATGTCGTAGAACCAAAACGGCAGGCGGACTGGATTACGGCCTACTCCTTCTCACGGAGAGGAGGCCGGTGTCCCAGCAGTGGCAACATAGGCTAATTATGTTAAAGCTGACGCAGATCTCGCAATGTATGGTAGCTGGTAACCATACATTGCGAGATCTGCGTCACCAATGCTCGATCGGATGCGTGCGTGATCGAATGGTCACTATGTTTGATCATTTCCATAGCCGCAAATAAAATTGTTTAAAATTTGAATCAAATCATCTACTGTTTGTTTCTTTCTAGGTACCTAGCCCAAAAACAAGTGGCGAGAACATTCGAGCTCAAAAGGCTACCGTCAAACCTGCGCAAATGAGACCACCTCTTCCCGCTAAATCTGGACACGAGTAAGGAATCATTAATATTTAATTATATTAGCAGAGTAAGACTGTCAATGCTAAGGAACTCAGCATCGTCACATAATTATATTTCTTACTAGCTCTTGCCCGCGGCTCCGCCCGCATGGATGTCGGAAAATATCCCACGGGAACGTACTAACTGGGATTGAAAAAGTATCCTATGAATAATCCAGGTTTCCGACATCTTCAACAATCATCGTCGTATTTCAGCCAATTTACACAAAACCGTAATGGATTACACCTTCGTCACCTTCACCTTCGTCATGAATCACACCGTCCATTGGTGAAAACCATGAAAACCATATGAAAATTCGTTCGGTACCTACAAACGGGGTGAATAGGGATGCAGGGGTGAATCGGGACGAAACTTTAAAATGGATTTTAACGTTGAAATAATAAAGTTTGTTGTCAATAAAGGCACGTAATCGTTAATTAAATTACAGTAAACACATTAGGGTCCTTTTTGGCCACAAACTATATTATTTTAATGTTAAAATCCCTTTAAAGTTTTGTCCCGATTCACCCCTGCATCCCTATTCACCCCGTTTGACGGTAGTTTTTGAGTGCATCACGTTTAAACAGACAGACGCGGCGGGGTGACTTTGTTTTATAATATGTAGTGACTACAAATGACATGTCAGTGTCTCAGTGCTAAACCAGCCGAAATCTACTTCGGATATTTCAATACAGAAATCATTAAAATTTCAGATTATTCCAGCCGCACAGTGGGATTATTCTCAATAGGGATCAAGACTTCGTTCCTAATGTTGTACATATACCTGGTTCTATGAAAAGCGTGTATGTCATTTTTTTCTGTCTTTTATTTATTTCGTTCGTTGTTGTTTTTATTTCGCATACCTACCCCTAGTACTTGGATAAAAAGCAACCTTTTAGTCTGTGTACCTTTATGTAAATCCTATCATTTATAATATTATTAGGATTAAAAATCTTTATTTCATTGATGATTACAGACCGAAGAAACCAAAGCCGTGCCACAAGGGAGGGTAAGTGTTATGATTAGATACATTTTTGGAGAAATAAATAAAAACAAACGCATACTGAACAATTTTTTATATTAAATATTTTCAGTATCTGTAAAAGAAAAACGTGCGCTGCAAAGGAATGTCGGTAAATATGTTTTGGTTTAGGTAAGCTTAATGTTACTTTATCAAATTAAGTGAAAATTAAAACGACTACTCAATCTGTTTCAGAAAATATGCTGCCAAAATGAAGAGGAAAAAGCTAGCTAAAAGAATGAAAGGGTAATTTACTGTTTCTAATCTTCTACAGGGTGTTACAGAAAGGGTATATCAATACAAACGGGTTGAAGAGTGTATCTGGTCTAGAATCTCTGTACAAAATTTCAGCTCAAAAGCATTAACTTTGAAAATGCTTAATATTTTTTTATTTCGACATCACGGCGCTGCACTGGCGCGCGGCGGCGTGATGTGCGTGTACTAGGCGCACAGACACACTACAGATAATGGATAATGACCCTCGTAGTGCGGTTACACGTTTGTTATGACTCCAATTTAATAAACAATTGAAATAAAAAAATATTAAGCATACTGCTTTTGAGCTGAAATTTTGTACAGAGATTCTAGACCAGATACACTCTTCAACCCGTTTGTATTGATATACCCTTTCCGTAACACCCTGTATACATAGGTAAATAAAACAAAGTCGGGTTACTTTACGCCATTTATAACTTAAGAACGGCTGGACCGATTTTTACGATCTTCCATTGGTTTGATTTGTCTCCGCCTCGAATAGAAGAATATTAAAAAAAAAATAACTTACTTAATCAATTTTCTCATACATTTTGTATTTACTGATTTTGAGGCTGTACGAAGTTTGCCGGGTCAGCTAGCTTTTAATAAGTAAGTAGCTAGTGAGGGAGAGCCGCCGCGGGAGACGCTTCGGGCGTCGGGAGCCGCGCAACGACTCCCGACCACCGTAGGTGCGGGCCTGCGGACGGAGAGTAATGGGTAGCTCACCGTCCGATCAGGACCAAGCCCGTGCCGGACGGCGCGTATGTGTTCTACGCGCGCCTCAAAGAGATGTCAGCATAAAGGAAGGGGCCTATTAGGGCCGAAGCCTGCCGGGGTAGCGGGATTGTCCGAAAGGGTTACCGCTACCCCGGAACACAAAGGGCTAAGGAAGGAACACGGATGGGTTTTAGTCAGTAAGAGTCTGACACTCTCTTCCGCTCCACCCAGAGCGGGAGGGGTCATTTGATGATTTCCCATAAAAAAAAGTATATTTATACCTATTAACAATTTGACTTTGTATAGCGCGTTTATATCATAGAAATAAGGGTTCTTTCGTAATACAAATGCTATTACTGACGTGCAGATCTTCCTAAACTGTAGTGCTATTCCGTAAATAAAAATGTCACCGCAAAAACTTAATCAGCATTCGCGATTTATTTGCCAAAAATTTAAACAAATATGAGTTTATGGAAAAATAACTTTAAATCCTACAAAATAAAGTTCAGTTTACGCTAAACTTCAAACATTTTTATAAGTAATGCTAGTTACTCTGAAATCAACTTAGGTCATTAAAATAAAGTTGATATTTGTTTAACTTGAAATAATATTAATAACTTTAGGTGAAATGAGTTGTCAATCGATAGATTCCCTAACGTCAGGTAGGATGGCAGTTTACTTCGAACTCACTTCACCTACATTTTCATGGTGAGATTGTAACAGAATTGACCGGCTGAAGCGAAAACCAAGCGGGATACGCGAAGAAATTCGCTCACGCCAATTTATTGTGTCAACTAACTGCACGAAGGTTTCAAACTGGCGTGAATAGTCGCTAGACTTCCTAATGTTAAAACAATCGAGCCACGCAATCGCGTTTCTCGTGGGACTCGCCACATTATGGCCAGAGCATTAAATCCCGTTTTTATGGGGAAAAGAAGTAACGCTACATTGTTTCAGCAACATGTTTTTGTGTTGCTGGCAAGTGGCAACATGGAATGCTGCAGTGTTGTTAATAACATGCTATGCTAATTTTTCGTATTAATGATAAACAAAAGCAGTGCAACATTATTGCCAGGATTATTTGTCACGCAACTGTTTTTGAACTTTTTTTAAACCTTTTAGACGCTCCGAAAGAGTTAGCTATAAATCTAAATCTGTTGGCGCTACTGATGGAAAGCCAAGAGCGAGAGGTAGACGGAAACATTTAAAAGCTGATGATGATGATGAAGTCTGTGGCCTGGATGAAATACCTAAACCGGAACACGTAAGTTGAGCTCCGTTTTCATGGGAAACAAAAGTTGTGCAACATTATTTCAACAACATGTTTGTGTGTTGCGGAAACTATCTTGCTAGTCAACATGTCAAGTCCCGTAGTTCATTGGAAACACAAATTAAGAAAAAGATACCAAACATTGTTACCCGCATCATCATGTTGCTTTATTGGTTTTGACTAAGAACATGTACTGAACATGGCTACATGGTTGGCATAGCTGCCCTTGTCCAACCAACCGTAATCAAAAACTCATCTTGTACCTATATTATCGTCTACGTACATACAGTCCGATTCAGCCCCGGATATATAATGTTTTCGAGGCGAGGCAAATAATGCCGTCTGTCGCTCCCACCCCTCAAATCCTTTAGGTATTTAACCATTTCCTAGACTTTTATTATATACCTACATGAACATGTCGGACATTTTTCCAAATTAGGATAGGACAGAATAGGGCTTGAAATAAATAGTGAGATTAGCATTAGAATTACAATTTTACTGTTTGAGCCTTTTGTTCTGAAAAAACCGATGGCCTTGTCATTCTTAATCCGATCTACGTTCCGATTTTCGATTGCTAAGATCGCGAGACTTCACTTATGCAGAAAAGCTTAACACCAATCAAGACATCTAGAATATACGAGTGAACGAAGCGAGTGCGTAAATTTTAGCAATCTGCCTCAGATAATTTAGATTTTTTAAGTAGGTAGGTACTTGATCGACTTATACAGAAAAGTTTTGAAGAATTAAGAGTCAAATCGAAAGCGCGCGAAGCGAGCTCGAAAATTTTGCCAGAAATATATTAATCAAATTTTATCGATCTATAAATGCGCCAATCCAATAGAAGCGCCAGCGCTATGGTAAAAATTAATGGAAATCGTGTCGCCTTTGCACTTATAGGCGTCGGAAATTGCGCCCTCGCTGCACTGTCAGCCTATAGTGTACACACTGCTGGGACACAGGCCTCCTCTCTGTGAGAGGGAGTGGGCTATAATCCACCACGCGGGCGCAACCCGCTCATTCCGTTTCACTACGCTAATCACGTAGTGCTTACCTCAGTGCGCCACCCGCAGAGAAAGATAATACTTAGGTGCTGCGCGTCTCATTCATCGCCTAGTTTTGGTGTGTGGGTGGTGCACTTGTCTGCCACGCTTGAATTTGCCGCCCCCTGAAGTTGTCGTTCTTGTCTTATTGTTGTTACTGCGAGTAGCGCTCTTTAGAGCCGCCATAAAGTTTGAATCAGAGTGTACCTGTATGATGTATCTTACAGTAAGTCAAAAACTTTTTGTGCGAAATGGTGTTTTAGATAATTTATTTATTTATTTAATACTTCAAGCACATAAATGTACAGAGGCGGACTTAATGCCATAGGCATTTTCTACCAGTCAACCTTTATATAATATAATTCACCATTTCCATGCAGTATTATAGCATATAGGTAGGTATCCATATAGTTTCTTTTCCAAGACTTATTTAACAACTTGTTTCTTTATTGTCCAGATACATATACCACTGAATTTAAAAAGAGGAACCATACAAACACATTCTCTTACTGTAGTCCGGTGTACCAAAGACAAGAGACCTGATATACACTATGGTATTTTGACGGGATCGTTCAATATGTATGATAATAAGTTTGGTAAGTTTATTTACCTTTTATGGTAATGATTTGTCTGCGTAGATTTCCTATTTTATTATACCAACCACAACTTCCCATTTCACCCCTTTACCGAGGTTTGATATTCTCTAAGCATGTGGAAGACCCCATGCTACAAACACGACCTGGGAATAGAAACAAAGAGGTTTCGATTCCCAGGTCGTGTTTTCCATAACGAATTTCTCAGTAGCAACTTGGAGCTAGGCTTTGGGCCGGCTTGATGGCAATAGGCTCGCCCCCTATTACATGGCACTTAAAGATATCTGGCGAAATGTGAGTGTAGATACTATCGAGGCACACCTCTGCCTAACTCTTCAGGGATTACAGGTGATTTTCTGTAAGTTCTAGTCGAACCACTTGGTTCCTCAACCTACGTTGACGTGGACTAGTTCGACTAAGGGCTGATTTTTTCAGATAATTTTATCGGAGGAATAATTTTGAATTTTTGACAGTTTTTCCATACAAAAACTGTCAAACTTCAATTTTATTCCACGAATAAAAATTATCTGTCGATTGAGAAATCAGCCCTAAGCATGATCAT
Source organism: Amphipoea oculea (assembly GCA_945859645.1). Classification (NCBI taxonomy): domain Eukaryota; kingdom Metazoa; phylum Arthropoda; class Insecta; order Lepidoptera; family Noctuidae; genus Amphipoea; species Amphipoea oculea. The sequence goes on from OX243872.1 coordinate 10,796,911, forward strand.
TATTTAGTTCATTCTGAAGTGAAGTGTCTGAACATAATTATTCTGTATTTTATTCAAGGTGCTAGATCAAGAGGTCGTCAAGCTCTGCCAATGAGCGTTATGGCTTTTTGTTTAGCATTTCATTACCATCCTAAACAATGGACGATGAAGTTAATAGACAACTTGGTGGACGCAGGTGATGCATGGTATGATTTCCAGTTACTTTTGGTAATCATGATAAGGATTCCATCTTTCAAAAGAACAACTCACCTGGTTTACAGTACAGTATTTTTATGTCACGAAGCGATGCGCGCTTTACTTGTGGTTACCACGTGTATAAACACGCAGCTGTGAATGTGTATATAAGCGCTGCAGCTCTCGGTACCGTCCGTGTGTGTTATGTGCTGACGCTACTCGTCTTCGCACGCACACTTACAACAAGTAAAGCGCGCGTCGCTTCATGAAGTCAAAAAAAAAACAACCGACTACAAAAAAAAACACTACTTACAAAGTGATAAATAACCACAGAATACTTAAAGTACTACGTACAGAAAGGACACTCCCTTCCCCGCACTAACATCAGTTACCGCACCTCACCCCGCACTTCGAGGTATTCGTCGCCGACCCTTTAACAAGGGCGCTCGCAAACACAAGAACCGCAGCGCTGTACCTACCTACTGCTGACACGAACACATTTTTTTTTTAAAGTTTTATATTTTGTGTTAATCACGATGGTTGTATATTGTGCATTATTTGGATGCTTATCTTCATCGAGAAACTATAAAGACAGGAGTTTCTTTCGGTTTCCGAAACATGAAAGAAGGTAAGGAACAACTCATCGGCAGAAGACCTATGGGTCACATTATCTCTGCAACAAAAAAGACCCAGATCAACATACAAAATGCATATATGCGTTGTTTATATTTGCTCTCAAAACCAAGGTAACTCATTAACAACTCAGTTAGGTATCTTCTCTGATAATTTGACCAACATTATAATGGAGAACCCGGTCGACAAGTTTATTGTGCTGGGTGACTTTAACCAACCCAATATATCGTGGACCCCTGCAAATGATGGTTATTCTCTCCACCCTTCAAACCTGAACGGTCATGTCCAAACCACTTTTTTTGACAACATTAACGCATGTAACTTGTCACAGTACAACTGTCACCCTAACAAAAACAATAGGATTCTGGACTTGGTATTTTCCAATAATGAAGTTTCTGTCTCCTGCAGCACTGATCCACTGGTTCCTGAAGATCCGCACCACAATGCAATGTGTATTACGGCGGACTTTGTTCAGCTCCATAGTCTGCCAGCTCGTCCCTATGTGAAATACTTGTACCGGTCTGCTGACTATGCAGCAATTAAGGATGAACTCAACATCGTTGACTGGCAGTACGAGTTGGGCCACAGGTCACTAAACGATGCCGTGGCATTCTTCTATGATGTCTTGTATAAAGTGCACAAAACTTATATCCCATCAAAAACAGTTGTTTCCCAATCTAAATACCCGCTCTGGTATAAAAGTCCGTTAGTGAAAATTATTAAAGAAAAATCCAAATTCCATGCTAAATTTAAAAAATATGGGAACGAGTCAGACTACCAGTCTTTTGTAATATTACGGCAACGTGCAAAGGACCTGGAGAAGTGCATGTTTGATGAATACATGGCAAACGTTGAATCCGCTATTCGCAACAACCCTAGAGCCTTCTGGAGCTACATAAAATCAAAAAAGCAAAACAACTCCTACCCTTCTGTGCTGCGGTTTGGAAACCTGTCTTCTAGCAATGGTGAAGAAATTTGCAATTTCTTCGGCGAATATTTTCTGTCCAACTTTCGTGAATCCACCATCTCTGATAATAATGCACAATATCATTGTACCAGTGAGCGGATTGATTGCAGTCCATACGATATTGCTGCTATCGAGGTTTGTGAGGACGAGGTTATGAAACTGCTAAAGCATTTGGACTTAAATAAATCAGCTGGTCCAGACAAGCTCCCACCGGTTTTCATAGTAAACTGTGCTACAAGCCTTTCGGTTCCTCTTACATTATTATTCAGACGATCTCTGAATACCGGGGTTATGCCTGCTATATGGAAGTCGGCTTATATAACTCCTATTCATAAAAAGGGACCGAGAAACTACGTGGAAAACTACAGACCGATATCCAAGTTATGCGTGTTTGCTAAAATATTAGAAAAAATTGTTTACAGACAAGTTTACTCTGCTCTCAGGCTCAGTTTCAGCGAACACCAGCATGGATTCCTGGGTGGTCGATCAACAACTACAAACCTCGTTCTCTGTAGCGACTTCCTGTCAGAGGCTATGTCTAATCGGTCCCAAATCGACGTCATTTATACAGACTATGCCAAATGTTTTGACAGAATTGATCACGTCGTTCTCATGCGCAAACTTCTATCGATGGGCATCAGGGGTAATCTATTTCGCTGGTTTAAGTCGTATGTGGAGGACAGGTGTCAGACTGTTGTGCTGAATGGGTACTCATCAAGATCAATGCGCATCCCATCTGGCGTTCCGCAAGGATCTTTATTAGGGCCGCTATTATTTAATTTATTCGTCAACGATATTGACTCCTGCTTCCTTCATTCTAAAATACTGCTATATGCAGATGACATGAAAATTATGTCAAAGATATCCTCCTTATCAGATGCTCTGTCATTGCAAGAGGACTTGGATAGGTTCCAGTACTATTGCAGAACTAACAAGCTCCATTTAAATGTCTCCAAGTGTTACGTGTGCTCCTTCACTAGGAAGCCCGTACCTATCACATTTGACTATAAACTTTTAGACAGCTCCCTACCTAGGGTTAACACAGTCAAAGACCTGGGAGTTGTATTTGATTCGAAATTATTATTTGATCAACACATAGATAACGTCATTAACAAAGCATCAAAATCTCTAGGGTTCATTTTGAGGGTCTCGTCTGAGTTCCGGAACATCAAAACCATTAAAATTCTTTACTGTACTTTTGTTCGCAGTCATCTCGAGTATGCCTCTCAAGTTTGGAATCCCAATTACAATATATACATAAATCGATTGGAAGGCATACAAAGAAAATTTTTGAGGTATATTCAATTCCGGTCTAAAACTTATTCTCCCACTTATCTCCTACGCTGTAAAAGATTCCATTTACTTCCTCTTTCTGAACGTAGAAAAATTGCGGATTTGGCGTTTTTATTTAGAATCGCTAACGGTTCAACTGAACTTCCCGAATTGCTGAACAAAATCGGACTGCGGGCTCCTTCTGCTTTTCTGCGCAATCCTCATCTGTTGCATACTCCTATGGTAGGAACGAAGTACAGACGAAATTCGTACTTAATTAGAGCGAGTCATACGTACAATGCCGTCTGCCGGGGTGTCGATATCGATATTTTCAATACCAGCATGTCAAAATTAAAAAGGACTCTTTGTGATTTCTTTTTTGATCATGTAAACTAATTTCTCGTCTATTAATCACATTTTTTTTCCTTATTTTTTACTCTAAAACTGTCTACCTTCTCAAATATTTTGTTGTTTATATACACTCTTCTATCTGTGAAAACTTGTAATTGGCCTTATTTCTGTTACTCTTAATAGTGCAAAAGTGTTTAGCTGTAAGTTTTCCAAAAAACTGTAAAATAAAAATAAAATAAAATAAACAACTCAAATATCCTTTAAACCGATAAAAAATAAAAGCTAGTATATTACAGACAAACAAGTTAAGGTAGTTTTGTGATAATTTATTTTCATAATTTTCTCTATTATTCATTTATTTTCCAAGTTTTCTTCGTTTTAGAACAATTAAAACTTCCATAATATTAACATCCCAGCTATTAAATTATTGCTCTTTCTCTTTATTGTCTTAGTTATGTCTCTTTCTTTCACGTTCTATTCATTCTTCGACTTGAAAAGTAGTACAATAGAAATGTAATTAATTAGATTTCTGTAAGTAGTGCGCACTAACTTTGTCGCGGCGCGCGGCGCCCCATTGTTGCATACGTTCGGGCAGCGCCGCCCACAGAGTACTATAATAATACGGCAGGCGCCGCCGCCTACGCACTACTGCCAGCCAGCCCTACTAGATTTCACGCGCACATTCATACGTATACAAACGTCATTTGTTAATGTAGTAGTAGTAGGTAATTATTTTGCGAGCGTTGTATGGAGTGTCCGGGGTGTGAAATAACTTTAATTTCGGAAGTCGGTGTCGTTGGTTCCGCATTTTTGGTATTTGAAACAGACTTCCGAATTTAGTTATTTATCACTTTGTAGTGTTTTTTTTTTGAAGTCGGTTGTTTGTTTTTTTGTATAAAGTTTTTATTTTTCACTTTTTAGTTGTACCTACCCCATACAAATTCAATTAACACTAGTGCATTGAAGAATTGAAGACACCGACTAGAAGAATCATCAAAATTCGCATAGAAATGCCGGAAAAAATAACTTCGTACATAAGAATAATTACCGAATGTGTTATATACTAAAACCTTCCTGAAAGTATGTAGATCACATTAGTGATTATCAAAATTGGTTCATTCGTTTTTGAGAAAATCGCGGACATACAAACATACATACGGGTCGAATACAGAACCTCCTTTTTTGAAGTTGGTTAAAATACTAGGTACTTATACCTGTTGTTATGTGTATTTATGGCGCATCAAGTCTTAGTAAAAGTCCGGCTTTGTATAGCCTCGTCTCTGTCACTACGTTTATGCTTGATCTCTCTCTTGTCTCTTTCTATAGCTATATGTCTCATATTAACGCCTGGGTAAGTACTGTATTTTAGGCTAATGATTATTAAATCATTTGACGTTATAGTCGTCGTTGGGTATGACTTTAACTAAACAGACTCTCGGAGTCACAAGTCCTTATTGACTTAATCATATAATTAAGCCATAAATCTTATAAATGACGTGTGACTCCACATACGAAAAAAAATAGTTTTAAAATTAAAACCCAACTACGCCAAAAACGCCAACTAAAAGGTAATAAACAAGACATCGTAAAAAATATCTCTGGTTTTGATGCGATGAAATGACGCTTCCAACGATTTTTTTGCCAAAATACGACGAGTATAGTTTAGGGAGTTATGAGGGAACAGATGAACATGCGTACTTACATAGCCTGCGACACAACTATACAGGTTCAAATTAAATTAGCTAGCGAAACTCTGCAGACTTGATGGGTATCGATATCTATTCTCGATAAAATAAAAATATTAAAGATTTAAAAGACCGCTGGTGTTGTTACTTGAAACATGAGTTAAGAAATTATGTTTTATCGTATTTAGATATCGATACTAATCACGTCTCTGAAGTTAACACAAAAAAACTGATTTTTAAACTGATATATCAATTGAATACACTAACTGCGGTTAATGACCCCACAAAAAGCAAACCCATAAGTTCTTTTCTGTTTAGATATCGATACCCATAACGTCTGCGGAGTTTCGGCTAGCTAATTTAATTTGACCCTGTATATTATTAATCTAACAAATATAGTACCTATTTCAATTACCTTTTTCTTTCAGGTATCTTCAATGTTTAGAAAAAGTTCATGATCATTCAGCAGTTCAGGGTATATGCGAAGTATTGCAGTTTGGAAAAAAACAAATATTGGTATTGAATGGGAAAAGGATGCAAGTTTTGCTTTGCGAACCAGACATAGTGGGATACACGATGTCGTTAGATCCCACAGTATACAACTTGTGTAGAGGATTGAAAGCTTTCTTCAAAGAAAATAGAGCAGGAATATTGTTATCAAGGTACGAAAGCTGCATCCGTTTCTTATTATATCAACGTAAGAATATGCGCAGTGATGACAGGTGGAGTGAGAGCGGTTTAACACGGTGCGGTGCGGCGCCGCAACGCACATAATTTTGTACAGATTGTCGTAGAGATGGGCAAGCCAACACTCTTTTCGTCGCCGCTGCGGCGGCACCGCGACGCCGCCGTACGAACGTTGCGACGCCGCACTGCCGTGTGATCGCCAGTGTGGCGAGATGTTTTGCGCTGCGTCGCCACACCACACCGTGTGAAACGGCTCTCAGGCAGTGACCGAGTGACTTCCAACGAATGGAAGACGAAGTGTCGGTCGTCCGACGGCGAGATGGACTGACGACATTGTTACCATCGCGGATAGAACCTGGATGGTAGGAGCGTGGGGACCAGTGGGGGACATGAAAAATGAAGGCCTGTGCTCAGCGTGGGACGCGTGGGTGCAGTCTGCCTGTCAATGTTGATGATGATGATATTTATTGATTTTAGATTTTCTTTAAAACAGGGTCCTCAAATTAGTGATTTGGAAAGATAAAGTGTGCTTTTACATTTTCGACCCAGCTGGAAGAGACTCGAGAGCGTACTCAAACTTCGCTAACGGTCAAGCTGCTCTCATTAACGTTAAAGACATCGATTCAGTTGCTGATGTTCTTTTAGCACGCAGCATTCTAGAAGATCAAAAATTCCTTTTGGCTTCCGTCAAAGTTTTGAAAATGGCAAATGAGAAATGCGATGAGGATTTCGAATCGGATAAGGAACTCACTCAAGCTGAGAAAGCCATGATGGGATACAGAATTTTAAACTCAAACTGTGCTATTGTCAACGCTAATATGCATTTAGGGGACCGATGTTTCGAGGAGGCTAAATTTAGACAAGCTTTGCCTATATCCATTGTCGCGATGACCTATGCGAAAATATCGCCACCGAATACCTGGTTTTCAAAGACGTTAGATAAAATATTGCGACTGGGCAATAAGCTATACGTTGATTGCACGCACCCGAAAGTAATGATTGATATAACAATTGATAATATACCAAATGAAATAATGATAGGTCCCTTTGCATGTGAGATAATAATATACAGGGAAAGATTAAAAGGACAACTTTTCACAACAAAGGAATGCTTGTTCAATATTAGAAGTGGTCTTGTAGATTTCTTCAGTCATGAGTATAACAGCGGTATATTGGAGTTCAATAATTACGCGCTTGCGATTTGGAGGCAGAAAGATATGTTCTATTTGTTTGATCCTTATCCGCGTACTAATGACGGCCTGAGATCGATGCAGCCCGGCAAGGCTTGCTGCTTGATGCTTTTGAACCCGGAAACTATGGCAGAAGCGTTTATAAAGAATTGGAGTTATTTACCGGTTACTACACAATTCTGCGTGCATGCTTTTAAAGTGTTGAAGTTGAAGAAGACACAGCCAAAGGTAAAATTGTGATGACTTTGATTTGTTTGAGCAGTGGTGGCCCAGTGGTGACTGCCCCGACTTACGAGTCGCCCAGCCAGGCGCTTTACTTTGTGTAAATAATTTCATCACCACTACTCTCAAAACGATGAAGGAAAACATCGTTAGGAAACCGGCATGTCCTTGAACCAAAAATTCGAAGACGCGACATCTACCAACCAGCACTGGGCCTAGTGGTAGATTACAGCCCACTCCCTCTCGAAGAGAGGAGGCCTGTGTCCCAATAGTGGGAACATTATAGGCTGATTATGCTTATAATAATAATTCATTTATTTTTCAGACAAAGTCCATTCCATTATTACAGTAGAAACATAAAATTGATATAATAATCTAATCACACATACACAATAAAATAATGCTTTACATTCAAATCAAATAAAATTAAAATATACACACGTCATTAAAACCAAATAAAATTTAAAATACTTACATACAAATGTCAATCAAAACAATAACATTAAATTAAAACACATACACATGTCATCTACACTATTAATTATTTTATTATTAATTATTATAATCTATATATATAAAAATGAAACCCGTTTTCCGTTGTCACGACATAACATGAAAACGGCTGGACCGATTTCGATGAAATTTGGTATAGAGATAGTTTGAGTCCCGGGAAAGGACATAGGATAGTTTTTATCCCGATATTCCCACGGGATCGACATTTACGCGGGTGAAACCGCGGGGCGCAGCTAGTAATATTATAAAGAGGAAAAATTTGAATTTTGGTGGTTACGAATAAACTTAAAAACTTCTGGACCGATTTCAAAAATTCTTTTGCCGTTAGAAAGCTACATTATCACTGAGTAACACAGGCTATATTTATTACTAGAAAAAATTAGAGATCCTTAGAAATCCCTATAAAACCAACCCAAGGTGTAAAAAAAATAGCCATAAAATGTAATTCATCGCACGCGCTGCGGAAAGTATTGATGATAGAACAAAAAAATGTTCTACAATATTATAGAATATATCAATATCTACAAAAATTTCGCAAGACCATATTGCATATGTCCAACTATTGTAGTACTTATGTCACTATAACTACTGTTTTACATTTTAAAAGTTGATAGAAATGCCGATCAAAATCAGATCATGTTATCCATACCTTTGTATTAATTCTTATCCAAATAAATTATTTTGTATTTATTTATTAGTATTTTATATTTTCTTTTAGTATTCAAGATAATATAATACCTGTTGATTACTTTTTGAATTATTGAAATCGGACATTCCATTCAAAATATATTACGAAATTAAAAATGTCAATATAAACAAAAAATACACGCCGACGACGCGCCGCGCCGGTGTGGCTCCACGCAGCACAGCGTTAAAATTCTCGTGTCCACAATGTTTGTAACAAAACTCCTCCGAAACGGCTTGACCGATTCTTATGAAATTTTGTGTGTATAGTCAGTAGGTGTAAGAATAGGACGTAAACAATTTTTTTTTTAATTTTAACTACTACTATTGATCGTGTAGGGTCGGGGTAGGGTAGGGGTAGGTACGGTAGGAGTAGGGTAGGAGCAGTGGCGTGCATTGGTTTTCAGAATAGGTAGCCACTAGGCCGGATCTAGTCTAGGCAAACGCAGTCACACACACACACACACATAATCAGCCTACAACGTTCCCACTGCTGGGACACAGGCCTCCTCTCTGTGAGAGGGAGTGGGCCGTAAACCACCACGCGGGCCCAGTGTGGGTTGGTGGATGTCACATGTCTTCGAATTTTTGGTTCTAGGACACAATCACTAATCAGAAAAAAAAGTGAGGTCAAAAGTGTGGTTATTTGAGTAGGCATGCCTACTTAAGGGTGTTAAATTGCGAAGGTCGAACGTCGTGGTATTACGCGTGAGACGTACGTATTTTTAATTTTGTTGTATTAACTTGAACGAGTAAAGACCAATGACAATGTGCGAATAGTACGGGAGCCGAGTAGGCCATCCGGCGACTGCCTACTGCTGCGCGTGTTTGTATGAAGATTTTGTTTTTTGTTAGGTATGATAATTTAGTGAGTTTCTTAATTGTGGGGCACACACACTAAAATGTAATTGACAGGCTTGTGTTGATATATCGAGGTAGGCACTGCTTAAATGTCTATACAGGGTGTTATGGAAAGGGTATATCAATACAAACGGGTTGAAGAGTGTATCTGGTCTAGAATCTCTGTACAAAATTTCAGCTCAAAAGCAGTAACTTTGAAAATGCTTAATATTTTTTTATTTCGATAGTTTATTAAATTGAAATCATAACCAGTGATCGGAATAGGTAGAGCTATTTAGGTTCATTGACCGCAAACATTGATGTTAATATGGATATTCCACGGGATTCCGACTGATACTACGGGATTTTTGTCATATAAATTCGCTTCACTAACATCAACAGATGTTGAACGCTCGTTTTCCACATATAAATGGGTGTTAGATGTAAAAAGAAATAGATTAAAATAAAATTAGATAATTTAGAAAAAATAATGGTGATTTATTTTAACTCTGGTCATACTCAGTACTTCTAGTGAAGCTGAAGACGAACCAGATCAATGACATTTTTTGTTTAAATAAGTGAATTATTGTTGAAGCGTATTGATTATTTTAATTAAGATTTTATTGTAAATACAATTTTTTTTATTTGATAATGTTTTGATTTTACTGAGGAACAAATAATTTGTATGGTAATATGTTTTTGTACAACTTCAGAACAAAAATGTTTAAATGATTGTTGATTCTTGAATAAGAAATTGGTGCAGATTCTCTTGTACACAGAACTAAACTAACTAAACTATCACTAAAATTCCTTACTTTTTGCTATGGGAATCTTACAGCTATTCTGCATAAAAAAATCTCTAAATTTAAAAATAATTTTGACACAACAAAAATCGAATTTGACAATCAAAGTTAATGCTTTTGAGCTGAAATTTTGTACAGAGATTCTAGACCAGATACACTCTTCAACCCGTTTGTATTGATATACCCTTTCCGTAACACCCTGTATGTAATGCACGCCACTGGGTAGGAGTAGGGTTGGGGTAGGGTAGGGGTAGGAGTAAGATAGGAGAAGGATAGGGGTAGGATTAAGGTAGGAGTAGGACACCACGCGAACGAAGTCGCGCCGGGCAGCTAGTATAATAATATACAGGGTGAATTTTTCAAGTGGGCGTGGATGGCCAAATTCTTAACTATGAGGAATAGCGAAAAGTACTCAAAGGAGTCGCGGGCTCGATTTTGATGAAAACTAAAACTGCATCATTGGATTTTTGAAAAATCAATATTTCTAGCCAGGAATCGAACCTGTTGATTTTGAAAAAAAAAAACACACGCTGTATTATTACACCATTCGATAGTGTCCCTAATAAGGATCAAATTCTGGGAAGTAATGATATACGGCAAACTAAAGGAAAGAGCTCATTTTTAACAAAACACCTTTTTAGTTTTCTTATGTGACCTACCTCATCATCATCTGCCTACCTTTTCCCAACTATGTTGGGGTCGGTTTCCAGTCTAACCGGATGCAGCTGAATACCAGTATTTTACATGGAGCGAACAACCGGGACCAACGGCTTAACGTGCTTTCCGAGGCACGGAGGGGTCTCGGTATGTAAAGATGGTCACCCATCCACAGACCAACCGCGGCAAGCGTAGCTTAACCTGATGGATTGACCTGTGCGGCTGTTATTATTTAGCCGGGCCCGGGTTATGTTACCTATATCTATTAAACCTTAACTGATTAATTGTTCATAATGATGACCATTGTTTTCAATACATAGCTGGATTCGACGTCTCAAGGATTGTACTGCATTCAGCATTACAATATTATTGATTCCATTAGAATATTTTCCAAAGATCGTAATAGAAATTTGAATTTAGAACATAATGTTGTGACGGTGACTGCGCTGCGGTTGTGACAGTGACTGCGCTGCGATTGAGCATCATTTCGAACAAGGTACCTACGTAATGTAGGTATAAATACTTTAAAATAAGAAGCAGTTTATTAAGATTCAACATTTTCCTTAAGTTTGCCGTATGTCATTATTTCCCAGAATTTGATCCTTATTAGGGACACTATCGAATGGTGTAATAATACAGCGTGTGTTTTTTTTTTTCAAAATCAACAGGTTCGATTCCTGGCTAGGAATATTGATTTTTCAAAAATCCAATGATGCAGTTTTAGTTTTCATCAAAATCGAGCCCGCGACTCCTTTGAGTACTTTTCGCTATTCCTCATAGTTTAGAATTTGGCCATCCACGCCCACTTGGAAAATTCACCCTGTATAGGTAATCTTTAATAATGTGAAACGTGGGTACTTTTTAAGACAATCTCAATCAATAGCAGCTTGAGACGTTTTTAGCTTGCAGTCAACACCAATGAGCTCATTGACTTTACTTATGAAGTGACCTTATTTCAGATACAATTATACTGTAAGCTGAGCGACCACGATTTGCCAAAAAAGAAGCGAAAAGTTCTGCACACGAGTAAGGCACAAGGCGACGGAAACGTTATATATGAGGACGTTATGCCGGTAGATACTTTGGACCCAAAGACACCTGGAGTAAGTTCTAATATCAGTATATGCCTTTTAATCAATCTGTCTACTCTCCCAACTGTGTTGCGGTCAGCTTCCAGTCTAACCGAATGCAGCTGAATATTAGTATTTTTCTGAAGACTGGCTATCTGACCTCCACAACCAAGGGGTATCGTGTTACCCAGTAACTTAAGTTACTTTGGTAAGACTGGTTGTCAGACTTTTAATGGATGGTCACCCATCCACGAACCGACCGCGGCAATCATATCTTAACCTTCGATCGACCCATGTGGCTGTTATCATTTAGCCACGAGCCCCTCAGTATATCCCTTTATCAGTATAACCTTTTTTCCTTGACTTTTTTTTTATTTTAAATTTTGACTTGTCTTATTTGGTAAGCTTGTGTGTAACGCAAATTACACCGCACTTATTTAGTTACAGAATCAAGCCGATGAGGAACAAATGGGTGATATAATATCGTTAGTGGAGAGTATAAACGACGATTACATTCCCCCGGTACCACTGAGACATAAGAAACATGTAGACGAACCAAAGGAACCGAAAGTAGGTAAGTGTCTTTTGTCGAGAATCTTAGCGCAGATATCTCCGCTAGGTGGCTCGAAGCTCAAAACTTTATTTATTTTAATGGAGGTAGATTTATTCATGGACAAGGAACCATTTTATTTTCTACAATTGCTCAATAATTGTAACGCTACAAAACATAGTAGGTATACCTACAATGTATTTCTCCAAAACTAAGTAAGTATACGGCCGTTTTCACATTGGACGATAACGATAATGCTGGGGCCAGACTATCGCGATAACGCGAAAATTTGCGCGATAAGTTGATGCTCATTGGCTGGACCTACGATGTCAGCCAATAAGAAACAACTTATCGTGATTTTCCCGTATAATGTGGCCCCGGCATAACGACACGATATTTTCAGACTGATAGTTTCTCACTTGTGGTTTTTATGGTTTCACGCTGTGTCGTCGTCGCCGACATTGATTATCGTGCCCATATCGGCGGACAGTGCGGGGTGAAGCAGATCGTGGGAGGAGTGATATGGGCAGGCGCCGCCAGACGGCCGTGCGTGGATGCCACTTGCCCACCGCCGCACCGCATCGCCCGTACTACTCTACTCTGTTTACATTTTGTTTCAACAAGACTTTATTGTTTTAATTTTATTTAATTGTTCACTGTTGCCATTACCTCGAATTGACTATTACTGGCGCGACTATTCGATACTACTGTGGCACACCGCATAACAATAAGCCGCATCGTGTCACATACCGTCGGACGATATCGTTGTCGTCCGAGCTGACGATACATTATAGATGTGTCGGTGTCGTTATCGCCGCAGTGTGAAAACAGCTAACCACCCACCCCAACACAAAACAAAGTAATCTACATAAATCTCGCAAACATGGGTACAGTAATCGTTCAATAACGAGGTAAATAAATTTAAAAGTTCATTCAACAAAAAGTTCAATTTGGAGGGAATACCCTTGGTATTAGAAATGAGTAGATATTTACAGTGCTACAAGGATCACTCACTTCTGACGTAATACTCGGATCTGAACTGTTACATTACAGGTGAATGCTCTTGGTGAACTATTGTCTGTGCAGTGCCTGTAAGGTAGTCACTCTCCGGGAGCATTCGCACGGCCTGATTTACCCACAGGCTAACTAGACTCGAGTCTAGGGCGCAAGGACCGAGGGGGAGCTGAGCTTGCTCTTGACAGCACCACTTATTTACAGAATAAAATTTGGTAATTTAGCATCCAAGTAGCAGGCGTTGGCATAATCTATAATTGGCTGAATAAGTGTCTGTGCCAAATAAATTTAGTCTTCAAGGGCAGGGGACTTTGAAGGCATTTCAGCGAATAAAACAAGAAATTTTCCTTTTGACTAACCTCATTGACCTGAGCACGCCACGAAAGACTGGAGTTGATAATTACACCCAGATCTTTGGCGGTTTCGGAATAATCAATGAAAACACCATCGAGATACAAAGGCATCAAAGATGCAACATCAGCCGCATTGTGAACGAATCTGCTGCCTGTGACCATTGCCTGAAATTTAGTTGGGGTAACATGCAAACCAAAAGACTGCGCCCAAGCACTAATACATGCCAGGTCATGATAATTACAGCAATTGCAGAACCCGAGTCAGCTACAGTAAAATGTCGGTACAGCTGCAAGTCATATGTGTAGAGATGGAATCTAGACGAGATTACTCTGGTAACAAAGTTTATGAAAATAGAAAAGAGAAGAGGAGAGAGAACGCTACCCTGAGGAACGCCCTCAGTGAGGCTACACCAATTAGAGAAAAACTCCTCAAGGCGAACACACTTAAAGCGGCCCCGAAGATGTTAACTGAACCAGGGGGTCTACTCCCTAAGCACGAAGTCCGTCGTTTCGGCCTTCGTTACGGGCGTTTCCTACTCCCTATGACCTACGGACGGATGATTCGTTCGGGGCCCGAGCGAAGAATGAATGACAACGAGATGTGACTGTTGTCCCTACTCCCGATGTGTTTTTGCCCGTCCGAACAGTTGACCATGACACTGGTTTTGACGGATAGTTATGTCAGTTGACACGACATCAAAATAGTTCTCGTGCTATCGACGAAAGTTACTCAAATAAAAGAATTTCAAACTATGGCTGCTTTTTTAATTATTGAAGAAGCTTTACAGGAAGAGCGGAGGCAACGTTGATTTTATTTATGCTAAAACTTTAGGTTGGCGAGTATTCCCGACTTCATAGGGAACTACTCTCTCGGGAACTAGGCTCACTCGGGAATTATTCGGGGACTTATGTGCGGATTAATACCTCTTTTGCCTCAACACATACGTACCCCGAAGTGGTGTTGATCCAAGAATGAAGGTAAGGACATATTAAAGATTCTGCAACTTATTGAGCTGTATTACCAATTTGTCCCACCCATTATTTGTTTACTTTTAGATCCTTACCATTTACCGCTGCTCGACGGACTTAGTGAAACTTCCCATTGAGTTAAGGGAGTTGCACAGGTTTTCCCATAGCCGTTTTGAGCGAACTCTCCCGTCGGCACCCTTCAATAATCCGCGAGCCAATTCTTGGTTCTCACCCATAAAATCAAGAAGGGCCTCAATTTGCTCGTGAGTTGCTGCAGCGGTTGGGGCCATTTTACACAATTAACCATGGAATGAAAAGCTAATTAGAATACAGAAAACTTCTACGCTAACGAAGCTTATGAACTTTTTTAAAATCACTTCTTTAAATAATCATTTAATGGGTTTGGTTTTTTTTTATACAATGAGTAAAACACACTGTGTACAAAATATAAAAATGGCTTTGCGACTGAGAGTCGCGGAGGATCGCCGTTGTACGTCCGTATCCGTTTGTGATCGGAGTTCTCTCTCTCTCTGTCGCCCGCGTCGCTTTTGCTGCGCTACTCGCTAGCAGCTAGGTGCGCTACTCGCTACTCGCTAGGTGCACGGGCGGCGGAATGGCACTGCGTAGCAGCCTGTTTTTTTATATTCCGTGGTAGCAACAACATCGTACTTACTATAGCCATAGAAAAATCCGTGCTATACTTTGACGTTTCATTTGAAAATTTCCTTCAAAAAGTAAACAGGCAAAGGTATCAACAGGATGATGCTGGTTTCCGGACAAAAATGACAAAAATAATTAAAATCTATATTTAAAGACATAATAAAAATTATATTTAAAAAAATGTGGTAATTTTCTAACGAAAAAAGTATTAATTTTTGTTTAATAAGCTAGAAAACTACAAAATAAGTAAATCGGTAATCGACCGGTAAAATAACGCAACTCTATTGCTAAGAGTCTTTCGTTCACGAATATTGTCTATGATTCCGTTTGAAACTGATGAATCCGAAATCGTTAGGGAGTAGGGTTCAGTCCGACGTATCAGACTACTGTCGGACGGGCTCGTTACTTCGTTGACGGACTTAGGGAGTAGACCCCCAGGCTAGAGCGGAAGAAGAGAAATTGATAGTTTCGAGGATACCTAGTAAAATGTCGAAATCCACGGAGTTAAAGGCGCTAGTAAAGTCAAGCAGTAAGGGACGTAGGAAGTCGTCACTGAAGAAAAACCTTTAACCGCGGGAAAAATAGGTAGGTACCTTATTTTCACGGAAAAATGTGGGCGAAACCGCAGGTCATAAATCTAGTAAAATATAGAAATGTACTAAATACATTCATGAGCTAGACAGAACAGGCCCATTTTATATGCATAGTTAGCCTGAGGCTGTCAGAACTCTAAATCATGGCAGGCACGTACCTAACAGTTCCGATTCGAGCATTACATGTTTTAAATTAAGCACGCATGTTTTCTCCCAACTTATTATTTCTTTTGTGTTTGTGTTCTTTATATGCGTCATGTTTGCCTCAAATAAACGAATTTTCTATCTTTCTTTACAATAGTGATTGCATCCACACCAGTATTGCAGAGCGCAAAGATACAAAATCATCTTTGTTATTTTGAAAGTAGGGTGTAGACGGGTGTGGACGACAAGGGAACATTGTACTTTAGTGAACTCGGACATATCATTGCTTAAAAATCCACGCAATTTATCCCAACCAATTATAACAACATCTGTCAAACCCCCACACGTGGATCGATGGTCTTTAATATATTGTGGCGAAATGAATGGATTTTACCTTAACAAAAATATTGGTTTGGCAACGTGTTGCAGTGAACCTAGACTCGCCCACTGTGTCGGTGACGCAGGTGGTCCCTCCGTGGCCGAAGCCCCGCGACAAGACCAACGAGCCCATCGAGCCCGACCCCGACCCTGAGCCGACCCCGCCGCCTACGCCGCCGCCTCCGATGGTGAATGGTTTATTATATTATCCGTGGAGGGATGGCACTTATTGCTACGATTTTAGCCACCGCTCAATGCAGTGTATTTGATCGGTTGTAGGACAGTGAATGGGACACAATAGCAGTGTTATTGTAATTACGCCTACGGGCGTTTAATGTCTGTCAATGTGTTAACAACTGCCCTTTTTTTACCGTGTTCCCTCCCGGCTCCCGCACTAGTGCGGCAAAGTGCGCCACAGACTTCTCTAGATTCTCAAGAATACTCTCATCTACGTTCGCGATTTACTTGCCAAACATGTAAACAAATACGAGTTATTGGAAAACTTTAATTCCTTGACAATAAAGTTCAGTTTACGCTACAACTTCAAACATTTTTAAGACTTTTTAAATAATGCAAGTTACTCTGAAATCAACTTAATAACCACTGAAATAAAGTTGATTTTTGTTTAACTTGAAATAACATCAATTGGAAACGTAAATTTGAATAGACATTAGATTCAGGATTAGCGCCTCAAAAACGACTGCGAAAATTTGGCAACATGGCATGTTCTGCGATCAAAAATAGAACAAGAACCAATTACTTACCAACCAACTTTTTTGCAACCCAATTCCTTAGTTTTTTTTTAAATAATAATTACACAAAATATTTTTTTAAACTGATATTTCAAGTAACTACAATCGTTTTTCTCAATCGTTTTTTTTTGGGTCGTTAATCCAAAAATAGTTATCTCGATTATCTATTATCGCGACCCATGACATCTGCGGAGTTTTGCTAGCTAATTTAATTTGACCCTGTATATTTTATCCTTTTACTAATTTGGGAATTCATTTTCAGCCGCCGGAAGGAGGAGTAGAGGTGAGCATTATTTATAACCGATTCGATTTTATTGTTTCATAAAAACTGCGATAAGCTCGCATAAGTAGTCGGTTAAACATTATACGATGGACTATGAGAAGATTATGATAAGAATGAACAGTCGAAGAGGTTTTGAGCCTAGTAGTTTTGAAACATATTTTTGAGTTGAGTATATCGCTCAGTGCAATAACATAAAACAGGGTGGAACTTTAAATATCGGTTTCGATTTCTGCCAAAACGAAGAACATTTTCAAAAACAAATGAGGTTTCTGTAAAATCGAGCAGATGTTTTCTCTAACTACTGGGGTAGGCTGGTTGGAATAATCACCGACGGCCGTCATGACCCACGCACAAAGATCCACCTGAAGGACTAAGTGCAGAAACCAAACCCTCTAACATAAGAACATGCTCATGTGTTACAATTTCGGATTTCACTCTGATATCACCGTGATGTTCCAAATTATAATAGCCTTTACAGCTGCGTCGTAGAGTAGCAATCATCTAAGCATTCGTGTTAACTATATTATAGGAAGAAGAAGGGGTAGAAGAAGAAGAAGACGAGGAGAAAAAAGAAGAGAAAGCTCGGTTAAAGGCGGAGGAAGAAGAGGCGCGACGCAAGGCGGAGGAGCTGCCGCCCCCGCTGCCGCCGCCGCCGCCCTCGCCGCAGCCCGAGCCCGAAGTGCCCGTACGTCTATCACTATTTCTACTATTATTAGAGTACTAGCTTCTGCCCGCGACTCGGTTCGCCTGATATTTCTTATTCCCCCGACCCACCCCGTCGCATCTTATCACCTGCCCGCGCTATTACTTCGTTTTCGCGCAGCGTTCTTTCTTTTTCGTCGGCTCATAAGGAGCCGTCTCCACGAACGAGAGAATCGCGCCGCGGCGATATTATCGTCGTGGCACGTATTTCTATACACTGTGTCTCCATACGGCTCGATATCATCGCGGCGAAAATTTGATGGCACCGCGAGACCATCGCCGCGATTCTCTCGCTCGTGGGGACGGCCCCTAAGGGTCCTAGCGTGATTCCACATGTGAATTTTATCAGTTCCTAAATTGCCCTAGGCTGATAAAATTTTCGTTTTTCCTAATTATGTTAAATATTAGTGTTTAGGTTCCCCTCTGGTAACTTCTTTACATAGTATAAAACAAAGTCGCTCCCGCTGTCTGTAAGCTTAGATATTTTATACTGCGTAACGGATTTTAATGTGGTTTTCAGCAATAGATAGAGTGATTCAAGAGGAAGGTTTATAATTATGTATAATATACATGCATATTATAGTAGAGAAAAGCCGATAAATTCAAAGTTTTGTAATGGGATGCCGTAACAAACATATTTTTGTGTGCTTACATTGCAAACGCTGGCTAAACCTTACGAGATAGGGCTCCCACACATAAACACGATACGACGCAGCATCGTTTCACCGTTTGAAAGACTTATTATTATTATAAGCCTGTGTTGTCTCACTGCAGGGTCTGCAGGGCAAAGGCCTCCCTTCCCTCTTTCCACTTTTCCTGGTTTGAATGATACGTCACTAAAATCATATAGGTACGTCGTAGCACGACGCGGCGTCGTATCGTGTTTATGTGTGGGAGCCCATAGATCCAATAAATGTACTACGGAATAGTATATCTTAAAAAGATCGATAAAAAAAATAGTCCGCGATTGTATATTTTTTTCTTCTAAGGATAACCCACAGTAAATATTTTACATATTACAAAAAAAAAATGGGTTATTTACCAAGCTATTTTAAACAATACTGTATTATTCCATATCCAATTAAATACATTAGATACGTTGTGCATTTCATTTAGAAATGATCAAAATTGCCCTTTACAGCATATCATTAAAATTAATATCTTAGAAGATAAAGCGGGTGCAGAGCGGCTGGCGGGGTGGTACAAAGTTCGCCGGGTCAGCTAGGTTAAATTAAGAAATAAGTTTCTTCATCAAAAGTCATTAATACTCTTTTTGTTACAATAGATGCTTCACAATTATTTGAAGGTTCCCCGCGGTTTCACCCGCATAAGTGCCGATCCCGTGGGATTATCGGGATAAAAACTATCCTATGTCTTTCCTCGAGACTCAAACTATCTCTATATCAAATTTCATCTAAATCGGTTCAGTGGTTTAGGCGTGAAAAGGCAACATTCAGACAGACAGAGTTACTTTCGAATTTATAATATTAGTATGGATTTATTTGTGTGCAGTAAATGTCTGTATATACTTACCTATACCTGTCTTTGTAGCTGATGGCGCCAATGCGTGAAATGCCAGTACAAGAGGAAGTTCAAACCCGACCGCCGGTCAACGTCGATCGCCGCGTTCTTCTCACAGAGGACGCTCAGAGACGCTTCAAACTGCGAGAGATTCGAAAGAAAATGACACCTCCGCTTATAGAGGATGATCTTGAGGTTACTGCCGAACAAGAACTCGAAAAACCGACTAACTTCAAGAAATTGCCAGATACTTCACAAATCATTAGAGGGACAACTAGTGTTTCGGATAAAAGCCCGACCTCTCATGATAAACTGCCGTTTGGTGCCATCATGGCGATAGTGACATCTTACAAATACTCGATCCATACTTGGACCCCTGCTATAGTAGATTTTGTAGTAGCCACCGCTGCAAAGCTTTTTGCAAACAAACAGCAGAAATTTCAACTTGCTCCTGTACATGTTATACCTAAGATTGCGCTTGGACATCAGGTTCGTTTGTATTTTTAAGTTAATCCAACGATTGTAATACAATAAATATTGTGGAGTTCGCTTATTTTGATTATATGTACTTACAGGCATATCATGCTTATGTTGATGTGGTTGGAGAAGGTGCTAGCTGGCAAATGGAAGAAGTATTGGCTAAAAAATTCTTCAACAAATATGATAGAGGCATGATTACAACTTCCGCGTACAGTTGTGCGGTTTTCAAGAGAAATGGGCTATATTATCTGTTCGACGGCAGTCCTTGTAATGCCATGGGCTTGAGAGATGACCAAGAGTCGAAAGGAAAGGCTTGCTTTCTACGATTTCGTAATCTACGTGAACTCGTGAGCAGGTAATTATTTAATATTTTTTTATTATTTACAGGCGAGCGTTTGATTCCAATCTTGCCTGATGGTAATGGATAATATGGTTGACGACGAAGCATGAGTAACCTATTCACTCAACACCCCAGGGTTAGCTATCAGGAGACACAGTCTCCGGCATAGAATTCCTCTCCTTAGCTGTATGCACAGTGAAAGTGTTCCGAAAACGTTTTGTGCGTTTGGGTCCACCATATAGCAGTGGCGTTTCGCCGTACGTCTTGTTCTCCGGTAATGAAACGGGCTTGGCGGAATTAAATTATGCAATTCCAACGCACATTCTCCGAAATGTAACTTACCTGTAGAATGTCCATCGGGCCCTCTCATCTAGTCGTCCACCATCAAGAAGGTGCACCCCGGGATTTTTCGACAGGGTAGGGCAGCCTTTCATATGTGACTACTTGCGTGTATGCTATGTCCCCAATCTACCTGCGGTCGGCCAATGGCGCACCGTGCCTCAGAACCAGCTACCCTCCGCGACTAGTCTCCCGATGCATCAGGACCAGCGCTAGCCATGGTGTTCTGCCTACAGTTGAACTGCTATTTCGGCCCAACTCCTCAGGTTGTTACGCCGAAGATTGTAGCGGGATACGGCAAGGTCGTTATGTGGTATGTCTTTGTCAGTGGGTGAGTGGTCACAAGCCGTCGGTCGAAATCTACCAACAGTTAGTGCCACTTGATCAGCAACGCCCTGGTCGTCGGGCGTTGTACATTTCTCCAAGGGGTTCTCTGCTACGCAAGCAAGCAACTCAGCTCCCGTAAAATAAATCTCCGTATAAAAGGTCCCGTATTTGATATGGTATTATTGGTGATAAACCAGTTTATCCAGGCTCCGTGAACTTGATCATTTACTAAAGCCGTATTTCTTTTATAGGCCTGGTTTCACAGGTGTCCGGGAGACCCGTACGGGCCGACCGTACACGGGAGACCCGTACGGGTAGTACCCGCAGTGCTCTGAAACGATGATTCAGTACGATACGGTTGCTAGCAGGAGACAGATGCGCTGTACGGGCTCAACCCGGAGCTGGTCGTGTACGGATCAAGCCGCGTCGCTGTGAAACGATGTTCTAGCGCCTAACATGTGCTCCCGCTCCGGGCGCCCGTACTGACAGCCCGTACGGGTCTCCCGGATAGCTGTGAAGGCAGCCTAAAACCGTTTTCTGTTATTTTTTTACAGAATCAATTACAATAAGGATGGAAAAGCTGATGATCAACAATTTATCCTTAGTAGAATATTAGTCAGAAGACTCCTAAAAGAGCCCCGAACCACATTACCTGAAGATCATAACTATGCAACTGGCGGATCACTGAAATCTAAACAGACTATTATAGAATCTGAGAAAGCCGCAGCAGGACGACAGTTAAGTGTGAAAGAAATGAAGAGCCAAACTGGGATCGGCTATCAACTAGTCGATGGCGTTCACATAATAGGTGGAACTACTGGTCTGACTAATACCAGCGCGAGCTCAACTGTTAAGTCTTGTCACTTCGTTAGTCTAATCGCAATGTTAATGGCAGCGATGCATCCTATCAGAACGTGGGACCATGTCATGGTTGACGTATGTATCGAAAAAGGTCTAGAAATACAAGCAAAAGCTACAAATTTGAACGTCTGCGAGAAGAGGGTGATCAAAAACATTATTCTGGACGGGAAATTCATAAATATCAACATTAAAAAAATTTTAGTTCTTAATGAAAACAAAGAAAAAACACTTGAGCAATACTTAAAAGCAGTTTTGAAAAGACTGCGGTACGTCATGATAAGATATCCTCAATGCAGTTTAGTTATATGTCAGACAGAAGGATATTACCATCTTTTTGACCCTTACGCGTCACCACGTGATGTAGTAAAAGATAAGCGTAAACAAAAGGCCGCCGTGCCACCCCCCTTTGGCAAGGAAAATGTAGCGAGTTGGACGTTATATCGCTCTATAGATGCCCTAATTCGGCGAATAAGGAAACTGGTAGGAGGGGCAGCAAATGACCCCGAATTTTACACTTTTGAATTGACTTCCGTAAAGACTGCACCGCGGCATTCTGCTATAAACTATAGATTAAGTCCGCTCTTCAAACCTGACATTAATCCGAACATGCCATATTTGAAGCGTAAAAGACAGCGCCCTGTAGTAATCGAGAAGATGTATTGGTTGAATATCCGCCAGATACCGTGGTCGCGAATGAGTGCCGTCAATGACTTAGGTCTGGATCGAAAAACACCTCAAACTATGTGGAAAGACTGGGACATTGAATTTCCAGGGGATCTATTTTCTTTGTGGGGAACTATACATCCATTGGATCAAAGATTTGAAGAAAACGTCCGTGGTAAACAATACCTTGCAACAAGCGCGGTTGCCCTTGGAATGATTCAAGCATGTAAAATTAGCGCTTGGACGAGTGGATTCCTAGATGGAATAGTTATAGGCGGTAATGAATACCACAAAAAATGTATGGTAAAAGTAGGAAGTAATCCTAATATCGAAATTGCTCTCACCGATTTAGATTCCTCATTTGATATGTTTCCATTCACGTTTTCGTTTAAATTTGATAAAATCATATTTGGATTTGTGTATAACATTTATCCTGATCGATTCAACTTAAGTGCGTCATTGACTTATTTTTTTGAAAATGAAAAAAATTTGGTTGGAATACTCACAAGTCCCGCAAAAAACTTGGCATTTGGAAAGACTCAATCTTCGTACTTTATGTTCGATTGTCAAAGCTTTGGCGCACCAATATTCAGCCCTGGTCAAGGAGCTTCGTATATATTGAAATGTGAGAGCCTAAATAGACTTATTTACTGCATAACTTTAACTCTGAATGTTCGAAGACATGGACAACAATTCCATTTATACAATGCAACGATAACGGTCACTGACAAATCAAAATAAAGTTATGTCTTACATTCTTTGGTACTCATTTACCTCCCAATTCATAATTGATGTAAGTTATACAAGTTATTGAACACAAACAAAACACAAGACAACAACACAAAACACAAGAAAAAACAAAAGCAAAAACACAAGATACTATAAAACACAAGATAAATTCTAAAGTTAAACCGCAACAAGTAATAATATTGCCGCTACCAATAAAAATAGTGCTTATCTAGTTGAAACATAACATACCCCAATATGTTTGTGCGCTACAAAACCACGTGTAACTAGTGGCGCCATCTCTGGGCCGCGGTCTGCAACAGCTAAACTGATTAACGCGGTGTCCTGCGTGAGCGACGAATACGACGCAACACGACGCGACGCAACACGACGCGACGCAACACGACGCGACGCAATGCGACGCGATGCTACACGCGACAAATGTTCTACGTGATTTTGGTCATTACTTCTCAAATCATGGAGAAGTACAGTACAATTTTAACAGGAAATCGTCAATGGGGACAACGGGAATACATTTTAATTATTTTTATTGAGTTCCGAATGGGGACAACGGGAACAGACGGAAAGTTCATATGTAGTTCGTGGTGTCGCGTCTGGTCGCTCTCAAAACAAGTACGCGTTACGTCGCGTCTCGCCGCAGACTGTCACATAGGCCGCAAGCAGGGTATACCGTTGAGTTGATCGCGTTCGTCGCGTTCGCAGCGTCGCGTCGCGTCGTATTCGTCGCTCACGTAGGACACCGCCTTACTATTTGACTTGAATCTCAATAAAAGCGCGTGCGGCGTGTAACTTTAAAACATGATCTTACACTATCCAGCCTAAGTACTAATTCTACTTCCTACTATATCCTACTAGTCGTACCTATCAAGTAAGTCGGAAAAGTTCCTGTCCTCTTAGAGCTAGCTAATGTCAAAGGATTGAGGAGCCACATCAGATTTTTTAAATCTAAAGCCAGAGATACTGACATTTAGCAGAAATGTCTGCTATATACAGGGTGAATTTTCCAAGTGGGCGTGGATGGCCAAATTCGAAACTATGAGGAATAGCGAAAAGTACTCAAAGGAGTCGCGGGCTCGATTTTGATAAAAACTAAAATTGCGTCATTGGATTTTTGAAAAATCAATATTTCTAGCCAGGAATCGAACCTGTTGATTTTGAAAAAAAAAACACACACTGTATTATTACACCATTCGATAGTGTCCCTAATAAGGATCAAATTCTGGGAAGTAATGACATACGGCAAACTTAAGGAAAGTGTTGAATTTTAATAAACTGCTTCTTTTTCATACCTTGTTCGAAATGATGCTCAATATTTTTACACCCGAAACACTCGTAGCGCAGTCACCTTCACAAAATTATGTTCTAAATTCAAATTTTTAATTGCAGTACAATCCTTTAGACATCGAATCCAGCTATGTATTCAAAACAATTGTCATTATTTTGAACAATTAGGTAGGTAGCATAAGAAAATAAAAAAGTATTTTGATAAAAATGAGCTCTTTCCTTTAGTTTGCCATATGTCATTACTTCCCAGAATGTGATCCTTATTAGCGACACTATCGAATGGTGTAATAATACAGCGTGCGTTTTTTTTTTTCAAAATCAACAGGTTCGATTCCTGGCCAGAAATATTGATTTTTCAAAAATCCAATGATGCAGTTTTAGTTTTCATCAAAATCGAGCCCGCGACTCCTTTGAGTACTTTTCGCTATTCCTCATAGTTTCGCAATTGGCCATCCACGCCCACTTGAAAAATTCACCCTGTATATCTGCACAGTTCAGCTTTGTATATATTTTGGATTCTGAACAAACAATACTTAAGTAGGTAACTATTTTCTTGTATGAAGGGTGACCATATTATACTCGTATTAATGAAACCAGGATAAATAATTTATGAAATTTATATTTTCATAACAGTATATAAAATCCGTAAAAGTTGTTTATCTGGGTTTACACCAATTTTGTCACTTTCAAACAACACCACTTTGCCTTTCTCTTAGTATAAACGCGTGGTTCTTCTCCGATTACTGTTTCACTCTGAATCTGAACTCGCTTACATAAAATTGCGGAACGCCAAATCGTCAAATGATTCTGATCAGTTGGCTTCATTTCTATCACAATTGGCTTCATTTTACGATTTTCGAATTGCGAAACTCTAGTTTATTATGAAACCAATTATGAACGTTAAGGCCCTGCGCAGAAACTAGAGTTTCGCAATTCGAAAATCGTAAAATGAAGCCAATTGTGATAGAAATGAAGCCAACTGATCAGAATCATTTGACGATTTGGCGTTCCGCAATTAGGCTGGTGTGAGAGAAGGATAGTACTTCTATTCTTCTCTGTACCTCTTGCCTTGACCGAGAGGCAAAAACAAAGACTACCGTTTTTAATCCTATTTACCTACGCAAGTACCTAGTAATAAAATGGAACTAACTCTGAATAAATGAACCACCAGATTATAATACGCAGTTTTTAAAACTTACGCAGTTAACAAAAATTTTGGAAATATAATGTGCAATAAAACGAAATTATGACACTACTTTCCACTGAAAATAAAGTAAAATCACCAATACCGTAATCCCGGTATTGGATATTTCTATACCGGTATTAAAAAATGACAAAAAATATCTGGGATACCGGTATTGGAAGCCCTACTTCCGTTACCGAGATTGAGAGACCAGCGAAAAGTGGTTTTTCAAGATGGCTGGACACGTTTTCGATCGATTATCTAAGATTCTGTAGCGTCACAAATTCTGAAATAAGGGTGTTTAGCCGTCACATAAAATGCCCTATTGACCTAGTTAAATGCGAGCTATTTTGAAGATTTGTCCAGCCAGCCTGAGTGAAATTCTTTGAAATAGCCCCAATAAAAAAAAAAACAGTGGATTTAGGTCCGGTGAACGTGGAGGCCACAAAATTGGCCCCGATCCATCTGTTTGGGTATGCACTATTTAAATATGTAAGAACAGGTACCTAAAGCATAATGCGCAGGCCAGCCTTCATTTTGTAACCAATAAGTTTCCCTCAGCTGCTCGAGCATCTCTTCCAATAAATTAGGAAGATGTCATGAAGAAAAAACAAAAGAAAATGTAAAATATTTTAAATTAAGAGGAATACCCATTAAGAGGAACCCACCTGCTCCATAAATCAGGTAGTACCGCGGATCCCAAAAATTATAGACCGATCACTTGTCTACCAACGGTCTATAAAGTTCTTACATCCATTTTGAGTGCTAAAAATAACAAACATATAGACACCATCTTCATCATGTCTGTCTCTCAAAAATACTCAAAATGGATGTAAGAATGGGTCCCGGGGTACTAAGGAGCTGCTCCTCATTGATATGACCATTAACCAACAGGTTCGTCGTTCCCGAAAGGATCTGTCGACATGTTGGATAGATTATAAGAAGACTCATGAGCCACACACATGGCTCATGAGGGTGCTGGAGTGGTATAAAGTAGATACAACTCTGCGCACCTTCTTGATGTCGTGTATGGGGCAATGGAGGACGGTTCTTCGCTATCCAGGATGTCGAATTATCCAGAGGAATAGCGAACCGATAAGGATCCAGCGAGGAATATTCCAGGGCGACAGTTTGAGTCCGCTTTGGTTCTGCTTAGCCTTCAATCCTCTAAGCACACTGCTGGAGGATTCAGGTCTAGGCTATCGGCTGAGGAGAGGTGGTCAGGTTATATCTTACCTCCTTTACATGGATGACCTAAAACTCTTTGCCCCTAACAATTTGCAACTGATGGAGCTACTGAAAATTACTGAAACATTCAGTAGCGCCATCAGGATGGAATTTGGTGTGGACAAAGGTGCGGTCATGCATTTAAAGCGGGGGGAGATTGTGGAATCCGTGGGAACCCAACTCTCGGATTCCACTAACCTTAAGGCTCTCTCCGCATCCGAAACCTATAAGTATTTGGGTATGTCGGACGTGTTGGGCATCAATGTTTCTGACATGAAGCAATTGGTGAAGGAACGCTTCTTTGGCCGCCTGAAAAAAGTACTTATTAGTCTTCTTTCAGCCGGAAACTAGGTGCGCGCCTTCAACGGCTGGGTCATGCCGGTTTTGATGTACCTTTTCGGCATACTCAAATGGACTCAGACCGAACTCGACGCCCAGGTTAGGAAGGTCCGCACGCTGCTGACTGCAAATCGAATGCATCACCCACGGTCATCGGTAATTAGGCTGTATATCCCGCGAAAGTGTGGAGGTCGTGGCTTTTTAAATGCTAAGACTCTCCACAATCGCGAGATATGCATTCTCAGGGAATATTTCCTTGAAACCGACGTGGGGATGCATCGAGATGTAATCGTGGTGGACAAGGGCCTTACCCCGCTCTCCTTAGGTAAAGAGAACTGGCGCAAGCCAGTAGTGCTAGACACTAATGATCGCATGGAGGTATGGCAGAGAAAGGAGCTTCACGGACGCTTTTTCCGGGCCCTACATGGACCGGATGTAGATTTACTAGCGTCCGTAGCCTGGTTGCGTTTCGGTGACCTCTTTGGAGAAACCGAAGGTTTTGTCTGTGCAATTATGGACGAAGTTGTGATGACGAACAATTACCGGAGATTTATTGTGAAAGACGGCACGGTTGACATCTGTCGGGCATGCATGCCACCGGCCGGGAGAATCAATCAGGCATATTATCTCCGGGTGTTCTCGTCTAGCTAACGGAGAATGCTTGCATAGACACAACCATGTACCCAGGATAATCCATCAGCAACTTGCTCTGAAATACAGGCTGTGAAATCGGACGTGCCGTACTACAGGTATGTGCCCGACCACGGATATCGAGGGATATGGCATGGAGGCGTGCCGCATGTCACCTCTATAAAAGGCCATAAGTTGTAATCTGGCCGTATGGTAAGCGCCGTAGTCATATGTTTGTATCGAAACGTGTGGTGTCATTTCGTATTTTTACAAAATGCAGAATTTTTCCGTCCTTATTTGCAAAAATAGAACAATCACAACAAACCTTAAGACAAGTGGCATGTCCTACCACCGGTAATTTAAGAATCACTGCACTAATTATATTATTTAAGGATTTTACAAATATTTCGTTGTGAAATATTTTTGAAATAACAAGAAAATTGCCTAGCAACGGTAGTGATGCATAGCGCTGAGATATGGCTATCGATAAATATTGTTAGTCTGTCTAAATACGAAAATATATTAAGAACCTATTTTACAAAAAATTAATACATTTCATTTCAATTTCCCGTAAGATCCAGAAATTAAAAATAAATGGATAAGGCAAAAGAAGGCAACAAGGCAGGGAAAATAATTGGTTTCCGTCAATCCAAACTGTAATTTGTTCTGTATACTTTAAAGAGAATTGTTTTAAGTCGCCCGCGAAAAGACCTGTACCTACATTCAAATTAAGATACATACCTATATGAAACCGTAAGTTAACTATTATTAGTACAGCTACGTGCAAAGGTATTATGCATGTTTACTTCATAATAAAAACAAAAGATAGGAATTCCAAGATCTTTTATGGTAGAACACGTATTTTCGTACTTTTTTATTTTTTTAAAGGGGATTGAAGATTTTTTATGGAGCCTATTTGTAATTTTGTATATCGTCCTATCAGGCCTATCTATAATATCCTATGTAAATCGGTGAAACTGACTATTCAACGAAACTAGCGAATTAAATAAACTGATGACTGAGGGAAACTGACCAGTAATACGCGGACTCGATATAATATGACTCCTATATACAGTGTGCCAGGTTAAACGAGGGACATACTTTAAGGAAGTGTAGTAGATACTCATGAAAATGAACAACTTTTAATATGGGGCGGACTGAAAAAGATGAAAAAGAAAAAAAAAACAGCTGTTCCCTACATTTTGTCCAGTTATGCGAACATAAATGTATAGAGCGGCTGGTTTTATTTTTTCGATTTCAGTGTTGGTCTCTTAGTAAAAATTGTTCATTTTCATGAGTACTACACTCCCTTAAAGTATGTCCCTCGTTTAACCTGACACACTGTATATATCGATTTATATAGGTTTCATCGATAACTAAATAGTTTTAATTTTACGTAAGAGAGAAACTAAAGAAACTACTTATTTACTTAAATTTCATTTGCAAACAAAAATATTATATTTTTACGTGATTTGGTTTTATTGATTTTTAATATAGGTACCACATTGAAAGCAGAAAAATAAACAACACAAAATACACCCAAAAAACACTTCTCTTTTTTGTAGTTGATATCTATCGATATTTTTATCGATCATATAACCCATCTTCCCTAGTTGATGCTAGAGTTGCATGTGTGCATTCAGTGACAGTGTTTATACTTTCTAGTGCCCGCCCCTTTTGAGCATGTGTGCAATAAGATAGCACAAAAGTGTTACGCTTATTTTCTTGTGTGTGTGCCAAAAAAGCCGCCCAATTTGATCATGTGTGCCGTATCTATTTCTTTTGTTTTTGTGTGAGTTTCCGGAGTGGGGAAAATGTGGCGACACTTGAACTGGAACAAATATGCAGTGAAGGCATATCTCTCGGATATCTATGTGCCCGACCCAGTTCTCGAAAATGGAAATATCACATTGTAGGTACTGGGATCGATCCATATCACTGACAGGACTATTGTTGCCAATAAGCCTGATATAGTGGTGATGGATCGATTAGAGCGGCGCGCAATGATTGTTTATTTATTTATTTAAAATTTCGTAAATAACACCTTAACACCTATAACGCCAATGCAATGTTACTACTACACAGATACACATACATCTAACTTACTCATAAATACAATTTAAAATACGATAAAAAAATACAAATACTTAGAACACAATTAAAAATACAATTAAGAACACAATTTAAAATAAAATTAATAATACACTTTAAAATACAATTACAAATACCAATAAAAAACAACTAAAATCACTACTTACTCAACATTTTCATGCACTTCAATGCTATTCTGTGAACTTCATCAGGCTGCAGTGAAATATATCTACCTCCCTTGATATAATGTACCAGAGGTTCCCGCACGCGAGTGTAGCTCATTATACCGCATTTGGAAACGTTAAAACCTAACTTATTATCTACACTCCACTGCACCACCCTGTCAATATCCTGTTGAAGCCGCTCACAGTCCGAACCATCTGCTACCGACAGGAACAACTTGAGATCGTCCGCGAATAGCAAAAACTTGTTGACATAACCGTCCCGCATGATGAGAACCTCGTGAAAGCTGAGAAAGATAAACGAATCAAGTATCTTGACTTGGCTCGCGAGGTTGTCGACATGTGGGATGTTGACTCAGCAATCATTGTGCCAGTGTACAGCCAATGGATTGATAGCCAAGAGCCTCGACCAACACCTGAGGAGGCTCTCGTTGGGCAGCTGGATCAAGGGCTTGATTCAGAGAGCAGTAGTTCTGGACACGGCTCGCATTGTCAGGAGGTTCCTCTCTCTGGAGTCCTGACCGTCGGTAGCTTGGACCCTGTTCCCGATACCGGTGGGCTACTATTTTTTACATTTTTAAATGTTTTTATATTCTAATATTTAAAAATATTTTTTTTAGATGTATTTAATTGATTAAAGGAAATATAAAAAAGGTTTTAAACCTTCTTGTTGGCTCTAATAATATTAATATTATTAAATTATTTATTGAGAGTAACCATGAGACTCATACAGTGTTAGTTATTGTTCTGTTTGTATTCCACGTTCACCGGACCTAAATCCACTGGATTTTTTTTATTGGGGCTGCCTCAAAGAAGAGGTGTACCATAAGTTAGTCTTTAGAAGATTTACGTAGCCATGTCTGCCGCATCAAAAATAACTGAACGACGACGCCATACGAGACTGCTCAGAAGAGCATTTATCCGTGTAGAGCCTGTATGAGAGTGGATGGCAAATAATTTGTACACTTACTATGAATAGATTAATCTGAAATAAAGTATTATTAATGTTAAATGTTGTTTTTATTAAACCCCAATGGTCAGTTGCAAATGAATGTAAATGTAAATGTTCCAATATTATTGCAAATTTTATTTGTTATTTAAGTCCTTACTCCTTTACTACAAATAATTCACTATTTACATTAGATACGATAATAAATAATACCATTATAAAATGTAGGTACTTGAAACTAACATTATTATTTTAAAACTATTGGTCACTCATGTTTTCTTTCATACATTTTTTTATACCCAAGACATTTAAACTGTCAAAAAAAAAATTTCTTTGAAAAATTAATGTGCGTGTGGTGTGAGGGCCACATAGCTTTTTTATTTTTTTTTATTGAAGTAGCTAGACCACTGACCTCTATTATTACCATCTGCTTATAAGTTATCTAACAAATTTAAGTATATCGATGTTAGTATTTTTGCAACAACGAAAAATTACTCTTTGTCAATTACAAGTCAAAGTATACGAAATTTCTTAACCCGTCAAATAATTTGGGCACGTCAGTAATTAAATCGCTTATGCTGTTAGGAAGATAAGGCAGTTAACAGATGTAGAAACCGCGCGTTTAGTCTATTTTAGCTAAGTACTTTCACAGCATTATGTCGTACGGCATTTTACTATTGGGTCGAGCTGCTGACATTGAATCCATCTTTATTTTGCAAAAGAGAGCTGTCAGAGCCATTTATAATCTACGTCGCCGCGAATCTCTCAGGGAACTACACACATCAAAAGTGTCTATTTTTGCAATAACTTTTCTCCTGATTGATATTAATTAAAATTTTCTTTAAGGATTCATCAAATAAAGTGTTTTCGTTTGTCACAGTAACGATAAACCAAGTCACCTTTGCATTAATAAAGAAATTTGCCATTTTCCTAATAAAGGGATTTTTGACATTTGAACCACTAACACAAAAGTTCGAAAAAAAGACTGAAATAACAGTTTTCTTTAAAATTTTATTGGGTAACTTAAACAATTAATAATCCGTGTTTCTACCGCGAACACTAACAACACAAGAACATCGGTTTGGCATACTCAAAATGAGTTCATCCAAATCACGCTGTGGAATGGCCGCCCATGTTCGTTGCAACAACAAAAAAAGGTCTTCTTGCGACTGGATACCCTCCATATTCGGCAGAGCTCTTCTCTGTAGCATATCCCATGCATGCTCAATCGGGTTCAAGTCTGGCGACTGAGCAGGCCAGCAGCCTAATTGCGGAACGCCAAATCGTCAAATGATTCTGATCAGTTGGCTTCATTTCTATCACAATTGGCTTCATTTTACGATTTTCGAATTGCGAAACTCTAGTTTATTATGAAACCAATTATGAACGTTAAGGCCCTGCGCAGAAACTAGAGTTTCGCAATTCGAAAATCGTAAAATGAAGCCAATTGTGATAGAAATGAAGCCAACTGATCAGAATCATTTGACGATTTGGCGTTCCGCAATTAGGCTGCAGGGCAGGACATTGATGTTAGCTGCGGCGAGAGTCTGTCTTACAACTCTTGCGGTGTGCGGTCGTGCATTATCATGCATTAACTGAAATAAGGGACCGATTTGCACTTGTAGAGGAACGATGACGTCTGATACAATCGTCTCAGCATAAATTTGAGCGTTGAGGTTGCCTCTGATCCAAATCAACTCAGTTCTTCCGCCGATCCAAATACCCGCCCATACCATGATGGTTCCACCACTATAAGGATGGACTTCCTGGCAGGATTTTAATCGCTGTTGGCGTCCAGGGGTTCTCCAGTGTCGTATACGTCTTGTATCCGGTCTCATACCAAAACGAGATTCATCAGAAAAGCACACGAAACGCCATTGTTCTTCTGCCCAATTTCTGTGTTCAAGAGCCCATTGATATCGAATCCTACGATTGTGCATTGCTATAGGTGGTACCCGTAGCGGTCTTCGGGAATGAAGGTTCACTTCATGCAAGCGGTTTCTGACTGTTTGGTCGCTAATTAAGTTCCCTGAAGAGTGATGAAGCCTCACGGCTAACATCATGGCGGTTATTGTTGGAGCTCTTCGAGTTAAGATTTGAATGTATCGGTCTTGTCTCCGTGTGGTGCAGCGATACCGTCCTCCATGGCGCTCAGCCACGGTACCAGTGCTTCGGTAACGTGTCCAAAGTCGACTGATAACACTCTGACTTGTATTCAGAGCTAAAGCCACAGTACGTTGCCGGGAACCAGCTTCTATCATTCCCACGGCTCTGAGCATTTCT
Organism: Amphipoea oculea; assembly: GCA_945859645.1. Classification (NCBI taxonomy): domain Eukaryota; kingdom Metazoa; phylum Arthropoda; class Insecta; order Lepidoptera; family Noctuidae; genus Amphipoea; species Amphipoea oculea. Next base: position 10,830,503 of record OX243872.1, read on the forward strand.
TCCCTGCTTAAATGACGTCGCCGCTCCATAATAACGTTGGTTTTAATCAGTAGTAGGGAAACAGTAGCACTAATAATGTCTTCAATGCGTTGTATGTTTTTATAGGGAAAATATTGACAGCTGATTTTCATCTTTTACTCGAATTTGATTCACAGTTCCTGATTCAAATTATGAAATGCACCAAAAAGGATCCATATAAATTTATAAAATCATAAATTTATTACAAAGCCACATCTCAATCTCAAGAAATCCGCATAAAAATGCTTGATCCCTAGACACTTTTGATGTGTGTATTTATAATAAATGCTTTGACTTTGACTTTGAAAAATATAAATTAAATATATAAAACGTGTTTTATTTTACCTTTTCGACTGTTACTTAATACATTAATTATTCCATTATTATTATTCATTATACAAGTAGTAAATATGATATTATCAAAAGTTATCGATATTTGCTCGCTGATATCGACATCACTAGTTTTAGTACCACAGACACTCGCTACGGCTAACAGCGCCAAAATGGCGATTATCAATTAGGCACAAAAGCACTTTGACAGCCGCCAGTCCAGTGGTAATAATAGAGGTCAGTGAGCTAGACATACTATTTGCTGCTACCTACCTATATATCTGTCGGCATAGTTAGCGTATAATAATACAACAGCAAAAAACCAATGGAATTCATTCATTTGTGGTCGTAGCGTAAGTAGGTACCAGAACCAAAGTACGTACCTAGTCCCTAAGAATCCTAATATAATGTTTTTTTTTTTAAAGACTACAAATGTTTACCTTATTTTACATTATTGTACAATAATGTAAAATAAGGTAAACATTTGTAGTCTTTAAAAAAAAAAACATTATATTAGGATTCTTAGGGACTAGGTACGTACTTTGGTTCTGTATTTTTTCTGAACGGCCATAAGTTCTGCTATAAGCCATTTCAAGGTTATCCATTAATTACCGGACACCCTGTATAGGTAATAAAGGCAAAGGATGTTTAATTAACCGGTTAAGGACTGCGGTCCACCGATCGGCGAACAAACAATAGAAAATCAATTGTGTCTCATTAGCGGAGCTTGACAGATTAAAACATGAGTCGACTGCTGCTTCTTCTTCTTCTCCAACCCTGGTACAAATGCTGTAGGTACCTATCCACTAGCAGGAATAGCGTCACCAGTGGTTCGCAGAGCGGTAGCAATCTCCAGCGAAAGAGCCAAAATGATCTCCGACGCACGACACCCTTTGCACGACAACATCCTTGTGCCACAAAGGCTAAAAAGCCGAACCAAACAGTTTTTTAAAGTGTGTCGTACCACTCACTGGGGAACCACCACGAGAAAGACTGAAGCTGTGGCGAGCCAAACAGTGCTTCCTTACGCAAACCGTTCTCTCCACCCGCTGAAGACCTCCCACTTGGACATGAGTTACCTTGGGTAATCTGGAATTCTTTAAATAGACTCCGGAAGTCCGGACCCAGGTTGGCCGAAGCAACCACCCTGCGTGTCCTGTCAGCTGCACGTTACAGGAACTGATGGACGCTGGTGATGGCGCCAAACAAGTAGGTAGGTAGCCGAATTCTGGGCCGAGTAGGTACCTATCTACATTTAGATTGCTATCGACACGCGAAGAAGAAGAAGAAAGTTATTCTATGCAATAGTGATAGGTGCATCAGGACAATGTAGACGGATTGATGGACCCTTTTGGCAAATATGAGGAAATTTCATCAATTCAGAAAATTACCCAAAAGTAGGTAAGTACCGTGAAACCTGGTAACTTTGCCGTCAAAAAGTTTGATTCGCTTTAACAAAATATAATTATATGAAATCATAATGAGTAACCTACTCCTAGACGTAGGTAGTAAATTTCATGGAGATTTATATTATTACCAAATATCTATTTTATTTTAGTAAATTAAAATATTATAAGCTTGATAACAAACATGCGATAGTCAGCTGTCACTTCTGGTAAAATTGCTATATGAAAATAAAAATGAAGATTTTGGAGTTTATGAGGTTAAAAAAAAAACCGACTTCCAAAAAAACACTACAAAGTGAAAAATAACTTTATTTCGGAAGTCGGTGCCTTTGGATCTGTATTTTAGTTTTTTGCCACCGACTTCCGAAATAAAGTTATTTTTCACTTTGTAGTGTTTTTTTGGAAGTCGGTTTTTTTTTCTTAAAAAGTTTTTATTTCACGCTTTTTAGTGGGTCTGCTTATAATTTATCTAAGTTACAATAGCCTAGTGATTAGGTATCGCCTTTTACAAACAAAATATTGCTTTTCCCGATGCAGGGAAGTTAATTGTTGAGGAGTTCTCCAGGTCCACCATCAGCTCCATATCACCATTCACATTGTGACGAGCATAAATTGCTTAGCAACCATATTAAAGTAATCGAATCGCAACCCGTGAAATACTTAGATATTATTGAGTACTTCCGATGGCCATCTGTGGTCTTCATCATCAGTTCCACTTCACCAAATAGTACTTTCCGAGAGCAAATGCACGAGTTACTATAAAAAATACCCAAATCGCTATAGGTGTGCCTATAATATTTGAAGAGTTCCTTCGATTTCTCCAGGATCCCATCATCAAATCTTGACCTGATGCTTTTAGACTAGATGCTGATAATCCTGGCTGCAGCATCAGGCCAGACAAATTCAATGTAATGTTGACATAAGTCAACATTACATTGAATTTAAAATTTAGTCCTGTTTAAAATGAGCCCAAACACGGTGCTGTAATTTCAAGGTTGGTACTTTTTCTGATGCTCCTGGCTTCAGCATCAGGTCTTTATGTACTTCGGTGTTCCTCATTAACAGTACGTTTAGTACTCTGCAGACTATCCTGACTGCAGCATCAGATCATGACTTGATGATCATGAGACCAAATGTGGCAAATGCCCTATCAAACATCAAAACAATTTACTAAAACAGTCCTTTCCTGTTCGAGTAACTTCTTACTGTTAAGGAGTTGTACCTTCCATCATCAGCCCAGCTACCTGAGATGGTGAAAACCATACGCAAATACACAAGATACTTCATAAAACATGCGAAAAACAATAAGTGAGCCTGTAAAATTTGAGGGTTGCCCTCGATTTCTCTAAGATCCCATCATCAGATATTAAAATGGTGACAATGGGACCACCTCAGAATTATCTACTTTCGAACAAAAAAAGAATCATGAAAATCGGTTCACCCAGTCGCAAGTTATGAGGTAACAAACATAAAAAAAAAAAAAAAAAAAAAAAAAAAAAAATACAGTCGAATTGATAACCTCCTCCTTTTTTTGAAGTCGGTTAAAAATAAATATAGTGGCACTCTTCCTATATCCCGAAAATTAAAGTGAAAACTTTATATTATTTAGCACTGTTAATTGGTGTATTCCCGTTCGTCCCACCGACTTCGTCCCCGTCGTGGGACGAACGGGAATTCACAAAAATAATATTAAATTTGTTCCCGATCGTCCCCTTCAGGATTTTAGAGGGACGAATGGGAATATGTTCTTAGATTAGTGCCATTCGTCCCACTAAATAATGTTGTGCGTAAAATGTTTAATCGTTGTTTCGTAGTTTACTTACAAAGGAGAACGGGCAAATATTAGGTCCTTACATATGAAATTGGCGTTTTGTATGGAAGGAACAAAAAATCGAATATTTTTTAATATAATATATTTAATTAATCAAAGTATGAACCATTGTTTTCAATGCACTTTTGCCATCTTATAGGTAGTTCATTGATCCCTTTACTAAAAAAACCAGTCGGACGGGAATCAATAAAATCTTTGAAGGCGATTTGGACTGCCCCATCGGAGTTGAATTTTTTCCCTTGCAAAAAGTTATCCAAATTGCGAAAAAAATGGTAATCTGTTGGAGCAAGGTCCGGGGAGTACGGAGGATGTCTAAGACATTCCAATTCAAGCTCTTCTAATTTGGTAGCCGTCTGTTGCGCAGTGTGTGGTCTGGCGTTGTCGTGCTTTCAAGCTTTTTAATCTTCCTAATTTGCTTCAAGTGAATTAAAACAGTTTTATCACTAACATCGAAGCCTGCAGCTAACTCGGACGTGGTTTGCGATGGGTCCGCTTCCACAATAGCCTTCAATTCTCCATTATCAACTTGGGTCTCAGGCCGTCCACGGGGCTTGTTCTGCAGGTCGAAATTTCCAGAACGAAAACGTTGGAACCAAAAACGAACTGTGTTTTCTTTTGCAACATGACCGCCATACACATCATTCACCCTTCGAGTCGTTTCCGCAGCACTAGTGCCACGGCGGAACTCGTACTCGTAAATAATGCGATATTTTAAATTTTCCATTTTGTAAAATGAGTGACGCAAACAGAAAAAACAGAAGAAAAAAAACAAATGAATGACGGTCATCGAAGCACAAATACATGAGTAAATAGCTGTACAAATTTGAATTTGGAATTCCTTACCAAAGAGGAGAAATTCGTGATTAAAGTGGCCAGTACGAAAAACGCCAATTTCATATGTAAGGACCTAATATGTATAAATATGTATGAAGCCTGGTACTCGGCCCAATAGCTAAAATATACTATGTATTATTGGAAAGGTCTTTTTACAAGGATTAATGATAACCGAGTCGCTTGTCTCCATTTTCTGTCAGAACGGAGTTATTCTGTGTTAAGTATTTAATTATTTTTTTGTTTTTGTTTGATTATGTTAAGATAATGGTGACATTATATAGTTGTCTTGTATAGAATCCTGTGTGTTTTGCTTAATAGGTACTAAAATGAATAAACACTCAGGAATAAAAAAGAAAAAAAAAGACGGGTTGCACTCCGGCAGTGCCGGTAGAAGTGAAAACTTGAATATTAACGTTGAAATAAATCAATTATTAATTGAATTAATATAACTAAGTTTTTTTCACTATTTCTGCGTCACTTTTTTCATTAATCGATGCACTTTGTTCAATTTCCATTTTTTGAAATACTTTATATACACGAATTTTACGAATACACAGCAGTGTGGCTACTACACAGACGGTCGAGCCATCAGCTGTCCATCCACGTCCGCGTCCGCGTCCGCGTTCACCATCACCATCACCATCACATCACATCACATCACCATCACCATCGCCATCGCCATCGCCATCACCATCGCCTTCACCATCACCATCGCCATCGCCATCACCATCGCCATCGCCATCACCATCGCCATCGCCATCACCATCACCATCCATCCATTATCGTGTCTCACTTGGTTCACTTCGGTTGGCGCCGCCGTAGAAAGAGATGGGGGGGGGGAATCTCTCCTGACGGTCACGTGTCCTGACGCGATGCCCTGACGCGAGTTTAACATTTTTTACCCATTACAAAAAGTGTTCAACGCCGCTAAAGAAGTTTTCACTTCAAAAATAACAAAAGTAAGAAACGTTATTTTTTTTTAAACTATTACCAATAATGACATTGCTGAGGAACGCTGTAGGAACAGTCAAGCTTTCATATCTGGCATATCCTAGATACCACACGATTGAAACTATATGAGCACAAGTGCCGACTGTTCGTCGTACGGTCAAACACGTGCAGTAATAATTGCATAAAATGTTATGGATATTGGTTTCGTTTTCATTAACATTGTTTTTATCAATAAATAACAATAATAAGTTCTTGACCGTACGTGACGTGACTGTATGCGTCCGCGTAAAAGCCAAGCATCTCCTTTTGTGTCATATTCATTTAAATCCTGGAGTGCGCTTTCTCTATACATTTCTAAAATGTATAGTCCATTTGATAAATTATGCTCGTTGCAGTAGGATCGGGCTAGCTTCAGTTGATAGGTGCCCAAAGAAAGTAAAATAATCTGTTATTCCGTCAGTAGTGGGAAGTCCTGTATTCTGTGACTTTCCACTCTTTGAAAATCCGCTCTTCGGCTATTCAAACGTTTTCTTTCTACATAATCATAAAGTAGATTCGGGGAACCTATTTTCTCTTTATTTTCTATTTTTTTTTATGTTTAGGAAGGCCTCTGAGTGGATTTTGTCATCGATGGGTATGTGAAAGTTATTTAACATAGCTGCGGCGATTTTAAAATCAATGAACATTTTTGGTAACCTTTAACCCTAATAGTATACACATAAGGTCAACTTTTAAGTACTGAGTACCATTCTTGATGTTCGGTATTTAATATGTTAAAACATGCTGTTGGTATCTAGCACGATGTAGGCCTCGCCGACACATCACACAGTTGCGATGTTCTTCCATAACGATGATCCAAATCGATAAGCACAACAATAGTCCTCAACACTAGCCAAGATAAACGTTTGTAGCGGGTAACAATGTCCAAAAGAGGCGCCGGGGTCAGTGATGAAAACGGTAGTAACACAAAACATTTCTCGTTTTAAAAAATATTGTTTAACATTTTTATTTTTCGTATCTTCAATCATGATAGATATGTAATATTATCGTATAAATTGCAATTATGATATCAACTAAAATTGGAACTTTGGGGGCTTCCCGTGGTTTCCGGACAAGGATTTGGGACAAGTCGCCATAGTAAATATTTTTCCTGATGAAAAGACCTATGACACCACAATGATTGCTATTGGAGCGAGTACCAAAATGCCCATTCTCCTTTAATATTATTTTTGTAAATTCCCGTTCGTCTCACGATGGGGACCTCTCGCCATCAAACGTAAATGTTTGGCGAGTTTAGAATTAAGTAACACCTCTGGTATTACAGTATCATTAAATAAAAACAAACAAAAAAAAAAGTCGGTGGGACGAACGGGAATACATGAAAATAATTAATAAATTTTATTATTCCCTTTCGTCCCATCAATAAAATTAGTGGGACGATCGGGAAAAAAAATAAAGAATTCCCGTTCGTCCCACGAGGGGGACGAAGTCGGTGGGACGAACGGGAATACACCCTGTTATTTTAATTCTCTAAGAAGGTGGCAAATTCAACAACCTTTCAAAATATTTCATACTAGGAAGAAGATAGGGTTTGGGTTGTCTAGTAAAAATGTTATAGGTATCTGGGTACCTATTTATATAATAACTAAGTACTTACAAAGAAAATTTAATTAAAAATTTTATAAGAAATTTTGTGGGAGCCCTTTCCTACAAAAAAACATGGCATAGTCACCACCACGGACGTTGTGATTGGGGTTGTTGAATTTACCAACACCAATTGCGAAGGTAGCTTGTAGTACGGTTAATCAGCTTTTATTTAGCTAATGTTAGTGGTACATAAGTATGTAAACAATGCTTTTCCCGTTTATTTTTGTAAAAGTTCCGGAGCACAAAGTTTTACGCCAAAAACATTCGAAAAAAGTAACCGCCAAAAATTACATCTCAAAAACAAGCTGGGCTGCCACATCTCATTCGGTGTTGCCATTTAACTAATAAATTTTACCATAAAGGCACTATGCACGACAAAAAACTATGATGAACGATGTAATTAGACTGTTTCCCTCAGAAGTTGGCTATGGCAAACTCGGCAACCGTTGGCAAAGTTAAAGGTTTTACGGTAGCCATAATTTTGCATTTCCCCTAAATCAAGGAACCCAATAGCTTCGATTACTGTTTGAACTGGAAGGTGACAGGTTTGTGAAGAGGGTGCGCCAAAGTTCACCTAAATTTTCAACTCCGATAATTGGAAATCCGAAAATGTTCTTCCTAACATTTTTCATCCTAACAATCACAATTCCTAACTACTCTGTCTCTAATGTTCATAATTCCGAATCATTCAACTTCATAATGTCAGTAGCAATAAACATCTATTATACTTTTATTTGTTTTCCTATATTTTCTCAACATAACCATCTTTTACACTATTATTCAGTCATATCTTTTTTGTTTAGATCGTCAACATAGGATGCAAAAGCGAGCGAAGGGCACCCCGAGGTTCGGTTTGGTTAGGTTACTTTAAACCCTTTACACAGAAATAAGGGCCCCGCGAAGCGGGGCTCCGTCGACATGGGATGCAAGGGCGAGCGAAGGGCACCCCGAGGTTCGGTTTGGTTAGGTTACTTTAAACCCTTTACACAGAAATAAGGGCCCCGCGAAGCGGGGCTCCGTCGACATGGGATGCAAGGGCGAGCGAAGGGCACCCCGAGGTTCGGTTTGGTTAGGTTACTTTAAACCCTTTACACAGAAATAGGGGCCCCGCGAAGCGGGGCTCCGTCGACATAGGATCCAAGGGCGAGCGAAGGGCACCCCGAGGTTCGGTTTGGTTAGGTTACTTTAAACCCTTTACACAGAAATAGAGGCCCCGCGAAGCGGGGCTCCGTCGACATAGGATCCAAGGGCGAGCGAAGGGCACCCCGAGGTTCGGTTTGGTTACTTTAAACATTAGATGAAAAAAAAAGTGTTTATCATATTAGACTAAATAGGTTTTATGTCTATTGAGTGGTATATCAAACGATTTTATATTAATTGTTTGTTATTCTTATAGAAATTAGTTAAGTAGGTACATTAAAATTATATCAATCGTTTATTTTATTAACTGATCATTATATCAAATAAAATTATAGGTTCAGTTGTTATATCTTGTAAACATTAGAGGTTTTGTAATTATATCATATATTACTTACCCGTATACTCTCAGGCCATGAAACTATTATGGTAGTTATGTTTAGGGATAAAAGCGTTATGATAAAAAACAGTAGGAGTTTAAAATATTTACATTAACGATATTATTAATTACAATTTTCGGAAACATGAGTGTTATGAACATCGCCGGTAGCACTACAAATAGTATGAAAGAAAACTTTAGGATGAAAAATTTTAGGAAGAGTGATCATTCGGCATAGATTTATAATAACGTTATTATAAATCTACGAACGAACGACGTTATTATAAATCTATGTCATTCGGATTACAAAATATCGTTAGGAAGAACATTTTCGGGTAAAGAACTTTAGTTGAGCCAATATGGACCCTTGTGAAGATTTGTCGGTAGGTATTCAGAAGTTGGAAAATATAAAACACGTAATAGTGGGTAAGTACACACGGCTACACATCAAGCTATACATAACCAGTATAAGCAGACTTCTGATTGTACGAAAAACCTATAAAATGCGAGGTCAGCTAAAACTGGAAATGTATAGCTTGATGTGTAGCCGTGTACTTAATGATTAAAAGTTATCTAGCTGCTGCTGTAGCCGCTGTAGGTAGCAAAATTAAAACATCGTCAAAGTACACCATACCCATTGATATATATATGTTTATTTAACTCAATGACCATACCTAAACAAAGTTGATATTAATATACCTATCAATGATTATTTCAAAATATTACAAAATAGCAATCAAAGCTAGGAACTTGCTTAGTTGATTTACAGATACCTATGCAAAATTATAACCACTTAGGGGTAGGTAGGTAGGTACTTTTGTGAATCAATGAATTCATCATTTTTTCCAAAAGGCTCCATCAATCCATCAGATATTTATGTACCTATTCACTATCAGGACATGTAACGCTATTGCACAGAATAAGTTTTATTCACCCTGAATATCCTTTTAAAAATGGTCCAAATTAAATTTTTCAGCGTCGTCAGATTTAGGGAAAGCCCACAATTTCTTCATCAAATTTGCCTATTTAAGTCATTATGGGTTAGGTCTCACACAACCTGCTCTACTACATAATGCAATGGACAATCTCTGATCTGGAATACAGGGACAACTTTCTTTCCCCATTTTATGGAAGTTTCTGCTTACAGCAAATCTTACATTTATAAATGTTTCATTGTTATGACATTCAACTTTGGCCTTTGTTTGATTTTGGTGTCTGTTCCTTTTCCAATGAATGAGACATCCTTGGGAATACAGACAACTACAAGACTTTACAAGAGTTTGATACAAACTTACTGCTTAATCACTGTACCATTGAACCTCTCAACTTCTTTTCGAGCTGATACACCTATTTGTATTAAATGTGGTTAGCCCAGTAGGTGAAAATTTTGATCAGTGGCATTTGTTAGGCTGGATGCGAGAAGCACAAAACTGGTTGAAGTGACTGTGCTTGGGGGAGACCTATGTCCAGCAGTGGACGTCTTTCAGCTGAAATTATGACGATTCATTAGGTCCTCAAAAGTTCTGGTGTATAGATGCTTAGAAGCTGGAAGAGCTTCATCCAATGTACAATGAGCAACTGCCTAAGGTGCAAAGAGAGTTGTAGGAAAAACAGCACCCACTACCGGGCGGTAGTGGGTGCTGTGCTAAACTACACACTTGAATGTTGGAAATGATTTTTTTAAGAGATGAGGAAATTGTTAATGTATAAGGGTTAGTATCGGTAAGTATCATTGAAAAACATTGTACTACTTAACTCTTCTTGAATATATTTAAATTAAATATTTCCTAGCTACAGATAAAAACTTGCTAATTTACTTCAAAGTAAAAAAAAGTGGAGTGTTACAGAGGCACAGATCAATGATTAAAATGAATGTAACATGTTTGTTCATTTTATCAGTGATTTTATTATAACTGTAAAAATCTTATACATAGTGTACTTTTCATGCGTTAAAATATAAGTTTTATCACTCTGTTCTGGGGGTGTTATTCAAGATCAGGTAAATTTTCATCATCCGAGTCTGTTTCTAAGTCATCGAACGAGGGTTTCTCAGCCTTGTCACCGCCGCCGCCGCCCATAGACCGGAGCATCTCTTCTATGTCATATGAATTGCCTCCACCATTCTCGTCTTCATCATCTTCGTCTTTCCATTTGTTGAAATCTACCTTGAGGTAATGAGGTTTTTTCTTATCCTTTGTTAATGATGGCCAGTAGGACGAGTCTTTCTTTTCTTTGCGAAGAATCATTTCTATGCACCTGCCTTTATTTACGAATGCGCTTGTTTCAGGGATCACCGCATCGTATAATGGTATAGTTACCTCGTGTACTTTATTGTCTGAAGCATTGACACCTTTAAAGTAAACTGAGTCCTTTTCTATTTTAATAGTCGGGTTTTTAGATTCGATGCTAAACGTGAGAAAGATGTCTTCTTTGCGCTGGGCCCACAATACGGGAGGTGGGACAGATGCTTCGGTAGACATGTTTTTGTGTAGCACTGTAAATGTGTCGTGCGAAGAAATGTTAAAAACTTTTAACTTCTAGACTAGATTCACTGTTCGACTCACGAAAATTGATAGTCTTTCTATGCCGCCGCCTCGCCGCACCGATTCATTTATGGAAGACGGATGCAGATGCACAGATAAAAAATGTGGCTTCCGTTCTTTCGTCGATGAATAGTCTATGCTCACAATACGGTATTGACTAAACTATAATAATATTTTATGCCTGGGCTACACCAACGGAAAACGCCGATAATTATCGCGATGACTCGTTAATCGTAGGTGCCGACACAACTTATCGCGATAATTATCGGCGTTTCCCGTTAGTGTGGCCCCAGCATTAGTCGATTTAAAAAAAAATCGGAGACGCCTCGGCAACCGCAGTTACATTAGGCTTAGCGGCAAGCGGCGCGTTTTATTTTGTCTAGTGTTTGTGTAGCGTTTTACTGCTCGCCGCCCCGCAAAACCAAATATGAACCATGCCACGACGCGACGCACCGCTCGCAGCGTCTACGCTAGACAAAAGAAAATGCGCCACTTGCCGCTAAGCCAAAACTCGTGGCTGGACGGTTAGAGACGGCATTGTGCGCTCAGCCGAACTGGCTCAAGCAAAGAGCACGGAGACGCGTCGCGTTGGCGGACGGTCGCTGCTAAAGGCGGCATTGTTACCATTTTCCATACTACACCATTTATTCGCATAACAACACTAGGTAATGTTTAAAAACTGAAGGGTCTGTGGCAGAAGTTGACAAAGGTGTGCGGCGGTTAACGCACTTTCAGCTAATGTTTCAGCCCCACTATTTTCCAAACTACTGTCGTCTCTAGACGCTGCCTGCGGAGGCGCGGGTAGTTCCGGGCTCGGGCACAGCGATTATTTTTGTTCTGCGGGTTCGAACATAAAGCGGTATTCAGGTCAATGCGGTGGCAGTAGCGGGCAAAAACAAAAATTCACAGATCTCGTGCCTTTCACGACCTTCGGATGGGTACATACCTATTTGAATTTCGAAAATTAAAATATCCATCAAAAATTAAAATATTGAACGACCATAAAGCCGAAAATTAAAATAACTGTTTATATTGTCGAATTGTTAGATAACCTACGTCCAATATATCTTAAATCTAATTATCGACAAACGTGACATCGAAAAGCTTAAATATCGAAGTTCAGAGTATCTAATGACCTAAATATCGAAGTACAAAGTATCGAATGTCCTAAATATCGATATTTATTTATATGTTGTGTTGTGCTACAAAAGTTAGTGACAGAAGCAAAACCGACTCCACGTGATCTGATCTTGTCTGCCCTACCCCTAGTGTAATTTAGCCCGCATAGGCGCGGAGGGGCGAGGCGGTCCGCAAGTCGATGAGAAGGAGATGGTCGACATAGGATGCAAGAGCGAGCGCGGCCTAGGTGAAACTAGTTCATCCTAAAATCGGGTTTGGCCGGTAACATACATGAGGTTCTCCCTTGTTTTTTAAAACACCATCCTCATTTTCGTCTGTACGTATGTAAAAAAATATATATATATATAAACATCCGAATTGTGAACCTCTTCCTTTTTTGAAGTCAGCTAAAAAACAGTAAAATCAAACTATTTTTTTTATTCATACTTTATTTGTCTCTTAATATACATAAATATTCAGATTATTTTGGTGGTAGGAACCTATCTACAAGTAGACAAAACTTGTGTGCACTAACTTCTACAAAGTCCTAATAACTGCTGATTTGTCGCGATTTTGGAGTCGCTACGTGTGTACTTAGCATAAGGAGGATACGCCCGGTTAGCCCGCGAAATTCGAATTTTCTTACGTTTTTTGCAATATGCAGGTCAGGGATAGGTTGTTTGATGATAAAAATATAATTCGCGAGTCACGACTGAACTTAGACCCCACGTTCTCCTGACCAAAAGCGTTTGTATGAGTTTTGACGTACAAACGCGACTTGAATGATTGCGACTAGTCTATTGAAACTTGTTTCAAATATTATTTCAAGTTGAACAAGTATCAACTTTATTTTAATGGAAGTATTATTATACTAATAAAAAAAAATCTGTAAATGACCTATAAGCAAATAATAACTAATACCTAATTAATTAATAAAAATAACAAAATTAAATCCTAATTTTAATGGTAATTAAGTTGATTTCAGAGTGACTAGCACTATTTAAAAAGTAAAAAAAATGTTTGAAGTTGTAGCGTAAACTGAACTTTATGGTTGTAGGATTAAAATTATTTTTAACCGACTTCAAAAAAGGAGGTTCTGTATTCGACCCGTATGTATGTATGTCCGCGATTTTCTCAAAAACTAACGAACCAATTTTGGTAATTCTTTCACTAATGTGATCTACATACGTTCAGGAAGGTTTTAGTATATAATAATTATTATGGTAAATATTCTTATGTACGAAGTTATATGCATAAATGTACTACATCTCCGGCATCTTTATGCGAATTTTGACGATTGTTCTAGTCGGTGTCTTCAATTATTCAATGCACTAGTGTTAATTGAATTTGTGTGGGGTAGGTACAGACGCCAGCAAATCAACCTACACCTAACTGTCACATTTTCCCAATCAACTTTGAACCTTATGCTTCAGTGATAAAGTTGAAAATCTATTAAAGAAATTTGACAGATTGTAGTAGGTTGATGTGCTGGCGTCTGTACAACCATATAGTGAAAAATAAAAACTTTTTTACAAAAAAAAACAACCGACTTAAAAAAAACCACAAAGTTATAAATAACATTAATTTCGGAAGTCGGTGTCAAACAAAAAAATAAAACGAAAATGCGGAACCAACGACACGACTTCCGAAATTAAAGTTATTTATAGGTAACATTGTAGTTTTTTTTTGAAGTCTGTTGATTTTTTTTTGTAAAAAAGTTTTTTTCCATATTGTTTACATTTTTGGCAAATAAATTATATCGTACTCATATAAAAGAGCACGACCATAGAGTAAGTAATGTTCATTATATTATGTAAGAAGAGACGAGAGTCCCATAGAAAAAGATGAAAAACGTCGCTTGTATGAAACTTGTACTAAAACTGAATACCGACATAACAAAAATGACACAGACTATACATGTTAAAGCGAGACAGCGATAGCCGCCATTATGTTTAGTACACGTTTCATAGTTTATTTTTTATTAGACACAGTTGTGTCAGACTGAGCACGACGGCGACGATCGCTCGCGTCCAGTTATAGTCCGGCGTTTGTAAATTTGCCAAAGATGTAAACAACAATGGTCACTCGAAATTGAATAAAATCGATATACAAGAACATTTATTTAAAACAAACATTAGGTACTTAAAATAAATGTTCTTTTATATCATTTGTATTCAATTTCGAGCGGCCATTGTTGTTTACATCTTTGGCAAATTTAGTACGGGTTGAATATAGTTGTATTTATGATATAAACGATTAGCACCTTTTATCAGTGAGAGCGTTTTTTTTTTCGATCATTGTCCAGGGTTCTCCGTTAGTCATACTTCACCTACAGTCGGGATTACCTTGATAAGATAATAACTGGGTTTTATTTTTTTATAAACGACTAGCTGCGCCCCGCGGTCTCACCCACATAAGTTTCGATCCCATGGGGATATCGGGATAAAAACTATCCTATGTCCTTTCCCGGGAAAATTTCATCTAAATCGGATAGGCGTGAAACGGTAACATATAGACAGACAGAGTTACTTTCGAATTTATAATATTAGTATGGATTTCTGAGACATCGTCTGCTATTTAGAGACATTGTTTTATTTTTCCTGTAATCTTTTCATAAACTTCTATCTCATAGAATAATTTCAGATTTTTCGCTATGCAAACTTCGAAGATAAGGGGGACGGTATTTTTTATACATTTTACATCAAAACTCGAAAACTATGCGGCCTAAAAAAAAGAAAATATGTTTGAGAATGTGCAAACTGCGCTCTTTCATATAATACCCCACATGCCCAAAAGTAGCCCAACTTCGAATTTTTCAGACCCCTTTTCAGTTCCTGTTGCAAAAAAAAAAAATTCTATCCATGATTGTTTCTTTTGGCAAATATTTACCACCGAAGCCTACATTGTGGAATACAATGAAGAATTGAGTATCATAATTGCAAAATAGTTGAGCAAACGTCATCTAAAACTATTCCAAATTTCAAGTTGATAGCATTAGTAGTTCTTGAGATATCCAGCTGTGACAGACAGACAGACTGAGTCGCACCATAAGGGTTCCTTTTTACAATTCTGGTACGGAACCCTAAAAAGGTGCAGATACAGATCGCCAGGAAGAAAAATTAACAACATGAAGTGTTCTAATATTTTTATTAATTGGGTTCATTTAAATACTTTTAGTACTTATGTACTTAGCAAATAATAATCCAGAAACGTTTAAATATTACTTACATGATTACATCTAACATATTTTTATTATGTTTTCATAACTACAGAGTTTGACAATTTGATAGGTGGTAATAAATATGTTTTAATGTTTAATGGATCGGAAAACAGATTTCATGACACCTAATTAATCAGTAAGTACCTAAGAGTTAAATCACAGCTTTACTAATTATTTAGATCCGTTAGGTAACCACTCACACGACCACGTCCCTCCCGCCCCCATGACGTCATATCGAACGTTCCCGAACAATTTTTTCGACGCGCCACGTGGCGCCTCGCCGCATATACAAGACTCGTACACAAAAAATTCTATGGACTGTTAAACTAATGGCTGTTTCATGCAAACACAGATAATTCGTATTTTTAATGAGCTTTTACAACACACTGAATACTTAGTTTTTTTATGTAGGTATACCTGGGTAGCAAACGAGTGTTGACATTACCAGAATCAAAAACTTGGTCCATGGCACTTAGCTGTGCGCAATTTTTTTTATTCAAAATTGCGGCCACGCTTTAATCCATAATAGGACCAAACCCTGCAAAGCGTCACGTTTCCGAGATATTAACGTTCAAAGTTGATCACGTGACATCCATATTTTTTTGAACGTGCTTAAATATCATGAATATCTCTGAAACGTGACACTACGGGGTTTGGTCTTATTATGTTTTCTGTATGCATTGATATCAGCTAACGATTTATATAGGTTTCATGGGAGGCGGCCTTTTTGAAAAAAAAAAAAAACAAAATGGCGAACAGGCAGGTATGCTAGGCTCCATATAAAAATCTTCAATCCCCTTAATAGGTACAAAACTCTCAAGGAGCACTTACAGTATTTAAACCAATTGTCACAGTTTTCAAATACGTAGTAAAGTGTTGATTACAATGTTAAACTATCATAAAAACTCAGTTTATACGAAATGTTAACTATCTTAAGCAGCTATCGTAAATATTATAGTCAAGGCGCATACTTTCTTATCGTAATATACAATATTTTAATTAACTTATTCCTACCTGGCAGTTGTTTAGGGACATTCAAGGATAATCAATAGTTATCCGTATTATAATAAAATGTAGTTCTATACAGCATACTTCCATTTCTACTAAATTGTAAAATGCACTAAATTCGCAATGCATTTAGGATGCCAAGCTTTTAAGACCCTACCTCTAGTAACTCCATGGAAATATTGAAGTGTGATAGCAGGATATCTACTGCTAAAAGTAATGATTAAAATCTTGTCAAATAAATTATAAAGACTTTTTCCTCTAGAAAAAGTTATAAATTCTTATAAGCTATCTTATAGACAGAAATACGCAACACAATATTAGAAATAACAATTATTGACTTTCATAAACATCTATAAATGTAGGAATTAGGTATTCACATTACAACCTAATGGAAAATTCGCCATCACAGTACAGTAACAATATAAGTTGAACTTACGAGTAAATGCGATCTTAAAATTCAAAATCATTAATCATCATTTTTGGCCAGCCTTTTCTCTACCGTGTTAAAAACTCCTTTCCTTCCAACAATATCATCTTATTTCGAAGCGAACATGTAACTGTACTATTGCAAAAATACGAAATATAACAAAAACAATTTTTAACAATTCATAATTTAGACAACTTCAGGTTGAAAGACGACGAATTCATTTACGAACGTGTCAGAAGATTGCCAGCAGCTCTGTGAGCAGGTGAATATCAGGACAGACAGAAAGTGCAGATGTGCAAGGGGTGCGTTAGTTGGCAATAAGCGAAGAGTTTCTGCAAATTCTGGAACTAATTGTAATTCGCAGGATAGTCTGGCGCCGCAGCGAGTGCAGATGGTTGGCACGCTTGGTGACTCCGGGGTACTGGCACTACTTGGAAGGGGTGCTCCGAGGACTGGAGGCTCTTCCCTCGAATACCTGCAAGTTATAAAGGTTGTATATCTGCATACTTTTAAGCTTAAGACAGCTCGCCGTTGTTTTATGTTAAGGAATGAATGGAAGGCAATTGCATGCAGCTGAGATGAGAATGCTAAGAGGGATCACAAACACAAACACAAATGGATGAAATAAGAAATGAATCTAGACGAGGAAGTCTGAAAGTGACACCAGTAACTGAAAAGTTCAGTGGAAATTGGTTGTTATGGTATGGGCATATGATGCGGAGGAATGAGGAAAGTTTCCAGTACGAAAGTCGATGGCTGTAAGAATAGAGGAAGACTAAATAAACGATAGATGGACAGCGTGAAAGACGATTGGATGTATGGAAAGGGGGGGGTGACTACCGAGATAACGACTAACAGAGAAGTATGGAAGAAAAAGACAATATGTTGCGACATCCCAAAATAAATTGGGATAAGTAATGATGATGACTTTTATAGTGAGAATTGAGATAGGTTTTGTTTCAGGGTGCTGTATTTGATGTAAGTTACTTTCTAGTTATATACCTGAGTATTTGTCCAGGATGATTGCGCAATCGCGTTAGGAACGCGTGGAACAGTCGGTCGCCGTGTAACGGTGCCGCTTCCTCGTAAGGTTCGTCATCAGATCCGCCTCCACCTCCAACTCGATCAACTCCACAAACTTCTATTTCTGAAATAATTAAAATAAAATTGCTTAGCGTTTGATTGGCATTATTATTGCATTTGATGAAAGGGTATCGAGCTGTCCCACACACAAACAGAGAGCTGGTAGACCTCGACAACGCTGTCTACCAGCTCTCCGCCGGCTGCAGGCAGTCCAGAGAAGCTATGCCATCCTCAGATGGCAGGCTAACCAGACGTTTCTTATGCTTGGACAGGAACGGGCTGCGCCTAGTGACGGGGACCATCATGGAACACTGCTCGCTAAGCAAACACTTCCACCCAATAGGCATTATGGACAGTCCTCTATGCAGGGCTTGCATAAAGGCTAAGGAAACCATTGCACATAAGCAATTTCAATCTCGGCGATAAGCGTAAGTCCAGGGATGTGTGGCCGGCTTTGGGTTTCATCTCGATGGGTCTCTTGAACGCAAAGAATGTCGCAGTGAGTTTTGCGGTAGACATCAGAAAGAATTTCAGATTTGTCTCGAGAGAACCCTTCGATGTTAATCGAGACTACGCACAGAGCCGGTTTTATAAGTGGACTTTGGATTGCCATCGTGGTGAAAGGATTAGCCAATCAGCGTGGGTAACTCGCTGATTGCCCAGGGTGCGCCGGACGTATAGTGGTTCTGTAGATACGTCACTCAGGGAGGCTCCTTTCATGCACCCCAACAAGTGGCCGAATTCTGGGCCGAGTACATTTAGATTGCCATCGACACGCTAAGAAGAAGAAGCAATTTCAATGCACAGGCGTCACCCACATTATGACAGAAACCCTTGGGGCACCCAGATCTTGCATAATGTTCATAACAGACCAGGAGATGTAATCAACTTCTGGGGGGAGGTGCATAGGTGGGCTTGTTGGAATAACCACCGACGGCGGCCATGGCCAACGCACAATGGTCCATCTGAAGGACTTAAGCACGGAAACCAAACCCTCTTTGAATCGATTGATATGTGAATCTGTAGGTATTTTAAAATTCGATGTAGATATTGTGAATTAAGGTATGATTCCGATCTCAGCAGCACGCAGCAGTGCTGCCGCGGCAGTGCGGTCGCAGCACTACTGGTCCTCATACATTTTCTATGCGTTTATATGAGATTACATTCCGAGCACAGCAGCAATGTGATGCAGCAATGTCGCGCAACCCAAACTAGTACTTACCATTCTCAATCTTATACTTATTGAGCAATTCATTGGCTCTATCATCGTTGGCCAGTGACTTCCTCCATTCTTCTTCAACATATATAAATTTCGGCACAAATTGTAATGGTCCACACATCAGTCGACTTCTCAAGTCAGGTGGCAGTTCTGCAGTCTGAAATTGAAAAGTATAGTCAGCTATCATCAGTAATTACCACAACTGTTCTGTGTGTGTGTGTGTATGAAGGGAATAATTTATAAAAGAAAGAAAACTTCAATCACAATACACTTATTACAACAAAAAAAATAATACATATGTCACTATGGCTCGATCCAATTTGTATGTCCCTATGCCTTGCAGATCTGTATTGTCCCTATGCTCTCATGGTTTAGGAGATGGCAAAAATAAAGGTAAAACTGGTCTATTTTGTATATTTTTTTATGTTAACTTAAAAGTTTTTTTTTTTTTTTCTTCTCCTTGTATCTGCAATCGGCTTTCTAGCCATAATCAGATGGGGTCTTCGTGTGAGATTATGTTTTTGTGGTGTTCCATCAAACACTCACATTATGTGTTTCACTACTAAATTAATTTAAAATTTTCATTGTCTCTGGTCCAAGTTCAGGATTTGCCACTTCTTTAGGCGGATTATATCTTCTTGTGTGTTAAGAAGTTTCTTGGCTAAATCATTGCTGTGCTTCTTCAGTCTCTGTTTATATGTTTTGCATTTTTTGCATAGTTCTTCTTTCACTGTTGGTATTTTTAAGTGCTCGTGTATTTCGGTGTTTCTGACAAACCAGGGTGCGTTTGAGATTGTTCTTAGAGCAAAATTTTGGAACCTTTGTAAAATTTCGATATTGGAGTTGCTAGCCGATCCCCAGAGTTCTATTCCGTAAGTCCAGATTGGTTTAACTATAACTTTGTAAACAAGTATTTTGTTACTGAGAGATAACTTTGATTGTTTTCCTAAGAGCCAGGAAAGACTTTTCATCTCAATGGAAGCTGCCTTTTTCTTGGCCTTAATGTGATGGGCCCAGGTACGCCTTTTGTCTAGATGTAGCCCCAGGTATTTTACTGTGTTGCTGTTTGGTAGTGGTTTACTTTCCATGTACACTGGGACACAATCGCCCTTCCGAAGAGTGAAGGTCACTTGAACTGACTTAGTTATACTAGGTTGAATTCTCCATTTTTTCAACTTAAAAGTTAGATTTTTTCACAGTGTATATACTTATATGGTTTTAATTTCAACTCAATACCTCCTCACGTTCCCAAGATAAAGGGTTGTGACAGACAGACAACAAAGTGATCCTATAAGGGTTCCCTTTTTCCTTTTGAGGTACGGAACCGGGAACCCTAAAAACACAGATTATCAATGTTTGCCTACAGTCTAGGTGGCAGCATTTTTCTGATCAACCAATTATTGTATTATCCAAACAACAGCAGATTTCTATTGGCTGTTGTGTGGGGCTAACAATGGGTATATAGTTCTGTTGTTAATAATTTTACACAAATTGAGATACTTGGGCAGTGGGGGCCCAGTGGTAACGGCCGCGACTTGCGAGTTGTGGCCGTGAGTTCGAACCCAGACAGGCCCTATAATTTGCGTGTTCTATTTGATCACTACTGCTCTCAAAATGGTGAAGGAAAATATCATGGGGAAACCGGCATGTCCTAGAACCAAAAAAATGATATGTGACATCTTCTAATCTGCACTGGGCCCGGGTGGTGGATTATGGCCCATTCCCTCTCACAGAGAGGAGGCATATGCCCCAGAATTGGGAAAATTATAGGCTGATTATGATGAGATACTTACTTGGTGCAGCAATGCTTCAACATCGTTGGCGGGTGCCGTGGGCGTGTCTACGGTGACCATGCCTGGTTCATCTCCCCCCTCTAGTTCTGCTGCTGCTACAGGTGCTCCAATTGCACCCATTGCTCCTGGAACATTTCACAAAACTAAATAGTCACTGTTTCCTAGCTTGACAAAGAATTAATGTACAAATTGTTTGTACTTACATAATGTAAAAAAAAACAAATACCTTGTATTGGTGACATATTTGCATTGTGAGCATCAAACACTTGGAGATTTCCAAAAGCTTGTTCAACATGTTCTAATTCAAATGAGTTGCTCTCCTCATCTTCATCGGAGTTTCTGTTAGGGGTTATAAAATTATTTTTATCACTCAAAAATTAGATTTTAGTCTTGAAAAGGAAGAAAAGAAAGTGATTGTAAAAGCTATATTAAAACACCTTCAACATATGTTATCGTAACTATCAAATTAACGAAAATTACATTTTTAGATTTACAACTACTTTATAACATAGATTATTGTATGATCTAATAAAAAAATATATATTTACAATAAAGTTGATCAAATACAGTTACGATATTATACGTAGGGAGTGTCGATTTGTGTATGTGTGTGCAATAGTTTAACAATTAGCATGAATCATAATTAAGTGATCTCTGGACAGGTAAAGGGTTAATGTATCTGCAAGTTGTGTGGCTGAACTTCAGTTAAACAATAAATTGGCTTTCCAAGTTCTGTAATTAGTTTACAGAAACTGCAAAGTTCAAGTTGCTAGTCCATCAACAATATAATTAAAAAGACCCACCACCTACCTTTGCACAGCATTGTTGGGGCTAGGAGCATTGTCAACATTCATAAAATTCCCATTGGCAGTATCATTATCATTCTCATCCCACTCATCAGCTCCCTGGCACCACGATAGGTTAGTGTCAGAACTAGGTATAGCAACAATAGCCCTTGATTCCTTCGAGGAGTTCTCTTGGAACTGACTTCGAACACATAACCAACTAAAAACATTTTGTAATTTAGAAAACAAAGAAATTCTAGTTCTAGTTTCTTGAAGTTTCAGAAGATCAGTTTTTAAATGATCCCATAAAAAAATAAAGATCCCTTTATTCATATATTTACCTTTCAGACTGAATCCAACAATTGGGATTTATGCATGCGAAAACGTATAAAGTACGATGGTAAATTGAATTTTCGAGTGGCGCATAACATTGTACAATAAGTAGCCTGTGTAATCCACAGAGAGGACATTTAGTAGAAATCTGTAGATTTTCTATTGGCGGCCAGTCCTGTTAAAACAAAAATACAATAAGTAATTCCTAAACAAAGCATGTGGTCGATAATATTTTCAATTTGAATGTACTCGTACAATTGAATAAACTTACCGGTAGTCCTCCGATTTTGTTTACGGTATAGTTAACTAGGGTTTGATTTTTGTCAACACTTGCTTCATCTTCGTAGCCTAAATATATTATTCCCTGTTGTTTTGCCATTATTTCTCAAATTCAGATCATGAGATCAATGAATTTCTATCAGTGTAGGACCTGAGCGAAATGTCAAAAGTGACTTTTTCATGGAAGATTTTTGGATTCTGTGACATGCAAAGGCAACTCGTTATACAGCCATGTAATCATAAATGAAAATAAATAATATCTTTATTCCGTTTCGATAGAGGATAGATGATCGGAAAAATATTTTAGAGTGTATAAGAATCTTCTTTTTATCTAGCGCATATTTTTAAGGTATCGAAGTAAAACCAGGAACCCTTATAGTTTCGCCAAGGTTTAACTCGGAGACTCTTGGCACTAATGCGGGTATCTAAGGTGGGTATCACATCTCCGCCGTGAAACCGTAGCAGCGAAACCGAAGTAGTTCAGCCACAACTTGCAGTGCGGGTGGGGGGCCTGTAGTGTAGGTTACACGCACACGTTAGAAATATCGGACGATAAAAACGCAGCTGTGTGGTAAGGAATCGGGAAGTATTATCGCAATAACCCATCCGATATTATCGACCGATATTAACGAGCTTGTGGAAGTGAGCCTTAACGCGACACCATATAAGCAGCATTCATAGTCAGCTGTACTGTAGCTGTAGGTACTCACTCACACAACATTCATAAAGCATTAGTTTCGTGGTAGATAAAACCATTCAATATACCATAATCTTAGGCAATACGTGATTTATCATTTCAAGCTAACATCCAAGGTGTGTGCGACCCATTCAGCACAGCAAACAATAAGCATAGTGAATAACCATGTCTAATCCATATGCATAGGTATTTATAATTTATTATAATTGCGAAAGTAACAGTTTATCTGTCTGTTACCTTTTCACGTCCAAAGGTTAAATGGATTTTTATGGGGATGGGCACACGGATAGAGTAGTTAGGATTTTTTTTTTGTCCCGGAGGTACGATACGATTACCTACTGACAATAATATTTACGATTTGAAAATGCATAGTCATTGATTTATTTAGCAAGTTTTATTAAAGATTCAAATAATTTAAAAAGTTAAAAGTCTTACCGGTCAGACCGCGGTCCGCCCATTGGCGACGAAACAATAGAAAATCCACTGGGTCTCATTAGCGGAGCTTGATAGATTAAATTATAAAATACTAGCTGCCCGGCGCGACTTCGTTCGCGTGGTGTCCTACTCCTACCCTTCTCCTACCTTACTCCTACGCTACCCCTTCCCTAATCCTACCCCTACCGTACCCCTACCCTACCCTACCACTACTCCTACCCTACCCATAACCCTACTCCTACCGTCCTCTTACCCTACCCGATCAATAGTAGTAGTCAAAATTAAAAAAAATAGCTTACGTCCTATTCTTAGACCTACTGAATATACACACAAAATTTCATAAGAATCGGTCAAGCCGTTTCGGAGGGTCAAGCCATTTTCCAGCCGTTCTCCGCGTCGGCCAAGCACGGCACTTCAGAGTGAACCAGCGGAGGGGGTTAAAATCTTCCCGGTCAACTTTTGGTGCTGTGGACAGAGGACAGGAACCGGCGTAAGCTAATACTGGTAGGTAATTTTGCGGACGCCGAGGCCACCAAAGCGGATGGGTAGTGTGGCTTGCACCCACGCTCGGTCGTCCAAGGCCACATTTAGAATTGATGTTAGTGTGCTGCGAATAATTTGGTCAATTTTGTCCAAGAGGTGTGGCTGCTTCCATAAAGGGGAAGAGCGTAGAAAATACATAAAATTTGGGCCAAAACAACAGTATCTAATCAGGGTGAATGCCGAATGTAAATTAATTTTGGAGTCTTCTGTCTGTCCGAAATGTCGTTGAACTTTTTGATTTTTTCTTTGATGAAAGGAGACAAACTATCTTCCAAAATTGGGGAACCTAGGTGCAGAGAGCTTTTTTCTAAAATTTTTATTTGTGGGGCATTACATTTCTCTAGGGTCAATTGTCTGTCGGTAATGTCAGAAAGGTAAAGTTCATATTTTGAGGGGTTAAGGTCCAAGCCAATAGATTGAAATTCCTGTTTGAGAAGTTATAGGTCATTCAAAACGGTGTCTACATCACCTCCTAGCGTTCCATCAACTAAATACCACACGTTGAATTTTGAATGTAGTTTCTGGATAATTGAATAAACAGCCAAGTTGAAAATGACAGGCCCGAGAGGGTTACCTTGTTGGTATTCTACTGCAGATTCCAAAACATTCTCCTTATAATTTGGAAGGGTGTCTGTAACACTGCCACATGAAACCATGAATTCGGGCAATTCCTTTCTGACTTCAGCCAACAAAGCGTCCCGTTTACAGAATTAAAGGCGTTCTTCACGTCAACCTTGAGGATGACCTCACCTTTGTTCGAGCTTATGATAGTGGAAAGAACATGAACGGCAGCCTCACAGCCCCCTTTTGAGCCAAAACCAAGTTGCAGGGGCTGAAACTTAGCTGTAAGCGACTCGCTATACAGCTTACAGTACATTTTGCCTGCTGTACGCCTGTAAGTGCAACCGACGGCGATGGGACGTATGCCGCCGTCCTTCATCCACATCAACGACGGCCTCGTTCACACCACGTGAGCATGAGGTTAAAAGGGGCGCAAGCTTAACAAACAACATTTTTTTTTTTATTGTGTTTAGGTGTCGCCGATACCCATAACGTTTGCAGAGTTTCGCTAGATAATTTAATTTGACCCTGTATAATTCATTACCATAATAATAACTAAGTATAGGGTCAGAAACGTATTTCATATCTTAAAAATTATGAAGAAATCAAACGAAGCATTATAGCAACCTACGTGTTTACGAAATGGGTGCGATGTGGGTCTTGGGAATCACGTCTTGCTTAATTGATGACTGTTGCACTCAAAAAGGATTTACTATTACGAAAAGAGCATTTAAGTTCAACGGTGCGTGTCAGCGTGTTGTTATGAAAATTACGCCTTTTTCGCGCCGTGTGCAACGTTCTTTTGTAGGAGTTGGTAGGAATTGGATCTCCCAAATGTTAACTTTTCCTTGAAGGCAGTGGCGTAACTATACCGTTTGGGCACAGTTACTGTGGTTTGGGGCCCGTGGAAAATTCAAGGGATGGGGCCCTCCCTCAATGTAAAGAAGCTCAACCAACGTTATAGTTTTTAGGGTTCCGTACCTCGAAAGGAAAAACGGAATCCTTATACTATAAGGATTCCGTTTTTTGACGGACGGACGGACAACAAAGTGATCCTATAAGGCTTATAGGATCACTTTGTTGACCGTCCGTCCGTCTGTCTGTCAAAACCCTTTTTCTCAGGAGCGCGTGGAGGTATCAAGCTGGAATTTATATCAAATACTCAGGTCTACTGTCCCTTGGAGCTGTAAAAAATCAAACTTCTAAGCCAACGCAATCAAAAGATACAGCCGTTTATGCCGCAAATTTCCGCAAATTTTCGACATTCGCAATATTAATGGAATCAAAACCTACAGGGTACTTCCCGTGAACTCAGAATCTTGAAAGGTACGAAGCAACGTCTTATAGCACAGATAAAGGAAAAATTGCGAAAACCGTAAATTTTTAGTTACATCATATAATAAAATTATTTTAAAGTGTTTGTACGGAACCCTCGGTGCGCGAGTCCGACTCGCACTTGGCCGGTTTTTTTTACTAGCACTTCTGCCACGACTTCTTCCGCGTAGATTTCATATTTTCCCCTACAGAATTTAACACGACTGCTTCGTTGGTCAGTGGTCTTGTGGTCGCAAGCGCTACTGCTGAGCATGAGGTCCTGTCCAAAAAATTAGACAAACAAGGGGAAAAAGGTACAAAATGTTCCAAACCTGAATGATGTCCTTTGTTGCAAATTTTCAAAAAAGTTTGCTTTTATAAACTTATGTTAGGATCCTGTGCTCATGGCCCTCTCGGGCCAGGGGCCCCCTCTGGCTGGGGGCCCGTGGCATTTTGCCCCAATGCCACCCTATAGTTACGGCACTGCTTGAAGGACTTTATTTTTATTTATTTTATTTGGGAAAATAAACGGTTACACATTACAATGTAAGGTATAGAACTTAAGACTAAAATGGGAGTATAAACTTAAACAAACACGAACGACATGCGATATAGATTACATACATTGAATAGAGAGTATGGTAAAATACTTAAAAAAAAAAAAAAAATTAAACTAAACTGAAACATACACTATACAGGTAAAAATAGTAAAAAGAAAAAGAAGATATAATTGAATATTTAAAATTGAAATTATGATTTAAGGATTGTTATGTACTTAATTCTGCTATGATTTTAAACACAATACTTCTAAATTTTCCAGCAGAAACGGCAAAGAACTCGATATAGGACCGTTACATAAAAGGGATAGGTAGTTGAGATATAGATATTTTGGAAAATTCAATAGATATTGAATTTTCCAAAATATAGTACCTACCTATGGTCTCGGTAGGTTACCTACACTTACCTATAAGTATAATACTACTTATAAATCTATTTTGTTTTTATCCGTGTTTCTGTGACACATGAACCTGTTTTTGTTTCTTTCTTTTTTTACTTCATAATTACCTACTGCTCGTATGATGCACCGCTGATGTTTTTTTAGTCTTTAGTAGACTGCTAGACAAGCCTATCTAATCATACGCCATTTTATTCGACGCTGGGCCATATTCATCTCAGCTACAGCCATCCTGCCAAGACCGTCGCTTCACCTCCTAACCCAGGAGTTCCCAAAATTTTACCATACCTACGCATCTCCCCAGATTTTCTATCGAAAATGATTTACGACTTTGACGCTGAGCTCAGTGTTGAAAATTCAATAGCGCGCTTTGATTTAGGCATTCATTCATTTATGTGTGATGATAAGCCATAATATGCTAATTACCAACCTAACGTGAGTGTTCAGGTCTCGGCTTCGTACCTAAGTCATAACAAGTAGGACGTATTTAGGTGTACCTACAGGTACGGATTCTATCCAAAGTTTTTGGTTAGGGATGGGCCGATTAGCCGGCTAGACGGTTGCCAAAAGAAACTAGTCCACAAAGTCAATATGAATTAAGTAAAGAACCGACTATAAGTCATCAACTACAAATATGGCTGGATGGATAGTTTGCTTTCCCGACTAGTCGGCAGGTAGTGCACAGCTATTGTGATCGATGAAGCAGTTCCGCTCTAGTAAATTGTATATGCCTACTTAAATTTTGTTCGTACCTACCTTATTCGATTTGTAAGTAGACACTATTAGCATTCACTGGTGCTTGACAAATGAGCCAAGGCAAGCTAGAAAGGATAACGATACGTATATCTATGTCTCTCTGGTCTTTTCGTCCTTATAAATACC
The DNA here is from genome assembly GCA_945859645.1 of Amphipoea oculea. Taxonomy (NCBI): domain Eukaryota; kingdom Metazoa; phylum Arthropoda; class Insecta; order Lepidoptera; family Noctuidae; genus Amphipoea; species Amphipoea oculea. The sequence goes on from OX243872.1 coordinate 10,858,232, forward strand.
AAGAATTCATCGCGTCTTATTAGTTCCTAATCAATTTCATCATCGTCATAATGCCCCCAATCCCCAATTTATTTGGAATCGGCGCAGTACCTTTTATTTCCATCCAGCTTATTTTGTAGTTAGATAAATAAAAATCTCCCCAGAAGATTATTTTCTGCACTTTGTGAACTATAAAAGGATTTTGATTTTTCTTATAAGGCACGGTCATTGCCTAAGCATTATAGAAGTCATTTCACTTTTGCCTGTGGCGTGGGAGCTCCAATGTTGTAGTAAAACACGGTCAGTGTTACACTCAGATACGCGTCGGACACAAAAGCGAAAAGTATTGGATTTTGAACAAATTATTTATTCTCTTCAGTGGTAAAAAAATATGGACGCAATGGGACAATATTTCTTTATATTTTTGTCGGTATGTTGTAATTTTAAAGCTAGTGTAATTAAAATGTTAAGTAGGTCTCTAATAGCCTTTCGTCTTTTACCTACATAGGTTTACTCAATCGTGGTTGAGTTGGATGCAGTGACAGTGAATCCAGCGTTGTGCCCCACGAACAAGATTGCCCCACATCGGCGTCAAGCCAGTTGGGAGCACAGCAGACCTCGAACTCTGGGGCTGATATACGATATACTTGGACCCGGTAGGCCACAAAGGCCACAGTTGGATCCGCTCAATGATTTGCAAGAACAGCCCCAAGAAGATGACCGAGACGACTGCGGTGAAATAGAAGATTATGACGAAACAGATCTAAGCTCCGGTTAGTACCTTTAAAAATGATTCTATTTAGTGATGACTAAATGTTTTCTTACATATTTACATATACAGGGTGTTACGGAAAGGGTATATTAATACAAACGGGTTGAAGAGTGTATCTGGTCTAGAATCTCTGTACAAAATTTCAGCTCAAAAGCAGTAACTTCGAAAACGCTTAATATTTTTTTATTTCGATAGTTTATTAAATTAAAATCATAACAAACGTGTCACTGCACTACGAGGGTCATTATCCATTATCTGTAGTGTGTCTGTGCGCCTAGTACACGCACATCACGCCGCCGCGCGCCAGTGCAGCGCCGTGATGTCGAAATAAAAATATATTAAGCATTTTCAAAATTAATGCTTTTGAGCTGAAATTTTGTACAGAGATTCTAGACCAGATACACTCTTCAACCCGTTTGTATTGATATACCCTTTCCGTAACACCCTGTATAAACCCACGTCTTTTTTCCCAAAAGTTTCTTTATCAAGTCAAAACCATCACCAAAATCATAGAAGCTGCTGTTGCTGCGGTATTTCTGCTGACCATCTCAACTTAATCCTTCAGTCGCCTTTTAATACAACCTAGGTCTGTACCTTTTATTAGGAAATGAATATGATCTATTTAGGAAGACGCAATAAAAGATGTGTTTTATATTTTCAGTTACACCAAACGGTCCCAGAAGAAAAGTGGATACGGGGGATCGACATATTTTCGGTAATAACTACAAGCCACCATATTACCCTGGGCCAAATAGACCACCATCCATGCCGAATCGACCTCAGAGGCCCACACGACCTCCATATAATTTCGAGGGTAACTATGGCCCTAATGGTTATAGGCCACCATCGCATCAATATCCAGCAGGTAAGACTCAAGGCCGCATGTCTTAAGCAATAATCGCAATTTTATGCACATACCTCTCCCTTAATTTCAAACGGACTTATCTCTTAATGGAAATTTCAAAAAAACGTTTTGTATTAAAAAAATAAATCAAATGACTTCCAAAAGAGACACTACAAAGTGAAAAATAACTTTAATTTCGGAAGTCGGTGTCGTTGGGTTCGCATTTTCGTTGTTTGCCATCGACTTCCGAAATTAAAGCTATTTTTAACCGACTTCAAAAAGGAGGAGGTTCTAAATTAGGCTTTTTTTTAATGTTTGTTACCTCATAACTCCGTTATTTATAAGCCGATTAGCAAAATTATAAAATTTTGATTAGATATTAAATTTAAATTAAAAGTGGTGATTATTATAAGGCAGTTCTATTTTACAATAGGTACTTACTTACTTAAGTAATCTTTTTTTGCAGGCCACATTAAACCTGTGAAGGAGGATATTTTAGAACGTCCTCAGGCAGCCTACCGGCCTGGTCTCATTGGTGGACTTCTTGGACACGTCGTGGGTTTCCCTTCTGTAAGGCCCCCTACAGATGACCCGCCACTGAAAGAAACGAACTCCCCATTTCGTTTTCCCGAAAAATATTCAAATAAGAACAGACGCCATATGAACTCTCAACAAACAAATAAGTCTACTAGTATTATTGGATCATTCGTTGATTTGTTATTTAATTAAATAATTTATTACAGCTGTTTGTTATTTGATTTTTTACTTAGCTTACTAATGTTACAATGTTGGAGTTGGACCTTACATCAACAAAAAAAAAAAAATAGGCGCTCCCGCTCAGGTAGTCAGGAGCAAGTCTGTTTTCTGCTTGGTGTTATTTGATAATAGGACGTCTAGTGAGGAATTTTAAATTCCAGTTATAATTAAGTGTCAAAACTGGAGGGAGGACGCGCGGGCTCGCGAAAAATGGAAGGAGTGGAGGGAGGCCTTTGCCCAGGAGTGGGACAGCACAGGCTAGATAATAAAAATAAAATAAGTGTTGACATTATCTCTGTTAATATTTATTTACTACTAACGGCCCGTCCCAGCTTCGCGTAGGTGCATTTTTTTTTCATATTTCCGAAATTTTCTTTCATACAAACCCTTGTTCTGGCAATACCGAACACAAAAAAAAATACCCAATTTGGTGCAGTCGTTCGGAAGAAGGTAACTTCTCTTCTTAGTCTGTGTTCGGAAGTTATGCGCGTACATACATTTCAGCGAATCATTTTTATTTATAAGTAGATTAAACCCAACATAGCCCATGCAATAAGTCGATACCTAAGTTCGACAAGGTGGACCATAACAATTTTAAACATTCCACTGTGTCCCACTTGGTGGCTCATAGCTAATTTCTGGGCTGCCACAATTTAGACTGCCATGGTCACACTACTCTTAAGACGTCTAAGAATTAGGAGAAGACTAAATTATGGTATTTGCTGGCTGCTCAAACTCTTGACCTCTCATTAGTCAGATAAGTACGTTTTAGCCTTCGGGTAACTGCCGTTACTAACACTAACACTAGATGAGTAGGAATGTAACAAGTCTCTATGTAATTTTAACAGCTCAATAAATTAGATATTTTAATATTATGCACTAGGATTTATGGCTAAGGTACGAGCTATTTATTAAGTGATTTCTTTTGACAGTGCAATAGTCACCTTCCATTGTGTTAACACAGCGCGAAATTTATGATGGGAGATAGAAGTTAGTTAAACGACTAGCCAGCAACCTTTACCTATAAGTACAAATATTTACCCATGGTCTTCTCGTGTACCGTGTAGTTGTAGTGTAGAGTAGTAGTAGGCGCCTACATTCGCTGTTCATCTACGTAATTCTCTAATGAGAAGCGCGTGACATACTCTAAAACTGCGGATACAGTCCAACTCCTGTATATATCTAGCTATTTTTTTTTGTTGATTTGTCTCATTAATTCATTAGAGGAATATAGGTACCTATTATGATATCATCACATGGCGTGTGTTTAAAACGATGTTAATCGTTTACAAGTGACACTAAAGCGCACATGTGGATGATAAAAAGTGGGTGTAGTTTTTTAAAATTAAATTCAAAATGAATTTATTTACAATATGGATGACAACAATGCTTTGTGTTATGGCTGAAATGGTGTATGAAGGTATGCGATTTAACCCTAATACTCTTTGAACTTGAATAATTTTAAAACATTTTCGTAAGACTGGGTAGGTACTTAGGTAGGGTAGATTCGTGTTATACCTAAATGTCAGGGAACTGGGAAGGTTGACACTGCGCCGTGTTTTTGGGCTTAAACTCATTTATGATGTGTAAAGAATCCTACTAATATTATAAACGCGAAAGTGTGTGAGGATGGATGGATGGATGTTTGCAAAAACAAATGAACGGATTTGGATGTTTGTCATACATTTAGTTTATAACTAGGATTAATACATAGGATACTTTTTATCACGATATTCCCACGGGATCGAGATTTATGCGGGTGAAACCGCGGGGCGCTATTAGTATAATTCATATATTTTAACTTAGCTTATGTTTAATAAGTCCAATGCAATGCAATGAGAGGCGAGCCAATTAAGCTGAAAATTGAATTGGTTGATGAAATATGCAGAATGAAACCAAAAACAATATTCTTTTAGGTAGGCATGTTTATTCATTAATTTTATTGGCAATTAATGTCGAAAAACATGCTCCCACTCATAGATAGGTTACCTACTTGGAAGTGTCTGGTTGTTACAGAAAACCCTTATATGAAAGCTGTAAAAAATAATAAGCAGTGGTCTAATGTACATGGTTACGTGCAAGTACGTCCAGGAGCACATATGTTTTACTGGTTTTACTTTGCAAATGGAACACAAACTAACGCAAATCTTAAACCTCTCATAATATGGATACAAGGAGGACCAGGGTTTGCCGCAAGTGGTATAGGAAACTTCGCTGAAATGGGGCCTTTTAATATGGATTTCCAGTCCCGCAATCATACTTGGGTAAGATGATGTTTACCTATGTCTATAATATATTCCGCTTGCCAATACCAAAATTTAATTCATCTGAAATATTTAGGTATAACAAATTATCGTACGTAATAGGTACTGTTAGAACAGAAAGCCACAAGCCTCGAAACTTTTACAAAGTTGAGGCATAAGTACGTAGTACCTACTATTAAGTATTCTGTGGCATAAGTATAGTATATAGTTGGTACTCGTATTATGTAGATAATGAAGTCCCAGGAAGACACCAGTAATGTTTGTTACAATATTATAATGATTATAATTTCTGTAAATACACATTAGTTAGAGTCACGAATCGTATTTTGAGCAACATACAAACTGGTACTGACCAAAAAAAACGTAAGAAATTTAGAATTTTGCTGGCTATCTTAGCATCCTCCTTAATTAAACATAATATCATCTTTACAGAAGCCATTCCACATGTTGCTGTAACATGATTCGTGAAGTAATTAGTACTTAGTAGTAGATGTCTCCTTAGATAATGAATTTAGATTTGTTTACACCAAGATCAAGTTCCAGAAAATTATAATATGTGGACCTAAATTGCGCGGTCATTAGTTCGAATAAAATATTCCTTGTTTATGTTGTGATAAACGGCTTCCCGTCAGTTCTCGATTTTACGAGTAAAGAAAAAAAAATTAAAAAACATCACATAATATTTTTTGCAATTCGTATATGTACCCTAATTAGAACTTCATTAGCAACACTCGCTCAGTTCAATAAAACAGGATGATGATTTTTCCAATTGGTCCATGGAGCACCGACGAACATTATCGGGTTCTGTTCCAGACAGAACAAGGAGCTCTTAAAACATAGCATTTCACTGGCTTCTTTTTCTTTGACAGCGGTTTCGTGGAGAAGGGACTAAAGTCTCATCTCAATCAGTATATTTGGTAAAACAGGGTTCCTCTTTGTTTCATACATACATAAACTCACGCCGTCATCCCAAAACGATACCAGTTTGTTTAAATTTCAGGTAAAAGAAAGAAACGTGTTGTTCATAGACCATCCTGTTGGCACTGGATTTAGTTATGTCACAAACAATTCACTATTGGTGAAAACGGATCGAGAAATGGGTATGTTCTTGAGAAGAAACGATATACCTACCTATTTAAATACAAAACAAAATGTTTGTATCATGTTCATGTCCTTAAACGTTTTTATGTTAATTGTTCACAGCTATGGATCTAGCAAGGACAATAAAAGTGTTTTTCAGGAGACACAAAGATTTCCGTAACACACCAACATATTTATTCAGTCAAAGTTATGGCGGCAAACTGTGTCCAAGACTGGCATTTTACTTACACACGGTATGTATTGTGCCTATATGACTACCCCTTACTAATAAACGTTGTATAGCGTCTGTATAGTTACACAACGCTTTGTCTTCTTCTTTCGAAAGTCAAATTACTGACGACTGAAAGAGAGAAATCGGTGTGTCATCATTCATCAATTCATCTGATATAATATGTTTATTAGTAAGGTTAGAAAACTACTTAATTTAAAAAATGGAATGAGTCTAGCTAAAAGGGTTCTAACTCTGAGGAGTGGAAACGTTGACGTCGCACTGACGCGTGTCGTCGCGTAATACGCTGCACAGGCGTCGCCTTGACGCGGCTTTCGCGTCGACTCTGCGCTGTGTAGGTATATGCCGTATATTCTGCGAACATCTATGCTAGACCAGCGCTAAATGTGACTCGCATGTGCCCTTAGGTCCTGAAGGACAAACAAGAAGTGACCGACGATTGACGATCTGACTATTCAATGCCAATCTTATAAGAAACGCCGCTGCTGCGTTACATTAAACTACCCCCGATGTTTGTCTAAGTACTTATTAAAGAATGCTGTTTTCAGGCAATTGAAAAGAAGAGCTTGAAAATAAATTTCAAAGGAATCGGTATTGGCAGTGGTTGGGTAGATCCCAAAGAAAGCGTTTTGGTCCAACCGGAATTTTTGTATCTCACGGTATGAGTTTATCTTGATTTATGCAACTGTGCAAAACTATGTAGAATAACTGATATAAGAATGTTCTATAACCAACATGTTTTATTTCAGGGGGTGATAGATCGGAATTTATATATGTCCTCATCAAAGGTAGCGAGGAAGCTTGCTCGATCTATAGAAACACAAGAATATTTGCAAGCGGATATTTTAGACGAAATTTTGTTTAGGACTCTCAATGGTCAGGGAGAGTTAAATTTTAACAATGTGTATGCTGCCAGTCCTTACCCCGCACTTGAAGAATTAGATATCAAAATGAATCGATATGTAAAGCCTACTTTGGCCGGAGTAAATAAAACGATAAGATGGACTTATTTATCAGCAAGTGCTTACCAAAGTTTAAAACCAAGTTTTCTTGTACCATCTGTTTCATTTTGTAAGTATCTTAAAATTATTAGAAACGATTTGCGTAATCTATATGCTTTAAGACATTTATTTCTCAAAAACAGAATACACAATAATTATTCACTTGGAATGAGAAACAGTGGTTGCATACATATAAACGTTCCTTGGAACGAGTATCGGAACGGTATGTTTAAAGTTAGACATAGGTACAATAATTGTTAGTCATTAACTGCTTTATTTCACTATATACATATAAATTATATTTTTAAATATTAGAATATAAAATATACAAGTCATTAACTTATTATTATGTTAGTAAAATAAACTATGCTAAAAGATATCGAGGTTAGAAGGTATTTTGTTCAAATATTTTTTCTTGATGTAGGTAATCTGCAAAAATATTGAGACTATGAGTCCATATTACGTATAGAAACACAGTTTTTATCAGAGTTCCTATTGAAAGCATGATTAGTTTTTTATTATTTATTAACTTAGGTTTAATTTTGCATTATGTATACGTTTTATTGTAGATATTTGTTGTGAATATGTAAATCGTTTTTATTATTGATATTAAAGTTTATATAAATACTAGTTGACCCGGCGAGCTTCGTACCGCCTCAGTATCATTATCGAAATCAGTTGATTCGTTCCCGGGATATCATCGAAAAAGCTGTTCCATCCAACAAAAAATGTATGAGAAAATGGATTCAAGTTTTTTTTGTGTTTATTTTACCCATGTTTTAATCGTTATTCTGCTGTTCGAGGCGGAGCCAAATTCAACAATTCTAAGGTCATAAAAATCGGTCCAGCCGTTCTTGAGTTATAAATGGTGTAACCAACCCGACTTTGTTGTATGTGTTGTATGTATGTATAGAATATAGATAAATAATCTACCTATAATGTTCCCACTGCTGGGACACAGGCCTCCTCTTCGAAAGGGAGTGGGCTGTAATCTACTACGCGGGACCAGTGCGGGATGGTAGATGTCATATAGCTTCGAATTTTTGGTTCTAGGACATGCCGGTTTCCTCACGATATTTTCCATCACCGTTTTGAGAGCAGTGGTGATGAGATTATTTTACACTAAGTAATCCGCCTACCTGGGTTCGAACTCACGACTTACAAGGCGTAAGTTGAGCCGTTACCACTGGGTCACCACGGCATTCTCTCTAGGAACGTTTAATTATACCTATTTAAGCTTTTTAATATGTTTTATTTATTTTTCATAACAGTAGAAGCCCTCTTGGATAAGACGAAACTGAAGATAGCAATTTACAACGGAAACCTGGACGTAGTCACTCCATTAGGCGGTAAGATTATAATATTGTTACTTTGGTCCTTAGTTACCTACTCTATAATATATTCTCTAAAATAATAAGATGCTGGTGGCTGCTACCCTGCCAGCAATATACTCTCCTATACAATCACCTAGTGGGCTCAAATAATATAAAGTAGTTAACACACAAGTTAAAGTGCCGTCGACACGAAAAGAAGAAGAATACAATAATCTATGTAAATGATCGTAGGCACATCGGGTTGCGTAACGCAGTCAACCTATACGTTATTGGATTAGACATTAGCATAAAGAAATGGAAGTCTTTAATTTAGTCTTAGACACCTTTATATCAAGGTTATATATGTATACCTACATATACACTTATACAGCGTTAAATTAAATAAGCTGGCGAAACTCCATAGACGAGATGGGATATATCCCAAGATGTGATGTGATGTGATAGGGGGATATCTAATTAATTTTTTTATTATACCACCTCCGTTCGTTGGCCCCGTCATTAGCTATACAATACAGCCGGTCTAAACATTGGCTATCATGTATCATTGGCTATCATCTAACTTTCGAGCATGTTCTCTTACTCGCCTCATTTCACCATTTGGTTCCTAAGAAATGTTATCGCGCAGTATCCTGCGCAAAGAACGGACCGGCCATGATTCGTCGCCGGGATTGTAGTTACTTGAAATTATGAGTTTAGAAAATATAGTTTTTTTATGTTTATCGTCATTAAATATCGATACTCATGATTATTCTTATTTCACCACACATTCACATGAGTATTCTTAATAGAGCTTTATTGAACTTAGCATGAAATATTTTATTTGATATTCAAAATATATATTTTTTTGTAGGTAGGTAACGCGGTGTTTTTTTCTCTATTTTGTCTTATAATATTCAGCTCAATTTATGTATGACACGATGTTTAAGTTGAAATAAATATTTTTGTATTGTATTTGTATTGATAAAATTAGTCGCTTTAAAAACTGATTTAATAATGGTCTGACAAAATACCTAGATATTCACATAGGTGTGGTGTATTAATATATTTTATAACTGAAACAAAGAGGTTCACTCTGTATATTTGAATAACGTTACCGTTTCTTTGTATGACAGAGACAAAATATTTTAAAGCTGGATTAAATACAGATCATAATCATTATCTTATATTCTTAGGTGCTTCCAACTGGGTCCACAAGTTGAAATGGCACGGCGCAGCTGACTTTGCCAACGCTGAAAGGCATCTGATACGTGGAAGCAAAAACGGATATTATAAAGAAATGAAGAGATTAAGCTTTTGGTCGGTCTTTGGAGCTGGACATTGGGTAAGTAAAATTTGACATGTGAAATAGATTCTTGTTGAAAAATACCGTAATCAAAATCATTTGTTCAAATTAGGTTAAGAAACAGAACTTTTTGAAAGTCAAAATAACATAAGGCTCCAAAACCCCCGGCATTCACAACTTCCTAGTGCTTTAGGTGGTGCTAATAATATTAAATGGCTTTGATATTTTTCCAAGAAGAACTCAAACAGTATCACTACCTCTGCTAACTTAAATGGCACATAATTTCCTTCCGTACTATATGGTCCTAAAAGCGAATTGACTTAATTGCAAAAAAACCAGGAACCTACGACCGAAATACAAAATAAAGAATTGACATGGTGGTCGCAATACACATACAAAATATGTTTCAATGAATATGATTCTTGAGTACCTACTTCACTATACTTTTCTAGAATCTAAAATTTCTACCATACATTACAGGTGCCAGAAGAAAACCCTGAGGCTATGGCACAAATCATGGATTATCTTATGGCAGAAGACGTAGGGGAGTCATCAGATTAGAAGCTTTTGAACAATCTGTTTTTTGTCTATCGATGGTAAAAACAGGTTCAATGACACAGACGACATCTTGTTATTATTTTATTGTAGTATCATGCTTAAACTGGAGTTAGTACCTAATACAAAGTCAATCGGAAACGTAGCCAAACCAAAAGGGGCGAAAACAAACTTAACTTTGCAATAAAAAAAAAATATAGTGGAGAGTGGAACGATTTGAATGAAATAAAGAATAATTATTTTAGCTCAAGATACGGCCCTATGAAATTTATAAGTAGCTGAAATTATCAATTTTTCGATATTTTTTCCTTATCCGGCACTGTGAGTGTTGCTTTTTGTCTATTTTTAAGCTGTTAGGTAACAAATATGTTTCAGAATATATATAAAGAAATCCTGTACTTACGATTTGTATGAAATAAAAATCAAAATGCATATTTAATTCGGTTATTTTTATGTCCAGATTACGTATTCATAATTATTATACAAACGGTATTATATATGTACAATATTCAATTATTAATATGTGTATTTTAATAACATTAATATAATAACATACGCACTCATAATAACTTAAGCACCACGCTAACAATAATTATCTATGGATAACAATAAATTTTGGCTCTAAACTTATCTTTGAAATCCATTTATTAAGTTGTAAAGGACACATGTCATCCACTTTGTTTGGCGATCAGGGAGAAATATAATTTCTCTGGAAGATAGTGTATGGATAAAAGCATTATTACAACAGAGCCGTAAGTTATTTTTTTGGTTTGCAAATGTACATATATCAAAAAAATAAATATGGTATATGCCTGCTAAGTGTTGAGTAAAAACACTTCAACACAAAATGGGTGATGTCCTTTTAAAAAAGAAAAACTAATTTTGCGGCAGCACATTTGGCTAGAACAATAATTACATGAATGAGTTTTAATTATTTAAGCAGTTAAAAAGCAAACAATCAAATGAAGTGATGAAATAAACGGACGAATAAGGTGCTTTGCACATTAAATTACATTTTTTTTAACAGTTTAACCATAACTAGGCCGATTTATTGTACTTGCATTTTATTTAAAACCAAACGGCATACTTACTTATTTATTTTTAATTCGATGGAGCTCTATTTGAATTAAACATTATAAAACACGAATTGCAATGTATATCAATAACTACAAATAATAATTGTTAAAATATAAAAAAGAACAATAATTAATTTTGGAAATTGTACATATTTGATTATATAATAGATTTAATATCACAAAATAAGAAAGTTTTGTCCTAGAAATAAAACATGGTCCTAAGATTCAGGCTAAGACCAACAACTAATTGTATAGGCTAATATAACACATGACTATAATAATCATCATTCATAGATAAATAACATAGTTACATAGCGTAGCATATTTAGCCTATAATGTTCTGACTGCTGGACACAGGCTTCCACTCGGTGAGAGCGAGTGGACCGTAATCCAGCACACAGGCCCAGCGCGGGTTGGTTAAATGACATAGTTATAATAATGTGTTCTCTTTGTTGTATTCATAGAGCTTGGTTGTTTTTATTGGTTAACCGAGTAACCTATGAAGAGGAACTAGATGTCATATAGTAATAGGTACAGTAAAGTAATATCATTATATTTACCCTTGCTGAAACTGAATGAATAATGGGTTTCATAACAATTGAGATTGCAAAATATCTTAGTTATTTGGCATATACATACGCAGAAAGCCGAAAAACTGAATAGGATTTTATAAGACAATGGAGTATACAGGGTCAAATTAAATTCGCTAGGGAATTTCCGCGGACCGGTATCTATATCGATCTAAACAAGATAAAACAAAAGAAAACAGATTTTCTCAACTATACTTCAAATAGCAACATTTATTACCAAACGGTCGTTGAATCCCAAAAAAACATATCATATCTTTTTTATTTTTATTTTATAGTGTTTAGATACCTATCGATACCCGTGACATCCGCAGTTTTGTTAGCTAATTTAATTTGACACTGTATTTTGATATTATGTTTTGTGGTTTTTAAACTCCTATGAGTTATTTGTAAAAGTTAATTGTGTGAGCTAGCATGTTTTACTACTATAATTTGACCGCATGCATTTTTATTGGACTGTATTTTGTACAAAATTTAGCATTAGGCTCCTCAGTAAATTATTTTTCTACATGATTTAATAGATGCAAACATTTGTAAAATTTAAATAATTAGCTATTTGATTTAACGATAACAATTATTAATGTAGTGAAGTTTTGTGTCAGCCTTTAAAACCTGTTGTGGTCACCGAAAAATCTTTAAAAACTTTTATGGTTGACTAACATTTTCGATGCTAAGTAAATTGTATCAAACGTTTTATAAACTACGAGCACTTTTAAGATTACTTTTGAACTGACTAATTTTATTTTATGATTCAAAAGTGTCGCACGCAAAAATCATAAATATTGAGCTACAAAATTATTTACTATATTTATTTTACTAGCTTCGGAATGCTCAACTTACAATCACTTATAGAGGGAGCTGAATAAAAGTAGAGCGTTGTAGAACTCTTAATTCCAACCATATTATATCAAACATTGCCTTGTTGCCAGGTCTAATAAAGTCGGTAACAAATTCAATGTTATACATACCGAAGCTGACCAGTAGCATCTTCAATGTTACACCTTTTGGTTTTCAGTGCGCTATTTTGGTCAATTTGAATAATTCAAAGCTATTCTATAATTGTATACTAGCTACGTTAGTCTCACTTCAGCGTAGCAGGCGTCGCATACTCGCACAGGCTTTGTGTTGCCAGCTAACGCGACTGCCTTGTCACTGCATGCCGCGCAGAATATATGGCCACACCGACGGCAGTGGTGCTGTAAAAGATAGCAAATACAATTTATAATCTTACAAAGAACAAAGCAAGATATCGTTTTTAATTTAATTTTCACGCACTAATTTTAGGCCCCCTCGTGTCGCTCGTGTGACATTAAATGATGACATTATTTTAGAAAAATTCTCATTAAAAAATAATAACAATGATAGTCGACAAAAAAAAAAACTCGTATATTTCTTTTTTTATATAATAATTATTAACTTATTATTTTCGAAGTGAATTTTTTTTTGTTTCTTTATTAATTGCCGAATTATATTCAGTTTGTACCATATACATACAGATAGCGCCATCCACGAAGACACACCCCACTCTTCTACCTCATCGCTTACAGTGCAAGTGTGCAACATTCCGCTAGTGTTTTAGTTTTGTCGATACACAGTAATTACTTTAGTGGGTAATTAATGTGTATCAAAACACTAGCGGAATTAACTAGCGATAACCACTAGCGATTAGTAAGAAGAGTGGGGCGCGTCTTCGTCGATGGCACTATCTATAAAAAGTTATCGGCGTATCTATCTGTATTTAGATTTTTATAACTTACTTTTCTCCTAGCTATTGAGAATTCTTTGGCACACGCGGTACAGGCCGTGGCGTCTTTATCATGTGTCCACGTGGGCGTCTCTTCAACCGTCTGCGCTTGCGCCGCCTCTCTCTCCAAAAGTTCTGCTAGTTGAAGTTTGTTCTCGCTCAGTGTGGCACCTACTTCTTCTAAAGTTTTCTGCGCTTCAACATACTGTGTTTTTAAGACGTGCTGCTCTTCCTGTAGCGAGAGGTATTTCTGTAAGGTGATAATTAAAACTTTAAAATGATATATTTTAATTAATTAAACTTGATTGTTTCAATATTTCTAAGTTTTCGGTAAGGAACTGAATGAATTTATTTAAATAAACTAGCAATTAAAAAATAATATAATATCCAAACCTAACTGAAACTATTAACAAACAACATGTCGCATTTATTTAAAGAAAAATAAAGGTTACAGAATATGTTATAGGTACGTATGCGAAACGTTTTCTTAGAATTTAAAACTATGGTAAGTAATATGATTTTCTAAACTTATAATTTCAAGACACATTCTCGCCTCTCGAGGTTTGAGAGTCTCGCCGTGTAATCGCGGCTTTATGCATTTCACAACATGAACAAACATCAATACATGACACAATACATTGCACAATTTAACATCACGCTAATGCCCGGTTTCTAGGGAATTAAAACTGTTGACATCATAACAGATTAAAACTATCGGTACTATGAGTCAATATTTTAATAGGTATCGGCTTCTGCTCTTGACTTTGTCCGCGCTATTTATTACTTCGTTTTGGCTTAGCGGTCTTTCTGACTTGTTTTGTTTTTGCTCAGCCCCTAAGGGTCGTAGCGTGATTTTGAAAAGACTGGATATAACCTATGACCTTCCTCAAGAATTCGGCTATCAAATGCAAAAATAATTTAACAAATCCAGTAGGTAGTTCCAGAGATTAGTGCGTTCAAAAAAACAAACTGTTTAGCTTTATTATATTAAAATAGAAGTATTGATTATGTTTTGTTTACCTGGCCTATTGATTTCAGAGATTCCACTTCTTGTGTCAACATTGATATCTTATCTCGATCCCGCATCATGGATTCCTATAATACACTGATTATTAATAAACTATCTACTACTACTATTACTAACAACGAAAACGAATTGAGTAGGTATTATAGCGCACATCATGTGACTTTTATGTCATTGAGTTAAGGTTTAAGAGCCTATACTACCTCAAATGGCTTAGCGTGATCCTCCGTTATGTCGAAAATACTGCACCATTAATTTTGAAATAAATATATGGTAAAGTTGAGGATTAATGCGAAGTCTTATGTTAGACGAAAACACGATTCCATAAAATTTTCTCGATAGAAAATAAACCCAAAGTTACCTCTAACCCGAACAATAAACCGCTGGTATTAAAAAAATACTTCAAATTAGATCATGAAACTTTGCATACTAACTGAACTTACTTTAAAGCAGGTCTTACCTATGTTATTTACTTTTTTTATAATTACCATTATTTTCACTGTAAAAAGCAAATACCTAAACTATTGGCGCTGCCTGCCGCCCAGCACCGCACTCTGTCTCGCTCTCACTCAGTCAGCGAGCAGTATTGTATGAGCGAGATAAAGAGTGAATTTTAGCTGAGGTAGTATAGGCTCTTAACTTGCAATGATTGACGCGCGCTAGCGAAATGTACCTAACATTTTTATTGGCTTAGGTAATACTTACAGAGTAACTAATATCTACGTCATTCGGTAGAGGATTTGCGGTTTAAAATAATATGAATCAAAGAAGATTTTGTATGTAGATACATAAGGTTAGTCATCTCGTAATAATACCTACTATTATGTCACATCTTGCTACTAGCGTAAATTATAGAAGTTAAGTAGCAAATATGCGTAAAATAAATTACATTAGTAGACAGTGCAACTGATTTATGATTTTGCGGTAAGTAAGTATCTACTTACTTATAGAGTACCTCTTCAAGAGTTTTTTTTTCAACTCTAGGTACTTAAAAGAATCTATAAAATATCTACTTTTGCAAATCCAATTGATTTCTTATTGAAAAAAATGAAATTTGTAAATTTCTCAAGTGTCGTTTACAGTCCGGCCGTCGAGAGAATGTGTTCCTGACACCTGTCAGTACGACAATTCTAGTAGCAAATAAATATCAAACTCGCAAAACACGTTTGTATGACACTGACAGGTGTCAAGAATGCATTCTCTCGACGGCAGCACTGTAGTAATTTAGGAGTTGTTCCATCAAAAATTGACAGGTACTTAATTACTTACTTGTAAAGACACCCTCCACTCCCGTTCTATTCTTAGGTCCCCCTCTGCAGCTACAGCTCTCGTCTCCGCTGCGGCCGCCTTCTGCCCCAGTGACCGGGCACTGTCTTCTAAACTCTTCCTAGCTAACTTATCTTCTTGTAACCTATTCAGTGTGCAAATATCTTTAACACAAGTTCATTTGTTCGTACAGCCAGCAACAAAAGTTAGTTTACAGTAGGCAAAGCTTCAGAAGGGATTTATGAATGAAAACTTTCTTCACTTTTTTCTTGTAACGAATTATTGATGAATAGTATTTAGTATCTTGATATATTTAACCTTTTAACCGCTTACGTCGGATTAATCCGACAAATATTTTTGTGTCCATTCCGTCAGAGTCGTATATACAGTATGTTAACTAACAGAGGGCGTTCCCGTTAACCCGCAATAGTATAGCATCCATACATGCTAAAAAAAATATTACCATTCGAAAACAAAATGTTTTTATTTTTTTTAATATTAAAATATTCACTAAAAATGTTAAATTGATACGTAAAAGAAACACACTGTACACGCGTACTTGAAGGACGGCAACGTCGCAATTTCTTTATGAATGACGGGCTGCGTGTGCGGCGATCTAATTGATGTACCTGGAACCGCCCGCTACCCCCGAAATCCCCGAATGTCCACCTAATTTTAGTCGGAACTAATCTCACGCGCTGACCGGACGCGCATTATTTTCGCATTGCAACAACTTGCGTCATTCTTGTGTGGAAAATGCCACGTTATCAGTTCAGTGCTCAGGAGTATGTGACCATGGTGCTCATTTATGCTGAGTGTAATTATGATGGTGCACGTGCTCTGAGGATGTATGTTGAGAGGTACCCCAATGCACATCAACCGCGGAATTCTCGTGTTATTGTGAGTGCCCTGGTGCGTATTCGTAACAATGAACCGGTAGTGCCGCGTCGTTCTGGTGGCCCCCGACCCGTGATCTCTGTGCGGCAGGAAGAGTACGTGCTAAGGTATTTTGAGGAAGAGCCCGGTTCAAGCATTAGAAGAGCCGGCCGCCTGTTAAACATGAGTCACGTCGCAGTCTTTAAAATTTTAAACAATGCAACAATGTGTAGACAGAGGAGGTCAGCATATTGAGCAGTTCAAAATCTAGGTAAGTTTTTAACGTTATTTACGAGTAAATGTATCATAATACCTAAAACATTGAAATAAAAAATAACACTAAACGACTGTGCCACAAAATTAATAAGTTTAGAAGGCCCACTCTTTCCTAAAACTGCTTTTATACTCAGGGATGGAACGGGGTACCCGTTCAACGAACGTGTTACTACTGTGACGTTACACGATTGCTATGAATAAACGCAAGTACTTAGGTATTACGAAGGCAACTGCAAAAAGTAAAAGTTTTTAAATTTCTGTTATTGAAGAAAACATTCACTTGCTAACGTGTAATACCGTCATTGATCATTTAAACCCTAGCCTAAACTGTGGTTTAAATAAATGAAACTTTCTCCAAACTTAACCGCACACTATTTATTAGCGGTACATTATTTTTTAGGTAAAATTAATTTTTCATAATTAACACTGTAAGCCTGTCGTACCACCGGTCTGAGTGGCTAGGTAAAACAAATTCGCGTATTTGTTCCGTGAGTGGACCTTCTGTACTCTTGTTATTCGTGAGTATCTGTGAGACGCTCGGCATCGTGTGCGCATTGCGACGTTGCCGGTTTGGGCAATGCACTATCCGCTAGGTACTATTCAGCGCTACTGTTTTGATTTTAAACAGGAGGTTTCGAATTTATTGTCAATTAATAATTTTTTTGAATTCGGATTATTTTATGCTTATTTTTCTATGCTGATATTTTTATTTTAATCTATTAATGATATAGATTAACGAGTTTAAGGGAACGCCCTCTGTTATTTAACATACTGTATACGACCAAATAACAGAGCTCGTTTAATCTGTATTATTATTACATCATCACAGCTCGTTTCATCGGTATTTATTTTTCGTTTTTTTTTTTTTTGGTCGGGCTCTGGGGGCACGACAACTGATATAAAGTCCGGCGGTTAAAAGGTTAACCGCTTGGTTCTTTAAGAGCTCAACTGTCACTAATGAGTAGGTTCTGTAAACAAACTTATAAGCTTGTCTAAAAGACGAAGGAATATCAATTGCCGTACCCTCAGCGTCCAGCCCATAAATGGACAAATAAATAGGTACCCATGTTTATGGCACGACTCTATTCGTTAAATAAAAACAAAAACGAACATAGGTATACGACAAGCGGCACGGACACGAAAACATTTGTCGTATTTTGTCGAATGGAGCGATCAATAGGTTACCTACATAAATTCATATTTTCTAGTACTATGGATTGAATATTTGAAATTAGAAAATAATCAGCTACTTTTTGACGTTGACTGTACAGTACCTTCGGTGGGAACTTCACAGTGTTGGTGAGGCTACGTCTAAAGCTTCTGTGGTAGTGTGTATTAGATTTACTTTAGCTTTACTAGTTATATTCGGCTTTTTAGACGTTCTACGTGTTTTTCTTACTTTTAATAGGATTAAAATGTGAGCTCATTGCTTAACTAACATAATTGACTTTTTAATCATCATAAATTCTGTGGAGTTATCTTTTCGCCTAAAATCTGACTAATTGACTGTAGGCTCTAAATGAATGTAAGTTTCAATCATAAGTCAACTCATATGCTATGCAAAGAAAAAATAAGTTTTGATAAGACTCCATCCCATAAAGTGATGGTAGACAATAATGTCACAAACAATTGTCATGACTTTAGTAATATATTGTTTTTGAGAAACAAACGAACGCTTAGTATGTTAGTATTTATCACAATCAAGGTATTGTTTAATCACACAAAGCATGCAAACGTAGGACTGAGATTGATAATGGCAAACCTACACAATAAACATAAAATTAAAACAAGCAAGTCCATTGGAATTCAAGTTCAATAAAATACAGAATGCGACTGAATATGCTTTATTATAAATAAGGCTTTTACATAACTACCGCCTCGTAATTACAAAACTATTAAAAAGAAAATATCTAAAATGGTTTTTATTACATTTGCTGCTAGATATTAACGAGCACAATATTTGTATACAATCATAGAATTCAAGTTTCCAAGCATATGTAACTACCCAAATGAAATGAGATCAAATACCCTTTTGAAGTAATAATCAAAAATCTCTATACAATGTAACTTTGACAATCACTGGAAAAGTATACAAAATACCAATCTCTTTATTAGCACTACCAAATCCGCACGCTCTCTATACTACTAATACAGGTACTTTTTATTAGTTACGTTACATAATTATCAAACGGTAACAATAAACTGTTTTAATCAAAGTAAATAACAAATATATAACACAGTGAAATATACTTAACAGTACCTAATAATTAAGATTTTATTTTGTGGGAAATAACTTAATAACACCTTAAATTAACATTAATGGAAAAAAAACAACCTAACATAAAATTAAAGTGGATTAACAAAATGGTACAATTGAATATTTAATTGAATCACAGCAAGTAAGCAAAAGCAACAGTAGCATTACGTTTAACAATATGATCATTATCATCGGATCACTTAAATAATTTATCAAAATACTGATTTTTGCATTCACTAAGTTCATTGTGAGGGTTTGCCAATATCGAGCGAATGGAAAGAGTTGCCGCTAGTTGACACACGCAAGCTGTGCATTGCTCACACCTAAGTGCGTTGAGTACTGATATGTCAAGCGCTTAGTTTACATTCAACAGCGTAATATATTATCCAGGCACTCTTTCGATCCTGACGGGTGATCGCAGGTCGTAACCCGCCTGATGCGATGTCATAGTAAAAATTAGTAAAACCTACTTCTCATCGAGTTGATGTATGGTGCTGCCCATTGATTCAGTCTTTGCTTCCAATTTGGCTATTAGCTCTGTTTTATGTTTCAAGGAACTTTCACATTCCTAAAACAAGGCCAATACAGTTTAGCTGAATAAAATGACAACTCATTTGAGCGGAAGTAAGATTATTTCTGTTAGTTTAAAGCGGATAAGTACAGGACAGATGTTATTGTTAAAAGTTTGAACCAATACATATAATTTATTCTGAGGTTAATACAGTGGTTTTATGAATATTTTAAAACTATGTAAATGCATTATATTATAACTTGTAACCATTATATTATCCTCAACATCATCAATATCACCATAATATTAGTATGTGTTAGTAGGTAATACATTCATAATTTTCTAGGAAACAGGAAACACCACCTGAATATGATAAAATGGAAAAATTTTATTCACAGTATTGAGTTAGTGCCGAAGACTACTCCGGTATTTGACTGACTGTTTTGTCTCTCATATTACACTTTCGGAACGGTGGTATTTCCTGGAGATTCAGTTTTTTATGAGGCGGGCCTTCATCCTTAGACTTTGTACCCTTTTGCGCGTGACTTTGTGCTTTCAATTTTTCTAACTTTTCTCCTAGATTATTTTCATTAGTTGTAGGAGACCTGAGAGCTTTGACTAAATCATTATCAGTTCCTAAGAAGTGGTTATATTTCTCAAGGTTGTGAAGTATTTTGCCAATTTGTTCGGCTTTCCCCTGGAGCCTCGACACCATTTCGCCCTTCTGCGTCAGTTCCATCTCGCATTCCTTCCGTACGACAACCGCGGCATTGTGAATACAGCATGGTATTAGTATAGGTTATATATATAATATTAGCAGGTCAGTGAGTAATAAAAATAATGGAACGAGACAAAGAACAACTAAAGAAAAACAAGATACGAATACATACATAACAAGTTACGACACAAAAAATGCGATACAAAGGTTAAAGACACAGAGGCATATTAATCGTTAATCAAGTTGGTGGGATAATGAGAATGCATGGGCGGGAATCCCGCACTGTTAGATGGCACCCACGCGACGAGCGACCTTCGTGGGCATCGTCTGAGGACATCGACTGTACCGTGTACAAAGGTAACTAAACTGGTATGAAACAGTGCGCGATGTGCTAAAACCGGAGTAATTTAGACACATTTGCAAGTTGAAAGTAAGAGTTAGTGTCACAGTTAGGTATCTACTTGTTAATCATCAACAGACCATGAAGAACAAATGAAGAAACGTTAGCAACGATTGACGCAAGCGCGTGATTGGTCAACCACTAGTGATAGAGTTTTAAGGGTACAAAATCCTCAAAGATTATTTAAATAAAACAACATGCTTATTAAACTACGAGTAAATAACTCACCTGTAATTTTTTGTACATCTCTAGGTTAATTAGCTTTATATCGTCAAGTTGCCTTCTCAGCGATATAATTGTGTCTTGTTTATCGTGTATATCTTTCTCTAGCAATTTCATAGCGACCTCCATTTCTGCTTTGAGTGAAATCTGAAGTATAAGTGTTAGAGTATTATTAGAAATTTCTTATTAGATTTGTCGTTCAGTGCATGGATAAAACATTTCTGTAAGCTATGATTTATAGACTTCGCTAGCCATTAGGCAGACAGGTAATTGCCTAATGGAATAAAGTTATTGTGACCCGACAGCGGCCACAGGCCATTATGTATCGAGATCGACCTTGATTTCATTTCGAGGAGACGTTCATAAAATAACATTGTTCACGAAGTATTACGACAGGTAATATTTACTATACCTGTAAATCTAATTCCCGCTGCAGTTCCAAATACTTCTTCCGTTCTTCCTCCAAATTCTTGCTGGCCTCGCTATCATTTTTGGATTTATCAGAGGCGATGCTTTTGACGCTACGTTTCTCCTGGAAATTAAAGTGACACATTTCTTCAGACTAGTAGCTGGAGTGTTAATTTATTGGTGCTATTTTTAAAATCGCGCGCGTTGTTGTATCTATTTCTATTTGGTTAAACTGCGAAATCGAAATCCCTCTTATTACAAAACAAGGTTTTTTACATCAGGTTTAAACCACCGAATCTATTATTGTATTAAGAACCTAACTATTGTAGTAGGTAATTCAGGTTTTTCTTATACAAAAATGACAGATTATTTCGGTATTAAGTAGTCATCATTATAGTAAGTTAAGTGCCTAAATCGAAATAACTAGAACTAAAGTTAGATTTCGTTTTGTAATAAGACGAAATAGGTTTTACTTTTTTTGGTACCGGAAGAAAGTGTTTTAGTAGGGAGTCTTTGTTATGAAGACAAGACGACGTACGTATCTCGTCCGTATTGGAACAAATCATTGTAGTATTTTCGCAATAAGTGAAGTAATAGGTACACCTAAGATTATACTGTCTTATCGTCGGCCATTTAATCGCTGATATCATTAAAATAAGGGTAAGAGTATGAGCATATTTTTAATCAGTAAATAGATATATTCAGACTTGTTTTAAAAAATACGAAAGAAATATAAGAAAACACAAAAATATTGACGCGCAGTAGAACTAATGAGACACAAAAAAAGTTACTAAGTGGGTAACTATGTATCGTATCATATCATACAAGTAAGTACGGTATTTCAAATAAGGAAAACACCAAAGAAATTTCAATGAAGGAGGAAAACTTGTTCCATTGTATGCCCCTGAATTTAATTAGGTACTTCGTTTTAATTTGGACGTAAACTAAAATTTAGCAGTAGGTATAGCGATAATTTGTGTATATTAATTGAAAAGAAAGAAAAAAAAGTAAGTAAATAAATAGTTGATCTTACCTCTTCATCAGACTGCAGCTCTGTCACCTTCATCCTCGTATCTTTGGTTATATCTTGCCCTGCACAAAAAAATCACACGTGCTTAAACAATACAAATAAACACAGACTGCAGCGTGATATATTTACACTGGTACATAAATAACTCACAGGATTTGGTCCAAAAAGTTTGTTTAGTGTGACTTTTTGCTGTAGAATTGCCCATTAATGCTGAGTTATAGCGCATAACGGTTGAAAACCGTGGTTAAATAATAAATGGCGGTAAAATAATGACGCGGGCGTCAGGTCCGGCCCAGGGACGAATGCTTACTAAGCTATACAATAGAGACTTGACTCATCACTGTAAGCAAGGTGTCTTATCTGCTGGATTTTCTATTATTGTTATTCGCGTGGTGTTTTAGATAGTAAATACCGATGACCATGAGTAGTTTCCCTTTCCGGCGACTACTGTTATGTGATTGAGGTTAATGGCAGTGAATATTTGGGATATTTTGACAAAAAAAAAAAAAGAAATTTGTGCATGTTTTTTTATACCGGTGGCAGAGACATCGAAGCGCAAACTCTAACCTTGAATTCAGCACTTGATTCTACAGGGTGAAATTAAATTCATACATATCCTTTTAAGGGGTCATTGTACTCATCGTTATGAACAACTTTTACTATGGGACTAAGCCTAAACTCGCGAATAAAAATCAGCTGTTACTTGCATTTATGTTCACATAACTCGTCACAATGTATGGAAGAGCTGATTTTTTTTTTGCAATTTCAGTCTTGGTCCCATAGTAAAAGTTGTTCATGAATAATGATGATTACAATGACCCCTTAAAAGGATGCCCATGAATTCAATTTCACCCTGTAGATTCCCTAGCGTAGAAATTTTTGGGGGATCAGAATCATGTACTGAATCCATTGTAACAGGTTGCGCGTCAATGTTCCTACCACCCTAGAAATGCACTTTCAGACATGGGACATGCTTCTGATTTAGGTTTAAATTTTCATTCATGTAACAAAATCCAAGTTTGACGTAAACATACAGTTTAATGTAAATGTTATGTTTAGTGTCAAGTACCTACTGTACTTACCAAGCGCGTGTTTCAGCTGATTGTTTTCCTCGACTAATTGAATCATCGTGTTTTTGGAAATCGCCAAGTCCTCCTTCATGAGGGCATTGGTCGTTGTCAAGCTTTCGACCTTGGCTTGGAGGTTCGCTACTGTTGCACTAAAACAAAAGGAATTTGCATAACAACACACATTTTTAATTTATTAAAGCGTCTGAACAATATTTTATAGAAGGCATATTGTCCTCGAGGATCAGATCATAATCAATTATTCTGGGAGTTTATTGCTAAATGCTTTCTCGCCTAGTGGAAAGCGATGGATGTACGATGGAACGAGGAGCATGCGCAGAAGATGCCTGTTCACTGTTGCTTTGAAGGCTGACGGCAAATAAGTACATGGAAGCGAACATAGATGCTGACAGTGTTCCACATTTTGGCCGTGCGCATAATAAATGTGGGAGAGAGAAATCATCTGATTTCTGAAATACTAATCACAAAAATTAGCTAAGAGACTATCTAACTCATGTCAAATGATTTGACTGACTTTTTTATTCAAGTCAGCAAATCGCAGCAGTTAACATGAGTTTGGCTGTCTGGTTAACTGATATTTGTGTTGAATAGCCTTGTAGAGGATTGGGTGTAAGTGATGCCGTGGTACCGTCAAATGCAGCCCACATAGAATTGCGGTTATACCTATCAGACAGTCTATGGAAGTAGGTATAGCTACCTAACAATCACCTCGTAGTACCTATTGCGAGTCCAATCGTCATGGGTCTATGAACTGGGTTAAATATAATGTTCGCTCATGACCTTATTATTTGTGAGTTAACCTTCAACAATACTATTTTGTTTACAAAGGTATAGGTACTCGTAAGAACTGGGATGTTGAATGAAATTTTTAATTCCTAGAGGCGTCACACTCGAAACAACGTTGACGTTGGCTATCATAAAATTAACATTAAAATGTCTAAAAAGAAAGTAAACTAACACAGACAGGTATTTCAAACGAGTTTGTAAAATATAAACGAACCATAAAACACCCATTAACATTGCATTGCATTGGCGTTGTCGTTCCGAATAGGAACAATGAAGTAAAAATTATAGTTTAGCGAAGCGCAAGTCAGTTGATTAATGATCTAATTTACTAATGAGACCTATGGGAAAGCACTAAATAGAAAATAATTTGTTAAAAGAAGAAATTAACTTGCCTAGAATAACGTGAGAATTTGAGAACAATAGATAATAGATTCGAAACTCACTTGAGATGTCTGTTCAGCTCCTCGATGTAATTCTTCTGGTCTAGCATTGTGTTGATGTGGCGTTGTTTCGGCTCTGAATCACCGTTACCATTTCCATTGCCGGCTAGGTCATTGGACGAGTTACTGCCGCGTAAGTAAAGCGAGAAATCTATTACGCCTTGTTGACTGTCCAAATCTTCCTCCTGTGTGTTTCAAAATTAATTTTAAAATTTAATGAATATATACGAAATGTGAAAGAACTTTTATGTGTCACTTAATACTTCTCCAGTATCAATTTCACTGCCTTGATTTTACGACAACGTAATAAAAATTATAGGTACTGGTGTCAAAAAGAAACAAGTGGGTTCATTGGCAAATAATTACCTTCACACACAAATTACAATCCACAACATTCAAGCCGACCAGAAGACCAGTTATAATGACGGCTTCTTCATTTAGCATCAGAGCATGAGGTTCGAAATATTCCTCCAACGTATCTTCACGGTGTTCTAAGATAATACGAAGATAGTCAGCAAGTCTTTTCTGCATCAAAGCCAGCCTCAACCAGGCTCGAGCACGACCCATAGCCGTCCTGTAAAAATTGTAAAAAAAATAGAAACTCATCCACATACGAATGCGATTTTGTTATTTTTATCGACGACGAAAAAATTTTAAGTACCTACTCTTCTTTGAGTACTTAGTTATTTTTTTTACTTAAAAATGTGCATTAAGTATACTTAATAAAATAATATCAGTAAATAATATCCAAATGAGTTTTTATAAGTACTTGAGTAACGAAATTAACACATTATTAGTAATGTGCGAAAATTATTATAATGAAACATTAAAGAATGATGGGCATTTGTGTATGGAGCCTGGCCTGCCAGATGAACAATAGAGTTCTAATGTATCTCAACTTTTTGCTTATAGCCGGCAATTACTGTAACAAAACATGTTATCTCCAAGGCACGCCTCCGTGGCTTGCCATTTTTATACCAAGACCCCTCGGTCTTGGTATGAAAAATGACAAATGGTCGCCCATCCAGGGACCAAGCGCGGCAAGCGCAGCTTAACCTGATCGATCAAACCGTGCGGCTGTTATTACTTACCTAGGCATAAGCCCCCTCAATGTTATAAGTCAATAACAAACATTATTAAGAACTGCAGTGAACATAAGCGTTATAAACTAATACGTTTACATGGTACTTGTAGGTCTGATATCTCTTTAACCAGATATTTCACAGCCCTCTGCTAATAATAAAAATGGATGCTTATGATATACTTGAACTTTCATTTGATGTATATGTGGTTTTTATTGGACATACCGGCCAAAACGCCCATCATTATTTGTACATGAATAGTGGAGTGGCGTTATATCTAGTTCTGGATCAAATGATAGGTTTAGTAGTACTAGTATTTGTGACTTACTTGACAGTGGGAAGATCCCTGACGCTAGCCGTGATATCAGCGGCTTCGGGCGAATATTTCTCCACCATTTGCAAGATGTCCCACAGTTCTTTTTTGGGTCCAAGCAATCCCTGAAAATGCTTATCATATAAATGACGGGTTTGCCCAATGTTATTGCCGGTCTATTTCATTGATGTTGTTTTTGATGACTTAAAAGGAAACTTTTAACACAGTAATAGTAATGACGTCTTTGTGACCTATTTGACAATAAATATATTATTACATACCATTTAATATTCGTTCATTAAAGTTATAAGTAAGTATCAGTTCAAGTAATTACCTTCTTCGGCTTGAGTCCATGACGCATAACATGCTCGAGTACAATGAAGAAGTGATGCAATGGCAAGTGATCACTGTCGAGCATTCTACCATACCGGAGCGATTGTTCGATCAGCTCCTTCACAATCAATTTCGAGATGTTCACAAGATTGCTGCGTTCGATCACAACAGGATCCCGTGCTACAACAGATGACAATAAATTGATTTTATTGTCATTACTATTTACACTTACTGCATTTGTTCGGCGCATTAATTTACCCATCAAAGTATTCATTGGATCGTCAGGCGAAGTGATGGTGCCTTGCACAGGTGGACGATGGAACGAATCCTGCATTTCCATATCGTGCAGTTCTTTCAGGCAGAGCCACTCGCCATCGACGGAAACGCGGAAATTGCACAGGTAGATAGTGTCCTGTGCGCCGGCCATATCACCGTCCGGGTTGCCGTCACCCTGATGTTGAATGGCCGATGGAATGCCTAATTCGGGCAAGGGATCCACCCCATGAACGGCAGCAAGCGAACGCATAATAAAGCAGCAAATAAACTATCAAGCGAAACAATCAA
Source organism: Amphipoea oculea (assembly GCA_945859645.1). Classification (NCBI taxonomy): domain Eukaryota; kingdom Metazoa; phylum Arthropoda; class Insecta; order Lepidoptera; family Noctuidae; genus Amphipoea; species Amphipoea oculea. Next base: position 10,885,350 of record OX243872.1, read on the forward strand.
CAGTGTCGCGTAAATTTTGATCACCCCTTTATAATCATTTCACCCGATGCGCCACTTTGAAGGTCAAGTTAGTATGTGTTTGTCAAATCACTTGTTTAATCGCGATACCGAGTAATTAAGGTCCGTATTCAAAGGTGAATTGGTAACTTTTCTTTATAATAATAACTTTTAGCACGAGTAATTTTCACGAACTACGCTGTGAGCGGAATGGTTTCTCCACTACCTACGTCCAAAATATTGATTTCCCGGCAAGCGCTACGTACTACCTACAACAGCGGGAAAATCAATACTCGGCGCGTATGCTGCCATCTGTCTGAAAATCGTAGAAACTTGTAGGAACACAACTCACAGTCGACAGAAACTGCTATGTATAAGAAAAGTAATGAAAAAATTTCACTTAAATAAAGGGGAAGATGATTGTATGTAGCGACATTTCAATTAACAATTATTTTTTGAAGGAATGGTATTTTAAAATAATCGCTCTAGTGCCAGCACATTTGGGCGACCAGCATGTTACGAGTATTAACTTTTTTCAAGTAAGTTGTATAATATACAACGTGTCCCAAAATTCAACGATAAGCGGGCACCAGAGGGTGGACCTGATCATGAATACACGAGAAAAAATAATGAAAAAAAAAGTCTCAATTTTTTTGGTAATTACAAAGTGGACTGAAAGTAAAAAAAATGAAAATTTTAAGGAAAAAAAAATATTTTGATTGATTTTTGTGTAAAAACTACAGGCATTCAGGGATTTTGAAGGGTTTTGGTGGATAGCAGTACTACTTAGAATGCCGATACAAAAAAAACAGAAATATTTCAAAGTGTAGTTAAAAATATCTTAAGGGGTGGGTCAATTTTCGAAGGATTTCAATGTATTTTTTGTAATTTCCAAAAACAATTACATTTTTTTTTTCTCGCGTAGTCATGAGCAGGTCCACCCTCTGGTGGCGCTTATCGTTGAATTTTAGGACACGTATACATATAATACCAATATATATGAAAAAAAAATGAAATAAAGGAGTTGCATAATGTAGGTATTTTTAATGCTCGAAGAAACCTGCGTCGCCCTGATCTGGGTTACCATTTCTGAATTATTACATTTAAAAATGTTGTTGTAGATTTTTGTTGTAGATAATCCTAGGTAGAGAACTTACATAATATTTAAATAAATAAATATTTAAGTAGGTATAAATTTTGTATAAATAAGTAGTTTCTTTATTATACAGGATTAAATTAAATAAGCTAGCGAAACTTTGCAGATGTGGGGGGTGTCAATATCCAAATATGATGAAACGAAAAAAAGATGAAGTATGTACTTATGTTTTTTTAAAAAAATCAGGTTTGTAATAAAATCTCCTAAGTTAGGTAAGCGACAATAAGTGGCTTCATTCCATTATCAAGTTGCGGCGTATTATTTTAAAGTTCTTCTTCTTAGCGTGTCGATGGCAATCTAAATGTACTCGGCCCAGAATTCGGCCACTTGTTTGGCGCCATCACTAGCGTCCATCAGTTCCTGTAACGTGCAGCTGGCAGGACACGCAGGGCATTTTGAAGTTAATAAATAACAATGTTATAAGTGGAGGAAATGAGGAAAAATTATATGTATTATTATTTTAAGATAAAATTGTGTTTTTATTTTATTAAAAAGATAATGTTTTTATTTTTTTATCAATTTATTTTATGAAATATTGTAAAATTCAGTTATCCCCGATAATAATGCTTGCAACACCGTTGAAATATTGAGGGCTGAATTTGATAACAACAATAGAACATTCTACTAATGAAAAAAAAAATAATTATTGCAAATTGTACAGGAATATCACCAACTAAACACAGTCAAAAATAAAACACTATGTACTAATATTCTGTTTTTATTCTTATTTTTTTCTACTAATATTATAAATGCAAAAGTAACTCTGACTGTCTGTTACATTTTCACGCCTCAATGGGCAAACAGATTTGGATGTGGTATTCATGGTTTTAGGCTAGGAATAGAATAGAATTACTAACATAGGGTAAGGAATATTGTTACTAACTAACACAAATGAGTCATTGTTACAGTAGCCATTAGTACAGTAGCCCACCGGTAACGGGAACAGGGTCCAAGCTATATATTATTATTATGTCCTTTATTTATCAAATTACATTTTTAAATATTTCTTAAAATATAAAAAATAAGTAAGTATAAAAAAACATTTAAAAATATAAAAAAATATATTAACTTTATTATTATGTTCTTCATTTATCTATTTACATATCTAATTATTTTATTATTATTATTATAAGGGCAGAGCATGAGTTGAGTTAGGACATAGGAAACATTTATCCTGGTACTTTGATAATGTGAGATAATTTTCGACCTTCAAAGGTAATGCTAGTATACCATAAAAAATGCCAATTTAAGTGTTGTTTAAAACAATTTTTTTAATGAAAATGCAATGAATACTTATTAATTTAATTACCTCGGCATGGCTTGTGCGATACTTACCATTATTAATCTGGAGTTTTGATAAAACTATAATGTTTAAAACGTCATGCCCACACTTGTCACATTCCTATTTATATAAGACATGAGACACAGACCATACAAAAATGTCTTTGTCCAGTAACAGATGTTAATTTGCATTTTTTTAAATATGTATTCAATGTATCCATAATAATATTTTATTGATACAAAGTAACTATCTATCACCTTTTCATGCCGAAGTCACTAAATAGATTGTTTTAAAATAAATGTGGAAATGTATGTGTTTTTTTACAGACTAGCAAGTATGATATTATAAAAGGTCTTTATTTTTATCAAATTAGTTTAATTGGGATAGTAGTATCACTACTAAACTTATAGTTTGCATAACACTTTGTTGAGTGATCATATATTTTAAAATATTATTAGTAGGTAGGAGCAAAAGATTGGAATAGCAACAGGTTGTAAAAGGTATTTGTCTGGTTAAGTAAAACAGTTTATTAAGCACTTTAATATCTATGGATCTATTACTTGCACTTACTTGAAACTATTTGGAGGTCAGCAGGATTTCAGTGGGAAGGTAGTGTATTAGTTATTGATTGATTGATGACCATTATTGATAACAAATTCAAGATTTTTTCAGATTAATCTATTTAGAATATAAATTTCTCCATAGCAATTGCAGCAACAAATTGGTCACAGAAACATGATATTATGCTACAAAGGAAGATGCCAGAAGCTTTCAAACAGTTTACAACTGTTTAGTGTAAAAATACCGCTATCTTTGTTAGTATGTAGAAACATAGTGCCAGTAACGTTATCAATAGCGGTCACGCGATATCCACAACAACATATAAACACAGGATCTCGCATATGAAATTATACCTATTGCTTTGTAACTAGGAATTTGTAAACTTAAATTTATTTCGCCATAAAGATTGGTGATTAGGTATATAGAAATAATTATGCCAAGTACTTACATTTCGAACTGTAGAAGTAGGAATTGTATGGCCTGGATAACAGAAGTTCCGGCCATTTATCCTCTCTCGATGACGAAACGGACGGAGATCTTTCAAAAAACGTAGATTTGACTGAAGACGTTGAAGTTGCTGGTGAAACCTCAACATCTCGGTCCTTTGAGGAAGCCATAATTTAGATTTTAGACACAATTTATCACTTCCCACATTTCGGGCAAAATACAACAAAAAGTAAACGCGTCAATGTTATGTCACCTGTCATGTTATTAAATTGTCAAAATTGACATTTTGTCAATGTCAAGCACTAAAGTAAGTACATGGACTTATAGGTAATAATAAGGGTGCATTCTGAGTTAGGACTGTGATCGATATTATCGATTTGAGCGTGCTTAAACCCGTACCGAATTAGATTATCGATTATATCGATTACATTCTTAACTCTGAACGCGGCATAAGTCCATAAGTAAGTGTACATAATTATTATTCTAGCCAGGACTCGCCGACGAGTTCAAAGTCTCACTCACATCCACAGTTCCACACAAAGATGTTGACATCGCTAGCAATCTAACGATTGTCAAAATCTGTGTGGACGTGAGGATTTGAAATCGCCAGCAAGTTGCCATTTAAGTCCCTGTAGATTAAAGCACTTGAAAGAGTCCTCACTAACCATGGAATTAGTAAGTGCGCTTGTCAGAACCCTTGCTAAATTAGTCCACAGAAAAAAAAAGTTGAGTTACCCGCGAAATTCGAATCTTACGTTGTTTCAAGTTGATACCTACTCAAGTTGTATGTAAGTAAATCAATATGATTTGCAACCGTGAACATATCTATTAACAGAATTATAATAATTAAAACAGCCAAGGGGAGGCGCCCAGTTACAATAATAAATATTTGTTTGGCATTTGTGTTGACATTCTTCAGAAACAAAATCTGTGATTTTTTCTAAGAATATTTGGCTAATTTCTTGTCAATTTTGCTTGCACGATTGAGGATTGTGGGTTGTGGGACTATAGTTTAGTCTACGTGGCGCCATACCCAACAGTTGTTATCCAGTCCTTTGTTGCTAGATGTCTGGCTTAGTGATGCCTTTGTCGTCTGATAGGTGTCGCTATACGACTGATCGTGTGGACTGGACTGTCTGTAATTTTTAAACTTTTAATCTATTCGGCTATATAACAAGCAGTTGCTTTTGTAGATAAGTGCGCCGGTGCGTGGTTTGATCATTTTTTGTCGTGGGTTAGACAGGCTTCTGCCGTCTGCAGGCTGTAATTTGCTATTGTTGTCTGGATATTTTTTGGGCTTAGGTTTTGCTTTTTAGGTAGGTAACAACTCATTTATTTTTTCCAATTTGCCTGGTAGTTGATTTTAAGTAAGGATCCAAAAGGAACTTTGCTACACCAGGAGCTCGAACCCAAGGTTAAATCTCAGCATTCGCGCTTGCGACCACTTATACCACACAGGGGCGTCGTGCTTTGGTTTAGGTACAGACGCCAGCACATCAAGCTACTACAATCTGTCTTTCTTTAATAGATTTTCAACTTTATTGCTAAAGTGTTAGGTTCAAAGTTGATTTGGAAAGATAGTTTCGGGTAGTTTGATGTGCTGGACTGCTGGCGTCTGTACATCAAAATAACCTTCCGTACGTACCAAATTCGCTACTACTCTCGGTCTTTCTGTCTATTAGAACACCCCTAACTCGAGAACCGCTATCCATTAATTTTCTCTAGTGGGTGAAAAGGTTGTGGATGGTGATGATGATGTTTCAATTCGTTTTTATTAGTTCACAAGTAGAAAGATGATAAGGATATTTTGTAATGTGGGATCACTGACCTCTATTATACAACTTGTTTAATAGAGGTCAGTGTGTGAGATAGATAGATACCATAAGGCATGGCCAGTCAAAACTAAACTGTTTTGTAATTTTTTATGAATTTGGTTTTCACCTCATTTTTACTAACTTTTCTTATTACCTACCTACTTTTCGTCCAATGTCAGATAAATGTCTTGTCATCATTGTTACGAAGTTGCGAACTTGCGAAATAAATATACATGATAAAACCGTAAGATATTGCATGAAAAATGAATTTTCAAACCTCTACATTTATGCATCCTCTAAGGGTTATGATGATAAATCCACTGATACCAGCGTCACAGCTAACCATCACTAAAATATTATCTGGAGTAGTTTTTGGACAAACTCAATTTATTGACTTGATATTATTAGTTTATGCGAATGAAACGAATCAAGCGCAAGAGTTAGCACAAGAGTACACTGCTTGTGCTTTCCCACATCTCAACACAATCAGAATTACGTCGGATATACCATGGTAGGTATCCGCGAGGTAATTGCGTAACACAATAACAGTAGCAATGGCTTTCATTTTGACAGTTCAACAACATTCATTGCGTTTTACGTTGTTGAGCAAACACATTTTTCGAACATTTGAAGCAATGATTAGCAAAATTATCCTTCAAAATGATTCAGATTGAGATTGATAGTGTGTTATGCAGCTGTTAGGATGCTGGTAAGCCTTTATAGGCTCTTTAAAAAAAATCCGCAATGTTCTATAAAAATTCAATTATTTTTTCAGTTTAACAGACGCTGACGTATTTTGCTTCATGACAAATTTTGCAAATCCAAATTGTTTTGATTTTGACAACATGGATTCTAATGAACAGTTCGATAATTTGTACTTAATTATAAAAGTTGCTACCAATTTTGCTAAAACGAAGGAATCAAGAGATACTAGTCCAATGAAACAATCAAAAGAACTTAAAGAACCCGCGAAGAAACCTCGGAACGGAATAATTGTTGGTGATGGTTTGCTGGTCATTGACATTCTGATGATAATAGCAAAAAAAATACCTCCTGAAATAATGTTTTTCGCTACGCCTCTGAGGTCTATTGCAAAAAGTACATTGAGTGACTTCCTCAAGGTTGTTATCTTTTTTACTTATTTCTTCATGTTTAGGTACCTATCTCTAATTCTTCTGATAGGTACATACTCGTATTAGGTTATCTTACTTCATCATTAATTCATTATTATAGAGGACAATCCATTACAAAACAAAGTTTTTTAACCGACTTCTAAAAAAGAGGAGGTTCTCAATTCGGATGTTTATACTTATATAGTATCTATATATTTTTTTAGATCAGGGTTAAACCACCGAGCCAGTTATTGAATAAGGAGTCTCACTTTTTTGCAGTTCTTTATACAAAAATGACAGCTTAGTTCGGTGCTTACTTTGCCTAAATCAAAATAAAATGGCCCAAAGGTTTAGGCTAGAACTAAAGTTAGATTTTGTTTTGTAATGCGACGGTCTATTAGAAATAAACCCTCGAAACTTTTTACCTATTTAGCTAATGTTACTGCTTTAAACTAATTCTGTAAGGTTCATTCTTGCAATGGTATGGGTTGATGGCAGTTGATGGTGAAATAAAATATCTATTTAAGGTGAAAAGTTCGGACCTCAATATTGCTTATGTTTGGGCTGCAAACGATATCGTGTTTTATACGGAAATGGGAGTGCCCTATTTAAAGGACGATGTTATAGTAAACACTGACAAAAAGTGTGATTGGAATGCCATTTCCAAGGAAATGTTGGAAAAACTTAACATGGAGCACATTAATTTCAATGCATCTTGGATGAAGAAGAATTTCATTAAGAAGGTATCATTACATCTTGTATAGTTCAGTTACCTACCTATGATGTGTATATTTTTAGGGCTCCGTACCTCAAAAGGAATAAACAGAACCCTTAGGTATAGGATCACTCGTGTGTCTGTCCGTCTGTCACAGCCAATTTGCTCCGAATCTACTGGACTGATTAAGTTGAAATTTGGTACATCTATTATCTATCTATATATGTATATAAAAATGAAACCCGTTTTCCGTTGTCACGACATAACATGAAAACGGCTGGACCGATTTCGATGAAATTTGGTATAGAGATAGTTTGAGTCCCGGGAAAGGACATAGGATAGTTTTTATCCCGATATTCCCACGGGATCGACATTTACGCGGGTGAAACCGCGGGGCGCAGCTAGTTTATGTATAAATATCTGTGACCCAAACACGAACGTGTAACGTAAATAAATGTACTTTGAATATGGTAACTTTTGGGGGGCAAACTAAAAAATTAAAAACAAAAGTTTTGCCAACTGTATTGTGTGATATATCAAATAAAAGGACTTGTTGTGAGGGTCTCAAAAATATTGTATGTATAATTTTCAAATAAACAATTTTAAAGTTATTTAATAAAATATGAAAATTTGCCATTCCCCTTATCTCCGAAACTAATGAACCTAAAATTTAAAAAAAAATAAAAACAAATTAGTTCTTTGCTTACAGATTACAGGAAAATCTTTAAGAAGTCTATGGTCTTAAAATAACATGGTAAATCTTTCAATATAGAGCGTACAAACTTACAATTTACAGTTGGAATTTATGGGAAAACATGTTTTTTTTAAATACCTAACTATTTAGTTAGGTATTCCCCCAATTCAGGTAGACCAGGTGACCAGGTGGGCCAGGTAGGCCCACAATCGCAGTAGACAATTTTGTCTACTGCGATTGTGGGCCAATACTATAAGGAGTTCAGCTAGTCCCGTCATTTCTTTCTGGGTCGGGAAAACTGGAAAGAGGGAAGGGAGACCTTGCCCTGCAGTGGGACAACACAGGCTTAAAATAATAAAATAGTAACTAAATTGTATTGTTTGAAGCAGCCTAGAGTATGAAGATCTTCCTCATAACACAATCCATTTTCAGATGGCGTACCTAATTCATATCAAAATGATTAAGGTAGATCGTTGTACCTGAAGGGACCGTCTTTCCTTCCTTTACTCTACATGGGGTGGTTAAATGCTTAATTGTTGCTAATAGTTTACACTATTACACGTAAGTATAGGTATGTACTTACTGAAGGAATACGGTGAACTACAAGTCATCCTGTATTGCATCATATAAGCCACTATGATGGGAGACCTTTGCCCTAGAGAGGTGCGAACGCATTCTGGTAAAAAATTACTGAAGGTATAGTGTAGTCCGTAGTGGGATTAATGTTTTAGCATGCACAGTATTGATTTTACCTGCCGCAAGAATAAGTTCGTATTTCATAGTATTTCTCGAAAAAAACAAAAAAAAAAAACAAGTTTCTAAAATATTCCATAGAGATTTCACTAAAATAATAGTCACTTATAAACATCATAATCTTTTTAGTCAATGGTTGTTGATTGCATTGTATAAGTGGGAATGAGAATCCCAATAGTTCTACGATTTCGTTATACCTAATATCGTAGTACTAGTGAGAAAAAAAATTCCCATTAGTTCTACCGTTGAACTGTTCATACTAGTGGGGACAAAAACGTTTTTTATCACCCGTCGCGGGTCGCGTCGGTTACATAATTATATTGGGAGTGCCATGCACCCATTATTATAAATTATTTTTCGTAGTTTTACTACACCATTGTTTAGCGGTGCACATAATACCTACACCTTTCTAATTTTCGTCGACGTAGTGCGAGTAGTCTCCGAGTAAAACGGCTGTGTCATATCCGGCAGACAGTCATGACGAAATTGTAAGGGTTCCGTTTTTGCCATTTGGCTAAGGAACCCTAAAAATAGGCTCCAGACAATAGGTCAGCTTGCGAGTCAGATCAGCACCCTAACTCCGTAACACACTATCAATATCAATCTGAATCTTCTTGAAGGATATTGCTAACCCATTGCTTCATATGTTCGAAAAATGTGTCTGCTTAACAAGATACACAACGGAATGAATGTTGTCGAACTGTCAAAATTAAACCCATTGCTAGATACTGATAGTGTGTTACGCAACTACTCTGCTTTGGCAGTTGTGTCACTGGGACTTCCACTGGTTTCATATCCCGGACTAGTCCGGAGTCTTCAAATCAAACTCCATGTGTCGTATTTAACTGCCACGTACTCTGGGACTCTTTTTCTTTGCGCCTGCTAGTATTGAAACAATAACTAAGCATTTATTTTTCCTCGTTATCAAGATGGTACAAGCTTCATCGACGAACCCGTACGGCTGCATTTTCAAGTCGGCGGAAATGGTCAAAACTTTGCATGGCATTTGGAGGTCGCGACGCGTTGATTATGCAACATATTCGAAAATTAGCTTGGGTGTCATAAGCGATGGTTCCTTGGGAACTATTAAAGGTAATATAAAATGTTATTAGATTATTTACAGTTAAACCAAAAAAGGTATGCGCTTATAGAATCTTTGTGTTTCCGAATTAGTACGAACGTCGCAACACAGGTAAAGCTTCTAAGTTTTGTACTGCCGAGCTTTATAGTACCTACTGCACCTATCATTGCGATAAAGTTTTCTCTCTGTCGGGTTAAATGCAATTACAAATTGTTTTTTTGGAATTGCATCTAGAGTTGTTGATATTGTAATCATCGTAATACAAATAGGCAAGTATCTCCATGGTTGTAATAGCGCTATATTTATTAGAACGCATCGCGCGTATTTCCGAAGATAGGCGATAATTCCCGAAGCGCATAACTTTCTTGAGATATCTGTATTTTGTATTAGACTTTTCAACACACTTGCTCGTAAAACGGCTCTTAATGCACAGCTTTTAGATCCATAATGCAGTGTATTACAAACGCGTGCTTTTTCTTTACGTTACGGTACTTGTGCTTTATTTCCACAGATAACTATTTAATTTACTAGTCGGAGCTCGGAGAAGTGCGTTTTTTTTTAATCTCTTCAAAGAGACTTCATGCCAAAAAGAATCCGCGAGCCATATTTTACTTTTATTTAAATAGTCTGAATTGTCCTTGGTCCCAAGATGAACTAAAATGTATTTACCTTAAGATGAATGCGCAGTTGTAGCCCACGAAATTAAATTTTTCTAACGTTTTTTGCAATTTTCAGGTCAGTGTCAGGTTGTATCTTGATCAACATATAATTCGCGACTATAACAGATACGTATTTACAGAATTATAATCATTAGAATCATTAAATACATCTTTCTAAGTTAGATTTGTTCCATAAGAACAAATCTCTTATGGAAAAGTTCTTAGGGAACAAATCTAACTTAAATATATTTATTAATGATTCTAATAACTATAATTCTTTAAATACATATCTATTATATAAATATACATTTTGATCAAGATACAACCTGATACTGACCTGCGAATTGTAAAAAACTAAAAAAAAAAAGACGGGTTGCACTCCGGGAGTGCCGGCAGAAGTGAAAACATGAATATTAACGTTGAAATAAATCAATTATGAATTGAATTAATATAACTAATTTTTTTCCACTATTTCTGCGTCACTTTTTTTATAAATCGATGCACTTTGTTCAATTTCCATATTTGAAACACTTTATATTCACGAATTTTACGAATACACAGCAGTGTAGCTACACAGACGGTCGAGCCATCAGCTGTCCATCCATCCATCCACATCCACGTCCACCATCACCGTCACCGTTACCGTCACCGTCACCGTCACCGTCACCGTCACCGTCACCGTCACCGTCACCGTCACCGTCACCGTCACCGTCACCGTCACCGTCACCGTCACCGTCACCGTCACCGTCACCGTCACCGTCACCGTCACCGTCACCGTCACCGTCACCGTCACCGTCACCGTCACCGTCACCGTCACCGTCACCGTCACCGTCACCGTCACCGTCACCGTCACCGTCACCGTCACCGTCACCGTCACCGTCACCGTCACCGTCACCGTCACCGTCACCGTCACCGTCACCGTCACCGTCACCGTCACCGTCACCGTCACCGTCACCGTCACCGTCACCGTCACCGTCACCGTCACCGTCACCGTCACCGTCACCGTCACCGTCACCGTCACCGTCACCGTCACCGTCACCGTCACCGTCACCGTCACCGTCCGTCCGTCCATCCATCTATCCATCCACCCATCCATTATCGTGTCTCACTTGGTTCACTTCGGTTGGCGCCGCCGCCGCCGTAGAAAGAGGGGTGGGGGGGGGGGGGAAATCTCTACTGACGGTCACGTGTCCTGACGCGAGTTTACATTTTTTCCCCAGTACAAAAAGTGTTCAACGCCGCTAAAGAAGTTTTCACTTCAAAAAATTTTGGCGGTCTACCACTGCGCATTCACCTAAGGGTGCAGCGAGGCATGTGCCGCAAATGAATTTTTTAGTATGGTTGCCTCAGGCTGAGGCATCTAACATACAAAAAAAAGCACTTGCGGCGCATGGCTCGCTCTGTCTGGATGCACCTTATAATTTTCCGTCGTCCCTCCCGTAACCAAGCGGAAAAGACCACTGGCGTTCTATTATTGCGGATTCTCACTGAATTAATGTATATCTATGCAAATAGTATGTACTTTCTAATTCCATACTAAGTAAACTACAATTTGACATACGACAACACTACGATCAGTCTTAACATTATTTTGTGTTTATAAAATTTTTTTTCTATAGGCTGTATATCGGTTTTGTCTTTGCCTTTAAGTAAATAAACGCGCGCCGCGCTAGCAATGCGCGCGCAGGTGTAGGAATGACCATTACTTACTCTATGGGTAAACCCGCGCGGAATGACAAACCAAGCCTGCCATTATCCATACAAGTTAATATTTAACAATACAAGTCTGTTTTTTTCCTCACAAGTGTGTTGAAAAACGTCGTATGATACGCGTGTGCATTGATAATTATTAATTAAACTCTCGGCTACCTTATCGCGAATAATACCGCCTCGAGTTTAATGATCAACACATGTATCATAATGTACTATTATGGCTTTTAAGGGGACTACATGACCTAAAGCGCGGTCACTGTCGGACTGCATAGAAAAGAAAGAGAAGCACGATAACACAACGCTGGTAATTTATTGCAAAATATGAAGCAATTATCTATTTACAAAAAGTCTATTGTTTGGACTAAAAAATTAGAACACTAGTGCTTTAGTATGTTGCTTGTAGAATAAGACAAAAAGTCAGAATGATTGTGTTTAGTATGGTTTTTATTGTAAAAAGAAAGTTTTTATCTTCTTGATTTTTTTCTATGGAATCATTAGTTGTATTATGTTTTCAACACACTATCTACCTAGCATATATCCTGAAGAATATCATATATTTTTCTGATTTTGTTTACTGAAGTCGATTATATACTTTTAGTGCTTCTAAAACTTGCGTTTTTTGCGTTTAGGTCCTGTAATCCCCTTAATTGTTTCTGTAATTACGGCATTCAACCGGTAAAACCCAGAGTAGAGAAACGAGGTGACGTGGAACCGGAACATAGAACGTCCAGCGCAAAGGGCGGATCCACCGACCAAGCGGGTGATCTATGCACGACCAAATACAGAAAAAACAACACATACTTACTAGTATTACTTCAATAAACGGTTAATAAGCTACTACTGCGCTTTGGTCAATCACAGTAGTACCTATGGTTTATGATTGATTTTTCAATAGTCAGATACTTACCTACTTTTGTCCCAGGATTAAATATTGCAATTTGACAGATTTTGTTTACCTAGAAAATAACTATGTCCGACTGTCATATTTATTCTTCAGATAAAAATTAACTACCTATTGAATAACCAGCCCTAAATGAGTAGCTAAAGCAAATTATCATTAGTGAAGGATTAATCGTAGGCACCTATTAGTACCTACATGACATACTTTTACCAATATTAGACTATTCGTTTGATCTGGTGGTCGCAAACACGACTGCTGAGTTTGGGGTCCTGAGTTCGATTCTCGGGTCGGGCAGTGTTAGTGGGTTTTTACTTTAGGCATTTCTTAGTAATAGCCCAGAGTTTGGAAGTCGGCGGTGTTATACCCCCGTACCTACCTCGGCACGTTAAGCCGTCGATCCTGCGCCTGTATACTCTCTCCGGTCGAGTCGGATTGCTATCCCATCGGACTATGAGAGTGAATGAGGGAAAGGAGAGTGCACCTATGTCTGCGCATACACAATGTTCACTATCATAATAATATCTCCCGCGCCGAAGCCTGGCCTGGCCTCTGCTGAGATTGGTCACCATGGCCGAAGTTCGTTCTGGAGGACTATTATTAGATAATATTAGACAGAAACGAGTTTTAGAAGGTTACATTAAAAATCTTAACTAATAAGTAGCTAAGTATTACTTAGATTTTTAATAATTTTTTGTTGATGTTGCAGGCCTACCCTATGTTTTACCTTTGATCATAACTGAACATTCATGGAGTATTGACCAAATTTATGAAGAAACTAGTCATTTGAGACAGGAAATCAAGAGAATTAACGCCGCTGTACGTGAGCACCATCAAAAGGTAGGGTTAAAAAATGCTTTATTTGTTTAGCTTTGTGGGCTAAGACCACCACAATGGAGGTCCCTGAAAACATCCAACGGGAACGCGGCAGACCTTGGCGTGGATGGCGAGACGGGCTTGAAACCTATAGGCGGGATTGGTTCATGTTCGCGGTTGAGTGAAAAACGGAACAAGAGGCCTTTGCCTTGCAATGGAACAACGTATATTAAGATGATTTATTTCTTTATTTAGAATGTGTTCATTTTTATAATGGGCAGTGTATACATGCCAGCACATCAAGCTACTACAATCTGTCAAATTTCTTTAATATATTTTCAACTTTATCGCTACAGTATAAGGTTCAAAGTTGATTGGGAAAATTTGACAGTTTCGGGTAGCTTGATGTGCTGGCGTCTGTACCTAATCTTTGCGATTGGAAGTAAGTACGTAGGTACTGACATTCTACCTGTAACGCAAGTAACTCCGGGGTCTTACTTGCGTTCCTGTGCGGAACCAGCGAAACCGGTGACTGTTAGTTTTAGCATCAAAGTAGTATGATCAAATGTAAGGAATTCTATCTCTTTCATCTGCCGCGATAACGAAGCAATGTCATTAAGTCGCGTCAAATGGACGAGCATTTCGGTACGGTGCATGCGGCGGCGGCGCGCGGCGTCTCAAAGTATGGTGAAGGGCGGGCGTTTTGAGGGACTGTCTTTTGTAATTTTGACGTTCGTAAAGTGCTGATTCTCAGCCTAGTTTGAATAAATGACTTTTTCTGGTTTTATGGTTATTGGTTTCTGCGCCTGCGCAAGTGGAGATAGTCAAGGAAAAAATAGGTATCAATGCTAACGGGGAATTGAAGCAAAGGACCTTAGCGGATGTTGTACAGCAACGAGGTATTTGTAACGTACATAAATAAAAATGACGAAGAATGGCTGGAAGTTAGAAAAAAAAAATGAAACAAAAAACCGTTTTATTGATCATAAAGGTGTAGCATAGAATGTGTTTGATATGAAGTTCAAAGCGTCATATTCGTAGTCCCATTGTTTATCAATAACGTAGACAAAGGTGTCTCAGAGAGCGATATGTCGAGCTATAAATACCAACTTTTAGTAAAATTCAGGTGTCCGTATAGTGGGAAGAGGTTGTTTAAAAGGACTACAATGCCTATAAAGTTTATTGTTTCGAACCATAAGTTACCAGTCTTCATGGACGACAACCTGTGGCCTGAAAGTGTTAATTTCAGGAAGTTTATTCATTTCAGAGGTAAATCTACTGACACATTACGAATACCTACAACCCAGCCAGCATAATGGAGCAAAGTCTAGTTAAATTCGTAAGCTTCAACTGCAAATCTATTCATAGATCTATTGATGGTGTGAGATCATTTTGCCAATCGGCCGATATCATTGCACTCATTTGCGGGCAAGTCAGCTGTGGATACGTCGCCCGAATACTAGATACGAAGGCGGCCGTATGGTAGACTGGCGCTGATCTGGTTTAAGGAGTTTGTTGACATCGGTGTCCGTCATTGAGTGTAACAGTGTGCGTCTAGTGGCGGCTAAGTTTGTGGTGGCGGAGCGAGCGTTTAATAAAAAGTTTTTCCGTTACATGCCTACGGATTCAGTGAACCTAACCTATTGAGTTTAAGGAATATTTACGCGAAGTAAATGCTAGTATTGAGAACGAAAACGTTGAAAGTGTATCTATTTGTGTTGGGAGATTTTAATTCACATCCAGGTGAGCGTTTTGGCATTAGTTTTTGTAATGAGCAAAAACGGATATGTGCAGATATAGTGAGACTCGGACTTAATCTTGATACATATACATACATACGGTGACGCTCATGATAACTATCGTAGGTAGGTGGCTTGCCCACTGGGTTTTATATACCTTGGTCATTGGGTTACAGAGGATGGCACTGATAACTGTGTTAAGCAGAGAGAGCGGAGGGTATTGGCGGTACGATGCGGTACATACTGGCCCGCAGATTTGAAAAGTGCGATAGTAATGTCAAGATAACACTGTTTAGGGCATATTGCCAGGCTTTTTATACTTACTTGCAGTCTGTGGAACAGATACACGCAAAAACGTTTAATGCCCTGCGTGTGCAATACGACATTACTTTTGGGACACTGCTGTCGCTGCCACGTTGTAGTGCCAGTGTGTAGCGCGTCAGGGATGTTTGCAGCAGCACGTAAAGATGACTTTTGTGCAATCCTCATCATTACTCTCTCGTGACTCGTGAGGATTGTTGCTAGCAAGACTAAAGGCCACCTGATGAGGCACCTGTACGCAGTGCTTGTATTGTTGCCACGTGTCACCAGACGATGGCTTAATAGGAATAGTATTCCTTAAGTTGTATTGTATTATTTCCTTTATTTCTATATTTACATATAAATTATATTTTTAAATATTAGGATATGAAAATATAAAAACATTTAAAAATATAAAAAATAGTAGCCCACCGGTATCGGGAACAGGGTCCAAGCTACCAGCGGTCAGGGCTCCAGAGAGAGGAACCTCCTAATAATGCGGGCCGTGTCCAGAAGTGCAGCCAGTATTACCTATTATTATCATTGTTCCGAATTTGTTTCTATCTAAGTTAATTATACTAACGTAGCTTAAGTAATTCTAACAATATTATAAGTAATGGTCTGAATCAAAGATGTATAAATAAATAAGGGACATTTCATTAAAATTCCTATTGAAAATAAAAATAAAAAATATTTATTAATTAAATAAAAATATGTGATATTATTATTTTTCTCTTGAAATTTTTCGGGACCCTAGGGGTCCCGAACCTTTGGAAGGCTTACGAGGAGCCGAAGCCAACTCGTAGAGGCCCGTTAGACTTTTCTAATGCAATGAAGCACTAACCGACGATTATCTCTGTTCGCACTATGCAAGTGCACCTAAGGACAACCCCCGGTTGATGTAGGACTGTTGTAGGATATGGAATATTGGATTATGGGTTTGGGTGGTTAAGTGAACTGGTTATCTAGAACTATGGAAATACTATGGCCCCTGCCTGACCAATGTGTTATATAAAATACACAGATAAAATAGCAGGGGGTGACTTGCACACTTAATAATAATGGGCCCCCGGAAACAGTCGCTAGCACATAGTGTCGTAGCGACAAGGGGGCAGTGTCCTGAGGTGCTTATGAGGAGTGGAGAGATATTCCACGGCTATCAGGACAATCCCGGAAGTACGGTCAAGATCCCTACCAGCATCTTACTAAAATACTTCCTTCTCGCTAGCACATTTGCTCTTACGAATCTCCACTCAAGCCAGCCAATAAAGGCAAGAATGAGGTGGAAGATCAGCTCCTCGTCAGTGTTCACTCCAGCCGGCCAATAAAGGCAAGTCAGAGATGAGGAACATGATGTCTCCCGGGAGATAGAGTCCGTGGGGTCGCTACTGCTCAACGTCTCGCCAAATGCTGCCCTGTGGGTTTATGTATTTATCTTGGTCTGGCTCCGCACCCTAGACTTTTCGGGAAAGTAAACTTTACAGACCTAGAGTTCGGAGCGCGCAAACTCTACCACGACGTCAACGTAGAGATATGGCGGTGGGGATATTAGTATTATTTTTATATATTAAAAAAAAAATGAACTCACGGTGCCCATAATTATGTTACCGTGCGTACCTCGGTGAATTAAGCAAAGCAGTAACAAATTGATTTCGTAATTTTAATTGTTTCAGCTGGTTCCTTATTGCAAAAAGTTTCTGTGGGATAACGTTATTGAAAAGGCCTTTATTCCCGTATCTAAAGACAGCGAGACTGGGAGCTCATATTCTTCTTTGGATGTTACTCCAAGCACAGCTAGTGCTGCAGATGTCTAAAGGACAAAGGTATGGTCTGTCCAAAAGTATCTGATAAAAATATATACAAATGGATCGGAAAACGCCTACCTGTACCCTCTATCTGTAGGTACCTGTGGATGCCAATTTGTAGCGCCACTTACAAATGAGTGATTTGACTATTTACACCTTAAAGAGGTTTTTCATTTATTATCATCTGCCTAGCCTTTTCCCAACTATGTTGGGGTCGGCGTCCAGTCTAACCGGATGCAGCTGAATACCAGTATTTTACATGAAGCGACTCTCTATTTGACCTCCACAACCCAGTTACTAGGTAATCTTCTGACGACTCGTAACGACTGTTAAAGATCCACGAATGACAGCAGGTACCAAGAGCTTAACGTGCTTTCCGAGGCACGGAGTGGTCTAATGTAAAGATGGTAACCCATCCACGGAGCAAACGTGGCAAGCGTAGCTTAACCTGATCGATCGACCCGTGTGGCTGTTATTACTTAGCCACAAGCCCCTCATTAAATAATTAATTTATTTCCCCTTTCATTTAATAATTAATTGAAGTTAATTTTAAAACCTCAATTTTCGTCGATGATTTTTCAATTACAATTTAATAATGTTAATCAAACAATAATTGTAGGAAAAAATGGTAAGAAAGAAAGGTGACACCATCTTAATACAGAATATGAATGTATTAATGTTTCCCTTTAAGCGAGTGATTGCGTAAGAGGGTTTGTTTACACTTCCATCACTTACTTTTGGAACAGACATTACGTTGATTATTAATGTTTGGTTTCGCGTCTGCTTACCTGTTCTTTATTGAATATTTGTCATTAAAATATTTAAAAGGTACTTCTTTGGTTTGAATTATGATTGTTTTTTAATTTTATGATTTTTTGGCGCTAATATAGAGCTCTTTGTGAAACCTCGTCCGTGGAAGTAGGTTCGCCATACCTGTTTCTGTCGCAGTTGTCATTAGGTACTTCGATTGTAGTACCTATGTAATATTGGTTTTATAATACACGAGAAGGTGACGACCGACACTTGGTTAATTTGGTTACTTAGACAGACAGGGTTCAGTCACCAAAACAGCTCTATAATGTCACCCTGGCTTTCTATATGTGGGAAAAAACTTTGCAAGAAAACATATCAGTTTCATGAAGGTGATGATTTTTCGAGATTATAGACGTTCTTAGCTTGCGTATTGGCAAACATAGCATTGGAAGGCCTCCCACAAGGTGGACCGGCCTTGACCTTGTAAAGGCTGCAGGATGCAGCTGGATTCGAGAAGCACAGAACCGGTCGAACTGGTGGTGCTTAGGGGGGGGGGCCTATATCCAGTAATGTGTAGTGGACGTCTATCGGCTGAAATGTTGATGATAGTGATGGCTTGCCGAACTCGTCTTGGGACAGTTATTTTGTGCTTATTTATTTATTTATCACATGGAAAACCAACAGCTTTACATAAATACAATAAATACACTGGAATAAGAAACATGAAGCCAAGTATAAGTTTTCACGGCTAGCTATACAATAATACAGTAAGAGATCTTATACACAACAAATTATCAATAACATAAGCGCACCAATCATCAAAACGGTATCGCCAAACATGAGGGATAACATAGTAAGTCGCAGTTATGATATTTATACTTACCTAATTAGGTATTTAAGCTGACCCGTAGAAGATGGCGGGACAAGTAGAGAAACCAAGAGACCAATGGTCCACCAGTGGTACGATCCAGGATTAATTTTGACATTAATC
This sequence comes from Amphipoea oculea, assembly GCA_945859645.1. Taxonomy (NCBI): domain Eukaryota; kingdom Metazoa; phylum Arthropoda; class Insecta; order Lepidoptera; family Noctuidae; genus Amphipoea; species Amphipoea oculea. Next base: position 10,904,636 of record OX243872.1, read on the forward strand.
CTGGATCGTAAGAGCTGGAAGCCATGGGGGAGAGGCCTTTGCCCAGCAGTGGTATGATGCAGGATACTGTAATAACAGTAACAGGTACATCACACTTAAAAATAATTCCAAAGCATATCTAGAAAGTTCTCGTAATTAAGTCGTTCTCGGTTCAATGGAGATTGTCACTTATTCACACTGCCTTCACAAAGTAGCTAAGGGAAAAACAAATAAAAGCGCATTTACTAAGCGATTAATATTCGACGGACTACGGTCTCGGCTCCTGACCGCATCGTTTGTTTAACCTCTTCTGTCAATTTGATTTCCGACCTCGGGGGTATGTAATTTCCATTACGGAGGCCAGACGCTTTGTTTATCTACGAGCAGTCCAATAAGCCTGGCGAGAATCTCTGTTTCACCTAAGTAAATCTTTATGTATTTTTATTTAGTTCTACTTTATGTGAAGATGAAGAGGTTTTTGTTGTTTGAGTAGTGGTGGTTCTCATTTAACTTTTTTGTAAATGTGAAACTCAATAATTTTTTCATATTTGTGCGATCAAAAATCAAAAGTGTTTTATTCAAAGTAGGCTGAGAACCAGCACTTTTTGAACGTCAAAATTACTTAAAACAGTCCCCCAAAACGCCTACCCTTCACCACTTCTTAGTGCTTTAGCTGAAAAGGGTTGAACGACATAAGAACTGGCGCAACAAACTCTCCAGCATCACAGCTGTCTGTTCAGTTAGGAGAACTTGATTTGATACAATAACTTCCATACGATAAACTAGGACCTTCGAAGTAAAATAAATAAACAGTTAATTACTAATAACAATAAACCAAATCAAGGTCAGCAAGACGATCAGTCACCACAAGCAGCGCCCGTTCACGAGCATACCGCAAAGACCAGCCATTATCCACCTCGCCATATTTGAATATATATGGTTAGATTTCTATTTTTGGTATTCAACTGCATCCGGTTAGACTGGAAGCCAACCCTAACATAGTTGAGAAAGGGCTAGACAGATGATGATTTATATTTTTGTTAGATCTTGGTAGTTAAGGAGTATGTTGTACCAAAAGTAGGTACGTTAAGTATGAAAGATGAACCTTGGTTTTGAAACCTCGAAAGAAACTCTGTGAACAACTTTTTTTGAACGTCGCAGTCAACAAAACATGTTTTTAATCTAGTTTACCTAAGGAACTAGGTCAAGTGGATAATCCAGTAGAATCCAGTAGTAGACAAACATAACATTGATCGTATTTCTTATTATAAAAATCCTGATTCTTATTTGCTTGTAAGTAGTAGTCCCGAGCTAGGAGCTATTCAAAGAGGGTGGCTATTCCCAGCGCGGCGGGAATTCGAATCAAACTCGTCTCATTAGCCAGTAAAGGAAAACTTGGATTAGTTGACCAACTTCCAGAAGTAGATTGCGCGGTGCGTTCGGCATGCGGACAGACTGTGTGCTGCAACTTTCCCCCTTAAAATTATAATTAAAGAACCTTCTCAAGATTAAGATTAGGCTTAGAACTACCACTAGTATAAATGAGATGTTATTGGATTCCGTGTGCCTTGATAAACAAAGGAAATTTCTCTCCCAGTTTAACCCACACGCACTTGGCAGGTTTTATTATCATAGGTACTAAGTCTAATATGTTGCAAATAGTGGTCAAAGTGGTAGAAATAACGTCAGTTAAAACCACGAAAAGGATATTTACTGCAGCATTTATCTAGCTGGGGCGGCCACCACCTCCAAGAGATATACGATTTCCGCAAGCAATGATTCGAAAACAGCAATTTAGATCATAATAATAAATATTTTTTTGCTTCTGTGTATCGATTGTTGTCCCAATTCTTAATGTTTCAGCGACAACAACGTGAATAATCTTAACAGGAACTAAACTTTTTTTTAATTGCAATTCTCCTTGAAACTGCCGCAATGTTACCGAAATATCTGTGGATAAAATCAGAGAAGATTTGTTTGCCTACTAAAATTAAAAGTCACCACAGAAATCCAATAAAAACTTTGTGACAGACTGCGTACCTACTTAGTCCTACTTAGGTAAGTAAGTCAAGTTATCTTTAAAATCAAAAGTAAGCAAAATAAATATCAAAAAGTTTGTTGGTTGTTTCGTTCCGAACCCTTTCGGGTCGTAGAAGGACTTAGCGTCACATTAGCATGGGGGAAGCGAGGCCGCGTGATTTTTCTGCCGTGGCAGCGGTGTCGCGTCTCGTTCGGAAACATTCGTTATCTGTTACAGCTTGCTCCTAGGATTTATTGACTTTTTTCCCTGCCTTAATTTCTAGAGATTCGGTCGAATGGCCCACGCCGGCACCGGAACATTAACGTCACCCTTGGGAAATATCTTTTGTTGTGTACTATTTTTTAAACGTCTTTAATGCTTTTAAGCTTTGTCTTTGCGGTCCTTTTTAATCCAATTAACCTAGAAGTTAATTCAGTTTTTGCAAATGAATTAACTAAAGAGAAAGAGAATAATGACTTGGTCTAATTAGAACTGTTTTGTCACTAATAAAATAGCCAATCTGGTGAAGTGGGGCTACCTCGACGGAACCGCAGTAGGTTGTGGATGTGGAGCTGTGCCGCAAACTATGCTCCTCCTCCTATCCTGCTCTCTGTGCTCCAAAACATGCAGTCAAAGTGACTTCTGCGCTGCCACCGACGACGCCGTGGAAGCTGCTAAGTTTTGAACCAACAAGATCTGACATACAGTCGTGCCAGCGACACGAAGAAGAAGAATAATATTATTGCAGTGTAGTGTAGTGCTGATAATGTGTCTGCTATGGTTATTAGCAGACAAGAATATGCTCAAGGCTCCATCACTACCAGCATCATAATTTGTCAGATGTTGTCAGATTACTTTTTTGCTTGTCAATTTTGTATTGTTTTTTTAGTATTTCATTTATGATCAATTTATGGAATGTTATTCGTCACTTCGTCAGTATTACTTATTTCCCAACTTTGTTCCCAACTCTGTACCATAAAAATTACCAAAATGTAATCAAGTATAAAACTATGCTAAAGAGAATTATTCATGAAGGTTTAATGGTGTAATAACGTTCTAATCCTATAACATAAAGTGGGTTCCTGGGCCTGGGCCTGGGCGGCGGGTCGAAAAATTTGTTTAAAAATTCAATACCGTCTATAGGAAACTCTGTCTGAGAACGCAACGGCCTGCGAACATTCCCATTTTCCTTTAATAACATGGGAGAAATTGCTCGATTAGTGCGGAAGGGACTACCTCTACCGGTGCTTTCGATTGCGATACGTAGACCGAGACGAAAGCTTCCGATAAATCGATAGGGGCGCCGAAATAATCATCATATTTAATCACGTTGAAACTTTGGAACATTGTTTATTGAAATCCACTTAAATTACGGTTTCTTAGAAGATGACAACCACTCTTTAGGAAAACACACCAATTACTTTAATAAATAACGTTTCATTAACGTCCTTTACCGGTAAATGCCGGACACTATGTGGCGGCCAGTGCTCTTCTAGGATGTCGTAAGCTTTACCCTGTGAAACATTTTTTCGTTGATTTAAAATCGACGACGTAGAATACAAGTAAATTAAAAATTCAGTAAAAAAACGAGAAATCAGTACGAGACTGACCGCTATGCGATTCGGGATTCTCTTTAATAAATTGAAGTCCATCTGATACAGCCTTTTCATTTGTCGAAATACATAAAACAACGGTAAAAGATTCGTGTTTTTTCTTCAGTCTTTTTTGTATAATTATCATATTATTATTCAAATAATTATTAAAGCTTCATTGGTTTTGATAAAAAAAAGAAAATAAAAACTTTATTTGGGTAGGAAAAATAATAAGATGGATGGCTTTGTTCTCAAACCAACGCCGCTGTTGCGACAGGAGTGACATAGAACTAGAGGATGACCTACCGACTTATTCATCAGAAGCGAGGTAACCACGGGTAATATGGAAGGACCTCATATTTAAGTAGTTCCTGTTTCAGAAGAGACGGTGTAAGGCATGATGTATATGTATGTATGTCGAACTTTTACAATTTCATACCTACTTAGTAGAGAACAGAGTGGTGGCCCAGTGGTAACGGCCGCGACTTACGAGTGGTAGGTCGTGGGTTCGATCCCTTGTAAATTATTTCATCACCACTGCTCTTAAAAGTGTGAAGGAAAGCATCGTGAGAAAACCGGCATGTGCTTGAACCAAAAATTCGAAGACACGTGACATCCGCCAACCCGCACTTGGCCCGCGTGGTGGATTATGGCCCACTCTCTCTCACAGAGAGGAGGCCCGTAGGAACATTATAAGCTGTTTATACTTACTCAGTGATTCTTTTAGTGTACTGCTGAATCCACGGCGCTGAATCGATGCATTCAAATGTTTTTTGGCTGGTTTTGGAAAGATCACGCCAGATTTGTTTTATTTGTACCCAATTCATGGATATGGTTTATAAAAACATAAACTACAAACGGTGGCATTTGTGAGTGGCGAAAGGTAGTTCAGAAGTGTAAATAGCAGTACAGATAACTATTTTATCGAAGAAAAGAACATTGATTTAAAAAAAATCTTAGAATTCGAGGACGCCGCGTACTAAAGCAAAATCCTATCTTAAGAAAAAGTGGGGGAGTTGGCCGGATTAAAAGCATTCAATTTAAATATCCCAGACCTTTGTCCAGTGAGTTTCCGTAGGCAACCGGCCGTGAAATTTCATTTAATCGCCGGAGAGAAGTGCGTCTCGGCTAATGCAGATTGCGAGCCTCGCCCTCGGGGCCCGGTTAATTTATAGCCCAACAAATTTTTATTCTTTCTTGAACTGCTCAATCGTCCATTTTTTTCTTAAGTTAATAAACCGGACTCCTCAGATTAGTCGTTTTTATCAAAGCTGTTAAAGGGTGAAGTGGAATTACTTTACTTAAACCGTTAAGTATCGCTATTATCCATATTATTATAATTATCTCTAAGTCTAAGTGGCTGTAGAGATCATTTCATTTATTTCTGAAGTTTACTTTATCGTGTCTCGTTTCAGTTTCTCTTCCGCCTTTGTGAGTCTTTAGGTGGGCAATAAGTGTGGCAATAAGGCAATAGGTACACGATTAACTAGGTAATGTCTGTTTAAGAAGAATGAGCCAAAATAAATACTCAAAGATGTGTGTGTGTAATATTGTGGTTGAACAATGTGCGGCTCACTCAGTATTGATCGATCTTTCAGCTATGATGTCGATTTGCGCGTATTGTGAATTTAACATAATCCGCTTGTAGCATAAGCCGCGACTGAAGCAGGTTCTACTCGGCTTTGTCGAATGGATGCGCTAAGAATTACTTAGATGTCATTAACCTAACTTAAGGGGGTGCGTTCATGATTAAGCAGTAAATTGGTACATAGTAACTATCTTTTTGTGAATAAAAATAAAAATCCTACATTATAGGTAACTATTAATAGTAGGTACCCTAGAACCTAGAAAAAAGTAAAAATATAATTTAAATAAAAAAATGTTCAAAGTGCTGTCGTTTTTGTGGTTATTGTAACAAACCTCGTTTTGTTTAAATTTACAATATGTACAGTCACGTCTAAAAGTATGTATACACTTGGCTTTATTCAAAGGCGATTTTCTCCTTTATTTTTTAATTAAATTTTATGTTATAACGAAAATAGTATTTTCGAACCCATAGGTTTATGTTAAGTGTCGTATTTCAACGTTGCATTCGTTATTTCACGAAAAAAATCGCAATTGAAAATTGCCAAATGTATATGTTACCGGCCAAACCCGATTTCAGGACAAACTAGTTTAGCCTAGGCTAAACTAGTTCTTACGCGATAGGGGGTGCCCTTCGCTCGCCCTTGGATCTTATGTCGACGGAGCCCCGCTTCGCGGGGCCCCTATTTCTGTGTAAAGGGTTTAAAGTAACCTAACCAAACCGAACCTCGGGGTGCCCTTCGCTCGCCCTTGCATCCTATGTCGACGGAACTAGTTTAGCCTAGGCTAAACTAGTTTGTCCTGAAATCGGGTTTGGCCGGTAACATATACAATACATATATACTTTTAGACGTGACTGTACTTATTTTTAGCGATTTTTTAATGTGAATAATATCTATCTAGTCACCGGTCACTGTGAATACCCTTGTTTGTATCGCCAAGGATCGGTCAAGTTCAACGTTGTTACACCAGCCCTTAACAAATCACAGCATCGCTAGAATTAAACATGTAGTGTAGCTGCTTATTAACCTTTTTAAAGTCATATTAAAATACTTCATTATAAAAGACATGAACGTAAATCTATATGCTCAGTTAACAGAGAGCTTGACAATAAAAAACACGAGTTTGCGGAATGTCCCCGCGGACTTGGTGACCTTTTCTTGTTGACATCTTTATCGAACGATTTTCAAGATGTGAAGGCGTGGAAAAGTTAAATAAATCCAACGAGAACATTAGATAAGGGAATGGCTTTTGTAATGTCTTCGGGACGCCGTAAATGCAACCGATGTGCCATAGATATCTGTCGGGGACATATGCTCTAAATTCAAACATTGTTTCGCGGTATTTTTGAGTTTTGAGAACACAAACACTGTGTAGTGTATAATATTAATTATTTAGAAGCTCTACGATTATACGTACTTCCTTTCAGTGCAATGGATATGTTAGTTTTGAAATTAAGTTAGTTTCTGGTTTACGTTATTAGATATTTGAGTCAAGTTTATATTGAGTACCTAAAGATATAGGTAGGTGTGTGTCATGCGTCTTAATAGGTGGTAAATTTTTACTGAAAAATACCAAACCCAGTCATAAATAAAAAAGAAATTTCATTCTCATAAACTGATAACCTGACCGCGTCATTTTTTAACAATTTCCCTTCGGATGTTATTATTTGCAAATATTTTAACGGGTTATGTTCAACGCGCGTGTCGTCATCGGATGACTGCAGTGGACTCTGGAGTACAATGATGGAGCTATAAAACAACAGCGCCGGACATGCATCGCAGATAAATCAGACCATTTGTATCTACACGCGTGACAAGAGGCGAGCCTCGGCGATTCGATGTTTTCATTGTGTCCATGCGAGTATTTTATTGTGAACACGTAGTTTTGTTTGAATGTAATATATGTGTATTGAACTAGGCGAGGATTGTGATTTGATTGTGCCGGTTTTATAGATTAAACAGTTTAGTTAGCGCTATGCAAATCCGAACGAGCGAGCCGTTAATCCTTTTCAATTTTTTGTTTACGTTTGTTTCTATTTCACAGGTTTAAAAAAGAGCTGTTTTGACATTTTGTATATATTTTTTAGATATCTGTGAAAGGTAGACTAACTAAGGGCGTAATGCAGCGAACAGTTGTTTGTGTCGATTGCTGCAAGTGCAAGGCCAAGACACTTGCATACATTCTTGATTGCTTGCTTGCTTTGTTGGATCATTCGAAAAGAGTGTCTTTGTTCAAATGAAATTGATGCAGGACTTTTTAAACGTAAAATAAACAACAGAAGACACAAGTTTGCTAGATTTGCTGACTTAAGTTTTTATTCTCTAAGGGCTGATTGTTCCCTTGCCAGATACGTTTTATTCGAGGAATAAGATTGACGTTTTTTTTTAATTTGTGTTTTTTCTATTTACGTGTGTGTGCCTCGGCTTCGCCTCGGCCCACTTTTACACGTTCGTCCATCAATGCCTCATTTGCTGGCCGCTGCAGTAATGTACTATTATTCCAACAGGACAAACTTTTCTAAATCAAAACTCACAGCCAATTACGCCTCGCGTACGAACTAGCCATATACCTACCTATGAATAGCCATATAGCCGTGTGAAAATTGAGTAAAAATAGCCGGCTAATAGTTACGTACTGACTGATTGATGAACGAGTAGATAATGACTTTTATAGTCAGGAGCATTTTTCCAATAAAAACTATGGTCCGAATAAAATGGCCCAGTTTAATATGCGCATGGTTTACTTTTGACACTAGGTAAGTAATGCACATAGTTTTTCTATAGGTAAACGTAAGCCAATTTGTGATCCATAAATAATAAATAAATCTTCCCGACCGATTTCGCTCACGGGGTGGCCGATCTCAACGGAGATTAGCCAGGTACCTATGCAGATGGAGATAATAGTGCACAAGTGTATGCAAACACAGGCGCACTCTCTATTTTCTTACTGTCATAGTCCGATGGAACGGCAGTCCGACACGACACGAGATCAGGCGCAGGACCAACGGCTTAACGTGCTTTCCGAGGCATGGGCTGCACGAGGTATCACACCGCTAACTGCCAAACTACGCGCCGCCACTAAGAAATTCCTAATGGAAAAATCCAAAATCACTTTACTCCAGCTGGGAATCGAACTCAGGACCCAACGCTCAGCAGTCGTGCTTGCGACCACGAGACCAACGGGGCAGTCCATTACTGTGGTAGTGTCATATTATTACGGGTTATTTAACAAGGTACCTATTTACTGTTTAGCAGATCTAAAATAAATCGTGATTAAGTTGAAGACATTAGTAGAACTACCCTTCATGGTGTATATTAGATATATTACTGTCTTCAACTTAATACGCGATAATTTTATTTTTTTTAACTTGGACGATTAGTATTTAATTTAATTAAAGATATTTCTAGGACTTTCAATTATAACTAGCTTTTGCTGTTGTTTTCCTCGGGAAGAGCACTTTTCGGGATGAAAGGTACCCATGTCCGTTTCTGTACACCTGACAATGTATAATACCTATGCAAAATTTTAGGATGATCGGTTCAGTGGTTTAGGCGTGAAAAGGTAACAAACAAACTTACTTTCACATTTATGATATCAGTTAGAATTCGTACCTATAGGTAATTAGGGACACTCAAACATTACTTTTCAAGTTAGTCTAGTAGATAATTGCCTTTATGGTGATAGTGTTAGAAAACTTGGGTTTTTCCATCAGTTTTATGTTGACTTGAAAAAGCATGGGAGTTGAGAATGTGTCATGCTCACTTATATGTCTCACTGATGGTGGCGCGTGTGTTGGATCATTTGGTTTCCTACAAAATAGTTGAGCTGGATGGTGCTGATCCACGCGTTATGTTCGTGAACGGGCGCCGTCGGTTGAGACTGGTCATTTCTTAACTGCCAAGGCTAATTTTTAATCTTATATTTTGAATTGTTTCTTCGTTTGTGTGTTTTTTTTTTTACATTGTTCTTACATATATTAGAAGCAACAAGAATAATGTACCCAGGATTTTGTAATTATCTTGATTTAAAAGAGTGTCCATGGAGTTTCTTGCCCGTTCTTCTCCACAGAGATCTACGTTTTGGAATGGGCAACTAGCTTCAATTTTCTGACTAACTGACCGACTATTTAATTTTGACAATTCAAAAGTGCCTTTACATGGTTTAATTGAAATCAATGCTTTGAGTTTGAGTTCAGTAATTTCTCAAAAGCAGCCTGAAGTCTGGATTTATGCCAGTTGATGACGATAGCCTCGCGCTAAATTGCATAAGACTTACAGATAACTTGCGCAATGTGGGTGTACTATAGATACATCTCTGCCCAACCCGTCGGGGAAACAGGTGTGATGTTTATGCAAGAACACGGAATGAAAGTCTATATCTGAGCTATATGTGATGGTCCGTAATATAGACTATGATTGACGCTTAAGCCGGCGAGTGTAGTTAGTGAAAGCGAGCGATTATTTATGTGCAATGTTCGTCAACGTCAGCTAGTGACGCGCGCAGCCCAAGCGACCGATGATACAATACTACGATAGGGTTGCTGTCCCAACACTATGTCATGTTGAAATCAGTGTTTACGATTTGTCGGTCGCAACTATTTTGGAGAAAATAGAATGAGGAGTGATGTTTTGAAAGAAAGAAATCCGACACGATCTCTAGGTGTATGCAATTGCTCGATAGCAAGTGTGCAGGCTGTTTTTTATTTCAAAATAGTACATTTTGATACGAGTAATGACAAAATGCTCACGCGTATTAAACGACGTTTTTTATCCCACTTGCACACATCTGTGACTAGTACGCACTTTCCCGCACTAGTTCGGTAATGCAAAGTAAAAAGCACAATGTGTTAAACACACTGCATTGTTAAATCTAAAAGCGATGCAATAAGAGCCACTTTACGACCAAGCCTGTTGAAATAGTACATTACTATAGGTACATGTGTGCTATGTTGATCATTGTACCCGGCTCGCGCGATAACGAAGCCGAGTGTGTAATAATTAATGCACAAGCGTTTCATACGACGTTTTTCAACAAACCTGCGAGGTAAAAAACAGACTTGTATTGTTATTAACTTTTATGGAAAATGGCGCGCTAGTTTTGTTTTCCGCGCGCCGCGCTAGCGATGCGCGCGCATGTGTAAATAAAGGCACTGGAAAAACCGCTAAATAGCCTATATAAAAATATAATAAACACAAAATAATGTTTAGACTGATCGTAGTGTTTTTTTTTCTTTCGGCTTCGCGCGGTTTGTGCATTCAGCCAATGTCACGTTTTGTTTTTTATTACAAAGGAAACAAAGGCAGGGAAACGGAAATATTATTATTTGAATTATAACGGGATATAGAGATAATATCTATAGGATCAGTATTTATAACGGATAGAATAATGAGCTAGGTAAATACATTGACGAAACATTGTAACTTAATATTATTTAAAGTAATGGATGAGACTATACATTTATATACAGAAAAGCTATTTGTACAAAGTAAAGAAAAAAATGAAATTGAGATGGGAAATGATCGTAGTGTTGTCGTTTATCAAATTGTAGTTTGGTTAGTATGGAATTAGAAAGTACTATTGTTCAGTGAGAATCCGCAATAATAGAACACCAGTCAGGGTCTTTTCCGTTTGGTTCCGGGAGGGACCACGAACAATTTAAGGTAAATAAATTTTAGTTCATTTTGGGACCAAGGACAAATCAGACTATCAAAAAAAAAGTGAAATATGGCCCGCGGATTCCTTTTGGCATGAAGTCTCTTTAATGAGATTTAAAAAAAAAACGCACATCTCTGACTAGTAAGTAGTTATCTGTGGCGTTACCGCACTAGTGCGGTAACATAAAGTAAAAAGCACCCGTGTTTAATACACTGCATTATGCACCTAAAAGCGGTTCATTAAGAGCCACTTTACGAGTGTGTTGAAAAGCCTTTTGTGAACAGGCATACTCGTACCTTTATTGTACGGTTTTAACGACTTGAAAAACATCGAAATTTCTTTATTGTAATTAAGCAGGTATATAAAATTTATATTAATGTATTATGCAAATAAACTTTTCGGAGTAAATTCTGTAAATGATGGAGAAAACCGCATGAAAATTCGCTGCGTATGTAGTTTTGAAGAGTAACGCACATAAATACTACCGTTTTCTACCCCGAAGGGAGGAAAACGATTATTTCAGGTCTTGCCGAGGCTTGACCTTTCGGAGATTAGCTATCATTCCTACAGCACACAAAATTCACTTACCTACGTAGTTTCATCTATGAATGAGTGGAGCCGCAGCGACGCGGGTCGCAGGCGCGGTGGGGCGGCGGCTACGGGTTCCCGTCGCGCCGCGCTCTTCCCGCGTGTTCCTTAGTACCGCTTCCGAAAGAGTCGGCAAGGCATTGCTCAGGTCAAGCCTCGGCAAGACCTGAAATAATCGTTTTCCTCCCTTCGGGGTAGAAAACGGTAGTATTTCAGTTCTGTGCCTTCGGCTTGACCTTTCGGAGAAGTGTTTATAATCTGCCGGCTCCAAGTGACCAGCGTACTGTGACCTTAGTTCTTGCTTATTTAATATTTTCAGCAGGAGCAAAATAATCGAAACATGATATACAGAAATAATCAGTTCTTTATTATCCTTTTACACTTGCTCACATTTTACATCAATCGACTGATAAATTGAAGGTTATAATAAATGTCTTCAGACAAATCACTAATAACTATAATTATAAGGAATGTACTAAACTGCTTCGAAAGAGCTACTTAACTTATTTTCAATAAGCCTCGTAGGCTTCTCAACTGCTTTGCAGTAGTGCTTGAAGAAGTTTGTTGACCCTCTCCAATTCCCACGTTGTAAAATCTCATCCAAAGGAGTGTCCCTTGCGTAATCGTATGACGCAACCGCCGACCTAATTGAACCCGGCGTACAATTGACTCCTATATCATTGAAAGTAGTTTTTAGCCACCCCGCAATTACTGCCCTGGAAGCAACTTTCACCTTTCCTCTTGTAGTTATAAAGAGATTGAGTAAGCCATCTTGAGATTTACGTCTGACAGACGTGACCTCAATAAGACTCCTAACCCAGCTTACTAAATCAAAAGTCCTGTTATCTGATTTATGTAACAACCATCCTGATTGGCGACCTCTTGTGCCATCTGTTTTAGAGCCGAACATTGGCCAAAATGTTACCGATTTCTCTGAAATAATACAATTCTCTGCAGAAATACTTAAAAGAGTTAGATCATGAATTCTTCTTCCTGAAGCTAACAACAGTAACAAGGCCACATGACGCGATACTTGAAAGATACTCTCTCTATCAGGTGGATGAGCCTCTAACCAGGCTAAGAGGTCTTGAATGTTCCATATTTTGGACTTAGGACTCATGGAGGCCTGCTTCCGTAAATTAATTGCCTTCAGCATTGATGTAACTAGTGGATGTGCAGATAAGCTTTTAACTTGCTCGGGATCCGATAGAGTGACTATTACCGACTTATGTACTAAAATGGTTGCGTATGCTAATTTTTTAATTCTGAATAAAAAACTCAGGTATGAAGCAAGTTCCTGTGGACGAGGCCGGTCAGGTTTTGCCCCTTGTTGTTTACACCACGAAGTCCACTGCTTCCATGATGAACTGTAGGTTTTCCACGTTGAGTCTCGCCACGCGGATCGGAGTAGAGCAATATCTTCCAACTGAAGTCCTGTAGTTAGTTGATTCCACCCCGTACCCTCCAAACCTCTAAAGATAGACCTTTCATTCCCGGAGGGGGCTGATTGGTCGACAGATCTATCAAATGCCGGTCCAGGTTCCAAATTCGAAACGGTGCTCCAACCGACCTCCTCTTCAGGTCTCCTCTCCAAAACACGTTTTTCCATCGTGGTACAACCATTAGAAAGGTTCCCGAGGCTTGATCCAAGTGCTGTAGAACCTTGGGAATAAGAGGTGGAGGTGGAAAAATCCAAGCCAACTGGAACTGCCACACCCTGCTGAAGGCGTTCACAAATAACGCTTGATGGTCTTTGGCATCTATTGATACATAATGAGGGACTACTTTGGACCGATTTGTCGCAAACAGATCTATAAGGGGTGTGCCCATTCTCTGAAATATGACTGTCGTAATCTCGTTGCTGAGATGCCAGTCTGGGAGATCCTTTCCTCGAGAGAGCGAGTCTGCTAATGTGTTGTACTGGCCTGGTATGTAAAAGGGGAGCAGGTCTATTTTCAGACGGTGGGCTAGGAGAAGCAATTCTCTTGTCGAATCCAGCAGTATCAATGATCTTGTTCCACCTTGATTTTTTATATACGCCACAACTGTACGGTTGTCGGACTGGACCATAACCGACTGTCCCTTTAACACATCTGGAAATTTGACCAGTGCCATTAAAACTGCATACAGCTCTTTTCGATTTATATGCCAATTTAGTTGATCCTTGGCCCATTGCTGTGAGACGTGGTGATTCCCTACCTGAACTCCCCAACCTATGTTGGAAGCGTCCGTCGTGACAAATAGTTTTGGTTCGGGAATGAAAATTCTTCCCGGTCGAGATAGGTTTTCCACCCACCAGAGTAAATCGTTCATTGCCGCCCCTGGCAGCAAGAACATCCTCTTGGGATTTTTCTCTGAGAGAGCACGAGATGCCCTCTGCAGGTTTCTTGTAAATAGACGCCCTAACGGAGTCACTAAAGATGCGAATCCCAGTCTGCCTATCAACGACGTGCCTTGATTCCAATTCCAACCACGGCCATTTATTATTTGTAGAAGATCTCTTGCCAACTGATCGCGTTTTTGTTTCGGTAAGACCTTTCTGTTTGTAACCGTATTCCACATTATGCCTAAGAACTCTATCTCTGGCGTAGCTTTTACTATCGACTTTTCTAGATTTAGTACCCAACCGAGGCTTTGGAGCAGCGAAACGGCCTGCTTCATCTGTGCTTCTAGTATTTGAGGGTCTTGATGAGCAAATAAGAAGTCGTCGAGATATACCAGTACACGAAAGCCTCGGCCTCTTAGCATGCTTGCTATCCATTTGCTTACTCGAGAAAAGGCCCACGGAGCGCTTGACAGACCGAAAGGCAGCGAGGTCATTTGGTAAAGTTGGTTTTGGCAGGTAAAAGCGAGATAACGCCGATGACTCTCTCTTATCGGGATGTGGAAATATGCTTGAGAGATGTCTATCTTTCCCATGTAGTCGTTCCTCTTCAAGAATTTGGGAACGTAGTTCTGATTTACCAGACGGAACTTTCTTGAACTCAAGAAAAGGTTTAGTCGCCGAAGGTCGAAAATTTGCCGTACCTTGCCATTCTGTTTGGGTATTAAGAACATCCTTGATAGAAATCCAGTCTTGGCCGTTGATCTTTCGACTACGCCTTGATTTAATAGTGTCGATATCTCTTTTAACATTAGTTTTGAGGGCCTTGTCGAAAAGTCTGACATCATCTTTGGATTTAAAGGAACAGAAGGGGGTTTTCTTGCAAAGGGCAGTGCATAGTTTGTTATTATCTTTAAGACGGACGCTGGGGCTCCCAGTAAACGCCACTGCTGCTCGTAATTCTTGAGCTGCCCCCCTCTGAACTCTCCGTCAATATTTACGACGTTGTTGCCGCTGTTCCTTCTTATCGCCTCTCTTTGCCTTACCAACAGATTGCCTCCGCTTTTGGTTTGCGGTTTGAGATGGCCGGGAATGCCATGCGGGGTTTTTGGCCTTCTGCGTACGACTTGGGACTGGTTGGCGGCTTTTTTGAGGCTGCTGAAAAAGCTGCTTCGTTTTCTCCGGAAATTTCCCAAAACGGGAAGGAAAAATGCGAGACGTACCACCATTGTCTCTTATGAAAAGAGAAAGCTTATCCTCCTGAAACAAGTGTGTTTCTGATGGCGGTATCTGCTGCAGCATAGACGAAAGAGCATCACTATTTGTTTTGAAGGATTTCCGTCTCAAATCGATCGTTTCCGCCCGATGTGCACAAACAAACTGCAATAGATCGTCTGACGTTGCCTTAAACTCAGAACCCTCTGACAATAATGTTTTTAAATCTGCCGCGGCCGCTGGGAATTTCGCTGCAAGCTTCTTGAGTTCTTCGGCTAACGCCTTTCTCTGGCAGAGGAGGCCATGGACAATCGTTCCAAGAACTCCATCTTGCTTGGTGAGGAGCCCTGAGGTTTGTATTCCAAGATCACTCAACTCAGCATTAATCTTTAAAGTGCTAAAGACAGGTGATGCCTGCAATCTTTTAGCTACCTCTTTATACCGTATGCGATTCCATGCATCTGTCCCAAACCTTTGACAAGCGATGCCCTCTGCTTTAACATGTTCCGACGGTGCTGGAATCGCGGGTTCTGCCTCCTTTACCGCAGGGAGAAACTCCAATTCTGGCCAGCTATGTTGAGCAGAATCTAAACCTAGATTAGAATCTAACGGTGGCGCATGCCAATCGCTGGGTGACTCAGATCTTGACGGAGCGGGGAGGTCATCTCCTTCATTAGATGATGCGCAATCTTCAGAGGAGCTCTCATGCCTCAAGTCCCTTACTGGAGCCAGCGACTCAATTTTCTCCATGAGGGTTGAGAACATATCATTCATCCGTTGTTCAAGACTATCTATTCGCGAACGTTTTGACCTATTTGCCCATGCATCACTTGATTCTGGATCTGAGGATATTCGTCTTTTCCTCATATTTGTTGCCTCCTCATCCACCTCCAGTGATAAGGCTCGATCGGCTTCCTTCCTTGACATACGCCTAGGTTTAACTGCCTCGTTGAATAATTCAGTTGCGGCGGCTGACCCCCTAATCTTATTACAGATAGCAGGTGGGCTGGTTATCAACGCTCTAGTGAACGCCCAATCGAGCATCTTTAGCTTGAGGTCACGAAACCCTTTCTCAGACAAACGAGTTGCCTCCGGAACGAACGCTCTAGCTAGTTGGTCTGTTGGTATGGCAAATCTCAATTTGTTCAATACCTGGGGGTCAACGGTCTCTCCGAACACGTCTTCCTTCGTTGATCGAGTCACCGTCCAAGCCGTCCAGCCACTGGGCAACAGCTCTTGTGCTAAAAGTTTCAGCCGCTCTAAGATTTTATTGTCGTTGTCAGTTTCACCAGTCTCTTCCAACAGCTCACCCAACGAGACGAAAGATGCCTCTTGAACCATCTAAAGCAAGCAAAATTATTGCCATAAGACTCAGATATTATTTTCATTCTAAGGCATGCAGGTGCAAGAAAAGACTTTGGCCTGGACTTTCCAGCTAAACAGCTGTGGCATCCGAGCCGTATGGCTGCGGGTCACGAGCCGAACGGCTGCGGCTCACGAGCCGTACGGCTGCGGCTCACGAGCCGTACGGCTGCGGCTCACGAGCCGTACGGCTGCGGCTCACGAGCCGTACGGCTGCGGCTCACGAGCCGTACGGCTGCGGCTCACGAGCCGTACGGCTGCGGCTCACGAGCCGTACGGCTGCGGCTCACAAGCCGTACGGCTGCGGCTCATGAGCCGTATGCCTGCCTTTGAGTCATGCGACTACCGATGGCGAGCTGAATGGCTGCGGCCAGAAAGGGTAGGCAGTGTGAGCTATGATATGTCTGCCACTAGTGAGCTGATTGGCTGCGACTAGTAAAGGCAATAGTAAAATACTTAGCCAGAAAATAACAAACGGTTTCTCCACAAACATTGCTATACAGCTGTTATTAAATAAAACACATTCTTATCCAAGATAATTGACTAAATAACACCATTATATGGGCAGAGTAAGTGTAAAGCACGAATACCCCTTCACAATTTAGGTTTACGTAAATGAATACGTCCATGCCACTCATAATTCTCATAGACAAAACTAAAAAATTAAATAAACTTACCCTGTCCAGCGATATGATGCACTTATCACTCAAGGTAATAACACAAAAACTTTTACGAACGTTACAACAACGTTAGGTAGGTTCTTAAGAAAATCGTGCGCACTGTATGGTGAATAACAGCGTACTAAGGAACACGCGGGAAGAGCGCGGCGCGACGGGAACCCGTAGCCGCCGCCCCACCGCGCCTGCGACCCGCGTCGCTGCGGCTCCACTCATTCATAGATGAAACTACGTAGGTAAGTGAATTTTGTGTGCTGTAGGAATGATAGCTAATCTCCGAAAGGTCAAGCCGAAGGCACAGAACTGAAATAAGTCACTTTTCGTTTCTGTGTGGCCACAGAAACGAAAAGTGACTTATTTATAATATGAATAAATAATGGAAAAATCTGTTTTTCTCCAATTTTCGTAGACAAAAAGGTAGAAATATTTCGTAGTAATTTCTTTTTTGTTGTTTGTCCTATACTGTCCCACCGCTGGGCAAAGGCCTCCCCAAGTCCTTCGAGGAACTCCTTTCCCGCGCCACCTCGAACCAGCCCATGCGGTTTTATAATTACTCCAATAAAGTACCAGCTTTCTATCCTAACATTAAGTTCAACTGTAGAAAGTTGTGTAAAATATTTTTATAAAAAAGTAAGTAAAAACTTGTGGTTGCAAGATGTCACATGAGCAGATTTCCACATCAGATACGCGCTGCCGTCGTAGATATCTCGTATGCATTTCATTCGCCGCTGGTGCGAGATTATGTTTCTGGCTTCGCGCTAACAACGTGTTTCAGAATATTACGCGTCGAGTTCAGAACAAGCTTCATAAAAAGTTTTTATACAGCGCTCATTTAAGTTGACACATACACACATAGTTTATTATTACATTTACATTCTAAAACTAAGCGACGATATCAATTTACATGCTTTGCAGCATAATCAGCCTGTAGTGTTTCCACTCCTGGGACACTGGCCTCCTCTCTGTGAGAGGGAGTGGGCCATAATCCACCACGCGGGCCCCCAGTGCGGGTTGGTCGATGTCACATGTCTTCGAAGTTTTGGTTCTAAGACATGCCGGTTTCCTTCACCGTTTTGAGAGGTGGTAATAAAATTAAATACACAAAGTGCCTGCCTGGGTTCGAACTCACGACCTACAACTCGTAAGTCGGGGCCGATACCACCGCTCTCTCTCTACTTTGTATAACGACTGAAAATAAATGCGCCTGTCATTTTATATTTTCAATTTTATTTCGGTATATAAACTGAAAACTAAACTTAATATACGAGTGCTTTTTTTTTCAATAATGGGTGAGTGATAGTGATTCATTGATACAAGGTGAAACTAAGATGCTTTCTTTGTCTATTTCGAGGAGTGCTTAAAATTACTGATCACCTACCTACAATTACAAATAAGTAAATAGGCGTCTTCAAGAACCATTTTCTTGAGTCAAGCAATGTTAGTCAGCATCGCAATAACTTGGCGTAGATAGTAGGTACGTAAACATTTAAGTAAATGGCGTCCTCATACCTGGATAAATAAACGTATGTGTGTACGGGTGGAAGTGTCCAGCGAAATAGGGTCTCTCAAACTCAATGAGGCTGGCTTTCTCAACGGCGTTTATTGAAAAGGCTTCAAAGTGGAGGGCTAGGAGAGGGGTCCAGTTATATTGGTGGGTTTACGATGGACCGGTAGCAATTCGTCTCGTCAGTCTACCTACAGCTTATCGAGCAGTCCACACTCGCCCGGCACATGCTAACTGAAACTGATTTACGACACCGATGACAGTTTATTCAACAACGGTGGATATTGTTTATTAATTGCTACAAGGCTTACATGATGAGTCACGTTGTGGTCGTTCGAATGGACTCTAGTGCGGTTTAGTGATCATGGTACCGCGGGAAATATAAAAGGGAATTTGCACTAGAGATGGGACGAACTTGCGGTGGAATGTTAAATGCTTAACGTTAGAAAATGATGTAATAAAATATTTTGTACTTAAAATACGTCCTATGCCTATAGTGCTCATGTACAGTCAACAAAAGAGACAAGTATGCATGATCGTCGGATATAGTTGAAGTTTAGTAAGAAACCAATGGATGTTCTCGAATAAAATTTAATTTTATTAATAGGAAACAATCAGCTCATTTATCAAATTAAATTTCAGTCGACAACACCCATCGGTTTCATACTAAACTTCAACTAGGTACATCCGACGATCCTGCATACTTATCTCTTTTGTTGACTGTACCTAATGTGTACTAAGACAACGTGTGACGTTAGTATCAAAGCAAAAAAGTTGTGAAAATAAAAGGGGTGACGACTGCCTATATCGGCTCCATCGGCAATACCGTTATGGCAGTAGGGGAACATTTGGAGGCTGCGATTGGAAAAGTAGCAAGTTACAAACGCAATAAAGATCACACGTCTTGCTTGGATCGGATTCAAGTTTTATTGTTGTGTTTTGTTGATCTTATATCAGTACAAGATCATTATTAGCTGATGGAAATCATTGTAGGTAGATATGTAATTAAATTAATCTCTTGGATACTTTACCAGTCGGCAGCGATATAGAGGAATTTTTCGTCAATATAGTTTAGTTTGTTAATAGTTTTAGTTAAGTTAGGATGTTAAATTTTTATGTTATTAATTAATTAGGTACTTTTAAGTAGTTATTTATGTAGCCAATTTTAATTCTGAATACTATCCTTCTGGTAGGTACCATTAAATTAAGCGTTACACTTTAAGCCTTCAGGTGTAACAACTGTTCACCCTTTTTAAAACCCGACATTTAAAAATCTGAAAATAGAACATTGATTTTATCAGATAAAGCTGTGATAGTTAAGCGCGAACTTTTTAGATGTGAAATAATTGGTGTTATCGACGCCATGTGCCTTAAACCATTTTCATTTGCTACGAGGCTGCCGGCATAATGCGGATATTATATTATGTACAGATTAAACGCATTCTACATGCTATGTAATTGTATTTACATCCTCATTTTGTTTGAGGTCATCGTAAATGAATCGTTTTATTGTACAATTCGTCGCTTGTCCTATCTGATTTATTTATTTGGACCTCCATCAGGGGCAACACAATTTCATGCAAGTTTACATGAACAGTGACAAATACTAGTGTCCGCTTACAATTACAGAAGACCGCATCAATTATAATCTAAGTAGATACAGTAAATTTGACAAAGCGAAAATATTGAACTAAATCAAAACATACAACTTTGCATACAGCTTTGGGTGATAATCAGGTCGAAACCTATAATGTGAACCTAGCGATAGTTGCCTTGTGAATAAATAAACAAATCATCAATCATTTTGTCCTATTATCTTACACTTCTAATCTATACAATATAATATAATATAATCCCTGTCTTCACTAGACAGCATCTAAATGTAACATAATGACTAAACAAGAGAGTATTGTTTGATTTTCAACCCTTGGTTCGGAGCCGAGAGTTGCAAATCCTACGTGCAATAATATTTAGGCATTAAATACAGGTGTTTACCTTGTGTTAGTAAAAATGACCATAAGCATTAGAAAAGTCTGGGAGTTACCTATGATAGAGATACAGTTTATTTTTGACTAATACCGGCTTGGTAAAAAAGAATCTGGCACATACGTAAACGATATGTTAGTGGGTTTGGAATTTGGCGGTGTGATACTCCCGTGCCTCGGAAAGCACGTTAAGCCTTTGGTCCTGCGCCTGCGCTCTCCGGTCTTCGGATTGCGTGCCATCCCATCGGACTATGAGAGTGTGGGAAGAGAGAGTGCACCTGTGCCTGTGCACACACTTGTGCACTATAATATCTCCCGCGCCGAAGGCTAGTCTCCGTTGAGATGGGTTGCCATGGCCGAAATGCGATCTGAAGGACCATTAAGACCATTACACACATTCAACATTTACAAAAATATAATAACAAGTTTGTATCGTAAGTAATTATTATTGGAATTTGTATGTTCACCATACAAATTCCAATATTAATTATGTAATTAATTGCTCTGATTGAAATGAGTGGCCGATAAACATTTTGTCATTAATTGAATTTATATTGTTTTACTTCAGGCTACCTGCACACGGACCACTCGATCGTCAGTCGACTACCATCGTCACTGTCTCATTATGTAACTGGTGGCGACCGCTCGCTAAATGTACGAAAAGTGGCAGTCATACAGGGTTAAATTAAATTATCTAGCGAAATTCCGCAGACTAATGGGTTGATAATATACAGGGTGTTACGGAAAGGGTATATCAATACAAACGGCTTGAAGAGTGTATCTGGTCTAGAATCTCTGTACAAAATTTCAGCTCAAAAGCAGTAACTTTGAAAATGCTTAATATTTTTTTATTTCGATAGTTTATTAAATTGAAATCATAACAAACGTGTCACCGCACTACGAGGGTCATTATCCATTATCTGTAGTGTGTCTGTGCGCCTAGTACACGCACATCACGCCGCCGCGCGCCAGTGCAGCGCCGTGATGTCGAAATAAAAAAATATTAAGCATTTTCAAAGTTAAGGCGAATGGGTAGTTGTAGCCCGCGAAATTCAATTTTTCTTACGTTTTTTGCAATTTTCAGGTCAGTGTCAGGTTGTATCTTGATCAAAATATGATTCGCGACAATAACAGGTACGTATTTACAGAATTATAATAATTAGAATCATTAATACATCTTTCTAAGTTAGATTTCTACCGTTAAGAACAAATCTCGTATGGAAAAGTGTTGGTGGTAGAAATCTAACTTAAACAGATGTATTAATGATTCTGATGATTATAATTCTGTGAATACGTACCTGTTATAGTCGCGAATCAAATTTTCATCAAGATACAACCTGACACTGACCTGAAAATTGCAAAAAACGTAAGAAAAATTGAATTTCGCGGGCTACAACTACGCATTCACCTTAATGCTTTTGAGCTGAAATTTTGTATAGAGATTCTAGACCAGATACACTCTTCAACCCGTTTGTATTGATATACCCTTTCTGTAACACCCTGTATAAACAGGATAAAACAAAGAAAAAATCCCAACAAATATTTTAAAAAATGGAGTATAAAAGTTTAAGCATGTTTAGATATCGATACACTCATTACGTCTCCGTAGTTTCGCTAACTAACTGTATTAGACACTGTAGCGGTGATCGCGATTGGCCCATGTGCGAATGCCCTTAGGGTTCGAGTGCTGGAAACCGAAAATTATTTAGTATATTTTAATGATTCTTTTGTTCTGCCTAGAAAAATAATTCGTGCCATTGTAGGTATATGTGCTCTTGGTACGATATTTGTTGGATGCGCTTATTCTAGGCAAGGAACGAGCTTATTTGTATTACAATATTAATAAAGCCAAAGCGTGGAAATGTACCTAAATGTTTGTATCTAAAATAAGCCTACTTCGTTTGTCTTATAGGCAGGCAATTTTCTTATTATTTATGTATTAATGAGTAGCTACCTAATCCTAATCCAGCCATGGTCTTATTACCTTTGTCTTGAAGATTCTTGTAAAAGTTTTGAGATTTGAACTGTAGGTTCTGAGTGTAACTATTTCTCCTTGAATTTTGTTATGTAACTTAAAAAAAGAAGGTAGGTATGCTCGATAGCTCGTAGTTCGAATCTTTCTCGGGCTCGATGAATGGGATATTATTTTTTACAAGCCTCATTTGAATGAATTTGAAACTAAGCAAACATCTTTGCACCATTTCGTGGGAGAATAGAAAGGTATAGCAGGCCAGGACCTGCTCTTATCTGCAATACCGTATCTAACGAAGAGGTACGGTTCTAAAGACTTCTCGAGACCATCTTTGATTTATTATGTAATTCGAATTTGCAATCTTTTATCATGTTTAGATTTGACATTCAAAAGAGGCCTTATCTAAGTAGATTCTGAAAGAAATAATTTATTTTGCATTTTTTATTCCTTATTCAAAACCAATGCTTTATAAAAGCACTTTGATAGATGAGGTCGCAGGTTGTCTACGTTAATATTGTAAAAAGTTTTTGTATAGCATAAATCCTGGTGGAGTTTGTTCGGCGCAATTTAAAGAAAACTCTTTCATATCCAATCTAAATGGGTTACTGAAAAGCTTCTTTGTACAAAGGTTTTTAGTGTTACATTATAAGTTTCCACGTTCCGTAGAAATTATCAATTTCTATAGGCAAATGGCCGCATAAAAACGTACTTATATAACGTTTTCTACCTGAAAATTTCCCTATTCACGACTGGCGAAAGGGGCAACGAACAAACAGATGTATCAAAAAGTCGTTCGATTAGATGGGTGTGAAATGAGCCGTTGAAATTGCATCAAGGGCTGTGGAAAGGTGTTACTTTGTTACTATAAGTAGTTTTTATGTAATATATTTCGTATTTCAGGTAACATCTGTAACATTATATGTTTTAAATAGGTAATCGAATGAGAATTAGTAATATGAACGACAGATCTGAATAACAAAGCATTTTATTAAACAAATCTATTTGCTCACATAAGTACTGAGGTACTTTAAAGATGGAATGATTACCTAAGCTTCTTATAATAAATCTTGAGCCAAGTGTGACATTTATTACACGCCCAAGTAATAACCTAAGCTTGAGAATCGAGCAAAAGAAATGAAATATCTTTTATCTCGCGCGGTATTTAATTATTTACCTAGTCATTATATGATGCCTGCCAGAGCAGGGGTAGCCCGGTGGTAACGGCCGCGACTTACGAGTTGTAGGTCGTAGGTTCGAACCCAGACAGGTGCTTTACTTTGTGTAAATTATTTTATCACCACTGCTCTCAAAACGGTGAAGAAAAACATCGTGAGTAAACCACGTTCTAGAACCAAAAATTCGAAGACATGTGACATCTATTAACCCACACTGGGCCCGCGTGGTGGATTACGGCCCACTCTCTCTCACCGAGTAGAAGGCAGTGTCCCAGCAGTGGGAAAATTATAGGCTGATTATGCTTATGCTGTATGATTAACGTGACCATTTATTTTTTTTGTAAAAGCTGGACTTTTGCGGAAGTAAACAAAAAAAAACTTATTTTATTAGGCATAATATTAAAAAGAGAAAGGGAGATGAAAAAATAATATATTAGGTATATTAATATGTAATTTTAATATTACATTGCGGTTGAAGACGCATTTGTTTTGTATTTGTCGGTGGAGCAAATTAGTTTAAAAATGTCGGGATTCGGGACTAAGAGTAGTCGCACTCGCGCATCCGTCTCGCTCTCGCATGTCATTATGTAAATTGTTCATGAATAAATTGAATTGAATATTGTTTGGTCGCTTTGAAAAGCGGGACAGTTTTGCTCTGGTTGGGGACAACGGGACTAGCCTGAAAGCGGGACTGTCCCGCCCAAAGCCAGACGAATGGTCACATTATGTACGATATCAAAAGAACGAAAATAAAATAATTGCTCTACATTAGATATTATATGTAACCTAGGTATCTAGGCAAGCTAAGCGATTAATGCACGAGGTTAATAAACTTAAGTAGAGCTAAGTTGAGATACTACGGCTTCATTCACTTGTATTACACCTTTATTTAACCTCTTTTATACAACTCAACATTTGATTATATCAATTACTTAGCCGTGTGAGTAGCGTTAGGAAAGATTTGAGTAAGTAGTAGGCAGACTTTAGTCATCGTAACTACATACTTATTTAGTTTAAAGTTTCGTTTTTTAATCCCAGAGACTAATCTGACATTTAAGTTTTTTGTGTCTGCGTTTTTTCAGTAGAGAAGTTTGACATTACATCTGTTAGATTAGTCTCTGGGATTTAAAAAGTTAGGTACTTAATAATAATCTTAAATTCGTTCATTAATTCCCTGACAGACAACGAGTCTCCCAAACTGCGGGGTCTAGAAGCATGAAATATTGTAAAAAAAGAGTTTAGATAACGAAGGTGAGCACTTTCAAAAATAATCCCCTAAGGCTGCGTTTCCACCAGAGATGAGCGAGGATGCGTAGCGAGGGATGTGTGTAAAACTAACCAATACCAACGCTAACTTAGTTCAAGTTATGAAAATGAAGCGATGTTATTGGTTTGTTTCACACACATCCCTCGCTACGCATCCTCGCACATCTCTGGTGGAAACGCAGCCTTAAGGGGAAGATGAAAATTTGTTTGGAAGTCTGTACGCCACCCTTCAATTTGACTACACCTTTCTGGTACACCTTGTTTAAGTTAAATGTTAATTTATTATACACATTACAAATTACAAAATCGTTTATTGTCACAATTAGCCTGTAATACATTGAGACGTGTTTGGAGCCTCCCTTTAGGCAAACAATGCCTGTCTCCGCTCTCTCATATCATTGGCGTATTATACATAAACTAAATGTGATGTGACCCTTAAGATTATTTTGTTTAATTTTTTTTTTATTGATGAATTACTTATATATTAAAAAGTTAACTATAAAAAACAAATTAAAACTTATAAAATCAAATTAAATTGATAAATGAAGTTACTAACAGTAAATAAGACATTTTCTTGTTGTTGTAGTGGAGTAGTTTGTAGTGTGGTGTAGCGTAGGGTAGTTTAGTGAAGTGTAGTGTAGTGTGGTGTAGTGTGGTGTGGTGTAGCGTGGTGTGTGGTGTGTTGGGTGTGGTGTATTAGATTAAGGTATATTATACCTACTATGTGATGAGTTTCGGCTACTCACCGTGTTCAAGAAGACACATACCTAAACCTTCCGGTATGTTCTAAAAAGTGGTAATACCCGCATGAAAATCTGTATCGTAGTTTAGAATATTTCAGCGATCCCACAGACACACTAAAAGCGACTTTGTTTTATCGCATAAATAGAGATATGTAGATATTTCCGCTTATACATGTAGGTGAGCTAGAAGCCAGCCTGCTCCACCGTTCATGTGTTACGGTATCCTCTGGGAGGTTTCATTAACCGGTGATATTGCGTTACAATGTGCCGTACCGAAGACAGGCGCTTCCCGCCGAGCTCACTATGTTTTGACCTAATTAATACATAGCGGAGGGCCAATACGTATACATCACTAATTTTGATTAATTGTTGTACAGTCAACAAAAGAGATAAGTATGCAGGATCGTCGGATATAGTTGAAGTTTAGTAAGAAACCGATGGATGTTCTCGAATAAAATTTAATTTTATTAATAGAAAACAAACAGCTCATTTATCAAATCGACAACATCCATCGGTTTTTTACTATACTTATCTGTTTTGTTGACTGTACATAGCCAGTTTTGTTGGTGTTTATTTGCTGGCCACGGTAAGTAAGCATGTGTTATTATAGTGAGAAAATTATCCACCTGTTTTGCAAGTTGTATGCTGTTTGTTATATTTCGACATAAATGCTTAAGTAAAATCTGGTGAAATAACGTTTGAATCACTGCCTTGGATGAAAAAATAATTATAAGTAAAATAAAAAAAAAGAAAGAAAGAAAATACATTTATTTATCACAGCCTAAAAGACACACAATACACCAGATACATACATTAGGTAAAAACAAAAAAATAAAGTTTAAAAAAAACACCTTAATAAATAAATAAAATAAAAACTTTATTTCCAAAAACATTAAAAGGTTTTTAAGTGTAGTTAAGTGATTACAATATGTTGATTTTCATAATAAAATCAAATTTAGCTTTTAAAACAAGCACACGTTTAAAGAAAATTGTTTCAGGTTAAATGCATCAGATGTAGAACCAGTGGGTGATCCTGATCACTAAAATGTAACCAAAGAGACTCAGAAACGAAATCAAGAGCATAAACCTGTACCAGATTAACAGCTTCATTCAGCCTGAACAGTGAATAGTCCGTCAGATTAACTGTAACTGAAAATTCATGATCACGTTAAATACGGTTAAAGGTAAGTAACTATCGATGAAACTATTTTGGAATCGATAGCAATTTGAGATATAATCTGAATAGGTAAGTCATATTGTCGTGATACCTCGCATCTTATACTCGAGATTGTGGGTTCAAATCCAGGCAAGTACCAATGTGACTTTTCATTATTCACTTTCTGAGATTATCTTCGTCATTACTAACGTCGGTGAAGGCAAACATCGTGAGGAAACCTGGACGCAGTGCCGTCTTTAGCCAGGGGTGCAAGGGGTGCGTGGTACCCGGGCGCAGGGTCTTAGGGGGCGCAAGCCAATCCTTATACTACACGTGACACGTGCCATGCGTAAACCTTCTCGACTTTGAAATTAATAAAAAACTACTTACGATTAACTATGGCTCAAGTCAAGATAGATTGACTTTGGCTATAGTATACCTATAGAATTGAAAGTTGACTACAATACAGACGATATCATAAAAAAGATTGCAGATTTTAAAGTCGGAAAAATTAAATTTGATGTTTGAAAATGTACCTAATTTTATTGTAGAGTAAATATTAAATAAAAAAATAAAACACAATAATTGGGGCGCACGCTGATTATCGCACCCCGGCGTCCAATATGGTTAAGAGGGCCCTGCCTGGACGTATAGGTAATATAAGTTTGAAATAGCCGACCCGTTTTGAGCAAGAGTGGTGATCAATACTTGTGCCTTGTCTATATGAGAAGAGGTTTTTGCCCTGCAGTGAGCCAATAATAGGATGGTATTACAAGTCATATTAATTTTAACATTACTCGTAGACATGTACCAATTAGGCACATTACCGATATAAGTCTGGCTAGGACATAGAGGAGAATATTATAAATGAATATTCAGAACTCCATTTTACCTTACCGAACTAAAATAAACCCTCTCTCAATTACCTGAATGTCACTTAGCTCTATTACATTCAAAATGATAACGGTATCTGTGCAAATCGTCAGAGTGTAAGTTAGTGTGGATAGCTGGTGGATGGCACACATGTAAGTAATCCTATAATTACCTCAGTGGAGAGCGGCTCCATTTTCATTGGCCGTAAAGCTCGATGGTTCTACTACAACACTGGACCTCCCCTATTGCACAATAAAGTGTCGGCTAATAGGGATTACTACACTTTCATGTGCTAGATTTAACTTTGATACAGATTTCGGACACCGTACGTAAATAAGAGACCACGTTTTAGAAGCTCTCTCTGAGTCATACGTATTTTGTGATAATTAAAATAAACATATACTTAGAGCTAATGACGTTTTTCTTTTGTTGTTTTTTATTTATGCAATGTTTATCTACGGTCTACAGTCACCAATTATTTGAATAGTCACCGCGTCTTAACTGAAAGCAAATGTCTCGCGAGTACGCAATCATCGCTTTCGATTATCTTTGAATATGACATACTCGCGCGATCAATTAGTCGCGTATGTATGTGCAAGTAAACGATCGCGAAATCGCGTATGCGTGCAACAGTCACTTTGGTTAGGACGCAGAGAGTACGAACCGGAACCAATACCAAGCAGCGTCGGAAAAAATATGATTATTATTTTTGAGTACATACTTCCGAAAGATAACAAATACTTTCCTCTCCGCACCCTAGATACACAGGTAACACAGGTAAACAATATAATAAGAAGGGTTTGAGAACAAAAGTTGTTTAGACTTCCACCCGTATCATCCATATTTCACACGAAGTTCAGGACATTTCAGGAATTTACAATGTTCTAAAATATGGTCATGCGCTATTGAGTATTATAAGTGTAATCCCAGCATCGCGCGGCTTAACGTTACTTTATTGTTGGCAGGAGATCAGCACGTGAAGGATGAAGGTGCGACGCTAACTTTCATGGAGATAAAACTTGTTTGTTAGTTATGTCTTCGTATTAAACGACCGCCCACACAAACCACCTCCCCATCCCTTATCAAACCATGGATGAAAATGATTACAATCCTCTTATATTTTACTATTATGAGAACGAAATTTTAAATTAGAATTAGGAGGGATGCAGTAAAAGTAAAATGAATTAGGATGTAAAATACCTATAAAACAGAATTAGCCCGAAATAAAGATTTTCTTGGGAATTTGCTCCCTTCTCGTTTTCCGCAAGATGTGAACATAGGATACGGAACTCATTTCCATGATCACGGTATAATTCGGTTTAAAATTGTTTCCCAATTAGTATTGTGTGTAGTATTTCCATTCAGTCACTGTCTAGTTCAAAGTGTGAATAGAAATTTCATGGTTGAGGTAAAATTAGCGTGTGAGTTTATACGGGCATGTCCATTGCAGTGTTTGGAACAGGTCAGGACAGGCGGCCGACCGCAGTTTGCGCTCGCCGCATCGACTGCAACCAACTGGTTTCCCGGCGGACTGACACAGGAAATTAATATAAATTCCTATCGCATAAACTCGAAACGGGTTCTCTATGCTGTCACGCAGACAGTGATGAGGCCTATTGTGTGAAAGTGATTCAATCGAACCTCACTTCCCTCGTTTATTCACGTTAGTTTGAACGTGAATGCGGTGTCAACTGGCTCGCTAATATTGCGTTATTGCGTTATTGCATATAGTTATATAGTAGTAATGTCTTTAGTTTTAGGATTGACTCGTGACTGTAATATTGCGGTTAGTGATAGCTGGAAAAGGGACAAATATATCAATGTAGATAGGTTTGTCTATACCGTGGGGTACCTACATATTGTATACATCATAATCAGCCTATAATGTTCCCACTGCTGGGACACAGGCCTCCTCTCTTGTAAGAGGGAGTGGGCCGTAATTCACCACGCGGGCCCAGTGCGGGTTGGTAGATGTCACATGTCTTCGAATTTTTGGTTCTAGGACATGCCGGTTTCCTCACGATGTTTTCCTTCACCGTTTTGAGAGCAATGGTGGTGAAATAATTACACAAAGTAAAGCGCCTGTCTGGTTTCGAACCTACGACCTACAACTCGCAAGTCGCGGCCGTTACCACTGGGCCACTACTGCTCATGCTTATATTACATGTGTCTCATAAATTACAACCCTCTCTAGCTCAGCTTTCCACTCGCAAGAGTGTGATAAAGTGTTTATTTATTTTAGGTGTTTTGTGGCTGAATCGGAACATCCTAAAAGCCAATAAAACACCCATCTCATGTTAAAGTGCACATAGTCAATTTTGCATACTGAGGAAACAAACAAACGTCTCCTAAATAAACACTTTACAACGCAATCCCGCCTACTTAGTGGCAATACCATCTGACAAAAGAGTAGAATTGCTCTTACCTTCAAAATGAAACAGTCGCTTTGTCGATTTTGCGGGGATCCTTGTAACGACACCTTTATTGAAAACGTACTGTGTGTGATTCGTGACTCTTTTTACGAGAGATGCTGCATGCGTACGTGTTCGGTCACGACTTTTATTATACTCAACTATCTTTCACGTGTTTTTTGTTGCGTTCCACGTCACGAGAAAATTAAGGAAAAGTTTTTCTACTACTCTGCCAAGGCTTTCCTCAATCTGTATTTAAATACAACGAGTATAAAATAAGAAGCGTAAGGTTTTCTTAAGCTTTCACTTGAACCCGTCTTGACGAAAAACTTCACCTATAAAATCCTTAGCCCAGGATTAAAAAAACACTTAATGGTGAAACTCTTATCAAAGTTTTCTTGGTGTTAAATAGTAGGTGGTGGGATTAAAGCGTTTATTGGCTTGCTTAACTTTGTCTCTTAATGTCTTGAGGTGTCGTATTTTAAAGTCGTTGTAATTGACTTCTCTTGGCGCAAAGTTAGATACACTTAACAGAGCTTTGTGTACACGCTGATGCAAGCCGGGGGAACTTCGCGCGACGAGAGAGTACAAAAGTTTGGGATTTCTAAGGTACACCAACATAGGTAAATATTAAAATACGTATTTATCTTTCCAGATTTGAGCAGGAACGAGGAACATGTGATCGTCAAGTTCATTTATTTCAACGACGGGTCGGACACAATGGGTTGTCGAGATTTTTTAAATGGACCCTTACCATCTAACATGTAAAACCTTAATCGTTGCACATTAGCGAGAGTAATGGCGTCCGCTGGCCACGACCATCACAGTCGCTTATTGTAACGCCACGGTTCTGTAAAAAAGATTAGCACATTTGCCGTTAACGATCCCGAAAACAGGGCCACATCAGACAGCATCGGGGCCGGCGAAATAAAACGAAATAGCAACAAAAGTAAATCGACGGGCCCGGCCCGGGGCCGCTCTACGTGCCGGATTAAATCAAACGTTATTCGTCTTAGCAAATTACGGTTCATGTTTTTGTACATTCCCGAGACTTGATGCGCGGAAATGTAAGCTGGGTGGAAAGTAGATTTAAATGCAATTTAGCAAATCCCATCAAAGGGAATTCCGGTATTCCGTCGTGAAATGAATAAATGGCTACCTGAAAGAAATGTGAATAACTTAATTATGGTTATTTTTTCGTCAGGTGGTTTTTTAGAACTACCTTTTTGAATAACAACTGAATGTGTTTTGCATTAATATTTAAGTAGAATTTTAAAATGTGTACTTTCTTACGTAGAGCATGTTTAATAACATGACAAAATGTAATTTTGATACGCGTATAACCGAATATATTAAACACGTGCCTTTTACGGGCTCGCCTATTGTAAGTAGTCTACAATATAAGCTAACTATTGTATGCGCTTACTACGTAACTTCCAGCGACCGAGGTTTATACGTTGCGTTTAAGTCCTCGCGAACAATATTAAAGCCACGATAAACTTAAAAACAAGTTTAATCCGGCTTGCCGCGGACTCCATACCTTCATCCGAGGCAATCTGCCTGCATTGCCGTTGAATTAGTCTGCTTTAACGGTTGTGAGCCACTCATTTATTTATATTGCTGTTGCCTAATATTTTTGTCTGGGAATGGAAATGTTGTTTGAAATGGATGGTCTAGTTTCTTTGGATTGAAAAAAGGAAATAGTTACCCAATTTCTTTCATGTTCTCATTCGTAAACTGGCTAAGCGTAGGTACATTTGATCTATTGCTCATCCTTATCAGTACTCAGTAGCTTTTAACAACGCCACGACCTCACTTATTTCTTTCCACAACTACATTGACACGTCAGAATAGAAGAGGAGAGGTCATCTAATCGACGCACTTTGGCGAGCAAGTTTTTACTGCAGACATTGATCAATTCGACAACCCTCAAGTCTTCCCTATTCTCTCTTTATTTATACGCTTTGTATAAATGTTTCTTTCTCGTGGACGGCCCAGCTAGTAGGTAAATAAACCGCCGCCGACATCAACTAATTCCTAAGCGTACGTATTTTTCCTAAACTAACTCCATTGTTGTTGTCCTCCAGTAAGTTAGCGAGTTGAGTGTTTATTAGAAGTTTTCGGGCATCCCGTTGTTTTTGAGGGCTCTAGTGTCTACGTGCGCGGTTACAGGTGATTTTCTACAGTTGAAGTGTTCGCGGGAACTTCCTAAGTATGAGCCGAATCGCAAAGTTTATCTTTCTCGGCTTCATTGAGAAGTTGCATTGGCGATGTTTGCGCGGAGACAATGAGTTTGTCTTGTGACTTCGATATGCGTTTGAGACTGCGCTTAAACTATTTAAACTTTTATATAGCTCTGTCTACTGAGAGCCTTTTAATTCGCAAAGTTATCCACATAATAGGTAAGATCATTTGTTCTTATTTGTCTGGAGGTTGTCTTAATAAAAACTTCGGTCATTTGTTTACAAATACATTTTATTTTCTATGTATTATTTTGTTATAATCTTTATTTCGATTACTGTGTGATTTCATTTTGATGCTAATAACTAACTCAAAATGTAGTATACTTACTAAATGTAGTGTAGGTCGGTGAGCGATTTAATATAGCTACTAGATTACATAGAGCTCCACACAAAAATAAGTTAACGTACCTAAGCTATTAAGGAAGAAAAAAGAATAGCCACGATCTTTTATGCATCACGGCACCTTCATAACCGACCAGATTTTAATGAAAAAAGTTTCCTTCAAAGACATTTTAAATGCAAAATATTAGCAAGATCTACTTGTAGCTAGATAGAATCATTTGCATCTGAATGTCTTAATTGTTTTCTGAAACTAGATTATAACGGTATTTTTTTTTAAAGGAAATAGGTGAAAAAGCTTGTGTAGTTCGATGTCGATGTCTTCCCGTTACTGTGGTTCGGTTTCCGATTGCATTATGGCGGCAGTCGCTAGACATTACTGAAGCCATTACCTTATCTAAAGTCCCTCTCGGATTTATTTAGTTTTCCCTCGCCGCAATTTATCGAAAACCGCTCGATAAAGTTGTCAACAGGAATGGATCTGGAGCCAATTTTAGAGGAGAAAGCACCGCAAAAAATAAAACGACGTTTTGGTTCTACGTGCTTGGTTAAATCCTAGATGAGATTTTAGATATATTTCTATTTTGTGTCTCTTCTTATACAACGTTTATGTTGTATGCATTCACGCAAATACAGTGGTAAAGCTGTTTTGAGATGATATCGCTAGAGACTTCCGAGATAGCATTTTGTATTTACTGCTTTATATAATGTTTGGCGCTCAAAGCCCGGTGTTGTTGTTGCTGTTTCGTGACAGAAACAAAATTATTGTGCAAAAACCTATCGGCTATTTTATTTTCCTAAGCGGGAATCGAATTAGGAGCATTATATCCGCCTTCTGTTAGGCGGACGTCCGGCCGCCCGAGGCGATTATGCCGTCAAATGATGTCCCAAATGTATTCAAAATCAAAATAATTGTTTGTATTATAGACGACGTGTTTTGTATATGAATCCGAATCAATAATGTTTAGCAATTTGTTTTAGTATTAGATGTAAATAAAGAACTGTTGTACATATTTGTTGTAGAGGACGAACGGTAATAGTGAAAACAGTTATGTCTTACCTGAGTGGTTCTGAAAACAAGAAAACTCACTACAAAGCAACTCTATAAAGATATTGTAAATATAAAATGAAACAATCTCAGAGACAACCTCTTTTATTTCTAGACGTTCATTATTTTTTGTGACTTCACTTTGACTTAGGTTTTAAAGTATTCATTTATAAAATTACTTTTGCTATAATCATTAGTAGAAAATTAATTGGAGTTCTGATTGGGTTCAAAGGTAGACCGACCACCTTTGAACAAATAATATTTTATATACATTTTAGATAATATTTTATATACATTTGAAATAATATTTTATTTACATTTTACCTATATAGCTAACAGTAGGTCTTGTGGAATATTTATAACTATATAATTTTATTAGGTCAGTTTTTCACCATGATATTTGGCTAACTTTGCTTGCGTAAAATTCTGAAAATAGCCTAATTTCTACTATAGGTACATTTTGAATGCTGTTATCTTGTGAATCTTGGTAAACGTAGTAGCTTGTTATGCAAAATCCAAATACAAAACGCAAAAAGGTTTATAGGAATTTTTTTAAATAATATTTTAGTATTGCCTACTTAACTACATCTACACTTCTACACGAATATAATCTATATATATAAAAATGAAACCCGTTTTCCGTTGTCACGACATAACATGAAAACGGCTGGACCGATTTCGCTAATTCTTTTTTTGTTGTGATCGGTATTGCCGGGACAAGGTTTGTATGAAAGAAAATTTTGGAAATCCGAAAAAAAAAAATTGCACCCGTGCGAAGCTGGGGCGGGCCGCTAGTAATATTATAAACGCGAAAATTTGTGAGGATGGATGGATGTTTCTTACTCTTTCACGCAAAAACCACTAAACGGATTTTGATGAAACTTTACAGTAATAGAGATTATACATCAGAATAACACATAGTATACTTTTTATTCCGATATTCCCACGGGATCGACACTTATGCGGGTGAAACCGCGGGGTGCTGCTAGTATAATTATAATAAACAAATAATGAAGGGAACTCTCCCTCTCTCACTAAAGAGAAAACTAATGGACATGTGCATCCTTCCTACCCTCACCTATGGAGCGCAGACATGGTCACTTACTAATCGTCAAAAGTCCGCACTCGGGGTCTGTCAGCGAGCAATGGAGCGCGGTATCCTTGGAGTTAAACTTACTGATCGTATAAGGAACTCGATACTGCGTTCTAAAACTCAAATTGCCGATGTAGGTCACACGGCTGCCAAGCTAAAGTGGAACTGGGCTGGTCACATCTGCCGCATGCCGGAGGAGCTGTGGGCTAAAGTAACCACACAATGGGTCCCAAACAGCAGCAAACGGCAACGCGGCAGGCCCAGAATGAGATGGCGGGACGAACTCGACTCTTTCCACAAGGATTGGCGTGTAACAGCACTGGATAGGGATAAGTGGAAGGAGGGAAGGGAGGCCTTTGCCCTGCAGTGGGACAGAAATGGCTGATAATTAATAATAATAATATAATATAATAATATTATAAAGAGGAAAGATTTGTATTTTTGTATGTTACGAATAAACGTAAAAACTACTAGACCGATTTCAAAAATTCTTTTACCGTTAGAAAGCTACATTATCACTGAGTAACATAGGCTATATTTATTGCTAAAAAAAATTAGGGATCCTTAGAAATTCCTACTAAAACCAACCCAAGGTGTAAAAAAAATAGCCATAAAATGTCTTTCATCGCATGCGCTGCGGAAAGTATTGATGATAGAACAAAAAAATGTTCTACAATATTATACAGGGTGTTACGGAAAGGGTATATCAATACAAACGGGTTGAAGAGTGTATCTGGTCTAGAATCTCTGTACAAAATTTCAGCTCAAAAGCAGTAACTTTGAAAATGCTTAATACTTTTTTTATTTCGATAGTTTATTAAATTGAAATCATAACAAACGTGTCACCGCACTACGAGGGTCATTATCCATTATCTGTAGTGTGTCTGTGCGCCTAGTACACGCACATCACGCCGCCGCGCGCCAGTGCAGCGCCGTGATGTCGACATAAAAAAATACTAAGCATTTTCAAAGTTAATGCTTTTGAGCTGAAATTTTGTACAGAGATTCTAGACCAGATACACTCTTTAACCCGTTTGTATTGATATACCCTTTCCGTAACACCCTGTAGAACATATCAATATCTACAAAAAACTTCGCGATACCATATGTCCAACTATTGTTGTTATGTCACTATAATTACTTTTTTACATTTTAAAAGTTGATAGAAATGCCGATCAAAATCAGACCATGTTATCTATACCTTTGTATTAATTCTTATCCAAATAAATTATTTTGTATTCAAGACTGTTTCAATACCTGTTGATTACTTTTTGAATTATTGAAATCGGACATTCGATTCAAAAGATATTACGAAATTAAAAATGTCAGTAGAAAAAAAATACACGCTGACGACGCGCCGCGCCGGTGCGTGTTGCTCCACGCAGCCACAGAATACGACGTAGCGCAGCGATAAAATTCTCGTGTCCACAATGTTTGTAACAAAACTCCTCGGAAACGGCTTGACCGATTCTTATGAAATTTTGTGTGTATATTCAGTAGGTCCAAGAATAGGACGTAAACTATTTTTTATTTTATTTTAACTACTACTATTGTTCGTGTAGGGTAGGAGTAAGGTCGGGGTAGGGTAGGAGTAGGGAAGGGGTACGGTAGGAGTAGGGTTGAGGTAGGGTAGGAGTAGGGGTAGGGTAAGAGTAGGGTAGGGGTACGGTAGGAGTAGGGTAGGAGTCGGGAAGTGGTAGTGTACAAGTAAGGTAGGAGGAGGATAGGGGTAGGATTAGGGTAGGAGTAAGGTAGGACACCACGCGAACGAAGTCGCGCCGGGCAGCTAGTATTATATAAAAAAAGTCTTCCCACCGCGTCTGTCTATTTGTCTGATCACGATAAACTCGAAAAGTAGGTACCGAACGGATTTTCGTACGATTCTCACCAATGGACGGAGTGATTCACGAGGAAGGTTTAGATGTATAATTCGTTAAGTTTTGTGCAAATTGGCTGAAATATGACGACGATTGTTGAAGATGTCGGAAAAAGATCATGCCGACTGGGAGCTTAATCGGCACACAGAGATCCACCTGGATTAACACATAGGGTAATTTTAATCCTGGTAGCATGTTCCCGTAGGATATATTCCAACATACACGCGGGCGAAGCCGCGGGTAAAAGCTAGTTACAAATATTTGTACAGACGCCAGCACATCAAGCTACTCCAATCTGTCAAATTTCTTTAATAAATTTTCAACTTTATCGCTAAAGCATTAGGTTCAAGGTAGATTGGGAAAATTTGACAGTTTCGGGTAGCTTGATGTGCTGGAGTCTGCCCAACTAACATTTTGGTGATAAGAAGAAGTGCTACATAAGTTATTTACGAGAATTTTGAGAACCTAAGGTCCTATAAAAGCACTAACATTTGGTGATATAGCGCGTTTTAGCTGTCTTATAACCCTGGTTTGGGCCCACAATTTTAGAACTTAAAGTGACTTAATAGTTATAGAGAAGTTATAAATGAGTGACAATAAAGAGCTACAATAGTGCTATTGAAGCAGTGCTTACAACATTAAGTGTATTGCAAGCTATACACAGGTTACAACTGCAAGCTAAAGTAGTAATGTAGTTATGAAATCCACTCTAATAACTTTTTTTAGTAACATATTAGTGCTTCCTCGGCACAATATAAACCTTAAGAATACATTGCAGGTATTGAGTAGCAATGAGCATCACCCAAAGCGCCAACATTTTCACCTCTTTTCATAATTTTTATGCTTTGTTACTGTCAACAGCGTTAAAATATTTAGCAGTACGAATA
Source organism: Amphipoea oculea (assembly GCA_945859645.1). NCBI lineage: Eukaryota > Metazoa > Arthropoda > Insecta > Lepidoptera > Noctuidae > Amphipoea > Amphipoea oculea. The sequence continues at coordinate 10,942,206 of OX243872.1, forward strand.
TTCATCGCCGATATGTCATGTTTGAAAGTGACTTTATGTTTAATAAAAAAGGTAAGTCAATTTAATGTGTTTTAGATTACTGCAATGGTGTTATGATTATTAAAACTCACTGCTATGATAAGTTTTCTGTGACAATGTGTATATATTTTCATCTCAATTTTGAAACGCCTCAAAAATAAACTGCATTTAATGATAATATGTAGAAAAAAATTACTGCCTCAGTAATTTTTTAGTTCAAATTATGACGAATAATAGTTCCTGGTACTGTCTATGGGTATTATAATGGAAAACTGACAATAATATAGTAAATAATTGGGGCAATATTGATTAAAAAAAGATTTTTCCTTTAATTTTTTTTATAGGTTAACTATTTATTTAATGGCGACAATTCTAAATTACCTAGGGATGCTGATAACTCTTTTATTCCTAACATAGCGCTTAAAGAACAGTTGGTAGCACTTCCAAGACACTTGCAGTTGTACAATAAGGTTCTAAAAGTGAAAAGACAACAAGTTCATAGGTTCAGTTTGCACAATGGTTCTATGTGAACCTGTAAGTTGAATATTTTCTGGGTTCTGTTATTGTTTGCATAAAACCTTTACATATCACGTAGGTACCTGACTTAATAAATCAAAGAATTCCAAATTCTATTATTTATAATAATTATGCAAACAAAAGCCTGTACGAACGTTACCTAAGTTACGTTACGTTACCTATGTTTTGAATTAAAAGTTATCTTTTACAATATTGAACTTTTTGCTGTATGATACTGAACTCTTTTTTTTTGTAAATTAAGTTTTAGAAGCTTAACTTGTATGTATTTTACATTATTATTAAAAAAAAAAACCTGTTGTTTCAGTAACTATTCCCATATTTTAGTGGTGGTGATGTTAAAGTACCTACCTACTCGACACCGCGCCCAGTTCCAACTTCAAGCCGCACACATCACGCCATTGTATTCGCGTTACCACTCGCGCCCCACCACCACCGCCTTTGACTGATTTTGTTATTTCCTACTAATACTAAAGACATTTTGAATAAAACCAATTTTTTTTAAAGAATAATGAGTTTTATTTTTACACTATGTAAAAGAGGTATGAAGTACAGAAAACCAGTGTTGTTAATACAAACTATATACATCTATATATATCTTTGAAAGCAGCTTGGCTTATATTTTTTTGTACAGCTCATGTTCGTAAATCATTCTTTAAATTTATATTTTGCATATATTCACTGTCTTGCTCGTCGTCTGAGGTGTTTGAACTACTGAGAGGAAACAAAATGTTGTACTCATCATTCGTCATATCAGTTTCCTGTTGTACGGAACCCTGTCGTATATTTGTTGCTTGCGCTTGATATAAATCGGTACCTATTATACTATACTATATCGGTACCAAAACATAATTTTTGAGGTTAGATTAAATTAAGATGTATTTAGGTGATATAAAATTCTACAACTCAACGTAAAGTAATAATTAAGAGTAGTAATGTTTACACCTATTGTTTATGGCCATAAAGAAGTATTTCTAAAAACCACTGTATTACCTAAGGTTGACCGAGTAACCCCATTATACAAACATTAATGGTTTAAAGCTGGTTTCTGACTCTTGTAGCATCCAGCTCTGTAGGATTTATAATTAACTCCTATATGATACTAATAGCTTTCTTGTTAACTCTTAGGGTTCGATAGAACTCGTTAAGTGGTACAAAGTATTTCACTAAAACTATTTAAGAACATCAGCTGTTAGTAAGTGTTAGTAGATACCTTACAATTACTCACAATGTTTTACGCTTCTTAAAGCTATTACAGTAAGTCTTAGGGTGTTACAAAGCATCTAACTAACTCTGTTTAAAGAAAACAGGCGTTAGTAAGTGTTAGTAGACACCTTACAATTGCTTACAGTGTTTTACGCTTCTTAACGTTATAAGAGTGAGCTATACAATGGTTCCCACCAACTCCATGCTACCGCCTTAAGTAATACAATTTTTCTTTGTAACTGTTATTCCTCTTGAAGGTTTAATTATTTATCATTAACACCACAGTAGAATCGAATGTTATAATAGGAGCTCTTATATATCATTTATAATACTATGAGAGCTAAAAAAAGGTTGTCCTTAGCGCCAAAATGTTTGTTGGGTGTACACCGTTATCGGAAAAACGTAGTGATCTCTATTCCTGTTTTATTTCACAAAACCTTTCACACCTATGTTTTATAAATAATTTACTTTGACCGTTGACCCCTAAACTATGAAGGGCCATCTTGGGGGATCTTGGGTGTCAGAGTACGATTGAGCAGAAGAGATTAACTGTTTACAATTCTAGTCGATATCAATATAAATACGATACTCAATGAAGTAGACTATGAATAAACTTCCTTTGAACAGCAAGATAAACTATTTATAGGGGATCTATATTTGGGTAGGTACGTCATTAGTGCTAATTGAGATTGAGAGTCGGTTATCAGGACGACACATCCTGTAAATGCGTGGGGTTTGCTTTTACCTGCTAAAATTGGTTACCATTAAGTCTAATGACAATAATACGTGCCTATGTGAGATTTTAACTGCTAGAGACCTGAGCTCTCTATGCAAGACTTTGTTAAGTTACAACTATAACAAATTGGGAGCTATATGTATGAGCCGTTTGCGGTTGAAACACAGCAAAGCCTTGGGGTGCGAGTGCTCATCGAGTATTATACGGGACATCGCCAAGCGGTTGGTCTACTCTTCGCATGTCCAGTGGGTATGCCTATTTTTAGCCCAAATAATCAGCTTTGCTATCCAACGTGGTAATGCTGCCAGCCTTTTGGGCACTTATCTCATTGACAGCGATGCGGACAATTTTTTTTATGCCCAGTGAGCTCCTCTCTTTTTTTTAAATTATATACTTGTGTATAATATATATTCTTCAGTGTTATGTTGTATATTGTAATTTAGGCTTTTAGTTAGTAACTACTTAAATATCAAATCCCCAAAGCGAAACAGACTTAAATAACGTGATAAATATATCTAACCGAAAGGATGAGTCTGCTTAGCATAATTTATAGCTGGTTTCCGTAACGCCGCCAATTAAATGTATATTAGTTTACGCTAAAGGCACATTTCTCAACATACAGGCAAAGAAATTCCTCGAACAAACTCGGCGCTCACGTTTCGAAGAGTGCCCGTACGCAAATCCCTTTGGGTGTAAAAAACGAAGGTTTGAAAAGCCAAACTTACCGAAACGTTTTTAAGCTGTTTCCCGGAGATATTGGCGGTCGACGAGGCTCCAAGAGCATTTTTCACAGAGTCCCCGGATATCGGTTTGACTAATATATAACATCGGACATTTCGGACGCCGAAATTCGATCGCGGGCTATCTTTTAGATTATGTGCACTAATTCCTATTCAAGCTTCGGGTAGCTTTGTAAATGGAGCTTTCGAGCTCCGTATTTAGGCTTTGTAAAGGTAAAGGTGCAGTGGCGTAGTGCTTTGGTGAGATTTTAGTGATACGGCTGCATGTTGGAATCATTTTATCAGATTGTTGAGAACCAAATTCTAAAGTTCGACCCCAATAATATTATTGTAAAATCTATAAACGGAAATTCTTCTTTGGACTTTTTGGTAGGTATACTTAAAAGGCACAAGTAATAAATCATAAGATTGGAATTATAATAAAATGGAAGCAGAGCTGATAAAAAATACGATAACGACCTTTTTTAAGATAGGTATTATGTATGATGAAACGGCTTGGTAGGTTCGGCGGTATTTTGTTTCCCTCTATTGAATTTAGCTGACCTATACAAACACAACTTGGGTTAGCTCAAGTTACCAATTTTGGGTGATGCTTGATTACGAAAATAATACAACCAACAATGTATAAGATTACATCATTTACAGCTATCTCAAAAGTAATGGAAACGATTATTTTATTTGTCTAAACGTGAGGTTGTGTCTGGATATCCATTGCAACATTTCTATTGATGTCGCTAAAAGAAGAAAGTGGTTTTACATCAATAACCCAAAAGAATTCATAAATATAAGATAAGCGCGGACGAAACCAAGGAGAAACGTTTCAAAGGAGAAAAGTATTGAATAAATAAAGAAATCGACACGTTTTCGCGAACTCTCAATTTATCTAAGAAAATTTTATTCATATCCGGCGAGAGGGGACGGCTTCTGAGGATCTCGACATATGGACACATGTTGAAGACACATAAGCTTTACTTATTATTTTTCCATTCTTTATACGCCTCTTATCCGTCCTGAATACGCTTTGATACGATAATTATGTATGGAGCGCACCGTTTGTGTCTGATACGCGAGCTCGTCGTCTGGTGAAGTTGTTTTGTCACGAGTACGTATGTACATGTGAAAAGATTAAAAACTTTCTCCACAGCGTCTTTGGAAGCTCTAAGCTCGCTGTCATAAGGCAAGTAAAAGCTCGAGTTGAAAAGCGGATTAGGCCCCTTAAGTTTGTTGCGAGGTAAAGTAATATTCTCGAAGACAACAACAAAAAAGAAAATCCTTAACCGTGCACTCCGTTCAGAATATTAAAACGTTCTTACTAATACTTCTGATTAAGTTTTCTCTCAATGTTCCTCCCTGCAAGCCGGCACGCAACGTGCTCTACCTATCACGATCATATCTACTTTGTTGAATTATATTGTATCACCATTGTTTTTTTTCTATAGATCTGAACTTTGTAGACAGATTTTTTTTTTTCAAGTAGTTCAAAGTGAGTGTATTCCAGAAAATATTGTAAAGACCAATGAAACTATTCACAACACTGTTTCTACGTAAGCCTTTTTATCCGAGTGGATTCTCTCGGAGGGTACGCGAATCCGTGCCCTGTTCTTATAATTTTCTTGAATGGTGAACATTTGATTTAAGTACCGTCCCAGGGCTAACAACGACTCTCTGGGGACCGCCCCGACTATTTCCTTTTGTTTTTGTGCCGTTTTTTTAACAACTTTTTCTCAAAAGGATTCGCTAAGAGGCCAGTACGAATGCGGACGTTTAAAGCAAATCCAGTGATTAGAGTCAAACGATTGACGTTCACTATGGGATTTGGTGAGAAGATTAATGGCAGCTATCGAATGGTAATTACGGAAATGAAACGTGTAAGTTATGCAAATGGTGACCAGCGAGCTTTCGCATTTGAAACTAATAGTTTGAAAGATCAATTTAGTTAAGATATGGCTTTTGAGCACTAAGTTTTGCAGTTGTACTGCTTTTTATTAACCAATAATGCTCGGTAATATATATGTAAAACTGCAAATGTTTTTATTAGATTACATCAAGTGTTGTGCTATTGGTTGCACATGGATGGGGAGGTACAATTGAGCGGATGCGAGTGGTACTCAGCACAAAGGCTTAACAAGCCAACTTGCTCGGTTTTGTGCATACATAACCCCGCCGTTATTAATCGTACGGCGGCAAGTTTATGCTGAGCCCGCACTTACCTCGCGATTCGGCACTACATTGTTAAAACTACAGCGCGGAAAATACCGCGCTGCAATTCCTTGTTACGTATGAGCAGCGTACATTATTACGGAACTTTCACTGTTTTTATTAATTTAAACAGGACTTTAGTTTTAATCCCGACCTTGTTTCAAACTTACCTTACGAGTACTTACGAGCGTGATTTGTTTAAAAATTAACGAGGAATAAACATTCTTATGCGGGTAAAGCACGGATATCTATGGGGTAAAGCCACACTGTTTTATAAACCCGCATAGAGACCTATGTCAGGATCAAATACCTAGTAAAATAAATTCATAGCACGAAGTTTGTAGACAAACGATTTGGCAACCTCGCCAAAAACATCACGATTGTTTTCCATGCCAATACAGTGGATAAATGAATATTCAATAATCAATTATTATACCTTTAATTTTAGAGCAAAGTTTTTGTGTTGTTTTTCCCGATTTGTGAACATATTCGTAGTTACGCATAGTTTTACGTAGTTTGCACTGGCTTTGGAGCTTTTTTTTAAAGAAATAAAAGAGGTCAGTGTGGCAACGCGAGCGTGCAGTGTGCTCGGCGGATTTCTACCGATGGTTGAATTTGCACCGATGTCGTAAGCTGCGCGGCCGGCGGGCCGTGTCCCCGTGTGCGCCCAGTTTATTACCGCAGATGTAAAGCTTACTTGTTAAGCGGAACACATAGTGAAAAACAAACGGAGCCGTCGTTTGCCTACATGGCTCCGGGACTTTACTGTCCAAATCAAGCTACGCTTTTTTGCTGCGAGAGTACAACAAAATTAGTACCTAGAATTTTAGTGAAATGTTTCTAAAACATTACATGAAAGGTAGGTTTGTACAAACACATTTACACGTCAATCCAGTCATATTTTAAAAACCAGATGAGGTCGTCGTTTCCTATCAGACTACTCTGAAAAGAAAGGCCGAAAATACTCAGAGGTCACCGTCATGTTTAAAGTCCGGACATAATGCTGGTCAGATCATGTGAAGACCATGTAGATTGGTGTCTGAAATGGTATTTTGAGGAAACAGACAAAATGAAGTATTAAATTTTGTGGTTACGATTTAGTAACTGTCTCCGCATTAACAGGCAGGCAGCTGACACAATAGCATCATCTGCACGCATGTTGTGACGAGATACGAGACGGCTCGACTGAAAGCGGTATTGGCTCGTGGTATTCACGTTCCTGGTCCACTGACTGCTGTCCATTCAACCATTTGCCCATTTCGCCTCCTACGGAGAATTGCTGCATTTGAAATTCACTACAAGTTATCTGTCCATAACAACCATAACGAGTTTTCTGCTTATTTCATAGAGTTTGAAATACTTTTTCGTTGATAAACAAATTATTGATAAACAAAAACCCATTTTCTTTTTGTACAGCTATTTTCTTTATGCAATCGAAACGTTCAAATTAGAATAATAAAGATCTTGATGAAATTACCCTAATTCGAATTATGTAAATATTTTCTTCAAATCCTTATCAAAAGCGGATTTGCTACGGCGTAGCGCAATGTTCGTAGCGGTGCTACAAAAGCTACGATTTTAGATAATTACTGAATTGTGATTGATCCTTTAGTTAATAATACTGTCGAAAACGTTGATTTTAGTTTTCATTATAATAATTTGAAACGTCGTTGAAAGTTAAATGTCTATATCAAATAGTTCATTCTCCGAAATCTATTTCAATTTTGATATTGAATAAGAAATGACAATTTACGAAATAGAGGATCATATAAAAGTTTTATCAGAAGGAATATAAATATTAAAGTTGTTGAGTTGCCCGCTTAGACTTACTAAATAAACAAGCAGATTACCAAGAAATGTGAATATCGATTGTGATTTAATATAGACAACGTTCATAATATAAGTTTATGTAAATTCTACGTGGATCAAAATGAACATGCTGTAAGAGCCGGTTAGAATTTTAATATTTCAATTAAAGTACTACAAGAATGTCCTTTGCATGCCAACCTCAAAGAGAATAATCATATTTTAGGGAGTGGTGGCAATAATAAGGTGTAGGGAGGTAGTTAAGAAAAATTACTCGACAATTTCTTTGAATATTGTTTCGGACTAATATAAAAAGCTAAAAACCGATTCGCGAGTACGAACCTCCCTTTTTGTTTTCTTTTTAACCTTTTATACCCTCTTTGTCCGTCGAACAAACGGTTCTTAAATCTTTAAAGCTTGCGAAAAATTTAGCGAGATGTAAAAGTATTGTAGGAATTCATTCGCTCTTCATTGCAAGCTGAAATTAATTAAGCTAATTTAACTTTGCATGTTTATTGGCCAGTTGTTGCAGGTTGTGAACTGGCAGTCGGTAAGTTATTTGCTTAATAATCACTATCAACTTTTGAGTACATACTCCATGGTTCATTCGTAGCTTAACCGTTATGTCCGTTCGCGGATACCTCTGATTTTGCATCACTGTCAATATCACAGTGATCTTTAATATCGTGACAATAAGGTTGCTATTTGGTTGCTGCAACTGTCATGTCTGTCAAAATCACATTGATCTTTATTGTTGTTGTAATAAGGTTGTTGTTGGGCTGCAGCGTTCAGAGTTAAAATAACTGTGAAAGGACTGGAGCTTTCTAATACGCATTATACTCTTTTCATTCTAATGATGATTGATATGACAGAAATACAAAAAGGTTTTTTTCAATAAGGTTCTCCGCACGTTTTACGTTCAGGAGAAATCAACATTATTTACTTACTTCAAAATAAGTACATAATAATGAACAATATTTATGTTAGGTAACAATTCTAAAATAAGCATTTAACATGTGTGACTTCAATCATAATAAAATCAACAATACGTTATGAATCTTATATTACGAAAATATATTTATATGTAAGTAGGTATATACTAGCTGTTCCCGCGATTTCGTTCGCGTGGATGCCGGAAAACAATAATGTGTCGCTTAGGAAAGGTGTAATTACCTACCACTCCTTCATTGAAATGGAAGAATCTTCCGATCTTGCCTGGTGGGAAGCGTTACCTGGGGTTCTCTACCACAGCCCTTTCGACTGCGTCACTGCGTCTTCTAGGTTAATAATGTCAAAGCGACGAAGTATCACTTTGATTTTTGAGAATAAATAAAAATGAAAGCGCAGGTGGTCGAGGCTCATTATCTGACCAAACAGCCTATGAACAGACTATCAAATATCTTTACTTTAATTTGGCCAAGACAAACTTTGCTAAAGAATGTGTTTATAAATTCAAGTCGTCGTAGTAAAATAGTTTTTAAATATTCAGGGCTGCTTAAGTTTACTTTATGAAATTTAAAAGAAATCCCAAAGAATTCATAAAGAAATAGTTAATACTTCATTGAATTATGAAGAAAGACTTAAATCTATAATATGAAGCCAATTCATTTAATTTGTTCCTAACTCTGACTTACTAAAACCATATTGTCTTTACTCGTATTTAGTTCAGATAATATGGATTTGACGCCATTTTGGGCTATGTTAAGTATGAACAAATTAGTTGTTAATTTTGTTTTTCTCTATTTTAGGCTCTATTATTACACACAATTTTACAACGTATCACGAAATATAACACACATAATTATTTAATGAAAATTTGGATTTTCTTGTGAATATATAAATATATATTTTAACTTTTTTGTGGTAAACATTAAATTAATCTGTATTTTTTTAAGGTTTTTCCGATTCTGACAATCGTTTGAAGATGACAGAGACTGATAATTATACTTTATTGTACACCAGAATATATAGCAAAAAGAAATACATTTAACACTAGAAAACATACAAAGGGCGGCCTTATCGATTGTAGGGAAGCTACATACACGTTTTAAAAGTTTTTGGAAGCAATTATTCTCGTCCTTAGCATTTTCTAAGCTTTTATACTTATTATAATATTGTTTGCACTATTTGCAAACAATATGATTTCAGAGTTAAAAAAAAAAAAAACCGGTCAAGTGTGAGTCGGACTCGCGCACCAAGGGTTTCGTACAAGTTTTTATTTATTATTTTATTTTATTTATTACTTTTAAGAAGGCTTACAGACAATTGATAGGTAACAACAACACATTATCAAGTTGCTAATAACAAGCCTCCACAGATATATAACATATCGATTACTTAAAGCCTAACAATTAAAGTACATTGTGTACCTACACAAGTAAGTAGGTTAAGTTAGTTTAATTAATTATTTTTTGTATTTATGTTACTACATATGAGTTTAAGAACTACTAGAAGGCGTATCGTTCGCAAAAAATGATTTGGCTAAGAGCGTCCTCACTGTGCTTATCTTAGTGCAAAATAAGTCAACATCGTGTTCAGAAGATACATCATTGAAACTTCGAGCGCTTCTTATAAGAAAAGCATTACTCCTACACTATTTTTACATTACACTTTTTAACTTTTTTTGGGTACACTGTAACTAAAGTTTTCGGATTTTTTCCTTTATTTGTGCTACATGACATTGTTTCTTGCCAAATTCCATGATTCTTGGTCAACGAGAAGTACACAATAGGTTTTGATTCCGGAACATAAACGCCCGTATCTTTTGGTTGCGTTGACTTAGAAGTTTGATTTTTTTCACTGCTTTAAGGGATTGCAGCCAGATTTGATATTAATTTGAACTTGATAAATCCACGCGTTCCTGAGAAAAAGGGTCTTGACAGATGGACAGACAGACGAACAACGAAGTGATTTTACGGGTTCCGTTTTTCGTTTTTAGGTACGAAACCCTAAAAAATACATCATTCCTATTGTTTTACCAGTTTTGACAACAATTCCCAGTAAATTAAAACTTCAATAAAGATGAGACCAAATAACTGTTACGTAGACAAATAGACCTTCTCGTTATATGACGTGAACGCAAGTGACATTTTATCTTATGGTACCACCCAATCAATTCTGAGGTCAAATATATAAACTAGGTTCAGACGCCAGCACATCAAGCTACTACAATCTGTCAAATTTCTTTAATAGATTTTCAACCTTATCGCTAAGATGTAAGGTTCAAAGTTGATTGGAAAAATTTGACAGTTTCGGGTAGCTTGATGTGCTGGTGTCTGTACGTTAAAAAAACCGTCAGTCGCACAGTTAAATCTATATTGGATTATTATCAGCGCCGATACACTGTAACAGTTTTAGTACTTTGTTTATTTTATTTTACTTTTTAAATGCATGCTTGCGTTTTAACCCAAATTATGTGTGCCAGCATGATAAAACTTTTGATTTTTTTGTTTATTTTTTCAGGCTTGATTAATCGGAATATTTACCGAAGTGTAGTATCAATACTGCATGATGAAAATGATCAGAAATTCTGTATCATGTAAGTAAATGTTTATTACCCGTAAACTGTAAAGCTGTGGAAGTTTTAAGTATTACTGACATATCTATCTATACACAAGCGGTAGCTTTTATTTGTGCCTCCATTCGCACGGATTTGTGGCTTTCGAGCTGTGACAACATTATTGATCAGTTGAACGTGATTGAGAAACAAAGGGAAATATATTCAACAATAACATTTTCGGATTTATGATAATATTGAGGATAAACAGATTTGCAATATATGAAGGATTGGTGTGACGTGCAAGGAATTGGCCGCGCAAACTCGTCTCGCGGTCTCGCGGGTGTCATCTCTCATGATACCAAATGATGTAAGAGATTCATAATCTATACATATAATAAAATCGTAGGAAAGTCAAAACGGTACATTGAATATTTTTTTAAAAGAATACTTGGGGCGTGATCTACAATCGATATCGAAGCCAAAAATATAGTTTTTAGAATTTTTGTCTGTTTGTCTGTATGTATGTCCGGGATAAACTCAAAAAGTACTGCATGGATTTACTTCAAATTTTGCATGAATATTACTAAGAGGTCGGGTCAACATATAGGCTACATATTATCACGCTATCACCTATGGGGGAGGAGCTGTGAATCTTTATTTTTCTTACGCATTCTGTGACAGCGTGTAATCTAACGACGCATATTTAAATGTTGTTTTTCAGTAAGCCATGCTATTATCTAGCTTTACACTATAAAAACTACGCCATTTAAGTAACTTGGGCAGAAAAAACATAGTTTAATGAATTTTAGTAGTATAAAGAAAATTTTGAAGCAGCGCCATCTATGAGATTTCATAAAAATCAAATCAAGTTACATGTTGACACTTTTTGGAAATTAATAATTTAAATTTGATCATGTTGGCGAGGTTAGTAGTTAGTTATTCTTAAAATTCATAGATGGCAATGTTCATTTTCTTCATAAAAGTTGTATCGTATAGTTCGTTTTAACAAATTCAAGTTCCAACAAAACCCTTAAAATCTTGAGCAGAGTTGAGGACGAGAATTAAAAAAAAAATGCGGTGTTAAGTATTACAAAAAAGTTATGTTTCTACTGGAGACGAAGTCGGAGTAACTGATGAACGCGTGCTGAACACCTGTCTCAGTTCACTTCAAGATGTGGTCATTTCTATCGGCGGCAATCCACTGATCGAATATGGGTTACCAGCTCCCCAATCATCACCGCATCAAGACCGTGTAAATCGGGAGTATAACGCTGAGACAAATTACGATCCGGGCGAAATGACCATGTCGCTTTGTTCTCTTCAGAGCAAAAACAAATTTATGACACCGTCCTTGAAAACGTTGGGAAAAAACCAGGGTCAAATGTTTTTCTTGGAATGCGTCTGGTGGAACAGGAAAAACATTTGTTACCACTTGCATACTTGCAGAGGTCAGCAGATAAGGCAAAATTGCTATTGCTGTAGCGTCGTCGGGAATCGCTGCCACACTGCTTCCGAGTGGCAAGACAGCACATGCCATGTTTAAAATTCCTATCGATTTAGAGAGCGCCGAAACGCCTGTTTGTGGTGTGTCACGTAACAGCGATAAGGGACACGTGCTCAAGGATTGCTCTTTGATCGTATGGGATGAGTGTACGATGGCCAATAGGAAGGCAGTTGAGGCCGTGGACGGAATCCTGCAGGACATCCGCAGGAACGAACATTTGATGCGTCGTATCACAGCTGTTCTGTTCAGTGGCGATTTCCGGCAAACGCTTCCCGTGGTGACACGGGGATCGAGGGCTGACGAGGTGAATGCTTCGTTGAAACTATCTTCGTTGTGGTCACGAGTTCGTACGCTGCGCTTGACCGTTAATATGAGAGCTCGGCTCGGCGGCAATGTACGTGCTCAAGAATTCTCCAATGTCCTTCTAAATCTTGGCGAAGGTACTCTACCAGAAGAGAGAGGTGGACAGGTGGTGCTTCCAGAGTCTCTCGGTAGAGTGGTATCCAGCTTAGAAGAACTCATTTGCTGTGTGTACGGGGACATCAGTCGTATACTGCACCTGCAGAATTCTTGGGTGTGTGAGCGGGCCATTTTGACGTCCAAAAATGATCAGGCTGCAGCAATTAACGAATGCATTCTCTCGGAAATTGAGGGGAATGAAGTGGTCTACACCTCGCTAAAGGGTATCATTTAAGCTATCACCAATTTAATTGGTTTTGTGTTTCTTAAATAATAGGGTTTGTCCTCCAAATAGTAGATCTGTCACCAAAATGTAGTCACCAAACAATGCAAGTGACCTAACCAAACCGAACCTCGGTGTGCCCTTCGCTCGCTCTTGCATCCTATGTCGACGGAGCCCCGCTTCGCGGGGCCCCTATTTCTGTGTAAAGGGTTTAAAGTAACCTAACCAAACCGAACCTCGGGGTGCCCTTCGCTCGTTCTTGCATCCTATGTCGACGGAGCCCCGCTATCTGAGAACGAAAATATTTCGTGGCGATAGATCTATTTATTAGGTGATACAAATATTTCGTGGCGATAGATCTATTTATTAGGTGATACAACTTGATGACAAATATAAATTTTGGTGATAGAAAATATAGTTCCCCTCGCTAAACACTGTTGTCGAGCAAGATGACGCCACACATTATCCCGTGGAATTTCTGAACTCCCGTCAGCAAGTGGACTTCCAGCGCATACCATCAAGCTGAAGGTCGGTGTCCCGATTATGCTTCTTCGGAACCTATCTCCTCTGAAGTTGTGTAACGGGACCCACCCTAAAGTCATTTCGCTCTACAGACACACCATTGAGGCGGAAATTCTTACGGGTTGTGGCGTTGGCGAGGCAGTATTTATACCACGCATTCCCCTCATACCTCATATCTTCCCGTTCCAGTTCAAGCGCGTACAGTTCCCCGTGAGTGTTTGCTTCGCGATAACCATCAACAGAGGCAGACACTGAGGGCAGCGGGTGTCGACCTCAGGACGAGTTGCTTCTCACACGGACAACTGTACGTCGCTTGCTCCCGCGTCACCAGTCCTGACTCTCTTTACATTTTGGCTTCTGGCAGCATAACTACCAACGTTGTTTATAGGGAAGTGTTTTAAGGTATGATGCCTTTGTACGTACTTTTACTCTTTTGTGTCCTGGAATGTATTCCTGCATTGTTTTCTCTATTTCCTTCAGTCACATCCCCCACACCACACTGAACTCAGCAGGACTCCCATATAACTCTCTTCACTTGCTTCGCTTGCAAAAAATACTTATATTTTAATGCTATTTTAAAAGTTGTTTACTTATAATGCTATAGCGACACTGGCATCTTAGGTATTTTTGGTGCTGTAGAGCCTTCAGGCAGACGACGTCGCGGGCAGCAGCTAGTAATACATAAATATAATGTAAAGTAAAAGACATATTATAAACGTATACGAAGTAAATGGTGGTAAGAACCGTAGCAGGGCGTTCTGTAATTTACTGCCTGGCCATGGGAGAAGAATACGACATTAATTATTATTTGGACATATATGAACTCACGCCGTGTTCATGTAGGTATGTACAATTATTATTGTCGTAAAGTATCTTACAAAAATGTCCAATATTATAAAATAGCAGGTATGTACTTTGCAATTAAAATAACAACAAACGAAAATACTGGTCTCCTGTACCTACATAATATACGTAGCGTACTGTTTTAAGCAGAGCGGGTTTAACCTGAAGCCCAGCTTTAAAGTGGGCGAAGGTGTACTGCAGTGGGGTCCATACAGATTTGAGGTTTGATAAATGAGATCCTAAATGTGCAAGTATTTACTGGACATTCTTCAATCTCCTTGAGTTCGCAATTCTGAAGCACGGTCAATATTATTCCACCAATAAAGCTGAAACAATGTAATAATATACATTGTACGAATTATTTACCAATTGACCGCGACTTTAACGTGTAATTAACTCTGTGTAATTACTGCTGATCTAAATCGGGGGCTAACGTGAAACCGTAATTGCGTAATAATACAATTAATAATTTTGTATGCGCTACCGGTATTAGCTTTGACGTAGTAGCAACATTGGGATGCAAACACGCAGCGGTGGTATGCGGACTGTGTTAGAATTTCCAATAGGCGAAAATTGGGTACCTATTTAGTATATTTTATACACAAATAATTAATGTTTTAATAGGGGAACTTTAGGACGCTTATAAATACATTTATAAGCATCCTAAAGTGTCGTTGTTGTGTTGTTGCAATTTTGTTGGTTACCCAACAATTTGGGTAACCAACAAAATTGAATAAAATAATCCACCAGTATTTTTTTAAAGCGCCCTTGTTTTTTTTTCTGCTCATAGGAAGGAGAAACACAGAAACGGTTTTTAGAAGCTCTGCTTAAATAGGAACATATTTTCAAAAGTAATTCTTTTGGTTTATTCGAGATTATTGCTTGTGCTTTAATATTTCTTAATAGTATAAACAGGCATTCGCTAATTAATTAAAGACAGGACAAACAACATTCTTCCTTGCTGTTTTACTACTCCAGGCTATTTTAAGTCGCACTACAACAGTTAGCCTTAATTATTGTTCTCTAGAGTAACATAGAAGGTACATATACGAGAAACTGGAGAATTAAATAGTGTATAAAAAACGAATCTAAATACGTATAGTGCGGCGTGTAACTGGGTTAATTAGTGGTGTTTACTTGCATCAGCCATGTAATGTTACGGCACTGCTGCACTTTCCTGAATGAATAAATTAGGCTGTGAACCAAGTAGCACGTTTGCCTTGTCTAAAAATCTAGACAAATTATTGTGCCAAATATTTGTCTTTGTGTCTAATTAAAATTCCATTACGTTTGCCGCAAAAACAAAATAAATGTTTGTGGGTCGTACGTTTTTATAAGTGAAAAACAAGTGCTCACTCATCAAAAAGTTCGCTTCCGTTTTTTAACCGACTTCAAAAAAGGAGGTTCTTTCTGTATTCGACCCGTATGTATGTATGTATGTTTGTATGTCCGCAATTTTCTCAAAAACTAATGAACCAGTTTTGATAATTCTTTCACTAATGTGATCTACATACTTTCAGGAAGGTTTTAGTATATGTATATACATTAGGTAATTATTCCTATTTACGAAGTTATTTGCATACCTAAATGTATTGCATTTCCAGCATTTCTATGCGAATTTTGATGATTCTTCTAGTCGGTGTCTTCAAATATTCAATGCACTAGTGTTAATTGAAATTATGTGGGGTAGGTGCAACTAAAAAGTGAAAAATTAAAACTTTATTAAAAAAAAAAACAATCGGCTTATGTGGAACCCACGACACCGACTTCCGAAATTAAAGTTGTTTATCACTTTTTATTGTATTTTTTTGAAGTCGGTTTTCTATTTCCCTACTGAAAAAAGCGAAACCTACGCGTACGTACTTGTACAGGTGGCAGTAGATATTAAGCTCTCTCTCTAAACGGTCGTTTCAGCTTGTTACGTCTCGTCTACTAAAACAGCCGGCTAAGTCAGGTAATAAAATTTAGTCCGGCGAACAATTCAGAGGACGTTAGTACCAAATGAATGCTCTAGTTCTATCATAAATCACAAGTTTTAATGGTTATTTATTCTGACTGTTCGAATCGAGCGATGGCAATCAGTCGGAAGACTATTTTTATGACCTGTACCGGATGCGCCATAAAGCGAAGCATAAAATCAGTAAGCCTCCGAGGGAGAAATATAAAAGTAAATAACACTTAGATTGGAGATTTAGGCACCGGTGCAGAGGGCGAGACATCCGCTCGCCGCTCCAATGAGCCGTTAACTCAGGGAACTCCGTATTACATTGACCCGCACTTTTGATCATTTTAATGTACCCGATGAGGAAAACATTATAGATATTTTTCCTGATTCCGAATGTATATGGAAGTAAGTCCCGGATTTCGTCCACTTCAACGCAGAATATTTTTTGTTTTATATACATACTTGACTGACAAGCGTTTTCGTAACTAGGCAGAGAGAGAGAGAGAGAGAGAGAAAGGGAGAGCCAGTTAATTGTTGATAAATAATAATTTCTTTCGAGTTTTATTATGTTCATAAATCATTATTACTAGTTATTAATTCAGTGTTTTTACTGAAAATATTGATACTTGTCTAAGGCTTCACTTTCTTGGAAGCTTTAGCTTCACGAGGAAACAAATAATTATTATTCAGGTCTTTTCAGAAAGACCCTAAAAAAAAAAACCCTCGAAATCTATGTTTTATCTTTAAGTTTCCTGCCAACAACTGACCCCGGGGACAGTCCCCGTGGACGTTACAAACCCTATGATAATCAGGACGGTACTACTAAGGTGATAGTGAAGGTTCATATCAGTCTGATAAGCTGAATTTATGTGAACCCCTAACAAACAAACAAATTCAACATCGATGTTTATAACAGTGTTGCCGATATCATTACACTAACCTAGTTACGTTACTATTGATTCAAACAAATTTTTGGATAGAGAAACCTCTATTAACTCGTACATTACGTTTTCCTTGTATCTGAAGATCTTACAAAGATGAATCATATTTCCAATCAAATTTTAGTTATACCTACTTCTTAACATACATAAACCATGAACCACTCCTCCTAAATAAAGCCATAAAAGGTCACGACCCTGTCTTCCGCCCAATTAAGTGGTTTCGTTTAAACTTTGATAATGATTACGTATTCATTGAAAATCTCACTGAATCTGTGAACGGCGCAATAAACTTCAAAACAGATAGGTATCTATTTGCCTTTAGCTTGTGGCAGCCGACTGTAAATATCCATGTTTCCTCGTCTGTCATTGACATTCACAGTGTGCTTAATGGTTCGTTAATTCGAGCATCGCTAAACGTTCGTATTGATCGGTTTTATTGTTTTGACACAAATCAAGTAGGGTTTATAAAAATACATGTCTGTTTTAAAAATAAGAAAATACGCAATCTTCATGAATATTACTCGTACATCATCAAGCTACCTAATATTGTATGCATAGTATAGAAAATCTACCACTATGTTCGTTCACCTTCATTGTGTACACATTACCGGCTCAAGTTTTCGGGACCGCTTGTCAAAGAGCCGTAGATAAAGTCGCCGCGCGGATCACCTCGTAGGTACCTACATCAATCACCCTGACATGACTCCAGTTGTTCGCCCAAATGGATTATAGGAAGTCGGCGCCCCGCCCGCCCGAGGTGAGTTTCAGATTTGCCTCGCGTCACCTACATGTAAACATTATTTGCCAAAGTGATGCGGTGACACGGCTAACTTTACCGAAGGATATCTTTACACAATTTTTTGGGTATCGTCATCCGTATGCGAGACAAGGACATGTGTGTACATAACAAATACTTTGAGTCCTTTTATTCATACCCTTTGTTGACACTTCGTCGAAAGAAATGTGAACGGAACAAAGTTGTAAAGGTTCGTGGTTATTTATGAGATCATTAGCGGGCCACTCCATGTCTTCGAATCTTGATCACGTTTTCAAACGGGACTCGATTGGGATTCGGATTCGGGGTCGACCAATTATCATAATAAAGTGGCGCATTTCCTTTATAAAGTAGGTTCGTGTTATTACCGGGGACAATCGTAAATTATTCAGTGAATTTATATATTATTACTTCAACAAGAATGAATTCGTGGCTAGCCAGGTCACGGGTTCAAGGTTCAAGGTCCGCTGAACTGTAATTTTTCAATATTTTTCTAAGCCCTGCGGGAATAGGTATTTCATTGAATGTTGAAAACCTCAAAAGATGAAATGGCCGTAAGTACACATAAAACAGTTGAAGGACTACACTCGAGAGCAATGAATTAGGGTCACATAAAGATACCTGAAAGTCTCGGAAACTAAGAATGCTAGCTTAATGAAATAAATCGTGTTTAATAGAAAATTAAATGTTGTGTGTAATAAAACTTCTTAGTGTAAAGTATGCTATCAAAAATTACAAAACAAAAAAATCGGGCTTTTGTAAATGTAACTACGAATTTTCTGCATCTGTTTTTGCTTTTGTTTCTATTCTGTCAAATTCTCACAATGCTGGAAGTCGGCTGGAGTCAGCGTGATACAGCAAGGACAGTTGGTGTGTCGCTGTCAACTGTAAAACGAGTTCTCCGACGTTACGAAGAAACCGGATCTAATCTACGCAGACCAGGAACAGGCAGGGCCAGGTGTACTGTAGAGGCTATCTATGTAGACTTACCTTTTATAATGCAGGCCGGTCATAATTGATGGCATCTGCTGTTCGATCGTTCAAGCGTGTCATAGATTTAGATTAGGTTGGACATGTCAGATAGGAAGTGGCTAGCTCTAAGTAATTATGGAAAAGTCTCAAAATATAGCTGATGAAATCTCATAATATATGATCATTCACATTTAATGAAATCAATTTCATTAAATAAAAATAGTACCACAGCACAAGAAGATCGATACTTGGTCAAAACAATGCTTCAAAACCGCTTTCTCACAGGAACTGCACTTACATATCAGTTCCGACGCCTCGGTAAGTAACCCAAGTGCATGGACTATAAGACGACTACTTAAATTGGAGCGTGGCCATCGTATTTCGAGATTAACATGTGCCCGGTACCACTTAAATTGGAGTATTGAAGATTGGTCAAGAGTTATGTTCTCAGTTGAATGCTATGCTATGCTATTTTTATGCTCTATAAAAACGACGGAAAAACAAAAGTGTATAGAAGACCAGGAGAGCGATTCAAGCAAGCATGCATAGAAGAGGGAGTGGCCTATGGCGGCCTTGTAAGGGCCGGAATTTCTGCAGAGAGTCGCACAGAGCTGGTGGTTATAGAAAACGGCATTATAACTAGTAAAAGGTACGTGGAAGAAATCCTAAACGGATACGTTGGTCCATTTATAGTCAATTTGGGAGAGGATGCTATCTTTATGCATGACAATGCCCGGCCTCATACTGGCGAAATTGTGAATGAATATCTTCAAGAGGTGAAAATTAACTGTATGGAGTGGCCAGCACGCAGCCCGGACCTCAACCAAATCGAGTATGCTTGGGACGAGCTCGGACGATGTGTGAGACACCAAAACCCTTCCCCGATCACGCTTCAAGAGCTCAAAGTTGCGCTCGTAGAGGAATGGGAGAATACCCAACATCGTATAAGAAACTTGGTGTACAGCATGCCACACCGCAAAACATACAAATTACTAAAACTCAAGAAAATTTTAAAGTGGTAATAAAATTGCTTTTCTATTTATAGATTAGTTATTGTTTTGTTTATGTAATTTTGTATGAATATAATACAAAGTGACACATACATTTTATTACTTTCATAGGAACATTTGATTGTTTATTAAACACAATTTATTTCAATAAGCTAGCATTCTTACTTTCCGAGACTTTCAGGTATCTTTATGTGACCCTAATTCATTGCTCTCGAGTGTAGCTTGTGTACTACTATTTTATTGCTATTTTTACTT
Source organism: Amphipoea oculea (assembly GCA_945859645.1). Lineage (NCBI taxonomy): Eukaryota > Metazoa > Arthropoda > Insecta > Lepidoptera > Noctuidae > Amphipoea > Amphipoea oculea. Next base: position 10,962,393 of record OX243872.1, read on the forward strand.
TCTTTGTTGTTATGTTTCTTACTTAGATTAAATTGTAAATTTAAAATATTCAGTAGGTGTAGACACCCAGGAATGACATTAAATAATTTATTTAAACAGCAAATATTAATACGTGAATGCGACAGTGTAAAGTCTATTATTTATGCAGTTTGTACACATTAATCGCTGATGCATTTACCTGTCTGTACTTATGTATGTGGACATTAGTCAAACCAGCTGTTAAGGCTCGCGCTAGCCTCGTGTCAGTGCACGTTAATAGCGAGATAGGGAACGGCACAATTAGGTACGTGTGTAATACAATGGTAATACATCATCGTCGGCTATATGTTCATTAAATTCACGTAGCAGATAAACATTCAAATTTAATTACTCTGCTACTACAAATAGCAACATTAATGTCCGTATGTGCCTATTCTGTTGTTCACTTAAACTCTGGCCAGCACTATTTAAGCATTAACTACGTAAATATATGCATACAAACAAATTAAAATCGTTTTCAGATTTCTGGATGTAAACATCTCTGATCTGTAGTAAACTTCAAAGGCGCAAATTACGCGGCAAAATGATAGACGAAAAATTATTTTCCAAAAAATTCAAAAGATCCAATTAGCCCCGAGCACTCGAAAGGGTTTGCGGAATAGAACGAGCAGTGACTAGCGAATATGGACGACGCTAAAATACGGGACGAATTTATATCCACAGCCATAACCGATAGAATAAATTATCATGGGAAAAGTTTTTTTGGTAAACCATCGTTGCCTTGTATAGTGAAATTTAGGGATAATAAACTTGATCCGCTTTCTACCCTTTTCACTGGCTAGCCTTATGTACCAGTATATAAAAACTTGAACGGCGGCTTACAACTGAACTACGGAGGCAACTTCGATGACTGCAATTAATTTAACTTTAACGATAATAGTTATCTTCCGTTTCAGTAAAGTGTAAAGTTTCGTGGTCTTTAATGGTATGAATATATTGAGTCCCATAAAAGGGCAATATTTTAACATAATTATGTCACTAGTTGATTGATGTGAAGTTGACAACATTTATTTAATCGAAACAAATACAAAATTAAAGACGTTTGGTTTTTTTAAAATGAGTTCGCCGTTGTGTACAAAGTCATTACAATTTAGGCAAATATCTTTATCCGTATATTTTGTATGCCTAGTAGGTATTTAGGTATAAGTTCGGGTTATAAGATCAGTTACAATAGGAACTAATCAATAATATATTTTTCAACACACTTGCTCGTAAAATGGCTCTTAATGCACAGCTTTTAGATCCATAATGCAGTGTATTACGAACGCGTGCTTTTTCTTTACGTTACGGTACTTGTGCTTTATTTCCACAGATAACTATTTAATTTACTAGTCGGAGGTCGAAGAAGTGCGTTTTTTTTTTAATCTCTTCAAAGAGACTTCATGCCAAAAAGAATCCGCGAGCCATATTTTACTTTTTTTTTAAATAGTCTGAATTGTCCTTGGTCCCAAGATGAACTAAAATTTATTTACCTTAAGATGAATGCGCAGTTGTAGCCCACGAAATTAAATTTTTCTAACGTTTTTTGCAATTTTCAGGTCAGTGTCAGGTTGTATCTTGATCAAAATATGATTCGCGACTATAACAGATACGTATTTACAGAATTATAATCATTAGAATCATTAAATACATTTTTCTAAGTTAGATTTGTTCCATAAGAACAAATCTCTTATGGAAAAGTTCTTAGGGAACAAATCTAACTTAAATATATATATTAATGATTCTAATGACTATAATTCTTTAAATACATATCTATTATATAAATATACATTTTGATCAAGATACAACCTGATACTGACCTGCGAATTGTAAAAAACTTAAAAAAAATTAAATTTCGCGGTCTACCACTGCGCATTCACCTAAGGGTGCATCCACACATAGCGAGGCATGTGCCGCAAATGATTTTTTTATATATGTGGTTGCCTCAGGCTGAGGCATCTAACATACAAAAAAAAGCACTTGCGGCGCATGGCTCGCTCTGTCTGGATGCACCTTATAATTTTCCGTCGTCCCTCCCGTAACCAAACGAAAAAGACCACTGGCGTTCTATTATTGCGGATTCTCACTGAATTAATGTATATTTCTCTATGCAAATAGTACTTTCTAATTCCATACTAACTAAACTACAATTTGACATACGACAACACTACGATCAGTCTTAACATTATTTTGTGTTTATTATATTTTTTCTATAGGCTGTATATCGGTATTGTCTTTGCCTTTAAGTAAATAAATGCGCGCCGCGCTAGCAATGCGCGCGCAGGTGTTACTCTATGGGTAAACCTGCGCGCGCACGTCAGCGCGGCGCGGAGAATGACAAACCAAGCCCGCCATTATCCATACAAGTTAATATTTAACAATACAAGTCTGTTTTTTTCCTCACAAGTGTGTTGAAAAACGTCGTATGATACGCGTGTGCATTGATAATTAAACTCTCGGCTACCTTATCGCGCTCGCCTACGGCTCGCGCGAATAATACCGCCTCGAGTTTAATGATCAACATAGCACACATGTATCATAATGTACTATTATGCGTTGCATCGATAACCAGTTAGTGCACAATGGACACTCAACAAGGGTCAAGTGGTCGCGAGGGGGAAATTTAATTTACTGTCGGGAATCGGGATCCCCTGTCGGAGTTTGTGCCGCAACCGACTTAATTATTTTCGCATCTATGAATTACAACAATATCGTATTGTTGTTGCTTCACCCAGATATTTTCAGTTTGGAATATTTGTGGGAATATTAAAATAATGTCAAAATGTTTACTAAGTACTTATTTATATTCTTAAGTTACTTGAATGGTTCTAAACTTCTAAAGGTTATTTTATTTTTAAAATGATTTGTTAGTAAAATTTGCTGATTTTGTTACCACTCACACAATATTATTCGAATTAATGAAAACGGTTTATTGTATGAGTGGGGGCGGATTATGTAGGAACTCATTTGTCACTTGGGACTGATCTGCAAAAAGTCAAAGGTCAAACAATTGCTGAAACTTATTTAAGTCATTATTTATTCGCTCATAGACAAACTTAAGTCAATCCTGACCTGAACATTGGAATAGATAAGTGGACATTTGTGTTTCGTTACGAAAGAACAACATTTATACGGACAGGAATCCAAGATGGTAAAAAGTAGGTAACCTCTCAAGGGGAAACCCTAATTTCTACCGGATTAAAATTAGGGCTCCCTGGAGATAAGCAAAAAACCAAACTTGCGCGAACGAAGCTGCAAGCGGGAACTAATTATGATGTATATTTAAACTACTTGTTATCAGCTCCTTAATATTTTGTTGTACAAAAGGCTTAGAAGAGGCTAGCAAGGATTAATGGAGACAGCCAATCTGGATTAATTTAGAGAAGAAAACACGACGCGGATTATAGAGCATTTTCGATAGTGTGAAAATGCTAATAAGACTTTTCTTGAAACATCGCCGATTCTACAGGTATTCTTACTAAGAAAAAGCTATATAACGAGAACTCACATAAATTGCCCATACAGCATAGTAGAAGTTTTACATCGTTATAGTACCTATCCAAGCTATATCGAGATAGATAAAATATATGCATCTGGCGAAGCTGCGGGCGAGAAAAGCGAGCGCTCAAATTGTGTTCGTACATTTCTAAAAGCCCCGTTGCGAATACGGCACAACAAAGTTTGTAGATATTTATCAAATCGTCTTTTCTGTTTCGACCAAACCGAACGAAACAGGTATCTTACATTTTGGTGCTATTGCGATACGGATGTCTTATAAATGCCACAAAATTGACATTGTTTTATTTTCTGCCTTTTATTGATTTGTTTAACCTTAAATGGACGAATGCGTACTGCAGTAGGTAGTGTAGGTAGGTAAGTATATAAGATGTTAGTAAAGGGGATGAAGTAGATAGATGATAAGTGGACTTTACCCAATGAATTAAAACATAAATGTTTTTAATTCGATAATACCGGAGTGCCTTGAAGTAGGCCAAAAAGCTAAAATGGAAATAGGCAGGCCACGTAGCGAGGCTTACAGGCCAGAGATGGACCGTAAAAGCAACACTGTGGAGAGGCCCACAAGGAAAAAGAAACGGAGGAAGACCACTGACACGTTGGGAAGACGAGATCAGTAAAACTGGCTCAAAGTAGAGCCAAGCACAAGGCCGAGACAAATGGGCACTTTTGGAGGAGGCCTTCACCCTTGGGTACTAGTGAAAAATGAAATTGAAAAAACTAATAAAAATAAAATGTAAATTAAATTAATCTAAGATATCTTAACCCATTGCAAAATACCTAGAAACCAGAAATAAGAAAATCGTGTATAAGGGAAGAAATCAAAATGCTTGTTTATTATTTTATTTATTTAATACGGAGTTATTAACGCTGTCATGAGCTCACTTATTAAAGTTATTTCAAGCGCTATAAACGCATCTCCTAGAATCAAATCCAGATATTAAAACAACAACTACTAAAAGTTTTGGAGATCAAAGTTATAAAACTAACTACAAGTTTTATTTCTCTTTGTTATTATGGTTCCGTTCCTCAAAAGGAAAACGAAACCCTTATAAGATCACTTCGTGGTCCATCTATCCATCCGTCAGTCAATACCCCTTTTCTCGGGAACGCGTGAAGTTATTAAAGCAGTGAAAAAATCAACCTTCTAAGTCAACGAAATAAAAAAATACGGGCGTTTAAATCAAAACATATGGTACTTCCCGTTGACCTAGAATTATGAAATTTGGCAAGAAGTGTTGTCATGTCGCACAAGTATAGGAAAAAAATCCGAATACCGTAAAGTAGTTAGGTACATTACAAAAAAAAAAATTATAAAACTATTTACATACCTACCTACAAAGTACGGAGCCCTCGGTGCGCGAGTCCGACTCGCACTTGACCGTTTTCTTTAATCTCGTTTGCTACAGTTTCCGGAAATTCAGCTTATATTTCCACTTGATGTCGTATTCAATATAAAAAGTTTATATTTAATGAGATATTAGGAGAAAACGTAATAACGAATTAAGCATAAAATGTGTAGTTTCCATAAAATTTGACTTTTTATTTATTACGATTCCCAAGCCTGCTTGGGTTTTACTGTTTTAGAATCAAACATTCCTCTAATTATTTTTCAAGATAAAAGTTTCCTTTTTTAGGTATTAGACTAAAAGCCAATATTTCAAATGACCAAAGTAACCGGAAAAGCGATTAAAATGTGCTTGTTATTTTAACAGTTACCTTTATATTATGTATATTTTTTATATCTCATAATCAGCCTATGAAGTAAATAATAAAGTAATAATAAGTTTTCACTGCTGGGGCAAAAGTCTTCTCTTTTCAAGAGGGATTGGACTGTAATCTACCATGCGGGCCTAGTGCGGGTTGGTAGATGTCACATGTCTTCGAATTTTTGGTTCTAGGGCATGCCGGCTTCCTCACGATGATTTCCTTCACCGTCTAAAGAGCAGTGGTGATGAAATGATTTACACAAAGTAAAGCGCCTACTTGGGATCGAAACCACGATCTACAACTCGTAAGCCGGGGCTACCACTGCTATTTTTTGTATAACTGTATGTATTTATGTTTATGTTACCTAGGCAAATATTTGCTACATATAGCATGTATATTTCCCTGTTTAGGCATGGTGTTTGTTTGATTTGAAAGCACATCTAACGGATTTATTTGTTCCACGTAAACGACATGTGAAAGCACTTATCTGTGAGGTGTTGATTTTTTTTCTTAACATTTGTTATACGAGTACGCTCTACATGCTTCGGTTTTAGAAAATATTCTCATGTTTGAAAAAAGGTTGACATGGTACCTTCATGTATCGTGTCTAGTTCTTCCTGTAGTTGCATTTGCGCATAATTACGACGGTATAATACTCATGTCTTATTTATGTATTCAAATATATAATGAGGTATCTAGTAATACCTACATACTATTATACTAATTCCATGGTATGTAGGTATCGTGGGGTAAGTCTTCCATTTTTGCCACTAGAACCTAGATGCTAGAGACGAAAAGTCATGTAGGTATATGCTTGTACAGCACAATGTATTAAAAAAAATACGTTTTAACCTGATTGCCCCGAAAGAGGGAAATGCTTTCTTCTTATTGTGAGCTTGAACTGTTGTTTTTGTTGTCTGTTGTTTCTTTTTTCTGTTGTGTGTTGTTGTTGCTGTTTGTTGTGAACTTGGACTGTTATGTTATTGGTCTTGGTAACACAATAGGGTAGTTTCCTGGGTAAAAAAATAATAATTCTAATTAGTCCGTCAGTTAGATTATCGAAAAATAATGGACCCGTATTTTTTCATTTGTCAATCAAACAATTAATGACAAAGATAAAGCTCGTCAAAATTTGGGAGTGGGGGGTCGTGACGTCACGCCGTGCTAAAAAGTGTCGCACGGCGTGACGTCACGACCCCCCACTCCCAAATTTTCACGCGCTTTATCTTTGTCATTTTTTGTTTGATTGACAAAAGAAAAAATACGGGTCCATTATTTTTCGATAATCTAACTGACGGACTAATTAGAATTTTTTAGGAAACTAGCCTATTGGTGCCGGTGTTGGAATAAAAAGAATACTAAACGTAAAATAATGTTTAGATATTTGGCAATAAATCAATGTCATTTTAAGTATAAATCATGAATTCATGAGAAGGTAATAAATACATAGTATACAATTGCAGCAAGTTATAATAAAAGGTTATCGGCACTAGACATGGACATGTGTTGTGTTATTGCATGTTGTCTTGACTTTTTAGTTTTCGACGCTATAAATTACTTTTATATATTTGAATCAGGTTGTTTCGTGTTTTAAAAGCATTTCATTGTTCGAAGCGTGCAACGTAGTTACGTCGAGAAAATGGAATGGTGCATTTCGCTTCCTGTGCCTTGGGCTGCAAATGAAATGGTTACGGAAGAATTTTTATGTTCACATTGTTTTCTAGAACTAAATCTGTTTGTTGTCACATAAGTTTTAAAATAATATTTTCATTTTAAATAAATGTTAATGGACATTTTCTAAAGCTTCTTATCCGGGTAAATTTGGCGACGTAATGGCGTAGACAAACCGAAACCTTACCTATCGGGGTTACCCTTTGGGTGATCGAAAGGAAGAAAAAGGTATACGCAATTCCGCTATACAAAACAGATTTGATATATCCTTGTTCTGGCTGTTACATCAATCACGCGCCGCGTTCTCGTCGCCGTCACTTGTGAAGCATAAATAAAGCATTGGAGGCTTCCGACATCCCCCGTATTGATGTATTCACAACACAAACTGGTTCCTACTTATTGTCAGAAACACCGTTTCTATAATGTAAAGGGATACATTAGATTCATCGCTTTCCGGTAACATTCGTATGGAATTATTATAGACGGATTTTTGTACGATGGAATTCTTTACTTATTATTTGTGTGCGGTTTTTTTTTCACATTTATATTTTTATCTAAGTAATTTTTCGATTTGTGATCGTAATTTGTTTCGTTTTTTCTTTTACAGAGCTCTAATAGAGCTTAACATATTTCGACATGTGTATAAGGAAATTGGAAACATACTTTTGTTTTCCTTTTGTCTACTTACTACCTTTAAAAACTGTACCAAAGTACCTACTCAAGAATTATTTAAACACGCTATCACGTAGCAATATTGAGGGCGAATATTCACAGTAGAAATGATGCAGAACAGAATATTTGTCCGGATCGAAGTGTGGGCGAAGCGATCTGGGTAAGACTACGATTAGCAATACGAATTTTATACCTGTGTTGGGTATCGGCTTAGGATTTTCAACTTTAAGTATAATGTTACAAGGTATTCAATGGAATGAACGCTCTTTAAGGCAGCTTTAGGCGAATATTCCAAATACCCAGAATTTAAGTCCAATTATTTTGTACCTTGGTTACTCAAATGCACCTTTGCGATGTTTTCAGCTATATTTAAGTGTTATCCGATTAACCGAGGTCTAATTTGGCTAGCAAAGGTTCATGTTGCTTGCTGTCAGGGTATTCATTTAGCGATGAATGACGTGAATGGCAAATATAATAATGAACTTGTTTGAATTACACGTTTTGATGTTACGATGTTATTATTCTTGTAACGAAACACTTTCGTTAGAACTTGGAACATTATAATTACAAAAGATCTTTGTTCGGCGTATCTGTTACGTCAGGCTCGTGTAGGTAGTTACTTTCTGTTACAGATACTAAAATTATGTCTACTCAAACTTCAGCAGCATGTTTTTTTATTGATTTACGAAATATGTAAATAAAATAAAGTTGACTTTATTTTCTTTTTACAACATACCTGTGTAAAACCCTGTTTACCAACTAGGGTTTGGAAAGTCTCGACAGTCTCAAAGTCTAAGGATATGAGACAACCCACGATCAATGTCCCGCGACGTCCCGGGACTTCGAGACTTCTCAGAGTAAAATTAGAATCAAAGAAAATTGTCATCGATTTTTTTGATATTAATAACGACTCGTCTGGTTCGTTGTGTACTGTAGACCTACTGGTAGGTACTATCGGCGTCCATTATTTCCAAATCTGGCGTTTGGATACGAGGGATATTTTCAAAAAGTCTACATTACAGTTCTTTCGCAATAGCAATAAGTGCAGTTTTACTCAAATTCGATGTAAAATAATCCGTATTTTAGGATTGTTGTGGCCAGTGTTCTGAGACCCGACTCGAAAGTCTCTCAAAACTAAATTTACAGAAAGCCCCAGGACTTCGGGACAAGAGTCGTCCCGGGACCCAAACCCTAGTAGGTACCTACTGAATGTAAGTGCCAAACATGGGCAAAAGCACGGTCTGCAACTAGTAAGAAAATCGCACAAACTGTTGACACAAAACGTACCTACTTAGGAAGTTTTCTGGTAAAATTATATCACACATTCAAGTATTATAAAAAAAAAACCGAGTGTGCTTATGACCACACGACTGAAGTGAAACTTCAAACGTACATTTGGCTATGAGAGGAAGAGAGAAAGAAAATGTGCGCGCGCACTGCTTTCTCTTGCTGATATCCCCCACTCAACTCCCGTTCGCCTCGCCCGTAGCCCGTAGACATGGGTCGTACTTGCAAAATCGAGTACCAGGGCTTCCAAGTACGTCCACCTTAAGAAACCAGGGCCTAAAACCAGGGCTCAAGATACTTTCAAGTATTTTCTATCTGCATCGTAAATTGATCCATAACTTCATACAAATAAGAAGTACAATCGCGTAATCAAACAAAAGCCCTGTTGGAAGTAAAAAGTACTTGCATAGGAAATTGACCCGTGAATTCCTATAAATAAGGGATTTATTTCCGTTGGATCCCGTTTTTGAATCCCATTTTAATATTTTTGGCGTTGGATCCCGCAAAACATTATAATGTATTTCCGTTGGATCCCGAATTTAAAAAATGCAAGATAATTACGTTTTATTGTCGTTGAATCCCGAAAAGTATTTCCGTTGGATCCCGAATGCTTAAAAAAATCTGAATGCGGGTACTTTCAACAACAAAATTGTTTATAATAAAATGAGGGGTTCACTAATGTTTCACCAAAACTCCATTGACCAATTAGTTTACAACCACGTTTCGTATACTATTTATTTCACAAACAACTCATTTTCTATATAATCTAGTCGTTTCTGGCACTCGCCGGCCGCTGCCGCGGCACCGCTCGCTTCGCTCGCTCGGCTCGTGCGTAGGGGTCACAGTTTTAACCTAACCTAACCTAACATTGTTTTTTTTTAAAATAATTAACCTAACCTAACTAGTTCGGTTCCGGGTACCCCACTAAAAATAATCTATTTTTATTGTTTGATAAAGGTAAATCACTTTTCTTCTGAAATGTACACATGTTGTTATAATATGGGATTCAACGGTAATAGCAAACGGGATCCATCGTTAATACCTAAAAAATGGGATTCAAAAGTGGGATCCAACGACAATAAACGAAATAAGGAGCACAATCTCGTTTACAAATAAATACTTTTACAAACCATTAAATTAAAAATACTTGCATAGGAAATTGTTCCGTAGAATCTTACCACACCTCGGACACTCCATACAACGCTCGCAAAATAATTACCTATTACTACTACATAAACACATGACGTTTGTATACGTGCAAATGTGTGCGTGAAATCTAGTAGCGTAAAAAAAATTGGCGCGGAAAGCAATTTGTGTCGGGGAACCGAACGACGAATGCGCTGCCCGAACGTGTGCATTATTATGAAGTGACATTGTAGTTCAATTGTTTATTTATATAGTCGGGTTCGTAATGAAATAAAAACACTAAAATAGTTTAGTTTAAATGACTTATCTGTAAATAATCGGTTATTAAATCGCATGTTATTAAAAATGCGAAATCTTACAAACAGTTTATGTAAATACGAATTCGGGAAAGCATCACAATATCCAACCATCGTGATTAAAACTCAAATACAACTTTTAAATCGCATAATTGTTTGTTCGTATCAGCAATACAGCGCTGCGGTTCGCGAGCGCCCTTGCTATAGAGTCGGCGACGAATACCTCGAAGTGCGGGGTGAGGTGCGGTATCTGATAAGAGGTCGAGGAAGGGAGTGTCGTTTCTGTACGTAGTACTATTAAGTATTCTGTGCTCTTACTGATAAGGAACATGATCGCATTTGCGAAAACAAACGCGGTTGTTGAACTATTTGAGTACCTACGTACTCGAGCGTCGACGCACGACGGAGCGAGATACTTTCAAATATTTTCTATCTGCATAGAAAATTGATCCATAACTTCATACAGATAAGAAGAACAATCGCGTATTTAAAAGCACCGTTGGAAGTAAAACTATTTGCATAGGAAATTGATCAATGACTTCCTATAAATAAGGAGCAAAATCGCGTTTACAAATAAATACTTGCAAACCATTAAATTAAAAAATACTTGCATACGAAATTGTTCCGTAGACTCTTACTGATAAGGAGCATGATCGCATTTGCGAAAACTATCGCGGTTGAGTACCTACGTATTTGAGCGAGTAGCCGTATAAGGTACTTTATAGTCTTGCAAGTATTTTGAGTCGCTACCTGGTGTGCGTACTTGGAAGCAAATACCTGGTGTAAAAACCTGATCGCGTAAATACGTATCTTCCCTACTCGCCCGATCACACTTTTCGTAACGCTTACGTCACGCGTTCGCCAGCTTACTCTCCAAGTCAAGTGTGCGTAAAGAAGTTTCACTTCAATAATTTTGACACAGCAAAAATCGAATTTGACAATCGCGACTCGTCGACACGTGGCACTTATTTGCCCTACCCCGTGAATTCTTTTTTAGAGCCGCAGGCGCGGAGGGGGCGGCCATGGCGTGTTTTTTAAGGAATTTTTCACTTTTTGTATGGAAAATATGAAAAATGATTACCTACATGTTGAGTTTTAGGAGTTTATGAGTTTTATAAAGGGGGTCGAAATTTTCATTATTTTTGCGATAGGACGCACCGTTTTCGAGATATAAGCAAAAAAAAAAAACCGAGTGTGCTTATGACCACACGACTGAAGTGAAACTTCAAACGTATCTGGCTATGAGAGGAAGAGAGAAAGAAAATGTTCCCGCGTACTGCTTTCTCTTGTTTATATCCCCCACTCAACTCCCGTTCGCCTCGCCCGATCACACTTTTCGTAACGCTTACGTCACGCGTTCGCCAGCTTACTCCCCAAGTCAAGCGTGCGTAAAGAAGTTTCACTTCAAAAAGATACAGACAGTACTGTTTTTGCACCTGAAGTCGAGGTGTTGGTGTGAATTTCTATTCATGACAACTAATTTTATTCCACACCTTTTTAATTGCGATTAAAAATTACAAAATAAAAAAATAAAAATTACACGGAATTGTTCTGTAGACTCTTACTGATAAGGAGCATGATCGCATTTGCGAAAACTAACGCGGTTGAGTAACTACGTATTTGAGCGAGTAGCCGTATAAGATACTTTATAGTCTTGCAAGTATTTTGAGTCGGTACCTGGTGTGCGTACTTGGAAGCAAATACCTGGTGTAAAAACCCGGTCGCATAAACACGTACCTTCCCTACTCGCCCGATCACACGTTTTCGTAACGCATTCGCCAGTTTACTCCCCAAGTCAAGCGCGCCTAAAGAAGTTTCACTTCAAAAATACAACTAGCTTTTGACCGCAGCTTCGCCCGCATGGAAGTCGGAATAATCCCGCGTAATCGTTCCTAATACCGGGATAAAAAGTGTCTTGTGTCCTAATCCAGGTCATGGCTGCCTCTGTGTCAAATTTAATGGAAATTCGTTCAGCCATTAAGGCGTGAAAAAAGAACAGACAGACAGAGCTACTTTCGCATTTATAAAATATTAAATTAAATGTATTGAATATTTTATTTTGAATAATAAACATTATATAGTGAAGGATGTCAGAAAATTTTAATTTTCCCATGAAAGTTGCAATGTGGTGCGGTGTGATATGTCTTCTTGGTGGGGGCACTGCCGTGCCTGGGAATACCAAATTCAATTGTAGATTTTAGTATAAGTTGCGTACCTACAGGCTCGCCGAAACGGTTTTTGTGAACATGTGCACTCAGATGGAACAACAATCAGTAAGAATGAAAAGAGAAATACAAGCAAAATCTGAATTTAAAGGTTTACAAGTTTTCTGAGTGTTCATGGAAAGAAGGAGTTAAAACAGAAGTGTTGAGCGAAATGCCAACACTGCTTGTGGCATGTTGTCATCACAGGTAAATTGTTTGATCGATTACCTTGTTGCCTTGTATTTCCCACGCATCACTCGTAACTGACCACATTGACACGTGGAAAATTGAATACACGCAATTATGTTGATAATTGCGTGTCTATATTCGCCGAAATGTTGGGCAGAGTTACCTATAAATTGTACACCCACACTACGTGCTATAAAAATACGCGCTATTAAAGTATAGTAAAATCAGCCTATAATTTTCCCTGGTGGGACACAAGCCTCCTCTCTTCGAGAGGGAGTTGGCTGTAATCTACCATGCGAGACCAGTGTGGGTTGGTAGGTCTCATGTCTATGAATTTTTGGTTCTAAGACATGCCGGTTTCCTCACGATGTCTCTCTTTACCATTTTGAGAGCAGTGGTGATGAAATTATTTACACAAAGTAAAGCGCCTGCCTATCCGTCTGGTCAGTCAGGGCCGTATCCTCCGGGCCACCACTGCTCTACTCACCCTACTTCGCTCTCACCATTAAAGGCTACTAATAAAATGTTTAACTGGCACAACACAATTTCATTGGACCATCAGATTAAAAATAAAATAATAACGCTCGAATATTTGTAAACGAATAAAGTTTTAACTAGTTTAATAAAATCGATGAAAAGTTAATGAACATATTTCGCGGCATGAATATGTATGTCCTTTGAAAAGGTCATAAAATTTGCGGTTGTGTTCATTGGAGTTGCATGGTAAAGCTTCGGCTCATCTCACGTTATGAACACGAAATGAGTAAATACGAACTTTTGGGGGGCGCATAACAATGAAAATGTCACTTTATGAAATGGTCCCGCTGTTGATTAATGGAGTTAGAGTGGGGTGTTCGGACCTTCTTACTTGTTATTCATTCATTCTGGAACACCGTGTGGTGAGCCGTAAATATAAATATCAACTATGACGCGGTACGACTTTTGTGCCGTGTAATGTGAAGTAACGAATTATTTCGGAAAAAATGCATTTACTTTGTTGCCGTGTTGATTTAAGGCATTATGAAATTTATTTTGATCAGGAACGGGGTCAGTTTAATTTCATTTCTATTTCACAGACCTACCTACTTGATTTAAAGTGAGAAATTATTAGACTTGGCCAAAGTAATGCCAATGTATATTGGTATTAGTTTCACGAAATTTAATAACAAATTTTGATTGCACCACAAAGCTATTAGCTGCCTATGTAACGGAACACCTTTTGTGTTTATGACCGTTTCTACTTCATTATGGATTGCATTGTTACATTTCAGTACAGTCAAAGCGTTTATCAGTTTCGCTTTGTCAATATATTCCGTAATGTAGGTACTGTTTGAAAATCGGTTTCCATAAACGGGTAACATTATTCAAAATGGAAACTTGGATTCAACTTGCTTACATCAATTACAAAGAGCAAATAATGGAACATTGAGATTAGATACACAAATCTTAGTAAACGTCTAGAAAATATAGCAATCTATCAAGTTTCTGTTTGAAACTTGGGTGTTAGGGAATTTGCCAAATCTCAAACTACCCAAGTTTACAGAGATAGCAAAATACAACGGTCTTACTTCATCGTTGACACGCTTATCTGTTCTATAAATACTGTATTGCGCCTAAAGTTATAGGTATTGACTTATAAATACTGTATTGCGCCTAAAGTTATATTGACTGAAGGAACATGGGTATCTTCTTCAGATTCGTATATATTATGGATAAGAAATCCCTGCGTTCCCTTTAATCATTGATTATTTAATCAGAGCGAACAGGGTAGGACAGTAACTATAAATGTCATATGACGTGATAACAATGCGATAGACGGTTTATGAAACAGCTACGGACTTGATAAATGACCCGAGCTGGTTCCAGGCGGACGCACCAATTTATGCATAGCCGTCATCGGCAGGATTACAATGCTTCATGGTAAAATGACGCCGAGACCTAAAGAGTACCATGGGCCTTTGTTTACAAAGAGTTATACACGAAACCCGACGAAAAATCAAAGAGTAAGTGAACAATATACCTATGTACGTTCAAACTCTTTTCTATTTCTAATATTTGCAACAACAATAGCGAGTAGTTTCTAAAACTAACTTGCAATAAAGGAAGCTATTATTTCCACATATTTGCCTCCGATTTTTATATTTTTTGGTTATGAAGTCGCGAAAGGGGAGAACCTTTTGTAAAAGGGGACCTCGGAGGTTCATAACTCTCAGTGGAAGCGTCGAATTAAAAAAAAAGATCTCAATGGGGCGGGGAAAATGTTGTGCTTCTCCATAAACGGGGATTTGTGCTAGTTCCGGCGGAGCACCATTATTCTATACAGTTATATTTATCTAAAGGTACATAGGTTGTCTGTAGGTATATACTTATCATTATATTCAATGGCTTAAAGGTACGGTACAATTACGGACCCTGTATTGCACGGCAAAAAGTATAAAATTAATTCTCAAAATGAAATTGGGAAACGAATTAACAATCAACATTTATTTTATTTTTATGTAGGTGCCTACCTAAAAGTCTTTGCTTAAACACATAGATTAAAAAAAATGATTTCTCATTAAATTTTTGTTTATAGACAAATTAAATATTTACATAATATAAGCTAAAATATAAACTATAATAATATGTACAATTATATGAAAAAATACACAATCATTATAGGGCATCAAAGAATTCATCCGCATCGCTGTCAACAGGAACAGTGCCCAAAAGGCTGGCAGCATTGCCACGTTGTATGGTTATTTAATTTAAGGTAGAATGTATAAGGATCTCTAATTATAAAAATATCTTCATTTTTTGTACCTACTTTCTATGCAAATAAATAATTATTCTATTCTATTCTAAAACATTTATTGTTTGAGAGATTATATTACCTCTAAAATAAAAAAGATTTATTCGGTATCAAATCTTCTAATATCGAAAGAGATTACGCAATAATCCCAAGGTGTTCAGTTCACTACAGAATTAAAAAGGTTCAGTAAATATTATGACGGGTTGCTTTGAATGATATTGTATTTCGATATGACGCTGCAGAGCATTGAAAGTGATGTTTAAATAGGCTGCTAATCCCACCAATATTGAAATATCTGCGACAATATTCAGCCAGAGAGCTGTGATCCGCTTTTATTAAAACACCGTTTTATATGAGCAACGGTAGGAAAAAATATTGTCTCCGGTTTTTATGACACTGTTAACAATATATCCGACCTACGAGTAGGTAGCGATTTGGAGAAAGTGTGATTTTATTTTACTTCTGGCAAAATGTTAGAAAAATATGCCATTCACTTTTTTATATTTGCGTTATTAAATTATATTGGCAGTCATAAAATAATGTAATTTCGCTTTATCTACACTTAATCTAGAATAAATAGCTCTACTATCATCTACGTATATCTAACAGTGAAATGGATATATGCGTAGTGTACGTATGTATAATCAAAGGGATGTATAATTAGACTGGCAGGCTAGCAAATACGTATTTCGGATGAGTAAATGTAATGTACAAATTCGGATAATTAATCATTGTATTGAAGAATCCACAATGTGTGTTTAAATTGTTTGTTATCGTAAATGCATTATTGTAAAATATATTATTGTAACACTTTATGTTATTAATCGTAAGTATCGAAGTTAATTGTTCATGCTCTGTAGAAATGCTACGGTTTTCTTTATCCATGACTAGTTAGATACAAATGTTAGTTAGCTTCAAACTAATAGTGTGTATATTTCGTATGGTCTCTAGAGGTAGGTACCTATTATTCATTCGAGCAAAACTGGTAACTTACAGCAGCTGTGCAAAGCTTATGGTGTGTGAAACAATGTGAAACGTTATCTGGCTCTATTGTGATAAGTCCTCTCCAAAATGTTATTGTAAGTTAAAGCAATGTTTTGGAAGTGTTATCTAGTGTGGTTTATATCGGGGGGTAGCAGCAGCGTTCAGTTTGTTCTCATGATGTTATTACCACTGTAATTCTATTTTGCATCGATTGCTATAACGGTTGAATTGTCTCTTGTTAGTTCTGAATCTAATCATGTTACTTTTATGTGAGTTAAATTAATTAATTTAGAGCAGTATGTCGCTCTAAATTAATTCATTTTACTCACATATTGTTTACCTGTAACAATATCTTATTTAAGGTTTCATCAGTGTCAATGTCTCTGCGTCTGTAAAAAAAAAAATGGAAACACAGAAGGGCGGTCAAAAAAGATGTAGGTTGCTGGGTATGCCTAATTGTTTAAAAATTAATATCTGGCTCATTATTGTGGTTATATACATTATCTAGGCTTAAGTATTGTATCAACTACCCAGGTATTTACTTCAAATAACTTCTAGTTGACGTAATTTTTCCTATAGAACTCTTGCAAATATTTTTTCTTACGCAAAAGCGTGCGAACACCGATAATGCTAATTTATAGAAGGTACTCGTATATACTTAAGCCTTTTAGTGGGTCTCTGTAATTGCTGCAATCTGCGGCATCGTAGAATATTAGGTGAATGCATAATTTTTCCGTAAAGACGGGAATGATTCCTTTTATGTTCGTCCTAACAAGTATTAATGGTCTCGGCCGCACTACCTTTGCAGAGATTCTGTCATTTGCGAGCAATTACCGTCGCCCTCGTTTAGTAAATTGTGTTAGATATGATTAATAACGTTTTTGTTAAGAATCCACTTAGTTTTTTCTTTGCAAGGGTAGGTACCTACTTAAGGTGGTGATGGCGTCTTACAATTTGACTGAAAGGAACGACTATCTGGTAGGTCCAGATTACTAGTAGCCAAACAGTTTCTCCGTAGTGGGCTCAATAACCCATTACCTAACATTATGTTACTGTTAGCCTGCATCATCCCACTGTTGGACAAAGGTCTTTCGATCCAGGGCTAATGTGGACCACTGGTCGTTTGTTTTCTCTAGCTCCTCCCCATATATTTTCATCTTCTTATACATTATGTTATAGGTATTTAATTCTCTTGTAATGTTTTGTCCGGCAACAGAGTTGTAGCGATCCATAACTTTGTTATTTTGACGACGTGTTCAAGCTTCTACATTTTAGTATAATTATGTAGGCACTTAATTTATTCATGGTGTTATTCGCATTTTCTTTTAAAAATATACCGACTAGACGCCAAGAATAAATTCCTTTATTTTTATTTAATTTATTATGCCAGAAACAAATTTCCTCGAAATTCTAAAAAAAAAAAACACCACTATTTTCTTCTAAAAGTACCTACGCACAATCGTGTCGAGTATCACAATTATAGCAGTACTCAAATATTGAAGAGAAATTATATAGGTATTTGTTAACAAAAAGACTACCAGCTCAAATATACCGTATATTAAAATTACAACTGTCATTCTTGGACAGTTGTATAAAATGGCTATAACATAGCAAATTGACGAAGGTGTCAATTTACTTAAGAATTAATTCCCTTGACTGTACCTACTGATAATTTATTGAATCTTTATGCACATAGTCCGCGCGGAACTAGTTGGCCGCGCCTTAGATATGTGAGCGGTAGGACGGAGGGGCGGGGGCGCATTATTCAGTACGTGCGTTGCGAACCGCCGCCTCACCCCTGTCCCCACCTAAGCGGCCAACTAGTTCCGCGTGCGGACTATAAACGCACGACGGCGACGCCATCACGGCAGGCCAAAACGAAGATGGCGAGACGAGCTTGACTTCTACCGAAGCTCGAAGCGACTGGCAGGCACTCGCAAAGACAGAATTGTGTGGAAAGGGGAAAGGGAGGCCTTTGCCCTTTAGTGGGACAATATAGGCTAGTAAGATTAGATTAGATTTATGCACAAGTAAAAAAATATCTGTACAAAGACGGACTTAATGCCAAATATAGGATTTTTCTTCAAAGTTTTCGCTTGCATGTTCCAAGTTAGAAGGTTTGTGCTTTTAAGTACATACTACATAGCCTCTAGAGGTTTCATCATGCTTGATGCTTGCTATGAAACTACTCTATTTGTTTCCTCCTTCACTGCCTGTCTTAAATGATAAATAGAGCAGTACTCCATTTTAAAAGCACGTTTTTGAACTAGACATACACTAAAGCATTCTTGGTTTATTTAAACAGGTGTACTGTACCTTTCAGGTAGGTAAAATAGAACCCTTATGGCCTTACCTCTTACCTCATTGGTATAGTGATCGAAGAGTGTGAGGTTCCGGGTTCGATTTCCTGGTTGTGCAAAG
Organism: Amphipoea oculea; assembly: GCA_945859645.1. Classification (NCBI taxonomy): domain Eukaryota; kingdom Metazoa; phylum Arthropoda; class Insecta; order Lepidoptera; family Noctuidae; genus Amphipoea; species Amphipoea oculea. Next base: position 10,981,298 of record OX243872.1, read on the forward strand.
TGTTATTGGGTTTTTCTATCAGGAATTTTCCAGTAGCAGCCCAATGGCAATAGGCCCGCCCCTATTACATGGGACTTTAACATAACTGGCGAAATGTGGGTGTAGGTACTATAGGTACCCCTGCCTAACCCTTCTGGGAATACAAGAAAGATGTTATGTGTGATATAAACTCCTTATTCATGATTATACCTACTGGCTTCTTTACTATTATTAATTATCTTCATAACTTTAAGTCTGAAATAGTCACAAGTAATAGTCAGCGGAAATATATCAATTCTTTATTCGGAGCGACAGACATCCGATCTCTTGAACCCTATTAGTAGAGGAGTATCCCAGTAAACAATCTACAAATAAACAAAATACTATCAACATAATGTACCTACTAAAACGCTAGCTTTTTTTTTTCTTAATTACAAAAAATCATAAAACCATACAAACTGTCAGTACCTATATGGTCCTTCTGAATAAATAAAAAAGTGACGTGCGATCTGATTTATGAAATTGATAATTGGTCTCATATACATACCTAGGCATACAGACGCAGGAGTCTAACTCACATCCCTAAATTCAAATTCAAGCAGACACTGCTCTTCGAGGCTTTAGAGTCATTTTTTGTAGACTTACCGTTGAGTTCAAGCTTTATGTAACGACGAGTTATTAGGTCGAAAAAGATGGCTCATATTACTTAGTTATAGTCTTAGCATAAGTACCTGGCTACATTGTTTATAGACTGACCTATTTTCATGAAATATAGTAAAATTTTAAAGCTCTATACTAACCTACTTTTTAAATAGGTTCCTATCTCCATACTTCTCATACCATATGAAATGATATCCATAGAATCACCGGGTGCTGCAATCGACTCTTTCTAAATAGAAAATATCTTCTGTAATATTCGATCGATTTTCGGCGCCACCTCCAATGTGTATAAAGGTCTGCTACAAAATGCGATTTTTCTTCACTAGGGAGTTTCGCTTTACCCAACTTTGGTACCACAAGCTTCTAGGAAATGGTAAATGAAAAATAAAAGCAGAGCTCTCGCCATCTTCGCGAGCCAGCCGCGGCGACCGGCGAGTTTCGTCAGAAAGCCGAGCTCACTCTCCGCTACCATCTTATTAACGATAATGTTGACTTGCTCGCTTTGTGCTACTCGGTTTACGCAAACTTGGGCTCATGTTTCAGTGGTTTATCTTCATGATGTGATGTAACGTCGTTCAATTTTCCAACTGATTAATTGTTGTTTAACTTTGCGTTCAAGTTGGTTTACTCAATGCGGTTTACAACGCATATCTAGTACCTATTAAAAAGTTTTGTGAGGCTTGATATCGACTTGTGTTGATAATACTTACAACTTAACACATTCTCTTTGAATTATACGTATCACATTTTGTTGTGTTTTGATGTTAATTGTCCTTGTATTTATAACTTTGCATTCTATATTCTGTTACATATTATTTCCACTGTATAGTGTTAAAATATAAAAGTAAATGAAATGCTATGTCACAATATTTATGTTTGGGTCGTTACAGAAAAGCACAACAGAGAGGAAGTTATTATTTTAATGGTGGACTGGGAAGTTTTAAAAATGTTGTAGTTGCTTTCATCGTTAATGTGATGGGCACGAAAACTATTTTTTTCTGATAGAAGCCGGGGGAATGTAATGCGTTGCTTCATAAATTATACCTACCAGATAAAAAAAGACATTTTTACCTTGCATTTTGTAATGTACCTAGGAATTGAAAAACTTTAGAAGCGTTATTTAACAACTCGCTTTAATGAGAGAGAGCTATGTAAGTAGAAAGGAGAAAAACAAATGACTGACGCTTGCAACGTTGCAACGTTCACTGAATGAATACTAGAAATATTGTGCTTTGTATGAGTTTAGTAGCTTAACGATATAATGAACAGAAAATCCATATCCATAACAATACCAATAGGTATCACCTAGACATGTTGAAGATTAATTAGACACGTTTCTATAGGTACTCACATTAGTCGGATTAAGGGGATTAATAATGTTTGAAGTTAAAAGTTAATTAATAGTTGATAAATGGCAATACAGTCGCGAGTCAGTCAAATAACTTATTAATTTGGCATATTATGTACAGCGGCAAATAATTGGATTAATCAAAATGTCACCGCTCGTCGTGTTGTCATCTGGAACCTTGAGTTGTGAAATGGGAGCTTCAAATTGTGTAACGTTGGTCTGACTTGTTACGTCGGTATTACTTCGGTATAGTATTACAGAGCTTGTTCTAGAAATGAAGGTTCACTTTGAAAGTATTTCCCTGACCCTGATCAGACAAACAGGACATTGTCAGCCCAGACGGGTCGATCATGTGGCGAAAATTGGCCGAATAGTTTGGAGGCGCAAGGAGAAAGCAATATTATGAAACAAGGGCCAATTTGGGTCCTTCCAAGGATTGTACGTAATAAGGTACTGGTGATTCAGGCGACTTTATTATGGATAATTAAGAAGTGAAGTCAAAGCCAAAGCCAAAACTTTATTTGAAAAAGATGTTGTAAATAAAATACTTACTTAAAGAAATCATGTTTTTTTTTTTTAAATTGCTGAATGGGTTCGCTTTTAACCTCGATCACGCCTGATGGAAAGCGATGAATGAGGTCTACCATAGAACAAGCGTACCAGAAGATACCTGTACACTCTTGTTCTATGTTGATCATGATTTATGTTTGGCCGTTAACGATGTAAAAATATTAATTAGGTAGGTATGTACGAACCTGCTATCACACTTAGGTAGGTATAAAAAGAAGTTAACTGTGTCTGTATTTCGTAGTCAAACATAGATACAATCAAAAAGCGTAGCACTCAAAAGGCGACAATATTCGTTTTCTTTCAGTTGACTTTTTACAACATACACCGTGATAAGAAACTGTTACACAGTTCGTATTTTTTCCTTCCAAGATCATCACAGAAATAAACATTTTTATTGACATTACACGGCGTAACAGATATCAGAGTGGCGTCAAATATCGTCGACCGCGATACAATAAACGGACCAATATTGCTCTGCGACAGAACGGAGCAGATAAATCCTTGTAAACAAAATTGTGACTGTCATCGATATCGTACTTTATGATTGGAAAGCTGAAGGCAATATGAAATTCAAATCGTACAAAATTGACCGCATACCCTTTTCAATGTCATATACTTATGTAATCCTAAAACACACCCTAAATCCTTTCAAGCCGTTGGACAATGACTTTGACAGCGCGCTATTATTATATTTTATTTTCCCTCACGACTCCTTATTATTTTTATACTTTTCTTTATACGAGGATATCGGCAATAAAAACGAAATGTTTGTTGCTTGATTGAACCGCCGTGTGACGTGTTTTTTATTTCATGTCTACTTGGCTGGAGACGGCGATCGTATCTTGATTGCAACCTATCACAAGTGAAAATCAAATTGATCGCTCAATGTAGTAGGTACACTAAGTATTTGTATTATAAAGATTTTTGGCTTCTTCGTCATTTGGCTTGTCAATTTTTGTTTCCTTTTCTGAATAAACTCTAATTAAGCATAGTGACACTTACTTATCTTATCGCGTCTGTTTAGTTCTATCGACCATCGGCACTACCTATACCTAAACCTAAGTGGTGCATACTATGTGACCGTTCTCTACTTCACTTCCACGTCGCTGCGGGCATATTAAGTCATCGATCCCGCTTAATGTTCTGAAGTGCCATTTAGTGTTATCTAAATCCAATTAAGCGTTAAATGGGAATAATATTTTATTCTTATAAAATGGAGTATAATAATCGGTACAATTCAAAACAAACATTACAACATGATGCAGCATCTAAATCATACACGATTCGAACGATTGATTCTGAAAAACATGGTACCTATGTGGGTATCATAGCGATATATTATGGGTAAGTCAAACTTAAATCCTTTAAAAATAATGTTATGTAGATAGGTCGACCGGCATCCGCAGTTTCACAACACAATTTACAAGGATGGTCCGATAAGTAGGTACGATAAATTGATGGCTTATTTTATAATAATAAAGCGCGCAGTGTTGGCAAAATAAGCGCGGTTTATGGCTAATATAGCACAGAATGTTCGCAGCGAGGAACTTTGTTGCATTTTGCATAAAATCGATACACCATCACAAGGTGTTCGTAACCTCTGAATGGTTCATATCATTGAAATACTTTACTTTTAATAGAAGCGGCTTATAACATTACTTATATTTTTTACCCGCCTGTTTTGATCTAACCCCGTTACTAATAAACGTATTATTTCAGACGAACAGTTACACACCGATTTCTCTCTTTCAGTCGTAGGTAATTTGACTTTCGAAAGAAGAAGACTTAGCGTTGTGTAACTATACAGACGCTATACAACGTTTATTAGGAAGGGGTACGACTACGAATCCTATGTTCCAGTTGCAATTCTTATCGAAATCGGTTCAGAACTTTACCTCTGAAAACGTTCTAGAAAGACACACAAACTCACATACTTAGCTTTTTGTGATTCATACAATAAATAAAAAATAGCTGCCAAAATATCTTTTAAAAGTGTATAGTGTATTATCCAACGAGAGTTAATGGCGGATGACTGACATGGTAGTTCGTCGGCTGCATTTAAACACCAGTGAAAAGACGTGTAAAAAAGCCGACGTGTGTTCACGCAAACGAGTCGAGTCCATCCGTACGTCAGCCGACCGAGTTTTGAATGGACGCTGCTGCTTCCACGAATTTTAAAACCGCTAAAGCTATATTTACGCTCGTCAGTTACCCGCGACTCTTGGCAGTAAGTGCATTAAAGTGTCTGTGCCGGCCGCGGGGTGCCTAGTTGCCCAGGTACCGCTTCCGCATCCATTATTTTATGCAAAATAAGCCCGAGTGGGGGAGCTGTAATAATTCTATAAACAATAGAGCTTTGTTGCTCATCTACGTTAACGTTTCGCATTGTCGTGGTGATAACTTTGCACAGTTTCCGTATGTACGGAGAGGTGATTTTAACTCCCAAAACTCTTAACTTTTTGAACCCATATTTAACAGTTTGTTATAGGTATAGGTGTAATGCAAGATAACTAAGTGCAAACCACTCACGAACACCGCAGGTTAATAATATACTCAGTGCATAAAATAAATCTCATTTACAGCTTCAACCCAGTTGTGAATAATAATTTATTATGTACACAGTTCATTTGTTATCTTTCTGTTACATTTCAGAAAGTCCCTCTTAGTCTGGAGTAATTTCAGTGACAAATTATACTCAAAGGATTTAAGAAATTTTATTTATTTTATAACTTTACATAAACAGCTAACTGCAACGGTCACTATACAAAGTTTTCAACGCAGTAATAGACCGTTTCCAAGATATGTAGGTCTTATATTACATAGCTATTTATTATAATTTAATTCAAGTCTACATGTATAAATAAAATGTCATTTCGTCTATCATTTTCTATAATATCCAGGAAATGGTACAAACAATAACCAATGTTCTATAGAAGGAGGTATCTTAATATGTATGTAACACAAGCTTCGAATTACGTTGAAATATTACATAGCTATTTATTTATATTACAAAGCACGCCATATTGTCTTTATTGCAGAAGTGATGAATTTATTTACAAAACGTATTAGGTTTACGATGGTAAGGAACAAGTAACATAACGATATATTCATTTGATATTACACATAACTTATTATATTTACATTTAATGTATAAAGCTTTGATTCAAGGAACAAATTATTTACGTATTTATAGAAGCTTCTTGGTGGGACTCATATTCTTAGTATTGAAAATGCAGTAAACGAAAACATACAGAATACGTACCTAGATCCAAGATATCGGCAGTAGTGATATTCTCTAAAGTACCTTTGAAACGCGCGGTATCGTAAAAATAAAAAAGTAAATAAAATAAAAATAGGGTAAATCTGCAATGATTTAGAATCTTAAAAATATAATTTATAGCACTGTGTGACCTAAACCCGTACTCAAGTTACGCTTTTCTGTGACTTAAGTAGTTTATTTTTAAACAGAAAAGTGTGACATAAGTGCGGGTTTAGGTCACACGATTTATACGATCGATCGATCTATACGATACGTGTGACATAAGTAGTCTATCAATGCAATAATGGACTACTTAAGTCCCACGTATCGTAATGTACTATTTCGAATTGTGAGTGAGTACTTGAGAAATGAACTGAACTTTACAGAATAACACCACCTACAGATCGATATCAGCTACATTTTGTAGAACAATTCTTGAAAATGGAAGGCAGGGCAATCAAGAACGTAATTACAATACAGAATTAAAACTTAAACTCTACCATACACTTTACTAGCAACTTAAAAACAATCTTAAAATGTAAATACATTAGTCAACACAAAGTGAACAAATTGAATTAAAAAAAAAATAGTCTGATACTTGAGCTTATACCGCTTACAACTTTGTAAGAGAAAAATGAGACAAAATAAAATACGAAGCAAAGAATTGATTTTCTTTGTCATGCTACAATGTGGCAAGATAGTAGAGCACAACAGAGCACCAACCTGAAATATCTTTCTTCGTTCTATTTACTTTTTACAACGAGGGAAATAATGTGGTCATGACTTAATTCTAATTTAACTGATGGTCGTTTAACTAGCGGGTGAGTAATTGGCTATTTGACAGTTGTAACGATAAAATATATAATATGTTAGATATAGTAGCATATAGGTTCACAATAATCATACAATAGGTTTTATGCATTAAAATAAATTGTAAATATTTTATTTTTGAAAAATAAATTAGAGATTTTTTATCTGTGGATTACAAAAACTGAAACGCGAACGGCCATGATCGAGCATCGTATGACGTCACATCACAATAAATAAAACGTTGTGTGTTACTGTGTTTTATCATCGTTGGCAGTTTGCTGATTTTCCACACAAAATATACTTTTTATGCAACTTTTTATGCAAACTTTCCACACAAAATATGTTTAAGAGTTGAAGCGTCGTAGTTAGCTTTACTTAGTTTATTGAAATGTGACGTCACAGCCATAAATGTCACGTGATCGGCTGTTTCCGCGCGAATTTCAAAATACGGAATGAAAAAAAACATTTTTTTTCGAATAAACAACGCTTTTTTAAGAAAAAAATAATTGTAAGAGGTATAAAATAAACCTACGTATATTTAAAAATATCTTTTCGAAAACTGTCAAATAGCCAATTGTAACGAGTGTTAATGGTGAGATAGTATCTTAATGCCCACAAGTACGTGTCACGGACAATGTGGCGTGTGCCTACGGTGTTATGTACATCGTGGAAACTTATACTGCACTAAGTACTTAAGCCGTTTACACACGGTGAAATGAACTAAAGTTTGAGGATATTTGTTATCGATTTTGAAAACAATGGTATTAGTTTTTTGTAGAATATGGATAATTACATAATTATACACAAAATAATCTGAATAACATTCCAAATACATGGTAGGGAGAGGGTAATGATGGGACAATAGTTCAAGGACTGTTAATCTTTTATCATAGTAAGTAACAATAGAGTAAGTGAATTTTCATTTAACGTCATCCTTAAAACTAAACACAATATTGTTATGAGATTACTTGATTAGATATGGCACATTAACCGTACAATCCTATCAGTCTTTCAATTATATCGAAAAATATTTACAATTTCTATCAGATAGATACTACGTCTCCATAAAAATATGCTTACAATGAAAATAAATGATTTTTGTGTTAAATAAATTGATATTTTCGATGTGTTAAACAGGTTTTAAACAATATTTATTGATGATGTAAAAGCAATTAAATTATTTGATATAGTTACGACTGACACAGCACCTATCCTATTGTTTATCACTGCTATTTATCGTATCTCTTTTAACACAAATGTCTTATTGGCACTATGATATGATGTGGATATCAATGATGGCCGTATGTCAGCTGGCAATGATTAAACCTCCGATGATGATGAATAAAACGCCTCGGCTGATGGTGGAACGGGAAGACTGGGTCGACTCGTAATCTAAACGACGGGGTCAAAGGAAACATACCATTAAGTCCAATAATTTGCAATAGTGCAAAAGTTAAAAGTATAGTAGTAGTTGAACTAAGCATTTTTATTATGCTAATTGCCTAGTGAAGTTATTTTCAGTCAGCATACTAAAAGAGCTGTCTATAGTGAAATATTTTACCAATTTGCATCTTTCTATCGTGCCAATTATCTCTCGTAGGCAACTTTATTAAGATAGACCGGTACTCTGGAACACTAAAAGGCTTTTAAACTACTCAATAATGTAAGTAGGTAGGTATTAAACTTACCGACATCTTTCCACTCTTCCACTTCGTAGTCTCCTATGACTCTGTTCTCGGCGGAGCTGTCCCGCCACCTGTTTTTATGTTTACCTGACAGAAACAAGGTACATTCAGTTATAGCAATTAGCTGACTCACCTTTGCATAAATGGTTAAGATTTTTTAGAATACGAATCTATAGAGTTTTATTATTCTTTTGTATTTTATTTACTTTGCTCAAATAAATAAAATATAAAAGAATTCTAAAATTGTATCGTTTCGTATTCTAAAAAATTTGAACCATTCAGGCAAAGGTGGGTCAGCTAATTGTTATAACTGACTGTACATGTGATAGAAATGTCCCATGAGCAAAAAACGATGTGGAAAATGATTGCGTCGTAAAATTTTCTTACATGCTGCTAAGGGGCTATGAAAGTAGGCTTTCAAGTGTGAACGAAACATACGACGCCGTAAAGAGTATAAAAGAAAACCCAAATCTATAACAATAAGAAGGTATATTGGAAGTCAAAGCGCAAACAAAATCGCTTTTCCTACAATAATATTACTAACGACCCAATTGTACGGAAGCATTGGGCTGTGGCGCAAAACCGATAAATACAAATTCGCCATCGACCCTTCCGTAAGGTATTCGTGAGTCCACGATGAATGTATAACCGTAGCACACCGTGGCTTGCACTCAACTTTTCGCTATTGACGACCCTTATCGGGTTACAGGTGCCAAAACTGATAATTTCAGTTTCCGGTCGCCCAACACGACAGTTGTGCTCATGAAGACTTTTAGACTAACTTTATAATTGATTCATTCTAAAATCTTGAATGGTTTTATTACAAACGAATTATTTATTCAAATGAAAATGACTATAAATAGCTTTAGAGGAAAAAATATGAAAAATGAGAAGAAATCCAAGGAAATTACCTTTTTTCCTTTGAGGATATGTGGGGACGTTATTGTCCGTGGTACTTGTAGTTGAAGGCGCAGGAATTTCTGCGAAAAATGTCTTTATTAATTATTTCGAAGAAAACATTAATTCCTTGAAATATTGAATAACTTTTACTTCACATGATTCAAAATTATATCATATGTTGGATAGCATAGTGTGACTAGGAATAATCTGGTGTACCGTCAAGCCGGATGAGCCCATCCGTCTCGCCGAGGGAGTTCTTCGCGACGCAGCGGTAAGATGAAAAATCTCTTGACGACACTCTCCGTATAGTCAATTTCATTTTCCGACTGTAACTGTCGTCACTCAGTGAAGTGATGTATTTATTTCCTGCAGATAAACGAAGTCATTAGTAATTCGATTAATTCGCTCATTCCGGAAAGCCGTCAGGCTAACTTATCAATTACGCAGTGAATCAATTACGTCTTAGTAATATCAAAATTTAATCTTGTTTCGATGTAAGAATAATTTGTTTTATGATTGTGATCCGTGCTGTTTTAGCAAACGAAAAGTATTTCAGGGGTATAACAACTTTTGTTATTTGAGTTTTAGAAACTAAGGAATAAAAATCTTGTCACTTTAGTAGGAGATTTATTTCTAACGCCCGATGGTCTTAGGAATTGGTACTTTCTTTTTTAAGACAAGGATTTATAGGCCTCGAAAAGTTTTATAGCGTCTTAATAGAAGACAAACCATTATTAATTTTTCACACCACCTGTTCGCTAACGTCAAATTATGTTTCATTCAAACCTAACTTAAAGCAAGCCCTCTAACCGGGCATTAATATTGTACTGAATTTCATTATGACCCGCTGGTCATTAATGTGATTTTAATTTGGAGCGTCAACTGAGAAAAACGCTTTTTTTTCTAATAATCCTACAGGTCGCCCAAAGAGTTCTTACTTCATAGGTTTTAGTTGCCGCGACGTCGCCGAACAAAATCATCATATTGTTTATTGTGTTTTTGATGAAAATGCATGATAATAGATTGAAAAAATAAAAAAAAACCGACAGGCATTAGGTATATTATTTTAATTCAATCTCAGATTTGATGCCACCAACTGCATCAGACTGCTTGAAATGTGAGCTAGTTTTGAATCTTAGTTGCAGTCGGGTTTTGATTTTGTCATTTTATTTTTATTTGAATCCTTTTGTGTGTTATATTTTTGGAATCGTCTCCTCATGCCCTTTATTTTGATACATAGTAATGGTAGGTAATATTTTTTTTCAAGACCTTTCTTTGTCATCGTATAAAATCCGCCATTTTGATTTTATAAAAACAAAACAAAACTTAGCCAGCTATTATCTTCACGCGACCCAAACGAGTCGATAGACTCCATCCGGCCGTTAGGATGCTTCGAGGGTATAAGGAATTCCACATATAAAGATAAATAGTTAGGTAAGTACGGAAAAAAACATAGGTAACCCTGTTCTCTCACGTAGTCGGGTAAATAGTGTATGACACTGAACATAACTATGTAATCCCCGGTTATTTAACTGTTTCATAAGCTATTAATTCGATAGTCGATTTGGGTTTTATTACCTTGCAGTAGGTGCGAAAAGTAGAGTATTCTCTTCTGGGATAAAGGTGTGTTTGTCTTGGGCGAGCTTGAATCCCTCACTGTACTCAGGATTCTAGTCTTAACTCCCTCGCTTCGCTCAGGAGTTAACTATGAGTCTAGAATGGGCAACTAGCTTCATATTTTCTGACTGACTGACTTCTTGACAATTCAAAAGTGCCTGTAAATGGTTTAATTGAAATAAATGCTTTGAGTTTGAGTTTGAATCCTTCGTTGCTTTCAGGATTCGAAATAGCGCCTGCGACTATTAGACACCACTTTATCCCCTTAGTGAATAATCTACTATTAATAGAACCTTAACAACGCTGGCCTCTCTATAATGTCTCTATAATGTAACCGTTGGTATTCTTGTATCATCGTAACTTAGCTTCTAATTTCATTACGCTGACAGTGTCTGGTGTTAAGAACCGTATTCAGGTTTCAAGGGCGCCAGGGACTTAATTAACTTGCGCCACGGCTAGTTTGCCAGCATACACGGCGGCCATTTTTCAATGCCAGACTTTATTGTACTCGTAACCAATAGAATAGAAACATTTTCATTTTATGTCGTGTGTAGGTAATCTGTCGTATTGTACCATCTCGAAATTTTTGAATACTGATTGTTTGTTGGGTTTTAGATTACCGGTTATTCACACGGCATTGCTGTACGTTTTTGCAGTATAAAGAATGGGTTTACACGGCATTCTTCACCCGAGTTATACAGTACTTGATTCCGTACTTCTCAACAGCGGGGTACAGCAAAAATATGAACTTCATTTGACCATCCATAGCGGGCACGCGGGCGCGGAAAGCGGCGCGGACTTCTTGGCGTGAGGAGCGCGCGGGCAACTCACGCCATAGATAGCTCGTTCATACAAGTGACCGCAAGTGAGAGCGTGGGCGGCCCGCGCGGGGACCGGGGTTCTCAAACTAGTTGGAGCAATTTTGCTAATAAAAATAAGTCTTCTCATTCCATATTATATTTTGACAAACACTCTACACGGCAAAATCCAGAACGAAGCAGCGCTCGACTGCAGACAGGCAGATCGCGCGCGTTCCCGCACCCGCGCCGCTCCCCGCCCCGCGCTGCCAATCGGGCCAAGCACTTAGGACGCCTCCAAACTCGATAAAAAATTGGTTTGAGTATATGTTTTTTTTTTGCGTTAGATATACCTGATATGATCATGTCCCCGCGGTCCGTGGTCCAGTAGTTTATGGAGGAGGGATACGCCTCTGTGTGGCACTCCAGCGTCACGTCCTGCCCGATGTATGCAGCTTCCAGCTGGTTGGGGATGGACAGCATTGGCGGAACTGTATTGTGAAGATATAATTTTATTGAAGGAGATCGTGGACAGGTCGCAGATGCACTGGATTCCAATTTATGCATAGGTACAGAAATAAAGAGCAAGTTAATAACAGTGGTATTAATGCAATGTCAGAACCTTATTCACTTTAATTATTTTTTATACGTGGGTACACTGTACGCTGTACACTGTACTACCTATATAAGTAGGTACTACTGCCTATACCTTTGGGGATGACAGGCGTGAAGATATTTGTTATTTTTGTAACACCTCTTCCAAAGACCCTTATCGACTGAAAATTCTGAAATTGCCTAACACCGACTCACAGTCCAACTTTCCCATACAATACCGTTTATGCCGAAACCTACTTAATAATACAAATGCGATTGAAAATGGAAGGACTCAATGGATTTTAAAGCTATTTTTAGAATATTTAGAGCGTTCTTTAAGAAAGATTTTCTGTATAAATTATTAAGTAAATGACAAAAGGGATCGGTGCTGTAAAGGCTAACGTGGAGCGTTGTGCGGGTCCTCGGTAATATTTAATTTGCATCTTGAAGTTATGTTGAAAATGTTTACGACATTTTTATGACGAGAATGACAAAAAATTTAAAGCATACGGGCACTGTAAGTTTAACCTCACCTATAAGTATGTAGATAATAACATGCTAACAGGACTAGTATTAATCTGTCAAGCTCCGCTAATGAGACACAATTGATTTTCTATTGTTTCGTCGCCGATCGGCGAACTGCGCCGCTTGACCGGTTAAGGTACTTTAGAAGCACGCACAGTCCTTCTAAAGGGACAAATTAGATCATTAACGTGTCGATTAGAATAACTTTTTCCTTTTTGAAGTCGGTCGAAAAGAAGCGTCCATACGACCAAAGCCCGAAGTTATTTCATGTTTTCATTTAAGGCTTGCAACTTAAGTGACCACGAGGTCAAGTAAGGAAGACGTGGTCAATGTTTTCATGAAAAGTTATTAAAATGTTTTCTCTTATGCGAGTCTAAAATGTTGTAGTCTATGTGAAGTATCAAACATAAAACATTATCTGCTTCTACTTTTTTTTTTTATTTAAATTTTGATCGAGTTTGCAAACGTGAGGTTTTTGTGTCATGTTACACTGATGGCGTAGTCGCTACGCCTCGCTCTACGCCGTAGCAGTAACTCGTAGCACAATACTATTTACAAAAAAATATTGAAAGTTATATTCACTATTAAATTTTAAAACTCAGAATGTCCAGTTCAAATAAAAATATTGTTTATACATTCGATTTAAGGTGTAAATTCATTCAATTAATATTGAGAAGATTATTGCTTTTAGTTACTTTATAAGTAAATTCTAACAATAGCGGAAAACTACGTACCACGCACGCACAGGCACGTAGTTAATACACGCACAGCTAAGAATGAAAAATGTTCCTATTCACAAAACTTTGTCTTTATACTTGTTACATAAATAACACAATATACATAATACATACGAGTATCACATACCTAAGCGGAGAACTGGTACCCTACACACCTTGTATACATAGTTACGTCCTTGGTGCATGTACTCGTATTATATTATCTGCGAAGAGTTATGAATGAATAAAAGCAGGCAGCGACGCGCCTAAAGAATAACATTGTCATAAAGATTTGTCTCCGCTACTACCTAAATGTAATGAAAACTGACAGTGAATTCATAAGGAAGGCTCGTTGGTTAATCGAGTGAAAGTTACGTGAGCGTTCCACGTCTCTCGTAAGAAATGGAGAGGACTGCGAACGCGCTCAGATACGGAATGTGAATTAGGGGAAAGAAAAGCATTTCATTGGGTTCGGTGGCGAGGTGGCGAGGGCGACGGGAGAACAGATAGTATCGCCATTATCGCGTCCGTACCGTATTCACGTCAGCATAATGCTCTAATTGGGTGCAATTACGGCCGATCCGGCGGAAGGCGCCGCCGTCAGGTAGAGACGCTCGTGTCCTCGTAAATACTCGTTAACGACACCCACCCCCAAGAAAAATAATATTTCTCGACGCTGACTCCCGACTAAGAAAACGACTGCGTCGAAATGCTCATGTACTTACCAACGGAAGAATTTGAGGCAAAGTTAACGGGCCGGGACAAATGAGCGGACATATTCCGCCGACTAGATTATGATATCCGAATGTTATCGGGTGTATGTATTAATTCGAACTGGTTATTGCCTCAGATTACTAATATAAACAACATGTAATCGACCCGATAGCAATATGTACGTTCGTTTATATTCGTTTTATTTTGCGGCAACCGTAGTTAGGTCATTGTGTTGTAAATTAAATATTTTTGTTACAAATATTCGCTGCAATTCTAAATATTTTGACATTGTAATGTAATGCCCGAAATATAAGTTATGTTTAGTGCATGAATATAAATGGTGTTTATATGCCTACATGTGTTGCTGGTACACATTTTTCTATTTGAACATTATAAACATAAGGTTTGTTTGTGAATTTGTGCGTAAATTTATAACTCTGTAAAACACTTGCTGAAAACAGTATTATTCTAAATGAAGACACTGATATTTGGGTAAAATATGACTTACTAAGTACATTACAAGTTTACTATTTCCTAGTATCTGAAGTTTTGAATTTTCAAACCTTTAAAGTCTAATTAACCAATTAGGTTCTATTATGAGTTTCATCCCAAAACAATATCTTGGAAAACTTATTTTATAATCTTCTATAATTAGGTATGTACATCTACCTATATTATGCTAATAATAAAGCTGAAGTATTTTTTTTATAATTTTTTTTATTGTTTGTTTTAACGCGTTAATCTCTGGAACAGCTACCACTCGGATTTAAAAAATCTTTTCGCATTTGATAGCCCAATTCTTGAAAAAGGCTACTTAACAATACGCTAAGACTCTTAGGAGCTGATCAAAAACAAAAGAAAGAAAGAACGCTGAGCGAAAACTAAGTAATAGCGCCGCGAGTAGGCGACGCGACGTGGTGGGTCGGGGAACAAGAAATTTCACGCGGATGAAGGACGGAGTCCCGGGCAGAAGCTAGTTTAGAATAATTGGGGAAAGAGAGAAATCAACAAACTATGAGTGTTAACAATAATGGTAAAATAAACAATAACAGTAAGCAAATGTGAACATAAATCAAATGTGATGAACCGGCTATGAATGAATGAGTGAACATACGAACGCAATGATTTGGGAATGCGATGGGTAGCCGTTAATTATCACGCAGAGCAGCAGCTACGGGCATATTGTGGTAACAGCCATTGCCAAAAATATGTCACAATTGACAACCAATGATTTGCCTACATTGACGGATGACTTCAAAGCATTGATTATAGAAGGTCCTAAAACCAACTCGCTTACACACATAACTAGATGAAAATATTTATGAACTTTCGTTGAAGAAACAATCAACAACAACAAAACAAAAACAAGAATATGTACAACATACTACTCTGTCAAAAAACTGCCGGGAAAAGATCAATAATACACAAAATGTTAGTTATTCATCCAAATTTATTTTATCGCCTTCAAAATATGCTCCTTCAGAAACGATACACTTACGGCAGCGAATAATTAATTCAATCATCAAAACATTATTTAAACGCTTTTTCCGGAATTGAGTTCAGTTCTCGCCGCAAATTCTCCTTTATGTCTTCTATCGAATGAAAATGGGTGCTACGAAGTGGTAATTTGAGTTTAGGAAAAAGAAAGAAGTCGTCTGGAGCCATATCTGGTGAATAAGGCGGTTGCTCGATGGTATTTGTTGATTTTTGAAGTGAAAACTTCTTTAGCGGCGTTGAACACTTTTTGTAATGGGTAAAAAATGTTAAACTCGCGTCAGGGCATCGCGTCAGGACACGTGACCGTCAGGAGAGATTCCCCCCCCCATCTCTTTCTTCGGCGGCGCCAACCGAAGTGAACCAAGTGAGACACGATAATGGATGGATGGATGGATGGTGATGGTGATGGCGATGGCGATGGCGATGGTGATGGCGATGGTGATGATGATGATGGAGATGGTGATGGCGATGGCGATGGCGATGGTGATGCGATGGCGATGGTGATGGTGATGTGATGTGATGGTGATGGTGGACGCGGACGCGGACGTGGATGGACAGCTGATGGCTCGACCGTCTGTGTACTAGCCACACTGCTGTGTATTCGTAAAATTCGTGTATATAAAGTGTTTCAAAAAATGGAAATTGAACAAAGTGCATCGATTAATGAAAAAAGTGACGCAGAAATAGTGAAAAAAACTTAGTTATATTAATTCAATTAATAATTGATTTATTTCAACGTTAATATTCAATTTTTCACTTCTACCGGCACTCCCGGAGTGCAAACCGTCTTTTTTTTGTCAAAAATTCGTTCACAATGCTGGCCTTGTGCGAAGGCGCATTATCGTGGTGCAAAATCCAACAATTTTCTTTCCACAAATCTGGCATTTTTATTCGAATTTGGACTCTTAAACGCCGCATAACGCTCAAATAATATACTTTATTTACCGTTTGACCTTCCGGTAAGAATTCCGAGTGCACAACACCACGATAGTCAAAGAAAACGGTCAACATGACTTTGACTTTTGATCGACTTTGGCTTGGTTTTTTCGGTTTCGGTTCAGTTAAAAGGCACCATTCCGAAGCTTGTTGATTAGTTTGCATGTCAAACTCGTAAACCCACGTCTCGTCACCAGTAACAATGCGTTTCATGAATGTTGGGTCAGAATTGACTCGTTCTAGCATGTCTTCAGCGACTCTTATGCGATTGAAATTCAGGTCTTTTGGGAGTAGCCGAGCGGCAACATGTTTCATACCCAAGTGATTATTTTGAGACAGAAAGTTCAGCGGCTATCTATCTCAAACTTGAATGAGGATTTTCAGTCACTATTTCCTTCACTTTTGCGATGTTAACTTCAGTTGAAGATGTTGATGGCCTATCAGGGCGAGGCAAATCGTCCAGCATATCTCGACCGCTTTTGAACGCTTTGTACCATTCATACGCACGTGTTTTGATAAAGTCGATTCACCGTAAGCCTTCACATATTCAGTGACTTCGAACACGATATTCCATTGGCGATGCAAAATTTAAGACACTCTTTCGCGATGTTTTTGTGAAATTCGCACACTAGATATGATCTAACCACTAAACTGTATTGTTTAATAGAGGTCAGTGGATCTAACTAAATACAGCACTGTATTTAATCTAAATGACAGATGCAACTCAAACTCCGCGCCAAAATGAAAAACAGTTGTGCCAATATAACAGCAAAATAAAAACAAAAAATTGAATTTGGAACCAGAAACAAATCATCCATTCCCGATACTTTTTTGACTGAATTTACTCTTAGTTAAATCCATTAATAATCAGGATCAAAGAAAATAATACCTGTGATTTGTTTTGATTAATAGCATGGATACTCCTACATATTTGTATAACTAAAACATTTAACGTCGTTCACTAAACTAGATCACAGACTCCCAGTGATTATCTTCTATAAGCAGCTTTATAATATTCTTGGTAAGTGTTGTTTATAGCACTTCATAGATCGTGAACTGTGAAGAATAAACTTTGGTAAAGTTGTCTTACAGCATTGAAGACAGCCCCATGTTGTGCAGTTGTCCGGGCCGACACCGGACAGAATTAATGTATTTCTTACTGGACAAATCTCAGTTGGAATTATTTAAATTAAATAAGCAGCTGCTAAGGATATTAATTTTGTTAGTCCTCAAAGTTAATATTTTTCTTAAGCCTTTTTAGTTTTTACATCTCAAAAGTTTAAACGCTTTTAGTAGCATAATTTATAATTAATTAGCCAGCTAACCAACTAATTGCATGAAGTTCGTGTACAGTTTCAACTTAAAACGTGATTTTAATTTATTCGTTTTTGTACCACACCTATATTTATGCTGAACTAGCTTCTGCCTGCGATTTCGTCCGCGTGAAACTTTACCCTCCCCCCATTCACCCTCTTAGGGGTGGAATTTCAAAAAACCCATTCTTAGTGGATACCAAGTCTTCACAAAGAACACACCCTCCAAATTTCATGTCTCTAGGACCAGCGGTTTAGGCTGTGCGTTGATATCTCAGTCAGTACTTTGAATTATATACAGGCTGTTACGGAAAGGGTATATCAATATCTACAAACGGGTTGAAGAGTGTATCTGGTCTAGAATCTCTGTACAAAATTTTAGCTCAAAAGCATTAACTTTGAAAATGCTTAATATTTTTTTATTTCGACATCACGGCGCTGCACTGGCGCGCGGCGGCGTGATGTGCGTGTACTAGGCGCACAGACACACTACAGATAATGGATAATGACCCTCGTAGTGCGGTGACACGTTTGTTATGATTTCAATTTAATAAACTATCGAAATAAAAAAAATATTAAGCATTTTCAAAGTTACTGCTTTTGAGCTGAGATTTTGTACAGAGATTCTAGACCAGATACACTCTTCAACCCGTTTGTATTGATATACCCTTTCTGTAATATCCTGTATATAGATAGATTTTTGTTATCATTTGCGTATAATATTGCACACAAACAATACAGAAAAGCTTCGGAAGTCTTTAAAGTAGACTTTCTTGTGTATTTTATTGCTATATTCAAACCCGAAATAATAAAAGTTTTGTGTAAAGTGAGGAAACTGCGAGGGAAAGGTAAGTAGAGAAAATTCTCTGTACATAAATTTTAAGTACAGGTGGGTTCGGTATATTTCCATGTTGATGTGTTAATGAAAGCCGCTGTTCGTTTCGCCCAGGGTTTTACAGTCAACCAAGGAATAGCGGGTAGGGGTTGCTACTGCATTGTATATAACCGGTGGGTCAGTTAACCAACTTTACTTATACCGTGTGGAGTATTTTAGCGGTATATTGACATTATTTTATTATGGATAAATAGCAATAAGAAATGTAATGTGGACATGGCCTTATCACGACATTAGGCATATTCAAACAGTCAGTATTAAATATTTTAATGGCCTTATTTCTGTACCTATGCGCTTTTACCAGACAATAATATGCATAGTGAAGTTACTTCGTTAATATACTCGTACCTATCATTTTTCAAGGAAAGTAATGATGTAACTTACACTGCACCATGAGCACGACTCGCTTGCTGATCGATGGCGGGACTCCATTGGAAGCGATGCATAAGTAGGCACCCATGTGAAGTCGAGATACTTTGGATATGGTTAAGTTTTCACCGTCTACCACGTTCACTGCAACCAAATAATACAAGTGTAAAGAAGCACCAAAGAATGACGATATTTTAGGGGAATGGTGGTCCGAGATTTATAAGCAGAGCGGACTAAGTAGCGGGTTGATGTTCACTACAAAGCAATTCGTTCGTGTAAACCTTCGTGTGTCGTCGGCGAATGAAAATCTTGACAATAATTTGAATCTACGGTGCTGAAGAGTAGGTAATTGTCCAAAATAATCATGGAGGACAGAAAAATTTCCTCCACGAAAATAATGTACCCATAACACACAACCTACTTGTAGTCATAAATACTTACCTACGTTTAATTTAGATAAAAATGATGTAAAAACGGAAAGCCATAAAATATGGCATTGTTGGATATAAGTGAATTATGGCGGGCTTTCGTAATTATTCGCGTTCGATAGTCCATTGTTAATTCAATTGCGAAAATATTTCTGTTATGCGCTGGTTGCGGGTACAATTTAATAGTATTGTCTGGAACAATCCGTGCCATTTTGGACCCTTTTGTAAACTTTCGCTGGAAGGCCCGGTTCTGGTAGAAAATATTTGTTATAATAATTTTGACCTATCTTATTCTATAAGACTACTTTAAAAACTTTGGTAATACTGAACATTAAAGCCTAAAGTGTCCGGTTTCGTCTTTTTAAAGCAACATGTCGGGCTATTACAGTATAAATAAATACTGATTGTATTCCTAAGTATTTCTAAATCTAGTATCAGAACTGAACCCGTATGTTTCTAAAATTTTTTCCATGAAATTAGTTTCCCATGAAATGTTAATAAAATGGGAATAAAGCGACGAATTGTAACACAATTTAAGCTCATTTATCGTTTGAAAATAATTTGTAGAGAATTCGTTTTCGACGTACAACGTTTGTTGGGACGATACACGCGAGTGGTAGTCCCAGTGGGTCCATTCCACTCCATTTCTCGCTTCAGGGATTTCTTTCTTTCATCTGCTTTGTTTCGCGGAGAGGGCGTCAACATAATAAGCGTCCGGAACAAATGTTTTGACCGGATATTATAAGAGTACCGAAATCTTTTGTTAACAATGTTGACTGTTCTTTCTGTTTCCATTTAAGAGAACATAATAGACCTTTAACCTTACGAAAACAAAGTGCTTGGATGTATAATTACATTAAAGACACGAAATAGATAGGTAGTCGTTTTGAATGAGCTTTCAGAAGATTTTTAGGACATTGCTTAGGACGTCATATTTTTATGCTCTAGTAACAGTAGTATGTAAACGTAGCATAGATAGGTACGACGATTTTGAAATTACTATACCTATTAGTCATTTAAAAATCGTCGTATCTAATGATAGCCTTTATCGAAATCACACTATCACACTTCACACTAATATTATAAAGGCGAAAGTTTGTGAGTGTGTGTGTGTTTATATGTTTGTTACTTCTTCACGCTCAAACGGCTGGACCAATCTTGATGAAATTTGGTATAGAGATAGCTTGAGTCCCGGAAAAGGACATAGGGTACTTTTTATCCCGATATTCCCACGGGATCGAGACTTATGCGGGTAAAACCGCGGGGCGCAGCTAGTTCTTCATAAATATTAAAGATCTTTTAGAGTGCCCGGTTGATGAAAATAGGCTCGCCCCCTATTTACTTCGAAAACATAACTGGCCATATGTGGGCGTACCTACTACAACCTTTCGGAGAATACAGGCGTGTGTTTTTCTTTTTTTTACTTTTTTAAAATATAATTTTGTTTTTTATTTATGACTGTGTTTTGTTTAGTTTGTAACCTTCCTGTACGAATCGCAATAAATATTTTTTCTTTCTTTCTTTGATGTTATGTTATTAAAAATCTTACCCGATTCGCCGTTACAATTAAACTCCTGTCCGTCTTCTCGTCTCCACATGACATAAGGTTCAGGATAGCCAGTAGCACGGCAGACCATCGTCACATTTGTACCTTCGCGGACCACCATGTCTGTTGATGTCATGTTGTCAATGATCACGGGCGGCACTGGTGACAAAAAGAAGGTTGTATTGGTATATAATGGTTTATCTTCTTTCTTACCTATATTGTCTATACTTATATAAAATAAAGTCGGGTTAGTCACAACATTTATAACTCAAGAACGGCTGGACCGATTTGTTGGATTTGTCTCCGCCGCCAATAGCAGAATAACTATTAAAACATGGGAAAAATTCACGAAAAAAAAAAATAATGATGATAATTCATTTCCTCATACATTTTGTATGGAACGGTTTTTTTGATGATATCTCAAGAACGGATTCATTGATTTCGATGTCGGTACGAAGATCGCCGTTTCAGCTAGTTTTTTTTAATAAAGTTTAAAAGGTTTTTACAGGCACGAAACTTTTTAAATACCAACAATATACAGGGACGCGCAACCGGTTACCATGGATTCAGTAGGCACAAGGTTGAAAGCTTTAGTTGGTTATTAAAAAAAATGCTGTTCCATACATTTTAACAGCGTAGGTATTGCAGATTTCTATGAAACAGCATACCTATATATTTTTTTGATAACCGACGATAAATTTATTCGCTAGGCTATCGAACTGAAACCTTCTCATTCAGCACATGATTCTACATGTGCTGAATTAGAAGGTTTCAGTTGGATGCTTACCTCGTTTTTGTTTTTAACAGCACACTCTCTCATAGAGTCACGCTAAATCTCAATATACATGGGAAATAAAGGTCTACTCCTCTAATCATGGTTTCATAATAAAAATAATTGATTTGGTAGACAGATTTTTTTATTTAGGTTAAGGTCAAAATCCCGCTACCTGCTCTTTGACCGGGTCCGAACCGCAACCACAGCAATGCTAAATAAATTTGTGACCTTATTACACCTGAACTAGGGTCGGTAGACAAGGGTATTTAGTTTGGGTATTTTAATGTTAAAATATCAACTTGCTCTTTGCTCAGGTTTGATAGTATGTAGAGCTTTTAGGTGAATAAAAATTCCATGCTCGAATGCCATGTTTGCTTCGCTATGTAGTCAATAAAACCAGACAGGGTAACCTGTAGAGTGGATGTGCAATTAGGTAAGTGAGTCTGTAAAAATTGCAGGACTTTAGGGAAGTTTACACTGCAACTCACAGATACAAACGCAAGTTGATTTACAAAGTAAAATGTTTCGGTTTCTTTCGTTGTACGACAGACTGATGGGGGTAGTATACTCACCCACAACCTGTAGGTATCCCTTCCTGGAGCGCATGGGGTCGGTGTTGACCTGGCACATGTACCAGCCGCCGTCCACCTCCTGCACGTTCTTGATGTGCAGGTACCACGAGCGGTGGTCGGTGTACGACAGACTGATGGGGGTAGTATACTCACCCACAACCTGTAGGTATCCCTTTCTGGAGCGCATGGGGTCGGTGTTGACCTGGCACATGTACCAGCCGCGGTCCACCTCCTGCACGTTCTTGATGTGCAAGTACCACGAGCGGTGGTCGTTGTACGACAGACTGATGCGCGCGTTCTGAGTTATTATGTTGTGGTGGATGCTCAGGATTGTCTGTGTGTCTACGCGGACCCACGCCACCTGTGGGGAGCATGTGAAAATGTTAGGTTTTGGGCCCGATAATAAAGCAGGAGCTTGCAAAATTATCTCTTAGAAATCTTTCTAAAAGACAATTTTAAGATTTAGGATTTCGATATTTGATCTTCCACTTGGTTTAATCTATCGTTGGTTTCCTAAAAAAATAACAACAGTCACTGTTTTTGGCCCTAATTTTAGGGTCCGGACCCGTGTTTCACCTAGTTTCTCCACCTGGGTGAAGCACGGGGACTACGGTCCCGTGATCGGGCCCCGTGCTCCAAGATGTTATTGTACAGTGATGCAGAAAATAACATTATTTTGAAATATTGTTATAAAATTAATTGAATAGTTTTTATTGAGTTGCTGTACTTAAAAGCTAAGACTTTCGATATGAAAAATATCGTACAAACGCGCGCCGTCACCTTGTAGAAATGAATTTCTTCATAGCGCAAGCACATGGCATCTGGTTGCATTAGAAGGACATTCACGGCTGAACGAGCAGCGAATGTAAAAGTGCGGCAAACCAGAGAAGTAAGTATTTCCTTTGAAGCATTTCTAAGAATTTATAGATGTGCATAAAGTTTTAAGTATACCTACGCAAAAACTTATATTTTTAAGAGAGTGACAAACAAATTTAGGGTTCCTTGAGATAGTGATCTTTTACACAAACTTATAAGTTTTTCCAGCTGAGTCACACCCAATCTTGTGTTGGAATCTTAAAGCTATTCTTAATAATATATTATTTCTCATTTTTGAAAGTCAGCGACCTTTGATTTAAATGTTTGGTAGTCTAAATTCAAATTGGTATACTGTATTGATTTGAATAAATTGTTGTTTTCGTTCATTAGAACTCGAATTAGATTGTTATAATTTTAAATGTAAGATCTTTTGTACCCAACACATATTATGTAAATAAACAGTTCTGATTTTGAAAAAAAAAAAAAACAACAACTAGTGATGTGACACATAATTTTTCCACTTTTAGACTTAGGATTTAATTTCCCATTGTGGATATCATCCAAACGGTGACTAATTCATTTTCATCTCCCAAATATGTACCTAATATCTGCACTACACAGCACTGCAATTTTGCTAACTAGCCGTCCTGCATGATTAATAACTGGCGAATCGTGCATTCTGAGCAAAGTGATATTAAGTTGGCTTGTTAAAACTTTACCCCGTGCACCGCACGAATAGAGTTGTATGAAGTTCTGGCGGAACGTATCCGTTCATAGAATTACACGGCGCTCGTACATCATGGCCGTTGACGTCATGTTGGTGATGGCTCTAGGTTACCGTTGTTTGCTTTCTTAATTGCTTGCCAATATAAATTTGCGGCAAGCTTATAAATAGAATAAGAAACTATTATACTCTGCGGTGAAGCCTGTTAACTAGAGAGAGGCACCAAGCTTTTTTACTTTAAGGTAATATTCTTAAATAGAAAATTCCTCCACCTTGTAGTCGTTTTATTCATCTGTAAAGAGACGGGGCGGGGCATGACGTGGCATATTGAAGTTCGCTGACGTCATATCGTCTATAGGTACGCATACAGGATTGACATCTATCCAAACTGTATTTACTTTACCACTAAGGAACTTGCATGACCCCGATACAGTGCAAATCTTACCAAGAATCTGTACAGCTGAACAGACGTATCATCTCTTGAGTAACCAATAATTGGGGTTTAGGTACAACCACCACGACATGACGGATGGATTAGTTATTGTGGTATGACGTATCAGTTAACAGGTGAACGCATAGATATTGTCTAAATCTTAACTCCAGTATGTGTTTAGATGTTCAACTGACTGATGGATTGACTGTCTAACATGCAACGCAAAGCCTGAGCTACTCAAAGTAAGAAAATAAAATACGGAACTGATCTTCATCGCTTGTTCTGTTAACTGCTTGAAATAGAATTAAAGTTCAAGACGTCCTGTTTGTCTCAAAGGCGAGAACTCATCGACACATGTGTATTTGGTCTATTCTAACCGATTGATTCAAAGTTGGTTCCTGACCGAGTTTCAGAAGTCCGAACTCAAGAGTCAGCGGGCGATGGAGCGTATTATGCTCCGAGCTCCGACGAACTAGCGACCGAAAAGGTACGAAACACGACTGTAAATGAATAGCTTTATGTTTGTAAAATGCATCAGGATAAAAAGGTATGCGTCATAACGCGGTGGCTGCCTAAGTATGGGGGTCCTTGCCATGGAAAAGCATGGTAAATTTTAACAATGTCGAAAGGGGACATGAATGGAGCTGTAGAAGGCCTTCCCTCGAAGTCTTTGTCCAACAGTTAGATTGTAAAAATTAACAAACAAGAAAGTTCTTTTGTTTTTTCATTTGCTTTTGGTTTCTGAAAATAACACTTATGAATGAATAGGGAAGGATTTTACGAGTGAACGTCTAGTTTACCTTGTACCCTCGTAAGTCTTCGACGACGCAGGCGAGCAGCGCGTCCCGTCCCACCGTCACCGTCACGTTCGTGACCGGCTCCACGAAACGAGGAAACAATGATTCTGAAACAAATACAACAGATAAACGTTGCTGTTTGCAATGTTTTGGTTTTGTACCTATCTATTTTAGTAACGTGTTTAGAAATTAGCTGGTAATCAAAACAGTCAAATGGGTTTTCAAGTCATAAGTTAGAGCCAGCGCGTACTAGCGATTTTTTGTTGACCGATAGTTTGATCGTTCAGGGAATCAGTATGGAGCTATATTGAAGTAGCTATATACACGCATTTGGCGTAAGTTATCTCTGAAGAGAGTGAATTTTATCCCTAAATACATTGCGATTTGTTTGTATCGTCACGTGATTACAGATATAGTGAGATATAGTGAGTGAGAGATTCACAGATATAGTGAGTAAATGTAAATAATCGTTAACATGTATCACAAACATAAATATACATTGATAAACAGCAACTGACAGCGCGGTTACCTTCACAGGTAGTCACATTCAAACTTGTAGGCTTAAATTAATCAATCATGGCGTAGAATAATGTCGGGTCGTTCATGAATACATACAATGGGCTAAGGCACGTGTAAGTACGAGAGTAATCTATAAAGGTACACACTTTCCCAAACTGAGTTGTATTGAGCCATTGATTCCTCAATAGAAGGATTCTTAGCTAGGATGTTAAGGTTGGGTCTGAGCTCTAGAATATAGTTTCTTTATAAAGGAGTATTTTTGAGGTAAGAGTGAAAAACACGATACGTTCGCCTTCGTAGGTGAATGTTCCTTTCCGCTCGAACGTAGCCTCAGAAATACACATTAATATCATCAATGTATGTAGATTAGTCCACGCGATGTGTGTGGATTTTGTAAACTAAACAGCCAATAGCAGTTCCTGGATCTTGTACTTTGTAGCCTTATTTACATGATAGCTATAGCGGACTGGGCGCCGTGTGCGCGGCGGCTTGTAAACCACAAGTAGCCCATTTGGTTATCTGCGAAGTGTGTACCAAATGGCGGTTAGAGTTGGCCGCATTGCGGCCTGTGGTTACACCCTTATTATATGACCAGCCATTGCTTTTGAATTACGCCCCACCGTGATTAGCCAGGCTACTAATTTACTGTCAACACAAACTTTGATTTCAAACCTCAAACTTATAATTGGAATATAGTATTAAAGGAAAGTAAACACTTCCGAATTATTTTAGCTGTTAAACGGTTTTCAAGATGACTTAGTAACTGATAAACTAAATAACAGCGTAAGGATTTTGTTGTTACATTTTCAAAATCAGCTCCTAAAGCTTGAATAAAACATGTCGACAAAGTTGAATAATGTCCGCCACTTTGAAAGTGAGAAGACTTACGTGTGTAGACGTCAATACTAATGCGATCGATATGAGCGATGCTTCAATGCTGCAACAATCTATTTAGGCTAAACAACCTGAGACACGGAAAAATATCCGCGAATGATTGATGAGTGAGTACGCGAATAGAACAAATCCATCCAGTGCCCATCAATCTTAGCGGTACAGCGGTGCGGGCGCTGTGCAAGCGACGTCGTCGTCTCTAATGAAAGAAGAGCTTACCGAGCACGTATAAACAATCGGAAAATGTTGTTTCTAATATCCCGCAAGATAGATGGCCCGTGAAATGTGCTCTTAGCTGGGATCAAGCCTTTTTTAATAGAAAAAATATTGTGCTACGACTTTTGTTCAACTTGGGAACGGCTACATAGTAGTATACAATGTTAGGCGGTCAATTCTCTGACGTCACATTGTCGAAAACTGTGTTACAAAGCGGGGAAAGCGACAAAGCGTTTGCTGCATCGTTGTGTTCTACGATATGTGACCTTAGAGAATGGTATTGCAGAACCCCTTTTGCACTGAATTTTGAATTGATGATACGAATAAAAAGCATGAGATACAGTGTTTTTACTTCTTTCTGCTCGAAGTTATATGACCGAAATAGTGCTTCTATTTGACAAACTTCTACCTACACAACAAAAAGCCATCCGAGCCATATCATACCCAACGGGGACATTCATAAAAATAACCTTTCACATAATTATATTGAAAGTTTTGTTTGGCTCAGTAAGTGATAGGTACCTACAACGATTTCAATTTCTTCACGCCCACAGAGCTTGAATGAAAAATGAGCGGACAACAAATTGACCTTTTGATCGATATAAACTAGGTATGTACCACAACGTTGTCTGCCTTCTTATTACTTACCCTCTACGAAATTTAGGTCATTCGTATTACTCGCGTAATACCTAAGTCTACGTATTCAAGTAGGTAAATATAACAGCCAGTTGGACAAACTACGTTCATTCAACCTGACGATATAAGGACATCGCTTCGGTTCCAACTACTATCGTCACGTGATTACAAATCGTTCGTAATAGGTAACCTCGATAACTTAAGAGCCCTCAAAGACGGTAAGTCCTAATATAAAGGGTTTAATTACTTTAATAAGCGCTAATACAGTGTAACGTGTTAATAATGTAGTCGGTGTTGATGAGACAACGAGATTACCCGGCCACTTGAAATATGATTACGGGCGGGCCGCTCATCAGGCCGTAAGTGTTTACGGATGCACGTGACGGGTCGCGCCTCCCACCCGGCCAGTCGGCCCGCCTCGTCCACTGCTCGCGTATTTACCTAATTGGCACAGTACGTTGTGACAAAAGTCCGTGTTGGGCTCCCGGCAAATTAGATTCCCTGCCCACCCGCCGCCCGCCGATGCCCGGGCGCCCGCCATCGCTGCCGCTCGCTTTACTTACCTCTTTCACCCTAAATTGACTTTCCTCTAATTGAAATACGCGTCAAAGACTCATTCCGCGATTAATCTTTTTTGTTTGTTTTTATTAGTTACTGCACTGTTAGGGAGGAGCTATTAATCCATGCACCTTTAAAGGATTTATGAGTTTAGGATGGTTGTTGGTTGACGTTTATTTAAATGTAAAAAGGTGTGATCAAATAGTTTTAATGTAGATACAAAATAACTGGTAAAAACTGTTCTAACGCTGATAGTAAAAGCGTAAAATAAATAGAGATTAAAAAAAAATCGTATTTCGTGTAACACCAATCATTTATTTGAACTTTTTTTGTGCTGATGAGAACTAAACTTCTTAGTACAATCTAGCCTGGCTGTAGTCAATTAGGCTAGATCGTAAGCTAGTCGATTGTAATATAAGCAACTTGACAGTAACTTAATAGGTACCTATTTTACGATATAGTTATAACTAAGAATAGTGTCAATTTGCAATTTTACACAATTTCTTAGCACCCTCGTATCTTAGGGTCTGATAATTCTTTGATAAAAACACTTTGTTCATTTCAGTTAAAACTTTTCTTCAAAAATACATTCCCCACTTACCGCCGCGTATTAATTTTGAA
This sequence comes from Amphipoea oculea, assembly GCA_945859645.1. Lineage (NCBI taxonomy): Eukaryota > Metazoa > Arthropoda > Insecta > Lepidoptera > Noctuidae > Amphipoea > Amphipoea oculea. Next base: position 11,010,014 of record OX243872.1, read on the forward strand.
ATATTAAAACCAGATTGGATAAAAATTACCCTATCCGTTGGAATACAGGTACGGGAAAATATGATGTGATTTAAAATTGAATTATCCATTTTCGACACGGGAATTGGTGCCCATCTAAAAATAAAACCGATTGTAGCAAATTCGAGTTGCCGAGTCTCACGGCGGCGGCTTCGCTGTGGCTGTGGGTATTCATGAGTATCGATTTTATGCAAAATGCAACAAGATTCACTTGAACATGTCGGCTATACGATACGCATTATGTGAGGAACCGATCTACTCTACAATTACATTGGCGTAGATACGGGCGCTTGTAAATGGGTGCGTACGTTGTCGGGCTGGTCGAATGAGGCCTGTCGGGATATTGAGAGCGTCGGTGGCGTGTACGTATAAACATGTAACACAATTAGCGGTCAGGTGTTGGAGGCGACGCCAGCCCTTCGCAATAAGAGCTTGATAAAGCCAATTTAACCGGAGATTCGATTCCTCTGCCTGTTTATTATTATCAGTCCCGCCTAATTTCAGTTCCTCGGGTCCTATTGTGTTAACTGAATGAACAAACAACTAATGCAAATTTTGGTTGGTTAACTAATTTGAAGTTTGCAGATAGATCACGACACTATCTAGAATAAGACGCAAATTGTATTTGAGAAGATCGGAAGATCATAGGAGTGGATCATTTATTGCGAGTTGGATTTAATTTTGGTTACACCATTAATCTTTCTAAGTTATTGTACCTGACAAATAGTATGACGGTTATTGGGAACGCCTAAATTTTTCTTTGTTCTCAAAATTGGGTTGGAACCTAGCACATCGTTGTTTGTAATTGCGTCGCGCATGTTGTTACATTAAAGTTTAATTGTTAGCATTAACACGTGTGATGCCAATTAGTACAGATGCTTAGGCGTAATCGCTTCACGGCCTGAGTTTGTAGCACTTCGTTACATCGTTGTTAAGTGCACCTAATGCGACTTGTTCCGTACTTGCTCCCGTAGTTATAGATATATTACAAGCTTCAATTTATGTACCATGTGTTGGAAGTTAATAACTATATTAATGTACTTATTCATTATTTTGAATACAGACGGATGTTCGAATGTTTAATTAATAGAGTGAGCCAAATTGATTACTCTGGAATTAACCTAGCGTGAAGCTATATCTAGGTATATCCTGACCAAAAGTGTACGCATTTATAATATATGTATATTAATCATTCGACATGTTTTAATCGCATTGTACTTCTAAGAAGATATTAAAAAGGTGCTATGGTGCTACGAAAGTTCGTAGCATTCATGTTTTTAGCTGCGGTTTCAGTTACTTATGTTTCTTATTTAATTTGGGTATCTCCGTATACAGTGCAATTGTTAACCCAGAAACGTTCAAAGTGATAGTGTAAACAACATTAAAATCTACCTAATATAATTCGAGATTAGCTCGAAGTAGAGACAAATGTGGTCGGGAACTTAGTCCCAAGTTTGTGTAGCATAGTACTAAAACCTTAAGTACTATTACAAAATACCTCCGGGTATTCGTTCGATACATGCACTACAAGTAGACATACTGTTGTTGAACTGTTTATAGGGTAACGGACAATTTTGTAATAAAATTGTATAGCTGCATTACACTTTCCTGAAGTTATAAAAATGTAGGCATACTCATATGTTATTAAAATATGTATTTTTAAACCTGGTGGGGTTTATAAGTATTTATGTTTATAAGTACTGGTATTATGGAAGAAACTTTATAGAGTTTACGAAATCAATCAGTCTGCCTAGTCTTTTCCCAACTATATTGAGGTCGGCTTCCAGTCTAACCGGCTGCAGCTAAATACCAGTACTTTACATGGAGCGACTGCCTATCTGAACTCTACAGCCTAGTAACTGGGTATAATGATAACCCCTTGTTAAGACTGATTGTCAGACTTTCGGGTTTCTGATTACCCGTAACGACTGTCAAAGATTCACGAATGACAGCCGGGACCAACGGCTTTACATGCTTCGGTATGTGAAGATGATCGCCTATCCACAGACCGACCGTGGCAAGCGTAGCTTAACCTGATTGAACTACCCGTGCGGCTGTTATTACTTAGTCTTTGGTCAACTGGACCCAAACCACCAACCGCTGGAACCGCGGGTCCAGTCGACCAAATCAAATTTTGAATTGGTCGACTGGACCTGCTGTCAAATTTCATCATTAGTAGAGTCAAGCCCTTCACTTTACAGAGTTTACATGTAAGAAAAATTACGCTCAATTGTTCAAACAATATTATTTCAGCCGATCAAATCAAATCAGCGCAAAACAACGAAACAAACAAAACAATATCTACCATTGTTTTACATCACTAGGCCGAAATCAAAGCGTAAATGTCGCGAAAGAATACGAAGTTAGTATGAAGGTTATAAAAATATCTGGAGGACAGGTTGGCGTTATATTGCCGTTATAAATCAGCGTTTGCGACAGGCGAGCGTGGCGGCGGCGACGCGGCAGCGTGACGGCGCGTGGCGTGCACGGCAGTGCCGCCTCGTGTCGTTTGCCGACATTGTACATATGCATAAATATTGCGCCTACAATGCCTATTTAAATAAATCTAGTATGGTGCGGCTATTTATATAGGTATTTAGTTTATTTTAACTTTTCATTCAATTTGAATGTTTTCTTTACGTTGAATGTTGGAAGGCCGAAGATAGACAAGATTGGAGCTTGCATTGGAGGACACTTTAGGAAGCTAAGGAGATTTTTCCATAACTTAGTCTTTTAAATTCTATTTTAAGTAAATAACACTAAAATACTATCGACACCTAGGAGTACCTCACTATTCCCTGAATACTTTTAGTGTCATCATTATTTTATTACAGATTATTTTATTGATGTTATTTTACAAAACTACAGCCTTTGAGGCTAATAACCCCAGTGAATTCTACATATCCTCTCTGCAACGGTAGTAGTTTTACAAACCTGCAGATTTTCTAGCGATGTTTTCCCCCGCCGCCGCCGTCGGAAGCCGGCAATAAACTTGTATTGAGTTCATATGTTTGAAAAACACGTTGGTCGTTACGGCACTGCGTACTATACGTTGCAATAATAAACTAAGAATTTACAAAAAAATTTGATGTCCCGCCAATTTGACTGTCAAATCAATTTTAATTTTTAATTTTGTAATCTCTCAGAAAATTGTTAGTGGCCAGTAACTAGCAGCGTTACGTTGTTTACCTACATGAAACCTTATTAGATATGTTTTTTTATTTTTCCTTTTGGGCCCTTAGGCCGTATACTGTACCGTGCCACCGTGCTGTACTGTGCCGTGCCGTGCGTGTATGGAGTGGATTAAATCGATCTATTAAATAAAACTAGACGATCATTGCTGGCCCTTTCCACGAGAAGTTCTCAGTACCAGCTATTTATCTGTTATGACTCGGATATCTATGGTTATTACCACCATTATAACTCTTACAATACCTAGAACTAGAACTCTTTCTATTTAAACTATATGGCGCTATTTAAAGTTCAAATGTGAACTCCTTGCTGTTTACAACGTACCGCATAACCTTCGCGGGGATATAAATACACATGCGAGCGCAGTAAATAGTTAACTACTTACTAGAATTATATTAAGAGCTACATTGTATATGTTAACTCAATTATCTTTAATTGAGTGATTGCCAGTAAATAAACGAGATACAAATAAAATGGATAGCGGATACTTCTTCGGTCCATTTCATAACGGGTGCGGAAATACGATGATTTATGCGGTCATCCATAAATGAATCGGATTCTCTGTGACGGCAGTTTTTATTTATGAAACAATTAAAATTAATAGCCTCGTTACGGCTTCCAGATAGTTAAACATCGCTTGTTACTTACACAGTTAATTTTTACATATTGTGTTTATTGGTATGAAAAATAACCTGAAAGGATTTATTTACGTTTATTTTAAAAATTAACACGTATAATTAAATTTAACCCATACGCATAATTTAATTTTGTATTAATAAGCTAAAGCTCATAGTTTTGTTCACACGGATGCAGCACGCAGATAATGCTTGATGATATTTAATTCAGTCAGGCAATACAAACAAGAATTGCAGGAAATGTTAGTTAATTTTGCTCAGTACTGCTGTAGGTACTGTAAATGAAACAGAGTGAGTGAAAAACACGAGCAGTCCGTAATTAATTTATGGTATTCACGTACTTACTTAGTTTTATAAAACCGTTCCAATGAATTTGAACAAACTATTCCGAATACGGAACCTTTTGTGACCTATGTCCGAAAGAAAATCCAACAGAAATAGGAAAATATGTCGAATTGGTTTACAGCAACAACGGCTGGTAACAGCAAGTAAAATTTTAAAGCGTGTGTAGTGCAGATCGAGTGGCTGGCAATGGTTTCCGGCTCATATCGCCAGATTGGAAACGCAAGCCCGCCTGACCAGGGTGAATTACGCGAAACGGCGTGAGCGGTGACGGTGCGAGCGCCAGATTCACTTACTTACATCGCTTCGTGACTGAACTCCATAGAGCGCTGCAGTTCAGCCGTAAATAAAATGGTATTGTCGCGCGGAAACCGCACATCGAAAAACCGGGGAACGTCGCGTGAAATGCTACCGGTGCCGGCATCGGCATAGACGCCGAGAAATATGGCCAAACGTACCGCACATACGAAATATGGGACTATAGGCAGCGGTGTCGGCTCGTGCCGGGTCGCCGAAACATGTCAGATATATGTAGCTATTGTACAATTATAACTAGTGCTTGCCAACTAACAGGTTATTCATGTGTAGCTTTTAGATCCTTTTTAACAATGTTAATTATATCGTACCTTCCCACATAACAATTTCACGCAAAACTTAGTGTTCGTGTAATTCTTTAAGGTATCTTCGTGAATTAATTCATACCGAAATAAAAGCAAGTCCTACGGCATTGCTAATAAAATAGCTTATTTTATGGTTAAAAAAATATGACTCTCTGGACTCACGGTTGTACTTAACTCTGAGTAAATAGTTATGTATATGGGTTTTACTGTTTTTTTTTGTTGGTCAATATTTCTAAGTTATTTACATTACTAATATTTTTAAAACATAACTCTACAAATGTCTCAGATTTTTGAAAATATGTATGACTTACTCATTTCTGCAGTCTACTCATTAGGTGTTTTCTTTATAAAAGTCATAATGTTAAGTTTAAACTAAACTGAAAGTTCATCATTATACAATCAACAAAATATTTAAAGTTTTTTTAAAGGGCACTTTTTTAAAATCACCAACTGCAATACAATATATCATATTAATTCCATGCAAAATTGTTTTTGGTACTGTTCATTTTAGATTAATTTTTTTTAAACCCTTTCGGTAAAAATCTACTCCCTTTTTTCATTTCGGCTTGACATTGTAGAAAAGGTGTATAAATAAAGCGAACCAAATTAAGGATTATGATTACTTTTTATGAAATATTAATACAAATAACAAATGAATGATTATTACAGTTATAATGTAGCCATTTATGTTCATTTTCAACATTCTATTTGAGAAACAAATGGCTGCTTTCCAAATATTTAACAAGCTTTTTGATGAATACACAGTTGTTTATATATTTGTGCCTCTATTGCTTTTTAGATTACCCGTAATATTAATGCTTGTAATGATACTAAAACATACAGCTATCAGTTAGTGGTCTTAATTAAAACTAAACACAGTAACTAATAATAATAATTTAATAATTTTTGGTAGGCTTGGTTCTTACTAAGTACAGACGCCAGCACATCAAGCTACCCGAAACTGTAAAATTTTCCCAGTCAACCTTGAACCTTGAACCTTTAGCAATAAAGTAGAAAATCTATTAAAGAAATTTGACAGATTGTAGTAGCTTGATGTGCTGGCGTCTGTACCTTACTATGTTAGATATTAAAATCATTAACTTTTGAAATAATATCACCTAACCGTTCGAAAGCATCATAATGTTGATCAATGTTCTTCTTGAGTTTAACGGAGTGTCTCAATGTAAGCGACTGTTTTAAATAAAATATGTTTTATCGTTTTCTTCGACTCAATAAGCACGTATCGAGTACAATGTAGTAGGTATGTACGATTGAACTAGCAGCTGACTAACACTTCCCCCGTTCCCACTGCATTACGCACGATTATTTATTCATTATGAAACCAATGAACTCCCTCATGTTTTACTTCATCGTCTGACGATATATTTAAATTGCCTTGCCAATCGCATTGTATCAGACATGTTATAAACTATGAGTAGGTATTGATAATGTCGAAAACATTCTTATATTACTTCTTTCTTTAGCCTTCTTCTTACGTAGGTATTCATTGTATAACAGAAATTGTAGCATTTTCAGACTCGGAAAGCAGCGATTCTAATATTTGTTACAAAGTCGTGTTGTGTCACTGCAGTTAGGTGAACGGGTGGGTAATTTTCAATGGCCGCTGAATAAGAGCTAGTATTCTGAATTTCGTTCGTATTCTCGTAATGCCGGTTACGTAGCATCTGACTCGGAGGCAACTAGCATAAACTTTAAGTAAGAGAAAATTTGCTTCGAAATATTCCCAGAGACGAAAAGACGGTCTAGGACGGAGCGGTATTATATACTTGTAAGATTTCTTTTAAAAATAACACATTCGACGAAGTTAGTTCAGAAGTTAATAAAAATTAGTTGAAAACTCGCGGAGGAGCGCCGTCTATCGAGACAGACGTGTTTGCAGCCGCGCCCGCGCCGTGTGATGCCCCCCCCCCTCTCGCCTTCCCTCTTATGACTACCTTCATGTTTTTACGTGGAGGCTATTTGACTTTGCTTACATAGTTTCACTGCACAGTAAAGTTGATATTACTAGGTAAGAACTCATTGCCATACAGCTTTCGTTTAGCTAATAAATGATGAAAAATACACGAATATGCGTGTACACAATATTAAGCAGCTTATGTTTGACTTATTACCAGATAAAGTAAAATATAACATCAAAAAAACACTTTTTACTGCCAAAAATAGTAAATGATCACCAAAATTAAAATTCCATTTTATTGTAAAATACCTAAGTAAAGGTATTTGTATTCTCATTTGCTCGCTCTTGCATCCTATGTCGACGGAGCCCCGCTTTGCGGGGCTCCTATTTCTGTGTATAGGGTTTAAAGTAACCTGACCAAACTTAACCTCGGGGTACCCAGTTAGAACTATTGTAATTTTAGACTTCATTTTTTGGTGTTCAATATATTTTTTTGGTGATCATTATATTTAACCCCATATTGAACTTTACCTACACAAAAATTGAACAATACGTAGGTACTTAAATTACAATATAAATTATTTTAATTACATCATTATGTGAATATCAGGATATCAGAACTGTTTCGAAGCGGATATAATTTCACGGCCGACAGCGGACTCAATTCTGGGTAGGTGTTGAAAAATTTCCTGTCCTATCGCTATGATTAGAATGGACATTTGTTGTTTATTAAATCAATGGTGTTGGAATTCGAAATCAAAAGTAATCTGCTTGTGCGGAAGGGCGGAAGGAGATGGATGACAGGGAAAATACGCGAGAAAATTCAAAAGGAAAGCAAGGTGAAGCGTGCGCGGAAAATTGGCTTCATTAGATAGAGGGACCGAGGGCGCGCCTTGCAGGACACACGGTTGCGCCAGACGGACAGCGTGATGCAATTTAATGCTCCTTGCACAGACACTGCACAGTTTCTTTAGAAACATATTCATTGATGTTGTTAAAAGGTCTTGTTTTCTGTCTTAAAAATATTTTTTGGAACATCAGCGGGTACTGTATGCCTCACGTCAGTAGTTTCTTTTTTCATTAATCTTAGGCTGGCCTGGCCAAGTATGGAGTTTCAATAGAATAAGAGGCCAACTTATCCTGATTTTGTTTTGTTTTCTCTAGTGTGCGGCTTACCGCACCTAAAGTCCATTTATTTTAAGTAATGTTTGTTTTTGACTAAATCTCCGAGCTAACTAGACGAAAACAAACATAAAATAAATGTTCTTGTATATCGATTTTATTCAATTTCGAGCGGCCATTGTTGTTTACATCTTTGGCAAATTTAGAAACGCCGGACCTTACTTGGGTTGATTTCTTAGCATAGAACTGGAGAGGAGATATTATTTTAATGAACCAATCATTTCTTTTTATCCGCTGTCCACTGAAACACTTTATAATGTGAGGAATCCTATGTTTTCCATAACAAAGGGTTAATTTTCATTAAAAAAAAAGTTTCCGTAATAATTTTTGTGCCAATATCGTACAATAAGAACGACAACACTGAATTATATGTTAAATGTGAATGTGCGTTGTTAATGTACACAGTCTAACACTTTTGACAACCGCTGCAGCTATGCAAGTTGGCAGCACTATAATTCCAAGAATCTCGCGCTCCACACACTAGAACATCCAGCCATTCAAATTTCATATATCAAACACTGATTCGCAATTCTCTTGAAATTTTTCATGTTTTCACCTGAAGACAAATTTTCTTGAACATTGTCGAGCAACGTGCAATATACGAGACTGTTATGACATCTATTACGAAATTTTATGAAAAAGTCCTAAGATTTATGGTTGTTTCATAGCAAAAAATACGCTTATTACCACAGGTATACGGCCGAGGCGCTGAACCGGAAAAATCGTGAATTACGTTGTTACACATAAACAATGAACTAGCATCTCATATAATCTTATTTGAGGTTATTATGTTCTGCCGAGTGGAGGTCTCCCCGAGGTCTACCCAATACGCCTCCCGGTAAAAATATTGGCTTTAACAATTTTATCGTTTTTGTATTACATCACACCATTGTTTATCTGAGGGGCTTGCAAAATTGAAGAGGAAGAGTAAACCCGCAGTCTTTCAATTAGAAGCACATTTGTAATAATAACTTATCTGAAACGAAACCCGTATCATGTTCAATAACCAGTTTTAAAAATGCTACTAGCTAGGTTATTCTGTGCTTGTTATTTTATTTAAAACAAACCTTAAATAAACTATTGCACACCCTTGTTAACAGTCCTTCAAAATTACTCCCACTAGTCCAGAAACAGGGCTACGGGGGCGAATATAAGGATAATAAAATTATGTAGTATCATAATGATAACGCTACGAGTTTACTCGTAGCCGTGTCGAAATATACGTTTTTTGCGGCATAAGCGGCCTTATCTTTTTTTTTACGTTAACTAAGACGTTTGATTTTTTTACAGCTTCAAGGGACTGTAGATTTGAGTGTATGGTTTTAATTTCAACTCGACACCTCAACGCGTTCCCGAGATAAAAGGTCTTGACAGATAGACAGACAGACTGACAACAAAGTGATCCTATAAGTGTTCCGTTTTTCCTTTTGAGGTATGGAGCCCTAACAAAAATGAGCAAGCTACATTAACTGGGTACATTTAATTCAATTAAAAGAAACACAACACCGACTGGGAAAAGCCTAATCAATGTATTAATTGACCAACAATAACACTCAAGGGCCCGTTAAATTAATTCCCGTTTCGGAATTGCTTGGGGATCATAAACTTCAAACATTTAATTATTTCCTTGTAGGTATATGAATTATTTATGTGGAATTAAAATTGAACTAGTACTAGCTTCAGCCCGCGACTTCGTTCGCGTGAAGCTTCTTGTTCCCCCGACCCACCCCATCGCAACGCATCACCTGCCTGCGGGTGCGCCAAAGTTCACCTAAATTTTCAACTCCGATAATTGGAAATCCGAAAATGTTCTTCCTAACATTTTTCATCCTAACAATCACAATTCCTAACTACTCTGTCTCTAATGTTCATAATTCCGAATCATTCAACTTCATAATGTCAGTAGCAATAAACATCTACTATACTTTTATTTGTTTTCCTATATTTTCTCAACATAACCATCTTTTATACTATTATTCAAAGTCATATCTTTTTTGTTTATCAAAAGTCATATCTTTATCGTCGACATAGGATGCAAAAGCGAGCAAAAGGCGCCCCGAGGTTCGGTTTGGTTAGGTTACTTTAAACCCTTTACACAGAAATAGGGGCCCCGCGAAGCGGGGCTCCGTCGACATAGGATGCAAAGACGAGCGAAGGGCACCCCGAGGTTCGGTTTGGTTAGGTTACTTTAAACCCTTTACACAGAAATAGGGGCCCCGCGAAGCGGGGCTCCGTCGACATAGGATAAAAAAAAAAAGTTTTTATCATATTAGACTAAATAGGTTTTATGTCTATTGAGTGGTATATCAAACGATTTTATATTAATTGTCTGTTATTCTTATAGAAATTAGTTACATGAAAATTATATCAATCGTTTATTATATATAACTGATCATTATATCAAATAAAATTTTAGGTTTAGTTGTTATATCTTGTAAATATTAGAGGTTTTGTAATTATATCATATATTACTTACCCGTATAAACTCCCAGGCCATGAAAATATTATGGTAATTATGTTTAGGGATAAAAGCGTTATGATAAAAAACCGTAGGAGTTTAAAATATTTACATTAATGATATTATTAATTACAAATTTCGGAAACATGAGTGTTATGAACATCGCCGGTAGCACTACAAATAGTGTGAATGAAAACTTTAGGATGAAAAATTTTAGGAAGAGTGATCATTCGGATTACAAATCGTTAGGAAGAACAATTTCGGGTAAAAAACTTTAGTTGAGCCAATATAGACCCCCTGCCTGCGCTATCACTTAGCGTTCTTTCTGACTTTTTTCTATTTGCTCGGCTCCTAAGGGTCATAGCGTGATGTTAAATAGCCTATAGCCTTCCTCGTGAATTGGGCTATTAAATGCAAAAAGTATTTTTCAAATCCGACTGGTAGTTCCAGAGATTACCCCATACATACAAACTTACAAACAAATTTTATCTCTTTATAATATTAGTATAGATTGCAGGTTGCAGAGTAAATATTACCTATACGTTATTGGTTTTCGTTTTCAATAAACAATACACATTAAATTAATCCCATATATTCAAACAACGCGATCAAACATTTAAGAACAAGAGAACTTTCTAATGAATCGACATCGCCATAATTATACATATTTCAATACTTCGCAGAAGTCGTCGGCTTTTCCTTATACATGTGTAAATTTCTTGCTAATAATTATTATTTTATGAACAACAAACTTTTGTGGAGCTTAACTCGGGAAAGATGAGTGTTTAAGTTTGCCCCGAAATAGATGTTTTATGATATGTAGTGAGAACAGTAAACAACGAAGTTTTGGTATCGCGACCGCATAGCGTTGGGTTGGCGAGGCTTGTTTATGTGGCAATTGGCGTCGCAATGAACCGCCATTCTAGCTGGGAGCAAGTTCTCAGCAAAGGCGCTCCGAGTTGAGTAACAAATTGAAGTATGGCGCCGGCAACTCGCAAATAATCATACACAAGGTGGATAAGTTCGGCTCCAGCAGAAAGTTCATCCAACTTGAGACTGATAGGTAGTAATTCACTCTGGAATTGCGGTCAGCTGAAGGAAAATAACCATAATATGCTGTTTGCCGATATCTACCAAAATATCGATCCACTCCATTTGATTGTGTAGTTTCAAATTGTATACTATAATTTGAGGGTAGGCTACGTTTCTGCTATTTGATTCAAGTTAGTAAATACCCTAACATAGGCCATTTAAATTATAATTTTAAACTTAGTAAATAAATAACATAGTTTTAGAAGGTAATTCCCATTTCAACGAAATGCTTCAATTTTCATTTCTGGCTACGATTTTATTAAAGCTGCATCATTTCAAGGAAATGAACTAGGCTTCGTCCAATTTTCTTACAAACTTGGTAAACAATGATTAGTCTTGCAAATCACAGAAGCCGTTGATTGTTTGATAGCTACCATTGATGTAAAATTAATATAAAGTGATTGTAATAAAAGCTTTAGTTTCTTCTAAATAACCTACCCACATAGCGACTTTACGAGAGATGATAGCAGTCGTGAATATTTATTTATTCAAAAAGTTAGTCGATAATCTAGATTTTTTCTCTTTCCGAAATAATAATACCTAATACATTTATCAAATTTATAGAAATATGATTACCAATATGTACCTACAATATACAATCCGTGTATATGCTGTGAATTACATACAAAAAAAATGATGAAGATTGAAGACGCAAACGATTGCCTAAATAACTAACACTTTGTTAAGAACCTTATTCCGTGCGCCCGAGCGCTCCCCGTCTTGATTCATCCAATGACACAGTATCATACCTAATATTTCAGACCCGCGAATTCCTTGCTGAGGTAAATGGGTAATTGTGGTGCTCACACTGGAGATAGATCGCTGGTCTGGCGCCTACCAGCGCCGCAATCATTTGTTTCACCCAATTGACTGCTACAACTTGCCTCCTATACACATTCCCCATTTGTTACTTTAAAGCCAGCACTACGAGTACCTCACGTGGGCACACAATGACGAAGCTAACGTGCGATGAGTTAACGCACCTGCTCAAACTATCAAACTGCGGAAGTTTCAGTGAAACTTCACTTGATTTTCATCGTCTTCATTTTAAATGAAATGCATCGTTCAAGTTTTTTCCACATTCATAACTCACGTCTTAGATGCAGCCGTTTCAATAAGTAGGTCAGTTTGCAGTCGTCATGCTCCACGATAGAACATAGATAGGTGATTTCTATATTAATAGTAGGTACCTAGTAATCAAACACGCGCTGGGCTCCGTCGATAATTACAAGCTTGATAACTGTTAGAGAGGTCAGTAATTGAAACACCGTTGTTGCCAAGGGCGAGCACAGTACAATTTACAGATACATAATCTTGTTTGTTTTCCTTTCGCCTCGATGTTTTCATTCGACAAACAATCAGTATTGAATTACTTATTGTGTTATTGCAATTGATTTCGAAATTCGATAGATTAATTCATTTTATATTGAGTGAGGTTTACGATATAGGAGTGGAAAAATAACAATGAAAGCTTATACCGATGTTAGTGAAACGTTCGTATAGGTTCAACAAAATCCAATAATTCCCTTTTGAATATTCTACGACTCATCCAGTAAAAAGCTAATCCGCTGAATAATGGGGGTTATAGATATCAACGTGGAGCAGGCATGGCGGAAAAATATGTCAATTGTTTGCCTCCGCATGACTTTATGGTAATAATAACTTTAAATAATAAATCTCGGCTTTTGTTGATGTTTTAATTGGTTTCAGTAGTGTTTACGTGTGTCGCCTCTCGGGAAATTGTATTTAAATTAATCCGTTAAGGGATTGTGGCAGTGTAATTTGTATTAAGCTTTCATTATATATTTATATTTAGTATTGTTTCCAGGAAAATTATTTCACATCAGAGACATATGAAGCTATGTAGATAATTATATTTAGACAATAAGCTGATGATTGATGATGATTGAATAATTTCATTAGTGCAGGTTTTTTTTGCATAATGCTCTCAGTCAATCTAATACTGAAAGCAGTGAAAAATTATAAAAACCTCAACCATCCGTTTTCTTTATAATACTAAAGATATTATATAAAAGAACACCAGAACCTACAACATCAGAATAGTTATTTATTCATCTCTAAGGAGGAAAGTTTGTAAAGTGCCATTGATGTTATGACGTTCTGTAGCCGCGATAGTCTATAAACAATGTCTCTTTCACGTCAAGGACGCCGCCACGTATACAAGTACAGTCAGGGAAATTCATTGGTAAGGAAATTTACACTCTACGTCAAATAGCCATATTATAACCATTTCATGCAACTGAACAACTGAAAAAGAATGAGAGTTGTGATTTGAATATACGGAAAAAATTTGTTAGTCAATTTGTTTAGCAAATATTTTCCGGATGCGTGGTTGTGTTACTTTCTATTTAAGAAGACCTTCTATAGGAAACAAGTTCAGGGACGTTGCAGCACGCATGGCATATGTACACTGGAAAATTATTCTAACAATAAGAGACTTGGTCTATAGATACTTCCAAAAGATTTATCTTGCATCATCATCTGCCTAGCTTACTCCCAGCTATTTTTGGGGTCGACTTCCAGTCCAACCGGATGCAGCTGAATACCAGTATTTTACGTGGAGCAACTGTCTATCTGACCTGTACAACCCAGTTACTGGGTTACAAAATACCCCCGGTAAAAGACTTATCTTGCATACTAGTCCATAAAATTTTATAAAAAAAACATAATTTGACAGAGTTTGATATGACACTGAGTAGGGAGGCCTTTTCCCAGCAGTGGGACAGTAACGGCTAACAAAAACAAAATTATATGACCAAAGGAAGGACAATCTTCGAAAATATTAAAGTAGGTAGGTAGTTATTATGAGGCTTAAGAAATTGGATTAACGTCAAAGCAATATTTATGGGAATTCGTTTTTCTTGAGATTTTTCTCATTTAATTAAGATCTGAAGACGCGTCCTGTTACGATAGCTACCCTTATTGCTTCGTTTCAAACCTTCCAATAAAGTTGATGTTTTGTTTAGGTACTTACATGTTATAATATTGTGTATATACATATGTAGCTATACTTAGCTGTATTTAATAACAGCGTCTTCAATGTATTGTATTATCTTCCTTCAGCCCAAATAAAGAGAAACAAAATTGAAGATTTTATTTGGACATCAAAGTTTATAGCAAGAATTTAATGAAGAAAAACTCCATGCCTAGAATAATATGAAAGTAACAAACTTTCATATATTACCAAAAGTATGGTGTCTCGGGATAAATGGTATCTTTAAAACCTGATAAATATAACAATAACAAATATAATAGATAAACCCTATACTTTAATGAAGTCTCCATATTTTCCCTTCAAAAACCGTAGACAGAAAGTTATCATTAATTTAAAAACAATGAATGAAACTACTTACTGAGCAATCGTTACTATCATAGAACGTTACCATAGAGAGTAGATTATATAATAAAGGAACTACGTTCAAAAAATCTTAATAAACAATTCTACCGAGTATCTTGTCCCAATAACCTTACACCAAGATACCAAAGCAGTCTGGTTACTTTGCTAGGTCAGGCAGTATTCGCTCCTGAAATCAAACACGCATGAAGCTTCACATTGCGCTTGCTAATGAGAAGACTAGCGCTTTGAACTTTGCCGGCAAGCAGCTAGGAAGCGGTAGAGGAAGAAATCTGTCCTAATGATAGAAACATTCAAACTTACGTGGTGTCTTGTAGCAATTTATGCTTGACGGTAACTTTGATATTTCGTGCAGTATTATTTACATAATGTAATACATCATAATTATTAGGTATACGGATATAGGTGCTACTCATATATCTTTTTTAGGGCTGATGTTTCAATCATCTGATAATTTTATACAAAAACTGTCAAACGTAAATTTTTCCTCGAATAAAAGTTATCAGGCGATGGAAAAATGAGCCCTTAGTACTCGTATATTAAATTCCACTACGCTATTCTACAAAATTTGTTTTTACTAACAGTATCGCATTATTGTACGTTATTTTATTAATCAATAAACGTGGGAAAATAATAACGAGCGACGTGAGAATCGGTAAGTTTTACAAACGGCTGAAGCCACCTGTTTTTATTGCGATGACTTGACTGTGAGCCGGATGAAAGTTGAAATACGACTATATTGTTGTCTAAAACTTTCTAAAAGCAAAAATGATAGCAAACTTTTTGAAATGTCACAACGAAAAAATTAAGCGACAGTATCAGAAACACTTCAAATAATTAAATTGCCCAATCGCTACGTAACTTAATTTATCAAATTCTATTAAAGCACAATGTTTTTCAGTTTTGCTCGCACTGTTATCCCTTGCAATTATATAAACTAACGCAACAAGCAACTAAAATTTTGTGGAGCTAACTTATTAGTTATGTTGTTAATTACTTAACGAGCAACTTCCTACTCACCGTCTGACGATGTAACTGAACCGCTAATTATGAGCAGTAGCAGCACAGCTGTCACTGCTGAACACGACGCCAATCTGCGTCCGCTCATCATGTTGATTAGTTTACCCCAACGACATGTTCATCGAAACAACTTTTTGAAGAATTGCAAATATGTCAACAAAAGTGTTATGATGAATGTCAGTGGGGTTACGAGGTTCCCCTCATTCATTCGCCATCGGAATCGGCTCCATTAAATATTCATCGGCAGGTGAATCGAGTGGGGTTTGTGTGACGGGTGCCGGCGAGCGGCGAGCGGCGAGCTGCGAGCGGCGGGCGGCAGCGAGGTCGGCGGCGCGCTGCGATCTCGCGGCGCTCTGGCTGCGTACTGGCCGCGCTACGCTAGCCGCGCCGCTTTGTCTACGACTGTTGTACGCTCCCGGCGCTTGCGTAGCCCCGCCTCGCTCTCGGATGAAAGGACGGAACATTACCAGTATTTGTAACAGTTTGCGTCAAATTGATATAAATGGAGACGGTTTTAATAAAGTGTAATTGACTTTTGCCGACTTTGCGTCGCATTAATTTCGACCACGCTAAGACGCCTCGGGCAGGTGCGGCGTTAAATACCACCACGCCAACTTCGCTTTCTGTCATGAATAATTTCAAATTTAAATGAATGTTAATTATGATGAGTTTTTAAGTTCACTTTGATATTTCAGAGATTGATGTTAAGGTATAAAAATGATTCCCACTTTATTAATTTTTAAATCTTATTTCCACGACAGGTAACTCAGAACTGGCCTTACTTTGTAATTCCGTGGTAAATCCTGAAATCCTATTTATTAAATCATTCTATTAAATATTTTTTAAATCAGCGAGTCGTATTTATTCAAATGAGTATGAAAATTCTTGTAAACACATGCGTAATTTATACGATTACATGATAATTTACGTAGGTACGTAACGTCAATGAGGTTACATGCCGTCTTAATAATTAATGAGTGCGATCTCGCAATAAGGATTACCTACAAAATGCCTCGCTGAAGGGTTTCTAAGAATTCCAAGACTCTTCGCGATGATTACCTACTTATCTTTGAGTATCTATAAATTAACTGAAACGTAGACAAACATGGAGCATCTTTAATTAACACTCGTATTTCAGATTAACATCATACACGTTAATATTATCAGAATGTTTCAGCCGGATGAATCCAATAAGCATGAATAATTAATTGTAGTATGTTAATATGTCAATATAGTCTCGATCTAATACGATCCGTGATATTTGCAATTAAATAAGGTTTAGTTTAGTGTTTACGTTAGATTTGTATTCTATAATGGCGAAGATCAGAAATATATTAATTTAGGTGCAATTTTTTTCTCATTCATTTAATTAAGTTTTAGTGTGTTACGTATGCGAGAGCAGTAGTGACGCAGTAGTAACGACCATTGCTTACAAGTTGTAGGTCGTAGAATCGAACCCAGACAGGAGCTTTACTTTGAGTAAATTATTTCATCACTACTGGTCTCAAAACTGTGAAGGAAAACATCGTCAAGAAACCGGCTTGAGCTAGAACCAACAATTCGAAGACATGTGCCATCTACCAACCCGCACTAGGCCCGCGTGGTGAATTACGGCCCACTCCCTCTCATCGAGAGGAGGCCTGTGTCCCAGTAGTGGCAACATTATAGGCTGATTATGCTATGTTTAGTATGTTACCACACACCATAATTAGTTTCAACATTTACCACACTCGCTTCTCATTAGGTACCTACTTGTTGAAACTGAATCAGTTATAATTCATGTTAACTTACAATTGTCTGGTTTCTAATTTAAATTATTAACAAAATTAGTTGCAAAAGGGTCTCTTCTTCTACACATTTACGTACGAGTATATTTTAAAAGGTTTAACTTGTTTCAACTTTGTACCTACTTAATTATGATTACAGGGCCAGGCGAGATAAATTAAAACTGTGGGTGCTACCGCAGCGAGGCATGACCACGACTACCTAACTTATAATAAAATAAAATTATTTTACTCTCTCGTGGATGAGAATTCCGTACAGTTTTAACAAGACTTATAAAAAAATATACAAGGATCATAATATAATATATTTTGTTAAAATTTAATCAAATTCATGAACTCGCTCTCTAAACTTTGTAAAATTTATCGAACTTTAATTCTCATAATTAACAAATCTATTTTAGATCTATTTAGTAATACCTACTTACAGACTAATCCTAAAAGTACTTATAAAGAAACTATTTTCGTAAGTATTTAGGGCTGATCTTACTGATCAGGTGCATTATCATAATTTATACAAAATCTTATATACCTTCGTTCCGAATTTAATCAATGGCCGAACTGAGTCAGAAACTACTTTTATTTCACATTTCAGTATTCACTGAGCACATATCCGCAGGTCGCTGAACTTTCCAAAAAACTTTTATTGTTGAATGTTTGAAGTAAGATCTTTGTTCGCTATTCCAATTTATGTTGTTAGGTATGATGAATGTTAATATTCCTAACTCAAATAAGTATCTTGGAATCGTCATCATCTCAACTTAACATAAGCTGCCTGAATTTGCTCACCGTCAAGTTTGTCTTTTTTTTTTCTTTCATCGATTTCAAACAGTATAGCATCTACAGAAATTTCCGTTTTTTCCTCAAAACTCTGCGAATATTACAGAAATAGCTCGTCCCTAATTTGTTCGTAGTTAAACCATTTTACAATACTTAGGTAAGAAAAGTGTATAATACTTTTTATACCTTTCCTATCTCGCGTTGCTGCATTCTAGTTTCCCCCGATGAATTTATGTGACCACTTTTCATCAGGTAGTGCCCCTTTTACCATTCTTCTACATAATAAAACGCATTTTTTTCCTTCCACATTACTTCAATTTATCGAGAAAATCTTTTAGCTTTCTGATCAGAAAAGTCTATTGGTTAATGCTTTCTAAGAAAAGGTTTTTTGTGGCTGCTGGCTGTTTCTCTAGAGAATTGAATGTACTCAGGTAAGAGTGATTGATGTCTTTATCTTGACATTCGCAAAGTGAGCGAGACATTTCAAATCACGGCCATTTTACGGCACGCACCTACTATAAACAATCCTACACCGTTTTTCTTAGGTTGCTAAACAAATAAGTCTTTTTTAGATGTCCCTTTGAGAAGTAGAAGTTTTATCCATTTTTAATACTTTTTTATTAATCGTTCTTAGAATATTTTGCTTCAATTTTCATCTGAATAATAACTTAATAAAAATAACATACAAAGTTTACGTCACGAACCGTCAAAATCGAATTTGTAACCGTAAACGACAGCTGACTAGCGACTAAGTTCGAACTTGGAACAAATCTCGCTTTTGATAAAGATATATAAGTAATGAAATAGCGCGCTGCGCGAGAGTCATGTCTCGGTGATTCTTCTCCGAAATTACTGCCAGTTGTCAAACGCATTCGCAAGCTCTATGTTCTAAGGCGCGTGTTCACGATACCTATTATTTTATCACGTACCAATGTCATATTTTCTGTACACATTCCTTCTATGTGAATTTTATTACTTCATCACTTTGTCACGGATTCTCTTTTATGGCCAAAGTATTTTTGAGGCGCGGCTTTTGGTCGTAAAACTGAAGGATTACAGATGATAGCCAACTTATAGTCCTATTAATCACATGTCGCCGCTGACAATCTTATATAATTAATTTCTATTGGATTGGCATTGACATTTTTTGCATGCACACATTTTTTTGCGACTAACTGTCCGCACGACCAATACTTTAATCAATTAATTGAGTATTCTAAAATGCTCATAAATTATATTCTTTCTGTATAAGTATTTATTTATTTGTAGAACCTTATTCAGTTTTATTTATATTTAAACAAAACAGATTTAGGATACATCTCAATGTATTCAATAACTGTATTCAAACTTACAACAATTACAGGTAGGTATCTAATTGGATTCGGCTACAACAAATTCAAATAGAACAATTCACACGTGCAGTGTTAACTTATTGTTTTGCTATCTTCAAAGCTTTCATGTGAATATTTTTCGGTGGAAACAAAAGGCTCTATTCAAAAGTCTATCGTGTTTTCGCCCACAACAGATTCGTGGATCTGTCAGCAGCGCCTAACCGCAGACTACAACGGATTGGCCGGCTCTCGAGCCGCTCCCATTTCATACACGTCGCTTTTTATTCAAATATCGTTTTGCTACACATTTTTCAGTACTTTTTGTCTAAAAGAAAAAAACAAAATATTTTGCAAACAAAAACTATAAATAAAAGTTCTAGTCCGGTGACGCTGTACAGGCCATGAGTGGCCAACAGCAATCCACCGCTCAAAAAATAAAAGTTTCGTGTATTTTAACGCGAAACAATGGAATGCATAAATCGAACATCTTCTCACATGACGGACCAATCCATTTGTGTTTTTATTTAATATAATAGATAGGCAGCCATTGTTGTTCTGTCGGCGTTTATTAAATATTCTAACAGATTTCATAAATAAATGACTTTACCGAAAATACATTTTCCTATAACAGCCATTTTGTATAAAGAAAAACGATCCAATAAAACGCATATTACCTCGTCGCATTATACCTAAAAGAAAATTTGAAAAGTAGGGGTGTCTGCACAAACGGATGGTATTACAATTCGGTGCCATTTGATCTCGCGTCGCCTCTTGTGTTCAGATACGTGCTTGTGTGTGGAAACTTTTTAGGAGACTATAAAGAAAATTCTTTCCCTTGAATTTACGATTTCCCTATCGCGCTTAAGCGGCGAATCATGGCGCATGGATGAAATATTATCGCTCGCTGGTTCTCGCACGTGTACTCTGCCGCTCTGTCGCTTGATGTATAAAGTGTTGCCGGATTTTCACGTACTTACACTTCTGCAAATGAATTGGATATTTTCTTAAGTGTTAAGGATTGATTAAGAAGGTGTTTAATAGGTAATTATCATTTTTGCTAGTGTTTAGGCGCTTTAGGCTGAGTTATTGATAAATCCTTAATTCGTCAATAATTACTAGGCCCTGCGTTGTCGCTATTCAGTGTGGTTTTTTTCATAACTGTATACCTCTGATTTTGCAATTTATTTATAAGAAGCTGTACTAAAAATAAAACAAAAGCACACTGACGACGGAACACCGTATCACCACTCCCATTTTGTGATGTTCCTAAGTGCTTGGCCAGACTGCAAACGCGGGCGCGCGGTGGGCGCGGCGCGGCGTCCTCTAACATAAGAACTTCATTTGAGCGTCCATATTGGGCATGCGGGCGTGGTGAGCAGCGCGGGCTGCTTGGCGCGGGGAGCGCGCGTGTAACTCGCGCCATAGCTCGTTCATTTAAATGGCCGCAGTGAGTGCGCGGGCGGCCCGCGCGGGAACCGGGGTTCTCAAACTAGTTCGAGTTTTTTTTTAGTAAAAATAAGTCTTCTTCATTTATATTATATTTTGACGAACACTGGACACTACAACATTCAGAACGAAGCCGCGCCTCGATTGCGGACAAGCAGATCGCGCGCGTTCCCACACCCGCGCCGCTCCCCGCCCCGCGCTGGCAGTCTGGCCAAGCACTAAGACTTGCTAGATTAGCTTTTTCTTCAACGTAATATCTCAAGGAGATATAGATGATAATATAGATAGACAAAGACGTTCACGAATACATCATACAACACAGGTAGGTACTAAATAATGCAACTAGAATTTTCTTACTTATCAAGCTACTGCATAACTTGAGCGGTGCATGATTTCTCTGAAAAGTTATGAGGGTAAATAATCCGGTATATCATTGTAATATTCGTAATTTTTGCTAATTTTGTATAGTTGATCACGTTATTGTTTTACCACCCTATGACAGAATGTCACTTGCACGTTGTAAAACGACAACGTCCATTTGTCTTTTTGACAGTAAGACATTTTCAACCTTAGATTTTAATGGGGATCGTTTCCATGGTGAGTAAAGAAAATACGGGGTCGACTGTTACAGTTCTTGTTACTGTTCTTATCTGATACAGGATTTTTATCTCTCGAAGCGACGCGCAAATAAATTGTGGTAACCAAGTGTACAAATACGTTGTGAACGTGTGCTTCAAGACGAGTAGCTTCAGCACATAACACACACACACACACTCTCAATTTCACTATCATTGTTGTCTCGGACGGTACCAAGGACTCCTGCGCTTACACACACATAGTTCAAAAAAAGTAGTGTTTGTACACTTGATAACCACAAGTAAAGTCCACGCCAATTCGTGAGATAAAAATACTATACAAGCGCAGAGTGACACAATACAATCAAATGGGAGTGCTTTATTAATATCTATCTCGGACTTTAGTGCTATATTTGTCTAAGAAACTTGACTAGTTCCTAACTAAATTATTGCTCTATTCCCTTTCACAGACAGTTAACTGACCGATTCCAGTTAATACATAGATAGTAGGTATTTCTCTCGATATCTATTGATACCTCAACTCAAACAGAGTTCGTTATACATAGATATTGCAGTTTGCTATAAATTAAATTGTAGGCATTTGTATATTTTATTGAAAAGCCTATGCAGGTTCTCATAAGGCGAGCTTGATAGACTTTAGTTGATTTTGATAAAACCACTTCTGCACCAAGTCCTGCTTAGACCACCTCACGGTCGGGATCAACCATTGCCAATTACACTACGAAGCTACAATTGCGGAAAAGCATACTAATCAGCTGCTTTTTTACAGTGGGAATTTTTCTACTTTAGTACGTACGCAGGTACGCAATGGTGCCAGCTTTAAATATTATATATGTCGTAGCCAACTAGCTTAATCAGCCTTTCAGTTAACTGCCTAGCATTCAGGCCGCTAGTTGAACGACGCCGTTTAGTTAGAGGGCTAGGCAACTGCCTAGCCCTCTAACTAAACGGCGTCGTTCAACTAGCCAACTAGCTATATATATCACCGCCAACTACAGTTAACTAACTGTAGTTGGCGGTGATATATATACCATCATCATCATCACATCCTTACCCATGATAAGTTTCTGCTTTATTACACTTATAATCTACGCGAAAAAATGTAACATATCGACGGACATAGCCGCAAAACTAAGTATCAATGTTCCTTGTTTGTCTACGAAACCCTAATAAAAAATTACAAGTTCAAATGAATACAAATACTTTACCTAACTGTCCGTAGTAATTTAGAAAGTAATATTATAACACCTCAATGATTTTAATCAACAATAACAAAATCCGATATTACCCTTTTAATAATTACAGCATCGTTACTTAGCCGTCAAATTATTCATCAATATTGGACGCCTCATTTTCAACAAAGGGCGAGAACACGAGAACACAAAGGGCGAGGGAGAGAACACGAAAATTCATCAAAACTTTATTGAGGCTGAAACAATACATCAAGGCGCTAAAACATCGTAATAGCCCAAAGATTGATCGTTCAGGGTTGCAGGCATTATCGGCGCCGGCATTATACTGCGACCGCCGCGGTCTTGCCCGTCGCTCACTCCGCCTAGCACGGCTATTTACCTAAGCAAACAATAGCCTCTATTCTACCGGCCGTCATATCAATACTAATCTAATTACTGAATCTGTTAAGTATACAGCTTGGGGATTATGTTGCTTCGATGTTTTGTTTGGGCTACTCGTTATTTGTAGCATCTTGCTTAAATTTTGATACACTGACTGACTTCTATTTTGTAGACATATTATAATACGTTACGTATTCGATATATTAAGTCTTTGTATTGCTTTCTATCTAACTCCATCCAAAGATTCTCTGTTAAATCAAAAGTATCATACGCAACTTTCAAAGTTTCTAATTCTTGTGGTGTGTAGCAAAGCATTTTATCTGTCTTAATGCAGGCAATGTTTACAAACTTACGCGTCTACCACTCAAGACACAGCGGCAGTGTTTAGAAAGACTAGAAACTAAAGATCGCAACGAGAGGGTAAATATTGACAGCCTACGATTCCCTACAAATAGAAAAACAACATATATCTTCACGATCTACGCTAAAACAACCTTTTAGGTCCACTTGTACGTTAGTTGATCTTAGCACAAATTACAGTACACATTGCAAGTCTAGAGGTGGTTTAAAAGCTTAATTGGCTACTATGTGCTACATATAGCATTTCGATATAAGAAAACAACATAGCCGTTTTCAGTCTTCAACCAAGCAGTAAGTACATACGAAGGCTACAAAATTGAACTGGAGTTAGTTACAGACATTTCAGAAAAAGTACGTATCTAAAAAATCCATCATTAAAATACTTTTCTATGTTTAATTTTATTTTAATGGTGAATACTTGTCTCGACTGAATTCGATTAAAGAAAAAGAAGACAGAAACTTTGTTGTTAAAAATGATCGAGTTTCTTTTCAACTTTCCTTTCTTTAAATATTGATTATCTAACTTGGAATGATTCACATTTTTTCAAACCTAAATGTACAAGTTTCAGTTCGTGATCACAAAATAAAAAGTTTTCAGACCACTCTCGCTGATTCTTTGCGCGATAAATCTCTATTCTTGTACGATTAATTCTGCACTTTATCATTGTGCTCGCATCTAACTAGAAGGTTATGTATTATGAACGTTTAAACTTTTATGTGCCATCAATATTTTATACTATCAAGCAATGCTCACTTTAACTCCGTATATTCAAATAGCTATTCAAGAGAGATAAATCACGCTTATTTGTTCAGTTTAAATACATTAAAGCGAGAACTTGAAAATACATGTTTGTACACAAAACGAAAGTGTTTAAACGGTACACTTGAGATTAGAAACAGCAAATCAAAGCAATCAAGCGTTTTGTTTCCCCATCGAGGCGAGTACGGAGCAATCCGGCTAGCGACCGGGCGGGCGCCGACGACCGGGCCGGGCCGGCTCCGTCAGTAAGCGCGGCACGTCGCCGAACCCTATCGTAGGCTTCATACTGGCCGGCGACATCTGCACATTTTCGACGTTATCGACTAGAGGACACATTTTTATAGGAACAAATTTAATCTAAGCAGAAGGGATCAGTCTCGGGAGTGCCCTGCTCGCACGTGTCCCCACGACGTGAGCACGGGCTAACGATTTTTCAGAACGTTATTATGTGTCCGATAAAAGACTTTATCTAGAAACTGCCTTTGGCGTCAGTCCCTTTTTTGTTTGCATATCATATTTATTTAACGCACTACGTGTACCTGTTTGGCCGGTTCACGTAGGCGAGTTTATGTAAATATTGCTCAAATATTGGCCCTGTGATCATCGTGCAAATAAAAGCAGCGAGTTTGTTTCCTATTTACCTACACGTAGCGTGTTTACAAGGAAATTATCTGACGTTAAATAATATCAAATATGTATGCCATTAAAAATAATTTTATTCAACGTACAAGAGGCGGAATTCGGCTCTCGTATATGGAGCAGGTATACAATAAGTGAATAGATGAGTAGGTATAAACTGTTGATTGTGTTGGATTTAACAATATAAAATACATACCTACTTACGTGGGTAGCTAAGTAATCAGCCTTTATCTAATCCTAACTTACATTTAAATCAACTCGTTGACAGTTGAAAACAAACTACAAAGTCAACTACTAGCCGACCTGCTCGATCTACTTGACAAACAAGTTTAAACTAAAACAATAGGTTAAACAATGTAACCACGGCAAGAGGTCATTAAGTTTTTGTAACTCTTCCCCTGGGGCTCAACAAGGGGTCGTGCGAAGAAAATTTTCTTAGAAAAACAATAAATTTTGTGTGAGCAACGCTCGAGTGAGTTTCGGTGTCGGCTGAGCGAGAGCACGCTCGCCATAATATATTGAATTTGAAACGAACAAACTTTTACGTTCTCTCCGCCGCGTGTAAAAAGATTTTCTCAAAATGTTTACAATGCAATAATTTTTATTCGACATCAAAGAATAGCGCCGTTTAATACCATAAACGGCGCTACAAAAGATAAGAGCGCTGGAAATTATCTTTTTGCGCTACAGTAGAAGCTCACAATTACTTAAATGTACTGATTACGTATTCAGGGTACGCAGGCTTACATTAAAAACATCTATATTTTTTACAGAACTACAACAAAAATAACGCAGAAAGACAGCTGTCAACCTATCCGTATATATATTGAATATTTTCATACCCCTGATAAAGTAACTTAGAAGAAGAAATAAAATAAACGTCTTACTTACTTAAAAGCGAATACAAAAAGCTAAAACCGCATTAATAATTCTTTCATTTCCAGTAACAGGAAACACACCCAAATCCTAAAGATAAGAGTTTTGACGAATCGTTATCTTTCAAAACAGTTATTGATTGGTAGGAAACACTTTGTATCACGCCGTTTTACTGGGAGGTTAAACCACAATAAATATTTGTGAAAAGGTGTGAGCTCTTCTGGCTTAATCCCCGACGATTTGCAAAGACGGAAAAAAGGGTTTGTGAGCTTAGACGCCACGAATCCTCCATACAACCCGCCTTTGCCCACGCTTATCACCCCTAGCTCTATTTATTTTCCTCGAATAAGTAGTAATACCTACTGGAAATATCCATATCGACAGGTTATTAACGCAATATGTCAGCGATTCGTGAGTAACAAATACGTTTCAATATGCCTATTTATATATATGCTTTTTTGCTGAAAGGTGTGGTTGATTCAATTTTTCGCAATATATCTAATACAGGATGGCAGGGCATCGACGCGCAACCTGTTACCATGGATTTACTACATGATTCTGAGCCCGTTGAAATTTTTCGTCGGCATTTAAAAAAAAAAAATAGCTGTTCAGTACATTTTGACCGCTTAAGAATTGCAGATTTTTTTTTGATAACCGTTTTAAAATTTCTTCGCTAGAATTCAGTTACAATTTGCGCGTCATGTCCCTGCCACTCTGTATATTCATAAAAAAACACAAACATATAATCTAGATGAGAACATCAATTCTCAGAAAATATTTTACGATTATTAAAGTTTAACGACTGCGTACCCCAGATTTTGGTATCGTAGGTATTGTTAAAGAGAATAATTAATGTAGTCAAAAGTGAAAGAAAGCTGAAATATATGTGCCTATCTTTTAGTAATATAGGTGCCTAACTTTTAGTAATATAGGTGCTTAACTTTTGGAAATACAGGTGCCTAACTTTTATTAACATATGTGCCTATCTTTTAGTAATATAGGTGCCTAACTTGTAGTAGTATAGGTGCCTAACTTTTAGTAAAATAGGTGCCTAATTTTTAGTTCTCGTGTAACTTTTATATCTATTTATTTACTAGCTGACCTCGAGAACTTCGTACCGCCTCAGATTATGAATTAAGTATGTTTTTTTTTCGTGACTTTTTCTTATGTTTTAATAGTTATTCTGCTATTCGAGGTTGAGGTAAATCCAACAAATCAAATATCATAAAAATCGGTTCCAGCCGTTCTTGAGTTATAAATGGCGTAACTAACCCAACTTTGTTTATCATAATCAGCCTATAATGTTTCTACTGCTGGGACACGGGCCTCCTCTCTTCAAGGGAGAGTGGGCTATAATCTACCACGCGGGCCCAGTGCGGGTTGGTCGGCAGTCATAACAAAAATAAAAAAAGTATTTTGTTAAATTCATCAAAATCGAGCCCGTGACTCGTTTGAGTACTTTTCACTATTCCTCATAGTTTCGGATTTGGCCATCCACGCCCACTTGGAAAATTCATCCTGTATAGATTTAGAGACAACATACAGCAGTGTAATAATAAGTAAACATAGGTGTGTTTAGGTTTTTTATTTATTCCAAAAATTAAATATTTCATATTAATTTAATTTTTAATATTCATATAATTGTACATATTATTATGTTAGCTTATATTATATAAACATAGGTTAGAACTTAATAAAAGAGGTAACAAATACACTACTCACAACGTTATCCACATACTTAGTCCATTCAAACACTTCCCAAGTTTTAAAGTAGATCTTTTGGATTTAAATAATTGAAGGCTTTTACTTTCAGCGTGGGCAGTCCTAGTCGTATCTATCGGATTTTTTTAAAGTTTTTCGATTTTAATCAGAGAAATGAAGGGGAAAGCCAAGTCATTTGCTCGTTCAATTTATTTCACACATCGTTAATATCGTGATTGATTTCGACGCCGGCCCTAACGATACATGAAATATTCGCACTCATTAAATCACGTGCCGCGCAGTGGAGTGCTCGCGAGGGCTCTCATCCAATCACGCCTCGATAAATATATGATGTCGGCCGCACATATTAATACAATGTAAATGTTACAATATTTTGTACACCAAAATCATAGTCTAAACAAGCAACGTTGACGTAACTAACTTTCAAATCAAGATCTACCTAGCTTAACTCCTGAAATAAAAGACATTATTTATTAATCTCGGCAAACGAAGTTTGTTTGTATGTATAAAGCCATAAATTGTTCGATATGATTTTTTTTATGTAAAATGCTAATTTATAACGATATCTGCCGTGAGCTCAAGGGCAATATAGCTTCTAAAACGATTTTTTATAATACCTACTTTTATCGTGAAGCAGTGCTCGAGTCTCAGAACTCAAATTTACAATTCAATAGAAACTGCACAAGGCTTTGCATGCCAATACGTCCATTTGGGGCACATGCGATCGACTTCCCATTTGAAAGATGAATGAAATCATTCAAATGTGAAATTTCGATCATTCAAATACCGCATGTTTATGTTTGTGTTATAATAAAATAGTATTGTTCCATTTCGGGAATATATCTTGTTTCAGCTCGACGTCGGCTAAGGTTGTGTTGTTTCAACTTGGGTTCCTGAAAAAAAGGTGAAATCATCAAATTTCTATAATCAATTCGATTGCAGGGACACTGGAAGGCAATTGCCATGAGACCATTATTCAATCGAAACGATATATCTCGTCTGTTCCGAACTGGAGCGTAGCGATAGCTGGCTCCGCAAAAGTTGGCACGGGTGGCAGCCGAGACCACTGCCAATTTCCATTAGCCCATCATCCAAAACGAAAAAATGCATAGACGATCATTTTTTCATTCAATTAAAATTGGCTATCCACCAAAACGGTTAGATTTTTTCAGGGGTGAGGTCACTACGACGTAGCCATACGTTTTACACTTCGTAGCACTACAGGTTGCTACGACTTAAAAAGGTTAATTTCAATTTTTTTTACAAATTTTTGAATTGATCTTTATTTTCAATCTTATTCATAATCTTAATCTTTTTGTCAAAATCAAACTGAATATTATCGACAGCACGTATACATTTTGCCGTTCATTACCGAGTCATATTCGCTGCCAACATTGAAAATCCATAAGCTTTCAATATCGCGAAGTTAACTCGGGTTTTGTTCCCAGTGGTTGCTCCATCTGAATATCAAAAATGTGAAAGCGGTCGTCAGTAACCGGGACACGTATATCGGGACCCTATCACTTCGCTCTTTACTTACTTGCTAGGCGCCATCTGCACATTCTCCACCTAATCCAGTAACAAATTTGATTATGTAACAATATAGCACACGCAGCTTTTTGTTCTCAGCTTTATATTGCACGTTTATTACAATAATAACAAACGAAAATGTTCAGCTCAACAATATCTGCGTAGGGATCCTTACCGTCAGTGTTTTATTTAGCAAAGTGCTTTAAAAGGGTGGTTTGAGAGATACTTGTTGACACGCTACCATTTTCATGAGACTGAAATATGAATTTGTTTATAGACATGTAGGACCAAAACATAAACCAAATATAATACATGAGTAGGTAAACCTAAATAATTATTGACATCGAGTAAAAGCTATCAATATTAAGCAAAGTTGATTTTGGAGCGGCGCGGGCGCGAGGACACATGGGATTTAACGACTCATAAAAAAATCATATTCATCAATCACGTCTGTTCCAAACAAAGTTTGTTAGGGTATGTGTTGACGTGCCGAGTACCTTCAATTTATCAAATAATTATGAATCGTTTTTATATCTTGTTTAAAATAAAGGCAGATTTTGACAGTGTCTGTTGGAAGAATTGGATGTGATACTCAAGAAGATTGGCGCAGCGGAGGGTGCCTTAATGGCCTCTTGACGGCATCTCACCGAGTACTCCAGGTCACTTCGTTACTCGGATTGTACAGGCCGTTATGTGTACTATGAATAATCTTAAAGGAAACTTCGAGTTTTGAGCAAAGTGCAAACTATAATTGGAATCACGTCTGCGTGATGCATAGGCGGCTTCATCACGTGCCGCTGTCTAATAAGGTATGTGAGCATATCGGAGCCACCCAGAGCTGAATGGCACACACTTGAACACTCTGCTCGTATTTGGACGAATGCGATAACATAACACAGCTGTGATACATACCTATGTTTACAATTACAACCCTGCTTCATAAAACATACACATTTTCTATTAATGTTAAATAGGTCAAACAGAAAAATGAAATATTTGTGACAATAACCAACTTAAATATACTATAATTATGAAACTCTCCAAGGATATCAAGACATATAATAATATATGTCATAATAATCCAGCCAGACGTCGTTATTTCAGAAGATTTTTCAAAGAAATTGATAAGATTAATCAAACCCTTGTTCGAAGTTTTGGAACTTGTTTGATTAATTTTATCAGTCAGGCACAATTAAAAATGAAATTCACTTATAATAATATTGGATAATTAATATTTTGGATGAACTTCTCCTTATTATATCTTATTATGAGATCTTTTTTTGTTTATTCACCGTTGAAGAAAGATGGCGTACGATTACTTTTTCTTCAACAATAAATAACAAACGAAGACATAACAGAATTATAAAGTTATTTAAACGTGAAAGTTTATTGCCTTCGTTTGTGACTTGATTTTTCTTGTTATTATTCACATTAACTGTCTCAGATTACGAGAAAGTGCAGCTGTCTATACTATTTAAGAATGTTTGTGAGACTATACGTGACGCAGACGCCTTTTATGTAGCAATGCGTCTATTGATGCAAATACGTTCTTCGGTGTCCCCACTGGGAACACAGTTTGTTCGATACTCCCTTACTCTGATACATTGCATGAACAGTAAAGCTTCCATAAAATGCTTGTCATTTTGTTAAGCGTTTTTACAATGTTTGTACTTGATCTATTGCCAGAGATTTTCCCTTTCAGGTAAAACAATATTTTAACAAATAAGGAAATGTTAACCTGTCATAAAAAATAAGTTTACATTGATTTTACAGAAAGGTTTCCAGGAACATTTAGTTCCAACTTTAACCTCTTTAAATTACCTAATAGGCATTATAAATTCAAATCGTAGACGAGTAAAATTCAATATAATCAAACATTGATTGCGTATAGAAGCGGCCGAAGATAAGATTTTTCGCTTCACAAAAACACAATGGAATACCAGCTGCCTGGTGAACTTCGTTCGCGTGGTGTCCTACCCCTTACCTTACCCTATTACTACCCTACCGCTACCCTACTCCTACCTTACTCCTACCCTACTCCTACCCTACTCCTACCCTACTCCTACCCTACTCCTACCTTACTCCTACCCTACCCCTACCTTACTCCCACCCTGTCCCTACCCTTTTCCTACCCTACACCTACCCTTCCCCTACCCTACTTCCACCCTACCTCTACCTACCCCTACCCTAACCCTACCCTACTCCTACTCCACCCCTACCCTACACGAAAAATAGTAAAAAAAAATATTTACACCTAGTCTCAGACCTACTGAATGTACACACGAATAAGAATCGGTTAAGCCGTTTCGGAGGAGTTTTGTTACAAACACTGTGACACGAGAATTTTATATATTAGAAGAAAAGCACTCTTTCTTTAGGTCGATGCCAACCATCGAGAAAGATTGTCCTTGGGATTCATTTATTGTCATAGAAAACGATACAAAAAAAAATAGCCTATGTTTCTCAGTGTATAGCTTTCTAACGGTAAAAGAATTTTTTAAATCGGTCCAGTAGTTTTTAAGTTTATTCGTTACATACAAAAATACTAATCTTTCCTCTTTATAATAATATTAATATATTAATATTATTATTATAATAATAAGTGTAGATGAAGATTACT
Source organism: Amphipoea oculea (assembly GCA_945859645.1). NCBI lineage: Eukaryota > Metazoa > Arthropoda > Insecta > Lepidoptera > Noctuidae > Amphipoea > Amphipoea oculea. The sequence continues at coordinate 11,041,882 of OX243872.1, forward strand.
GAAATCCTCAAAGCTGATGGTAATTTAATCATAGGTCGTATGTAAGTTTACTCATGGATAGTAAACATAAACTTAGGCGACTTGCAACTTGACCCGTGTCCCGCCCGCGCCTGTGCCTACACGCAACAACATCAACCACTCTGTTTTATCGTTCCCATACACTTGTTTGTAGAGTCCATACAGATTGAATTATGTGTTGAACAACCACTAGGCTCATTTAATTTGGGATATGTGTTATCACTTCTGAAATTTGTTAAACAGGTTCGTTAGATGTTTAAGGACGTAATGGTTTTAAGCGCCATTAAAAAGTTTGAAAAGGCCCACTTAGCTAAATATTTTGTCGCTGTTTTAGGGTTTGCAATGACATGAATTGAGTTTGATATTGTTTTACCAGGTAATGCCAAGATACTGTGGGGTAATTGTGTAACACGCTAACAGTAGGAATGACTTTCATTTTGACAGCTCAACAACATTCGTTGCGTTGCGTTGTTTACGTTGTTGACCAGCATAGCTATTCACAACCAGTAAACAGGCAATCGTATCGAAAATGACACATTTCGATAACCTGATTTACCTTGCTCCGGACAGCAAACAGCTGTTGGAAGAATAGCGCTCGTCTATTTGATTTAAACTCTCAAAATTTTCGAATTTTGGACTTGTAAACAGCGTTTAGAGGACTCCTACAATAATATTGATTGATGTTCGATACGGTACGGAAGCGTATCGAGTGGTTGTGAATAGCTATGCAGATAATTTTTTCGAATATATATAAAGCAATGGATTAGCAATATCCTTCAAGATGATTCAGATTAGGGTGCTGCTTACTACACACAACCTGACATAAGTAGGTAATCTGCATTCGCGATTCATTTACCAAAAATGTACAAATATGAGTTTATGGAAAAATAACTTTAAATCGTACAAAATAAAGTTCAGTTTACGGTACAACTTCAAAAATTTTTATAACTTTTTCAATAGTGCTAGTCAGTCTGAAATCAACTTAATTATCTACAATTAAAATAAAGTTGATATTAAGTTGATATTTGTTTAACTTGAAATAATATTGATTTGAAACATAAGTTTGAATAGACTTTAGGTATCATTTGGATTAACATCCAGTGCATGATATTATATTCTCAATATTGACCAGAGTTTAATATTGCATAATTACAACATCAATACGTTATCGCTAGACAATCATTTCGTACGTAATTTGGCACTAATAATATCGGTGCACGTTAAGATACTTACAGCATTAGTTAGTCCGTGAGGCTATAACCTTAAAGTTTATTGCCAATTTAGAACCACTATCAGATTATTAATTTCGAATATTATCTAATTTAATACTCAGTTATACGATCTAGATGAAATATAATTATGGAGAGTTTGTATAAACCTCCCTGGTAATAAACAGTATGGAGGCCTATCGACGTTGTGTCAGAATATTAATTTCATAGGCTTCTATAAAAAAAACATATTTAGTTGAATTACTTTCCGAGTTATTAAGCTGGAGCGATCCTTTATTTTATGTAGGTACAAGATGCGGTTTTTCTTTCGACGATACAAATTGCTCGGTACTTCGAAGGAATTTGTTCTTCAAATATAATTATAATTTATTTAACTACATATTTTTTCCATGATGGATGTACTATATTGTAATTATATTTTGTAAAGAAAACTAGCAAAAATGCTCGGTTAATACTGCTGAGAACAGATGTATGTCTATGTATATGACACGATGTAGGTATGAATTTGAGAATGTGGCATAAAATGCGATACAGTATTTTTGGCGTGAACCTAGTTACATTTATTTTTAAAAGTGTATCATTTTTCACGTTAACTGCCAGTTACAATTCTGCAAGTTACTGTTATTAACCAATACGAAAAATGTATTAAAACCTTTTTCGTGAATGTGAACGCTTTAAAAATGGGGTGAATTCGCGCTGATAGGTCTGATTTAATTTTAGTTTCATGATGTAACGGCAAACGAGTAAATATCGAGTAACGATTGACGTGGTTATATTAATCAAAATGCGCGTAATGTAATTTTGGATTCTTTAATATTCGTTTTTAATTGCATTACAAAATGGCTTTACCGGACTGCTCCAGAAGGAGGTTAATGTTTTATTCCCATAGATACTCTACAGAATAATCAATCTATAATGTCTCCACTGCTGGAACACAGGCCTTCTCTCTGTAAGAGGGAGTGTGCTATAATCTACCACACGGGCCTAATGCGGATTGGTAGATGTCACATGTCTTCGAATTTTTGGTCCTAGGATATGCCGGTTTTCTCACGATGTTTTTCTTCACCGTTGTGAGAGCAGTGGTGATGAAGTTGTTTACACAAAATAAAGTGCCTGCCTGGGTTCGAACCTACGACCTACAACTCGTAAGTCGGGGTCGTCGCCACTGGCCCACCACTGTTCTAGATTCTCTATTAAAACCTCAATTCATCAGTTCATCGAAACCTTTGTTAGAAGTACCTACTTTAGTGAGTCAAGTGGTAGGTAGGTACCTACATATATCTTTACCTATAGAAACTACTACAACTACATCTGTATGTAGGTACATTCGTTAACAAAGAGAGGCCTGAGCTTCTTACGGAACTCAAATTACTCATTAATGGCGACGCGGTGAAGAAAAGTGGAGAACCGTTTAAATATTCAAGGAATTTAAATATACGTGTCGCGTTTTACAATAATCCCTCCCTATATAGGAACTAACAACCAGGGTAGTCATTGTCACTATTGTTATTTTGGATTTAGAAACAAAACAACATTTAACATGACTATTTTTTTTTTAATGAATGAAAATGCGGAGAAGGGGAATCGTCGTATATACCTAATACCTACTTGTATAATGCCTATAATGTTCCCACTGCTGGGATACAGGCTTCCGTTTTTCGAGAAGGAGTTGGCTGTAATCTACCACGCGGGCCCAATCCGGGTTGGTACGCGTCAAGTCTTCGAATTTTTGGTTCTCGGACAGTTTCCTTACGATGTTTTGTTTCATCGTTTGGAGAGCAGTGGTGATGAAATTGCTTACACAAAGTAAAGCAACTGCCTGGGTTCAAACCCACGACCTACAACTCGGTAACTCGGTGCCGTTACCACTGGGCCATGGCCATGTTTATTTCTGACCACAAAAAATGGTAGAAAATAATATCAACAATAATTACTTGTAAACAAGTTACAAGAGACATTATTTGAGAACCATACGTCAGATAGCGCGACTGAAATCTAAAATACATTTCCCCATTTTGCACTGTCCAAAACTGCAACCAACAACAGTCATTTATCAAGGAAGTTTCGCAATATGAATGATAATAACTTCATTCCTTTTTAACAGGTGCAAGTTGTAACAAAATATGAGTGGTATCTGCTGTATAGTGTTCTGATCAGATGCTTCAAACTTCTAATGAGGCGATTCCCACTCGTGTCGAATGCGCTTACTCGAATTAAACTCAGTCTTGTTTGTTCGGTCAAGAAAAGGGTTGTATTTTTATCTCTATCAAAGTCTGAGTACCTATTTGGTAGCCTTTCATGCTAGGACGTGATTTTGTATGGTTTTTGTAAACTAACTTTAAACTAATCTGACCATTTTTAAATAAATATGGAACTGAACTGTTAAATTATTGTCGTTTACTTATATGTTGCAGATGGATTGTCGAATCCGCTGTTTTACATTACCGCTAACCGTTTTATAAAACAGCGTCGTTATGTAAAACAGCTGAACTACGTTAAGTTGGATTGTCATTGCGTTACTTTTAACAAAACTGCTACCCACGTTTAGACGTAATGCAGAATGGCTTATCTGCAGTCACAATATGCGTTTGTTGTGATTTCTAATGCCGAATCAGTCGCAGTAACTACATTAGAGCACCCTGACTAATTATGCACTAATTAAGACCAACAGCGCGAGAGCCGAGCGAACGAAGCGAGCGGTGCCACGGCAGCGGCCGACGAACGCGACGCTACTTCCAAGTTGGTCGCAGTTACTTGGCTATTTAGTATTTTTAGGACTGACTTTCATAAAACTCTGAAAACTTTATAATAAAATTATTATTGTTCTTAAAATCACTGTTTCCATTTCAGTTAGGGTTATTATCAGTCATAAACTTGTATTGTTTATTTCTGTTTCGGACGCCATTATTGTTGTTATGACACACAGAGCCACGATCGTTAAAATTTAGATTTAAAATCTACAATTTAACGTTTCATTTCACTCTGGTTTACATAATCTCTAATCGTTGACTTGCTGCATTGATAAATGAAAAAATTTTATGCAATTCAGCATGTTAAAAGTCAGTCATTATGGAAAATCGCTTAAAGTCATTCAGCTGTTTTACATAATGGAGTTGTTTTATAAAACGGCTAGGGGTTATGTAAAACAGCGGATTCGACGATCCATCTGTGGCATATTATACAGGCTGGCAGGGAGATCGACGCGCAAATTGTTATCATTAATTCAGAAAATGATTGTAGACTCCCTAGCATAGAAATTAGAGAATCTTCTGTTTCATAGAAAAGTGCAATACTTGCGCGGTCAAAATTTACTGAACAGATTTTTATTTTTCAAATAACCGATGAATCATTTAATGCAGGGGGGTCAGAATTACGTACCTACTGAATCCGATCTCGAGGGAACTTAAGGAACACGGGTGGGTTTTAGTCAGTAAAAGTCTGACATCCCGCTCCGTCCAGAACGGGAGAAGTCATTTTGATGATGTCAACACAAAAAAAAAAAAAAAAACGAACCCAGAACCTCACGCTCGGCAGTCGTCCTTGCATCCACTAGACCTACGAGTCAGACTATGATTTAAACAATCGTGTAAAGATGTTCAACACCTCTGGCCAACATTTAATAATTTAAGAGCCCAACTGTGCACATCGCGCCGTCACAAACCTTCCCCAAAATGTTTGTCGCTTAGATACCATCCATGCAGGTACATAATAATTAGACCATCATCGCGTTCCAGCGTCCCGGTTTCCGTGTACACAAAAGTAGCGATTCAATGTAAATTGCCCAGTCAATGGGCGCCCGCATCTCAATGGTCCATAAACAACACGACCGTGAATACAAATCGAATATTAGAGCATTGCTTGCACGCATGCCACGCAACATTATCAGTTTGTGGCATACGATATGAGCGATTATTGCGAGCACATGCGACGCGGCCTGTGTACCTTGGCACCGGTACACGCCGCGTCGTCTGCACCAACACTAACGTTAATTACGTATTTGACACACATGAGATACGTTTAAATGGATTGGTACGTGAATTAACACCTAATTCAGATCTACATACGATTTACTTGATTTTATCGGCAGGTAATGGATGTTGGGAAAACTTTGTGTGTTTGAATTGGAGCAGGGAATTTTATTGTGGATGTAACGTTACTTAAATATAGGTACAGTCAACAAAAGAGTTAAGTATGCAGGATCTTCGGATATAGTTGATGTTTAGTAAGAAACCAATGGATGTTGTCGACTGAAATTTAATTTGATAAATGAGCTGTTTGTTTTCTATTAATTAAATTAATTTTTTTTTCAAGAACATTCATCGGTTTCTTACTAAACTTTAATACTAACTATATCCGACGATCCTGCATACTTATCTCTTTTGTTGACTGCACCTAGGTATATTGAATGGTAAACCAAATACCTATTGCTTAGTTTTTCAATTTAAGGTAATAATTTATTGATTTACCGACTATTGCCATCGAATATGGTTGCTGGCAGCCTTTTGGGCATTTATCCCATTGACAGCGATGCGGACGAATTTTTTTATGCCCTGTGAGCTCCTTCCTTTTTCTTTTATTTTTTATTATATACTTGTATACATATAGTATACAATTTTTTAGTGTTATTTTGTATATTTGTAATTAAGGCTTTTTTAGTATTGTGGTCGTTGTGAATGAATAAAAATACATTTACCGACCCATTTGTATAGTTAATGCAATTGGGCATTAGGTAATTTAAAAAAAAATGTTTATTAGTTATTATTTTCAATTTTTACGCTCTACCCCTGAAAAATCGAGTCAAAATTTTATTAAGTACACTTTTATTTTTGGTATTGGCCCTTAGCGGAGTCTTATGTTCCTAGCAGCATGATTTGCTTCTGTCACTTTGTTTTATTCGGTGATTTTACTTCATACACACGAGTGACAGGCGCTAACGGCAGAGGCAACTTCAGCTGTCGACGCGTCGCTGGCTGCCGTCGACAACGTGCCGCTTGTGTATTTGACTAAAAGAAAAGAAAGAAAATACATTTATTTATAGCACAGACTAAGTGAAACACAATACACCAGATATATACATTACACATACATCAGATAAAAACAAAAAATAAAGATCAAATAAAAAGTACTGAGTTATTCCGGTCTGATCCTGATCCCCTGACCCCCCCCCCCGCTCCGCCCCCCTCGATCCCCTGCTAGTCCGTCTTCTGTTTTAAACTTTGTCTTATCCACTATAGGCTTTCTCATTCCGGTTTGTGTGTATAGTGTGTGTGTGTGTGTAGTGTGTGACGACGATGCGTGCTCAAATACACGAGCGGCTAGTTGTCGACGCCTGCCGCCGACACGCGTTTACGGCAGCCGTCGATACTCGTCGGTGGCTGCAGTTGCCTCTGCCGTTGATGCGGTCGTTCGTGTGTATAAGTACTGACTTACATAACACAACAGTCAGTGATACAATACAATGATACGTATTATTATATATTTGCCGCTCAACTCTGAAGTCATTATTTATTTATTCAGATGCTTCTATTTGTCGTACTTCCATTGATTTATTTGAATTTTCTTTTTCTGACTACTTACATTGACAGCCGATTGTATCGCCTGCGCCCGCGTCCCACCGTTTGTTGCATGGACAAGCGATGAACGATTTTTTTGGATTCGTTCATTTATTTTTTTCTTTTTAATTATTTTGTTAGTTTTAAATATTCCTTTTTTAATGTTTGTACTTAATTCCTATGCGTGTCGCAAATAAAATATTTTTCTTTATTTACGTATTTTTCTACAAATATTGTATATTTAATCTTTTAAATGGTAGGCTGAGTATTAATTCTATGCTAAGCTGATTGCTTTTCAGCGTTATTTATTTTATTGTTCCACTCGCTGCACCCCGCGGTTTCACCCGCATAAGTTTCGATTCCGTGGGAATATCGGAATAAAAAGTAGTCTATATGTTAATCCAGGGTGTCAGTTACCTCCATACAAAATTTTATCAAAATTGGTCCAGTCGTTTGGGCGTGAAGAAGTAAGAAACAGAAAAATTCACACACTTTCGAGTTTATAATATTAATGTGATGTTTATTACGTTATAGGTAATATTACAATCATCTGCCTTTCACTCGATGTTAAATCATATCCCTAACTCGCATAATACTATTTACGTAGGTAGGTATTCGTACCAGGAACAACTCTAAATCTTGAACTGCTTCTGATACTGAGAATTAACAGAAAAACCGATATCAATGTTTGCAAAAACAGAAATAGTATCGAACCGTTTGAAGAGATGAACGACCTGCGAGGTACCTAGTATTAAAAGTATTAGGTATTTCATATTTCCAGAATTATATATAACTAGAGCAATTAACCTTTATGAATTATCATATTTCAGGTAAAGAACGATTTCGTTGGTAACTAAGTTTAGGGTTCCAGCGTAAAGAGAGTCCGTATAATGCAACTTTATTTAGCTAACTTGATGACACGGTTTTCTACTTTAGTAAGTTTTGAATTGAAGAACGTAGAAATGGTTTGAAACTTTCGCAGGTATCCTCTTATGTATCTAATAGTGAATGGTAGTAGTAGTTATTGCTCGATTCTCTTCAACTAAAATTAAATAATAGTCCTACCGACCGTATTTCGGCCATGGCGGCTAGTCCCAACGGAGACAAGCCTTCGGCGCGAGAGGTATAGTGCGCGAGTGTGTGCGCGGACACAGGCGCACTCTCTCTTGCCTCACTCTTACAGTCCCATGGGATGGCACGCAATCTGACACGACCGGGGAGAGATCAGGCGCAGGACCATTAGAAAACCAGCGTCAGACAGCATCTGGCATTAATGTTGAAATTATCCTTTTGGCGCAGCTGTGAGGCACGCACTATTGTGGTAAAATATTATATTCACTTTTTTTATTTTGTTATAATGTATTTTGTGTTTATCGAACTATGTCCAAATAAACGTTATCATTTCTTTCAGGACCGAAAGCTTGACTGCTTTCCTAACCACGGGGGAATCACATCTACTAAATACAATGTAGGTACCTAACGGAAGTCAACACTGATGTCTTTAGATAAAATATTCTTTTGCTGCATGAATTAACGCTAGAAACCCTACTGTCTTAATTAATGCCCAGGCACAATTATTATTTTCTTAAAGCTGAACTCAGACACAAATGATATAAATGAACAAAAAGTTAAGTCAGACACTTAACTTTTTTTCCATTTATGTCTTTCACTCGGAGTGAAAAGTCTGAACACAAAATTAATCAAAAGTATAAAATAAATTCATGAGTGAACCCATCTAACCATGTAGCATTTCGGCATTCGGCCGGCATCTTTCACTTGCGGTCCGTACGATAGAAAATTGAAATGAAATGAGCAAATGAACGTTCATTTCCGTTATTTTTTCAGTGTTATGTGAACGGGAATTGAAACAAAAATAAATATTCACTTGAGTGAAGAGCCTGATATCAACTTTATTAGGAATTGTAATCAACCCAGTCCTAAATTAAAGACTACACGGAAAATCATGTTGATGTTAACCAACTCCCATTCGAAGGTAAAACATCACAATTAAATACAGCTTATATCATAATTACGATTAGAAAAACAACGTGTTTTATACAATAAATATTAATTTAATCGAGGTATACGGAAAACAGGCACAGGTCGCACATCATATTAGGTACGTCGGCGAGTGAAAGCAGATGGCGGGATTTCATTACAATATCTCAGCGAGGCGGAAAGGGAATCGCAGCCGGGACTTGTAATGTTCCGTAGATTATACAAGGCGTATGGATCTCTGCTCTTTAGATTTGTTAATGTGGACTCCTCTGAAGGTTTCATATGATCTCTTTATTCTGATGTATTCAGAACTGCGATGTTAAGAGGGTTTAGTTTTTTGACGTAGATTTCGAATATCGTAACTGTACTGTGTTTGTATGTATCATTGAAATATAATGGAAATAATATTTTTTTTATGTTGGCGGTTGAATTCATCATTTATGGCGGCGCAGCTGAAGAGAGAATGCGTTCTTGACACCTTCCAGTTTTGTCCGAACGAATATGTGCTTTGCGAATTTGACCTTTATTAGCTAGGTACCCGTACTTGAATTGTGGCACTGACAAGACGTCATGAATGCATTCTCTCACGGCCAGACTGTAGTTTTCTTTTTCCTGGAAATCATGCGTTTTATCTTAAATTTAAGAACAGTAAGTAGGTTCGTACCGGCTACGAACGCCATAAGGAAGCACCAGTCTGAAGTATATTGGTTAAAAAAAAATCTAACCCTCCTGAAAGTTGGAGATAGAAAGTGTCAACTAAGCCTCTCGAACAACATAAAGTCACCCCGTACTAGTCACTACGAGGAAGTACTCAAGGAAAGAAAGTAGGTACTACGACCAGTACATATTTATGTAGGTACGTACATATTATGTACTGGACGTGTCCTCGCTCTTTTGGTAAAGCGATGCCTATTCAGCGGCCGGAAACTGCCAGGATGAAAATAATGATGTTATCTAATAATATAATAGAGCAATCCTACACAAGCACGTTTCATATCTCAATGTTCGTTTACTGTCGTCTCTCTCGGAGTAATATTTTTTGTCATCGAAATTTATGACTGGAGAGATAAGTGGCACTATCCTAATTAATTTCCGTCAACTTTTTGTTCAATCAATCTAATTAATGAGATTAATATCGCGTTTGTAAGTAATAAGCTTTGGGTACATTCACGTGCCTTCTTCCCCATCCTTTGTATTGTAAATGTTCTTTGAACAGACTTTTGTAATTTTTCGTAATTATAACGTCAGAGCTTTCAGATTGTCAGGCTTTTCAACTTGCGTTTATTTCTTGAGCACACATTTCTTAATTAGCATTAATTTAGGTGCACGAAATTTTACCTCTCAAGCACAAACAAAGCCGCTTGTCCGTCTTTATTATTAAGTTTAAATTATAGTCATTAACTAACGAGAAAACAAGCGGAGCCTCTCAATTTGCTTAAGATTTTAATTATAAGGTTTTCAGTTGCCAAAAACTTTTGTTAAAATTTAACCTAGAATAAATTAACTCTGTTATTTGCAAAATGATAAGATAACTAAGAAAAAATAATGATTTCGTTTTTGTTCTCATATTACCGTTTGAGTACCTATTTTTAGAACACCTAGGAGAGACCCTATCAATGGAGGAAAAAATATATTATGATTTGAAATAGGTGCTCTAAAAACAGGTGCTCAAACGGGAATACTCCAGGTGGCAACAACTTGATAAATAAAAAAGAGACTGTCTCCTTTCTGGTTTAATAATTTTTGTCTTATTTTTTGTGTGATTGACTTAACTTTATTACTATTTAATTAATGCAGTAATAAAGTATATAAATAATAAATATCCTATACCATATACAAATGTGTATACTGTATAGCGTCATAATAAGCTTTTCATTAACCCAGAAAGTACACGTATATATTATAATATATGTACGTTGTGGAAAGTGAATTAATTATCACATTGAAACACTAATTATATTAGCAAAACCAACAACCATTGATCCTTCTTCACGAATTTACCGTGCGAGCCTAACTGCCACAAAATTTGACTCAGCGAGCTGTTTAAATTGAAATTATTAGCACCTAGACGAAAATGAACAGTCGAGCAGTTTTTGCCAGTCTCACATTTGCACATTAGCATTTCCAACGACGGGGTATATGAGGGGAGCCATTCCCGCTAAGCCGTCGTCGCCCACAAACGTACGGCAATACTGCCTCTTTTATTTATGTAAACGTTGAAATGTAAATTAATTTCTCCGTTTATGAAATGAGACTTTTTGGCGGTCTCTCATACAAATTACTGTGAGATGCAACGTGAAGATTTGACAGAACACGTCTGGGCTTGTATGTAAACTCATGTTTAATTCCCAACACAAATTAAACAGTTTATGAACTGCACGTATTATTGTGTGCGGAGTTTTTGGATACTAACAAACAGAAGAGCTAACATGAAGTCAATATGTTAATATGACTTGTTGCGAAGCGTGGGCGTATATCGCAAAGTTTTTAATGTACATATACTTACCTAGCTGTTAGGCCGCTATCCCATTGGCGTTTTACAAGCGTTGGCGCTTTTCCAACGTCTGCGCAGCGCCAACGTTGCGCAGACGCGACGTTAACGTCGCGAATTTCTAGCGTTAACCCCCACCCGCGCCCACACAGACAGAGCGGGACGGCGTGATTGTACCTGTTGCCAAAAAATGCAAGAAACCACCGCCGCACGCACCGTTTCTGTATAATGATACGGAAACGGTGCGCTTCTATCCTCCGTAGAATACGTGCTAGGTCTCAAGGCATCCTGAGTGTATTTTGTGATAGGTGAGAGCCCACGCTGGCTCACTGGATACGGCTGCACACGCAGGTGTCAGTCGTTTCAATTTTGTATATAGATGTGGTTTTTACTAACATTAGGTTAAAACTTTTACTAACAACATATGGATCTTGTAATTTGATCTGAAATAAAATATTTATTATTCATAAACAAACCGCCCATATTAAGTTAGTCATTGAAGTGGCACGGTGCATCCTTGTCAGGTTCGGTATGTATTCTTTCTTCACCATATTATTATGTTTCTTGAAGCTTTTACACTCCACTGTCGCATATCAGCTCAAATATCCCAGTGCGCTTTCATTACTTATACAAGACGTCTGGCGCGTGGCGGTCCGACCTGAGTAAACGCTAAAGTTCAGAAAAAAATGAACCATTTAAAAATTGTGTATACCTACATAACATACAAACCTGAAACATAAGCATAATCAATCTATAATGTTCCCACTGCTGGGACACAGGCCTCCTCACAGAAGTGAGAGGGAGTGGGCCGTCATCCACTATGCGGGCACAGTGCGTGTTGGTGGATAAAACCTGAAACATATAATATAAAATCACATCATCATAATAAAATATAAAAAAAAAACACAAGTATGTATCTATGTTTATTTGGTGAGTGCATATAATTCATGGAGTCAGATAATAATACTTTTATAAGTAAACTCTGTTTAAAATGTTTTCTTTTAAGAGCCTATACTACCTCAGCTAAAATTCACTCTCTATCTCGCCCATACGATACTGCTCGCTGACTGAGTGAGAGCGAGACAGAGCGCGGTGCTGGGCGGCAGGCAGCGCCAATAGTTTAGGTATTTGCTTTTTACAGTGAAAATAATGGTAATTATAAAAAAGTAAATAACATAAGACCTGCTTTAAAGTAAGTTCAGTTAGTATGCAAAGTTTCATGATCTAATTTGAAGTATTTTTTGAATACCAGCGGTTTATTGTTCGGGTTAGAGGTAACTTTGTATTTATTTTCTATCGAGAAAATTTTATGGAATCGTGTTTTCGTCTAACATAAGACTTAGCATTAATCCTCAACTTTACCATATATTTATTTCAAAATTAATGGTGCAGTATTTTCGACATAACGGAGGATCACGCTAAGCCATTTGAGGTAGTATAGGCTCTTAAATAAAATATAATATCCTTAAAAAATTAATCGAGTGACATGGAACGACCGCCCTCGAACTTTGCTAATATGTGCCCAACCTCTGTCATCTGGTGAAATAATGGTGCTAATATTTGAAAACTTTCCCGAGGTAGGCCCATTCTAATACCGTAAAGAATTTTGCTTACAGTAATAACCACAAAGTCTCTCTAAGTTCGTATGTCATGATTCCAGTCCGAATACTAAGTTATTGTAGGAGGCTTTCTTTTGTCTTATATTTGACAAGTTTGTACAAAGATGGTAGGCAGATATAATTACGTCTACAATAGAGATTTTAATTTCCTAAAGTCTCAAAGAGAGGAGGTAATTATATGTCTTTGAAGTTCTTTTGAGAATAAATGAGTGTAGTAGGTTTGCGGAAGGCTTTTAATAAAATAATAAAAGTTAAATCGTGCCATACATTGCGTTGAAAATTTGTTTACAAACGAATGAAAATAAAACAAGAAACATGCGAATGTGAGAGCGAACGCTGCGGAAAAGTTGATTGGTTGATTATACGAAAAGTTGAATATAAAATGTTTGGCGTGTCACAGGAATCGGCAAAGGGTAATAAAGTCGGGTTTCGCCGGTGGTGTTAATAAGTGAGATCATTTTTTATCAGGCTTCCGAGTGAGGTTTCGCAAAGCCAAAACAATAAATCACCGGGGCGGCGGCTTGCGGCTTATTATTTCGGGCTATACACCGGTGGTCTTTTCTGCTAACTAACCAGCGCTCAGCGGAATTATATTTTTTCTTCGCCTCGCAGGCACACACGTCGAGACCCACTCGCCAGTTATTAATTAACTCCACCGGATGTGGACCCTCCGTGACATATTATATCAAAAAATAATTACCTACAGCCGCTGTTCGAATCGCTCCATGAGTTTCCTAATTAAATCGGTAGACTAATTCGGTAGGTAATTTGTTGAGCTCAATATTGAATTGAGTAATATTATAAACTTGCGCAGTCGCACTTTACTTGATCTGAGTCAGTTACCCGATAATGAACAGCGTAGCAACGCTATTTTGTAGACAAATGTATATTGTAGCTTTGAAGTTAGTGTCGAAATTGCTTTGGTTTTCAGTTTCAAAATTATTTTTGAGACTTATTAGCTTTCACAAACATAAAAATATTTGGTAGTGCTCCATTCCCTCAAATAATTCGGGGTATAATGTGACACTAACACAATAAATCTATATCTATCTATACTAATAATAAAGCTAAAGAATTTGTTTGTTTGAACGCGCTAATCTCTGGAACTAACAGTCGGATCTGAAAGAATATTTCTGCATTTGATACGTAATTCTTGAGGAAGGATACCTACCTACCTATGCTATATTAAAATTACGACAGGATTCTTAGGAAAAATAAAAAAGAAGGGAAGACTAAGCGAAAACGAAGTAACAATGCGAGCGGGCAATGCGATGCGACGAAGTGGGTCAGGGAATCAAGAAATTTCACGCGGACTAAGTTGCGGGCAAAAGCTATTACCAAATAAAATGTGCAAATTGTATAATTGATGTGTTTATGTATACCTACAGCTAAGTACAGTTTAATAGATTCGTTGAGATCGATTCTCCAGATAGTTGGGACTGAGACGAACAAAACCAATATATTTTCCGACACTTGAGCTCTCAGGTAATTGTGGCAGAAAGTTTTCGAACGTGCGCGCAATATTGATGAGCACCGCCACAGTTCGTGCCTCAAGCTCTGGCTTACAGCGCCTACGGAGCACCCTGTAACTCTTGCTTTTTAAAACATCACTCGCTGAATCCACCACTACGCCTGCCATAACGCTTAATTAGTTCATATGAGCGAAACGTGTTATATTACCTAGCTAATTAACTCATATGTTCTAGCGCGAAAATAGTAAGCTCAAAGCATTATAACGCCTTCACGCTGCAGTTTTATTTTACGCAAAAATTACGAAAAGTATTAATAACGATCCCGTTCGAAAATGTTTTTAAACTTCCAAGACCTGTTTAATTACACAAATTGAATTATAAATGAAGCACCTAAAACATTTTCTTTAATTAAATGGCTCTACGTAATATCAAAAAGGTTTGAGTGCGCTAAAGTAATTTCAAATCAATGACGCGGTCACTTCTAAATAAATAACTAATTAGTATCAGTGTATACTTTATTGTGGACGTAGACTGAGTAATATTTATTGGCAAAGTTTGAGATGCTTATTACTCTGAAAATATTATGTCTAACATAGATAAAACAATAGATCAATATTTGAGATTGCCTCAAAATGATCAATTGCTTGTTCAATAAGCTTTGTTCTACGAAATGAGCAAATACTTTCTGATATTTCAAAACTTTTCTTATCTTTTAGTACAAATTACGGCAACAGAAAAAGCATTCTTCTGTGATATTTCATGAAAATTGATGATACATTCGAGTAGAGACAAGTCTCCGGCGTAAAGAAAAGTAAAAGATGAACACGACCAGAACAGACTGTGAAGTTTCTTTGTTGTGGAGACCTAAAAGGTAAAGGATAGGAGCTAGAGATATTAATAATTCGGTCATGTTACGTCGTGTGTGTAAATCAGTTAATGATTTACTGCTTTATTTTGCCTTGTATTACAAAATGTCTTGAATCCACTCTGGTATGTTATTGTGTGGCGATATGTATAAGGGTACTCGTAATTTTTTTGGCAGTTGCGATCAAAACAACGTGTAGGTAGAAACCACAACGGTAAAATTTATTATGGGCTCGATTCGAAGGGTCGGAGGATTTTATTATTCTGCATACAATTCCATTTTCCTGTAACAAATTATTCGAACAGCAACGGTTAAGGTTTTGCATAACGTGCAAAAATTGTTCTCGACTTATTTACGTATGTTTTGTAGTGTATATGAGTAATTCTATCCGAATGTTGGTGTCGAATGAAAAAATAACAATTTGAAAATATATTTCATTTGTGAGAAATGTATATGGAACGAAAAGTCACGGTTGATATTGTTTTCGCTTTAGCTATCCGGTCGGATTTGCATCTGCGTGCATACACCTCGGTGTAAACTTTATTTTTTTAGTTAAAGCTTTCGTTGTTCAAAACTTTCTTCATACTAAAAAAATGTAACTTCAGATATTGCCTTTACAAGTGATTGAATACGTGTGTAAGAATACGTCTATTAAATTCTTCTGCGGGACTATCAGCCGCGTGCGAGGGTCGGTCTTCCGGCTCAATTTCCTCCACTTTACGCATCCTCTGTGGGGTATGTTCGCTATCGTGGTGGGAGCACAGCAAACCAACGTTCGTGGGTCGCCCGAGGGTCCTGCTTGCGACAAACTAGGTCAAGGCGTCTATTTCCGATGCTCTAAACGTTTCTACTGTACCTACTGTAATCGTTTGAAGATATGTATTATTTAAAACGTGTAGAAGTAATCGTTATAGTGAGTTTTATATTGAAACAGTTTTACAAATGATCGTGAGAAAAATGTTATTTAGTGATTTTATATATTCGTTAGGTACCATAATATAAAAAAGGCAATAATGAAAACTTCACAATTAATTAGAAAAGCTCCTTGCTTCTAGAAAAACACTTTTTTGATCGAAATATTTAAGCTCCGGTTCTGCAGAAAGTTGTGCCAAAAAACGCTAAATTGTGTTACGAGGTGATTTAACCACATCCTCGGAACAAAAATGTGTGTTTCAAGTTTACGACAACCCTTTCTTTATCTTGTTACAATAGGTGCCGATTCAACCGTGGATTAGGAAGGATAGCGGTAACGCGGATAAAATAAAACCTAACTATACGAATAACAATTTTTTGTGTAAATAGAATACTCTTTGTGTGAATAGAATATGTTTAGCACATGGAAAGGTAGCACCAATTACGCAAATCAAATGTACCGTACGTTAATTTGTTTTCCTAATGAAGTTACTAAGTATTTACATAGGCCTATTTCCTCCGAGTTAAACACCACTTCAGTGGAACGAAATTATTTTCTTCAGCCTAAACGTTACCTGAGCTGAAATTAGGGTATTTACTATGAATTATTCTAAATGTCGGTCGATCTTTAGAATCCTTTGTAATTCAGTGTTTCTCGGGGCGATACGATTTGAGGGGTTTTTTGTGAAATTGTTTGTAGAGTGTGGGATAAAGTGTAAATATTTTGTCTCTCTATTTTAATAGAGCCTACCTGTGAAGTCAACCTTTAAAAAGTTCGTAACTGACAGAAATAGCCTGTTTCATTCATAACACAAACAGTATCTAGCTTCTCAAAGTACAGACGCCAGCACATCAACCTACTTCAATCTATCAAATTTCTTTAATCGATTTTCAACTTTATCACTGAAACATAAGGTTCAAAGTTGATTGGGAAAATGTGACAATTTCGGGTAGGTTGATGTGCTGGCGTCTGTACTATATCAACCTTTACAGTGGTGGCCCAGTGGTAAAGGTTCCGACTTATGTGTTATAGATCGCGGGTTCGAACACAGGCATGCTCTTTATTTTGTGTACATAAGTTCACCACCACTGCTCTCAAAACGGTGAAGGAAAACATAGTGAAGAAACCGGCATGTCCTAGAGCCAAACATTTGAAGACGTGATATCTAACCACTGGGTCCGCTTGGTGGATTACAGCCCACTCCCTCTAGAAGAAAGGAGGCCTGTGTCCCAGCAGTAGGATCATTATAGGCTGATTATGCTTACAGATAAAATCAGCCTATGACGATAGATTACCTAGTAATATTAGTTTTGTTTGAAATCAGATTAATTAAAAAAAAATATATAAGAACGTGTAAAGTAGGTAAGTATGAATAGGTTTGTACTCTAAGTAATTTGAAACAAAAGTTGTTCGTGTCGACGTCTCCGCACATTACAAATGTCTCGTAATGTTGTTACCTAAATGAAATTAAACATTTATTACAAAACTTTCTTGGGAACAACTTTATAGCGAAAGCGATAACGTATGTTCGTATTTTTACTTCCTTGTTTGAATGTGATGTAATGCCTTGAGTTTGTGTGAAACAATACACAGTCGTAAAGATCGAGCGGTAGACCCTCACTCTGAGCACCTATCACCACGATAAGCATTATTGTATGATTTATTTATTTGATTAACACGGCTTAAGAAACCAATTACATAAATCAAAGTATATATATGTTACCGTTAGAATACGGAATACGTTAATATGCGCATTAACTAGGTAATCTGCAAATTACCGGGTACAATCCGTTAAAGTGTGAAATATGTTACCGGCCAAACCCGATTTTAGGATGAATTAGTTTCGCCTAGGCCAAACCAGTTCTCATTCGCTCGCTCTTAGGTACATCCTATGTCGACGGAGCCCCACTTTGCAGGGCTCCTATTACTGTGTAAAGGATTTAAAGTAACTTAATCAAACCTAATCTCTGGGTGCCCTTTGCTCGCTCTTGCATCCTACGTCGCCTATCGACTGACCGTAACCATGCAACCCGTGTAAGGAGAACTGGTTTGGCCTAGGCGAAACCAGTTCATCCTAAAACAGAGTTTAGCCGGTGACAAACATTTATTTCCACTTTAACGGACTCAACCACATAATCTGCAGATTAACAAGTTAATCTGCACTTTACTTAACTGATTTACGCACATTAGCGGTAACACAATAGGTGCACCAAATTAAAACATCTAATTCAATGTGTTATAAAGAAAATTTAGACCATGTCATTCAGGAAAGGGATGCGTATACGTGCGCGTAGGCAAGCGATTTGGCGACGTCGTCACGCACCCTTTTTAACCGACTTCAAAAAAAGGAGGAGGTTCTCATTAACCGATTTCAAAAAAAGGAGGAGGTTCTCAATTCGACGGTATGTTTTTTTTTTATGTTTGTTACGCGATTACTCCGTCAATCGTGGACCGATTTTCAAAATTATTTTTTTGTTCGAAAGGAGATACTTCTGAAGTGGTCCCATAGTCACCAAGTCAGGATCTGATGATTGGATCCTGGAGAAATCGAAGGAACTCTTCAAATATTATAGGCACACCTATAGCGATTTGGGTATTTTTTATAGTAACTCGTGCATTTGCTCTTGGAAAGCACCATTTGGTGAAGTGGAACTGATGATGAAGACCACAGATGGACACCGGAACTACTCAATAATATCTAAGTATTTCACAGGTTGCTCTTCGATTACTTTAATATTGCTAAGCAATATTAAAGTAATCGAAAGTTGCTAAGCAATTTATGCTCGCCACGATGTGAATGGTAATATGGAGCTGATGGTGGACCAGGAGAACTCCTCAACAATTAACTTCCCTGCATCGGGAAAAGCAATATTATGTAAAAGGCGATGAGCATGTTGACACTGGCTATTTTAACTTAGATAAATTATAAGCAGACCCACTAAAAATCGTGAAATAAAAACTTTTTAACAAAAATACAACCGACTTCCAAAAGAAACACTACAAAGTGAAAAATAACTTTAATTACGGAAGTCGGTGGCAAAAAACGTAAATACAAAACCAAAGACACCGACTTCCGAAATTAAAGTTATTTTTCACTTTGTAGTGTTTCTTTTGGAAGTCGGTTGTATTTTTGTTAAAATTTTTTTTTTTTCTAAGAACGAACAAAATTAGGTTAATACCGCTAGTTCAACGCGTTGCCAACTTGCTTTATGTTGTGAAATCTGCGATGAATAGATTGCATATCGGGCTTGCGCTAAAATTGATACTTTAATTTTCTTATTTTTTTTTTGATAGATTATGATACGTACATATTTTTTTACTGGAACGCCTCGTGTCTACTTAAAGGCAATAACTTAGTTTGCACCATCTAAGACGATAATTGCACGATTTTTTTTCAAGAATTTAGATTCGTGTTATGACAATAATAAATTCCGGGTTGGCGCAAGTTTTCAATTTCATCCTGTATGTTCATTAAATTTAGTCTAGCCCACAAATTCCTGGAAAGCCATCGAGGGGTCCTAACCCTAACTGAACAAAAACCTAAAATAAAACTCATTTATGCACAATGCTTTAATTACGTTATATAACCCTTTTTGTTAGTTTACAGAGGAGAAACATTTCCTTTAAAACTTTTGTTAACGTGAAGTCTAATAAGTTCCGCATTACCAAGTGACCAGAAAATTTTGAAATAAAAATTACACAGAGTTTTTTGAGGAAACAATCGTAACGCGTCATATGTTTTGCGCTCACCTTTCCTTAAGGAATAATTTTGCCTAAATACAAGTTGTTTTCGGCAGACAATGGGGAGCACGTTTTGGATCAAACATCGCCCGGGGGCACCACAAATCATGATGCAAAAACCTGTTGTAGGTAATTCCGAGCGATCTTCCCGATACTCAAGATAGGCGAGCTTACAAATTGCTTTCGACCTTAAACGGCCATATTTTATCTGCTTATTTATTGCCAATATCTCTATTGATATGTATTACGGTTCATCAATTTTCTTCCATTACTCTTCCTGTCAGGCGTAGTACATCAGACGTGATAAGTCGTCACTTCGGGTTAGTGGTGCAGCGGGCCCAAGGAGTATAAATGTTAGTTGAAGATATGTAAGTATGAAAAGTTGAGTTGACATGTGTTCGAGATTGCACGGAGCTTTTTAAGTCCTTTATTAACCGACTTCAAAAAAGGAGGTTCTGTATTCGACCCGTATGTATGTATGTATGTATGTTTGTATGTCCGCGATTTTCTCAAAAACTAATGAACCAATTTTGATAATTCTTTCACTAATGTGATCTGCATACTTTCAGGAAGGTTTTAGTGTATAATACATTAGGTAATTATTCCTATGTACGAAGTTATATGCATAAATGTACTGCATCTCCGGCATTTCTATGCGAATTTTGATGATTCTTCTAGTCCCGGTCTTCGATTCTTTAATGCACTAGTGTTAATTGAATTTGTGTGGGGTAGGTATAACTAAAAAGTGAAAAATAAATACTATTTTACAAAAAAAAAAAAACAACCGACTTCAAAAAAAACACTACATAGTGATAAATAACTTTAATTTCGGAAGTCGGTGTCAAAAAACGAAAATGCGGAACCAACGACACCGACTTCCGAAATTAAAGTTATTTATCACTATGTAGTGTTTTTTTTTTTTTAAGTCGGTTGTTTTTTTATTATTAAAATAGTTTTATTTCAGTTAATCCTTATATTTTTCATCTATTTAGGCTTGCTTGCTTAGCAGCGGGATGAGAGTAGCCGAAAATCCAGTAGAATGGCGTGCAATAAGAGAGCCTATGTCCAACAGTGGACTGTTGTAGGCAAATGATGATGAAGGTTGCTTACAGATTCATGACTAATAGTTTAATTGAATGTTGATTTGTTTATTTTAATGATGTAATGAATTTAATGAACTTTATAAGTTTGTGATTTGTATGTTGGGACTTGGTACCTTGGTAAATAAATAAAATGACATTCAGAATTAAAGCAATCTTGCCACTGGATTCATAGGCCCGTACGCAAAATACGCGCTTTGACGTGGAGTTGCGGACACCAGCCCATAGATATTACCTAGATCCATAGATAGGCATATTTACACTCTCCTTATTTTCAGTTATTTTTCAGGACAGCCACTCAAGTTCTTGTTCTAGGCTTTTAGTCGGCATAAATATCAAGGCACAAGAATTCCTTGATTATTTAAAAGCAAACGAGAACGCAAATGTTTACAGCAAATAAAGCTGCTTACACACGAGACGTTATGGCAGAAGCTTAAGAGTTTTATCTCGGGATTAGTATACATCCTACCTAATTTACGTGACTTCGTGTTACATGATGATACCTTGTTTGTAGGATCAGGTGTGAAGAAAATAGCATGGATAAGAATAATTGTTCGTCGTTATAGTCGCTTACGTTGACTTTTATGTAATGTGTAATTTTTTGTGAACTTTTACCCAACCTTACCGTAAAGAAAGGTTGACACTATTATAAGTATGTACAGAGCCAGAAAGCATAATAAAATTAACACAAAGAGTCATTAATTAAGTAGGTATTAATTAACGGGGTACGTTTTGATCTTTAGGATGCTGATGCGACTGCCTCCCTATAGCAGTGCGTCGCTAATGTTTGCATAAGCTCGAACGGATGGCTATCAAGCTATAATCCGTAAAAAGGTTGCTTCTTTTTTAAGACGAGTGAGAAACAGTAGCAATAGCATCCTCAGGATGATTGCTTCCCCATAAATGGATGTGTATTTCGACTGCACAATACGGACTATGATTATTTTATTTTATTGTAATGTATTATGCATGTATGACCACTAGTTTTAATTGATTAATTGACTTTAATAATATCTAATATTGACATTGTTTATTTAATTTAATCTATATAATTATTATGTATCTTAATTTCTATTGTAGGTACCTATCTGCTTTTTATTGAATTATTTTATTTGGTTAATATTTGTATTTGTACGCTGACTACCTTATTACTATTATTTATGGGTTCAACCTGAAATAAACGGTTATTATTATTATTTTACAGCTCTGTGAAATAAGATAATTTAATAACAGTACTTTTACTTAGGCATATTGTAAAATGTCGGCGCGTACCGCTGACGAACTTTATGGTTTTAGTAAGATCGATTTCGAGGCAAAGTTCTGTTAAGTACTAATATGTGAAGGTTGATGAATAATTAAGGAGAAATAGTTTCTGTCACCTTGACAGAATACGTTTCTTCGGAAAATTGATTTTAATATTAATTACAGAATGGATGATATTGATTCATTTTTAATGAAGTATCGTTTCGAGAATTGTCATATTTATAAAAAGAAACTTTCACCTGTAGTTTGTAAAACGTGGTTTTCAGATGTTTTTTTTTTTTGCTGGAAGTTGGCTGTGAACTCAAATTCAAAGCATTTACTTCAAATATACCAATTACAGGCACTTTTGAATTTTCAAGGGGTCGGTCGGTCAGTCAGAAAGATGAAGCTAGTTGCCCATTCCAAAGCGTACCTAGTAGGTAGGTACCTATGGAGAAGACCGGGTGAGGAACTCCACGGACTCTTTTAAATCAAAATAATATGGTTACATCATTCATGTTGAAATTATGCATTTGAGAACGATGCAGAACGTTGAAAGCGTTCGTAATGAAAGTATAAAAAAAAACAGTTCAAATATTAAATTAAAACAAGCTGTGGCAGCTAAGAGATGTGGTCAGCTCTTCTCTACTGACAGCACCCGTTCACGAACATGACGCATGGTATGTTATTTAACCAACATAATATATTCACAGTTTGTAAGGTATCGGTCAATACAAGAAGTTAGATATAAAGTCATAATTTTATCATGATATGTTATTTTACAACACACTTGCTCGTAAAATGGCTCTTAATGCACCGCTTTTAGGACCATAATGCAGTGTATTTCAAACGCGTGCTTTTTCCTTACGTTACGGTACTTGTGCTTTATTTCCACAGATAACTATTTAATTTAATTTAAGTCGGAGAAGTACGTTTTTTTTAATCTCTTCAAAGAGACTTCATGCCAAAAGGAATCCACGAGCCATATTTCACTTTTTTTTAAAAGTCTGAATTGTCTTTGGTCCCAAAATGAACTAAACTGTATTTACCTCAAGATTAATGCGCAGTTGTAGCCCGCGAAATTCAATTTTTCTAACGTTTTTTTGCAATTTTCAGGTCAGTGTCAGGTTGTATCTTGATCAAAATATGATTCGCGACTAAGTATAACAGATACGCATTTACAGAATTATAATCATTAGAATCATTAAATACATCTTTCTAAGTTAGATTTGTTCCATAAGAACAAATCTCTTATGGAAAAGTTCTTAGGGAACAAATCTAACTTAAATATATATAAATGATTCTAATGACTATAATTCTTTAAATACATATCTATTATACAGGGTGACTGGAAATTAGTGGCGGAGCCGTTAAGGGGAGGTAGTCTAGGGTTATTCCGACAGATATCACTATGAGACCTACCGTCCTTACTTAACCCTTTCCAAGATATTCCTACTTTTTGTTTAGCAGTTTTTGCATAAAATAATGACAGTAGCGGAAATTTTACAATTAATATTACTTATTTAGAATATCTTTGTTGCAAAACAAAAAAAAGTAGGCCAAAATCACTTTTTTTTAGGATTTATTACTATCTCTTTAAGTAGGAATATCTTGGAAA
Organism: Amphipoea oculea; assembly: GCA_945859645.1. NCBI lineage: Eukaryota > Metazoa > Arthropoda > Insecta > Lepidoptera > Noctuidae > Amphipoea > Amphipoea oculea. Next base: position 11,065,740 of record OX243872.1, read on the forward strand.
GGGTTAAGTAAGGACGGTAGGTCTCATAGTGATATCTGTCGGAAAAACCCTAGACTACCTCCCCTTAACGGCTCCGCCACTAATTTCCAGTCACCCTGTATAAATATACATTTTGATCAAGATACAACCTGATACTGACCTGCGAATTGTAAAAAACTTAAAAAAAAAAAATATTCGCGGTCTACCACTGCGCATTCACCTTAGGGTGCATCCACACATAGCGAGGCATGTGCCGCAAATGATTTTTTTATATGTACGGTTGCCTCAGGCTCAGGCATCTAACATACAAAAAAAAAGCACTTGCGGCGCATGGCTCGCTCTGTCTGGATGCACCTTATAATTTTCCGTCGTCCCTCCCGTAACGGAAAAGACCACTGGCGTTCTATTATTGCGGATTCTCACTGAATTAATATATATTTCTCTATGCCAATAGTACTTTCTAATTCCATACTAACTAAACTACAATTTGGCATACACGATCAGTCTAAACATTATTTTGTGTTTATTATATTTTTTCTATAGGCTGTTTATCGGTTTTGTATGTGCCTTTAGGAATGACCATTACTTACTCTATGGGTAAACCTGCGTGCGCACGCTAGCGCGGCGCGCGGAAAAACAAACCCAGCCCGCCATTATCCATACAAGTTAATATTTAACAATACAAGTCTGTTTTTTTCCTCGCAAGTGTGTTGAAAAACGTCGTATGATACGCGTGTGCATTGATAATTAAACTCTCGGCTACCTTATCGCGCTCGCCTGCGGCTCGCGCGAATAATACCGCCTCGAGTTTAATAATCAACATAGCACACATGTATCATAATGTACTATTTTCGGTTTCTGAGAATGCGATTTATACCCACAACGGTGTAACCTACTTTAAAAAAAACCAAATAAGAGAATATTTGCACGTGTTCACGGTATTGGCGTTTAGGGACATTACACACGTCAGTTGCACGGTAATGGTCATGTACGGAGATACACCGTCGAGACCGCCCATCTGTCCTCGCTGTGCCCGTGCGGCTGTATTAGTTCCATTTTCGCTCCTTTTAGTATTTGTTTGTGACAACCCTTATGCTTATGATTTCGATATTTTGAAATTGGCTAACGCATATTGCATTGGTATTAACTTTAATGTGAACCTAAGTGCGGCATAACAAGCGAATAAAACAGGTATTTCACTAGATATAATATAGGTAGGTAGTGTTGGACATTTCGGCAGAAACAAAATAGTTTGTAACGATTATAAGCGATTTATTAGTGATAAAAAGTAAAATTTACAAGCCATAAACTACAAATAGAAACGAAAGGCATAGTTTATGTCAAAATCAAATGACAGATGTCATGTTATAATTAGGTAGGTACAGGTGATTACAGGTTGCGTTTAGAAATCAGAATAAATTCTAATAGTGTACCTACGTATATTATATCTAGTAAAATACGTGTTATTATACTTTTACTCGGTAAAAGTCGTGTCATTATGAGCAGTGAGGAACTAAGTTTTCCGGAAAGAGGGCTTTTAACAGAAGTAAACAACATTTTTTAACTCCAAACTGTTTTACTTTTTTGTGCTGATACCATTATTTTGTGACTTTTGAATTTACAACTGGTAGAAAACGTAGCGTTAAAAATTGCAGCTCGCGATGACTTCGCTTTTTAGTTTTTGTTCAAATTGCAATTAGTGAAGAGTTTGCGAATCCTCAGCGTTGTGTCAGAGATTGATGACAATGGAAATTTTATACATCGTTAGTCAGGAGGGCGTTAGGTGAGCACGCTGTTTTTTCAGTAATCCTATCCGTGTAGGCACCTACAATTATTTGTCAGGCTGGCAAGGTTAATGCTGGGTAACCACCCTCGTTTATGTCGATATTTATAATGGCACACCTCCCGTTTTTCCTGACTTTGTTAACGCCCCGATCACTTGCAGGCATTACCGGTCGCCTTCGTGTCATATTGATCCCTTGTTAATCGGCAACTATTAAACTCATGAATTTTGTTACCGCAACGATAAATAGCGATACCATAATGATACCCGAAAATATTTATTTATTCACGCGATGGGCTGTTACAATCAATTTTTATACGGAGGATGGGTATTATTGAGCTGGATTGCGGACCCGGCTCATTCGTTTGTGTTTATCAGTAGGGAAACCGATAACTCTCATTCCGCTCGGTGTGACGCAATGCAGAGATTAAAGGCTTACACTCGTAGTGCCGTGGCTGGGGATATGGAACTGGCTAGACCCAATATGAGCCCACTCTGACGTGCATCCGACAGCCGCGTCAATATCGAAGGGGTTTTCTGACGTTAGAATACTAACGCAGTTTTCGTTTCGATTTTGCAACGTTTTGAAATACTATGTTTCGGTCGTAGCTAATCCTTAATTAAGTTGGTTTAGTTTTGTGAAATAATGTGGATTGAAGCAACAAATCTTTTCATTGTAGAATGAAAACAGATGCGTAAATCTTGGCCGGTTGACCGGCTGACATGCTGTTACAGGCAGTTAATCCGGTGATGGGGGTCGCAGGCCGGCTCAGCCAACGTACGGCACCGTCTACTTTGCGAGGATCTGCGTTAAATCGTCGCGTCATGCCGCGCTCAGCTTTACACGTTTTTGTTCGCCGAACATCGTATGGAGATCTTTTAAATTCCCCGCATTCACATGTTAACAAGGATTTTCTTGTCCGGCCAGATTTATCTGCAATTCTGCATTATGAGAGAGGCACATTGATTGCTTCTTATTCTTAATTAAAAAATTATATTTTTTAACTCACAAATTGTTATGATTGAATAAATATGAACACTTCTTTTTGGTCGTATCGATGATTTCCTTTTAATATAAGCTTCGACCAGAATTCACCACTTCGACAGCGTTAGCGTTGGCATCCCAAAGATCTTCCATAGTGCAGGTGTTTTTGCACAAGAGTTGAGGCATCGTTTGTTATGTGGCTCCAAAGTCGCACGGTGACTCATCAGAGAACCCCCACCTGACTAAGTTGTACCTACAGCGGCCCACATGGCTTCTTAGGTGGGCCATTGTAGTTGTTGGCCCGCTGAGAGCTTTGAACGCAATGTATGGATAAGCTCTCGTTTTGTAAAATGAACAAAGATACGCAATTTTATTAGGTAGGTACAAAAAAATCAAATCAAAAATCAAAAATCATTTATTTGCATAAATAAGGTACAGAAGGTTGGTAAAATGTAGGTACATAATTTTATTGTTCTCTTATTCTGCCTTTAACTTCGGCGTGCAAATATAAAATAAGGTTACATACTTTATTGAATTTAATTATTGCTCATAGCCATGCAGTCAGTAAACAGATAATCCCGTTAAATTTGTATCTTTGACTTAAATAAATGTCACTATAATAATGAAATAAAAAAAAAAATAGTAAAAATAATAATCATAAATGTCAGTAATAATCATGTCAATAATGGAAGAGATTCGCCACACAATAGTAATAAGAATACAATAATAATTTAAAATAATCGTGCAGTTTATAAAACTTACAAATCTTACAATTTATAATCCAAAAACTCATGTACACTATAAAAGCATTTCTCAATTAAAAACCTCGTCAAATTATTTTTAAATCTAGAAAATGGTAGCGTTTTTATAGAATTTGGTATTTTGTTGTACAATTTTATGCACATAATATAACTGTTATTGCCTGTAAATGCGAGATTTGTCCTCGGCTGAAATAACTTGTTAGTATACATAGATCGTGGGGCATAGTAGCTTGTCGCTTGCTGAAAAAGTCTCTTATGTTTAGAAACAAATATACAGGATTCTAATATATAAATAGATGGCAGAGTTAATATTTTATATTTCCTAAAGAATGGACGACATGACTCTATTTGCTTCAATCCAAATATAGCTCTTAGACACTTTTTCTGCATAACGAATGCTTGATCAATCTCCACACAACGACCCCACAGGATAATACCATACCTTAGAGTGGAGGTTATATAGCCATGGAAAGCCGTTATTGCCGCATTTCTAGATACCTCGCAACTTATACGCCTTAAAGGGTATATAAAATTATTTATTTTAGTACAAATGTCATTAATATGATTTTTCCATGAACAAAATTTATCTAAATTTATTCCAAGAAACTTAACCGAGTCAGTTTCTGCCAGGGCGACCCCTTTATAAGATATATTCAGGGCCAGCGGTTTTGATCTACATGTATGAAACTGCATAAATTTTGTTTTATTAATATTAACTTTTAAATTATTAGCCTCTAGCCACTCTATAGTTTTTTGAAGAGCAATGTTTATTTCTTGTTCATACGAATTTTTATCTTGTCCTTTGATTATAATTGTAGTATCGTCGGCAAACAGTACACATTTATGATTTATAACTTCTGGAAAATCATTTATGTAGAGCAAAAACATTGGTGGCCCTAAAATACTGCCCTGGGGCACGCCATATCTATTATACATAAATGTAGATTGGAGTGATTCTAACGTTTTAGTTTGGTCGTTATACTTTGTCACTTCCACTGATTGTACTCTATCGGACAAATAAGATTCCAGCCAGTTATATGCCGTTCCTCTGATTCCATATCTGGATACCTTTTCCAATAATCGTTCATGAGAGACATGGTCAAAAGCTTTACTCATATCCATGAATAAAACTGTAACAGGTATCTTCTTGTCAATACAATCTGTTATTTCTTTTATTAATTGAAAGGCTGCTAACGATGTGCTTCTATTTTTACGAAACCCATTTTGTTCATCCTTAATAATCTTGTGCTTCTCAATGAAATTTGCTAATTTATTATGAAAAGCCTTTTCAAATATTTTAGAGAATATCGGTATCAAAGTCACGGGTCTGTAATTGTCCATTTGAGTGCTATCCCCTTTTTTATATATTGGTTTTACTAGTGATATCTTTAATAAGTCGGGAAATATTCCTTGTTCTAGAGAGAGATTAACAACATGTAAAAGTGGCTCTAGAATTACATTGACTACCAGTTTTATGATGTCAGTGCGAATATTATCATAACCACTAGCTTTGGAATCGTTTAGAGACATCACAATTTTTTTAAGGTCACTACTATCCAGTGGGTACAAAAATATTGAATTACTGATTGATTCAATATGATCCATTTGTTTTAATCTTGAATCTTCTCCATTATCAAGGTTATTATTCTTGGTAACCGTATTAATGAAAAAATTATTGAAGTGATTTGCAATAGAATCAGGGCTTATACAGTCACCGTTGTCAATAGTAATTTTTGAAATACAGGAGCGTTTTAAATCTGCGCCGGTATGCTTTTTTATTACATTCCACGCTGCCTTGCACTTATTTTGAGCTTTGTTTATATATTTGGTATTATTATTTTTCCGAGACGTTAAAATGCATTTTTTCAATAAATTACAATAGTTTTTGTACTTGCTTTTATGAGATTCCTTATTTTTATATTTTAATTTATAGTGTAATGTACTTTTATTCTTACAGCTTATTTTTATACCTTTAGAAAGCCATTTTAATTTGTTTAATGCTTTATTTGTGACTTTTACTCGAATTGTAGGAAAGCATAAGTTATAAAATAGTAGAAATGTATCGATAAATTTGTGGAATGCTTCGTTTGTTGAGTTTTCTTCAAATACGTCACTAAAAGACAGACATGAGATTGAGTTTATAAATTTTTCCTTATTTTCATGACTATAGTCTCGTTTAAATTGATACCACCATTTTAAAACAGGTTGATGTATTTTTGTAACAGCCCAAGAATACGATTGGGCTGAGTGATCCGATAAACCTAAGTTATGTACTTTTGCAACCCATTTTTCTATGTTGGTTATGATGTGATCAATGCAAGTTTCTGTCTTTTCTGTTACTCTAGTAGGTGTCAAAATAGCATGTTTTATGTTGTAACTAGTTAACAAGTAATTATATTCCCTACTTTCCTTTGACTGTTTTAAAATATCGATATTTGTATCCCCACATATTATAATTTTCTTTCTTGTATTACGACACAATGTCCTCAGTAGAGTCTCAAGTTTATTAAGAAAGATCGTTGCATTTGACGAAGGGGTTCTATATACACATATTATTAATATACCGTATTTAGTTAATTCTAAACCACAACATTCAAATACACATGTTTCGCTTATTTTTTGTATTTCCTGTATTATTTTAAATTCAATTTCATTTTTTATAAGAATAATAACGCCCCCTCTTTTTGAAGTTTTCCTTGAGTAGTAGGCTGCAGTCGTAAAGCCTTTTAGGCGAAAGTTTTTTTCAGTACCTTCAAGCAAGAATGTTTCAGTAAGACACAGTACATCTACTCTGATTTCGCTATTTAACAAATCTAATATGGCAAACGAAATTTCATCACGTTTGCTTAAGGCTCCGGCTATATTTTGATGTAGAATTGTTATTAGTAAGTTATTATCAAAATTATTATGAACGAAAAAACTGAGAATTTTGCCCAGTTGTGCTATCGTCTAGTGGGCGGTCCACAGGGAACAATTTCATATCAATTTTAATTCTATCCATAATGTTTTTAAACATCCGTAGTGTTCCAGCTTTATTTAATTTACCTGATGTGTTAGAAAACATGTCAAGTGTTAGTCCACAGTTGGAGTCGAAAAAATATGCGTATTTATTATATTGTATGTCCATGCAAAGGAGGTTATTGAATAGTTCCACCTTGTAATTATAAATGAGTGCCCCTCGTATATACGTGGGCACACTGACAATTATATTAGTGTGTGTTAAATTTGCTAAACCTTCATTGATTTCTCTCACTAAATCAATGAAGTTATCATTGTCTCTGATGTCAGTTTCGCCTAATACTATTATACAGTAGTCATTTAAGTTAAAGTCTCTTAATTTTGATTCTATGCCAGTTAAGAGATGTTTTATATTACAATTAGGTAAAGAGTAACTACAATAATCAAAGTCGCTGGCGAAGTTATCTTCTACAGCTTGTAGCCTCCCCTTCTGTGAGCTGTTACTCAGCACACACAATTTTCTAGGCTTGATATCTTTAAGAATTGTCTGCTTGCTGTTTAGAGGTATAATTTCCTTTTGCGGCGACGAATTGGTGGCTATGTTGTGGTTTATTGAATTAAATTCAGTGCTTGAAGTCGGATTACAGTCTGTTATTACGGGCGTAGTCCTGTCATCTTCATATGGTACTTTCTGTAGTCGCGGTGTTCTGACAGTCTTTTGTTTTATTTTACTTTTTTGTCCAGATCGAGGTGTAACCTTATTTTTGTCTATTTGATTTATAGTTTTATATGCATCTATAACTTTAGAATATTTCTGCAGATCTAATTTTAATTGAAAGTTTTCAGAATTAAGGTTCTCAATTTCTTGGTGAGCTATTGTTAAATCGTCCGACAGTTGCTTAACTTTTTCGACCAAGTCCATTACAGTTTGACTAGTATTCAATGAGGTGTTTGGCAAACTGGTCATAGTCGCATCAAATAGTGTTGAACTGTCTCTGCTGACATCATTTAAAGAACTGGTTCTTTGTATTTTACGATATGTGATATTGTTGCATGCCTCCATTTTTAAAACTAAGATAATCTCAATAAACGAAATTTTATAAACTCTCGTGTAGCGGAACGTTGTCTCAAAAAGCAGGTATTCAATATGGTAAAATCAGGTTTCCGAACGAAGTTTCTTATGTCACGTCACAGTCAATGAGTCAACTTTGTGTGATTGGTCAATGGTTTGTTATACTGTTTAAATGCACCGTTAATGAGTCAACTGTTCTTTGTTTAAGTTATAATAAAAAAAAAAACCCACGACTGTTTCTTGTTGACAATTGTTGTTAATATGAACCAGTATTCCGCGCGTAGACTTATTAATATAAATAGTTTACCGCCCAAACCTGGTTTTTATGGAGTTGTTGTATTGTTATGTGAACACATATTTGTACTGTTATCACCTTCTTCAACGCGTATTTGCAGCTCGAAGGCTTGATAACACTGTCACAGAAGTCACAAACTTATTAGAGTGTTATTGGTGTACTTTTGGCCACTTATATTGAGAAAATATAATATTTATGAATTAAATCACACAGATCGATGTTTAACACTTGACAGCTGGTTGACGTTTTTTCACTTACAGTGTCAAGTTAAACATTAAAGATTAAGAAAATAGGCTATTAAATAAAATCCAATGCTCCCACGAGTTGTTTCCTTATTACTCGTTATTTCGCGATAAACAAAGGGAATAAGAGATTTGTTGGGCAATAGACGATACGACGATAATAATGAGAACAATTTATCGTTCGGTGGTCAGTGGGCGAGCCCGACACCTACCTGTTTATTTTATCAGTACAAACACCCGTAAATTTATTGGCCCTGATATTGTCACAGTTCACAAATCCGTATAATGAGTTCAATCTGCCATCAGCTGATACTCAGATTAAATGCGATGTCACAAAGAAAGACAAACAGATTAATTGTTAATTATTTTATTCAATTTCGATTTCATATAAAATGGTAGAAATTATTTACGCTATGCAGTTCGCTGTGCAAGCAATATCATAAATTATATACTAAAGCTGTCAAGTAAAGTGAAGTTTTTAATATTTTTCCAAGAATTCTCCATCCAATTATTTTATGAGTTGTGCTTCCTATTTGCTCAGAAAGAGAATTTAATTTGTTTTTTCCTACTACGTTTCAACTTACCAAAAAATAAGGGAAATCCAACACTTAAAGTAAATTAATGGTGAAAAGCACATAGAGAACGAACTGAAGCGTTTCAAACGTTTCGGTAAGTGCAGGAACAATCTTTTAATTTAGTTAATTGCTAGTCACTGTGAAGTGGCTGAAGTTGTTCTTGAGAGATCACGAACGTCTTTATCCAATTTATTTAACGATGGAGTCGCTCTCATTAGAGTCGTAGTGGACGCTCCGAGGTCCGTCTGGGACGCTTGTTGGCTACCTTACTGCTGCAGCTGTTCGTTAGTATTCGACAAGTACGTCCTGACATACAGGATGTATAAAAAGTCAACCCCAAGCAGTAAAATACCTAAGTAACATTGAGCAAAAATAATTATTTGCTGGGAAACTTATTTTATTCATAGCATGAAAACACGCTTATCAAGCTAAAGATGATAAAAAAAAACCTAAAAAAAATTTTGCACATGGGTTTCCAGCTTCCAAGGTATGGTCGACTTATCATTACAATGACAGGAAGCATATTATTTATTTGTATATACTTTATTGTACACCAGAAAATACATAACAAAAAATACATTTAACAATACAAAACATACAATGGGCCGCCTTATTGCTTTCTTCGATCTCTTCCAGGCAACCTTCGAACGGACAGTAATTACGTAGACATAATATTGTGACTCTTGGGTTAATGAGAAGTCTTTTTACACCCGTTATATAGAAGACATTCATGGAATTCAGTAACACAGCCTCAGTGCAATGTCTACCAGCTGTAAACATCTACTTACGCTTAACGGTGGTACTAAACTTGTCGGCAGATTGTCGCCGTCTTAGCGAGTTGAGGGCGAGATTTAGAGTATGTGCGGTTTGGCTGGAGTTGCTTTAGATTAGATTATAATCCTATTGATCCCACTTAGAATATTGGTTTTACATTTGTGTGGTTACAGCTACTTCAAGTTCAAATAAAATTCGGTTTTTCCGCTTTGCTAATTGGAACATTTTAGTAAACAATTAATGAGGCCTATCTGGTTTTAAGAAAATTTATTGCAATAGTTTAAGCCCCTTACTAATAAACGTATTATATCAGATGAATAGTTACACACCGATTTCTCTCTTTCAGTCGTCAGTAATTTGACTTTAGAAAGAAGAAGACAAAGCGTTGTGTAACTATACAGACGCTATACAAAGTTTATTAGTAAGGGGGTAAAACATTATATTTTTTCCAAATATAGGTATTTTTATCTAACCCTTATTGGGGCAGGACCGGGCAGAAATTATTGAGGCAGTAGAAAAATCTTTTTCTACTTAAGGTCTGCATCAATTTTTCTGTCAATATATCGGTGTTATAATGTTGAGTTGCTAATAGTGTATTTATTTATTAGAAAATAAAATGTTAATATCGACCTGCTTAATATAAAACTCCTTGAAGAAGTCTTCTATTTTGAGGGCCTTAGATTCGTGGTAGATCAAGAGCGTAATTGCCTTTTATTTTTCTTTTTGACCGACTTCAAAAAAGGAGGAGGTTCTCAATTCGGAAGTTTATATATTTTTTTGATGATTGAGGTTTTATTCTGTATAGCGTGGGTAAACAACAGATATAAAAATTATAAGTTAATTCTTATATTTTTTATATCATAAATGATAATCATTCGAAAAAATGATGAGGAAAACTGGAATTTAATGGTGCATCCTCTCTATATTTATGACACTCCCTATTACCTGTTACTCTTTTTACGATTATATTATACGTAATTTTCAAGTTCTTGTTTTGTTTCAAAACAATATATAATAAATAAATTTAAATTACAGTATCGACCTTGAAATTTCAAATTGTTTAAAACTCTCAAGGACTCCACGAGACAGGCCCGACCTAGCGTGGCGGCCACAAGTTAAAATATTAAAACTATGTGGCCCTTGTAACAATCATTTTAGGAGTAGTATATTTGTACTTTAGTTATAAGGAAATTTAAGAACACTATACCTATTTGGTTAATAAACGATTTAAATGTCTCTGACGTATCTCGGGACCTTAGGGTTCCGATCCTTTGGAAGGCGTGCTGGGGGCCGAAGCCAACTCGCAGAGGCCCCTTAGATAAATTTAAAAATATAATTATAAGCGATTTATTATTATTATACAAGGTGCTACGGAAAGGGTATATCAATACAAACAGGTTGAAGAGTGTATCTGGTCTAGAATATCTGTACAAAATTTCAGCTCAAAAGCAGTAACTTTGAAAATGCTTAATATTTTTTTATTTCGATAGTTTCATAAATTGAAATCATAACAAACGTGTCACCGCACTACGAGGGTCATTATTCATTTATATGTAGTGTGTCTGTGCGCCTAGTACACGCACATCACGCCGCCGCGCGCCCGTGCAGCGCCGTGATGTCGAAATAAAAAAATATTAAGCATTTTCAAAGTTAATGCTTTGAGCTGAAATTTTGTACAGAGATTCTAGACCAGATATCCTCTTCAACCCATTTGTATTGATATACCCTTTCCGTAACACCCTGTATTATAACTGAGTGACCAATGACGGTTCATTCAGGAGAGGACTTGGCCCTGCAATGGGTCAGTTACAAGCTAGTATTATAGTTAAATACTCACTTTAAAGTATTTAAATTAAAAGGATGATTAAAAATTTAGGTAATGCTTAATCATCCTTTTAGTGCAAAAAACTAGACTTTAATAATACGAAAGAGACAAAATAAATCTTACATTAATCTAAGTAGCTATTGGTTTTTGCTTCGTGTTTTAGAACAACAAGAGTCACGAGAAATATTACAAGAATAAAGTTATATCTCAACGAATATCTCGTGTCGCCGCGTGTTCGTGACAATGTGATATAGACAATGCTTTGGAAAAGGGTGATGCCTCGTTCGGACCAACCGAGAGTCGAACGCGGCGAGCACTGGTTTACTTTTGGTAGTAGATTTTGGTTCTTCCTTAAAAGTGTTACTGGAATGTAATGCCCGTTACAATGTGAACGAGCCTCAATAGACAATGCGTTGGAAAAGGGTAAAGCTACATCGTCCTCCTCACGTCCCTGAAATATGATTTCGATAAGTCGGGCGCTATTGGACAGGGTTCCTCTTTTTATAAAATAGTTGTATTTTACACGTGCTTTAGTCGCGTTATTTATGTCGGCCACTCTGACTTTGTACTCGGGAGCACGATACGGCAATTTATTTAAACGGTTTTAAAAGTACCTCGTATATTTGGGTTTTTCAAAGTTTATGCTTATTGAAAAGCTTTCTAATAGTTACTTCTTATAGCATCACAGACTTATCGAGCATTAAGCTTTAGTGTGATATTTGATCCTCCAAAAGAGATAGAAGATTTTCTGTGTGGGCTTTTACCTTAGATTATAGTTGACCTACGGTTATTTTTGCTTTATGTAAGTAAATTTTGAGAGCAGTGGTGGCCGAGTGGTAACGGTCGCGACTTACGAGTCGTAGGTCGTAGGTTCGAACCCAGACAGGCGCTTTACTTTGTGTAAATTATTTCATCACCACTGCTCTCAAAACGGTGAAGGAAAACATCGTGAGGAAACCGGCATGTCCTAGAACCAAAAATTCGAAGACATGTGACATCTACCAACCCGCACTGGGCCCGCGTGGTAGATTACGGCCCGCTCCCTCTCACAGAGAGGAGGCCTGTGTCCCAGCAGTGGGAACATTATAGGCTGATTATGTAAGTAAATTTAGACTGGTAGATTATAAAAAGATACATAAGCTTTATAGCTTATGTATCTTTTTATAATCTACCAGTCCATCCATCGTTCCTCTCTACTCTTATGAGTAGAGAGGAACGATGGATGGACTGTCTGAAAGATGATATGGTTGCGAAAGGGGTGACTACCGAAATAACGACCAATAGAGAATGGAATAAAAAGACATGTTACGCCGACTCCAAATAAATTGGTATTATAAAGGCAAGAGAATAAAAAATAGCTAGATACAGAAGTTTTATAGTAGATCGCACTCTGCACATTGACAATAACTTATATCTCTGATCAATAAGCACATGATTAATATCGAGCCCAACAATAATAAACGACTGCTAACGATTACCCCATTAAGAGAGGCCCGAATACTTCACTGCGAGAGAGGAAAGAATGATATCGAGGGAACGTCATTACAGCAGAAGGAATAACGTTATTAATCACTCGATATGATGCCGGGAAAAATAATATCGTCACATGCTCTCGACACCGTGAGATTAACACGTCTATCCGTGGTGTTTCCGATCTTGTGCGCTAGCAAAAACAAGGTTGCGTAACGTTAGAGCGGCTATCAGGAAATACAGGACAAATAAATGGCTGCTAAGTTTGTATGGAAGATAGTCGTACAAACTTGGCGGCTATTTATTTGTCCTGTTTCGTTGGGCGATGTTTAGTCTATTGATTCTGTCGTTTTTTTTTTGTAGGAAATCAAACCCCCGACCTACGGTCGCTGCGGCACAAGTGTTAATTTTTTAGCACTGTGCGCAACATCAATACTGTGAACTCTAAAATTTAATGAAAAATATACGATGATGAGATATGTGAATGATAGCTTTTCTCATGATTTGCATATAGATACTTTTTTAAAGTAAGAAATAAAGAACGACATTGTTGAGCTCGTCGTGTCTCCAGTCTCTCTCAAATAAATAAGCAAAGAGACTTTTTAAATATCCACTCAGTACTTAGGTAAAGAAGAATACATTGTTATAAGTTTATATATGTATAGACGAACTTTATAAAAAGTGTTTCAATAAATGATTACCTAAAAGAAAGTAATGAACTACGAACGCTTTTAAAGAATGTGTTATTATTATAACAAACACAAAGTACAGATTGTTGTGCAATAAAACCTGAAAGTGAAAACCGTAGGACTGCAAGATGCTGTTTATTAAACACAAAATCAGTAAAGTCTCGAAAATTAAGAAAACAATCGAGGAGTCGCTAGTCGCGCTCTGTCATAGTTATTGAAAACTTTCCAGATAAGGTTACCAATTAGCTGCGGTGATGTCTAGTCGAAGAACACATTTAAATGAAACAATGTAATGGAAGCTGCTCTAACGCCCCCGGGACTTGATAAAAGTAGTTGGAGTAGACTTCATACTGCTGTGAATATTTATGAAGGTTCGGATATTGTAACTGGATGGAAGTTCGCCGCAACCTTCCATGCAGCGGGTCGCGTTCCTCTATTGTATAGGTATTCCAGCTAAAAGTGGTAAAATACGACGAGTTGCCTCAACAACTTTGGACTTGCATATTTATGAGTGTACTTTCAAAGACTTGAGTGATGAGGAAATAAAAGTAAATAGCCGGTGCAGTGTTGTTTGTAACTTGAAGAGAAAGGAACAAGATGAAACGAACGCTGGTTTTGTTTGAATCAGAAAACATTCAATCGTTGAATTTGTTTGCCTGCAGAAAATATAACTTGTGTAAATAAATTAATTTTGAAATTCAATAGATTCTTAAGGCGCACAGAAAGGCGAGATTTCGTTTCCGAAATCGGCTTCATATATTTTAAAGCTCCAGTTACGGGATTGGACGGTAACATGATTCTCATTCAGCCATCAATGTTAGAATACAATTTTCTGTAGCGAAATACTTATAGAGCTCTCCGAAAACAGCCGACAGCTATTTTTGAGGTCTTCAACGATCAAATAACATACTACTTTGTAGGTATTTCCATGAAAATGTTTTGATAAGGCCTCTCGCTACATAATAATGCTTACACCACAATAGATAAACACGTAATACATATATTATGAAATGATTTAACTAGAACAGTATTGTAAATTAATGTGAGAAAATTCAAATCTAAAGGAGCTTTGGGAAAATTTCCTGAGGCATTTATTCAATTCGAATGCAAATGATTAATGCCTTTTTTAACCGTCTTCGAAACGGAGGAGGTTCTCAATTCGACTGTTAAAAGAAATATTTTATGCGATATCTCCGGCAATTGCAGATCGATTTAAAAAATTCTTTTAATGGATAGGGTATGCCTCAGGGGTGGTCCCATATAAATTTTACTAACTTTGGTTGGGTAGTTTTGAGTTAGCTTCAATAATACGTATTTTTTTTCCACTTAGTTAATATTAACGATGTTATAATAACTTCCTGTCACTGATATTTACATAGCCAGTAGTGTTATCTGAATTTATGTGTGGTCGGTAAAGAAACTTAGTCCTAACCTAGCTTTTCGATTTGTAGTGTTTTTTTTAAAACTCGGATGTTTTATTTCGTAAAAAGTTTTTATTAATATGCTAAATATTAATAAAAACTATCTTTTCTATGCAAGCTTCAATTCATTGTATCGATAAAAGTAGCGATTTATGCCGAGATTAATAAAACCGAGTACCTAGTTACTCTAGGTACCGTTATTGACAAGTGTCGCTTACAAAATATTTTATCCCAAGTATGTACCTATTTTAGAGACCTAAGTAAACACAAGCGAAGATTATCACAAAAATGAATTCGGCACAAGGATAGATCCGTCGCAATAATTAGGAGGCAGGAGTCGGAAAACGTAACACGTTCTCGTATATCATTGTATGTGACTCTTAAGTTCTTATACACGAGGTTGATAAGGTCAACTTTAACAACGCCTGAAATACGTGGGCAGTAGGATAGAGAATTCCGATCATTACTTGTGATCCCAAGGCGACGATTTGTTTTGGCAATTTACCGGAGCTAGGTTTCTTTACGAAATCACTTAGATAAATTATTAATCAGTCAAGAAATGGGACAGCAGGGAAGTAAAAAAGCTGAGACTTACGACGTAATAAATAATTAGAGAAATTATAGATATATTTATAAATAAACCATTTATTTGGTGCACATAAAAGACATAACATACACACAAAAGCACAATTAAATCATAACAAATTACATGACTATATAAAAATAAGAAATGAATCTATATCTACTTAAATAAATCAAGTGATACATTACATACTATTTACATACATCCTAAATACATACTATTCACTATAAATTCTCATTTTATAACTACAGTAAACCAAATCAAATCTCAGGACGCCATATTTGTTTAATAAATAAGACAAGTAAACGAAACCACGCCATACGTTGCACCATTTCTACAACACCCACAAACTTCCACGATCCACAACATTTTTGTAAGCCCAGTCTATTAACAGAATAGCCACGTCCACAGTGTTAACCAACTGACTCAGATACTGCCTCAATAGCCTATTGATCGGTATCTAAACCGAACTATCCTGACGCGATCGTTAGCGGTATAACGTTTCGAACCTGCCAACTACCACAGATTATAAATACGAAACCTCCTGTTGGATGTGCAATAGACAGATGTGATTAATACAAGTCGATATTGTATTACGATATCACTCTTCGATCACAGGATTGTGGAGCTGCGTCGTTTTCTGCACTTTAATGAGTTTATTGTGCAACTGATGCTTGGAGGTTGTATGTTTTATATTGTGTCTCACCATCAGCTTTTATCTTTTGATTTACTTATTATTAAAGTTAAAGCATTTATTTATTAAAAGGCACTTTTGAATGTCAACATTTACAATAAGATATAATCTATGCGCCCCTTCCAAAAGGTATATTTTCGTATAGAAAAGAATGGGCAAGAAACCACTATCCACCTTACTATTTTAAAATCTTTACAATATTATGAAGCAGTAATTCGAAGTACTTAATTTTTTCTTGAGATTAAACACCTATTTCAGTTTTAACAGGCTGTCTTGTTTATTGTTAACAATACAATTAAAGCATTTGAACCAGAATAATCATCAAGTCCAAAAAAAATAATATGACGGAGGTAAAAAAACTCGGCGACTGTTTATTTATTTACTAATCCGTAGGGCGAATTTCACCAAACTTTTAGAAGTACCTAGTCTAAAAGTTATTTAATGTGTGTAAATGTAACTATGAATGTATATTTATTAATCACAAAATCCACAGCTCTTTGAAATTGTCTCTTGAGATATTTATGCTTTTAAAAAAAAAGAAATGTCGTCTATCAAACGTTTTTTTTTTCATTAAAATAGCCCATTCGCTGTTTATTTTTAGGCTTTATTCACAATACCTACTGTTTTCTATGAAATTTTATTTCTATGAAATTTTATGAAACTATCTGAGTCTTCCTACGTTTAATTTAACTAGGCAAGATTTATTCACTTTAATATACTGACCGTTTTAACACACTTATGAGAATGATTTTTCTTAATAAGACTTCAGAACTTTAAAGGAATGAATATTCATTAATCATTGGTAGTTCAATAAAAACTTACTTTAAACTTCTAGCAAAGTATTCTGCCAATAAAATTAAATTGGCATCAATTTGAAAAAATCCTTAAAGGGATCAAGATTAATGATTTAACAACTACGTATATAAGAGTTTAATATTAAATCAAGTAAAGTTAACGTTGGTTTGTTTAACGACTTGCCTTAATAGTTATTATATTAACCACAAAATGCTGCCGAAAATGTTTAAGTCTGTCCACATCATTTGATAGTAGCCTAGGGTTGTGTTACATCTTGTGCGGTCTAGTTTGTAGAACAGGCTAAATACACAGTGCGTAAAGTTTACAAAGGAATTTGGTCAGGACTACATATAGCGTTGTTGAACTTGTGTATTGTGCAATAACAAGGGCGTCTGTTGTGCATTCTGATGATAGAAATCAACGTGAATGTTCACTGAGTTAGCTCCTGCATGCTTGCATACTGTCTCTCTGGGATGTGTCCATTTTTACGGTTCCGTACCTCAAAAGAAAACCCCTATAGGATCACTTCATTGTCAGTTTGTCAATACCCTTTTTCTTAGGAACGCGTGGAAGTATGGAGTTGAAATTAATACCAAATACGTAAGTCTACGGTCCCATAAGGCTCTATAAAAATCAAGCTTCTAAGTGAACCCAATAAAAAAAAAACGCAATGAAAAATACGGCCATTTATGCGAAGTATTTTGATACTCGCAAATAAATCATAACCTATTTCTCGTTGGCCCAGAATCATAAAATTTGGCAAGAAATAAGGTATCAGAGCACATGTAAAGGAAAAACTTCGAAAATCGTTAATTTGTTGTTTTATCACATTTTTATTATCGCCTGTTTTTTAAGGCTCCGACGTACATACAAAAGATAAACAAATAACTTTTTTGTCCGTCTGTTATGGATGCTTTTCACCAAACTTGCTTCTGCTACGTGAATTTTGACATGATAACGCGCACACAAATCGCCATTCAAAGATCATCTTTTATTTTTATTTTATGAAAATTTTTAGAGCAAAAACAGATACTTTAAAGTAACAGAACTTGTTACACATCATTTAAAAAAAGAAGTCTTTCTTTGAAGCCTAAAATTATTTATTAGAAATGTTTGGTTTAGCGATCTTGAAGACATTATCTAGCTCAAAATTTGCCAAAAAAAACGTTTTCCTTATCTCCTACGTACCTAAAGAAAATGTTGTGTTTTATAAAGTTTTTAGTCCTTTTCAATACTGTAACACTGTACTCTGTAGAGTTTGCTTCGAAAATAGAATTGTGTGTAAAAAACTTCGAAACCAAATAGCTCTTGGTCGGTATTTTTAAATAATTTAGGGTGAAAGGGACATCGACGTGCAACCTTTATGGATTCAATACATGATTCTGAACGCCACTGCCCGTTGAAATATTACGTTGTTTATAAAAAAAAAAATGCTGTTCCATACATATTGACCGCGTAGGTATTGCACTTTTATATAAAACCGCTGATTATTTTTTTGATAACTGACGAAAAATTTCTACGCTAGGTTATCTATCATATAATCTAGTCTATAAAATAATATAATCATGAGCTGTATTCATGGTTACAGTTTGCGCTTCGATGTCAAAGTCAAAGCATTTATTTCAAATAGGCACATAAAAGGTAATTTTGAACGTCCAAAATTGTCCCGGCCGCCTTGTACGAGATGACATGCCAACATCCCTCTGTCCTGTCTTCATCTTGTCTTTTTCTTCAAAAGTCTCTATGATCCATCATCCCAGACATCACTTCCCGTCCTAACCTAGAGGCTGATTATGAGTGATGTTGAGTATTGTTAACTTACAAACTCGAAAGACTGCATTTAAAAAATACCGTTAGAATGCAATGAACTTCACTGCAAAGTTAATAAAAAGACGAACATTTCTAATATTCTTCCTACTCAATTGAGATAAAAAGCACTAGTTTAAATTTTGTCCTCTAAGATTTCTAAGCGAAGTTACGCTACCGTCCTGCGTAGCTC
Source organism: Amphipoea oculea (assembly GCA_945859645.1). Classification (NCBI taxonomy): domain Eukaryota; kingdom Metazoa; phylum Arthropoda; class Insecta; order Lepidoptera; family Noctuidae; genus Amphipoea; species Amphipoea oculea. Next base: position 11,084,640 of record OX243872.1, read on the forward strand.
CATTAAGACGTGATTGAATAACAGATTGCTACTTTGTGCTGTATACCTTACTTTGAATTCTTTTCATCACATACGGGATGGGCAGTAAAGGCGTATAATCACCGCTGCACACAGATTCTGAAGATAGCACGTACACTATCTGAGGGCATTGACCTCGTTCCAGTAATGACAAGATCGTTTGACTACCTTCCAAATTCACGACGCGTGCGTTACTCTGAAACTTTTTACGATTATTACTACGATTTTTGATCCCCTCTCGTCGACGGAGCCACCTTAGACTTTCGACCCTCTAACATTTATTAACCGCTAAATGATAATGGTTATCATGATCAAGAATTTATTCAGTGGCTGCTCTTATTAGGCGAATCTCGGGTATATACACGCAGTTTGTAGAACCAACTCTCTGTTTGTTGACGTCAAAATAACCCCATTGTTTGAATAACAAAGATCGTGTCCCGGTGTTGTGTACATATTATACACTAGCAGTGCCCCGCGTTTTCACCCGCGTTAGTTTGAGGAAAAAACCTACTAAAATACTCGTATATTCCATTACATTAAGAGTATTACTTAAGATTATTACTTAGAACGTTCCTTTAAAAAGCTCTTTTAGGTACATCACGCTATGATCAGTAAGAGTGGAACTACAGTAAACCTCGCAGAGCTACCGTGCGGATTTATTTTAAAACTATGATATCTCCTAAGATATTCATTGAAATCAAATTTCAAAAAAATCAAAGTTTTATAACCTATATATAGCCTTCCTTAATAACATATTTTTTTGATTCGAACCAGCAGTTTCTGAAATTAGCTCGTTCAACCAAACAAACAAACTCGTCAGCTTTATAATATTAGTATAGATATAGAATATAAATGGCATGATGTTTCCGCAATACCATTTTAATGTTAGGTCATATTTAACAAAAAATGTTTCTGTTTTTTTTTTCATAAGAATCATATAAGCTTACCGTGTATGGTATTTACTGTTAAATAAGCCTATTTATATCTTTTACATGTTAGCATAAAGGCTACATCACAGCACAAGAAGCAGTGAAAACCGAGAACAACAAATCGTGAGACCGGCCAGTGATTTGCTACGACCGCGTAGCTGATGTATCAGCAACTGCTACGCCGTAGCTCCCGCGTAGCACTGTATTTTCTACGAGAGTTTCTACTGCGCTGTAGAAACAAAATCGTGTTATATAATTGCCATAAACTTAAATAAAATGCAAATAAACTTCAGAAATAAAGCCGTCAAGAAAAATATTTCGCAAAACACTTCTCCACAAATTCGGTGATATAAGAAAGCATATCACTTGATCTAGTTTCCCTCCTCACAATATAAAAAGTTAACTCGAGAGTTTCTCCGGAAAGTTATCTGCACTACATTCGATATAATACGAAATCGAGAGAATAGTGAAGAGTAAAGTTTGTCGTGGAAAGTTAAACAGTGGTACTTTGTTGCTTGTTCGCGCCGCGACGAGGACCGCAAAAGCACAATCATTCGCCAACTTTAATATAATGACGTCACAGATATATTTTTATTATCTTATGCGATTTGTTTATCTTAGGTATACGAGATATATTTTTATTTTAAAATAGAATGTAGAATTTATATAGGTATATTTCGAAAAGCTTCCCAACAACAAAGATTACTCGTTTTGTGAGGCGTTAAGAATAATTTCCAACGATCGGCCCTGGATCGCTTGTAGCCGACGGCCGCCATGATCTCTATCACTTTGACCATCCATCTGATCGGGGGTTGTTCAATGGGCCGCTTTGTCGTTCCTGGTCGCCTGAAATAAAATAAGATAAAAACATTCTTCGAATTCTTTATTTGAGTTCTGTAATTAAAGTTTATTAATTATTTAGTACCTACAATCGGTTTTATAACTTTCTTAACAGCTGAACACTGAACAGTTTAATAATAGTCTTGTAAGACCAGAAACGTTTAACATATAATTTAACCAGCCCACAATTACTTACATATGTACACACAAACTAAAATATATATATACTATATACAAATAATAATAAAAAAAAAGACAGGAGTTCATTGGGCATCGAAAAATTCGTCCGCATCGCTGTCAATGGGATAAGTGCCCAAAAGGCTGGCAGCATTGCCACGTTGGATGGCAATGCTTATTCTTTGGGCTAAAAATAGGCCAGCCCTCTGGTCACGCGAAGAGTCAACCAAACGCTTGGCGATATCGCGGAATATGCGATGAGCACTCGGACCCCAAGGCCCTAGAGTTTCAACCCCAAACGGCTTAAACATATAGCTCCCAATAAGGTTGTTATATTTGCGCCGTTTGAGGTTTTCTGCTCCTGCAGCAGCCGCCCCAGCACCGCCCGTTAAAAGAGACAATTAAAAGTCAGCATCTATTTCAAATCAAGTTAATAATCAAAAATTTCAATCAAGTTTTTCTAAATAAAGATGATAAGATTCGGATCTATACTCTATATACATAATAATAAAATAATAACGAAGTCAAAACTATACATTTCATATTTTTGAAAAAAAAAAAAAATCGCTACAAGGTGTGGGTGGGAATGAGTAAAAGCATAAGCGGTACGGGCCCAGTGCGGGTTGGTAAATGTCACATGTCTTCGAATTTTTGGTTCTAGGACATGCCGGTTTCCTCGCGATGTTTTCCTTCTCCATTTTGAGAGCAGTTGTGATGAAATAATTTACACAAAGTAAAGCGCCTGCCTGGGTTCGAACCTACGACCTACAACTCGTAAGTCAGGACTGTTCGAAAACATAGTTTATAGAATTTTTGTCCGGATTGGCGCAAAACGAATTTTGGATGAGCACACAGTTTATGACCAGGATTAACACAAGTACGTTCTCATGGGATATTTTCCGACATCCACGTGGGCGAAGCCGCGGGCAACTCCTAAGCTTACTGTATCCACTATCTTTTGACCCACGCAGCTTAGAAATATCTCAAAACGGTACCAGTCCACAAAATAAAAAGTTTAAATTGAATATGAAGCGTTTAATTTTGACACATTGTCAAAAGAAAACACAAACCATACAATAGCTTTATAAAAATGTGCGTGCATAAACTAATTTGACAGAATTTGTAATAAAATTTACATAATGCGAGAAAAGACTACCCCACAAGAAAACACAAACGACGAGAATTTTATTTTCATGCTCACATTTGCGCAATTTGTATACAGAATGTAAATTAGAAAGTGCCTTATTTCAGCCAAACGGCGTCAGGTTATTTGGCTCAGTGTCGCGCTCCCGCTTGACGAATAAAAAATATAGATAAGTACAATGAATACAACTCTTTAGTCACATTCGTTACCTTTCAAATTTTCTCTTTAGTAAAATGTTATGACGAATTTTAACATAAAAGACTTTTCTCGTTAGTCTGAGACGGTTATTTCCCCGACACCCTTTATTTTCAGTTTGCAATGCATTGCGTTAATGGTCGCTTTTTATTAAATTTTTCGTCTGTAAATGTGCAAAAAGAACATTTTAGAAGTCTGGGTTTTAGATAGTGTCAAACGCTTTAGACTGACGTAAAAAAGAAAATGCATACCTACCTACATGATTGTTTCGATTCATTAAACTATCGCAACGTGATTTGCAGCATTGTGATCACAATGTTTGCTTTGTTCATTGCTATACGTTTTAAACATTCCAACGTTTAAATGTTTTATTCCGATTAACGATGTGCAATCAACGAATGATACGTACAATAATATTGTTACAGCGACCACACAAATAACTATGATTGTTTCGATATTTGACCAGTGAGTACATTCACTGAAAATGTGAGGCATGCGCAACATTTTTTGCCGTAGGTGGATTCACAGCTAGGCGGTATCAGTCGTTAGGTACAGTTAAAATGGGATACAGTCAGCGACATTGTATTGAATGAACAAAATCGAATCCGTGTTCCCAGTGGGGTGAATGGAAAAAATGTTTTGTTGCTAACGCCGCGCCGCGTCGCGCTGTCCACTGAAAGATTTACAGCCCTCCATTACTGGTTCATGTAGCCGCTCCGCCCTGGCCGGGAACACTTGCGATTTAGATTAAATTGTCTGTCGGATATTGTTTAACTAAATGTTTTGAGCGGTTAGTTCCGCGCTCCTCGCACATGTCCCCGCACTAGTTAATCATTAACTGGCGCTAGAGGACATCTGGGAGCTAAGTTGGAGAGTATGTCGAGGTTTATTTATATACTGTGTGATGGTGGAGCTAACTTAGTTTATGGATGTGCTAATAAATTACATTATAAGTGAAGGCGATAGGCAGAATACTAAAAGAGCTGAGACTTGCGGTATTTTGCAGATACCTTCAGTTAGCGGTCTAATTATAACATTTGAAGGATCAAAAAGATCAGATGAATAAAAAGACTCTGAAATATAATTACATTCATACATATACATACACAGTTACTAAACTAACGCAGTATTAACGTCCACAAAAATTGTAAAATGTTTTTGTTCCAATAAAATATTAAACATTTGTACTTATTCCTTTGTTATGAAACAAAGTACCTATGGGTAAATTAAAATAATTACAATTTGGAACACGTCTTTTAATCGAAAATTCAACATAATTACGGAAATAAACTGTGTTACAAGTAATTAAACACGCACGCTAATTAAATTGAGATTTAACACAAATAATTTGCGGCAGCTCGAACAAAATGAATGCGACATACCTACCTCGCGGTGCTGACGCAATAATGCCGCCGATGAAAAACAATTTCATTTGATTAAACATTCAGTTAACATAACAATAATATAATTATTGTCCTTATGTCATTCATTATAATTGTAATTACTTTTTGTCAAGACAAAACTGAAAAATATTTACGATATCCAGCCTGTGATTTAGTTGTGGTGTTGTGCGTTATGCCTGTGATCCAGTTTATCAAATTCCCAAGTACATTGATTCGATAAAAGTATAAATAGCACGCGTGCCCTAACACATATAATCAGAGCTTGCAGCAGTGCAAGGTGACAGATTGCAAGTTTCTCGTTTACGATCGCCTGAGGACCCATTCCCGTCAGTAAACTCTTATATTACAATTTTCGGGGTGGACAACCAGATGCTACATTTTATATGTTAACGATTTATTCCCAGTTGACTTACAAACCTTTAGTAGTTTTTGTTATAATGTTATAATTTCTAAAAACACTTTAAAAATCTATGAAATTTATATAAGGCTCCCTTTGCAATCTTTGGTCCAATCCCACGAAAGCAGCCTATCAATAGGTCCTGTTACGATTGTACAATAAGAACATATTTTAGATCGTTTTATGTCGAACGGGAAAACTAAAATTGAACGGGACAAATAAGAGGCCAACGTCTCAACAATATGATGGATAGTAAACAAGAAATGCACTGAACAAAAATAAACTTGGCCAACTTCGTTTTATACGAGGAACGTTGAGAAATATAACTAAAATATGAAAACTGGCAGCACTTGAATGTTGGTTAAAAATAACTCAAACGCGAAGGTGTACAGTACTTTTATATTTTTTTTCCGAGTCCGATATGAAGAGAATTAATAAAAAATTGTACCAAGGGACCTCTTAAACCCAGCATGACGTCATAAAAGTGTTTTAGAATTTTTCCGCATCGTTTTATAGGATTTGCTTTTGATTTATAAGTTTGATCGGTATGTATAGATTGTCATTTATTTTTAAACTAGCTGCGCCCCGCGGTTTCACCCGCGTAATTTTCGATCCCGTGGGAATATCGGGATAAAAACTATCCTATGTCCTTTCCCGGGACTCAAACTATCTCTATACCAAATTTCATCGAAATCGGTTCAGTAGCTTAGGCGTGAAGAAAAGACAGACAGACAGAGTTACTTTCGCATTTATAATATTAGTTTGGATTGATCATTTTAACCGGTCAAGCCCCGTGCGTGCTACATCGGTCACGATACAATAGAAAATCAATTGTGTCTCTTTAGTTGAACTTGATCAGTTAAAGTAACAAAATGTTTAGTCTTTTATTTATCTATTGACACCTATAAATATTAATTTATGTCTTGTTGCAAACGGAGCGTTGTTCACAAAATCATGTACCAACATGTACGAGTATGTAAGCCACGTATCTAAATACATAATACATTTACGTAGGTACCATTACCAAAAACATTACATTGAATCCCGAATGTTTTAAATGTTACAAAGCGTGTAGTCTATTTCATTATGAAAAGGAGTTCGGATTGTGTAGGCTACTCACGCGGCCTCCTCGTTTGTGAAGGTAACAATGTTGAATGGGGAAAGAGTTAAAAGGCTGGCGGGCCCGCCACCGACACTACAGTCGCAAGTGGCCGCTACCGTTTACTGCCACTTGTGACCACCGAGCTGCCATGTACCGCACCTTCCAAGACTGTTATAGCTTTTGTTTTTAATATTTGATGCGGTTTGTTGAGATTTTATCGAACATCTTGTACGATGTTATTTGGAGCTTAGGTTAATCTCAGGGCGCTGGATTTTTGTGGGCGTTAATTAACACTATAGATTAAAGGTACTTGTTTAGGTTTTGCAGTATTAGGTATGACATAACCACTTATTGTATCCTGTATATAGTTATTGATATAACCTAACAATAGTTGATATCTATCCTGTGACTATACCCGATACATTAAAACTTATGTTTGTTCACAATACCTAACGGTACCTACGTAATATTACTGTTATGCCTTGAGTTGAGCGTTAATCAGTACCTACTTACCTACGTCCACACCTACAAAATAACTTTTAAGCTTAACGCAGGTATAATAGTTGCTTTTTATTTTACATACCTACTATTTACAGTTCAAATAAGTTAATCAATGCCGACTAAATATCAGCTTTGTATTCTATTTAATAAAAATAGTTTTCAGAAACATTAATAAATAATTTATGTAATTTTGAATGTTAAAAATAGCTTATTAACAATTTATACGCTCAACTTTGAAAGCAAATGATAAAATATAGGCCAAATGTCAATTTATTCATTCAGCGTCCGTCGACGGAAGATAAACACAAATGGAAATGGTCGCAACTAAATCGGACCCAGGTATACACGGGCACAAACAATTGGAGCTTATGGAAATCAGGGTCCGTAGTATTTTACCGGATTAAATATACTAGCAATTAGTGCCGTCCCGGCAACCTCCAGCAGGCCTGTTATTTATCGCGAGGTCTAAGACTTAATTAAAACATCTTACTTTGAGCTACTCGGAACTATACGTATCCCTTTGATAGCGAATTAAATTAGGTCAAACTTGCATCACGGCGCGCTGTGTCTGTAATTATTAGGTACAGCTTGTTCTTATTAATTATTCCGGGAAGTACCTACGAGCTATATACTCGTAATATAGCCCGTATATATGGGCGCCAAACCATTATTTAATTTTAATTTCAAGCTTGTTTTGGTTATTTTGTACTTGATTTGACTTCAATGTCATTTATTGAATTAATACTTGTATTTCCGGTTAAGTCTGTGTTTAGTTTTTATTTTGATGTGTTTCAAATATTGCGGTTTCCGTTTGAATTTGTATAAAGTTTCTATTTTGTTACTTCCTTTTTATTTATTTTAAATATTGTAATTTCCGGTTAACTTTATATTGTTTCTGTGTTGGTATTAAGGACTTATCTTGACACATCCGCTTGAATTATTTAAAATGACAATCTAGAATTAGTTTGACATATCCGCTTGATTTGTATAAATTCTATTTGGCGGCAAAGCTTCGCGGTATAGTTTGGCGCCATGTTTTGGCGGTAGTTTTGTGTATAAATACTGCAGTTGTAATGCGAATGGAAGGACATTCTTCGTTCGCTGTTCGTGGAATAACCACCCTGAATTGAAGTGAGGTATTTTCTTTGTACTTTCTTAAATATGTTCCTGCCATTTCCTATTGCTGTGTATTTGAGTGATATATTGGTGCAAATCAATAATATGTGTAACTCCGACAACGACGGTGATGATGCGCCGACATATACGGTCGCTGTAGGTATGCTATGCGATGAAAATTTAATCAATCACGCGTATCTGCATAAATTAAGTACTCATTGTGTGTGTCTGTGTGATGTGCGTAATTTATATATTGTGAAATCGAAATTAAAATCCAACAAAGAAACTTAACCGAATCAGTCATCTAGAAGCAAAAAAACAGCAGAAAATTAAAAGAATTAATGTAAACCAATTCAGCCTTAAAAAGTAGGAAAAGAAAACTTTAAACTGGCTGAATCAAAATTAAAAGTCAAGAGCAACAGACATTAGCATTACTTTAATCACTATCGGGGGACGTCAGATCTTCGCGGCGTCTGAATGTGCACTGACTACGTGGGCCCGCTCGGAATGGAGATTGGAATTAAAACTCGGCTTATTAAGACTACCCTCCGGATTAGAGCAAGTTTTCATTGAACCACGCGCCATTCAGCTCGTGTTAAACGAATTTTACGTTTGATGGTACGGTTATTGTTTGTGCTTTATCAATTAAATACATAGTTTGTTTGAGTGAAGAATTTCTTTTAAATATCTTTATGATGTCATCATCATCTGCCTAGCCTTTTATCAACTATGTTGGGGTCGGCTTCCAGTCTAACCGGATGCAGCTGAAAACCAGTATTTTACATGGGACGACTGCCTATCTGACCTCCACAACCCAGTTACTGGATAATACGATACCCCTTGGTAAGACTGGTTGTCAGACTTTCGGGCTTCTGACTAACCGTAACGACTGTCAAAGATCCGCGAATGACAGCCGGGCCCAATTCCGAGGTATGGAGGGGTCGCGGTATGTAAAGATGGTCACTCAACCACAGACCAACAGCGGCAAGCATAGCTCAACCTGATCGATCGACCTGTGCGGCTGTTATTATTTAGCCACGGGCCCCTCTTTATATTTATGATGTACCTATTATATTTATTAAAATGGTTTCGTTTTACAAACAATGATTGATAGAGCCAAGTTAAGCTAATAATATTTTAAATTGAATCGTTCTGATATTTCTGCTGTCCACAAATTGATTTATTTTAAATGAAATAATTCTGTATTTTAATGAGAATATTGCTCACGTAGCCTCAAACGATATCTACATCATTAAACGGTGATGTGATACAATACAGTTGTTAATTTTAAAATGTTAATTAAAACATCAAAGCGCTTTAACGCAAACAGAACCGCAAGTCATGGCAGTCTCACCCTATTGAATAAATATAAAGGTTTAAGCTTTTAAATTATTACTTTTCAAGCAAACTTTATCAGCGGTTTATTATCATAATTGGTCCTCTTTGCGCATTGCATTATAATCGTTTTATAATATCCTTGGAGGATGTTTTGTAGCTATTTTTTTGGCTTTTTTTAAGGCTTTGCAGCCTTTAGAAATGTTATGGCACTATTAGCTTTATTTACGCTATTTTAGGGTTCAGCGACTTTAAGCGTTGCTTTAATAGGGATTACTTTTGTATCCATTCGTTCTGTCTATCTCAAGTAGTGTTGCCAACCCTGCTATATAATATAGTATCCTGATATTTTGGGAGCCTAAGTATACTATATTAAAATATATATATATATAAAGTAGGCGAAACTACACTTTTAAGTTCAAAACAAAATGGCGATATGATTGCAATAGGGTCTCATAAAATCTGAATTGATGGTATTTTTTTACTTTAATTTAGAGTGTAACAATAATAGCTATGAGACATTAAAAAAACCTGTGAATAAATATAAAGGTTCAAGGTAGTAAAAATATGAATTTATTTTTTATTTTTTTCGGCGTCCTTTATATTCGTACAGGCAATGGCTTCGAAAATACTATATTTGACATAAAAAAAGTTGGCAACCCTAATCACAAACAATATATAATTGATAATGTTGTTGATAGAATAATATACCTAGGTACAAACATATCATGTGTGCTGCGTACACGATCAACTTTAATAAACCACCGCTTTGCCTTCTAATGAATTATAGTTCGGTAATTATCGCTACCACGCAATTTGGTCGATCGTCAGTCGGGGCCCTAACTAAGCACCTACGTACACATAGGTACGTATATCATGTGAGTAACATATAGGACACCTGTTTGCGACATATCACTTTACAGTCGGCCAATTTCATATTGGTAATGGATACTAATGGATGAGAATGCCCCGGGTCACAAAAGAAAGAAGGGAACTTACTTACTTAGCAAAATGCATATTCGAGGAATTTCTCGATTCTTAATACTTGTTCCATTTTATATTAAAGTTTGAAAAACATCTCTTAGAAAATCAAGATAATAATCAAATACATTAAATGATGTCATTGTTTACAATTCATGTGTTTCGTCGTTTGTTTTGCAATAGCAACTGACGAATATAGGATAAAGGTACCTAATTACTTACAACGATATTAAATACAACACTAACTAATCACGCATTTGACAAAAATATTACAAAGGCGAAAGTTTGTGAGTGTGTTTGTATGTTTGTTACTTTTTTACGCAAAAACGGCTGGACCAATTGTGATAAAATTTGGTATGGAGGTAGCTGACACCCTGGATTAACACATAGGCTACTTTTTATCCCGATATTCCCACGGAATCGACACTTATGCGGGTGACACCGAGGGGCGCAGCTGTTTGTTTGTTTGTCACGCGTTCACGCTAAAACGGCTAAAGAGATTTGGATGAAATTTGGCACACGGATAGACCATGATCTTGATAAAGACACATGCTATTTTTCATGCTGGATCGCAGACGAAGTCAAGGGCAACAGCTAGTCTAATATAATTTTGCTGCTATTAATATTATAATAAACTTTCTATTTACACATAACATCACGCCTGTAATCCCCGGAGGGTTAGGCAGAGGTGCACATATAGTAGATACTCCCACATTTCGCAAGTTATGTTTTAAGTCCTTCTGTTTATCTTATTAAATAAACAGAGAATCAATTTCACCAGTAAGTTCAAAATATAAGTATTCTAAAAGTTCCAACGCAATATGAATTTATTGCTCAAGTAAAACTTTTTACCACGCAACATCGTCACAAGTCGATCAAAGCGAACGCAACAACCCCTATAAAGGGAAAACAAACAAGCAATCATACCTACATACCTGCAAAAGCTGTTGTTAATGATGATGAGAGTTAATGAAGCTTGTCAAGTTAGACAAATTAAGGCAATTCGTAGCCAGCAAATCCCGACCCCTTATTAAAAAAAAAACAAAGTACAAGCGCAAGCCGGTCGGCAACCCTCAAGTCGTATAAATACGACAACATAATTGTAGTATGCAGGCGCAAATTTGTTAATTGTGGCAGTAACACAACGTTACTGGCACGTGACTGTAATACGTTCAAAACAAAAGTGCCTACTTTGTACCATTATAATTTACGACGAATCCCGGTGTTGTTTGCAGCCAGCTGATATCGGCTAATTGTTGTAAGAGCTTGTTGCGAACGAAATATTAATTATCTTAAGTATTGTTGAGTGCAAATGGTTAGATATTAACATTAACCAGATATGGTATATTCTTTAAGGTTTATGTCGTCTTCTTGAGTGTTTCACTCATAATGATATTTAATAATTATAATATTATGACCTTTGTAGAGTTCATTAAAAAGTTGAGTTTATTACTGGTAGGTGGCAAGTGGCAAGATCCTGTCATGAGACCGAATCTGGTGGCATTTACCCATAATAGCTACGTCACAATTTTGCACCCACGGGAGTTCGTGTTTAATTACGATTTATTCATTACGTAGGCAGAACAAACAACATATTGGTGCGTATTCTGTTGTTCACAGACACAAACTAAACTAAGTTCAGTGCATATTATTCTTTCTATTTCATTAAGGACAGAAGATAAATTTTAGTTTAGTCCTGTCAAATTTATAAGCGCCTGACGTAAATTGACGTAATTTTAGTAGGAAAGTTTTTAATCACGTCTAAACTTGTATGGACTAGTGTCAGGCGCTGATTAATTTGACATGACTAAACTAAAATTTATCTTCTATCTTTTTCTTAATGAAATAGAAAGAAAAAGATGCATTAAATTTAGTTTTGTTTGGGAACAAAGGAATTGGCACCATTAGCGGCCTAAAATAAATTCTACCAAAGAAAAGCGTGCAAATTCACAAAAATTGCCCTACCCTCATCAGAAACTAAAAATATTACTCTTTATAAGATCAGTTTTTCTTATTCGAAACAGTAATTGAAATAAATGTGCTTAGGTGTTTAATGTAAAGGAATAAAAACTGTTTTTCTGGGAAGAAAGTAACAATGTCGACCTGGCATTCAGCCAAAGCTAAATTAGATAATGGAGTTTGCGTGCAAAAATATAGGAAACCGAGAACAAAGACAAATGGGGTCGACTCTGACTCTGAAATGGTGAAATAAAATAACACGGGGAAGATTGAGGTTGGCCTCTGAGCGGCGCGACTCATGTCGTCACGTGCTTCAAACGTGGTTACACCCAACGAAACCGATATTACACCTAAATGGAATAAGTTCCTTTTTAACAATCTTTTGTGCTCCCGCGGAACTTGTGAAAAAATGCACCAACTTGCGGGAGTTAGGAAACTTCTTCGAGTTTATTTTGAAGACTCCCCCGTGCCGCACTTGGGAGTAATGTGGCAGTGTTGCATTTTATAAAATATAGTGCCATGATGCAACCCTACCATGAATTTCAAATTCGCAACTCTAAACATAAGATGACATAGAAAGTGTTTTGTTACATAAACAGTTTTTATTTAATTGTTTAATAAAAACGTTTTTATTTATTTGTTAAATATATACGTTTTCTTTCTTTGTTAAATAAATACGTTTTTATTTCCCTGTTTAGAAAAACACGTTTTTATAGGTATATGTAAACAACAATAGGTTCTAAAAAAACTTTTCGTTAGCGAACCAACTTTGATAGAACCAAAGAATGTGAAATTCATAAGTTTATAAAACTGCGCAACCAACACTCTCCAAGGTTTCCTGAAGAAACTTGTTTTGCAATAATTTATTCTTTTCAATCTCGGTATGGTATTGTTATAATTTGCGAGTTTCATTCCGACTGGGTTATAAGATTTTATACATGCAGGGATAAAACCGACCGGACTAAATAATAACGTCGTGATGCTGGCAACGATGATTTATTATATCGCTTTCCTCGACCGCCCGAATGAACCACATGAAAAATGATCTCGGTTATTGCTAGCAGCAACTCTGCAGTTGACGCTTTGTTTAAGCACAAATGACTCCCACTATGAAGTTGTTATTTCGTCCGACTTATGTTTTTACCAGATTGTGAACGAAGCCGGCCTGCCTGCCGCGTCGTCGCCCTTAGCTTTCGCCTCACTATGATAAATTGTCTCACACAAAATCACGCTGTCTTAGGTTCATTGTTGTCTTCTAAACATACATGATTACAATGCACTACATAAATATTTGGTTCTCTTTCTGATTGTTTCGTAAGCCAGATTGAAAAGATCTCATTACAAGTGCTCTACTACTTGCATAATAACTATTATGAGGTAGTTAATGTGCAATGCAGTTTTAAAGCTTTTCTAACAAGGAATTAAATTCTCGCCCAACTGCACGGATTGTTAAATGTTTCAGTTTTTTTTTTTGACAACCTCTACCTTCTTTCCTTGCTAACAAAATAGGTATCAACGCGGCAAGCCACATTAAAACATTAGCACGTCAAAGAAACAACACTAGGTAGGACCTAAATCAACTTTTTGCGTCCTACTTAACACTACCATTTACATAAGACTTTCAACAATGGACCATAGTATACATGCAGTATTTATTTAAAGTTAATCAGCGCTGGAGTTGAAAACTCTGCTTTTTTGCGGCGAGACCTTTTAATTGTCAGTTCGCTTTAAACGGAGAGTGCGAAACGGTTGTGATAAGGGTTTCTTTTCTCGTCGGTGCCGGAAATTAATTGTCACCGAACGGAAAATAGGGCGAAAGTCCAATTAATTATTAGTCACTTCATTTATTTAACCCGCCTGCGCGGAGCTTCTTTCTGATATTAATGTCTAAGTGCCAGACTAATCTTAAGTCGCCCTTTAAAAATAAGGGCTCAGAGTTTTTTGCAGGACCACTTTCGTAAAAGCTTTTGTAGAAATATGTGTATTAATGAACGGCACAACTGTATAAAAAACCTTTTTAGTGTTGGCCATTTAGGTTTTTAGCTCGCAACATTCTATCGATATCAGATTCGTGGTAACTGATTTCCAAAGCGTAATAAAATGTAGTTGTTGTGATTTGTTCATTTTCGTATGCCTTAAATATTTTATTTAGATCCCAAAAAATAACAATATCGATAAACAATATCAATAAAATTCACCATTGCTCCCAATTACATGAAATCTTTTTAAACAAAAAGGACCTAATGCCAACTTTTGTGTCTAAACAAAAGTTTCATCTAAAATTGGCAAAAGTTTGAATGAAGTGACTTAGGTAACTCGCAGCGTTTCGCGCCGACAGCTGCGGTGATCCCACCGCCTCCCTAATGTAACGAAATAAAAAATAATATTTATTTATACGTAGATACCCAAAGGACAACGTGACATGAAAAAAGTTAGTTTAAAATCAATGCTGCAGGAGTTTCCAATGACTTTTGTTAAAGTTAATATCGACTTTGTGACGGCTGCTTTTAGTGGTTTGAACAATCACAGTGACCATGCATAAATTGTGTGTAAGCATACTCAGCATTTCTCTCGACGAAATATGAGTTTTATACGTACATATATTAGAATTGGGCACAATCATGCAAAGCCTTATGGTTCATAATGTTGTCATAATAAAAGCATCGTTGACAAAAAAATTCTAGTCACAAATAATATTCAGGTTCAGCAGGTTCAAAATTCCATACTTCAGCCTGAACTATGGAATTTTGTCTAGGTCAAAAGGTAACCATATAATTATTAGAAAATTGTGAGGGGCAGCTGTACACATGTGAGTTTATGATGACGTCATACTACGATCACTAATCCACCCACAACGTGCTAATTGCGACAATATGTCCCCGGGACAATATTAACGTTCATTATTTTGACCTTTTTGTCCACAATTTAGATGAGGTTCCACAAGGGCCACGAGAGGCTATGAAAGGGTGGTCTCACGAGAAATAAGTGAGTTCATGAGCTACTTAGATCAGTCTCTGCGTCTTGGAAGGCGCCAAGAATTCGCTGGTTTTAAGAATAGATGTAAGAATCACAAGATTGCTCTTAGAGCAAGAATCTTGGATGAAGAAGTTCGTTATTACAGTCTATGGGGAACTCCCTATGTATGGTTGGACGTCTTCCAACTGATATGGATGCTTACCTAAAATTTGTATCTTTCCCACACTGGAATGCCTGCATGATCTTAGTGTAAAATCAATTCATTTAGCAAACAATTTTGCCCAGAATTTTGATTAGTCTCAAGAATCACTGCGTCAGACTCACGCGCTCCAAATTTCACGAGCTGGTAGTAAAAGCAAAATGACAATTGCAATGCGAATGGAAGTCGACAGATAAGACGGTTTATTTGTTTCCATTTGGTTTCTAATATTTACACGAATGCACGAACTCGACCGCGACGTCGAGTCTGCGAAGTTAGCAAACAAATGACATTAGCATTGCCTTAATCGACACCGCGGGAGCTATACGGACGGGCTACACTCAGTGTGTCGGGCTCACTCCACGAGCAATTTTCTTGTTTTGACAATTCCACACAATTTGAATACTGCCATCAGTATTCAGTACCAGCGCCAGTGATTATTTAAATTTTGTACCTCAACGCAAACAGAAAGCTAATCTCTTTTGTTTGACAATTAATTTGACAACTCGTTTTGTTGCGTAATACAGAACCTTATTATAATCCTGAAATGACAAGCACCTCCTTGATTGTTGAAGAACGAAAGGCAAACAATATTATAAAATAAAACAGCGAAAATTTTAAATTTTAATGAATTTGACTCGTAAGCATAACATTGTTAAAAATAAACTTGTATTTTCCGAGGCTTCTTTTCTCTTTTCGGTTTTACTGTTCAGAAATGAACGTGTAATCGTATATGTTTCAATTTATTTCAACTAACGGAAGACACAATTCTTGATAAAATGTTATATTACAATTTCGCATTGGAGATTGTTTTAAATGAAGGCAATGAGACCACCAGCACTACGGCACACGCTGCATGCGCGCCCCGCTTTATTGGAGTAAAGGAAACATTTATTACATGTTAAGAGCCCCTTTATGTCTATACCGTTGCCAAGGACCTAATAGAGTATAAATGTACGCGAAATGAGAGTACCGACCGAACTCGCGTAACCCGGTAACGGACCTTTCAAACTGGTGCATATAGGCCTTTCGAGCTACACTTAAATGAATAAAACATATTTATGCATGGGAGAGCAAACATTCAGTCTCAATGTTCAGAAACAGCAATATCGATGAATTTTATATTTCGTGACTTTAGTGTCTTCTTCCAATACTTTGGGGAAATTCTTCCCCTTCGGAGGTACTCCTCAGCCGTTGGGGCACCATTATTGGATTCTGGCATCTGCGCATATAAACTTTGTTTACGAATGAAAAGTTAGAACTGATTTAAATCCTCCCCTGTTCTATTGTTTTTTTTTCTGATTCTAAAAGCCTTTTGCGTTCTTCTTTTTTTGAGTTTTTGTCTTGCGAAGTTCCTTTGTAAGAATAAAATATAAATGCAGTGTTATATGCCAAATGGCAATACATATTGTTTTTATTATAAATTAAGGTATTAAAAACCGCTGCAGTACTGTTAATACCCTAAGTAATACTGTGGAGTAACAAATGAAATATTTTAAAATAAATTACAATAACCTTTAAATTTTACAAAATTAATAACTTGAATAAACCGTTAAGTCAACGGACCCATTAAATATTAAGAGCATCAGCAATCAAACTTGAAGGGATGAAATAATGTTTATGTAAATTAAAACATAAATTATTATGTATTGGCGAGTGCCTTAGATAGGAGCTTAGTGACGGCCGTCTGGGCTTTAGCGTGGACTATAAATAAGGCTCCACTGTCCAAATATCCAGCCACGAACTAATTGGCACAACTTAATCCAATAAAATAAAATGGGTAGGAGTTAAACAACTCACGTTGATAGTACCTGCAAGTGATTTAAATATACGGGTTCCTGGGTCTTTAGTTCATTGAAATCTCAGTGGTGAGCCGGGATTTATTGGCTATAGTTAATGAAAATCAATGTTACGGCTTAGACATAATTATGCATTAATATAGAAATTAACTTTTTCCGGTTTCTGCTGAGTAGGATTATCACTAAATTATTGCAGACGGAGTTTTAAACACATTGAGAAAATCAAAAACTATTTATGTATCTGTTCTCAGTTATGAAAAACAAAGATATTCTTCTTAATCTGTCAAGCTCCGCTAATGAGACAATTGATTTTCTATTGTTTCGTCACCGATCGGTAACGCGCGGAGCTTGACCGGTTAATAATGTTCCTGACAGATTTTCCTACGTCACCATTCTATGTATTTGTCTTTACAACTCATTCAGAATAACCATACCTCACTTACAGAAACAAATAAACCATTACATTACAATGGATATCTCTATTCGTACTAAGTCGCCGGATATTTTAGATTCGCAGCAGGAAAATCGGGGCCCCCTGTGGTTCGGCAGACGCGGCCGGAGCCCCAGGCAGTGGCCGCTTCCGCCACGCCATCACGGCTATAAATACGGGGCGCGGGGCCCGCTCAGATTAATCATGGATACCACCTGCGTCTGCCCGCTTCACCTGAGAGGCCAAAGCAAAAACATTATGCTAGATTAGTGACGTCACTATACTAATATCCTTGTGTTTGTGGCTCCGTGATGAAATGTAATGTCAGTGGCGGGTTTTGGTGTGAACGTTACCTAATTGCTGCAGTCTTTTGTTTTTATCTAGCTGATGACTACCCTTCTATTAGGTTTTTTATGGTTATCTGTATACGTCATTAGAAAAGTAAGTAATTTTCCCTTTCTTGACGACGAGAGGGTTCTAATTAGTAGTGCAACAGGCTGGTTTGACATCACTGCCTTATGCACGCTAGCCCGACTCCCAAATCTTTGGGTTATTGCTCCTTATACCTTAAGGAAAATAAACTTAAACGTAGAAAGCATAATAAAAAATTCTAGTCTACTGTAATTAAGCGTTCCTTGTCGGTATTAATAATAAAAGACATCTATCATTCTTGGTCTATCATTTTTAGGGTTCCGTACCTCAAAAGGAAAAAACGGAACCCTTATAGGATCACTTTGTTGTCCGTCTGTCCGTCCGTCCGTCTGTCAAGACCCTTTTTCTCAGGAACGCGTGGAGGTATGAAGCTGAAATTTATATCAATTACTCAGGTCTACTGTCCCTTGAAGCTGTGAAAAAATCAAACTTCTAAGCCAACGCAATCAAAAGATACAGCCGTTTATGCCGCAAATTTCTGCAAATTTTCGAAACTCGCACGGGAATCAAAACCTACAGGGTACTTCCCGTGAACTTAGAATCTTGAAATTTGGTACTAAGTAACGTCTTATAGTACAGATAAAGGAAAAATTGCGAAAACCGTAAATTTTTAGTTACATCATATAATAAAAAATATTTTTGAAAATTTTAAAGTTACTTCTTTTCTCATGAACGCGTATAGGTATTAAATTGAAATTAATATCAAATACTCAGGTTTATAATACCTTGAAGCTGTAACAAAATGAAACTTCTATGTCAACGCAATCAAAAGAAACGGCAATTTAAGCCGCATATTTTCAAACTCGCAACTACTCGCAAGGGAATCAAAACCTAAAGGGTACTTCCAGTCGACCTAGAATCTTGAAATTTGGCATGAAGCAATGTTTTATAGCACACATAAAGGAAAAATTCCGAAAACCTTAAATTTTTATACGGAACCCTCGGTGCGCGAGTCCGACTCGCACTTGGCCGGTTTTTTTAACCTAAAGTATAGGCTAGGTCACCTTAATATTAAATAAATATTGGTGCCTGAGGTGGTGCCTAGGAACTGAAAGCAATAAAAATGAACTTGCCTGGAAATAGTGTCGATGTTTAAATACGCGCCTAGTAGCATACACATATTATGCCAATTACTTTTTAATCCTGCTGGTCACCACAAAACTATTATCTGGGACGATTTTTGAATTCATGCAAAAAGTCGAACAGCTCATTTAACTATGAGATGTGTCATAAAAGAACAAAGAGTATTTAATACACGTTTATTAAAAGAATATATAATGCGTAGATGCATACCGGATGACTATTTTTAACCTACTTCATAGCATCTGGATAAAATTGCGTAGTATAGAAGAGCGGAGAAGCAGCTTTTAAAGAGAATAAACATTTTTATTTATAAAAATGTTTCTTTTTCGTATAAAGTGATCTACTATTTTGTTACTTACTTTTCATAATAAAAGAATACAAACAAACGGTAATTATGAAGATTCAAATCATTTAATCTACTCTACGCGCGGACAGTAAGCGTCTAATAGGGTATTTGACTACTTTCAAAAACGTACATGAATTAAAATTTATTTTAAGGACGTGTCTATAAAAGACGATTTGTAAAAAATAAAAAAAAATCGGCGTAAAAATGGAGAACGCAAACCTTTGAAATTATTCTTCTATCCTTTTTACGCAGAAAGATCATTGTACTGAATGGGGCGAAGTCACTATGGCGTTCTTGTTTTGTGAAGTCTGATCGCAGCTGTTCTGTCTCTGTCTAGCATAGACTTTAAAACGCACATAACTTTGCCATTTTTTGAGATGTTCAAGCAATTTTTTTGTTGTTGCTTGAATTTTTCTAGGTTTTGAGAGATTTAAAAAAAAATCCAGCCAAATAACCTTTTAAAATTGAATATCGATAACACCTGAACATAAAATTCATACTACCGCGTCACTAAACCATAGACAATTTGGAGCGGCCATTATTGTTTACTTACCTATATCTTTGAATTTTCTTTAAAATGACGAACTGTAACAATAAAAACATATCAGCCCAATGAAAACCAATAAATAGGTATCTACATCATTAATGTTTCAAGAAGTATATTAAATTAAATCTAAATAGTCTGATTAAAGTTGTATTTGTAACAACCAAACAAGCTGTTAGTGAACCTCCAGGGTACTCTAATGAAAACCCTCATCTTTATCGTCCCTGGAGATTGATCGCTTTGTGGTGTGTTTACGAATCATATTGAAATAACAGGGGAAAAGTTTCCTTGTATTTTCTTTTGGCTTAGTTAACAATTAAACCTATCAGAGAAAATATCACTTTAGGGACCTTCTTGCTGCTGCTAAGGAGCGTTACTGTTAAGCAGTTTTAAGCAGTTTCAAGAGCAAGTGAACCGGTGTAATTAGAAAAGAAAAAGAAAGAAAATTTGTTTGTTCTGCACAAAGAAGACGCACATTACTCGTATAAAATAAACTAAATATACAAACAATCCAATAGCCGCTTAGTCAGCAAAAAAAAAAAAAAAAACAAAAAGTGAAATTAAAAAGTTAAAAGTTTTTCAATATTGACTATTGTTATAATGGCTATTAATTACAGGCACATAATTATTGCCGTCTACAACAAAATGATAACAGTAAATACCTTTTTTAAATTTTATGCGCAAAACATTTTTTATGTTGTTTTGATTGTTTCCCCCCTCTGTAGCCAGTATGAGGTCATGACATTCTCATTAATGGATCGTGTCCATCTCATGCGCTGCATACTTCCACCGGGAGCTGGGACCCTATCAGAAGCCGGTGGGCCTTTTTTTTGGGTTAGAAATCATCAAATAACTTCTCCGGCTCTGGGTGGAGCGGGAGGGCATGTCAGACTTTTACTAACTAAAACCTACCCGTGGTCCTTCACTTGCCTGTGCTGTGCCAGGGCCACGGTAACTCTTTCGAACAACCCGCGACCCTGGCAGAGCCGGTGGTCCTCGAGGCTCTAAGCCGTCCGGCGGCTGGCGTCCTCCCCGCTGGCGAGCAGGTGGTGGCGTCGTGGGCGGAGAGAAATCAGAGAAATACTCGATTACTCGTTATTATGCCATATATGAGATCTATCGATCAACCAAATTAATTTCGGGTTCTTTTTGTTGTAATTGACAAAATTATAAAACAATTGTTATTGTTTTCGAAGTTTTATCCACCGTATATTATATAGTTATGAGAATAAAATTGTTAGAAAATGTTGATCAAATATTTACATCATCCAATCATGACAACCTTAACAATAATTAATGTTCTCGTACTTGCGAGTTCGCAAAATAATACGTACTATGGATATTCTCATTTTACTCTCGTAATAATATTATGCTTACACTCGTCGATTAACATTGCATGTATGTGTTACCGGCCAAACCCGATTTCAGGACTAGTTTAGCCTAGGCTAAACTAGTTCTTCCTATACGCGATAGGGGGTGCCCTTCGCTCGCCCTTGGATCTTATGTCGACGGAGCCCCGCTTCGCGGGGCCCCTATTTCTGTGTAAAGGGTTTAAAGTAACCTAACCAAACCGAACCTCGGGGTGCCCTTCGCTCGCCCTTGCATCCTATGTCGACGGAACTAGTTTAGCCTAGGCTAAACTAGTTTGTCCTGAAATCGGGTTTGGCCGGTAACATATGCATGGAGAACGTTCGATTTAATTTCAAGCGTTGAACGATATAGCTATACACTATAACACTGACAAAGTTGTACAATTGAAAAAAAAAAACAAGTCAAGTGCGAGTCGGACTCGCGCACCGAGGGTTCCGTATAAATTTGTAGGTATGTAACTACAAATTTATGGTTTTCGGATTTTTTCCTTTACTTGTGCTACATGAAATTGCATCATGCCAAATTTCATAATTCTAGGTCAACGGGAAGTGCCCTATAGGGTTTGATTCCCTTGCGAGTGTCAAAATATATTATGCGTCATAAACAGAACATAAACGTCCGTATCTTTTGATTGCGATGACTTAGAAGTTTGAATTTTTCACTACTTCAAGGGGTTGCAGCTCTGAGTATTTCATATTGATTTCAACTTGATAACCCCACGCGTTCCTGAGAAAAAGGGTCTTGACAGACGGAGAGACATACGGACAACGAAGTGGTCTTATAAAAGTTCCGTTTTTTCTTTTGAGGTACAAAACCCTAAAAAGAACAAGAGTTCTAAGTTTCTATGCCAAATTACCACAATTTACAAGAATAAAATGATTACTTACCCTTATTTTTGGTACTTGACCCATCATTTACCTTAGAAAATAGCATTCCAAGATAATGGACGAAACGAGAATAAAATGACAACGGACAATAAATAATCTGTAGGTAACTTTAAGCGCAATTTATTTTTTTACTAATATCTTAATTTGTTCATATCATCTAATTGGTAAATCTAATTTATGATTTTATAAAACAATACTTAAAAAGTCTCTATCCATTCTACTTGTGTGTACTGGCAAGCAATCGTCAAAAATCGGTTCTATGTTTTTCCTGAACAGTTGAGTTTTTGCGATTACCATTATATTCTCCGGGGACGGTGATGAGGCATTCCAGCTTTGTCTTTGGGAAGATAACGCACCTTCTGTGCCTCTAGTATTGCAGATGTTGCCATAATTGGCGGTAACCACGCACCATCAGATACCGTTTAATTGCCAGCGAATAACCTCAAAAATGTTTCCTTTACCCCCCATAAGTTTTAAGTTGTTTATAATTATAATTTGAAAAGGTAAAAACAACGAGAAGTTATTTTGAAACTTATTGTACGGAGTTTAAGTTCTAAGTCATAAAGCAAAAAGTATTTTTGTTATGTTTCTGCTTACGGCCCTACTAATTAAAAACATTTTTCCTAGCCTTGTTGTCTTTTCATTTTTGCACGAGATTATTTTCTCTCTATAGGAAGAGGCTATTGCCCTGCAGTGGTATAATTACAGGTGGATATTTTATTTTATAGCATTGTAAATGCATTCAAATAAATTGTTTCAAATTCTGAAACTACAATGTTTGCTACGGATCCCTGCTTAGTATGGTTCAATGAACTGTGTTACTACACTATTTTTTGTTGATGGAGTTAATATAATTTCGTGTTTATTATGTTCCTAATAATGACAGTTTGACATTATTAATGATGATTTAAGTAACTAGAAACTAATTTATGTTTTATCTATCGCGTGTTGCAATGTGTCGTGAACATGATTTGTGTACGTAGTGACATCTATCGGTAATAGCAGGGGGAAAATCCTTGATTTTCGAAATAAGTGTTATTTTAATAATCCTCTATAAATATTTATTTCTTCGGTTTTATTTGGATTGTACTAACTCATACAATGGAAGTGTATGTACATAAGTTCAAGCCTATTCTACTTTGAGGAAAATGGTTTCTACGTTCACTAAGAAGCAAAAACAGTATAAGGAAACAAAATGAACTTAATCGTCTTTTTATTGAAGCCCACACGGAGAGTTTCAGCAAGACTAATGTCATTACGGCACTGTATCTTACAGGATGCAGTATGTGGGTAGGCTGTATGTTAGAAAGAGCATACAATTTTAAAGCGGTCGATTTAGTATCCGGAAAATTTGCGGAGTCACGCTCACAGACCGCAAAAGAATTGAAAAGCTATGAGAACGGAACGGGAGAGCAATACGGTACGGAGAGGAAGAACAGATACGTAACAGGTAGGTATTGGTTAGGAAATATTGAGAATATTGATAGTAGGTAATGAAAATGGAAGACTCTTGGAAATCTAGAATATTTACTATGATGAAGTATCCATTGATTTGATTTGAACCTTTATGGTAAGTTTATGTCTAAGGAGTTCGTAAGGAGCACGTTAACCTTTGGAAGTAACATAAAGATCACTAAATTATATCTCACCCTATCCAAAACATAGTGCTATTGAGTAGTTACTAAGAGAAGTTTCCCACAAAATAATATCCCAAAATCAGGAAAAGCTAACTACAAAACCCAAGTAAGAACCTAAAAAGAAACCAGAGGCAAACCTCATTACCTTCCGCCGTAGTTACGCAGATTGAATCACGTTAGCAAATAAGTTTACAAGAAAAACATAGGGATGCAAAAAGAAAAATCTCATAGCGGGTATCCCGGTATCCCCTAAAGATTCGTCGCTGGCAAGTTTCCGATCGAGGTGCACTTACGTTCGTATAAATAAATAGGTTGGGGCATCCCTGGCTCCTCAGTGGGGCAATTAATCACGCTGACCACCTGCTCCTGTACTCTTATATCACGGAGACAATACGGTGTACTGTGGAACTGTGTGCTGCCAATTAGAGGCAGCATAGTGTAAGGTTCGGATAGTGGTAAGGTTGTATTGAATTATAATCTTTACTAGGGACTTCGCACGATTTTTACGACTTGACAAAACATCGATATTTCTTTTTATTAATGTATTATGCTCATAAACCTTCCCGAATAATTTCTCTAAATGAACCATAATTTAAACAATTCAACAATTTTCAAGAAAATTGTTTTATTAGGTAATATTTTAAGTATATTTAAATTTTTTTTAAAGTAAGGGCCAGACCGGAATAACTTGGTTCGCGAGAGAATTTTCTATCTTTGATAAGTATGGTGTAAATAATCTGCCATTTCCATGTTTATTTTTTATTTTTAAGCCCCACTGCTGCGGCTCTGGCGCGAAATGCTTTTTCATGCATTTTGGTAAGCCATTTTTTGCTACTGCCATGCGTTTGCGTTGATCGGTGTACTAAAGGCGTTAAAAAGTTACTACCACCTTCAAGCATATTAAATTCTAATCGTCACTTTTGATGTTACTTCCCATCGATGGAAAGTTATGTTGCCATTTGAAATGTTATCAGTATCCAATATCGATACATTTTCATTACCAATATTCTTGCAAAATGTTTATGCTACAATCTTCGGGAATACCTGTAGAACTTTCAAATAATAACTATAAAAATATCTAAAGTGAACAAACATTATGGACCCAACTTCCCTGAACATTTTGCAAGAAACAACAGGAACTCAGTACTGCCTGTAGCTACAAATATCAAGATTTACATTTGCTTCGAGAATAAGAAGCAGAGTCCGTACATACATAAGTTATACACGCTTTGTGTCCATCTGCATTTCTGCAGCCGCAGCGCAGACGCTCGTAAATAATCCTTTGGACCTGAAAAACGTTTCAGTGAATCCAATAAAATACGTATCCGCAGAGACTACGCCGCAGCGAGCTCGTTACCACGCCTAGACGATTTATTGAGATTTGAAGGCTGAAATATTGTAGGTGTTCCATTTTAAACTCTTTTATGAAATACAACTATTCAATCCGGCTTAGAATTCAATTTTACGCTACCTATAGGGAATTGGAAGGGGAGAGGAGTTTAACTAAAACACAGTATTTTATTCACTTTTTCAGTAATGTTTCATATTTCAAGAATACAATAGAATGTCATCCACAAAGAACCCTGCAAACCAATCTGACTGAAGAATTCTGTTATCAGAAATTGTATTTATCATTTATTTGGCAGTATTGGTTCTTAACTGTGTATTTTCTTTCCTAAAAGTGTTTCCTTTGAACGAGAAAATTCAATTATTATCAGTGCTGTCCAATTAATTTCCGGCGGCGCCGAAGCTGATAGTGTCGAGTAAATTATAAATTATCGAAGCAATAATTTTATACTGTACCAATTTCATTCTAATTACCAAAACATGCATTAAAATATAGTTACCTACGTAATGTACATAACATTAAAGACATTGTTAGAGGAACCTGCCTAAAACTGCCAACGTCACCAATAATATCAAAACTTTCAGGTCACGCGATGAAAGAAAATTGCACTTTTTCTTTTTCGAATGACAGTGAGGACGAGTTGGTCTAATTTGACAGCTTAACGACCACCGAACCACGGTTAGCTCGAAAATGGAGCGAAAGGTTCACGTAAATGTGTTTTCATCGGGCTCTTTGAACAAACGTTATTTTAGAGCTTATTTACATTAGTATCGAAGCGCCAGTTAGCTGCCATATAATTACACACGGCGCCGTACAAAGCGAGAGAGCTAAAATATATTCTGGCTAATCTTCATTATGAATGTGAAATCCGTTCATTGCCTGAGGCCGCCACTCGCGTTTCATGTGACATGGGACACAATGTAGTAAAGATAAGGTGTCCCCTTCCAAGCCACTGAGTCTATTGTCGATCTCTTACGCAGCTCGGCATGTTAAAAGGACCGCCCGATAGCTCGACCGTTACGAAGCATCCATTTTTATATGAAGGTATAAATTATAACATAACTAGCAGATAATTACTTTCTCCGCTCTCCTCAAAGCCCCAAAAGATATGACATATCACGCCAATCTGTAAGGTTCTCCGTACGAGTAACACGTGTGTTGAAAATGAAAATTTTCGAAGCAATAAAAATGATAAGTGAAATAAAAATTAGACGGCATAGTTCTTCTTTAGTGAAAATGGCTTCCTTTAGATAGAGAAAACGTATAATGGAATGCAATAACTCTTGACCGGGTGTGCGAAGAAATAACACTGTGTCATATTTCACAACCCTCCAACATTTTTATAAAAGCGGACCATCTGCTTTTGACCCCTCATTCTTTTTGTTTCTCGAATTATTTCTGTATAAGTAAAATATTAGATATCAGCGGATATAAGTTTTCCGGTGCACGTTCCAAGCCAATTCGTATTGCTACGGCTTTTTTTTTGTTTATTATTTGTGTTCTAAACATCATGTAGCATCTACTAAGTAAAATGTTTGTATCATTCTATACGTTTTGCCGACAATTATTATTGAATGAGGGTTTGTATATTTTTTTTTTAATTTAAAATAACACATGATGGCGGAATAAGCTAGACTCCTTTTTAAAGGATTGGCCCTCAATCACAATAGACCAGGAAAAGTGGGAAGAGGAAAGGGGGGCCTTTGCCCTGCAGTGGGACAATACATGCTTATAACAAATAAATAAATAAACAATAATAAAATAAAAGAAGAAAATCAGTTGATGGCTTTAGCAAACGGGAATTTTATTTTTTGTTTCTGTTTTCTCGGTTCAACAAAGAGTTTTTTAAAGCGAGGCACACGTAGCGTTTCCACAAACCTGTTTTGGGTAAGAGATTTACTTGAATCTTGTACGTTAGCCGACCTCCCCCGCACGAACATCCGCCACAATCTGCATAGGTACGGGAGGTACGCTTGTGTCCATCCAGCGCTCGCTTTGTCACTGCTATTGAGTTAGCGAGGCACCCGCTCAACAGTCATTCTAGTCATTATCATTTTCAAATTTTTGAATCGAATGTTCAGTAACGTACAATTTACGACACCAAATAAACGCCCAGAATTTCTCAATTTTAGCAACCTTGGTTTTATTTACAATACCACTTTACATTTTCCAATGTCGCCAGATCAAAAGAAATTGAACAATAACTTTTTTACTATTTAACGAAAGCACAAAATGTTGAGTTTTTATATATTTTCAACCCTGAATAGTTTTATGTCATCCAGAAAAGAAAATCTAAGGGGCGAGCTTTCCTCGTGTCCATAAAAAACTTCTGTGGAGTGAACGTGTAAGGAATACTCGTAAGCGTCACAGGAACCGGGGTGACTGCGGTCATTCCGCTAAACGAAGATCAGAATCGCAAGCTGTTAGCATAGAGATTGCGATCGAATGAATGCCGCCCCAAGTATTCCATCCCGAAATCGAGGGGCTCCGAATATTGCGGCCGCCCGATACAGCCCTTTTTGACTCTACTAACATTCCGCCGCGGTACTAAGCCGCCCTTTGATTTTCTTTATATCTTAAAATACTTTCAAATTTTACGAATTTACATACGCATTTCCCTTGACGGCAATTTATAGCCACTAAAATGTCTACATATTAGCATTTTGCGATGATAAAGTGGTCGGGCATCAATCCATTGAGGCTCCACAAAAGAAATGACACAATTTTACTGGAAAAAATATGACCAGTGAAATATTTGAAATCATCGATTGTTTTGTGTACTGAGAAAAACTTTCTTTGTAATTTGATCGATAGCCTTTTGTCCATTAGGGACCTTTTAAAAGTTGTCGTTTGATTTCATTGTGTACTTCAACAATAATCACAAAGTTCTTTGTTCGAGAACTTTCGGTTTTGAAGAAAAAATAAATAGCCATTAATCATGCAAATGTTTTGTTTCCAGATTTATTTTATTTATCAAACAAAGGGTGAAACTGAAAGACGCGGAGTTTCTTGAACATCGTAGCTTATGTATCGTGACTTGAAATTTGACTATTAATAAATTGGCTTTGGTAGAGGGTGCTCGTGTTTTTCTCGTGTATTTTTTATGGCGATCAAAATCAGATCGTAGATATTGGTGCGGGGTGGCGCGTTCGCGAGGCGAGCTTGCAGAAGGTGCCAATATATTTCCTGACGGTTGAACGGTCAGGTAATTGTGGCTGAAACTTATCTCAAGGGGCGGACGTGAGCGGAATACCAAATGGTTTTCAGATCTTGCAAATTATAAACGCTGTCCTCAATGTTTAGCTCCATCGGTATCTACATACACCAAGTGAGTCGACTGAATGAATCCCGCATAATTTATCTGAGACTCGCAAAGGGCCTATCTGATTCGTTTCTGTTATTTTATTTTAAGCTCACGGGTGGAATAAAGCAAACCCGATTAATTTTGTTAGGTCGTGTCATAAGCGAAATGCTCTTGTTCAGAGTAAAGATTACATTCAAGTAAGGACAGAGTAAGGATTACATTCCGAGCACGGCAGCAATGCTGCTGGGCTCGCAATGTAATCTCATATAAACCTATAGAAAATGTATGGTCAGTTGGCCACCAGATCGGAATCATGCCTTAAATGAGGGAAAATATTATTGCAAATGTCACCTATGCCTGTCTATACAACGACGTGCCGCTACATTGGTGACATTGATTTAATAAATCTAGCGGCCAGTAATCATAAAGGTTGTAAATCAATAAAATAATTCGTTATTTGAAAGCTACCGCCTACGCTACCATGTTTCCTTCAATTGGTCTGCTCTTTGCACGTTATTCGTTTTAATTTTATTTATGCAATGTTATGATTCGTGACTCTGGCAAATGACCTCTGCGTTACCGTTCTTTAAATACAGGTTGCTCCAAGATACAATTATAGTAAATAAATAAATAAATAATAATGTTTAATGAAATTAAAATATGGTCACGAAACCGTATAATTATGTGTGTTAAGTTAATGTCGCCATTAAAGTGGCACGGTGTATTTGAAACGATTCGTGTCCAAGTGACCAACCAGAAAACATATAAACATAACCTCACGCCTGTAAACCCCAAAGAGTTAGGCAGAGCTAACTTGATACCTGTCACGTCTTTTTGACTCATCGTTTCAACTTACTGGACTAACCGGGCATTGTTAGCAGCGGAAAAAAGTAGTCAGTAAGGATCAGTATCGTCAGGGAAAAGAATAAAGAAGGCAATCATACCTACTCATTATTCAACTACGCCAGAAGAGCTCAAAGCGTGAACATTCATACTATAATGTAATAAAGGAAGTGTAGCAACTGCTCAAATGAAAGAAACTCGTGAGTTACTATCTAAATCATAAAAACAACTTTAATGTAAGAAAAAAAAACTAAATTATGCCGTCCTACAGTCATCTAAAGAATTTCTTTTACAGTCAGCTTGGCAGGTGATATTTTTATTTTCTTAACAAGTCGCCGACTGCCAGTCGAGTATCAAAGGTTGAAACTGTTGCCTGAATCTCACTGACGTAGACTTTGTTCAAGTTATTTACTTTAGAGCGCGCTCATTAGCTAAATGACTGTGCTTTATTGAAAGAGTAATCAAAAGTGGAATTGAACGAACTACGGAACGTTGCAGCTCTTGATTTGGAAGTGACTTGTAGTCGAAAATGTGCTTCTGCCCTAAAATGCAACACGGGATATTTATTTACATGTCATCCGTATTTAGGTAACTCTTTGCCTCACTGGTCTAGTGGTTGCAAGCGTTATTGCTGAACATGAAGTCCGGGGTTCGAACACAGGTCGAGCAAAATGTTATTGGTTTGTTTTTGCTTTTGCATCAGGAATTTTAAAGTAGCAGCCCGGAGTCTGGATTTGTGCCCGGTTGATAGCAATAGGCTCGCCACCTATTGCATGGGACTTAAACATAACTGGCAAAATGTGAGTGTAGGTACCTACTATAGGTACATATCTACCTAACCTGGAGGAACAAGGCGTGATATTACATTATGGTTCATAAAAAATCCTAAAAGATCTTTTTAGGAAGACTTTACAGGGTCAATCCGCGGAAATCCACTAACGGCGAATATATGCTAATAATAAATTAAATATCATAGCTGCATTCTTTTTTTACTTTATATGACATTTCTTACATGTTTTTACGTATGGCGCAGCTATCTAAAAAAGTATAACACCTTTATTTAATTTATTATTGCAATCAACACGCACCAAATGTCATTACCATTTGCAAATAAAAGTCGGCCTAATTGAGCGGAATGGCCCTTATGACACATGTAAGTTTCAATGAGGTGGGTAGCTACACAAAGTAGAGCCAATGATTTCAAATTCTTGTGACGTCACCAATTATTTGATCATGCACATTAAATTGCTTCTTTGAAAGATGACAAGATTTAACTTCGGCAAAGAACTTTTTAATTGCCAGGGGTGTGATGTTAATTACCTTTAAGGGTGCCTTTATTCTTAAATATCGTTAAATTTCAATCAACAGTAACACGAATAAAGATTAAGAACAAAAACACATCGCTCAAGTGGCCGCGATTGCAAATAACTTGATTATAAACCTTAACTTTCAAATATAAAGTTTATTATCGATGCAAGAATTATAGCTACTACTTTGATTGAAAAGTAAACGTATTTTTAAAATAAGATCAAAATTTTTTATGGAAAAATAAAACATAATTTCTAAGCAATAAGGTTGAAAAAACCATGTTGCAAAATAAGACCACAACATTACTTTGTGGTCTTATTTTTCTGCCGTTTCTGATGCGGTCATCGAAGATCTAGTACTACTGATAGAAAAGGAACAGATCTGTCCAAGACATTGGACGTACGATAGGCCTACCTACATACCTACTTCACTTGCATTTTAACCTGCAAAAGACACAAACACGACGATCAGTTTCATTGAGGCCACGGCGCCAGCGCATGTGTATCCAAACTACTATAGTAACAACTGATATAACAGTCGGAAAGCAGCTTTATTGCTTAAATAATGTCTTTTGATATAAAGTACTTTAAAGCTTCCCAAAGCGCCATTCAGAAGTTTTTACGATTTGTAAACTAAACTACGTCCATATTCGGGAAACGGTACATAAAATATTAATTAAACTTTTAATGCGTGAAAATATGTTCCGGCTATTTTAATGTAAAGAAATAAAGTTGTGTGGGGAATTTTATATCAATGATAAACCAATGCATTAATCTTTTACTTATAAAGAGATATAATTATTTATTACAGTCGAAAAAAATTGGTTGCTGAAATTGTGTAGGTACTTATTATACACAGATGCAATCATCTACGATACACTTTAGGAAGATATTTACAAAGTAGGTAACTAACTAAAACGGCTTTACATAAATAAATTAAAAAAAAGACGGGTTGCACTCCGGGGATGCCGGCAGAAATGAAAACTTGAATGTTAACGTTGAAATAAATCAATTATTAATTGAATTAATATCTCATTTTTTTTTTCACTATTTCTGCGTCACTTTTTTCATTAATAGATGCACTTTGTTCAATTTCCATATTTTAAACACTTCGAGGGGGGGAATCTCTCCTGACGGTCACGTGTCCTGACGCGAGTTTAACATTTTTTACCCATTACAAAAAGTGTGCAACGCCGCTAAAGAAGTTTTCACTTCAAAAAAACACTCTTCAACGAACAGCCTTTGGCACTACTTTAACTTGTAGATCGATCAATCCTCGTGGCACAACCCCTTCAAACTAAACCAAGAAACAAATCCGTTTGAAAAACTTTATTTAAATACAACATGATCCAGATATAATTCGGTTGTAATGCAGGAGGGCGCGGAGGGACTCAGTGGAAACAAAACCGATATACGGTTATTCCCTGACAGCTGAGCTCTTAGGTGATTGTGGCGGAAACTTTTATCGGATGTCGAACGTGAGCGAAATAGCGATTCCCGCGAGTTCACCTGTTTACACCGACAACATGTGCCCTCTAGAAGAGATAAGGCCAAGCGACGTACAAGGAAATGATCACACTTATTTTTAAGCCCTTTTGAAAGAACGATTAAGTGAGATATTTTTGTGGGATTCGATTTTCAGATAGTTTTTCTACTAATTAATCTTTGATTGTTTTATTTTCGGATAATAATACCTACTTGCATGAACAATAATTTTCTTTCTAGCAGTACGTTTTAGTTTGTAAATTGCTTATGAATTTTGCATTAAAAACGAATTCCTGAACTGTTTTGTAAAAAGTCTCCTGACTTTTTTTAATAAAAAAATATTATTTTCCTGGTTTTATAACTTGTTTTTTCCTTCCAGCGTCTATGTCTCCGCTGTAGCTTTTAGCTTCCCACACCCAAACATGCCAGTTTACTATCAATAACGCGTCATTTTATCCCATAAACTGTATAAGCCTTATGAACTATAAAGCTGAACAATTGAATTATTATTTCAGCATCAAGTGCTACAGAGATAGCGCGGAATATAATAAATAATTGTGTTATAACAGTTGCGTATTATTTGCATAATCCATTTTATTCTGGGAGTTTTGCCAACTCACAAACATTAACTTCAAGTAACTCAATGCATAAAGCGAATAAATTAATGATTTTGCATTCGTAACAAATTAAGTCTTTACGCCTATTAATAATGCTTCGAATAATGCAATATGATGCTCTACTTTTACAGCAGGTAGGTACGGTCGAACAAGCTATTTGGTATACAGACAAAAATATTCATCTTTCCACTACACTGCCAATATTTAGTTTTATTCTATGCGTTATAACTTTTTCAGCTTATGGCATCCTTAATTAAATAGAGAGGTATAAAAGAATTGACTAAGTCAGCACACCATTGTTGAAAAGTAGTTGCAAGTTAGCTGCCTGTATACCAAATAGCTTGTTCGACTGTACGTAGATATCTAAAGCACGTACGGGACGTGGTGGCATGTTAAAGGCAGATCCAATAAAATTTCGATATCATTCTTCGAATCGCATATCACCTTACATTCATGCTTGTTATACGCTTGCAGTGCCTCTGTAGGCCTTCTACAATTACATGGTGAAATCTTTTCTGGAAATATTCCATTCTCGTAAAAGTGAGTTAGTCTCTAATAATTTTGTTTGTGAGCAGTTTTGACCCAGTGGTAAAGGCCACGACTTACGAGTACGTTCGTAGTTCGAACTCTGACAGGCGCTTTACTTTGTGTAAATTATTTCATCACCGTTGGTCTCAAATCGGTGAAGGAAAACATCGTGAGGAAACCGGCATGTCCTAGAACCAAAAATTTGAAGACATGTGACATCTACCAAGCTGCACTGGGCCCGCGTGGTCGATTACGGCCCACTCCCTCTCACCGAAAGAAGGCCTATGTACCAGCAGTGGGAACATTATAGGCTGATTATGTTAATTATGGTTGTTTGATTCGTTATCACGGCTTATCTACCGAAAATATGTAGAATAACATAGAATTCATTCCATTTAAAAAAATACAAACATGCGGATGCTGGAGCCAGGCAATTAAATCAATGTTTTCAGGAGTTGATTTGCCGTTATTTAGCATGGGAGCTAGCAATATGCACACCTGAAAATCAATCTCATAAATGAGTTTTAAAGCTGAACAAAGACTTAACACTATTAAAAAGATCCAAATGCAATGGGAATATGAATTTTACAAATATAAACGACACTTTTGCTCCTTGGCAAGTAGTGCTTGTGCTGTGTAGTATGATAAATATTTCAGGAGGATTGGGAATGCGTTTAAAATAAGCTGTACGTTTTAGAAATAAATTTTTGACTCATCTCTATTAATGCACTTCTATTTTGTCAACAGTTAAAACTACTCATAGGTCACCAACTTATTCTATTTGCAAGCGGATAGAGTAGTGTTTGAAGAACATTTAAATACGAAAATCCTCCTTCATTTGGGCAACTGGAACTTTCTTAATGCTTTTTTGCCATGGATGTTGATAAGTCATTCGAGTACTAAATTCTCTTCATCATCATATTATTCTATGGTATCGAAATACATAAATCGAAAACAAAATACAACATCTACTTTGTCAAAAATCTTTCTACGAAAATATAACTTATCCACGTTTTCGTATTTTATACTTATAGCTTGAAGCGAGCAAAAGAGAATAGTATTTCCCGAGATCCCAAGTATTACGGCTCGGTAAAATGTACGGCCCATGCACAGTGCAGCTCGGAGTAACTCGAGTGAGACGTAGGTGAGGGCGGGTGTTCTCTTTCGATCGCGGGAGCTCAAGATATCTGTAATGGCCACTCGAGCTATCTGCTCAACCGTTATTCTCAACAAATCTTCCATATTGCGGCCAACCGGAGCTCAATCAATACTGTGCAATGCGCGTATAGTTTGTTTTCTATTTTGTTGAATTTGTTTACCTCCCGGCTTCAGTCACGACGTGTTTTGCTGTGTTGCAGTTTTCAACTGAATACCAATATTTTCGTACTTAAAGTCTTTCGTTGTTTATGAAGTTTATTGCTAGTTTCGTGCAGATCTTTTCATTTTCTGTTCACGTTGCGATAGGATTATTAGATTTATTTCATACTTACTTACTATAAAACGTATCTCCGTTCGATGCAATTACATAAATGTCTGATAAGTCAAATCTGGAAACTGACTAGACGTAGGTCGTAGAGCGAGACTTTACCCAGCGTCCATAAGTTTTTGTACTTTCTCATTGGAGCACTGAAGAAGTGAAATTAAGATAATGTTCTAATGGGTCGCATAAAGGAAAGTTATAATATCCAGAAGCACATTCGTTGCTATGGAGGTGGCCTGCTTTGTTTCCGACTTCACAAACTTTTCCTTGTTACATTGTTCACTTGTCGAGAATCGCTACTACACTTTATGGATTGGTACCTATTTGTTTTCTATTTGCACTTACGTATGTACACGGACAAAAAGCATTTTGTTGATGAGCTAAAAATAATTCGTTAATGGGATCATTTGGATTGAAAACTGTTTTTTTTAGTTGTTATGGGGTAGAAGGTGTTGTTTACGACGGTACCTGGATTAAGTGAAGCCGTTAGAGAGGAGTGACGGAGGGAGCTGTGGCGGCAAAGGGGAGGCGGCGAGGTGAATAATTGCTGCAATGTATTTTAATACTCAAAACACAAACCTCTCATTGTCTGTCTCAGTTTCTTCATACAATTATGACACACAAAAATAATCAATTAATTATAGAAATAATCAAATTTGCTGTTTTATTATTTTCTTCACATTTATTTTTATTGAATTACTAAGATAAACGCATGGAAATAGCAGTACTAAAGATATTTTGGATCGGCGGTGTAAGAAAAGGTGCTTTCAAATAGCTATCGGTAAAGGATTATTTAGTTCAAGCGTGTTCCGGCGAACCAAGACATCGGCAAATCTTGGTATCGGCCAACCATTCATTCTATGAAGCGTTATTCGGCGAAACGTGCTGTCGCTCAATAATGGTATCGACTAATAGTTTTTTCGTATTACCGTTCGTCGGTGAACCATGCTTTCTGTAGACAGTTATATCGTTCAAGGGTAATTCGATATACCGTACGGGACTCCCAACTAGAGTCCCGTACGGTATATCGAATTACCCTTGAACGATATAACTGTCTACAGAAAGCATGGTTCACCGACGAACGGTAATACGAAAAAACTATTAGTCGATACCATTATTGAGCGACAGCACGTTTCGCCGAATAACGCTTCATAGAATGAATGGTTGGCCGATACCAAGATTTGCCGATGTCTTGGTTCGCCGGAACACGCTTGAACTAAATAATCCTTTACCGATAGCTATTTGAAAGCACCTTTTTTTACACCGCCGATCCAAAATAATTATCTTTAGTACCTACTGCTATTTCCATGCGTTTATCTTAATATCCTTCCTATAAAGAAAATAATAAAACAGAAATTTGATTATTTTTATAATTAAATGGTAAATAACAAAAATGAAGGTTGAAAACTGCGCAATCATAAGAAACATGATAGAAAACGGATAGTAATAAAAGCTCCGACAAAAAAATAAGAATTGCCCTTACATAAAATATTAAATCTACTGCCTAAAAAACTAACTTTCCGACTACTTTTGTCCGAATAAAAATGACGAAACGACCGAATGAGATACTGAAATCTTCGAAAAATAAACATGGCTGTTTATTGCTATAATACTTTTCTACCAGCTTAAATTACGTTATAATATATACCTAGGTAAAGTTATTTGTATTCTCATTCGCTCGCTTTTGCATCCTATGTCGACGGAGCCCCGCTTCGCGGGGCTCCTATTTCTGTGTAAAGGGTTTAAAGTAACCTAACCAAACCGAACCTCGGGGTGCCCTTCGCTCACTCTTCCATCCTAAGTCGACGTAGCTCC
Source organism: Amphipoea oculea (assembly GCA_945859645.1). Classification (NCBI taxonomy): domain Eukaryota; kingdom Metazoa; phylum Arthropoda; class Insecta; order Lepidoptera; family Noctuidae; genus Amphipoea; species Amphipoea oculea. Next base: position 11,121,168 of record OX243872.1, read on the forward strand.
GCGTATATATTTAATATGATTATTTTTACAAAACCTCTGTTGTCGGTTACTTAGTAATTTTGTCGGAGGTTAATAATTTAATCGAAAGTTTAGTTTTGTTATTCGAAGATCCATTTTTTTTAGTCGGCCACAGATCGCTGGAGATTAATTTGTTTTTCGGAAGTAATATTATTTCCCATAGGAAACAATTTTGACAGTAGTAACGTAGTCAGTTCAACGCCATCTAGAGAGTTCCTGGAAACTATTTTTTATTTTAATACTCAAAACACAAACCTCTCATTGTCTGTCTCAGTTTCTTCATACAATTATGACACACAAAAATAATCAATTAATTATAGAAATAATCAAATTTGCTGTTTTATTATTTTCTTCACATTTATTTTTATTGAATTACTAAGATAAACGCATGGAAATAGCAGTACTAAAGATATTTTGGATCGGCGGTGTAAGAAAAGGTGCTTTCAAATAGCTATCGGTAAAGGATTATTTAGTTCAAGCGTGTTCCGGCGAACCAAGACATCGGCAAATCTTGGTATCGGCCAACCATTCATTCTATGAAGCGTTATTCGGCGAAACGTGCTGTCGCTCAATAATGGTATCGACTAATAGTTTTTTCGTATTACCGTTCGTCGGTGAACCATGCTTTCTGTAGACAGTTATATCGTTCAAGGGTAATTCGATATACCGTACGGGACTCAGCCAACTAAGCGATGATCAGACCGACACGGAGCAAACTTGCCGATTGCTTGTTCTTATGTCATTTTTCGTTGCATTCTGTTTATTGTTTTAAGATTTTTAAATCAAAACTAAAATAAACAGGGTCGTGAAGGAAAGGAAGGTAATCTACTTTTTACTGATTGCTATTCTAACGTTTTTATGTTATTTTTATTTAGAGTTTTGTTTTATTAGAACGAAAATTAATTATGATTGTAAATAAAGCTTATCATATTCGATAATATTTTGAACTGTCCCGGGACAAATTCGCAATATTTTAACGATAAACACAAATTGTTGGCATCATAATGTTAATAGGAAGTAACTCTCGCTCGAATCGTGTTCTGTTTATTTAGTGGATCAGAATACCGGAAATCGTGTTTTGAAAGCAACTAATTAACCGATTATGCACACATTACTCGAGTAAACATGTGCTATAATATTATTTAAACCTAAATAAATAGCATTAATCGAGTCAAAAAGTTTTGAAACCCGATTAAGTAAATTAATTAATATCGATGAACAAAATGATCGATGAGGTTACACATGAGTATCAAAGTGGAGTTCGATTCTGTTTACCAGTGAAGGACCATGTGTACCAAATAAATTACGGCAAAGTAAACGTTATAGAAACTTAGTTACAAGTTCTCAATAGTCCCTTAATTTATTACAATGAAAAGTTTAAAATTCTGAAGTACCTGCACACTGAAGGTAGGTGTTGAACAAAGCTAATCAAAAGATAAGGCACATACATCATGTAGTGAAGTTAGAAGCGGGTGCAGGAGTCAGGCCGTTTTTATGGTCCAAGTTGCCGGCACAATGCCTTGGAATGTGCGAAGTAAACACTTAACTGCAGGTTTACTTGTCGTAATGCAGTGCAAGTTTCACCGCGCGCTCGACCACGGGACCACGGCACAACTACGCCCTGCAAAGTTTTATGGTTGCAGTTTTAATGTGGACTAAGCTCCAGTGACTCCACTGAGGGGCCGCTCTTCTCGCTACGTTTCGGACATCAAATTTCAACTTAATTTTTTCGCTCCAACTTTGTGGAATAACCGTTTCCAGAGGAAATTGTGCTATATACGCTAATGAGAAGACAGCTACGCTCAGTTTTCCTTTGACAACTCTACAATTTGGAATAATGACTTCTATTAAATAAAATTCACTTGACAAATAGTGATGCTAGAAGTTCACTTGTTAGTGCGCTGATAAATCGGCCCAACAAGTCGTAATGTAGTCATTAATAACTAACTTCGGGTATATAATGTTAGTTGGCGTGTTTCAGGCATATAGTTCTGCGTTTGTTTTTGTTGTTACCTAAAAGAGCGAAATTCTCCTTTTTATTTTTCGAAACACGCCTAAATAAGAATAATATTACGATTACCGGCATTTAATAGCGCAGAAAAGAATTAAAGCGGCTCTTTAAGATGATTTTAAAGTAGCCTAAAATAAATAGCGAATGTTCACGTAACGGTCGGTGAGTCAGGAAAGTTGGAAAGTAAATGGTATTAGCATCGTCTAATCACTACCTGGGGAGCTCTCCGTCTAGCGCTGTGAACCGGGTACCGACGTTTCAGAGCCGTTCCCGTACACTTGCTTGCCCGTTCTGGGAGCCTTCTTGAATGCAAATAAGCATTAGGAACGCCTTTACAACATTGAGACGCTCTTTATTGGGCCTGTTCAAGCATATAAACCGGCGGTTCCGCAAACATTCTGCTCCACGCACATCCCTTTAAAACACGCCCGCGACACTCACGAACCCAGGTAAACGCCTCCAATGTTCCTAATTAAAAATGTTACTTAAAAAAGAGTAATGAAGATGAACTCCACCGAAACAAAATCTTATCAGAGCTCGAGGACAAAAATCAAGAAATGCAAATTCAACGGGAAAGGCGAACTTTAGTGGAGCTGTAAATGTAATTAGATTTTCAAGTTTACAAAGACAAGAGCGCTCAGGTTGGTAGATTTATTGCTGGCTGACCCACCTCCCCGTGGAGAACGATAAATGAGACGCCGCGAGGTAGCGATACTAATTATCCTATAGGTAGACGTGTTACACCGTCCACGTTCCCTCTAAATCTTGTTAGCGGTCGGAGGTGCAATTCTGATAAATGCAATTGCTGCGATAATTTACAACGAGTCCCACAACGCTGAACTTAATTATACCTAACGCATCACTCCTTGTATTTTAATGTTACTGTTACTTAAATTATAGTTTTTATTCAGATACAAAAAGTGTTTACTTGGCAGATATAAAAATAAGATTAGTGTTCAAGAAGTTTACGACGTAGGTATCCACCATAAAAGTGTTAAGTAAACTTAGTACTTTTTTATATGTTTTGGTACTTGAGTGGTTTTGTTTGGTTTTCTTTTCATGTTTAGTTATTTTTACACTTGTATACTAGTTTTTTTATGTCCTCATTTTGGACGGTCTTTATACTTTGCATAGATTAAGTAGTAGCCTTACTTATGTTACATACCTAAATCTTTTTGCTAGGTGTTTATATTATTTTAAAACTCCAGGGAAAAAATACACATATATGTCTTTAGGTTAAAAATAGATAATATTACTCATTTTAAGATTTGAAATATTAAGGTTAACAGTATAAGTTGAGGGATTTTAGTAACCCTTTTAAGTTTACCCTTTGTTCTTTAGTTAGAAACACCTAATACTTTCGGATAATTAAATTAAAAACCGGTAAGTACAGCGACGCTAGTTGCTTGCTCGCCAATGTATAATAATATAATTAAGTTTCCATTACATGACTTGCTAGTTGCGAAACAATAATACGAAACTTTCAATTCGATTTCGTTTCTTTGTCCTACAGTTTCTAGTCACGATTTACTGTAGGTACCTAGCTCATACATCATGGAAATACGTTGAAAAGGTTTCGTTAAATAACACAGAATACAGTTAAGAAAACAGTGAACTCTAAAGGGGTTGTAGATAGCCAACATTTCAAATAAATGTCCCTGAAAATAAATGTTTGACGCTCCTCCATTTTTCAGTCAGTTAAAAATAGGACATAATTCCAAATACATTTCGATACAAATGTCCGACAAAAATCGGTATCCATCGTCATGTACGAGTCTATGGTAAATCGGACACCGACTCACGGACTGTAATTGACAGTAGACAGCAGTTGACAGATACAAATCAGTGACCAATTTAAAGCGGTCATCTACGAATGGGGGCTACACACTTGTTCGTATCGTCATGATTCGGCACAGCAGGACGGCAAAATCGTTCGTTATTGTTCGGCTAAAGCTGCTCGTCTTAGCTCGAATTGAGCCGAGCCGACCCAAACATGATACAATGAGGGTAAATGACAGACTTTATCTATGGGCAAGAGCCTAATGAAAGCCGAATACATGTAGTAACTAACTTCAGCTCGCAGCTCCGCCCTCATGGATGTCGGAGATTATTCTACGGGAACTAAACCTACCGAGACAAAAAAGTAGCCTTTGTTACTTCTTATAACATCAGCTATCTGCCAGTGAACAGTGGCCAAATCTTTTCGTAGATTAGCTGGAATGAACAGACAGACAGTAAAAAATAGTCTTTTTTTGTTTATAAGTACCTACCGTATAGGTATATAATTTCATAATTATGCTTTTAGTAAAAAGCTGTTATTTTGAAATTACAAACAGACACTTAAATTTTATTTATTCGTATAGAATAGTCTATACATATGAAAGAAAGAAAGAAGGAAAGAAAATACGTTTATTTGGGGTGAACATGACGCAAAAAAGAACATAAACACAAAAAAATAAAAAAGAAGGTAAGTTAAACATGCGTCACATCCTCGTAAAACGGCTATCGCTCAGCATAATGCTGCGACCCTATGCAAGACAGATCATCGACAGCCGGCGCTGACGTAATGACGTCGTCCGGTGCAGCACACAATTATTATAACACTGTACCGGCACAGCGTAATCAAAGAAAAATAATTTAATTGTGATAGTCTGTGTATAGTCTGTTTGTAGCAATCGCAATCTATACATCTATTTATGTATAGATTGCTTCGGAGACTTGGCTTTGTTGTCCAACAAATACCTACTGCCGAATCGAATAAGTGTGTAGCGCCCTTAAGGCCCAAAGGATCCGGTAAATGTTAAATGTGAACCTGTACCGAGTCAGGCTTGCGGGTGGAAGGAATTACACTTGAATAATTGCCGCAATCACTCGATGGTGACTGACAAACGTACGGCCTTAAACTTGGAGGGAAGTCTTTGGTTTAGACCGAAATGTTGGCGAGGCAGTGGGAATCGATTTTCATATATATTTAAATTTCCTTTATTTTAGATGTTCGGAAAATGAGTTTTTCAGAAATACCGAAGTAGATTAGGTTCTAGAAATCTAAACCTAATTTGGCACGCTAAATGCCTAAGTGTTATACTTACTCCGTATAACATATTTGTTTTTGGTGAAAATGGGCTACATTTTCTTGTCGCAAAAAGCTGGATAGATAATTTCAATCCTCTTCCACAACTTTAGCGTAAAACTTTTCCGTTGTGGATTTTTTTAGATATTTATGAGCAAATTATAGTAGCGTGCTACATTATGGTATTGGTAACCGTATCTAAGTATTGATTGCGAATGATAGGTTACTAGTTCATCGCGTCCGAGTACCACAATACCCTCATTCATAGAGTTGACTGCGCTACTTGCGCACAACGATAAACGACACAAACTTAATGTTTCTGTTTACAACAAATTTCAATTTACACCCAATGAATTAACGTAACGTAAATAGTTAATGTTTTGTTAGTTTTAGCGCATTCAATTTATTCATTTCACTTTGTGATCAATTTGTGGTTTATTTGTAAGTAGTTAACTGGAAAATTGCTGTTTAAAATTATTATTTGCTCATTTCAGCGATATTTGACTCCCCAATTTGTTCAATTCATTAAATATTAACACAAACATAACGCCTCTTAGGCGTGGGTTGTTAAACGATTCTATTTGCTGTAACCCTCTTTATTTATTTATTAAAACTTTATGCACAAGTAAAAACTGTACAAAGGCGGACTTAATGCCTTAGGCATTTTCTACCAGTCTACCTTAGGGTGTCTCTTTAGATTTTTGATAAATGTTGGTAAAATTATTTTGATAAAATACGCCAATTTAATCTAGCACATGAAAAAGTCAGACGGTTGCGAAAATCTTTGTATGCAAATAGTAGAGTAAGAGGTCAAACATCTTACACAAGTTGTTCGTGTTTATAAAACGGACCGTGACGTCGCGGTCGGTGACGCCAAGTCCGGGGCGACAGACGCCGCCTCGGACTGGAAGAGGGTCATATATATTTTTTTAGAGCATACTGTATAGTGAGACGGACTAAACGGTAATAAATAATGATTTGGTGCAAAGGAACGTTTCAGTAAATCTAATAAAATACGTATCCGCAGAGACTGCACCGCACCGAACTCGTTACCACATCTAGACAATTTATTAGGATTTACGAGGTACCCCCGAGTTTGGTTGATCGTTCTAAAAGTTCTATAAACGGACAAAACGCTCTAGCACTTTTCATTCAAGTCGAATATGAAATAGGAAATCAATTCCGAAAATGAGCAAACGGAATACATTCAATAATGTCGTAAACGCTCACATCCTCTCCCTCTTTTAAACGTTTTCCGCTAGTTGCTCGACTTCGTGATTTAAAGTTTCATAAGCCACAAACTTGGACCCAAAACGTGATCTTTAATTTTCAGCACCGATTTTCCTTCATATAAAATTAGTCCCTCTTTGTGATCATAAAATCGTAGAAATCTTAGCGTCGTCATTTCGCAACGCAACATACTGGTATTTATTATAATAAAACATTCTTCAAAACAATTTGGAGTTGAAATTGAAATAATATCGGAGACGAACACGGCGTATGCGATTTCCAATTATCGATGTGCGCCGACTGTTCGTACGGTATTGCAACTCCGTATGACGAGAAATATTTCGCTCAGGTTTCATACGAGAACATACGAGTACATCGTACGAGGAAACGTTCGTCCGTGTACTGCACGTGTCGGGCTCTAATCTTCCGTTATTTGAAACTCAAGAAATTTCACTAACGGAATGAGAAAAGTTTCTCCCTCGATTATTTATGATTCAGCACAGAATATCAATTTGATTGAAATAAAAGAAACATAACTTTTGAAGTTGACGAAACTTTGCGCTTATGTATTCTAGAAGCAGTTATTTTAGTCGTCCATGAGTGATATAACAGAACAAGTAGGTAGAGCTACCCAAAAGTTTGGTGTGCAAGTTTTGTCAAGTTTGCTGAACAGAATTATGAATATTCACAAACGCCCCGGGATTCCTCACGTGCGGAAACTCTTTTAATAGCACGTTAAGTGTTGGTGAGCGAGTTAATATTATGTATATAGTTGCTTTTGGATACTAAAGAATCTTAATATAGCGCCCATAATTTTTCTTTTAAAGAGAAGCATCTTAGGATAAGTTTTAATAAGTTTTTTTATCTCTATACTCTGACTAAAGAACTCTTCTTAGAAAGAAAGAAAAAGTATTTATTGCGACTCGTACAGAAAGATCACAAACTAAACTAACCACAGTAAAAAAAAACAAGTTATATAAAAAAAGTAAAATGAAACAGAAAGTCCTATACGAGGCCAAAAGGCTCCTACCTCAGCATGATGCTGCGACTTTTAAAAAATAAATGTCGCAACGCTGGTATTCTGATAGGGCCCGCTGTGATTTCACGGGCAGTTACAGAAATAAATAAATAATAAAATAGGTATAATATGTAAAATAGTAGCAAATAAAATAAAATATTAATTTTTAGTCCGCGCCAGACGTAACCTCATAACTTGTTTATGCCTTGGGTGTCAGCGGCACTCTTGTGTGTCTGTGGCATTCCTGTGACAAGTAAAGGGTCGCAGGCGCCGACCTTCCGGCGTGAATAAAATACTTAGTACGACATTATTTATTACTTATATCAGGCTGCTGAGCACTTGTCTCCTCAATAGTCGTAAGGCAACATTGATATAATTACACAATTTGTCAAAAGGATCAATGAAAATCCTGATGGCACCCAAGAAAAATCTTGCTTCGACATCTGCTTGTTATCAACAGAGGCGAGCATTTTCTTCATCTAAAATCATTAGAAGCAAGTTGCAAACTCAGCACCTATTTCTACGAGTCTAGACAACAAGACACTTTTCATCGGTTATTAAAAAAAGTCTGCTGTTTCATACAAAAGTGCAATATCTACACAGTCAAAATGTTTGAAACAGCTGATTTTCGAATTCGTAGCAACAATTTGCGTAAATTGTTGCCACGTCGACATCGTAAATACCTTCAATATTCTCAAACCTTCGTCCTAAAACACAAAATCTTTGTTACCAGATTCAAGGAGGCACGTTCAGATATAAGTATTAAAAGGGCTGGCAGTATAACAAGCGGCACGGCAGTATGTTTCCCGTCCATCGCCTTAAGAGCATCGGTTACGTTAAGTAATTCAGTCGCCCAGCTGATAGTGTAAGTTACACCAGTAAGTTACTTGGACTGACTTACCGCACTATTTGCGTTTCAAGAGTCCTGATTTCCATAGACTTATAAGAAGATTTTGGTCTCGTAGATATATGAGTCTTTTGAATCTTATGAATCTTGTTCTTGTAAGAGCGTTTTTTTATTCAAGCTAAGTTTTTGTGAATATGTAAAAAACCTAAGATGCAGAAATTATCAAATAGTAAAGGCCGTAACCTTTATAAAAAAACTATCGATCTCCTTTATTGCAAAGCAAACAATAAAAATAATCAAAATGTATTATATCACAACGGAGAGACACAGTAACACACAATTACTCGTATGAACATTTCGAATTCGGTGTTTGATCACGAAACGTGTACCTAATGAGTTGTAAAATTGCAACAGTATACCGAACACCAAATACTGGAATCACGATGAAAATCATAGGTATAATATTTACAATCACGTTGTGCCCTGCAAACAGATAAATTGAGTACAAAATAGTCCACAGCAAAGCGGATACAGTTCTCGCATGAAACAAACAGCCGAGGTTTATGTAAATTGGGCTCCTTTGTATTTTGCTGGATTAAAATATAGTGGGAATTAGTTCCGTGTCAGATATCCGACCAGCGGCCAACTCGGCCCACTTGATTTTATTGCGCGCTACTTTATTTGAAGCGTTTCCGCCATTACTTTGAATGAAGAAGGTGCAATTAAACTATATGGTGATGAACATTCCATGATGTCGAGCGCTTCATTGGCTGCAGCTATTAATGGTAGCGCACCGCTGATCGTTGAAATATTAGCAATCGAGAAAAAATATACTTGGTTTTTTCCCGTTTTTTTTTTCTTTGGAAACTGGAAAAGGAGTTCTTTCGGCCAAATATATGCATACCTTCCTCTTCTGACGAGAGCATTGCTGCATACACCGGTTTGTGGAATATGGGCGCCGGTAAAATTATAAAACTTTTAAACTTTGTCTTATTAATGTGATATGTGCGGTGCAATGACCGCCCTAGAAAAATGTTGCCTACGAGACGATCATCATCATGTCAGATATCACATTCAGCTACGTAGGATACTCAATAAAATAAAACGTTATAGGTAGACTGGCATTATAAGTCTGAATAACTGAACCTAACACTAACACCCCTTTGTCTACTGCCAAAGATTTACAGCACCGACGGTAACAGGTTCAGAATAATTTTCGATCCGAGCGCCTATATATATCGTAAACATGGAATCTCATATTCAACCCCGCACTTATTTCTCAGTCTAATGATGTTGAATGATGCGACAAACCCTGCATATTCAAGATAGACCAGGCCATCATTTAAAAAAATGGTTTTCCTTTCATACCCCCTTCGCATAAAGCTTCCCCTTCGTTATTCAAAGAGACTTTTAGTGTTGGTCGCCGGCGAGTCAATGTTATTGAAATGGTGGCAGACTGGCTGAATTATCTCCCTTCTTCAGTTACTTTCTTTCTATACTGTATTCTTTGGTTCAGGCTTGAAACGGAACTGATTTTTTTAAAATCTAATGGTTATTTTTACTAATATTATTCCCAAATAAATCTGCTCCGATTCCGTCTGTACTAATAATAAGACTGAAGACTTTAATTGTTTGAACGCGTTAGTCTCTGGAATTTCCAGTCGGATTAAAAGAAAATCTTTTTGTATTGGATAGCCCAATTCTTGAGGAAGGCTAGTGGAGTAGGTTATTTAACATCACGCTAGACGAGGCCGAGTAAAAATAACAAAAGTAAGAAAGAACGCTAAGCGAAAACGAAGTACCTACTAGTGCGGGCAGGCGATGCGATGCGACGGGTGGGTTGGGCGAACAAGAAATTCCACGCGGGCGAAGTAGTGGGCAGAAACTAGTTTAAAAATTAAAGCAAGAAGATATTTAAGAAAAGTTTGTTAGGTACTCTTTCCATGCCCAAGTGTTGAAGGTCAAAAGACTGTCAAATCCTTTGTCTGCACTTCCTGTACTGTACACAGTTGCTACAATATTGCTCAATCACGTCGTAAATAGCTAAACGGATTTGCATACATTCTAGTAGGTACGCGTACATCTAGGTACAGTATTAGCATATGTTATAGGTACCGGAAAACTTTACTAAACTACGCAGCAGAAGCAACTATCACATTTACTTCATGATGATGATCAAGAAATATATTTATTTGACAGAATATCTGTATATTCTATGATAATATCAAATAAAGATATTATTTACTTATTTATTTATTAAAACTTTATGCACAAGTAAAAACTGTACAAAGGCGGACTTGATACCTTGGGCATTTTCTACCAGTCTACCTTAGGGTGATATTCTGTGATAATGTCAAATAAAGATGCCTTGAAACAACATTTTTTTTTATAACTGATGAATTTGTAAGCTAGAATGACGTGCTGAATTCATGGTTTCAGATTGCGTGACTATGCACGATGTCCTTGCCACCCTGTATTTTAATTTACAGGACATTGCGATCCAGACCAGATCACGTGGTTTTAAGATATTTTAGGTTACACCTTACTTGTATCACTTTCCCTTAGTCACGTTATCGTCTTAACCCCTTATCTCAGATCGTCAATAACCGAAAGCTTTAACCTAATTATTTACACAGTTCCGCGGTAGGTAATTATGCTATGCAGCTATCGGGAGCGTCGCTGACGGCTTATAGCACTGTCCGTTGCATTAATAAAAGCGATCGCAGCTCGAAATCCGATTAACCACGTTGGTTCAACTGACTATTTTGTGCGAATCCCATCAATTGGTACTTGATGTCAAGTTGAATTTAAAAAATAAACAAATATTCTCTGCTTCGATACTGGTTCTGTTTATTTTTTGGATTATTATTTAACCATTTATGTACACACATAATATAAACAGAGGATCAGAACAATACGTGCAAAAGTGATGCTTATTTCTATTAAGTTTTGTTGTCGTTAAGCTGTTTGCTGTTATTTCATCAAATAGCGTAGCTAACCTAGTTCTTATCTTGGCCTAAAAAAAAATGAGAGCTTTTTAACCGACTTCAAAAAAAGAAGGATATAATTAATTATATATTTTTCTTGTGTTGTTACCTCAGAATTCCGTTATTCATTAGCCGATTTGCAAAAATCTTTCTTATTTGAAAGGATATAAGTATTTTCAGATTGTTCTTTGATCATAATCGGTTTAGTAGTTTGGTTTTTAAACCAAAATTACTGATGATGTAAATTCGAGTAAACGAAATTGCGTCGTAATTATGCTTTCCTATGACTTATCAGTGGTGGCTTAGTGGAATTGTCATCGGATGAATTGTGGTTATAAGTGATGTATCTTTACATAATTACCTAACCGACTTCAAAAAGGGGAAGGTTCTCAATTAGACTGTATTTTTTTATATGATTACGCGATACCTCCGGCTTGTAAATCGATTTTAAAAATTATTATTTTAATGGGTAAGTATGCCTCAGGGGTCAGGGGTGGTCCCATATACATTTTGTTAACTTTGCTTGCGTAGTTTTTGGGTTAGCTTCATTAATACGTATTTTTGCCACTTAGTTTATATTGATGATGTTATAATAAGTTCCTGTCACTGATATTTACATAGCAAATTGTTTTATACGAATTTGTGTGGAGTAAGTGCGGGGGGTGCAACTTAAAAGGGAACAATAAAAACTTTTTTACAAAAAAAAAACAACTGACTTTTAAAAATGGCACTATAATATAAAAAATAACATTAATTTCGGAAGTCGGTGGCAAACAACAAAAATGCGAACCCAACGACACCGACTTCCGTAATTAAAGTTATTTTTCACTTTGTAGTGTCTTTTTTGGAAGTCAGTTGTTTTTTTTTTTTGTAAAATACTTTCACATAACTTTTTGAATATTAAGTATCCTATGTGAACTTATGCTACTCATAATCAGCCTATAATGTTCCCACTGCTGGGACACAGGAAACACACACGCTACTACCTACAAAGTAAAAAATCGAGTAAACAACAAATGAATGTGTGATACATTCTACCCACACCGTTGCTTTGTATTAATTGAAATGTGAGATTATCTAATTATTTTCTCTCAATTCGGCTTATTATAATATTGTAAACAGAGAACGAGGAGAGCTGTAGATGTGGCAGCTGATTAATTTTTGCGATGACGATTTAGGTCCTATGGAAAAAGTTGTCCAGTTTGATGGTATGTAGGTACTACACCGTTAAATATTTATTTATTTATTAAAACTTTATGCACAAGTAAAAACTGTACAAAGGCGACCGCACATTTCTTTTGCAGGCTGTATGTGAATATAGGTAGGTAGTTGTGTGTCTTATACTTAGGAGCAACAAACCCATAAGCTCTAATAACGGATCATTCTATCATATTCAATGACTGGATAAATAAATATGATCCAGGCTAAACTCATCAATTTCCGTTTCTTTTACACGTGTTGTGTAGTTGGATATCGAGCAGCTTGTATAATGATTGATCTATCTAGTTGTATAATTATATGGATATACAACCGGTATGAAATTGCGTTTTTTTTTTACATTGAACTAGTTAAAGGAAAAGTATTGAAAAGAGCTGAACATAATTAGGTACTATAACTAGGCTTATGGATTCAAAAAACTATGGGCACTTATAGCATAGTACGAGTAGTTTACCCCCAGGTAGTAAGTATAAAACGAAAGTAAAAGATGATGCCGAAAAACGGGCAGTTTCAGAAAAAAATGTGAGAGTCCCAAAAAGAACAAAGATTTTCCGAAACTACCAACAAAAGTTCCTAATCTAAGGAAACAGTGGCTTACTTGTATAATAATAATAACATGAGTGCATTCATACGTATAACAATACTTATGAATGAACAATCCATTAGTTTCCGACTGCTGGCAAGCGACAATGTCGGGCTTTTTTCGAAATATATTTTCTCAATACGAGTGTTCTCTTTACAGATACTTTTTTGTGTTGTCATGATGGTTTATTATTTCATTAATTGAAGTGGTGGCGGTTGCAACCGCTGCCAGGCTTGGCTTTTGTCCTCGTAAAAATATAAGACAAAACTTGAAAACCGATTGGATTAATTCTGCGACAGACTCCAATGTGAATTTCCATTTCATTGGATTTATAAGATGGTATCGACAGTATTATAGTGGGATTTGTATAACAGAGCTTCATGATGTCGCTGAATGTTTTCATTTGAAAGGCGTTTGTGTAATGTTTTAGTGAATGTCAAGATCAATATGGTTCCAATATTTTATAAGCGCAATCAAAATTGATTTAAGGCTTAAAAGATAAAACTTTTAAGATTTTTCTAAAAGAAAAACGTTTAGGCGCGTAAAATATTGGTACATTTGATGTTATGAGCGAAGTTCGTGGATGGGACGAGTATCCCGCAAAGCGATTTTCCTTATAAAGAAATTTGTTAGTGTTGTTAACATAACGGTGTTAAAATAATTTAAGGAGTCAATAAACTTTAACAGCCGACGTTATTGACTCTTTCCGAAGTTAATGCGATCCCGGGGCGCCGCCGCCGCCGATCGCAGCTCGCTTCGTAATAATCTCATCGACATTGTCTACGGGTATGGCTATTCTTAATAGCTTCCGCTAAATAACCAACCCACCGAATTATAAAGCGATTTATTTAATTTAAAAAGTAACTTACTTTGCCATTGTTTTAACCAGAGTGGTACTTGCAAAATTTTCTTTTAATATTAGGCTAGAAAGGGCTTTGAAGGTCCGTGGTTTACCTACCTGTCCGCCATTTTGTTTGTTTTTTTTTTTTTTTTTCAAAATGACGGCCACGTTTAAATTCTATAAATTGATAGTTGACATCAATGCAAACAGAAAATATAGAAAATGCCTATGGCATTAAGTCCGCTTCTACATTTACATGCTTGAAGTATTAAATAAATATATAAAACGCGGCCGCCATTTTGAAAAAAAAAGAAATAAAGCGCGTCAGCAGGTATGGCCAGGCTCCATATAAAATCTTCAATCCCCTTTATAAATCATGAAACGACTGAAAATCGCGGATATGAATAATAAGGAAGTGAATATCTGGCGTCATAATAAAACATTAATGGTACTTCAAGGAAGGTAAGGTCTAGCCAGCAATAGTGGAATCGATCTGTAACAAAATCATCATTATTAAGGCTTTTCTTCAGATGTCGAACTGAACCCATCGCTCATTGTGTCACCCTTTGCAAAATTTATACATTTATGCCTGTAAATAATGTGGTGTACATATTAAAGAGTATTCTATTCTATTAAAAAAAAATTATATATTCTATTAAATCAATACCAAATCCATACTCATAGTGTCCACAATGTTTCAAAGAGCTCGTGACATATTCCAGTCTCCACAGAATGTAGTCTAAATGAAGCGGCAGTAATTTTAGTAATGAGGTCAAAACAAATAGTATCCTAGTCTCAATAAATAGCGCATTTAAATCAAGGCACTGGAGGCTGGCCAAGTGAACGGACCGACGGACGCGGACCTCCTTCGTTATGTTTTCTGCATTTGTCCACTTTACTCGCTTTCACGAACAAACAAGCTCACTTTGTGATCGGAATGCTAACGTTTTAAATTCAATCAATTCTGGAATTCGTATCACTTCTAAGGTTTATTGGGAAATCACTAAATTGGGTTTTCTCAGTATTTTTTTTGTCTGACAGTGAGAATTTTTGTATAGGTAGGTACTTACTTACTTTTACCCGTTTTAGTTATTGTTTACATACATAATTTAGATGTAAAATAATTTTAGGTAAACAAAATTCTCACAACTAGTCTTACCAAGACGTGTCGTATTACCCAGTAACTGAGTTGTGCAGGTCAGACAGGCAGTCACTCTATGTAAAATACTTGTTTTCAGCTGCATCATGTTAGACCGTAAACCGACTTCAGCATAGTTGGGAAAAGGCTAGGCAGATGATGATAATGTTATGTAAACAGTGAAAACAACTAACATTTAATTTCTTTTCCTCAGAATAAGTAATTGTAAGTTTAATGCTATGTTAAAGTATAAAAGTAACTACAAGGCCAACTTGAAATTGTAATTAAAGTGAGAGACTAATAGTTCACTTAAATTAATTAATTCTTGTACCTGCGTTTTTTACGTTTACTTTGTACTAAAACACACTAATTTGAAAATGTAGGCAAAAGAAAGTAAGTAAGTAATTACTTCGGCAGTCAAGTGCTCAATTCATTTTGAACCGAAACGACTTGCAAATAGAGTCCACAAATAAAATAGATGGAAGTATTCAGTAAAATATTTTTAAGACGGAAATGGAGGAATATGTGTGTTATGAAGGCGGAATGCCAAAGTTGAACTTACAGCATCTTTACTTTAACAAAAACCTTTTACGACAAGTCAATAACAACCAAAATCAACAAATTACCTATTTATATTTCGATTTTCAAGTTCCGTTCCTACTTGTAATCGTGATTTTTATTTCGTTCAATCCACGTTTTATTCAAAAAAGATTTAAGCAACACTGTTGTACTTACATCAAAACGAAAAGAAGATTCAATAAAGGTGTTATTTGACCCACAGCAAGTCTCCTCTCGCGTCATTTCACTTGATAGTTGTAACAGTTGCTAGAATGAATCAGTCTCATATTAATATTAATCTGTCAAGCTCCGCTAATGAGACACAGTTATTGATTTTCTATATTTTCGTCGCCGATAGGCGACACGCGGTGCTTGACCGGATGTTTGTTTATGACCTTTCACACACACAATAATCATATTGCTAAAGTTCCATTTTATCCGTATTTTTCTTAAACGCTCACTCAACAATTTCTTACCCAACGTACGGAATTAGACATAAAATGGCCTGAACTGTTTCGAGAAAAGGATGGTACGGCCGTGCCGCCTTTTGCTCGACTTGGCGGGGGCACTGCCGTGCCCCTAGATATGCTTATGGATAAAGGCCAAAAACCTTTTCAAGATCAGTGCTGTTCATTTTTAGGGCTCCGTACCTCAAAAGGGAAAACGGATCCCTTATAAGATAACTTCGTTGTCCGTCAGTCCATCAGTCAAGACCCTTTTTCTCAGGAACGCGTGGAGTTATCAATCTGAAATTAATATTAAATACTCAGGGCTGCAATCCCTTCAAGCAGTGAAAAAAATCAAACTTCTAAATGAACACAATCAAAAGATACGGACGTTTGTGTTCCGAAACCAAAACTTAGGGACCCCGTTGACCTAGAATCCTAAATTTGGCAAGAAGCAAATGTCATGTAGCACAAGTAAAAAAGAAAATCCAAAAATCGTAAAATAGTTACATTACAAAAAAAAAAAACATTTTTTTTGTGATAACAAGTTTATTTGCAGTTGATAAACTAACCGCGACCTATGTCGATGGGGACAATAGTTTACGCACGGCAAAGTTAAGTTTGTCCCTCAATCAAGTTTATCTTTTCGTTAGAGCAATATTCGGTGCTTTCATAGTTTATGAACTCCAATAATGTTACCATATTATTTTGGTGAATGTAGCTGTACATTACCTAACTGCTTACACTGTTGTACGTACTTATTATTATATAAGTACATAGATTTGTCTGTAAATTAATATATATGTAAGTAGGTAGATGATTATTATCGTCGTTTTAGGGACTGATTTTGGGGGGAAATTTAGAACATAATCGGAAAAAAAGGGAAAAATGTTCGAGGCACGATTCCCGTGATAAACCATTTACATACCTACAAATGACGATGGGACTTAGCGTCCCTAAAATTGAAACTCAACAGACTTGAGACGGTAGTATCTCATTTAAAAGGTCTAGGCCATAGATATATGAAAGTTTCTATGGTCTAGGCGTACTGATACTACAAAATATTATGTTTGATTATTAAAAAATAAGTGAAAATCGTATTGGTTGTTACTTAAGGTACTTCATATTGTATTTAATTTTTCATGAAATAAATGTATACCCTGTAGGTACAGGGTACAGGTAGAGATTGTGTACCTACAATCCGGATTCAAAACTTAGTCAACAGGCTTGAGACATATCTCATTTAAAAGTTCTACTGATCTTTCTTTACTATGGCGACAACCGTCAAAGCTATGAGTATTTCAGGGAAATGAAGGAAATGTAATGTAACAAAATATATTTGATTATTAAATAAATAAGTAAAAATCGTAAGTAGGTAAAGTGAATAGAATAGATTACATCGCGAAATATAACATAAAATGTGAAATCTGAATGTTCCACACACTTCTACTTACTCCTTCTTGGAATACAGGCGTGATGTTTTGTTGTTTTATGTTCCATATCAGTTGGCAATTAATAATAATTTCCCGATTAATAATATTTTCCAATTAAGATAATAAAAGAGATATTTATCTCTTTTATTGTAACGAAAAATAGAAAACATAGGTACATGTATTACATCGTTAGATAAATGAAACTGAAAGATGATGTTTTTCAGGAAACCCTATATATTTGAGACTTAAAACAAACGGTTTGTTGTTTTGTAGCCCGTCGCGAAAAATATAAGACAAAAATAATGTCTGTTGTATCAAAAAAAAATTGGGGACGGGTCTATAGTACTTTGCCCATCGTCCTTTGTACGGAACCCTCGGTGCGCGACTCCGAGTCGCACTTGACCGGTTTTTTTAATAACAAACGTCTTCTTAGGCAAAAGTGTTTTTACGTATTTTTTAAATAGCGAGAGTTGGCAGACATATTGGCAATGCGTACAGAAATGACGGTTAGTTATGGGGCTGTTGTCCTACATGGCTCAATGGCTGTTTGGATCTCCGACTTGTGACGCAATCGCATGGTGCCTCCCCGTCTGGCTTCGTTTTATGAAGGCCTAAGACCCGTGTCCATAAGTAGGAACAAAATTAGTGTTAGGGTAATTACTATAATAAAACTGTGGATAGAAAAAACAATTTATAGTGCTTGTATTTCTCAATCTTAGGCCCTTATTGTGGTTATTTTCTTTAGATTAGGTACTAACTTTGTCCTTATTTTTTTATGTTGGGCCTCTATTGTTTGTCGATCTAGAAACATCTATTATCCTACCAAAGGAAAATATATCAAAAAACGACTTTTAAATAATCCCTTTTTTCACAAATTTTGTAAGTACGGCTACAAATCTTAGCGAAATAGAATGGAAACAGTTTTATATTTTTTTGCCTTTCTATGACACATTTGAAACTCTACCCATTTATCTATCTTGAAACTAAATTCACCCCTTGAAGCCCCTCTTCCAAACTGTCATATATCAATGACTAAAAAGATTGCATTACACGTCATTGTGGGGAAGCTCGCATTTTTTCGCACTAAATCCAAACAACACAGAACACGCAGTTAGTGTCCGTGACGAGCGTGAATGAATGGCGTCGCATTTTTCTCGCTAACTCCGCGTCGCCTCGGCAATAAAACATTCATGAATTCAGAATGTTACTACTCAGTACCCATTGCGTGGATGGGGCGTTGATTCCTCCCAAATTTGCAAAGGAACAGTATCGTAGAGCGCCGATTTGTATCCAAACGCTTATTGCCATCCCTTTGTATCAACTTATGTTTCTTCTCCGTCGTATTATCTCCTCAAGATTGTATGATCCCATTATGATAATTCTGTCACAGACACAGTAAAGTAGCCCTCAATTAAATATCTGCTCTAGAAAAACAAAAATAGCGCGGTCATGGCGCTCCATAAAGATAATGAACATGAATTATTGATAACACGAGCGCTATGTCGTGCGTATCCAAACAATTCATGAATCCAAACTGCTTGCAATAAGACGAGTAAAGAATAAAGCCAATTGTAGAGCGAGCCAATAAAAGAAATAAGTTCAGAAATGGATGCATAGCTGTGTGTTTCCAACATCTATGGCAGGATTGCTCCGCCGCCGGCGGAAGTGCGGCGAACTATGTGCGGCGCGGGGACGGAATGCGGACAATTTCACAAAAGCCCACCGAGTGAGAGGTCCGCCGTGATAACCGTGAAAGCTAATAAATTTGTATGCGGGGGAGGTGACGAAACAAAAAAAGCTTATTATATTTATAGCGCTACATATTTTACGAGTACCAGACATTATTTTCAGTTTTATTTTTGGGAATTGACTTCTTTTTCAACATGGGCTGGCTACTTCTGATAATGGAACAATGAATCTAAAGACCGTATTACAGAACCTCACTGAAGACTCCAGCATTACTTAAAACTTGTTTAAAGCCATTTGATTGGACTCGTGCCATAGTGTCTTAAATAAATGAATAATCTTTTTTTTTTTAATATTTCGGAACAAGGGATCCATAGTTTTTTTTTTTTTATAAAATTGTTTATTGGGTCTCAAACAGTTACATTTGCAAATGTGATTGAGACAGCCCCAGTAAGTAATTAATAATACTTGTATTGGGGTTGTACAGTGTTAATTAAAGCCGAGTGTGCAACGATTAAATGACTAGCGTAGAAACGTCTAACATATAAAAGGTTTTCGAGCGTCTTACGATTCCAAAGAAGATTAGTGATCTAAAACAATCGGATAAAGATATATCTTGTTTATCTCTACACAAGTTCGAGGACCAAAAAAATCCGCTCCAAGTTGTTATCTAAGCGTTTTCAGCGCAAACATGTTTAGACGTCAGATTTATGTTTTCTGATCCATCTGCCGTGCCGTTTCGCATAATATTGCGGACGGACTTGGAAAATAATAAAGGCGGAAGATAAGGTTTTCGTCTGTTCCAAGGGAAACGGTGGAATTGAGTTGGGACAATTTTATTTTTCATTTTCCTTAAGCCAAAAAATATGAATGAATTAAGTATTTGTGCTTGACTGATGTTAAGTTCATGCAGTGCCATTTATTTTATAAATTCAATATTTGTATGTTGCAGGTAAGTTTCTAAGTTATTATTTTTTATGAAGAAATTTTGTTTTTAGAATGTTTTAAGTCGTTTTTGACACACATAGTTAATGTTACAAACTAGTATTCGGATAAATGAAGAGTTACATGCTGTGCCTCCGTAGGTAGGTACCTATAATTAAAAATAGTTTATTATGTTGCTTCTCTGTCTTTTCAGTAAATAGTTCAGCCAATGACGGCGCGAGCTCAGGCTGTGGAAACCAAGTATCTAAACTTGAGTGTGAAAATTAAGAAGGCATATCAAGTGCTTGAGGTCCGTGAGGGGTCCGTGGCTAAATAATAACAGCCGCACAGGTCGATCGATCAGGTTAAGCTACGCTGGCCGCGGTTGGTCTGTGGATGGGTGGCCATCTTTACATACCGAGACCCCTCCGTGCCTCGGAAAGCACGTTAAGTCGTTGGTCCCTTCTGTCTTTCGTGGATCTTTGAGATTTGTTACTGGTAGGTAGTCAGAAGCCCGAAAGTCTGACAACCAGTCTTACTAACGGGTATCGTTTTACCCAGTAACTGGGTTGTGGAGGTCAGATAAGCAGTCGCTCCATGTAAAATACTGGTATTCAGCTGCATCCGGTTAGACTGGAAGCCGACCCCAACATAGTTGAGAAATGGCTAGGCAGATGATGATCAAGTGTTTCATTAGATATATTAAGTAAGTGCAGACACTTGAGAAAACTTCGAAAGCATAATAGTAGTCCAATAGAGAATTAATATATTTATGATGATGGTTCAGAGGATCCAGTTTTAAATAGTCTTGAAAATAAATAGCAAGACTAAGTATGTAATGTGTTTTCGTTTTTAACCGACGAAAAAACGGAGGAGGTTGTCAAGTCGACGATATATTTTTGAAGTGAAAACTTCATTAGCGGCGTTGAACACTTTTTGTAATGGGTAAAAAATGTTAAACTCGCGTCAGGGCATCGCGTCAGGACACGTGACCGTCAGGAGAGATCCCCCCCCCCCCTCTCTTTCTACGGCGGCGCCAACCGAAGTGAACCAAGTTTAGTGACACACGACAATGGATGGATGGAGTGGAAGTGGAAGTGGTAGTGGAAGTGGAAGTGGAAGTGGAACCGGAAGTGGAAGTGGAAGTCGAAGTCGGAGTCGAAGTCGAAGTCGAAGTCAAAGTCAAAGTCGAAGTCGAAGTCGAAGTCAAAGTCAAAGTCAAACTCGAAGTCGAAGTCGAAGTCGAAGTCAAAGTCGAAGTCGAAGTCAAAGTCAAAATCGAAGTCAAAGTCAAAGTTAAAGTCGAAGTAAAAGTCAAAGTCAAAGTCGAAGTCGAAGTCAAAGTCAAAGTTAAAGTCGAAGTCAAAGTCAAAGTCAAAGTCGAAGTCGAAGTCGAAGTGGAAGTGGACGTGGACACACTGCTGTGTATTCGTGTATATAAAGTGTTTAAAATATGGAAATTGAACAAAGTGCATCTATTAATGAAAAAAGGGACGCAGAAATAGTAAAAAAAAAAATTAGTTTTTTAACTCATTTTTTAATTGAATAAATCAATTATTAATTGAATTAATATTCAATTAATAATTGATTTATTTCAACGTTAATATTCAAGTTTTCACTTCTGCCGGCACTCCCGGAGTGCAACCCGTCTTTTTTTTTAAATTTATAACCACGCATAACTTTTTACAGAGTAGTCCGATTTTGATCATTCTTTTTTAGATTGTAGAATTGAGAATTGAATGGAATACATATAATTAAACAAATCATGCAACAGAAACTCTATCACAATATGTTTTTACTCACACGATTTCTTTTTTTTTATTTGATACCTATTCTGATATAAAGTTGACTGTCATTCATTTCAAAGCCATGTGACAGGCCAGTCGTGGTTTTATGCTTATTTCCGACTTCCACGTTCATAAAATACGTTTCACATTTCGAAATCCGAAAATGATAAAAAATAATAATTCATGCAGTGACGCTGTAACGGCTTACTCGAGCGTTAGATAGGCTTTTAACACATCAATGCTGTGCTAACATAAACAAAAAGTCATATATTTTCACTACAATACAATCTATAAAATATTGTTTACATTCCAACAAAATCGCGATGGAGATTAAAACCAAACATCGATAATAAAACAAGATGTAGGCAGAGCGAAATAATAAAAATAGGGTTTTAACGTAGCAAGTTTCTTCGGGCAGCGAAGCGGCGAGAGGAACCAATTTCTGAGCCGATGCGGAGCGTTTTGTTGGAAATAGCTTTCCTTCAATCTGCATTTTCTTGCTGATTTACCAACTTTCATACAGAACTTTCCGCGAGATACCTAGGAGAAAGTTCGGCGCAGTCGACACATTAAATTATTATTAAACTCATCCGCCTACATCAAAACACGTAGGTACGACTTTGTGTGTATATTTAAATATTCGAAAATTAGAGACTGCAATTTCAGTTTTGAGTTTGAAATGTTTGAATGTAGAGATTCCTTATGCAGCTATTACTTGGAAATAAACTTCTACAAGCTTACTTGAATATTCTATTCTTCACAACCTTGTATGTACCCTGTGTATGTACAGTCACGTCTAAAAGTATGTATACACTTGGCAATTTTCAATTGCCATTTTTTCGTGAAATAACGAATGCAACGTTGTAATACGACACTTAACATAAACCTATGGGTTCGAAAATACTATTTTCGTAATAACATAAAATTTCATTCAAAAATAAAGGAGAAAATCGCCTTTGAATAAAGCCAAGTGTATACATACTTTTAGACGTGACTGTACCATTAACAAGCAATTTTCACGGCTGCTATATAGATGAGACCAGGGCTTGAAATACCGGTATTTTTTGGGAACCGGTACCTACCATTGGTATTAGCGTGATACCGGTACCTACTAGACTTACTCGTAGTACCTGTACTTTTGATATTGTACTGGTACCAAATAAATATTTCCATAAGTTAAAGTGAAAAAACAGATATAGTAAGTAAAAAGAATAGTTAATAGGCATTAGAAAAATAACTTCAAGGTAAGTTGACAACCGAGGTTCGTCGTACAAATATGAGTGGTACACGCCGGGTACCTATCTGAATTTGGTACTGTGGAGTACCGGTACCCGTCTGGAACCGGTCCAGGTACCGAAATGGGCAAGAACCGCTAATGACCGGTACAGAGTTCCAAGCCCTAGTGAGACTATTTTCTAGCTGTAAGATCATATACAAAGGTATGTAGGAAAGTTTCCCTGCACTAAAACAACAAAATATTGATGGCTTTCCCTTTATTACACTCTGAACTGATACCGTCATTAGGGTCATGGGGTGCAGGGGTCTTAGGGCGCACTGCCTGTCCATAACTTACAGCAGTAAACCTCGGCCTTCCCCTACGGAAGCTAATAGTCCCACTATATTATTAAAATTGTCTTTAGTAAGTGAGACTTCTTCTGTGTCGGTAGTTTTTAACTTTTCGCAGCTTTTATTTTTTTCTTAGCTTCTAATTTTATCTAGTCCTACAGGAAAACATGATACAAATATATATATATAATTTTTCTCCCTTTGTCTCTGAGTAAGTACGGACAATATCATCGCCGACAAGCCAAAACTAGTAGGCCCACCAAAACAAATTACCAATAACCGATACATGGGGAAGAATAATAAAGAAAAAGGAGAAAATATAGGACGTGAAGATTAACAAAGTTCTAAATAACTAAGTTTGCTTATGGGACGTCATAATAAACGGGTACGGACACGTCCAAGCCGCGTCGTACACTCGTAAAGTCCCCAGTTCGATTACATACACGAGCGGGTCGCAGTGAATTAACTACAAACGGACCCGGGATCACGTGACCAGAATATTTTCAAAAAATCCTTTGCCTACTACTCTCCTCTGTCAGAAGGAAAGCTTGATGAATAAATATTTATATAGGTGCCTTTATCTAAAAATACTCAGCAAATTCTTTCTGTAGCTGTATAAATTGAAAAATATAGGTAAACACAGAATTGGGCAATTAATTTGATGTGCGGAGTTAATGATAGCCGCATAATTATTTAAAGTATCAAACAATTTAAAGCTTAATTGCTAAATGGCGTAGTATAAATATTTTGTTGCATTTGAATTATTGCAATATTTCACTGATTATAATTTTGAGGTTCACCTCTAATAAGGCCGTAATAGTACCTACTAAGAATCCTGAAGTGTATATACATAATCAGCCTATAAATTCCACCCCATTCCCACTGCTGGGACACAGGCCTCCTCTCTGTGAGAGGGAGTGGGCCGTAATCCACCACGCGGGCCCAGTGCGGGTTGGTAGATGTCACATGCCTTCGAATTTTTGGTTCTAGGACATGCCGGTTTCCTCACGATGTTTTCTTCACCGTTTTTGAGAGCAGTGGTGATGAAATAATTTACACAAAGTAAAGCACCTGTCTGGGTTCGAACCTACGACCTACAACTCGTAAGTCGCGGCCTTTACCACTGGGCCACCACTGCTCTCAAAGTGTATATACACACATCAAAAGTGTCTAGGGATCAACATATATTTTTGCAATAACTTTTCTCCTGATTGATATTAATTAAAATTTTCTTTAAGGATTCATCAAATAAAGTGTTTTCGTTTGTCACAGTAACGATAAACCAAGTCACCTTTGCATTAATAAAGAAATTTGCCATTTTCCTAATAAAGGGATTTTTGACATTTGAACCACTAACACAAAAGTTCGAAAAAAAGACTGAAATAACAGTTTTCTTTAAAATTTTATTGGGTAACTTAAACAATTAATAATCCGTGTTTCTACCGCGAACACTACCAACACAAGAACATCGGTTTGGCATACTCAAAATGAGTTCATCCAAATCACGCTGTGGAATGGCCGCCCATGTTCGTTGCAACAACAAAAAAAGGTCTTCTTGCGACTGGATACCCTCCATATTCGGCAGAGCTCTTCTCTGTAGCATATCCCATGCATGCTCAATCGGGTTCAAGTCTGGCGACTGAGCAGGCCAGGGCAGGACATTGATGTTAGCTGCGGCGAGAGTCTGTCTTACAACTCTTGCGGTGTGCGGTCGTGCATTATCATCATTAACTGAAATAAGGGACCGATTTGCACTTGTAGAGGAACGATGACGTCTGATACAATCGTCTCAGCATAAATTTGAGCGTTGAGGTTGCCTCTGATCCAAATCAACTCAGTTCTTCCGCCGATCCAAATACCCGCCCATACCATGATGGTTCCACCACTATAAGGATGGACTTCCTGGCAGGATTTTAATCGCTGTTGGCGTCCAGGGGTTCTCCAGTGTCGTATGCGTCTTGTATCCGGTCTCATACCAAAACGAGACTCATCAGAAAAGCACACGAAACGCCATTGTTCTTCTGCCCAATTTCTGTGTTCAAGAGCCCATTGATATCGAATCCTACGATTGTGCATTGCTATAGGTGGTAGGTACCCGTAGCGGTCTTCGGGAATAAAGGTTCACTTCATGCAAGCGGTTTCTGACTGTTTGGTCGCTAATTAAGTTCCCTGAAGAGTGATGAAGCCTCACGGCTAACATCATGGCGGTTATTGTTGGAGCTCTTCGAGTTAAGATTTGAATGTATCGGTCTTGTCTCCGTGTGGTGCAGCGATACCGTCCTCCATGGCGCTCAGCCACGGTACCAGTGCTTCGGTAACGTGTCCAAAGTCGACTGATAACACTCTGACTTGTATTCAGAGCTAAAGCCACAGTACGTTGCCGGGAACCAGCTTCTATCATTCCCACGGCTCTGAGCATTTCTTCCCTGCTTAAATGACGTCGCCGCTCCATAATAACGTTGGTTTTAATCAGTAGTAGGGAAACAGTAGCACTAATAATGTCTTCAATGCGTTGTATGTTTTTATAGGGAAAATATTGACAGCTGATTTTCATCTTTTACTCGAATTTGATTCACAGTTCCTGATTCAAATTATGAAATGCACCAAAAAGGATCCATATAAATTTATAAAATCATAAATTTATTACAAAGCCACATCTCAATCTCAAGAAATCCGCATAAAAATGCTTGATCCCTAGACACTTTTGATGTGTGTAATTGGAACATATCACTTCGCAGTTTGAACTGCAGAAAACGTCTCATATGCCGAACATTTCTGGGAAATCATTATAACCCCGCGAACTAGCATAAGTTATTCAATCTAATTACTTAGTTAGTCCTACTTACATAGTTTTCAAGTCACCTCAATTTAAGAACCCCTGAAAGTTCGACGAGTAATTTATCCTAGCTATGAATCCTATTATAAGTAGGTATATCTGCATTAAAAGTATAAATTTTAATATGGAAGTCATTTTATAACCACTTCCCATGGTAAATCAGCTAATGGAGTGGACGTGACACGAATCCGTCGTGAGCCCACTGAAAAACCCGATAAGTATGAAAATTAAGTTTTTGCGGACGAAATTATTTTTAGCTGTGATCAACAGGTTAACAACCTTAATTTCTCTTTTATCAGCAGTTTCTTTAAATTGTCGTAATGAGAACAAGCTTACCTTTTCAAGATTTTCGCGCTTACTCAGAAAAAAAATTAAACTCCAAATGGAGTTTTTTTTTTTGTAGCAGATAAACAAATCAGTCCGTTCTTTATGGTCTAATTTTCGTCCACTGGTAGGTAATTTGGAAATAATGATGAACCTATTTATCGATACTCTATGATAACTCTAATGGCACAAAGACTTTGTGATGTGAATAGCAAACAGATTATTTACACTAACGCTGTCGAAGTGGCCGAATTTTGGAACCTAGTTTCTGCCCACGACTTCGTTCGTGTGAAATATCTTGTTCCTCCGACCCGACCCGTCGCGTCTCATCACCTGCCCGCGCTATCACTTCGTTTTCGCTTAGCGTTCTTTCTCACTTTTTTCTTTTTGCTCGGCTCCTAAGGTTCATAGCGTGATATTAAATAGGTTATAATATCCTACCTCAAAAATTCAGTTATCAAATGCAAAAATATTTTTTCAAATCCTACTGGTAGTTCCAGAGTTTACCCCCTACATACAAACGTACAAATCTCAAACTCAAAGCATTTATTTTAATGAAACCAAATTACATGCACTTTTGAATTGTCAAGAAGTCAGTCAGTCAGAAAATATGAAGCTAGTTGCCCATTCCAAAGCGTAGGTACCTATGGAGAAGAATGGGAAAGAAACTCCATGGACGCTCTTTTAAATTATATTTTTACAAAAATATTAGTTACATCATTTATGTTGAATTTATAATTATATGTGAGAATGATGTAAAAAAAGACGAGTAGAGCAAATAGTAACAAAAGAACAATTCAAAAATAAAATAATTAAAAATAAGCCGAGGCAGCTAAGTGATGACCAGCCCCAACTGACGGCGCCCGTTCACGAACATGACGCATAGATCAGCACCTTTCAGCTCAACCATTATGAAGGGAGCTAAATGATCCAACACACACGCCACCGTCAGCGAGACATTTGTGTGAGAATGACATATTATCAGCCGCCAGGGCACATTCAAGTCAATGAAAGACATATAACCCGGTAAATGGTAGCACAGTACATCATCATCATCATTAATACGCCGAAGAAGAAAAAACAAACTATTCGTGTTTTTTTTTTCTAAAAATTGCAATTACTTACAGGTGCTATTTGCTAGAAATACAGATTTTTGTGTTTAAAACGACATCTAAGTGCATTTTATTCCTGGTGGAAGTGTCTGAACTGCTATGATTTGGTTATACTTTGTGCCGCATTGCAAATCCCTTGACAACGAATCGTGTTTCCCTTGAAGCTGGTTTGATCGTGAGATCAAAGGGTGAACCTGTAAAAATACAGTTCTTTTATTGAACGTATATTTTTCAACGGTAGTTTTTAGAATAAGTTTTCTAATATGTTCTTTATTTATGACTAGTTGCGCGCCGCGGTTTCACCCACATAAGGCCCGTGGAAAGCCCATCGGAATAAAAAGTATTCCTATCCAGGTCATCGTCTACTTATGTGCCAAATTTCATCCAAATCCGTTCAGCAGTTTTAGCGTGAAAGAGTAACAAACATACAAAATCAAATCTTTTCTCTTTATAATATTAGTTTAGATAAAAAGGTTGTGTTTGTAAGTTTAGCCGTCGTATTTTTGTAACATCACTAAGTTCTGTAAGAAAACAACTTAATTTTTAAATATTTTTGCTGTCTCTAATTTAAAAGCTTAAGAAACGTGACGATAGAAAAGCACATAACCAACTAAAAAAAAAAAACATTATAGTTTACGTTTGGGAATAAGTTGCCTTTGTCGTTGATTGAGACAATAATCAATGCTGAAACGTGACTGAAATCCCAAATGAAATAAATAATTACAATGGAATTCGATTCCCTATTGGTTTAACTATGTCACATAAAAATCACTTGTACAATCACAATCTAAAGCCTGGAAATAGGCCCCGTCGCATTCGTGCTACAACACTATTATTCTGAGAAAAATCTTAAGGGAAATAATATAATTCATTGGAACAGCTTCATAAGCAAGGCTATTACGCGACTACAATGTCGCAGCCTGATAGACGTAATAAAGCTAGAACGCAATTGCCCTCGGATTAAGTGTTATATTCATAGTACAGCTTAGCGCAGTCACGTGTTATGAAATGCATAAATGTAGTTCTACAAACACATAAGTGCATGTAAGTGGTGGAGGGAACTGGCGCAGCGTGCAGTTACGATCAAGTAACAATGTTAAGTAACAAACGAACGAGCAATTATTTTAAACGCATCCATTGCAGTACAAAACAACGTTAAAGAGCTGACGCGGAGTGGTCGTAACAAAACGTCGTTATCCTACATTTTGGGGTCGATAAACTGCGGCGACGCGACGGCGTCTCGTCGGCTAACCTCCGCACATTACATGATCAAAGCACACACTGAAAAGAAACACTAGACTTACTCATAAATCCTCTTCTTTCAGCCTATTTATAGAAAATCGAACCACTAAGGTCATCGGATCGCACGGCGCCATTACGAGGACAATCCGTCATTCCTTTCCGTGCAGCTTAAAGATAGTCTCACTTGCAAACTTTCGTAGGCAGTTGCTGAAAAATATTAACCGTAGCGAAGTTTTGAATTAATGGTGACAAAGTATTGCAATAAACTTGGGACGTTAACGTTGTTAAGTCACTAATTAATGTGGATGTTCGTCGATACCTTAAGGACGTAGGTAGGTACGCTACTATGTTCGTGAGAAATGACTGTTATTTTCAACATATCTTTAGCGCAATCTTTCATTCAGTTTGGGTCTTGAAAGGATTTATTGTATGTTTCTTATTTATTGCAAAATGGGCCAGCTCTTGACGTCGATCTTGCCTGGTGAAAAGCTATGGATGAGGTCTATGATGGAACGAGCAAGCCCACAGTTTCTGATAAAATCACTTCCATCACAGAAAAATAAACCAACGTGCATTATTACGTTGGTACATTTTTAAGCGCACCACCGGCTAAAGTTTTTATTGTTGTTGATCTTTTAGCCGAGGCCTCAAGCGACAGAGATGCATCATAAGATATGAAAAGAGAACCCCTTACATTTTTCCTGAAACTTTTCACCCCTCTGTTCAGTGTAGCTGCATAATAATATGAACGTATCCTACATACTTTAAGTTTTACGAGGTAAGCATAGCCCGGAGCGGTCACGTACCCACCAAACCATGAAGAGACTGAAGTTTGAAAAAACCTAGCGAGAAAGTGGTATGGGTGGGTATGTTTACCTACCAGCAAAAACCTTTTTCCGCGTCAGTGTTCTGGCGGAAAATGCACTTCATTTTTCATCGTAGACCGCTAGAAAATAACTTTTGATAATAATTATCAGCACTATAAATCCATGCCTCGTTTAAACAGGGCGCTTATTGTTCTTTTTTCGTAAAAACGTCACTGACAGCCGTGATGGTAAAATGCTGTCTTATGAATATATTATAAGGAGCGGGCACTTTCCTTCGACGTCCCTACGCTAGTTTATTATAGATCTATCTATCGCAATTTCAATTTATCTGTTCAATGCCTGCTTTAGTTGGCAAAAACGTAAACAGGATGAGTGTATGAAGCAAACAACAAAAGCTCCTGATAGGGCTAATTGCGTTCCAAACTGAAAGTATGTTGTGTGTTGTGGTCGAGCAAAATTGAAGTGAAGGTTTAATGTAATTAAGTTTTCAGAGTATTAGACAATTTACTAATTAAATAATTGAATCAGGAAGAGAAAGGAGTGGTAGATAGAGATATTGTTTAGGTATCATACCTTATTATTGCATAGTACGTAACGGAATTAACACCAATTGCAATTGACAGAAATATAAATGGTTCTATATGGAACACTTAGGTATTTCCTCCCATTACGGTCGTCAGCCGTCAGCAGCATAAATCCTTCTCCATAGCATAGATAGATTCTGCAACCGATCCAACATAGTCCCTTAGTCATCTCCTAAGACCATTGTTGCGGAGACCACTTAAGTACGTAAACCTAAAATAGGTAAGTGGTCATAGCTTGGTGATTCAATTTCAGCACAATGAATATCGGTTGCCTGACTTACCTACTTCTAGCTATTAAGCATCGTTTCAATCTGTTACTACATTGTTGCCAATACAATGTCTGATTGGAAATATCGACACCAGCAGCAAAAAAAGTGACATGGAAATGGGAAAAATATCCGATTAACACTTTCCGGCGTGGTCCTTTATTAGGGAAAAACAGTAGAATTTTTCATACAAAATCACCATAGTACTGTCACAGCCGTACCAAAAATATCACAGAAAATTAAATCGCTTAGGTACCTATGGCGGTAGACGGCTACAACCGTATCCGTATAGAGCGTTGTGGATGAAATCTGTTTATGTTTGTGTATGGCACACATTAAGAGCACGTACACCACTTGTTTTTACAGTAAATCAACGTGATCTCAGCCTTATTGCTTAAAGCATAAAGTCTATATACAATATGTAAATCAATTTTACACTGCCGTAGCCGTGTTTGACGTAAAGAAAGTGCCAAATTAGACGGGTGTCAACGTACTGTCATACCATGAACTTTTAAAATACGGTTACAGCCGTTTCCGCGCCGGAAGGTGTTAAGGTGAATGGGTAGTTGTAGCCCGCGAAATTCAATTTATCTTACGTTTTTTGCAATTTGCAGATCAGTGTCAGGTTGTATCTTGATCCAAATATGATTCGCGACTATAATAGACGTGTATTTACAGAATTATAGTCATTAGAATCATTAATATATCTTTTTAAGTTAGATTTCTACCACTAACACTTTTCCATATGAGATTTGTTCTTAACGGTAGAAATCTAACTTAGAAAGATGTATTAATGATTCTAATTATTATAATTCTGTAAATACATACCGGTTATAGTCGCGAATCATATTTTGATCAAGATACAACCTGACACTGACCTGAAAATTGCAAAAAACGTAAGAAAAATTGAATTTCGCGGGCTACAACTACCCATTCACCTTAAAATGATATAGGTCATAACTTACTTTTTTTTGGAACGTAGTTTCTTATCCCGCGTTATACTCTACACACTTGGTGAACGAGAGCTAGACCGAAAAAACTTTACATTTGACCGTCACGACACTTTGCTATAAGTACCAATTTTTGAAGTGAAACTTCTTTAGGCGCGCTTGACTTGGGGAGTAAACTGGCGAATGCGTTACGAAAACGTGTGATCGGGCGAGTAGGGAAGGTACGTATTTATGCGACCGGGTTTTTACACACCCTGCTTCCAGTGCGCGCGCACATTTTCATTCTCTCTTCCTCTCATAGACAAATACGTTTGAAGTTTTTTTTTTATATCTCGAAAATGGTGCGTCCTATCGCAAAAATAATGA
The DNA here is from genome assembly GCA_945859645.1 of Amphipoea oculea. Classification (NCBI taxonomy): domain Eukaryota; kingdom Metazoa; phylum Arthropoda; class Insecta; order Lepidoptera; family Noctuidae; genus Amphipoea; species Amphipoea oculea. Next base: position 11,153,036 of record OX243872.1, read on the forward strand.
AAATTTCGACCCCCTTTATAAAACCCATAAACTCCTAAAACTCAACATGTAGGTAATCATTTTTCATATTTTCCATACAAAAAGTGAAAAATTCCTTAAAAAACACGCCAAGGCCGCCCCCTCCGCGCCTGCGGCTCTAAAAAATAATACACGGGGTAGGGCAAATAAGTACCACGTGTCGACGAGTCGCGACTGTCAAATTCTTGTTGTGTCAAAATTATTTAAGTGAAACTTCTTTACGCACGACTTGGAGAGTAAGCTGGCGAACGCGTGAACGTTACGAAAAGTGTGATCGGGCGAGTAGGGAAGGTACGTATTTACGCGACCAGGTTTTTACACCAGGTATTTGCTTCCTAGTACGCACACCAGGTACCGACTCAAAACACTTGCACGACTATAAAGTATCTTATACGGCTACTCACTTAAATACGTAGGTACTCAACCGCGTTAGTTTTCGCAAATGCGATCATGCTCCTTATCAGTAAGAGTCTACGGAACAATTTCGTATGCAAGTATATTTTACTTTAATGGTTTGCAAGTATTTATTTGTAAAAGCGATTTTGCTCCTTATTTATAGGAAGTCATTGATCAATTTCCTATGCAAGTAGTTTTACTTCCAACGGGGCTTTTGAATACGCGATTGTACTTCTTATCTGTATGAAGTTATGGATCAATTTTCTATGCAGATAGAAAATACTTGAAAGTATCTCGCTCCGTCGTGCCTCGACGCTCGAGTACGTAGGTACTCAAATAGTTCAACAACCGCGTTTGTTTTCGCAAATGCGATCAAGCTCCTTATCAGTAAGAGCACAGAATACTTAATAGTACCTACTACGTACAGAAAGAACACTTTCATCAATTTCCTATGCAAGTAGTTTTACTTCCAACGGGGCTTTTGAATACGCGATTGTACTTCTTATCTGTATGAATTTATGGATCAATTTTCTATGCAGATAGAAAATACTTGAAAGTATCTCGCTCCGTCGTGCCTCGACGCTCGAGTACGTGGGTACTCAATTAGTTCAACAACCGCGTTTGTTTTCGCAAATGCGATCGTGCTCCTTATCAGTAAGAGCACAGAATACTTAATAGTACCTACTACGTACAGAAAGGACACTCCCTTCCTCGCCCTCATATCAGATACCGCACCTCACCCCGCACTTCGAGGTATTCGTCGCCGACTCTTTAGCAAGGGCGCTCGCGAACCGCAGCGCTGTATTGTTGACACGAACACACAATTATGCGATTTAAAAGTTTTATTTGAGTTTTAATCACGATGGTTGGATATTGTGATGCTTTTCCGAATTCGTATTTACATAAACTGTTTGTAAGATTTCGCATTTTTAATAACATGCGATTTAATAACCGATTATTTACAGATAAGTCATTTAAACTAAACTATTTTATAGTCCAGTCAAAATAGACAAAAATAAGTCATAACTTAGCCAAAATTCGCATAGAGCTGAAAATTGGCAGAGACGTTAAATACATCAGTATAAATAAAATGTCAAAAATCCCCGTCGATCCTACTTCTGCAAAAAATTTTATTCAAGGTCAAACGTGCAAAATTTAGGTTTTTTCCATTTTTCTCGAAAACGGTAAGTTTTATCGTGAAAATAAGTCAGACAAAAGTTGTAGATCATACAATTCTCTACAAAAATGGTCTAGTCACTTTTTCTCTTACGACTCACCATTCGTAAGATATCGCGGTTTTAATCATGAGAAAATTCATATTTTACATAATATGCACACATTTCCGCACCACCTACGAGGTAATGTACTTGGCGCATTTTTTTTAACGTGGTTTCTCCAGTAGTTATACTCCACGATCTATTGTAATAAAGAAAGTTTGATCGGATCGTATCTTATTGATTGAAATAATGATAATATTGCTAATGATCAAAGTGGAATAGGTTGTTTTCTTCTGAATGTTATTATATTAGATACTTAATTGTCTAATTCTACTTCGACAATTATTTCTTCGTCTTCATTTTCTTCTTCTTGCAGAATTTCTGTTCGCTGTTCTAAGAAAAGGGATGCATCAATCGTCTCTTCATTAATATCATAAATATTTTCATCTGTTGTATTTGTTTCAATATTGGAGCAAGTCTGACCCTGACAATTGATGCATACTGGCGAACAAAATAATCCAACTTTTTGACAGCCACAATTCTTACTACAATCCGTCTTGCATTTACAAAAAATAGCATTAAGCAGTTTTTCTGGAGCAGGCGGGAGTAGAGTTTGAATTGGCTCCAAATAATTATCTGTTAATTTCCAACCCCATCCTTCTGGGTCCAGCTCATTGCCTAGCCACACTTGAACTTGATAATACACACGATACAAGTGTTGAAAGGCAGAAGCAGATGTTGGAGGCAGACAAGACAACTGTACTGTTTTATTGTTCCATGCAGATTTTACAAACCTCAAATATCTATATTTGTCTATGGAATCAATTTTTTTTGGAGCACCATACATTGCAAGAAGAAAACGAATTCCATTTGTAACGATGTCGTGTGGAGAAGAGTCAATCTTTGTAAATACTTCTGCGCAATCAATTAAATCATTGCGTTTTTCGAACAATTTAAATACTGCTATTTTACCTCTTTTAAAAAGTGCTGATGTAGTATCGCAACCAGTTATTGCATGTAAAAATAAAATATGAGCTTGACATTTCGGATATGCAGTCATACTTTGTGATGAATATATTGTTGATTGTACTTGAGCTTTCCCAGGTTTCAAAAAGTAAATAATTCTATTTCAAACTCTACTCCCGCCTGCTCCAGAAAAACTGCTTAATGCTATTTTTTGTAAACGCAAGGCGGATTGTAGTAAGAATTGTGGCTGTCAAAAAGTTGGATTATTTTGTTCGCCAGTATGCATCAATTGTCAGGGTCAGACTTGCTCCAATATTGAAACAAATACAACATATGAAAATATTTATGATATTAATGAAGAGACGATTGATGCATCCCTTTTCTTAGAATAGCGAACAGAAATTCTGCAAGAAGAAGAAAATGAAGACGAAGAAATAATTGTCGAAGTAGAATTAGACAATTAAGTATCTAATATAATAACATTCAGAAGAAAACAACCTATTCCACTTTGATCATTAGCAATATTATCATTATTTCAATCAATAAGATACGATCCGATCAAACTTTCTTTATTACAATAGATCGTGGAGTATACCTACTGGAGAAACCACGTTAAAAAAAATGCGCCAAGTACATTACCTTGTAGGTGGTGCGGAAATGTGTGCATATTATGTAAAATATGAATTTTCTCATGATTAAAACCGCGATATCTTACGAATGGTGAGTCGTAAGAGAAAAAGTGACTAGACCATTTTTGTAAAGAATTGTATGATCTACAACTTTTGTCTGATTTATTTTCACGATAAAACTTACCGTTTTCGAGAAAAATGGAAAAAACTTAAATTTTGCACGTTTGACCTTGAATAAAATTTTTTGCAGAAGTAGGATCGACGGGGATTTTTGACATTTTATTTATACTGATGTATTTAACGTCTCTGCCAATTTTCAGCTCTATGCGAATTTTGGCTAAGTCAAATGTCTATTTTGACTGGACTATTTAGTGTTTTTATTTCATTACGAACCCGACTATATAAATAAACAATTGAACTACATGGTCACTTCATAATAATGCACACGTTCGGGCAGCGCCGCCGCCGACGTCGTTCGGTTCCCCGACACAAATTGCTTACCGCGCCATTTTTTTTACGCTAGTAGATTTCACGCACACATTTGCACGTATACAAACGTCATTTGTTTATGTAGTAGTACTAGGTAATTATTTTGCGAGGGTTGTATGGAGTGTCCGAGTTGTGGTAAGAGTCTACGGAACAATTTCGTATGCAAGTATTTTTACTTTAAAGGTTTGTAAAAGTATTTATTTGTAAACGCGATTGTGCTCCTTATTTATAGGAATTCACGGGTCAATTTCCTATGCAAGTACTTTTTATTTCCAACAGAGCTTTTGTTTGATTACGCGATTGTACTTCTTATTTGTATGAAGTTATGGATCAATTTTCGATGCAGATAGAAAATACTTGAAAGTATCTCGAGCCCTGGTTTTAGGCCCTGGTTTCTTAAGGTGGACGTACTTCGAAGCCCTGGTACTCGATTTTGCAAGTACGACCTATGTCTACGGGCTACGGGCGAGGCGAACGGGAGTTGAGTGGGGGATATAAGCAAGAGAAAGCAGTGCGCGCGCACATTTTCTTTCTCTCTTCCTCTCATAGCCAAATACGTTTGAAGTTTCACTTCAGTCGTGTGGTCATAAGCACACTCGTTTTTTTTTTTTTTCTCATTTAGTATATCTCTCAAACATTGTTAATTTATTTCATTGTTCATAATTATACAGCAAAAGGAACTTCGTTCCAACGGGTAGTCCAACAGCACCTCGCTTTTTTTTTTTTCAAATTATTTCTTTTAATAACGGCAAAAATATTCCAATCTTATTGAGATTTATATGTTCGAGCCGTTTGGGGTTGAAACACTAGGACCATGGGGTCCGAGTGCCCACTTGGTTTTTCAAGACGTCGCTAAGCGGTTGGAAAAAAAAGGCCAGCCCTCTGGTCACGTGAAGAGTTTACTCTTCACATGACCAGAGAGCCGGCCTATTTTTTGGCCAATGAATCAGCATCGCCATACAACGAGGCAATGTTGCCAGACTTTTAGGTACTTTTCCTGTAGACAGCGATGCATACGAATTTTTTGATACCCTCTGATTCATGGGCCTCCGTTTTTCATACAGGGTTAGTCTTCAAAGACCAGTCAAATTTAAGGGCGCCGTCTCATACGTTTAGGTCGAGTAGGTATTGAAGTTTTCTATGGGACAGTTGATCAATTTTTCGCGATTACGATATTGGTCCCATGGAGAAAGTTTTTCAGTTTGATGGTCTGTATCACACCCTTACATTTTGCTGGTCTTTGAAAATAAACCCTGTATACATGTCCTTATATGATTGTTTTAAATCAGTTAGCTAATATATTACGTAAATACCTATAAGTATATACATGGAAAGACTATTCTAAGATGCAGCTTTATTTTTAAATCAAGCAACCATTACTTTTGAAGCATCCATATTCTTTTCAACATCTTCAAAATACTTAATATAATGCACAGCGTGTCCACGATTTCTTACCGTAGTGGAGGGTTATATTTTCTTATCCATGTAATATCATGCCACCTTTAAGGTGGAGTAATGTGGAATTTGTTAAACAATAATTTTAGCTTGACAAGACCCTTCGACTTATTTATTATTTAGCATTTAGTTTTATTTTCTGACTAGCTTCTGCCCGCGACTTCATCTGCGTGAAATTTCTTGAACCTCCACCTCACCCCGTCGCATCGCATCGTCTGCCCGCGCTATTACCTCTTTTTTTCTGTTTGCTCGGGTCCTAAGGGTTCTAACGTGACCAGAGATTAGCATGATTAAAAAAAACAAATAACAACAACAAACTCTTTAGCTTTATTATTAGTATAGATAGATAAATATGATACCTACTGAAAATCAAGTTTATCCTTCATAAATGAACTTTATGATTAAGACATGTATTATTATGTGTATAACGTTCAATGAACCCAGTAATTCAATCCTTTATATAAAGGCACATATTGAATTAATCTCATATACTTAATTAACAATCAGTCAATTAAAACTGTTATTAGTGTTATTGATAACTATAATAGGCATCCACGTTCAATATGTTCATGGATATTTCTAATTTCTGAGAGATCTGATATTAATTAGTAACTGAAACTAATCGTATAATGGTACCTGTCATATGAATGTTTCTGAAGAGATTGAACTTTATCAAGAACGTTCTGTTCAAAGAACGTTCGTTAACCTTTGATATTTGACATAAAAATTGAAAATTGATTTAAAAATACGTCAAATATTCTACGTTAATGTCGGCCCTAAAATTGCCTGATAAAAGAGATGGCTAAAAAAAACCCAGAATCGCCAGAAATATCATATATGCCATTTTTATAGGCATAATATGTACAGCGGGTTATAGCAATTAGCTGACCCCCCTAAAAATTACTCGATTTTGCACCCTCCTCTCATAACATTAAAGGTTATTCAATATGTATGAGTTAATCGGACAAACACTACTCGATGAACAGAAACAATAAATAATTTTGATACGCAAATTTGAGCTTTAAGATGTTGGTGTTAGGTCATTTACTATGTATGGGTATTTGTTACGCAATTTTCATTTTTAATCAGCAAGACTTAAAGGTTAGGTTAATGTTGTGATAATTTGTGTCATTGCTACTAATACCTTATTTCATCTATCTTACTCAAGTTAATCTGGTGTCATGGTTCATGCGTAAGGCTGAGACGTGCAAGATGCGAGTTCAAATCTAGTCTCATGTTTAATTTTGTTTTCAATATATAAATTGTTCGTTAAGTATTTCTTGCATTATTGTAAAGAACAAGCATATCAATTAAGTTGATAAACGATAAACGTTTCACCTTTTTCAATAAGTGGGTAGTTCGACGTCAATATGCGTATTCAACAAAAACTGCTATTGAAATGATTTTAGGAATATGGGGTAGAAGAATAAATTGAACAAGACATTCTATGCACAAATAGCAGTGAATACGCACGAACATTTTTATATTGCCTTACTAAGTTGCGAAAATCCACGCCTTTTTATTAATTATTATTATCGGTTTTGATAGTTTAATCGTCATGTCTCAGTTGAGTGATTATTTAAAATACAAAATATTGTATTTGCATAAGGAGAATGTTGGTATTAAAGCGATTGCTAGGAAACTTAATATAGCGGTAAGTGTATTCTTTTTTATACTTCCTTAATTCGTTAGTTGGCTTAAAAACGTGAGTATAGAATAATAGAAAATTAACTGTTTCATTATGAGATCATTTATAGGTCTAATGTGGTTTATCTAAAGGTATTTTTGCAAACTTATTCGAAAAATTATGATTACCGGGTTATTAAAATTATGCTTATTGTGTTGTTTCAGAGAAATACAGTCAGACTGTGGCTAAGACGTTTTGAAGAGACAGGGAATATTCAAAAGGATCGTCCTGAACCAAAACCTGCAATGTTACTCCTGTGTCAGAACATCATCAAGCAATTGTTAGAAGGCATACTGAACACCCATTTTTGCCTACTCAATGCAGTATAATGTTTCTGTTCAGACGGTCAGAAAACATTTGCATGTTGCTGGACTGAAACAATACAAGCCAGCACGTAAAATTTAACTGACTGCTGCACATCGCCAAGCAAGGGTCCGCTTTGCCCAAGAATATCTCAATTTTAATTGGGAAGATTATGTTGTCATATTTACCGACGAGAAGTCTTTGTCAAAACCTTATTTATAACTAAACATAACTACATACTTACAAAACAAATTGATATATAGTATACCTAGTAGGTAAAACATCAACGTATAATGCTATTTTATTTAGTTCAACGATATTTAATGTGGTGATGTTATTGTTATGAAATAGAAATACATACCTATATATTTCTAAATATTATAACATGTTGATTCACTACATTAAACTCTGTGAAGTATGTAACAACGTTATTAGTAACTGTTATATCATTTACGTTATTCTTATAATAATTTTTTTTTATAAAATAAAATCGTTTTTACCATCATTATCGTTTTTTTATTTTCGTTCAGCTTTTTTTTTTTTGTTGCTAAAGTTATAATTTATTATTTGTAACTTAAAAAAAATATTATAAAACAAAAATGCGCAGCAGAAAATATGTTGGTTTCGAACTCGCAACCACGCTCTTGTCAGCTCACTGCAGCTACCACTAGACCATACGAACATGGTGATTGTCGTTGAAATTAGCAATAATATATTACAAGTTAGAACAATATTCAAGATCATACCTACCTTAACACAGCGTGTTAAATGTCAAATTCGAATAACTGTTTTATTAATCGTAGACGTTGAACTGTTCTAGTTCGATAAGCTTACTGCTAACAAGCAGAAGGTTCAAATTCGTTTAATTTTTAAGGGGTCAGCTAATTGCTATAACAGACTGTACAACAAAAATATATATAAAATATACTGCAAAAACGACGTGGTATACTAGATATACAGGGTGAATTTTTCAAGTGGGCGTGGATGGCCAAATCCAAAACTATGAGGACTATCGAAAAGTACTCAAAGGAATCGCGGGCTCGATTTTGATGAAAACTAAAACTGCATCATTGGATTTTTGAAAAATCAATATTTCTAGCCAGGAATCGAACTCATTGATTTTGAAAAAAGAAACTATTATTACACCATTCGATAGTGTCCCTAATAAGGATCAAATTCTGGGAAGTAAGGAGCGAGATGAGAAGAGAGAGATGGGGGGGAGGTGAGATGGTAAATGATGTGATGATGAGTGTGTTTCTATTTGATTATTATTTTTATGCCTCGGTCGGCGAATCCTACATATGTATATGCGCGAAGGAGTGTATCGGGTGGCCGCCGCTATATGGTTGCTAATATGGTTGCTAAGCAATTTATGCTCGTCACAATGTGAATGGTGATATGGAGCTGATGGTGGACCTGGAGAACTCCTCAACAATTAACTTCCCTGCATCGGGAAAAGCAATATTTTGTTTGTAAAAGACGATGATCACTAGGCTATTGTAAGTTAGATAAATTATAAGCAGACCCACTAAAAAGCGCGAAATAAAAACTTTTTAAGAAAAAAAAACCGACTTCCAAAAAAACATTACAAAGTGAAAAATAACTTTAATTTCGGAAGTCGGTGGCAAAAAAGTAAAATACAGATCCAAAGACACCGACTTCCGAAATTAAAGTTATTTTTCACTTTGTAGTGTTTTTTTGGAAGTCGGTTTTTTTTTCTTAAAAAGTTTTTTTATACATTTCGTTGCTGGCGATTCTGCGTTTTTTGTCTATGAACTTTTAGCCATGTCCTTTGTAAACAAACCCTGTTCAAGTTAAGTTATTACGCAATCACTCACCAAAAGGAGTAGTAACACATTCATCGGTATTTAGAAGGTTTCAACTGTATATCTCACCATTTTTCCAACCGTGATTCATCATCATATGCCTAGCCTTTTCCCAAATATGTTGGGGTCGACTTCCAGTCTAACCGCGGATGCAGCTGAATAGGTACCAGTATTTTACATGGAATGACTGCCTATCTGTCCTTCACAACCCAGCTACAGGGTAATACGATACCCCTTGGTAAGACTGGTTTTCAGACTTTCGGGCTTCTGACTACCCGTAACGACTGTCAAAGATCCACGAATGACAGCCGGGACCAACGGCTTAACGTGCTTAGCGTGCGTTTTTCCAACCGTGATTGTTTGAATAAAATTGAAATCGAATAATCCCCTCCGGCTGTTTTACTGAGTTTATAAAATAAACTTCATTTTAAAAATGAAGAACATCTCTATGGTAATTTAAAATTAGCATTTCGAGTTTTAGTATTCATAATTAGAATCACATCAAAGCACTCAATTTGTAAGTGGAACTACAAATTAGCATCCAAAGGGACGTTTTCTGATCCATTTGTTTACATTTACATTATATAGTTTTGGGACAGATCATAGGCATTATACTCTGTTTGAATGCAGCAATAGTCAAATACCGAATTATACACTTGCTCACATAGGCAGTGACCAAGGCCTACTAGGTACTAGTTAGGTATAAGGACTTGATGATCATCTGTCAGACGATAGAGCGTCGGCAGTCAGTGGCAGGACTAAAAGCGATTGAAGTGTGATTGACGTTTGTTGGTCTAGCTACGCAGTAGGTACGCACCAACTGCTTGTACCTACATCAAATTTATATAAAAGAACACTCGTTTCAAAGTTTTTCTAGCAAAAGTTGTTTTATTTTCTACTCAATTGTAATGTAGCCGGTATTTACCTACTTATACGAGGTCAGCGCAGAATAGCGAACCACAGTTTTAATTCCACTATCCAACTTCTACGTCAAAGCGTGTCAATATAGGGTGCTCTTTTTTGTGGTATTTTGCGACCAAAACCAGCAGTCAACTTGCGGCTTCTCTATTTGCGCCCATATGAACGCGAGCTGTACCAAACTTTAGAGTATCTGCATTCCCAGGCCAATATTGGGGGTTGATTTCCTGAAAGTAGAACTTTGTTTCTAATTAAGCAATTAGCCCATTTTTAGTTTTTGCACAACATTTGGCTTACGTTCCACTTTTGGTAAGAAAACTGCCTGCTTTTACGTAACAATTTTGCACAACACTCTTTCAAGTGACTAAATGGGGCTATATTTTATGTAGTTTCGGTATTACGAAATTCTACATTTGGTAGGTAATTTAGTAAGTATCGTTTGTTTTCAAAATTAGAAAATTGTTTGGTTGTTTCATGCTCTTTTGCGATACTTATCGATGATATGAGACTCAGATCCTGCAGTCTGAAAAATAAATCTAATTTTCCATCATTTTGCATGACCTTATTTTAAAATGGAAATTTTAAAATCTGTATGTCGTGGTCCGATCGTACAAATGGTCATATCATGATATCGTCATATCGCCTGGCCATGTCACGATACGCCGCCATTCATGATTTGGCCATATAACCATATCGAAATTCGGGCGGATCGACGAAAGCAACCTATTTATCGATATTCCCAGTTGACCACCGGGCATATCGCAAAGTAGTTGTATTTCACACCAGTAGTGACACGGGCACCTCGACCAAATGGGTTAGGTTAGAACTGTGACTAACCGCGTCCGAGCCGAGTGAGTGAAGCGAGGGTTGTCGCGGTAGCGGCTGGCGAGTGCTGCATCCAAGTTGGTCGCAGTTACTTGGGTATTTAGTATTTTTGGACCCTAAAATAGGAATTATGCTAGTAGGAATAGGTCGAATAGGAATTATTACCGGACTGCGCGGAAGCAAAGACAGGGTTATGTTTTTTACGCGTATCTCGGTCGATATGCCCAAGCATCGATGGGCAAATCGTCGAACGCTGAGCGTTGAACGATACGGCGGATGTTAAATGGTCAAATCATGAATGGTGGCGTATCGTGACATGGCCAGGTAGATCACGATCAGATATGACCATTTCTAAAATACCTAGTGTTGATAAATTTACGCATAACAAAACAGAAATAACTATATAAAAATATGCGGAATAAAAATCTTCCATAGCAAAATATTGTAGAACGCTCTGTCGGTCTTGATAAACCCGATCATTTCGTAGTCTGCGATAAGCTCGGGGCGCAAAACAAGGGGATAGTTACACTTAAGAACAACATTATTGCAATGCTGTGGTCTCGTGGCTGGAGTGTCTCGGATGTCGGGAGTGTCGCAAGTGTCAGGACACTCCTCTAGAACATGATACGGCTATAACACTGCACATTCTGCCCTCAGACACCCGTTATTATCATAATATTATACGGAATGTTTGCTGATTCAGATGTTTAGTAATAGATACGTGATTATGACTATGTTTTTATTGATATGTCTTGCGGTGTGTATGTTCTGGGTCGCATGATAACAACTTAAGTGCATTTTGTGAAATGTAGAATATAGTGGAAGATATTCCATTCAATTGAGGATGTCCGGATTCCTCGTTCTAACAGAGTTCTTGAACGTAATTTAAAAATACAATGATCAATGATGTATGATCTATTTCTGCAATATTATTACAGCTACGAGTACAATAATAAACCACGAAAACAAACATCAAGTTATTATTTTCCATTTAACAGTTTTAATTCGTCCAATTGTTTTAACGGCTACGATTCAAAGTTTGACAGCGGACATTGTTTTCTTTAACAAAATTGTTGCCGCAGATAGAACTCCAACTTTATCTGTTACCGATTTAATTTGATGATTCACATCGGACTGAAATCCGCGCTCGGCTTGTTCTTTGGTTATTCGTCTTTTGTCTTTATTTTATTATGCTGTTACTCAGTCGCGGCGATAAAGGGTAGCGAGACGGCTTGTCTGCCTGTTCCCGGTTTTCTCGCCCTTGTTTATCCGGCCGGGGGTAGTTAGCGCGGCGGAGTGGCGCCCCGCGGCAGTGCCTCCGTAGCCAACCCAGCGATGGGACGCTCCCCGGCCGCCCCACAGCTCGCTCCCACACGCGTACGATCCCAACAGTACAGGTGAACAACACTATAAATAAAAAAGGACAATCATCTAATGTGACTCGGACAAAATGACTCCTTTTATACATTTATATTGTGTTATATGGATAGAGTTATTGACTGGCTGCTGCACCACCACAGGTGAGTTGATAGTGCAATTAGCATTTTTATTGAGTTCGCCGGCAACTTGTCAAAAGTTTTATGTGAAATACGAATTTTATTTCTGTGTTGCGGAAGTAATGGATTGACGGTTTACTAAAGAGTCTCCGATTAACTCTTTTAAAATTTTGCAGTGATTAAAAGTAACGTTAGCATTGAAATATAAAATTGCGCAGTAAGGGATCACACCTGATAAAATATTAGTATCAAAACAAAAGATAGATTTTCTAGATGACAAATATTCTTATAGTAAAAATTTACCTTCCGTTATTTATATTGGGTTAGTAAATACCATCAAATTATAATGTTTACTTTCTCACAGTAAAAGATGTTGTTGTTAATAAAGTAAAGTAATTTTTTTTCTTCGCTGGGAAACATCTCATCTGAATGATATCATAAGTATTTTCCTGTTTGCGTTGTTTCTTGCCTGTCTGGCTCTGTAATGCAATGTTCTTTGGATAAAGTAAGTGGCTAGCGGAGTTTCATTCAATAATAACGTTTTTTTTTAACTTATGATACCACATAGTAAAGACGCATATTATTCTCTGTCATACTTTACCTATTGAAATTTAATCCACCCAAACAAACTATATACATTTGATAAAACCTTGACTAAAAAATTAAAATAATAATCATTGGCTTATCTAATACTGATTAGGTATTATGTGACATAATTAAAACTAATATTCTAAATATAAGCCATGCGTTTTTTAATAATTAGTCAATAAAATCATTAACGCCTTAAATCGAGGCAATATGTTTCGGTAAAAGTGTTTATTATTTATTAATTTAGGCCACTCAGAGTATTCATTACTGATCGACCTCTGTTATTAGCCTTGATACGTAATTAAAACCATTTATTATTTATTGTAACCCAGATTATTAGGATTCCGTTCAAAAGTTGAACAAGCAAAATAAATTGTTCCGCGAAAACAAACTACTCCACAAAATAGGTTATTGAAAAAGTTTCATAGAGCACCTATTTTATAACAAAATGAAATATTGCTAAATAACATAGTTTTCATCAACAATATATGAAGTGGAAACGTGGTATGGAAATAGAGAAATAGTTTCAAAGAATTACACGCTTCAACGACCCTTATCTCAAAGACTTACATGGGACCCTGACTATCGATTTCTAAGCAATCATAAAAATACAACTAAATCGTCCCTTTCCGAGTATCCGCGATTGCTAAGCTCCTTCAAGTAGATCTGTTCGGAGGGTCGCAAGACGTTGTTGCCATAACATACGAGTAATTCGGTTAACAAGGGGGAAGGATCACAAACAAAATGTACCGGGGGCAGTGACGGTGACGCATCGCCGGATATCCGTGGACATCTTCCGAGGAACGTGACTTTATCGATGTTTTTTTATCGATGTCAATACGTTGACTAATGTCCGATGTCACTAGTTATCGTAGATCGTGTGAAGCTTGCTTTTGTCGCCTCCCTAATAGGAGCATTTACTCACAAACTATGTTGACTAAACACACATAGGCACATGTGTGCACTCTCAAATAATTCGCATGCACCGTTTAAGCCCTAAAAGCTTTTTAAACAAATAAGCAGACGGTTGGTTTTTCACTTGCGATAACGTGGAATGGAATTTTCACATAAAAGTGGAGCAATTGCAGGAAAAATACACAGTATCGGTTTAATTCTTTCTTTACTTTAATGAAACAGATAGGACACATATTATACCTACGTAGCTTATATAACATAGTCGGTTGAAAAGGAATTGATATGTAAGCAGATATAAACTCACTTAACTATTATAAATAATCGTATTATTGTGTTGGTATTTCAAGAATATGGACCAATATGTATAAGTCCTTAGTACCTATTCTTATACTGATTCTACAGTAGAATAAAACTCGCCAATAATAAGTAAAAATCTTTATTACAGACCACATGATCCATGAAAACTCAATCAAAAAATAATTAATAAGTTAGTTTGATTTTTAAATATATAACGGAATATTTAAGTTAAGAAGAAACGATGAAAGATCATAAGCCGTAGGATGCTCCAGAAAATAAATTCTTCTTAATCAAATTTTTCTCGTTCAGTAACTTGAAAATCTATTTTTGCTATTACAACTTTTGTAACATAATATAAAACTCAAACAAAAGCGTAGATCCTCTTCTGCTTGACGTTTCTTTTGCAAAAGCAAGTTATAAAACAAAGATTGAAAACGAAGTGAATACAACTCCGAAACGTAGTAATAAATTGTTATTCCGTAGAACATTCCTTTTATTGAATTGACGCGATTCAAAATGACGACTGCGAAGGCTGGAAATTTTAAACATAAAAATGCGGTCAAACGGGAAAGGTCTGCAAAATATTACGTGCGAGAAATACGTAAAAACAACCCTTAAAAAAACAAATATAAAACTTTTTCAAAACAGGACGGATGTAAAACAAACAACTTAATTCTTATGTACTTGTGTAACCTCTGCTAATAAAAAAAAAAAAACTAAAGCATAACTATAACTTTTGAATTAAAAATAGCATTCGACTTTGGGGCCATGTTTTAAAGAAATGACTCATTTCACTTGTTATTATATTTATTAAATAAAATTACAGAAAGTCAAATTGCTCGTTTTCTAGCGTAACGTAATACAGAAAACTTTTTCTAAATTGGTTTTAAGGTTGTGAAACTTTTTTCATAAATCAGTTCTCTGTAATAGCCGAGCGTATCTTTAAATTATCTTCGTTTTCTTTACTTTTACCCCCTTACTAATAAACGTTGTATAGCGTCTGTATAGTTACACAACGCTTTGTTTTCTTCTTTAGAAATTCTAATTACTGACCACTGAAGGAGAGAAATCGGTGTGTAACTATTCATCTGATATAATAGGTTTATTAGTAAGGGGGTTAGTGTTTACTTACTTCTTAAAAATTTTTATTAGATTTATTGTATCTAATTTAATCAATAATTTTTCAGTGTTGAATATTATTTTGTAGCATGAATACGGTCTACGGAGCCGTAGCAGGCGCGTCACGGCAATGTATGAAAGATAGCATGTAAAATCTACCTGTAAACATACAACTATCAGAGTTTGTATTAAGCTAGTAAAAGCTAAAACTAAAGCTATTAATGTCTTGTTTTTAACTCATAAAAGCACTAGGGTATGTAAACGTAGCCTGGTTTATTCAGAAAAGTAAACATTTAAGCGCGTCGTGATTTAAAAAGGATTTAAACAGGACTTCATTTTCCGTCGCTCATCCACATTTTAAATCTATACATACAAATAAATATGATTTTCACAGGCAGATAGCTGATTTAATAAGGAGTAACTTAGGCTACTATAATTTAAAAAAAAAATGGGGTCCCACGAAAAAAAAAAGCTAGTAATAATTATAAAATAACTTGATGTTTTAAATTCGAGCTAATAATCACACTGGACCACTGTACTCCTGGATTTGTTCCCCAAATCAGCGGGGTAATTGCGTAATACTATCAGTAGCAATGGCTTTCGTTTTGGCAGTTCAACAACATTCATTGCGTTATTCACGTTGTTGAGCAGACAAATTCGAACGTATGAAACAATGGATTAGCAATATCCTTCAAAATTATTCTGATTGAGATTGATAGTGTGTTATGTAATTAAGGTGCAGGCAAAGGGTCATTGGCGTTTTCTGTTTGGTTTTTATTTTAGAACTAATTAGTGGATTAGTGTATGGATTAATGCCCGACAAAAATTGGGGAGCATACACCTCTGCACAGGCAGAATATGGGCAGTATACCCCCTGATTGTAGTTTACCGCTTCGAGAAAAATAGACGTGACCTAGAAAGACAGAAATAAAGAAAGAAAATACTTTAATTTGCGGTAAACATGACGCATAAAAAAGACCATAAACACAAAAAAATTGTGGTGTGCCGTGTGAATACGTTTACGTAACGGGGTTGATCCGCTCGGCCGCATCCATTATTTTATGTTCCCGACACTGCTTGACTCGGTCATAATTATGGTGTTTTATTGGTACCATTTGCTCTTTGATTGCTCTTGAGAAGCCCTTTCCAACCGTATACGATTTAATTATTTTGATTTGGCTTTTGACGCGTATAGGCGACATTATTACATTACTAAGTGGAAATCTCGATATGCAGCAAAATGACCTCAAAATGGCGGCGCTTCCCCCTACATCGCGCGCGATGCGTCACAGTCCTCACTTGCCGTAACGAATTCTTTAATCCTTTAGCTATCTAATAGTGTAGGTAATTTAATTTAGGATGGAGATGATAGATATGAAGCTGCAACACTAAACTGTCCCCGATTTTTTGTCATCATTGGTTTCTTTGACTTGCTTCCCAATATAGAAGCAATTTTAAAGAGGTATTCACGTCAAACAAAACATTTGGAAGAAAACATACGTCACTTCTACGCAAAACGGCCATGGAACCTACAAACCAATTGCCATTTTACACAGGAATAATCTAATTTAATTTCTTCTCAATGCAATGACCAAAGAATAAAGAAGGAAGCAGCTTTAATGCATTCATAGTAGGCCACTAAACGTTTGTTCCTAATGAGCGCGTACCGCCACCTGCTACACGATGAGTACTTATTACTGCAGTGAACACGGATTCATTCAATAGAAACCATTTCACTGGGTTTCCTTAGTCCGATCCAATAGGTATTGTAGTAGGTAATGTACAGACGTCAGCACATCGAGCTACTAGAATCTGTCAAATTTCTTTAATAGGTTTTCAACTTTATCGCTAAACCGTAAGGTTCAAAGTTGACTGGGAGAATTTTACAGGTTCGGGTAGCTTGATGTGCTGGCGTCTGTACTTATTGTACCTCATTCTATGCTGAAAGAAACTGATATGGTAATGATGGTGTAATCGTAATGGTGTGTGATGTGTGGTGTGTGTGTGTGTATGTATGTTTGGAGGAGCTTGTGGCTAAGTAATAACAGCCGAAAGGGTCGATCGATCAGGTTAAGCTACGCTTGCCACGGTTGATGGGTGACCATCTTTACCCACCAAGACCCCTCCGTGCTCGGAAAGCACGTTAAGCCGTTTGGTCCCGGCTGTCATTCGTAGATCTCTGACAGTCGTTATGGGTAGTCCGAAGCCCGAAAGTCTGACAACCAGTCTTACCAAGGGGTATCGTATTACCCAGTAACTGGGTGGTCCTAAAGGACAGATAGGTTGTCGCTCCAAGTAAAATACTGGTATGCAGCTTCATCTGATTAGACTGGAAGCCGACCCCAACATAGATAGGAAAAGGCTATGCCGATTTTATTGATTGATGCCGCCAAAGTTTGACTTTAGAGTAGGCGTAGTGTAGAAAGCCTACATTAATAATATCGTATTCCAGACCTACACTCGGAAGATCATGGGAAAATATAAGATAGCCTGTAGGCTGATTTTGCAGACAAATATGGATGAACACAGAAAATGTCAAAAAATATACCGACTGCGTCAGAAGGAGGGTTATTTTTTTCGAGAGTATGTATGTATGTGTGTTTGTATAATTGTTTGGCACGCTCTGTGGCCTGAACGGCTCTATGGATTTTAGCTTGAGAGGTGTCGTTAGATTCGTATTGACTGTGAAAGTGACACTAGGTATACCAAAATAAAAAAAAACCAAAATGGCGGATTTTTGGCGCCATATTATGTTTTCAAAAAAATTTTTTTTTCTCAAATACAATCGAGTGGGGTATCAAAATAAAAGGTTTTAAAAGGTGATTACAAAAATATACACAACTTATATGTTTAAAAGTAATTCAAAGTGACAAATCTTAAAAAAAAAGCGTATCAAGAACTAAATCGTCTGCGAAATCTTTCACATTTGTAAACTAAAAAGCTGGAAATAAAAAAAGGTAATTAAAAAAAAATAAAAAATCCGACTGCAACCTTATACTAAAACTAACTGAAAAGCTAAAAACAAGTCCATTTTAAATTAAATAAAAGTTGGAAGCAGGCGGGACCCATTAGAGTTTGAAACTATAATAATGGTATGGGCCCCGCCTGCTTCCAACTTTTATTTAATTTAAAATGGGCTTGTTTTTAGCTTTTCAGTTAGTTTTAGTATAAGGTTGCAGTCAGGTTCTTTTTTATTTTTTTAATTACTTTTTTTTTAATTAGTTAATTATAGCTAGTATAATACGCTCATATGAATGAAGCTGTTGTTGTAATGTATTATTTTCTGATCTCATAAATAATTATTCTGAAGAAATACATAATGTCAGAGAAAAGGATATATCGAGGACACACTCAATAACCCAAATCAGTGATCAGAGTCACTCTCAAATAAATTAGTCGTAATGTACATATGCTGTTAGTTCAAATATGAAAGGGGCGACTTCTGAATTCAATCCACTTATGGGTAAGTTGGAAATTGGGCTGGAAGCGGCGTGTTTACCCTCGGAATGACCCCGTGTCAACGAGGCTTGAGAAGTTGCGACCATCCCCACACTTGGATCTACGAAACTATATCCGTACATTGGCCGTGTTTAATTTATATGAAGGCCGGATTGTTACGATGAAGTTAGCCACAGTTTTGGCATCAAATATTGGGTTACGGTTAAATTAAACTGTGCGGTAGTAAGCAGCGTCTATTAAAGAAATTGTAAGTAAGTACAGTCAGTTATAGTAATTTGCTAACCCGCCTTTGCATAAATGGTTGAGATTTTTTAGAATAAGAATCGATATAAGTTTATAATTATTTTATATTTTATATATTTGAGCAAAGAAGTATTATAAAATTCTATCGATTCGTATTCTAAAAAACCTCTACCATTTATGCAAAGATGGGTCAGCTAATTGCTATAACTGACTGTACTTACTCATAAATAATCGTTAAAACTATTAAAGAAGAAAAAAACTCAAAAACACATCAATCGTTCAATCATCAATCAGTATCAGCGATCTAAACATAACCATCTCACCCGGAACTCTCCCTGCACTTACCACACGCATTAACACTCCATAAAACATGAAACCAAATTAACGCATAAAAACATGTAGGTACCTATGTGTAACACGTGTCAAGCGCAACACTATAACATTATCGATATTGCCGCATCCACTGAGCTCACTCGACAGTCTCAATTATTCATCCCCCGTCGATAATGGAACAATCCTGTCGACGCTACGGAGTGGGCCTGTCAACGCTAGACGTAATGCCATATATACCTACTATTCATATTCACAAAATCCCGGTTTAATGGGCCATGGTTATTATATAGGAATAATTATCACAATTATTTTATTTTCACGGGTATGGGTGGGTCTTCTGAAAACTCCATCAATGTATTCCATTAATTCCATTGTGTCTCTTCGTGAAAAGGAATGTTTGTCATATTTCCACTGGGTAGAGTATTTTGCTGAAAGTTTTGTGTATAAATTGTTAATCTGCGACTAAAACGGACCATAACGGTTTTACAAAGTTAAAAACTATACAATCTGGACACGCTTCGTTTACGTTAAAGAGAAACGCCATTCTGTAGAATTTAATTGACACTCGACCCAAACAGAAATACTGAAAAGTACACAAATCTATTTATAAATAACTAGCGTTTGCCCGCGGCTTCGTCCGTGTGAAGGCCGGAGGTTATTCCACGAGAACGTACAAGAGCCGGGATAAAAAAATGATCCTATAATATGTCTCCCAAATTTCATCGAAATCCGTTCAGCCGTTAAGGCGTGAAAACAGACAGATAGATAAAGGAGTACAAAATTCGAAGTTTTTTAGTTTAATTTAACTTAAAATTCTAAACAATTAATGATGTAAGAATGGTTCCTATTAATGAAATAAAGAAAACAGTTAATTATTGAGTTACTTTTGCATTTAAAATATTATTATGGATAATTTTAAGCTTTCTATTGTCATGCGAAATAAAGTTTTGGCACAAAACCGGCACGAAGTAAGTGATTATTATTAGAGAGGGGAAGCAGAGTGGTCTATTTATCATCGCGCCACAATTAGAGCTCTATAGCTAATGATGGCACTAACCATTAGTTAGTCAGCTTATTTCTTTAAGCTATTTAAGTAATTTGTACGAACAAAATTCGTGATTCGTTCGTAATTCATAGTTATATTGCAGCGAAAACACAATTTTTCCTGTATCACAAACCATGATATAGGATTATTTTAAACTGGCTAGGTAAACTCCGCAGACCGTTTCCGATGGGTATCGACATCCAAACACGATAAAATAAAAAGATTTGATGTTTTTTTTTGCGATGTCGACGACCGCTATTAGTCTTGTTACTTGAAGTACCTATGAGTTGAGAAAACTTATTTTCTTGCGTTTTATATTGTGTTTAGACAATAATATCAAAACCCATCACGGTTGTGAAGTTTATACAAAAGAAAAAGTAGATTCACGAATCTTAAGTCCGTAACATTTAAGTACTAAGATAAATGTCACTTGATTAACTCGAAAGGGCTTTGGGCGTACTACATATTTAAAAAGAACTCACAATTTTGAAATGGCTACGCTCCCATTCTCTCAAATATTCTATACCTTAGGTAAGTAAATGTCTACTGTTATAATGTCAAATGTAATAAACGATTAATTATTAAAACGTTTTGATTGAAGTATTGACATTGACATAATGTCAGAGTTAAATTAATTATTTAAATGAAAATGTCGAATAATGTGTTAGCGAACACATCATCATTTAACAGTAATAGAGTTTTTATTAATGAGCCCTAATACAGTAATTAATCATTTTAATTATTTGGGTTACAGCGTTTAGTAGTTTACTATATGTCATGAGTAATAATATACTGCGACATTGTTTTTATGACAACAAATGACAATGAGATGAATAGCAAAAGTAAGGATCTAGGCTGATGTCTATAAACGTTAGTTAGCATATGCTTTGTATTAGATAATGTTCACGTCTCTATCTTGCACTTGCAGTTTGACAGTTGTGTGACGGTGACAGGAATAGCGCTTAGCCAAAATACGCGTGGTATGTAACTTTTATAGATCTCAGCCTTAAACTACTGAACATCTGTGTCGGCTCATGGTCATCAGAGATCAGTGTCGTTGTACAGACGCCAGCACATCAACCTACCCGAAACTGTCACATTTTCCCAATCAACTTTGAACCTTATGCTTTATTGATAAAGTTGAAAATCTATTAAAGAAATTTGACAGATTGTAGTAGGTTGATGTGCTGGCGTCTGTACATAGTGTGGGATTATTGCCATAAGCAAGCTTATCAAACGGTTAGTTGAAGGCCAATCACAGTATGGAGAATAGTACTGTCTATTATCTTTTGTGGTAAATATAATGGCATATAACGTATAAAAATAAACATATCATACATAAAGTTTCATATTCCCAATATATAATAATTTAAATCATATATAATCCAATAAAAATTTATATAATATAATATTTTAATCCAGCTTTTCTATTCATAATGTCAGAGCAGTATCTATTAACTGGCTTCCATTTTCCGCCCGACTATTGTGTAACAGGGTATTCGTAGGACGCAATTATACCACCTAGTAGGTACCGATTTTGCTGACAAGTGAAATAATTATAAGCTACGTATGTACAATTAAAAACTTTTACGAGTATCCACAGTGCGACGTTAGTTTTTACTTAATTACTCGACAAAATTACTACAATTTAATAACAATAAACTACCTTTATACTTAAGCCAGAATCGGTCGGTAATTTGTTAAAGTTCTTGTGTCGGGACAAAAATGGGGTCGCAACTTCGAGGGATAAATGTTAGAACCTTTTTTATATAATTTACGACTTGTCTAGAAGCTTTATCAAAGTCTTTTTGGTCTTGTCTAGTAGGAATACATGGCTCGTGAGTGAAGCCCCGGGTTAATGTACCGCGTCGACTGAAACATTTTATTTCTTTAAACTGCAGGAGCTTAAAATATAAGAACGTATGTTGGTACTTTATAAGGCATGACGATAGCGTTCCTACTTGAAGATCTATTCTTGGTGTAATGACTGTAATAACTCCGTAGTTTGACAAATTAACTTAAAATTATACCTGTGTCCGCAAAGGCACAGAATCAATGACAAAATAAATTATTTTATAAATAAAAGCCCGTTTGTCCAAACAGTGAACACAGACAATAGTTATTTATATAAAATGTATGGCGGCATACATTAATGTTGTACATATCGAAAAAAAATCGTATGAATACAAACAAAATGTGAGCAACGGTGGTCGTATATTCGAACCCAGGCAGGCGCTTTACTTTGTATAAATTATTTAATCACCACTGCTCTCAAAACGGTGAAGCAAAACATCGTGAGGAAAACCGACATGTCCTAGAACCAAAAATTCGAAGACATGTGACATCTACCAACCCGCACTGGGCCCGCGTGGTGGATTACGGCCCACTCCCTCTGACTGAGAGGAGGCCTGTGTCCCAGCAGTGGGAACATTATAGGCTAATTATGCTACAAACAAAATGTAATTCATACGAACGTGTTTATAGTAAAATCATGTATATTTCCTTTCTTTCGCCCTTGAGATTGAAGTTGCAATCAGAATATTACAACAATGTTCTAATTACAGGTCGGGAATTACCCACCGGGCAAAATGTAGTGTCTGTAGCACCTATAGAAGTTCCCGATGGTAAGTGTTTTATTTGTAAATATGAAATAGAGAATATTCTCGAGAAAACATAATTTTCTAGGAACATTCAAAAGCTTTTCTTTTATCGAGTGAAAACTGCGGCGTTTTGTGCAATAGTAAAAGACGTTGTAAGCAAATAAATAGGTTTTACAATTCTCCAGTATATAGATAAAAATAATTGAACCATTGTATTTTTGCTTTAGGAGAATTTATTTAGCAATTCATTTAAACTTCAAAATGCTTACCTACCTTTCTCGCTTTAAACATTTAAAATTTAATACTCTAGTATAAAAAATCCCGATAGGTTACATAAAACAGCGTAAAATCTAAGCATTCTGCTTTAAGTAAATTCTGAACCTAGATCTACGGTGTACCTAGATAATGACAGAATCATGCTATCATTTGTGATCGTTTAAAAGTAAATGCACTAACTGCTTCGCTCTTTCTTTTTTCTTTCAAGACTGAATAGAACGGCGAGTGGTTCATAATATTCTGTACATCAGCACCGCTCTAAGGTAAGGGCGCGGGCTCACCAGCCGAGCGATGGCAATGCCAACGCTATGACGCACAATGTGACTAAACAAACCCCTTTTAACAATGCCATTATTTATTCCAAGTAAAAAACTATTATGACTAGCTCTGTAGCTGAATTGCGAAAACAAAATTGTTTTCTTCTACTCAGGACCAGTTGTTTTCTGATGAGTCAAACGGCATTATTAAGTTACTTCGTCGCAGATAGATTTACAATTTAAATGTCTCTGGTATTCTAACAACGACGGTTGCCCTCGCTTTACTCGGTGCATCAGTGTAGAACCAGCTTAAAAACCGTGTTTCCACCATCACAACTTTACTAAATTAATGCTCGTTATCTTAATCCATTCGCGGAAAAAATTAGTGGACGAAAAATTTTAAAATATTTTTCATCCATTTTTAAAACGAAAATAGGTACTTGGATGGGTAATATGAGAACCATTAAGTACTCCTTCTTATATTAAAGCTGGTTCGTTGATAGGGGTGAGCGGTACGCCAAGCAATATGCTACTAAAATGCGCAAATAAAATCAAATGTAGGTACTTTGTTCAGTGGGTTGGAAGCCCCTGACCCCAGACTGCAAGTTGTACGATAACCTTCCACCTTTACGATATCTCCTAACATGCGCGCAGCTGATACACTCAAGGATTTTTCCTAGAACACTATAAATAAATGTAAATAGTCTTTTTGTACAACATACCAACAATCTGAAATGATCGTTAAACAGGGCGTTATTATTGATGTGGTTAACAAAAAACTTTTTTACAAAAAAAACAACCGACTTCAAAAAAAACACTACAAAGTGAAAAATAACTTTAATTTCGGAAGTCGGTGTCGTTGCTTCAGCATTTTCGTTTTTTGACACCGACTTCCGAAATTAAAGTTATTTTTCACTTTGTAGTGTTTTTTTTGAAGTCGGTTGTTTTTTTTGTAAAAAAGTTTTTATTTTTCACTTTTTAGTTGTACCTACCCCACACAAATTCAATTAACACTAGTGCATTGAAGACACGACTCGAAGAATCATCAAAAATCACATAAAAATGCCGGAGATGCAGTACATTTATGCATATAACTTCGTACATAAGAATAATTACCTAATGTATTATATACTAAAACCTTCCTGAAAGTATGTAGATCACACTCATGAAAGAATTATCAAAATCGGTTCAGTAGTTTTTGAAATAATCGCGGACATACAAACATACATACATACATACATACATACGGGTCGAATACAGAACCTCCTTTTTTAAAGTCGGTTAAAAATATATAGTAACTTTCCATTCATTCACATTTGGGATAGTTCATTGCTTCGTCAACTATAGTAGGTCTCCATATCCGTGAGTAGGTCCTAGGGCTATAACTATATCTACACAAGATTAATACTAAAGTTTATAAATGTAAGCGATAATACCGTGAGCTGGTCTCCAGGCGTGAACAACATTGGGGATTAGGAATGTAAGCCTGTTTGCTCATGTTCGAGTGATCGGTGCTTAGCGTGCCATGAGGATAGCTATATCGGAAAGCTAGGTTTATATAACTAGGTTTGGCGTTTGACGCTACGTTTCATATTACGGTTTGCATGACACCACTAGAATGTGACCTGTATTCATATTCTGAAACTAGATCCGTCTATCTACTTTCGGTACACACTTCCGTGCTTGATTGATTGACTGACTGACAGACTACACAGGGACTAAACCACTGAGGAGATAAACATGTTCAAGATAAGATGTTCCTTAGAAAGCGAATGTTGTAGAGGTTTAGTAAGAAAGGATTATCTGAAGTCCACCCGTGACGGGTCAAATAGGGGCTTGATCTTTGTATGCTTTCAAGTCGCAGATAAAAAAAAACTAGTTGTGTTGTAATATGCGAAGTCTCGTAGATTATTCCTCAAATAATCTTCTACATTTATACAAATAAATAAAATTGGAATGTCTGTTTGTAATATAAAAATAACCGCTTTTTACTAAATGCATATGGTACACGGTACAAAAGTATGCAAGAGTACCTTAGGCCATATTATTTTAGAAAAAAAATAGGGTCCTACGAAAAAAAATCCACGCAGACGAAGTCGCGGGTAACAGCTAGTTAGTCTAATTTAAAACTCAATTAGGTACTCCACCTTTCTTGTTCTACAAAATCTATACAAATA
Organism: Amphipoea oculea; assembly: GCA_945859645.1. Classification (NCBI taxonomy): domain Eukaryota; kingdom Metazoa; phylum Arthropoda; class Insecta; order Lepidoptera; family Noctuidae; genus Amphipoea; species Amphipoea oculea. The sequence continues at coordinate 11,178,570 of OX243872.1, forward strand.
AATAAAATTGAAGTGTCCGATTGTAATGTCAAAATAACAGTTTTAAGTATAGGAAAGTATTTAATTTATGTTTTTAATTTTGTCTTTCTGTGTTGGTTCCGGCTAATCTCTAAAACGGCTGGACCGATTTTGACAAGAATAATTTGACTGGCAGATAGCTGATGTAATAAGCAGTAATTTAGGCTAGTTTTATATTAGAAAAATAATTAGATGAACCGGTCAAGAGACGCGCGTCGCCGATCGGCGACGAAACAATAGAAAATCAATTGTTTCTCATTAGCGGAGCTTGACAGATTAAAAGAATTATCCGACATGCACGCGAACGGAGCCACGGGCACAGCTAGTAAAAAATAAAACAAATAATTCCATACAGGATTACGAAAATGTTTCATTTGTGGTATTGAATGAATATCGTAATCGGTTATGGTAAACGGAATTAAAGTGGTCCGTTATCCGCATTACCCTCAGATTTCATACGATCAATTGAATTGAAATAACTCGTGCAAAAAGCAAACTATTTAACAAAAAATAAAAGCATAAACTCGAGTCTGTGACCCCGTAAACATGTTAAAAATAAAAATGAAGTCGGTTTATTTGTATTAAGGGGATTACAGGACCTAAACGCAAAGAAACGCAAGTTTTAGAAGCAATAAAACTATTTATGATCGACTACAGTAAACAAAATCAGAAAAATATATGATATTTCTCAGGATATATGCTAGGTAGATAGTGTGTTGAAAATATAATACAACTAATTTGATACATACAAAAGAAATCATGAAGATACCTCTAAAAACTTTCTTTTTACAATAAAAAACATAGGTACATATTAATAATACATACCATCATTCTGGTTTTTTGTCAGATTATTTTACAAACAACATACTAAAGCACTAGTGTTTTAATTTTTTAGTCCAAACAATAGATTTTTGTAAATAGATAATTGCTTCATATTTTGCAATAAATTACCAGCGTTGTGTCATCGAGCTTCTCTTTCTATTCTATGCAGTCGGACAGTGACCGCGCTTTAAGTCATGTAGTCCCCCTAAATACGTGACATGTATCCTAGCAAATACCTAACATACTTTATCTAAATCTAACGGTCCCTTTTGCGACCGCTAACTTTTTAGAGGTCGCTTTAGATTGATGTTTTTTTAGCATTGTGCTTCTTATACATTATTTTGTCGGTGAGAGAGCGATACAGCGACAAACCGCTATTTGTCGTTGGTGGCCCGGGCATAAATCACGCAACCCTACTGCTAGGGTTGCCATGTATTCGACCTATATGTAGTCCGGTATTTATGCTACTTATCTTGGCAAGCGGAGGAAGACAATGATATATGCTGTTGTTGAAACCGGTTGCGACAAATGAGCTTAATTACTCATTCAGCGCTTTTTTCTTTACCGAATGGGTACAATGAAAGTAACTTGCCGACTCCACAAGTGAATAATTAGGAATAAGTGAATATAAGAAAGTTTTATATTTTTATGGTGGGAATCGATGATAAAATAGCCCCTAGATTGGTTTGGAAGATATGAGCTCTTTTAATATTGCTTTAGCCTATTTTGTAAAATGCAATGTTATTTATTTTTTCACCTTAAATATACTGAATGACTCGCTGAATAAATCCCTTTTATTGAAACGAAACCAAAAATGAGATAGGTAGTAAGTATAATATTACCCTATATTTCCGTAAATGTATAATATAGATATAGAGACCCAGAGCAAACAATTCCGATGACAAAATATCATAAAACTGTCCTATAATTTCATCAAACAGAGTTGGCTACCGGCCGGCGCGACGCGTTCGAACGGCGGCAGACACGCCGGCACCGCTCGTCATATTTGTGACTCTTTTTATTTCTCCTAAAACTTTTAGAACAAGTAAACATGTTTACAAGTCATTACCAAACTATTTATTGAACCATTCTTTTCAGAATCGATGTATCCGAGATTCGCAGAGCCCATACCGAATGTCACGGTTACCGTTGGTCGGGACGCCCTGCTTGCGTGTGTCGTGGATAATCTAAGAGGATTCAAGGTAAATAAATAATAACCATTGATTCACTATTGACATAAGATTGTAAGGAGCGGAGATGTTTTCTTGATCGATCGGTGGAAGGTTCTACAGTCAGTTATCCTATGTTAAACAAAGGTCGGGTTAGTTAACAACCCAGCGTTAAGTAGATAATTTATACATAATTCAAGAACGGCTGGGCCGATTTTTATAATCTTTAATTTGTTGGATTTGTCTCTGTCCCGAATAGCAGAATAACAATTAAAACACGAGCAAAATTCACGAAAAAAATAATAATAAGATAATTTGTTTTCTCATACATTCCTTCTTATTGATTTTGAGGCAGTATACAGTTGGCTGGGTCAGCTAGTTATTTAATAAAAAATTGATAGATGCCTGTGACGAGAATTACAAAACACGCAGTCATGGAAAAGAAAGTAAAAATTGCCATGGGAATATATGACGAAAATATGGGCAGAGCTTGTGTGGTAGGCTTTCTTTTAAATTTTCTTGGAAATAACATCGAAATCAATAACCCTACAATGTTTGTAGGTAGCATGGGTGCGCATGGACACACAGACAATCCTGAGCATCCACCACAACATAATAACTCAGAACGCGCGCATCAGTCTGTCGTACAACGACCACCGCTCGTGGTACTTGCACATCAAGAACGTGCAGGAGGTGGACCGCGGCTGGTACATGTGCCAGGTCAACACCGACCCCATGCGCTCCAGGAAGGGATACCTACAGGTTGTGGGTGAGTACACTACCTCCATCAGTCTGTCGTACAACGACCACCGCTCGTGGTACTTGCACATCAAGAACGTGCAGGAGGTGGACGGCGGCTGGTACTTGTGCCAGGTAAACATCGACCCCATGCGCTCTAGGAACGGATCCCTACAGGTTGCGGGTGAGAATACTACGTCCGTGAGTGTGTCGTACAACGACCACCGCTCGTGGTTGTATTCTACTTATAAAGATTTGAGTATTTGGTATCTAACCAAAATACATATGTAGAAAATACCGATAATTTGAAACCTAATACATCTTATCCCACTTACTTACGGCTTTTTGTAATAATATTAGATGTACAGACGAAAGCATATCAAGCTACCCGAAACTGTCAAATTTTCCCAATCAATTATGAACCTAATGTTTTAGCGATAATGTTGAAAATCTAATAAAGAATTTTGACAGATTGTAGTAACTTGATGTGCTGACGTCTGTACCAAGATATTAGCCGACTTTGTTCACTAATTGACATATTGACGAGAGCACATAATAAATCTGTGACGTACTCGTATTAATGTCAGCTTTTGTTTCATCTAATTCTACGATAAATAAATTAATTAATAGAAAATTCACTATATAATTATTTATTTAGTATGATGCGGTGTTTGTGACTGTTACTTTTACAAAGTTGAAATAATTCCGTCCGCTCCCATGAAGATACCTAACATTCTTCAGAGTGGGTGCGACGTTGAATTCTTTGAAAATACTTTAGATAACCGATATTTCTATAAAGAACTTGATATTTTCTTCCGGTTTTTTTTAAATACTGTTTGGAATACGGGCGTTTTCATCCCATAATTGTAACTCTACATACTTAGTTCACAATTCGTTTGTTTACTCAGTGCCACCATCAATCATCGATAACATGACATCAACGGATATGGTGGTTCGGGAGGGCTCTGACGTCACCCTGGTGTGTCGAGCCTCTGGCTACCCTGAACCTTATGTCATGTGGAGGCGAGAAGACGGACAAGACTTTAACTATAATGGAGAATCAGGTAAGCAAGATAACATTAAAACTTTAAATTAAATGAGGATGCGATACCGACAAGGTACTTGAATGTGCCCTGGCGGCTGAGAGTATGTCATGCTCACTCTAATGTCTCGCTTGTGGTGCCGTGTGTGTTGGATTATTAAGTTCTCTTCAAAATGGTTGAGCTGAATGGTGCTGATCGTCATGTTCGTGAACGGGCGCCGTCAGTAGGGACTGGTCATTTTTTAGCTGCCACGGCTTGTTTTAATTTCTGAATTGTTTTTATCTTTTTTTATAACGAACGCTTTTAACGTGCACGTCTTTCTACATCGTTCTCACATGTATAATTACAACATGAATGATGTAACCAATATTTTGTAACAATTTTATGATTTAAAAGAGTTTCCGTGGAGTTTCTTGCCCGTTCATCGTAGGTACCAACTACGCTTTGCAACGTAACATTCATCCCTTGTGGCCCAACATTCCGATCCATACAAGACAGCAGGTCTAATCATGGTTTTATATATAATACCACCGAGTTCAAACAAACTCTTCAGCTGTATTATTAGTATAGGGTTCGCCAGGTTGCAAGTTTTGTTACTTTGCTTGGGCAGTGTAGTTATAATGCTAGGTACGGTCGAACAAGCTATTTGGTATACAGGCAAAAATGTTCATCTTTCCACTACACTGCCAATATTTAGTTTTATTTTGTGCGTTATAACTTTTTCAGCTTATGGCATCCTTAATTAAATAGATTGGTATAAAAGAATTGACTAACTCAGCACAACATTGTTTAATTAAAAGTAGTTGCAAGTTAGCTGCCTGTATACCAAATAGCTTGTTCGACCGTACAAAGAGAAAATTTTCATGAAAGTTGTTAATACTATACAACGCATTATCTTTTTAGTTTTCTTTTGTAACCTGTTTTGTTAATAGCCCTTGTAGTAATGTCGAAAACTAATTCATACGATAAGTAGGTAATTCGTGTTGCGATTATTCCATAGAATTATGTCGATTTTTGTACAAGATATGATAATTTTATCCTACAAGATCTATCTATATATATTGTAACTTCAATATATTAATTGTCTTAAAAGATTTAAATAAACAGTAAATTAACTTCAATTCCCAGATATCAAATACACCCTTTTCATAACAGTAGGACTCATTTAAAACTTCTAACTCGATGCCCCTGTACAGCTAGGTTAACCTTTCAGCTTTGTGGGATCGTCTCCGTTGCCCAACGCTACACACGGAATTTCACTTTAACTTGAATTGAATTAAATGTATCTAGCAGGAAATAGTAATGGAACGCTTGAGGTTTTGTGTTTTCAACAAGAATGGTAATAACAAAGCTATAAGAAAATACAGAAACCTCAAATTGAGAGTAAATTACCTTCAATTACCCTAAAGTTCCGCAACATATGGAACGAAACTTTTCAAACTGTCATTTGAAACACATTAAAACGGTGAAACATTTTAATTGTGGCTACAATACCTTGTTAACTTCCCTGTAGGCTGTTGTTAAATAAAAATAATCTCTGTCTTAATTAAAATGTTTTTTTATAAAAAACAATCTTACGTTTTCTTTTCAACCTTCGGAAAAACGCTGTAAAGCCTTTCTCACAGCTGCGGCAGAAAACGTTTACAGAGCGTGGACACTTCTTTTTAGAAAGAAAACTGGAAATGAATTTCAAAACTGGTAGTTCTGAACCTGTATATTATGTTCCGATAACATATTAATGTCACGAACACGACATTAATTTCGTCTAGTAGTCTTAGCATTTAAGCCCATTGAATCGAGTGACATTTATATCGTTAAACGTTCATTTATATAGTTAAATGTTCATTTATATCGTTTAATGTTCATTTTTGTTCGCAGTTAGCGTGGTGGATGGGGAGACGTTGACAATAACAAAGGTGTCTCGGCTACACATGGGTGCTTACCTGTGTATAGCATCTAATGGAGTGCCACCATCGATTAGCAAACGGATCATGCTCATGGTTCAATGTGAGTATTACTTGCTCTCGTATGTGTAAGTGACATCACTTGTAATTATAGCTGTCGCTGCGTATGAGGAGCAGGTACGGTTGGGAATTTAGTGAGGTGAATTGGTAAGTTTATACGTATTATGATAATATCTGTAATATATACAGGTATAATAACTTCGAATATGATAGAACATAATTGAGAAGACAATGACATGTCTTAGAAAAGTTTCAGATAATTTCCAGTGTAATTAACAATCGTTGACCCACTTACTAGGTACTTTACATAATCAGCCTATAATGTTCCCACTGCTGGGACACAGGCCTCCTCTCAGTGAGAGGGAATGGGCGAATCCACCACGCGAGCCCAGTGCGGGTCCTTTATGTGGATGTTACTTATGAGAAAATGACGATAAGTAGGTACAATTTATGTTCTAAAGAAAATAAAAATTAAATAAAGTGTAGTTTTTTTTTTCAAATCCTATTGTTAGATCTAGTGTTAGTCTACACCTGCGGACTCACTAACGATACAAATTGACGTGCGAACGGGTCTAGCCAGCAGACAGAATGGTTTGTCATTCGTGTTTTATTAGAGCCGTAATAGCTTGGGTGTCCGTAATAGTGTTTATCGATTGCCTACCTACCAGTTTGAATCGCTTCGCTTGTTTGACACGCCATGATTAGAGGCTCAGAATAGATCGAATTTACACATGTTTGGTACACACTGATGAAGTAATTAACCGTATTTGATTATTAAAAGTCAATCTATTTTCATTGAAAAATTCTACTTAAGTAGGTACTAATTTGCTCTTCGTGTAGTGTAAGAGACCTCAAATCGAAATTATTCAAACAGATATTTAGTTTTAATATTTTTTTGACTGGCTTCTAAGTTGTCATCAATCTTGTAATAAGAACTGTATCTCAGTTGGAATACTTAAATAATAAAAACAGTTATTTTATTTCTGAAAATCCATAATTGTTAATAGTAGGTACTCGGAAATGGAATCCCAGATCAAAAATGTAAACAAAGTCTAATACTTAATAACTATTTAGCAACATGAAGGTTGGACAAATAATGGACGAAAGGCAAGATTTATTTTTTATAATTTTCGAAATTAAAAAATGGCTCCATGGTTTAAAAACCTGGCTCAAAAGTCAGAACCCGTTTTGTAATAAGACGGAAAAAGTTGCGTTATAAATGTAGACACAATAAAACACGTGAAAAGTTGTAAGGGGTATCGGGGGGCAAAAACATTGACGACAACTATTGAGGCGTAGCCGACCCATTTACAAACTCTTCAAGTTTTCCCTCTTTTTCGGTATTTTCCGAGGTGGTTGTGAAATCAACAAAAACTTTGAATCCTTACGTGATAAGTGTAGGCAGGTAAATAAGACGGGGTTTTATACATAAAAATATTTTTTTTAAATGTTGCCTATAATTAATACTTTACTCATACTAATACTTTACTTTTTTATTATTTGAAGTAGGCTTGATCTTGACTCTAGCCTAGGTCAAAGGTGACAGAGACAAAGTCGACGATGGAGCGAGCTTACCCAGAAGAAGCCTGTTCACTCTCACATTAAAGAGATTCGGGTTGTATGCGCTCGGAAAAACAGACGCAGTTCCACTCTTTTGCTGTGCGCATTATGAACGACATTTGCAAACGCTTAGTGCGAATTGGTTGAATAGCAACCAGGTAGGGATGGTAACTTGCAGTGCGCCTGGATGTCGAAAGGTAGAAGGGGGCCGGTGGAGTTCTTGGGCACACTCACCGAAGTACAGTCTGTAGAAGACCGACAGGCAGGCAACCTTGCGGCGATGAGCCAAGCTGTGAAACTTGGCATCCACCAGTTCTACGTCGCCAATGAGCCTCTTAGCTCTTCGTTCCACCGAATCAAGCGCGATAACCAGATTTCCAAGAATCGCAGACCAACGAATAGTGCTCAAGCTGCAGGTTTTGCGGGATTTAATGTATTTCTCCTGCTTGAGATATTTTAATAGGATTATGTTATTTCTTTGAAAATTGTCATAATACAGGATGTAAAAAGACCAATACATAACAACATAGCCACTATCTACGCATTATGCACATCAAATTGAAAGTAACTTACAGAAGCTGGCAAACGACTAAAGAAAAAATGCTGTTTACGGCAACGCGCAGTGAAACGCACGCAAACTATTATGCATAATAATTTGGGTGCTTGCAACTGTACAGGGGTATTTAAAGATGCCTAAATTATAACACTTAAAACATGTTTTCGTGAAAAAAGAGAACGCACACACACACACGCATGTCGCACCTTGAATTTTAATTTTGATTCCAGTTTTGTTATCGACGACCTCGAAAGCCATAAAAATGAAGTTCAAAATAAATAGAAAGAGAACTTCAATACCTCCGTAACCAGAAGGTTCGCTGGTATAAAAAAAGTCATAATGAGGAGGAGTAGAAGTGACTCTCGGCTTTGTTAAGAGACTTTTTACACCCGTTATGATTTAAAGAAATACACCATAAATAATTATAGATAGTACATATTTTGCCATGAGCGCGCACACTTCACAACATCTACAGCACCTTCGCTCTTACCCACACCTTTTTGCCCATGCTCGTCAATCTTCTAACACGCTATAAATCCAACAGTTCCGCCAATGCTGTCCATCCCCAACCAGTTGGAAGGCGCATACATCGGGCAGGACGTGACGCTAGAGTGCCACACAGAGGCGTACCCCTCCTCCATCAACTACTGGACCACGGACCGCGGGGACATGATTATTTCCGGTGAGGCTTGTTCAATATGCGTGCTCACTCACATACTGTTTGGGGAACAAACCTAATATCTGTGGTACACGCAGGGGTTGAAACGAAAAACATTTTTTAGGCTGATCTTGTGAATCTTGTAACTGTAGTCCAAATCTAAACCATCGAGTCTTTTATTGTATTTGGAACTTTGTTCCGAGCAAGGTAAAGTTTTTAATACAAAACTGACTACTCAGACTGAGTTTTAACGTCAATTTTTGTAATTAGAACTTTAGCATTATCAAAATGAAGTTCCAAATAAAAAAATTACTCGATGGTGTAAACCTGGGTCTATATGTAAGCCTTTTAATGTTTTTAGTCGATTTCTTTTTTTTTTTTTTTTTTTAAACCTTTTACGCCTCATCATTGTATCTAGTTACCAAATATGGGAAGTGCGAGGCAGCTCCGACACAAGTACTTTTGTAACTTACTGGGGCTGCCTCAATTTATGTATGACACAAATAAATATTTTTGTATTTTTTTTTTTTTGTATATATTGATTTGATAGAATGTTAAGCTACGAGTACCTACACGCAACGAATAATAGTACATTATGATACATGTGTGCTATGTTGATCATTAAACTCGAGGCGGTATTATTCGCGCGAGCCGTAGGCGAGCGCGATAAGGTAGCCGAGAGTTTAATTATCAATGCACACGCGTATCATACGACGTTTTTCAACACACTTGTGAGGAAAAAACAGACTTGTATTGTTAAATATTAACTTGTATGGATAATGGCGGGCTTGGTTTGTCATTCCGCGCGCCGCGCTGACGTGCGCGCGCAGGTTTACCCATAGAGTAAGTAATGGTCATTCCTACACCTGCGCGCGCATTGCTAGCGCGGCGCGCGTTTATTTACTTAAAGGCAAAGACAGAACCGATATACAGCCTATAGAAAAAATATAATAAACACAAAATAATGTTAAGACTGATCGTAGTGTTGTCGCATGTCAAATTGTAGTTTACTTAGTATGGAATTAGAAAGTACTATTTGCATAGAGAAATATACATTAATTCAGTGAGAATCCGCAATAATAGAACGCCAGTGGTCTTTTCCGTTTGGTTACGGGAGGGACGACGAACAATTATAAGGCGCATCCAGACAGAGCGAGCCATGCGCCGCAAGTGCTTTTTTTTGTATGTTACATGCCTCAGCCTGAGGCAACCATACATATAAAAAAATCATTTGCGGCACATGCCTCGCTATGTGTGGATGCACCCTTAGGTGAATGCGCAGTGGTAGACCGCGAAATTTCTTTTTTTTTAAGTTTTTTACAATTCGCAGGTCAGTGTCAGGCTGTATCTTGATCAAAATGTATATTTATATAATAGATATGTATTTAAAGAATTATAGTCATTAGAATCATTAATATATATATTTAAGTTAGATTTGTTCCGTAAGAACTTTTCCATAAGAGATTTGTTCTTATGGAACAAATCTAAGTTAGAAAGATGTATTTAATGATTCTAATGATTATAATTCTGTAAATACGTATCTGTTATAGTCGCGAATCATATTTTGATCAAGATACAACCTGACACTGACCTGAAAATTGCAAAAAGCGTTAGAAAAATTTAATTTCGGGGGCTACAACTGCGCATTCATCTTAAGGTAAATAAATTTTAGTTCATCTTGGGACCAAGAACAATTCAGACTATTTAAAAAAAAAGTAAAATATGGCTCGCGGATTCTTTTTGGCATGAAGTCTCTTTGAAGAGATTAAAAAAAAAACGCACTTCTCCGACCTCCGACTAGTGAATTAAATTGTTATCTGTGGAAATAAAGCACAAGTACCGTAACGTAAAGAAAAAGCACGCGTTTGTAATACACTGCATTATGGATCTAAAATCTGTGTATTAAGAGCCATTTTACGAGCAAGTGTGTTGAAAAAAATATAAAAATACTATTTTTGTTAGTCAAATACTAACAAAAATAGTATTTACTTCATACATTAAATATGTAATTTATCCAGGAAGGACAGTAAGTTGTATTCAGTAGTAATCCATAATTTTATACATGTAGGGTAGATTTCCAATTATGGCAGCTTTAATTTTTAAGTTAAAACAATATCCAAGAGCTTTTCCATAAAGGCGTCGTCATATAAATAATGCAGGAACTAAATCACGGAAAGTGGTTCAAAACCTAATAAAGCTTCATACATTATAAACGAGTGCTCCGTATATTTACTAGGTTCAGTTTCAATGAACTTTCAATAGCCTTGTTTGAGCTCCACCAATGAACCACAGCCGCTAACTGAGTATCTATAAACGCCATATTATCGAACTCGGAACACAACACAAATACGTACATTTATCATATTGGCATAAATAACATGCGTTCCTGTCAAGTAAGCCATCGTTCGATTGTATCATTGATTTATGACTTCATAATGAAAATAGTTTCCCTTGTATCGGAACAGGCGAACGAGGTGTAGCCAAATACGTTCCGAATGTAGGTACTTATTCACGAGCGAGTAGAGAATACTTGGATAATGAAATGCTTCACTATTTCCACTTCGGCTTAGCAACGCGATTGATAAATAAGTCGAAAACAACTTCGAATGAAAATGAATGAGATTTTTAGATTTGAATGAAAAATGTTTCAATTTTCTTTTTGTTTCTGTATCTCATACCAAAATGGTACCGTAGCCAGCAACCGGTATTTTTGCATGAAACTGAGCATTTGTATTGACTCTGCAGTGGTTATTCGTCGAATATCAACTTTCTAGCATGAGCGTTCTAACAACTTATTAAATAGGTTATTCGAGTTGATATCTTTGAAACTATTTTATGGCTAGTTTATTGCGAAAGCTCGAGTTCCACGAAAAGATAGATAATCCGGTTAGAATTTTCTTTCATTTTTAGAGACAAACAAAACATCTATACAATGTGAAGATGACAATACAACAATAAATGAAAACACTAGCAATACATTAGTATTATTGAATGGTTCCTAAATACTCCTATGCATTAGCATAGGAGTATTTAGGAACCATCCAATAAATCGTAACTTTGAAATTAAAAAATTGATTATTTCTAACATATTAAATAGCCTAAAAGTGTAAACAAAAAAGAACACACTTTAAATATTGTGACAACAGTGCGATGTTTTTGACCCAACAAACATATGGCTGAAACCTGAAAAAATTGTATAGGTCAGTGTGCCGGACACCCCTTTTTTTGCAGTTTTGTAAAAAAAATAACATTTGTAGTAAGTAATAACTTCCGCATGCATGACTCTTATGTCTCCAGCACAAGATATAATATGCATCGGGAAATAAAATTTAAAAACAAATTTGTCGAAGGTTATTGAACTAGCGAGCTGACAACATGCTGTGTTTAACTGCAGAAGTCTTTAACCTACCGGTGCTGGCTTGTTAACAGCTACATCATGTAGAAAATGTTAAAAATGAAAAATAAAGTCCAGTGACTAAACTATTGATATATTTAATTGAAATTTTGTATGCAGACTGGGAACGTCATTAGGTATACGAGGTTTAATTTATTGTTGTATTGTCATCTCCACATTGTATAATTTATGTAATTTTCATAACAATTCTTAACTGGTTAGGTAATACCGAATACAGTTTTTATATTTAAGTAGAATTGGAAATTATAGGAGGCAAGTACGAAGCATTTCCGATGGACAGTGGCTACAACAAGTTCATGATGCTGAAGATCAAGAACATCACCAAGGAAGACTTCGGCTTCTACAAATGCATCGCGAAGAACTCGTTGGGAGAAACAGACGGAATCATCAAACTCGATGGTAATTTTTTAACATTAGTAGATTGATTTAAAACGGCCCCGTCGGAGCGAGCGATTGAAAGCGCTGAAAGACTCGTAAAAACAAACAGCCTTTTTTACGATCTTTGGGAATTCGGAAGTGTGGGAAAATCACACTAAACTGCCTGTCAATTATCTGTAAAGCTTTTTCTGGGTAACTTTGAATCAATACAAGTACATTGTTTATATTTTTTTTCTTTGGAACAATTAATTGTTACGAGTGTTTATTGATCATAACACTTTGGAAATGATTGATAATAAATTATGAAGGATGAAAGAAATATCTAAACAATAATTATCAATCCATAGATAGCAGTGGTGGCCCAGTGGTAACGGCCGCGACTTACGAGTTACGAATCGTAGGTCGTCGGTTCGAACTCAAGCAGGCGCTTTAGATACTTTGTGTAAATTATTTCATCACCACTGCTCTCAGAACGGTGAAGGAAAACATCGTGAGGAAACCGGCATGTCGAACCAAAAATTTCTAAGGCATAAGGAGGCCTATGCCCCAACAGTGGGAACATTATAGGCTGATAATACATAGATATAAGATTTTTTAATTTCTTTTTTAAGGAGTAGGTACACAGATTATTTTTAGGTTTATTTTTTGTCATAATTAAACTTTATTTTCCTACAGAAATACCAGCTCCACCATCCGCCTTCACAACAACACAGAAAACAGTGTTAGACAATCAAACTATTAGGAAGAAAGGTAACTTCCCTTCGCCAGTATTTTATAATCATCTCAGACCAAATTGGATTGTTTCCTAATATAAATATTCCAACAGGTTTGCCGCAAATCATCCAAAGTATTGACGCAATCAGTTCCAACTTCCAAGGTGAAATGTACGGCGAACAGCTAAGTGATTTCGGTAAATATTTTAACAATTAATGACACTTGAGTAGATTTTTTACTTAAATAATAATTATGTCAACTAGGTTGGGATGTTTGTTGCGCCGCTTCTTCTTCCCAGGAGTCTTAGGTCAGCTGGACCCGGTCGCTTCTGGACCAGCGGGTCCAATTGACCACATAATTTATTTTCTGTATTTTTATTGATTAACTGGACCCACCTTCAAACTTAAAGAAAACATCTATTGTTTAACGCTACCCGTGGCTACAGTCGAGACAAAAAGACGCAAAAACGAGGGCACATAATACATAATGGAACGCACAAGGAAGTGTTGAGGGGGCTGTCTTACTTTTATGTTATTTTGACGTTCAATAAGTGCTGATTCTCAACCTAGTTTGAATACTTTGAATAAATGATTTTGTCATAATTTCGAAACAGGCTCACGTAAATCAGCGGGGCAATTGCGTAACACACTAACAGTAGCAATGGCTTTCATTTTGAGAGTTCAACAACATTCATTGCGTTATTTACGTTGCTGAGCAGATAATTTTTTCAAACATATGAAGCAATGGATTAGCAATATCCTTCAAAATGATTAAGATTCTGATTGATAGTGTGTTACGCAATTAGGGTGCTGGTCCTACACTTCCCAAGTTACTCGTAGTTTAGTAATTAATGAACGCCTAACAGTTAGACTTTAAACTAATAATTTAATACAGAAGATATCCTTACGGTTTCAATCTAATATGAAACTATCTATATTTGTATCTCAGTCGATAATGAAAATCAAAATTGAACCATTAATTTTCAACAGCTTATTGGAACGAAGTTCTTTAACGCGGCTTACGGTAGGAGTAAACTTGTAGGAATCGTCACGTAACGAAGAAGTGTTGTGGCCCCTCAACACGACTTTCTCCTCTCCCTGTCTGAATGAGACAGAGGGAGAGAGATATCGTTTTCATAGTTTTCAAGGGTGCTAAAGCCAATAAACAATCTACCTAACCTTTTCCCAATTATGTTGGCGTCGGCTTCCAGTCTAACCGGATGCAGCTAAATACCTGTATTTTACATAGAGCAACTGCCTATCTGACCTCCACAACCCAGTTACTAGGTAATACGATACCCCTTGGTAAGGCTGGCTGCCAGATTTTCGGGCTTCTGACGACCCATAACGACTGTCATAGATCTACGAATGACAGCCGTGACCAACGTGCTATCCGAGGCACGGAGGGGTCTCGGTATGTAAAGATGGTCATCCATCCACAGACCGACCGCGGCAAGCGTAGCTTAACCTGATCGATCGACCTGTACGGCTGTTATTATTTAGCCACGGGCCACGGGTGCTGAAACGTGCTGAAGCCAATATAGTGAGGTCAAAATAAAAATCCAAGATGGCAACCACTTTATGAGAGCTTGATTAAACTTATAAATGATTATAAGTCTCTTTCTTACGAGTGTATGTTCGTGTATCGCGTAAGGAACTTCTTTCCTGACGGGTTCTCCAACCGCACACGTTTTTATTTATTTCCACTGACCACTAATAACATATAAGACGTTACGTAATAGCTTTTTGTTATTCTTATTACATACCTAAAGGAGATTTAGAGTACATATCTAAATGAAAATTTTCATAAATAAACGAACAGCCGAAATCAACTTCGAGCAAAATGAAAGCAATTGCTATGAAAATACAAATTTCATTTTGATAACAATAAGTACAACAAATCCTAATAGGTTCTAGGCTTACGCTCAAATTGAACAAATGTTCTGATATTTGTGTTTCCCTTTTTCAGATGATGACCTAGACAATTCAGCGAGTTTCAACAAACTAAATTCTATGTTATGTTTCAAGTTAATTATTTGTCAAGTGATAAACATGGCGAGATATATTTTACATTCTTGATATTTGTAATATAGTGATGAACTTTAATTTATTTGTTGCTAATTTTAATTTTTGTTAATAATTTCTTAAGCTGACCAGACAATAAATAATTCGCACTGTTAATAGGTATCTTAAGTTTATTGTCATCAACCAGGAGTTAGTTATTAAAGAATTTGTAGTGTTTCGTGGATAAGCAATGTCCACTCGGTAACTTAATTTTATAACGTTTTATATTATTATGTTTTGTATAAATAATAATTTAGTATTTATACGACAAGTCTGTCAGTAAAATGTAAAAAAAACAGTGTCAATTCCGTAAAGCATCGACTGAATTAAATTATAAATATATTTTACAAATAATTACGACAGCAAAAAATAGAACTGTCCGAATCGTAATAAGCTAAGTTGGCAGTTGATCTCTTGTTTTGTTATACCCAATTACCCAAAAATATTTGTAAATTGATTTAGTCGTTGCCTTACTACATTGCTCGAACATCTTTTTTAAAACAATCGATCTTCTTAATATTAGGTCTATAAATGTCCTAGGTTCGCTTAGTTATTACGAAATATTTGTACACAAATTTTCTACTACATCGATTTTATAAAAAGCGCCTAGAGCTAGTCTTTTTAGAGATAAACCTTTAACTGTCCAATAAATTGAAAACTCGTACGTAGGTGGTATGTTATTTCCAGTAAACGATTTAGTCGACGTACCTATACACTAACGAATTATTAATACGTAAACCTACTGTGCTTTGGTAGATAATAACTGGTCGATTTTCTTTACCTTTCATATCGTAAGGCTTATTTTGATATTGTTTTTACTGTAAAACTTGTATAGATTATTTGCCGTAATGTAAAATACAAATAGAGTCTATAGGGAAATAGGAAGTTTTTGTGATGATTTACATAATGCTACAAAATGAGAACTGCCAAATAAATGTGTAAAATATGAAAAATAAAAACGAAGCTTGCAATGTTGTTTTTTTATTTCCTTTCCCGCAAACACATAAGCAAACACAAAACAATCCGATGCTGAATATGATAAAACAAAGTTCGGAACTCCTGCACCTGTCTGTCTGTATGATCGAGCAAGTGAAAACTATGAAAATTCGAGGAAGGCTTCAGTGTAATAATTCAGCGCTTCCGAACCCACTGAATGGCGTGGCGGGCCGCTGCAATCCTAGAAATAGGACCTTTTGTTTGTTCGGGACTTATATAAAAAGCGCTTATCCGATCAATGCACATCATTCGGCATCAGGGTTTAGTGTAACAGAGTAGATGAAACATTTACGTGAAACGAATCCTTTCTGATCTAAAGTTATCTAATAATACCTACATTTCTAATGATTGTATTGAAATTCGTGTGCCTAAAATAATTTAACTATTCAAGAATACGTAAGCAGTTCCTGTAAAAAGAGGATTACAACGACTTAGGCTGAGAACATTCTAGAGATTCGAACCGCGACAAGTGGTTCTCGAGTGCCATGGCAACCCGCCACGGGTCCTCAAACTTGTGATTATAATAAACGCGTATTTGGAATACGTACAGGAAATTCTTTGACAGATTGATTGACTGGTACATTGAATACAAAAACAGAGGAATTTATTGTCTGTTATGACTACCTTTTATAGCAATGTCTGGAATGATTGACACTTTTATTTTCCGTTTTATTTTCAAACAACTTTTTCTACGGCTGGAATGCATGAAGAGCCGCCGTACGGGCTGCGTATGACTAGGCATCACTATTAATATGTAACGTGGAACAATCTGGTACACTGCCCTTTACAGTCCGGAACAATCGATATCTTACTTAGTAATTTACTGCATTCGAGTTTCCACTCGTGAATTTCCAATCGAATTGGACAATAACCTGCATCTCCGAAGTGTTGCACGATTGTTGGCGATTTCCTGTAGTTTCTTTGATTTGGCACGAAGAATAGGTTCGAGTCTCGTAAGACGGAACTACGGATTATGTCGATAGGATGGAAAATCCTGAACGTTTATCTCCATACTATCTTTATTAAGTTTGTATGCATGAAGTGCATGGAATTTAATTTCACGAGTTGCGATTCTTCCGCCTTGGTGACGGACTAATGTTTTTACCTCGAGATAAACTGTTCTATTACTTTTCCTGCAGATATGAGAGAAAGTAGGCAAATAAATATGAGTTCCTTAAAAAGCCAGCATACCTACTTAATTACTTTAAGGATAAACATTGAAGTAATTACCTGTGAGAGTGTGATAGAAAATAATCACCCTCGAAAGTGAAGCTCATTTGGATTATGGTACAAGCTTGTAGATCAGGGAGTGGGATTAGTACTCAAACCATATTGTTCGAAGATTCCGTCTAACCCCATGGGTAATACTGGGAATATGTTTGCATTTCCCAGTGTAGTACAATTATATTTACGTAGAATTATGTTCTATAGAATTAAATTAGGTAGATGCTGGTAAGTCTGGATGTGCTCGTAAGAGGTAAATGAAAACGCAACCGACCGAAAATCTAACCGTTTAAATTCACCATAAAATACGATTACCTTATAAGCAGGTACATGCAATTTTCATCTTATTTTGTGCTGTAAGTAATTAGAAAATGAAATGAACGCTTTTTTAGATCGAGGAAATTGCACATTCTCGTGTTTTGAACCTGTACTTATATTTTTTACTACAACTAGGATATACGTTGACGTTTATTGTTTTCTGGGTTTAAAAGCACTAATTTGGCTATTTAAAATTGACTTTAAAACAGGCAAAGAAGAATGGCAGGACTCCACGTAATGGGTGTCGCACTAAGTCTTTGCTTACAGTCGTAAAAATACTCTCAATTCTTAAAAGATAGATCGGTCAAATTAAGATAAAAAGTAATCACAGCATATTTTTTTTTATATTGGGGTTGCCAGAAAAACCTTTTTTAAAGAGCAGGTGGCTCCGTTTATCAAACCGCATAACAGTAAACCAAAGAGGTTATAAAAATATGCAGTAAACAGTATAATATATATCTACCATTCAAAGATGGCGGAAATGAATAGTTACAATAAGGCCGCTCATTGTATATTTTGTCGTGTTTGATGTATTTTGTTTGTTATATATTTTTGTGGTGTACAATAGTATACATAAATAAATAATAGCTAGTCGGGGGAAAAGTGGCCCTAGTAGCTCACTTTAAACCCTTTACAGCTTGGACAAATAGCGTCATGTCCTATTGTGTTCCATGCACTCAACACTTCTATGCAGAGCAAGCCGCCTTAATTACGTGATGATTGACAAAATGTCTTTTTTTATTACTACTAATGTTAATGTCATACCTAAAGGCAAATTAAAGAAAACAATAGACGAAGAGAACCAAAATGCGACCTAGGGATACTCCGTCCAACATGAACATGCCAGATGGTTTGCTGCGATGCAACTGTAAACCAACGCACTATCGCTTTGCGTCGTGCATCGTACACGGCCGGACAGGCTCTGACGCATAAATCTTCCCACGACACCCACGTCCCTCGATACGTCGAGAAAAATCAAGACGCGTCGGGCGACGTCGCACAACATGTCTGGCAACAAAAACGATAAAGAAGGTCGTGAAACAAGTTATCCGGAGACTTTGGTCGACATCGCCCGACGTTTCTGTTTAATAGAGGTCAGTGGCTTAATGGGACAATTGTGAGTGACAATTGTCATTTACAAATATTTTCAATATTACAAAAATATCCTTTCCTATACCTCGGTCCACAGTACCGATAAATTAACCAGGAACATTTTATCTTCCTCACTGGTCGATTTTGAAGTGCCGTTTTTGACCGATGCGTTGAATGCTTGGAAAATGGCTTGTCCCAATACGGTTTTGCCTGATAACCCGTCTTCCCAGAGACAGTGGGACGTGCCGCTCTGCAGTATTATACGGAATACCCTTGTAAACACGTCACGTAATACTGTTGTGCGTGCCCGTCTGCTGGCTGTGGGAGAATGGGAGTCAGGTTTGTGGCTTCAGGCGCTCCCGTCATCCACCATAGGCACAATGATGGATGACTCATCGTTTCGGCTCGCTACGTGTCTCCGCTTGGGCGCACCTTGTGTTGCTCCGCACCGATGTCACTGCGGTGAAGCTGTCGACAGTCTCGGACACCATGGCCTGTCCTGCTGCAGGAGCGCAGGTCGCATAGCACGGCACGCCAGCATCAACGATATTATTCGTCGAGCCCTTGTCACCGCCGGCGTACCAGCGGTGCTAGAACCAAACGGCTTGGTACGTGATGATGGGAAGAGACCAGACGGCATGACGTTGTTGCCTTGGAAGGTGGGTAGGCCTCTGGTGTGGGACGCAACATGTGTCGATACCCTTGCGCCATCTCATGTTCCTAGCACTGCGGGCTGTGCTGGCGCCGCTGCTGCAGCTGCTGAGACCCTCAAACGGCGCAAATACTGTAACCTTGTGGGCAACTACAGCTTTGAGCCGTTTGGGGTCGAAACGCTCGGGTCATGGGGCCCGAGCGCGCGTCTCTTCAATTTTCTCGACGAATTTCTCGCCGGCTGGTCGATACTTCACGTGACCAGAGGGCTGGGTCGTTCTTTGGCCAAAGAATTAGCATTGCCATTCAACGTGGCAATGCTGCCAGTCTTCTGGGCACGTTTCCGGATGACAGCGATGCGGATGAATACTTCGACGCCTAAGTTTTTTATTTTTATATATTTGTATTGTAAGTTAGTCATTTATTTTAGTATCTAGTGTATATCTTGTCTATTATATTTATGCAAGGTTCAAAGGCATATATGGAATTTAAGACCTGTGAAGGTATTCAGGCTGGCATGTTGTCTCACTATTTTGGACGGCTTATTCCTACCTACTATAGATTAAGCAAAAATAAAACATTTATTTGGTAGTTTAATCAAGCATTAGTATTATACCTATTATTAATCGCAGAAGAACTTCGTCGAATAACTGAGTAGTCGGCGCGGGCGTCGTCGGCATGACCATACGATGCTCATCACACATACTAGCAGCAGCTGTAACCCTTTAGACTCAATCACCTTGGCACACCTTGATAACGTAGGTACAAGTATTCGTACTCTTTAGTTCACCACAAAACAAATACAACTAGTAGATAAACAAACTAGGTCACAAATATCTACAACGACACATCATAGATAATAGGCATTAAGTTATGAAATTATTGATTTTAATGTTGCCATGAAAATTAAATTCTCTAAAAAACGTAAACATAGTGGATCTATTTAATTGCATGTCATTTACATTATGCTAATACATATTTATTGACATTAAACATGTTGCAATTATTTTGGCCCACAGCAATGAGCTGTGGCCAAAATAGCCACTGGATATGTGAAGACCTGACAGGTAGACGTCGCGAAACGGGAGATGTCCAGCTCACAAACCAATAGTTCGGGTGCGCCAAAGTTCACCTAAATTTTCAACTCCGATAATTGGAAATCCGAAAATGTTCTTCCTAACATTTTTCATCCTAACAATCACAATTCCTAACTACTCTGTCTCTAATGTTCATAATTCCGAATCATTCAACTTCATAATGTCAGTAGCAATAAACATCTATTATACTTTTATTTGTTTTCCTATATTTTCTCAACATAACCATCTTTTACACTATAATTCAAAGTCATATCTTTTTTGTTTAGATCGTCGACATAGGATGCAAAAACGAGCGAAGGGCACCCCGAGGTTCGGTTTGGTTAGGTTACTTTAAACCCTTTACACAGAAATAGGGGCCCCGCGAAGCGGGGCTCCGTCGACATAGGATGCAAGGGCGAGCGAAGGGCACCCCGAGGTTCGGTTTGGTTAGGTTATTTTAAACCCTTCACACAGAAATAGGGACCCCGCGAAGCGGGGCTCCGTCGACATAGGATGATATAGGATGAAAAAAAAAGTGTTTATTATATTAGACTAAATAGGTTTCATGTCTATTGAGTGGTATATCAAACGATTTTATATTGATTCTGTTATTCTTATAGAAATTAGTTACATTAAAATTATATCAATCGTTTACTATATTAACTGCTCATTATATCAAATAAAATTATAGGTTCACTTGTTATATCTTGTAAATATTAGAGATTTTGTAATTATATCATATATTACTTACCCGTATAAACTCTCAGGCCATGAAAATATTATGGTAGTTATGTTTAGGGATAAAAGCGTTATGATACAAAACAGTAGGAGTTTAAAATATTTACATTAATGATATTATTGATTACAATTTCCGGTAACATGAGTGTTATGAACATCGCCGGTAGCACTACAAATAGTATGAATGAAAACTTTAGGATGAAAAATTTTAGGAAGAGTGATCATTCGGATTACAAATCGTTAGGAAGAACAATTTCGGGTAAAGAACTTTAGTTGAGCCAATATGGACCCCAATAGTTCGCATTAGTTTTGGACTGAAAGATCTAAATATCATATTTGTCCTTCTGTGGGTTGATGATACTAACTGACAGTAAAACCAATAACGTATAAATTTTACAAACCAAATCAAAACAACAAGTTAATTTAAAATAAAACAGGCACTTAACAATGAAGTATCGTAACAAGCTCACAGGAAAAACACCATTCAATTTATCGTAACAAGCACACAGGGAACATACCATTCAATCATCCGCTGGGTATCAAGTAAATTAATATAAATAGTTATTTAATGACTCATTAATGAGTGAAATAACATTTTAATCATAAGGAAAAATTCTAATCTAAGGTATGTTCTCACTGCACCGTTGTTAGTTCTTGGAAGTGATTACCGTTATGTATTTAACCATTGGGTGTTATTAGTTATCCGTCAGTACTGTACATCTAGTACCTACATGGAATAGTTAGTAGTACAGCACATAAGTTATGAGTTTATCTTTATGAGGATTTATTACCCCATTGTGTTGACAAAACTACTTACGAACGGCAGTGAGCGTGAAAAATCTTTAGTAGATTGATAGCAGTTCCTGTTGAGTTCAGTTCGGTGTAGTGCACACACACTCTTACCGTCCATATCTCAGCTATTTATTGTCCATAGTAATTTAAAAAAATTCCATGTTATTGTATAAATAACGGATACTGTTCATGCACAATTCAATTACATTCATACATTCATACCAGAGGGTAAACCGTGATTTCGTTTAGTGGAGTAAAAGTAGATATCTGTTTTGTAAAAATGTTCAACGACGACAACTACGTGTTTGGTGATCAAAATGTGCAAGTTCCTGCACATTTGAATTTTGGAAAGTTTATTTTGGATCATCTTAGGCTCAAAAAAGATGAAGTCGCTTTGGTAAGTGACATCTTCTCCATTTAATCATTCCAACTACTAGCGTTGTTTCTGCTTAAGGGCCCTATCTCACTAGGATACCAGTGGCGACGCAACCATGGTCGCAATACCAGAAAATGTAATGGTTGGTTGCGCAACCTATCAGATGCCTGGAGACTTGCCAGTAAAATATACACAGCTTTATGGTGAGCTGTGTATGTTTTACTTGCAGCGTGACCATGTTTGCGCCACCATGGTGTCCTAGTAAGATATAAGCCTAAGGCAAAAGCGTATTTTTTTTGCATTTTGCATGTCAGTATCAACATACAACCTGACACTGACCTAAAAATTGCAAAAAACGTAAGAATTTTTTTAATTTCGTGGGCTACCTTAGCGCATCCCTCGTAAAGAACATATTTCAGTATCTCAGAACTAAACATAACATTATTAGTTTTAACTTTAAACACTAAACAATTTTAAAAGAAATAGCTAGAGTCCTTTATTTTAAATTTAATTTATTTCAACCGTTTTAATTATTAATTCTATTGTACTGTCAATTCCAAATTAATCTTAACTTTTTTTATATACATAGTTGAGTAGGTAATGCTAATGTAGTGGCACTTTTTATCTTATCTTAATTTTGTTAACATGCGGATAATGTAGAGGGCTGCAATATTGTTAATACTACTTATGAGCCTATGTTTTTGTTATTTGTAAACATTTTATATTGTAGCTGTTTATTGTCCCATAATAAATAAATTACAATAAAACTTCTTACTAAATAAAAATTCTTTACAAACTCCAGGAGCTAGGAGAAACACGTGAGAAACTAACATACAAGGAATTCACACAATATGCCGTCAATATGTCCGCCGCTTTGACAAAGTTGGGGGTGAGGCGGGGCGACATTGTTGCAGTGGGATCCGAAAAACGCAATGAATTCGTTCCGACGGTTCTTGCAATCGTGTTCACCGGAGCGACGTACACCCCCTATGATTTAAAGAGCGGGAGAGGTGAGACAAAATATCTTACTTCCACCACATTCTTTAAACGCCTCATATATTTTATTTTATGTGGAACTTAAACTTTTGAAAAAATAGAGAGCATTTAAGATAATAGCCGTAAAAGCAAAAATGCTTCACATAATTCAGATTAACGGAAACCATGACATACTATATTATATAATAAAGTTCGATGAACTGTCTGTCTTCATTAATAATAATGCATAAACATACGAATAATCAGATTAATGAAGCGCCATTTATTTTTCAGCGGTATTAAAACATAAGATAAGCTTAACAAAACCGAAATACTTTATATGCTCTTATCTATTTTGGAGCACTTACAGCGACATACTGAAGAGCTTTGATTGCATAGAGAAGTTTGTAACACTGGACGAGGGCACGGAATCAGTAATTCCCATCAGAACTTTGGTCACGGATGATGCTGACGTAAATAAGTTCGAGCCAGTGCAAGTTCAGGGACAGAGTGACATCGCCTTCATTTTGTATTCCTCCGGCACTACGGGCATGCCAAAAGGCGTACAACTGACACACTTAAATTGCATCCTCAATAGTCTGCCTGATGAGTGAGTATTAATCAACATGACAATTAATTTTTCTCGCCCAAAAGTTTTCTCAATCGCTGAACAGTATTAATTGCACATTTGTTTTTCATACAAATATCAACAAAACCACATAGTTTTAGTTTTCAGCCATTTTGCTAATGAACACCGAATAATTTATGTGTAACATATAAAAAATATATCTAGTCTAGGTACTAAATAAATAGGTAGGTACGCAAAATTAAAACTGTCTTTGTTCATTAAAGAGAATGAGTAACTTTCTCTTTCTCTTTTTATTATGATTATTACAATAAATACCAAAACTAAAAACAAATCCAATTTGTTCCGTTACATATGTGGGTACATAGGCACAGATCGGACGTATTCCTGTACCGTAAGTGCGGTTTCATCACGTTTTCCAACACAAAATGTCACATCCAGAATCTCCCAGACATGTGACAACTGCTTTTGCTTTTTTTTATTGCTGAATGAGCCCGCTCTTGACCTCGATCACACTTGATGGAAAGCAATAGAACGAGAATGCCAAAACCATTGTTTCATCATTCGCCTTCATTTTATGTTGAACTCATGAAATAAATAGAAAATTAATGCTATCTATTCATGACATGACATTGACAATTATCCATATCCATACTAATGTTACAAATGCGAAAGTGTGTCTGTCTGTCTGTTACCTCTTCACGCTTAAATCACTGAACCAATTTAGATGAAATTTGGTAAAGAGATAGTTCGAGTCCCAGGAAAGGACATAGGATAGTTTTTATCCCGATATTCCCACGAGAAACTGATGCGGGTGAAATCGCGGGGCGCTAGTAGTTTGATATAAAATATTTATCTATTTGCAATAAATATGTACATTACATAATTGGGTCCCATATTAATCTAACGAGTAAATAACATTTCAGCTTCAGCGATGAGTCTCTGAAAACAGCGTTCGTTTTCGGAGAATGGTATCATAATTACGACACTTTCATGACGTACAAATTTCTATGTCTCGGCAGAAAAATTGTGTATGTCAATGAGGCAGAACCTATTTCGTTCCTGAATAGTGTTCGAGATTGTGAAGTAAGTAATTGAAATATTTATGATAGATAGTAATGAATGGACTATTTAATCTATATTTATTTGTTTTTCTTCTTCTTCCAACCCTTAATCCCAGTTTGGGTCGGGTCTTGTACAGCGACGCCAGAACGATCCGTCCTGGGTTGTCATAGGAGTTAGGTTCTATATTTATTTATTAATACGATATAAATATATACACTGGATAGACTTCTTATAAATACTAAATTAACGAAAATACTATTAAAATAAAAATATGAGTATTTAGATAGCGTAACCCAACCATTAAAAATATGAATACTGATGTTCTTGAATTTCAGTTAGCTAATATCAATTTAAATGTCATGATGACATATGCGTCTGACTTTTTGATTGTTTTAAGTATCTAAATTTTAACTAATTGGACCTAATCGTTTTGAATTAGCAACACACAGTAAACAAGTTAATTCTCAGAAGTCTAGTACTTATAATTATCATACCTACTCTGGAATCTAGACAGTATGGTTTCATCGCTACCCATAATCGTTGTCATACGTATGTAGTTATGCATCTAGATAGGTACCAGTCATCAGTTTTCACATTGTATTTTTACACAACTTCCTAGATTACTTCCACACACACAAATGCACCCTTCATGCCGTGCTCCCAAGAGAATTAACAGAAACTACGGCGCGGTATACGGTACAATATTTACAAACTCGTTCGCTTCTTCCACATTCATGAATCTTTTCATAAATGCGCGCCAGCGCTGAATGCTACGCACCTGACCTTTTGAAGGCCAGCGTTATAAATGATGACCTGAAATGACAAACCGCTCTCAAAACAAGAACCGAGTTTTTCATAAAATGTTTTGATTGTGTGTGGATTTTTTCTATGTGTTTTTTATTTATTGATAGTGTTTGCGATGATGACGTGACGGCAGAATATATAATTTTTAGGTACCGTAGTTAGCTTTATTAAAGATTCTGAGGAACAGACTCATGAATAAAATATCTTGTGCACCCCTAACGTAAAGTGCTTAGTGTTTCGCGACGTGTATGATGTCTACACGGCAGCTACGCGAGGTCTACGCTGCATGTACGCTGCATCAAGTCCAACGCTAGAAAAACTAAACTGAAAACCTCTCTCTTAATACTTATGAAAGAAGTTGAAAGAATGTAGACAAATTTTGTTGAACAAAATAAAACTTCCAAACACTTTTGCTCGGCGTCGCAAAACATGCTGCTTTAAAAAAATGTGCGCAGTGTTCTAGACTCATTAAAGATCTGTAAACATATCTTTCCTGTTTTTCCCGTAAGCAAAATGTTTAAAAGTATTTTATTTAGGTTGGTGCCCAACGGAAGTATACCCGATAGTAGATCCCCTATATTATCCTATTTATGTGAACTTCCGAGATTTAATCTTGTTTTCTTTATATTATTTTGCAGGTTAACATCGCCTTTATAGTACCGTCTTTCGTTTGCTACTTATCAAAGGCGAATGAAGCAGAAAAATGTAATCTCGATTCACTCAAAATTATATACTCTCGATCATCGCCTCTTCATAACAGGACGATACAAAAGGTCAAAAGTAGGCGAGTATCGATTCATTTTATCGTCTCATTTAGGTTATCAATTTTCCGTTACGGTTTTTAAGCATAACCTACCCAAATCAAATGAATTTGTAGGTAATTGAGTTTCGTTCGATTTTATCTATTTCCGTATGCTTTTAATTTATGAGCATTAAAAAGTTATTAAGTCTGTCTTGTTTAATGTTTAATTCGAGTTAATTATCATGATCATAATCAGCCTATAATGTTTCCACTGCTGGGACACAGGCTTCCTATCAGTGAGAGGGAGAAGGCCGTAATCCACCACACTGGCCCAGTACGGGTTGATAGATATCACGTGTCTTTGAATTTTTGATTCTAGGACATGCCAGTTTTCCCACGATGTTTTCCTTAACCGTTTTGACACCAGTAATGATGAAGTAATTTACATAAGTAAAGCGCCTGATAGGGTTCGAACCGTAAGTCGCGGCAGTTACCATTGGCCATTGCTCTCTGAGTTAATTATACTTGTAGATAATTAGTTATCTATTTTAAAACTTAGTTACAATCAATAGGCGTTTAGTAAATGTTTTAATTAAGTGTTTTTGTTACATTTGTAGGTTTCCTAACCTTGTGAATATTTTACAAGGCTATGGAATGACTGAAGCAGGTGAGTTGACCTCTGAGAGCTGGGGCACAAAGGGACCCAAGTCTGGCAGTGTGGGCAAGGCTTCACCTGGAATTACTTTAAAGGTTTGTGATAAAAAATACTGTATTATTGTCGGCTTTGATTACAATTTTCCATTTGTTACATTGTTTAATTTCCATTTCTCTATAAATGGTTCTATCGAAAACAAAATAGTATTTGTTCAACTTAACAATTATTATTTTTGGCGTGATTGTCGAACTACCATTTTTATGAAAATGATTGTATCTATTTTCGTTAGGTACCTAGCTAACTTCTAATTATTAAACAATGACAGGAAAAGTAAGTCAAATATGAGGTAGACCCGTCCTTACATATAGCTAAGAAGAACAAATATTAATTACCTAATATTCTTTGCTTTAATATTCTTTGCGAAGAGTTCTCATTTGACCCATTTACCACCAAAACCTATTCTGCACTAGCGTTGAAAAAAGCAGGAAAAATTCCCGTTTCTTTCCAATTCCGTTGTTTTTTTCAATGTTTCATTCGAAAGTTTCAAGAAAATTTGTCAGTATATATTTCATGTTTTTTATCAATAAAACCGAAAACAACCGAAAAATATGAAAGAAATGGGAAACTTTCATGTTTTTTGAAGTGAAAACATCTTTAGCGGCGTTATGCGACGGACGGACGGACGGACGGACGGACCGACCGACCGACCGACCGACCGACCGACCGACCGACCGACAGACAGACCATACCATACCTCCCGTATGTTTTCTATTCTTTTTTGTTTTGTATTTCACCTATTAAAATATATTTCAATTTCAATAAAACTTGTTTTTTTTCAACTTTATAAACATCAAGCGAAAAATTCGAAAGAATCCTGTTTCTTTCCAAAGGATACCTTCCGTTATTTTTCTATGTAACATGCGAAAAAAACGGAAAAAAACCACAATTTGTTTTTTTTTCGTGAAAAAAACAAATTGTTATTTTCGGCATTTTCAACGCTATTCTGCACGCACTCGGCTGAACGCTGAATTTTTTAAAAGTGCATAGTACTACCTTATATTTGTATTCTTTTCTATCTGTTGTGTACATTTTCTGTTTTTACTCGTGAGAACCTGTAATAGGCTTTATGTCTCATATAATATTGTTATGCTTCTGTTATAGCTGTTGGTTCTCCTATAAATAAATAAATAACATCCGTCAAAATAGCCCAGTTTTAGTAGGTAGACAACTTATACTTAGGTACTCCTTCCTGGCATACATTCCTATATTAAGTATGATATCCAATACTTTACACAGGTCGTGGACGCGGAAACCCGTAAAACTTTGGGTCCAAACCAACGCGGCGAAATATGTTTGAGAGGTCCAGTCCTCATGAAAGGTTACATTGGTATGCCGCCTTCAAATTACTTAGATGACGACGGCTTCTTCAAAACCGGAGATCTGGGTTATTATGATGAAGACGAGTACTTTTTTATCGTCGAGAGGCTGAAGGAGATCATCGTGTATGATGGTTACAAAGTAAGTAGGATCACGTGATCATTTTTAACTGACTTCTAAAAAGGAGGTTCTGTATTCGACCCTTATGTATGTATGTATGTATGTATATATGTATGTTTGTATGTCCGCGATTTTCTCAAAAACTAATGAAGCAATTTGGATAATTCTCTCACTAATGTAATCTACATACTTTCAGGAAGGTTTTAGTATATAATACATTAGGTAATTATTCTTATGTACGAAGTTATATGCATAAATGTACTGCATTTCCGGCATTTCTATGCGAATTTTTAACCGACTTCAAATAAGGAGGTTCTGATTCTTCTAATCGGTGCCATCAATTCTTCAATGCATTAGTGTTAATTGAATTTGTGTGGGGTAGGTAGGTACAGCTAAAAAGTGAAAAATAAAAACTTTTTTACAAAAAAAAAACAACCGACTTCAAAAAAAGAACTACAAAGTGATAAATAACTTTAATTGCGGAGGTCAGTGTCAAAAAACGAAAATGCGGAACCAACAACACCGATTTTTTTTTTGAAGACGGTTGTTTTTTTTTTTTGTAAAAAAGTTTTTTTGGTAATATTGTAGTAAAATAGTCTAAAATTGATGATTTTACTCGTATTTAGTACAGTTTCAATTCTAGCAAAGGCATAATAAGGTCTCTTAGTTTTGGGCAAACAAAATACAAAATTAAATCGTGCCAGCGACACGAAGAAGAAGAAGCTCTCATAAAAGTATAAGAGTTTTCCATACATATTATTATACTCTGAATGTGTAAATGAACAGAAATAAAATACACTCTGAAGCCTTACTTACCTTTGAAAATATTCCTAAATTACAAAAAGGAAAGCGTAACTAAGTCATTCCGAGAAAACGTAGACATCACAAGCCGGACTTGGCAAAAAATACATATAACTTGTCTTATTCAAGCAGTAAGACGACGTTTTTGTAGATAATATTAGCTGGAACTAACACTGTCCTCGAAATAAGATCCACACCTTTTCATCTTGAGAAATCCTTTATTCGTGGACTTATGAATAAGCCTCTTATTATCTACGCATTTCTAGATCCACAGCTTATTACAAATATATGAATTACTATATTCTTATAAACTTGTTCCTTTTATTGCGTCTATTTTTTTTGTTAGGTAGGTACGTCATTTAATTAAAGTCTTAATAAATAAAGTCCTCCAGACCGTATTTCGGCCACGGCGGTCAATCTAAACTGAGACTAGCCTTCGGCGCGGGAGATATAGTGCGCAAGTGTGCGCGCAGACACAGGTGCACTGCACTCCCTCTTCCCTCACTTTCATAGTCCGATGGGACAGCAATCCGACACGAAAAAAAAAAACACTGAAACACTAAAGCACTGCTAGGTAGATACCTACTATACTTTTGTACTTTGTACGTTTTTTTGAACAGCATATCCATGTCCTTTTGCAGAGTGGCGTCAAAATAATAATCTTCATAACATGAATTAATGAGTTTGTCATATCAAGTCCCACTCAGTTAAACAAAAACTGAACAGTCACACAAGGAACCTTTCCCTCGCGGCAGCAGCCTTGTCTTTTCTATACCTAATCCTGGATTTCCTAATAGGTGGCTCCACTGGAACTGGAAACCATTCTCCAACTTCACCCAGGAGTCAAGGAAGCTGGTGTGGTGGGGAAACCAGTACGAGTTTTTGGTGAAGAACCAATTGCCTTCGTTGTCAAGCAATCAGGCGTTGAAGTGTCTGAAAAGGAACTGGTTGATTATGTTGCTGCAGAGGTATGGTTTTGAAACTGGCTCTATAGGTATAGGTACATGGGTATTATAACATTTTGATTTTGGAGGTAAATGTTGCACAAAAATCTTTTGTAAACAATTTCTTTCTGTGAGCATTTTTGTTGGAATGTTCCCGGGTTCGGTTTGATAAAAAAATATTGCACAGGTTTTATTTTTTCATGCCATAACGTTAGTGTAACTACCTCAATCCGGGAAACAGAATTCCTGGTTCTTTAATGTAGGTTTGTTGTTTTATAAATAAATGAATATGTACTGTTATCACACATTGTGTGTAAATTCTGCACATTTTTTCATCCCGTAACACCTAGGATAGCTTTTTTCTTAATAATGTGCACCTTATATTATAACCGAGCACCTTTTAATTAATAACCTTTTCCTAGTGAACTACTACATATGGTAGGGGAGCCCAGAGGGTTTTTGAGCAAGCATATTCAGGGCGAGAAGTAGATAGCTGAGTAGGTCTGGCATGAGGAGAGAACACCGAAAATATATTTAAAAAGTTTCTGATAGGAGACCCCTGGTCAGGAGACCACTTTCAGATTTCAAAAAAGGGCCGAAATTAAAGTGATCTTCAGAGGCGTTGGTTTTGGCATGATCGGGTCTGGCCTAACCCATAATGACTTAAATAGGCAAATCTGACGAAGAAATTGTGGGCTTTCCCCAAATCTGACGACTTTGAAAACTCAGATTTGGGCCATTTCTAAAAGGATATTCAGGGCGAATGAAAGTTATTCTGTGCAATAGTGTTACATGTCCTGATAGTGAATATATAAATATCTGACGGGATGATGGAGCCTTTTGGCAAATATGAGAAAATTTCATCAATTCAGAAAATTACCCAAAAGTGGCCATAATTTTGCATTTATCCCTAAATCAAGGAACCTAGTAGCTTCGATTGCTGTTTGCATTGGAAGGTGATACGTTTGTGAAGATTTCTCCATATTCAGAAGTTTGAAAATACTAAACACTTGAACGTAATGATTAAAAGTTAAGTAGCAAAATTAAAACATTGTCGGAGTACACCATAAACAAAGTTGATTATTTCAATATTTTACTATGACAGTAAGAAAACCAATTATTTCAAAAACATCCTCATCTTATGGGCTATCTAACGAACTAGCAACGTTCTAAAAAATATTGAGAGATGCCCGTCAATTGTTTGTTAAAGCTGGCAAAGGTGGAAAGCCATACTTACTAAAATTAACGAAAATATTAAAGTAACGACTTGTTTACGTCGTAATACTTTTCTATTCGAGGTTTTATTGTAACTACGAACCTCTGCGCTCGATATCGTTACTGATATCGCCTCCAATTCTCAGTGATAGGTCTTTATGAGAGTTTTGTTAAATTAAGTCCCAACACTTCTGCTTAGGCCGCCAGCTGCTAGTTAACTAGACTAAATGACAGATCATGAGATACAAATTTATTTCTAACCGATTTCTAAAAGAGAGAGGTTATTAGTTCGTCTGTATATACGAATGTTTCTAGTCATCATGTGGATGACCAAATCCGAAACTATAGGTAATACCGAAAAATTCTTAAAGGAGTCACGGGGTAGATTTTGACGAATACCAAAACTGCATCATTAAATTTTTGAAAAATCATATGTTCTAGCCAGGAATCGAACTCCGTAGATTTAAAAAAAAAACACTGCCTGTTTTATTGCACCCTCCGACGGTGTCGTTAGTAAGGATCAAATTCTGGAAAGAAATGATACACGCCAAAGTAAAGGAAAGTGGACATTTTTAAGATTAACTAAAATCAGATAAACAAATTGATTAATTATGGTTTAACAATGAATTCAAAATATAATTTATTATATTAAAAACATAAGTTAACGGCCAAATAACTACTGCTACAGTGCAAACGAACAAATCACTTACATTCTAGATACTTAAAAACTGTTACTATCTTAAAATAATTGCTTTTTGTTAAAATGCGCCCTTTACTGTACTTTGTCGTATATCATTTCTTTCCAGAATTTGATCCTTATTAGCGACACCATCGGGGGGTATACGAAGTCATTATGGGTTAGGCCAGACCCGATCATGCCAAAACCAACGCCTCTGAAGATCACTTTAATTTCGGCCCTTTTTTGAAATCTGAAAGTGGTCTCCTGACCAGGGGTCTCCTATCAGAAACTTTTTAAATATATTTTCGCTGTTCTCTCCTCATGCCAGACCTACTCAGCTATTAACTTCTCGCCCTGAATATGCTTGCTCAAAAACGCTCTGGGTTCCCCTATCAATAATTTCACTTAATTATTCATTTAGTAAATGTTGAGATATTACAAATTTGCCTATTTTGATTAATAGAAGACTTAACCATGTGTTATAAAGTTGTTCAAAATGTTCTAAGTAATGCCATGTGAAGCTAACAAGTTCTGAGTAATGAATATTACTTACGATACAGCCTTTGTTTTCCACGAAACATGGCTTTTGTACGCACAGTTATGAAAACTAAACCCTTTGTTAACAATAATAAGATAATGTAAAATAGAACTTAGCTTAGGATCTGATAATCTGGTAATCCGTTGAACGGCGGCAGGAGCAGGAATTTGGAAACTAAAACCTTCTGTTCAACATTTTCTCGAAAACCTATTTGTACAGTTTTGCATAACTAAACCGATTGTGTCTTCTCGTTCGCCCACAATTTTGCGTGAAAACGTTTTCCTGACCGGCTTTACCTATACAGGATCTGATGTAGGTATTATTAAATTTTTCACAAACATGTGCTATCCTCTTAAATACGAGTCAGCAGTCTCTTAAGTAGAATCAACATTTGTTCAAATTAACTAAATGAAAATGCTCATTGACTCAATAAAGTTGTTTAATTTTTCAGGTGGCACCGTTCATGCAATTAAGAGGAGGTGTAAGGTTCATTGAAGAAATGCCGAGGAATCCCAGGGGCAAGATTATACGCCAACGGTTGAGGGAAATGTTGAAATAAATTGCTAAACTTTAACACATGTGTCTACAGATCTAAATAAAGATAATTATTACCTACATTTCTCGTTTGAATATCTAAAGTAAACTATTCCAGCCAGCTCAATATCACAAATAAATATTGTGTACGTCGACCTGTTTGCATTTCCAAGATCTCATACAATTCTGATTCTAGTCAAATATTACGTAGAATATGTAAAAGCAAAGACTATTTGCTAAACTAAACATAAGAGAACCTAGATTTGCCTCACGTATATATTTTCATGGTTAGAAAGGATTGTTCGAGAGACAAAACTTGTAGTAATATCTTCATCTTACATTGTTCAGAAGTTATCAACACAGTAGGATCATTAATTAAATGTAACTACCCCGAGTGCTGACAAAGCGCAGGCAAGCGCCGCTGCTAAAGGAACTAAGGAGGTACTCCTCTCGGATTGTTTTTGACCTTTTTCTTTTATTCGAGAAGATGTTTGTGTCGGCCTCGTGAGTCATTATTATATCATCAAGCTACTATTGAGAGTAGAAACAAAAAACACCCCGCAAACGGCGTTCGCCTGAAAGCTTTGTAATACGTACCTAATATAATTCTACTTCGTATTCTTGTCTTATCTTCAGAGACTTCTTTATTAATTCAGTATGATTTGGATTATCATAATTCCTTACCTTTTCTCTAAAATTACTTTGTAATAGGACAAACACTTGGCATAAACAGCTTTTGATAATTTGAATTTTCAAATTAAACTTTACATTTGTTGGGTGTTATTGAGAAATGCTAATAGAACCATTACTTCACTTCTATGAAATTGTTTTCTGTAAAAGACATGAAATTGCTATATTATTTTTTCTTTTATTATTTCGGCTTGGAAAATGTATCTAGGTTTAAGTCAGTATGCTAATAAAGAACTTTCCTGCGGCGTCATTTGCATTGACATTTTTTTAAATGAAACTCTTTTACCATTTAAATTGACTGGTTTTACCTCGGAGCAATTTAGCCCGCCGCGCGCCGTAGCCTCTTCCCGGGAATGGTCCCTGCGGCCTGTAATAGGTTTCTTAAAAGAAAATCGAGTTAAACAGGCGTGATTGACTTAATTGTGGAAAAGCTTTATTTCCCAAGATTAAAGAATTATTGCAGAGAGGGAAACTAACCAGATTACATTTGGAAAATCCCGGCCACAGATGATGTCGACGTGTTAAGTTAATTTCCCTTCTTGTGTCCACTTTTACAGCCCCTGGAAAGAAATCATACAATTTATTCTTAAGTGGCTCCATAAACATTTCTCAACGAGGAAAACAGAGTTAATAAAGTTACGTAAACAGAGAAATGAATTAATCTACGAAATCAATCTTTCTGATGGCTTAAAAGGCAATATGTTCCACAAATTCAGTGATATTTTTCCGCGCCGCCAAATTTATGCTTGCTGAGCGTAAAATAGACGAGGAACTCTTCATTAATGTTTGCCACTTCGAAAATTGAATCGTTTAATCGCAGCGGGGCGGAGTGAGAGAGAACGCATTGGCTGGGTGAGCGTAATTGCGTCGGAGTACCTTTGATACTGAGTGGAAATAGAGCAATTAAGTCCCTCGAGTTGGAGAGTTTACCTTGATTTTTTATTGCTCTCCCTTTTGTGTACACGTGGTTTAGGAGTTAATAAACACGTGGGTGAACGAACCTAACAAAGCGTAAAATACCGAAACGACAACATAACATGCCTTTATAAAGATAACGTTACAAAAGAAAACTCGTTTGTGAGTGACGTTAAAATTATAAATTTTCACAACAAAATATGTTTTATTAAACGCTCTTTATACATGACAAAGTTGAACGATAAACAAGACAAAGCCGAGCTTGATAATGCAGCCTCCAGGGTACGCAATTTATTGAAAACATGCGGAGGAGTACACAAGCGTGTGCTCACTACCAGCTGATACAATCATGTGTGTATAATGCACTACGTTACAATACAATTACTTTAAAGTCATATTTAAGACTACAGAAGATGGAGCGAGCACACGCTTTATCCACGAAGTTAGAGTAAAGTTGTTGTAAGAAACTGGAAAATGTATGAAACATTCATATAGGTAAGAACGGAACTTTAGAAATCTGGGAACTAAATAAAAACACGTTTGTTTATAACTCTATTTCCTAAACCAATTGTAGATTCACCTGTTCAGTAGCACAGTTGGCAATAATAGATTGAAATTCCACCGAAATTGACTAGAATATTGTTTGTGAACCTGACCACACGTAGCACGTAATACATACCGCAAAACCGGGCTACTTTGACTTCCAGGGTTACTTTGACAGGTGTTGGAACTACTTTAACAGAGCGCCAAAATCGGTTTTCACGTGTGCTCAGCAAGTGTGCGTGACCTCGAGTAATATTGCGCGAGGCGCGGGGTGTGGGGAACGCGTCATAGCGTTGTGATCGGCCTTGTCAAAGTAACCCTGGAAGTCAAAGTAGCCCCGTTTTACTGTAGCACAGCGCATTCATTTGTCAATTCTAAAATTGTCTCGTTTGTGTACTGGAACTACTAACAAATACTTTATAATAAAGCAGTTATGTGGATACTAAAACTCGTAATAGAGATATATAGAGTATTCCAGCCATTATTTACATCATTTTAAATGGTTTGAAGGGTGAATGCACTACTTGGGTTTCACATTTTAATTTATTTTGTTTGGCATTTATCCTTTGTTCGCGTAACACGACCCATTCGAGATATTGAAATTTAATTGTTTTAAATATAAAATGGTATCGTATCAAATAATTATGAGCTCTTCTGTACATTATGTATTTAGGTACGATTTGTGTAACATTAAATATTATCGGACCATATCAAATTTTTTCTTTCAAAATCGTATCGTCGAGACAATAAATCATATCATTATACCGAAAAAACAACATTAATCTTATTCTATATAAATCACAGCCTATAAGGACAGTTAACCAATGGTTCCTATAATTACGACTGTTTTAGCATCAATTACAAATAAAATTAAGAATATTTATTTCTCGCTTCAAATATTTATACTACCAACCTACCTATTAAATCAATTATAAATGTCCTTGCCAGAAAATTATTTTCTCTTCGTACTTTTTGTTTTCAAAACATTTTATCTGATTGGAACGACATGTTTCAATTACAGTAATTGAATTCATACAACAAGCTCAGAACTTCACATTATTATTAACTCTAAACCTATCTGGTTTAGTGAAGTCATCACAGATAAACATTACATAGTACACAGAGGCAGCCATTCGTGCTACATTTAATTAACTAAGTAGCCTCTAAACGTGGCCGGACGGTCATCATAGCCCGATCTAACCGTTGAATAAGTAAACGTAATAAAATAAATCCACTAAGCCTGCATAACGCCCAGGATTTAACGTGGCTTAATAACGCTTTCGAAGCTGTGAAAGACCCACCCTATATGCCTATCACCCTCTGTTAAGTAAAACGTCACAACTTCTGACATCGCCCTACTTGTAAAATACTAATTTATTTCTTTTGTTTTTTTCTTTGCAACTGTTACAATTTGGAACGTTTTTCTTTTGTTTTCGAAGATATTCGATCTTTTTATGTACCTAGATATTTTATTGCTTTTTATATGTATTCGATTCCATTTCTCATAACATTTGATTAAACTGCAGTATAATGTGGCGACGATTAATATGAAAATTATGCGCTAACGTAAACTAAGCTACGTGTGATAAAATATTAATTAATTATGATAATAATATTAAAATATACAGCGTTAAGTGATTTCAAATAGAACTAATGTTGTTTTTTTAATAATAAAACAATCAGTCATATAATTACGAACACTTTAATGTTTCCATCGAGTAATTAAATCTTATCTAATTATGGTAGTTTGTTTCGATACCGCTGTTAATTAGTTTTGTGTGTCTTGTACATCAGTATATTAGGTTGATTGACCTAATAATGAGGGTAACTAGATATTGGCTACTAAAAGTAACTAGATAATATTATTGTTTATTCGATATCAGCTGAATGTTTTAATTAACGTTTTTTTTATTGTGTTAAGTGCGATTAATTTTTATTGTGTTAAGTGATACTAATTTTATATACCAATTTTAGGTAACTCGTGAACAATATGTTGGTTTTTAAATAAAATAAATTTAATAAACAAATTGATAGGTACTCGTTTAACATTGGAGTCGCTACGCAAGGCGTGCGTCGACGCGCGACACCGGTACACCAGGCACCGCAGGCTCCGCGTCCGCCCTCCGGATGCGGAAGCCACGGAGGCGGAGCTGTACGAGGGGTACAGAGCGGCGAAGACCGCCCTCCAAGGGGCTGTCCAGCGGGCCAAGGATACGGCCCGCGAAGAGATGGTGGAGACTCTGAACAGAGATCCATGGGGGCGCCCTTACAAAATGGTGCGGAATAAACTCCGCACCTGGGCCCCCCCGCTGACGCAGAGGTCTCCGCCCACAGCTGGTGGAGGAGGTGGTGAGCACTCTGTTCCCTTCACGGGGGGAGCATACTCCCCCGCCCATGGCCCCGCCGCTTGCGGTGCCCGAAGCGGACCATGAAGACGACGACGACGACATCCCTGAAGTGACCGGGGTAGATCTGAGAGTGGCGGTAGGCAGGCTGAAGGCCAAAAATACCGCTCCAGGACCCGACGGCTTGCCGGGTAAAGTCTGGGTCCTGGCCTCGAGGGCTCTCGGGCCTCGACTAGAGGCGCTCTTAAGCGCATGTATGGAGAGGGGCCAGTTTCCACTCCGTTGGAAGACGGGGAAGCTGGTCCTCATTCAGAAGCCAGGGCGCCCTGCGGACTCTCCGTCCGCATACCGGCCCATAGTGTTGCTCGACGAGGTCGGCAAGCTCTTTGAGAGAGTGATTGCAGGCCGCCTCGTCGGGCACCTAGTGAGGACGGGGCCGGATCTTGCGGATAGCCAGTTTGGCTTCCGCAAGGGGCGCTCGACAGTGGACACCATCATGCGCGTGAGAGCCCTCACGACGGGGGATGCGGTGACCCGGGGTGGGGTCGTCGTGGCGGTGTCACTCGACATCGCCAACGCGTTTAACACCCTACCCTGGAGCTGTATTGGGGAGGCACTCCGGTATCACCGGGGGCCCACCTACCTCTGTCGAGTAGTTGGGGCGTATTTGACGGACAGAGCCGTCATCTACCTCGGTCGCAACGGGGAGTGGAACCGGCGAGAGATGTCGTGCAGTGTCCCACAGGGATCGGTTCTGGGGCCGCTCCTGTGGGACATCGGTTACGACTGGGTGCTGCGGGCCGACCTCGCTGATGGCGTCAGCGTGGTTTGCTACGCTGACGACACGCTGGTCCTGGCGCAAGGGAGGTCGCATCAGGCGGCGGCCGACGCGATGACACGCGGGGTTGCGATAGTCGTGGAAAGAATCCGGCGGTTGGGTCTCGAGGTAGCATTGCACAAGTCCGAGGCCATGTCTTTCCATGGGCCTCGGAACGGGCCACCATCGGGATCCCAACTAACGGTGGGAGGGGTTCACATCGGCGTCGAGGCAACAATGAGATACCTGGGTCTCGTCCTCGGCAGCCGGTGGAACTTCGTCGAACACTTCCGACGTTTGGCCCCCAAACTGGAAAGGACCGGGGCCGCCTTCAAACGCCTCCTGCCCAACCTGGGGGGGCCAAACACCTCCTGCCGGAGGCTTTACGCGGGGGTCGTGCGGTCCATGGCCCCGGTGTGGGCGCGTTCTCTGCGGCGGCGCCCCGCCCACTATCTGAACGCGCCCCAAAAGGTGATAGCCGTAAGGCTGATCCGGGGGTACCGCACGATCTCGGGCGAGGCGGCAAGCCTCCTTGCCGGACTGCCGCCATGGGATCTGGAGGCGATAGTCCTCGCGCGCCTGTATGAGTGGCGCGCGGAGGCACTGAGCCGGGGGGGGAAACTCCGCTTCCGCGGCAAATCGCGGCGGAGCGGACAGACCTCCGGCGCGATCTCATGGTGGCATGGAAGGAGCGACTTTCGCAACCCAGCGCAGGGCACGCCACGATAGTGGCGATAAGACCCCTCTTTGAGGAGTGGCTAGAGAGGCGTCACGGCGTCCTCGCCTATCGCCTGACGCAGGTCCTCACCGGACACGGATGTTTTGGGAGGTTCCTGCACATCATCAGGCGGGAGGAGACGCCCGGGTGTCACCACTGCGAGGATCGCCCAGAGGACACGGTGGAGCATACGGTGGAGGTCTGCCCCGCATGGGGGGAGCACCGCCGTGCCCTAGTAGAGGCGATCGACAGCGGCGGCGACCTCTCGCGTCCGGCCCTGGTTCAAGCCATGGTCCGGGGCGAGAGGGAGCGGGAGGCGGTCACCTCCTTCTGAGAAGCAGTCATGCTAGCGAAGGAGGTGGCGGAACGGCTGAGGGAGAGAGCCTCACACCCCAGCCGCCGCGGGAGACGCTCCGGGCATCGGGAGCCGCGTGACGACTCCTGGCCACCGTAGGCGCGGGCCTGCGGACGGAGAGTAATGGGTAGCTCACCGTCCGATCAGGACCAGGCCCGTGCCGGACGGCGCGTACGTGTTCCACGCGCGCCTCAAAGAGATGTCAGCATAAAGGAAGGGGCCTGCCAGGGCCGAAGCCTGCCGGGGGTGCGGGATTGTTCTGCATCGTTCTCACATGTATAATTTTTAACATGAATGATGTAACCAAGACTTTGTAACCACATTATTTTGATTTAAAAGAGTGTCCATGGAGTTTCTTGCCCGTTCTTCTCCATAGGTACCTACGCTTTGGAATGGGCAACTAGCTTCATTTTTTCTGACTGACTGACTTCTTGACAATTCAAAAGTGCCTGTAAATGGTTTAATTGAAATAAATGCTTTGAGTTTGAGTTTGTCCGAAAGGGTTACCGCTACCCCGGAACATAAAGGGCTAAGGAAGGAACACGGATGGGTTTTAGTCAGTAAGAGTCTGACACTCCCTTCGCTCCACCCAGAGCGGGAGGGGGGTCATTTGATGATTTCCCATCCATAAAAAAAAAAAGGTACTCGTTTAACATGAATGAAGTGCTCCAAATTGCTGTATAGTATTCCGTAAAATAACTCATCTCGTTATAATGTTCTTTAGACACGAAAAACATCATGTAATACCTGTTGCGTTTTGTTTTTGGTTCATAAAAAGAATATTTAAAGAATGAAGTCATACCTGAATAAAAGTTCAACTGAGATATTCAAAAATATTTTCTTTTTTAAAAGTCTTCTTCTACTGTTACTGGAGTTCCTTTATAACTTTTCATTTGTTTTTTAACTTTTTGTTGAACATTGCGCTACATAATAATAAGACTTGAAGGAAAGGGTAAGTACCTACCTGATAGCCTTTTAAATTGCAGTATCTAAGAAAGGTATACCTACTAACATATGTATATTATTATTAAACTGGTATTTAAGTGCTTAAATAAGTACTGTTTTCAAGCATATTCCGCTTTAATATTGAGAAGTAACAAAAGCGGAAAGCTTTCATTGATTTATTACGCTTTCGACATAAAACGAAAAAGCAAATGCTTAACTAGCTTTACATAAAATATGTTCACATTTCAGACAAGTACAAGTATTAGGTACCTAATATAAGTTTCCTGTGCCGTAAGATTACGGCGCTGGCTTAACGGATATTAATATTAATGAGTGGGAAAAGCGGGATACCTTATACAAAGTTGTTATGCATTCGTCTCTGGTTGCACCGCGGGGCCGCGGGGCCGCAGGAGCCCACAATATAAACTAATGAGCCGTGAGCCACGAGCCCATGCATGTATATTATTACAAGCTTGCCATAAAACTCCTCACCACAATACAACAGTACTCTGTATCAGCTAAAACCGCAGTTAAATTCATAAAATATTGCACATTTCATTCTAAAATACGCCAAAATGCTTTTGTCATAGTATCCAAAAATTTAAAAGGAAAACGTGGTGATAGTAAAGTTTACGGACGATTTATGTCCAGTTGCTGGCACAGTGTTGCTGCCTTCTTTGTTCAATCTTTTTGTGCCTCGAGAAAGATATTTTCACTAACATTTTAAAGTTTTTGTTTATGTGTGAGTACATTTTCAAGTGATTTCGTCGGAGCCAAATGGAATGGTTTTTCTCTTAGCTTTTTTTGGCTCATGTGTCGAAACTAGTGGAACAATTTTGACAAATGAGTTATCTATCGATTGACCTAACTGCGTGCTACCGGACCTATTTTTCGTGAACTAGTCCGAAATTTTGTAGGTAAGATTATCTATTATTGCTGAAAACTTTTTGTTTTTTGAAGAAAATGTGACCCAAATGACTGCTTCCCGACGACCTAAGTTATATTATAGTGTCCAAAATATAATAAGAAGTTTACAGATCATTGACCAGCGATGATCGATTAACACTTAAGAAAGTTTAAGTGTGGATAAAGTTTGTCCGCCTAGTTTTAGAAGCGTTAAGTAAAACTCGTAAGGCGCGGAAAGACGCTCGGCCCGGATAAGTCATCCATCAAATAGTTCCCGTCTTGTTAAAATAACAAGGTCTTATTAAACCTCACTGAGAGTTCAACAACGTCAGAGAAAAAAAAAAGTTTTTTATTCTGCTGGTAAATATCGTTATATTCAGCACAGTTTGTCCTCGTATAAAATGGGCTATGGCTCATGTCGGTCAGTGATGGATGGAACGTCTGGAGACGTGTGAAGGTATGGTTACGCAATAGATTTTGCCACCATTTTCAGTTGTTACGTAGTTTCTAATGAGCTCGTAGTATCAAGCTGTGTGTGCTGCGTAGGATACACTGCAACACGTAATAGGTACGCAGTGTCTGAAATTAATCAACAGCCCTATATTATATTAGAAAGCCTCATCATCATCATCTGCCTAGCGTTTTCCCAACTATGTTGGGGTCGGCTTTCAGTATAACCAGATGCAGCTAAATACCAGTATTTTACATGGCGCAACTGCCTATCTGACCACCACAACACAGTTACTGGGTAATACGATAACCCTTGGTAAGACTGGTTGTTGACTTATATTAGAAAGCCTATATACACTAATACTTGAAAGAGGTAAATATGTTTGTTTGTAAGGAGGCGATAATCTCTGGAACTACCAGTAGAATTTGAAAAATTATTTTTGCATTTGATAGCTAGCCAAATTCTTGAGGAAGGCCATTTAACATCAAGCTATGACTCTTTTGCGCCGAGCAAAAATAAAAAAAATGTCAAAAAGAACGCTAAGCGAAAACGAAGTGATAGCGCGCGGGCAAGTGATGCAATACGACGGGGTGGGTCGGCAGAACAACAGATTTCACGCGAACGAAGTCGGGGACAGAAGCTAGTATCCTATAATAGCAAGACTGTTGTCAAGGCTCAAGACAAAATTATATTATTTTTGTCAGCTATTCATCAAATGATATATGACAGCAGAAGGTCAATTCTCGTAATTTAAAACGTTCAAAATCTAGTCGCAGTCTCGTCTCGGCGACAAACAAATGTCAAAAACTTGTCAAAAATGTAGGGAAATTAAAGGTATTTTTGACGTATTGAGACAGATCAGACCGTGAACTTTCTCAGATTTATGAATAAGATGTTTGATCAGGTTTTATCAATGAAACTTTTAGCCATAACCAGGAAAATTCGCACAAAAATGTCGGAAAATTCCAATAACACCTTACTACACACTCGCTTAATTCTGAGATAATACACTATTGGCTTGTAATCTCTTATGAATTGTGCTAAATATACTTATATATAATATAAGAGCTCGGTCGTATTTATCGAGATAAATAAACCATCAATTTTGTCACTGGGTCCACAAAATATTAACAGATCTATTCCGAAGACAGATTTATTGGTCCCCTAAGGACATCATTATACGTTTGGCCGTATAATTAATTGCAAGTCTATTGACATATATTTATGTAAGTCTATTTGTATATGATATACCATGCCTTCATCAACACATACCTAAATCCCTCTTGGTCTTTGTTGTTTTAGTTCAGTTTCTCAACGTCTCCAAAGGTCAGACGTTTTCCTACTCCTAATCACCCTGGAAAGAAATACAAAAACACGGATCTATTTATCAGTATGTGCCTATGTATACCATTCAGGTAACTTTTTATTAGCTTTAAAAGCTGCCTCTTAAAGTGCCACACGTAAAACAAAGTAGCTTGAAAACAGGAAACAAACTGTTACGTTGCAATGGAACTATAGGCACAACGAGAACACGTTGACTTTCCAACAGTCACCAGAATAATTGACACTGGACAAAGCGTCTCAGTTTATTCCGCGCTGTTGTTTTGTTTTTCCACCTCTGCTTTGTTCGTAAACGTATGCACTACGATGATATTTGCTTTTTGAAGGAACAGGTTAGGTTACATCGGTTTTCATATTTTTCGGATTGCAAGGGATAGTTTGCCTGACGTCCCGACTTTGGCGTGGGACAGTCTTAGTCCCGCTTTTCGGGGATTACTCGACGACACCAGACAGTTATTTTTATTAGTTTAGTAAAATAACGTAGATTAATACAAAAATTTTCTATGGCTATATATCATCATTGTCAAAAATATTATTTCGATA
The DNA here is from genome assembly GCA_945859645.1 of Amphipoea oculea. NCBI lineage: Eukaryota > Metazoa > Arthropoda > Insecta > Lepidoptera > Noctuidae > Amphipoea > Amphipoea oculea. Next base: position 11,222,535 of record OX243872.1, read on the forward strand.
CGTTTTTATTATCTACGTCCCACTTTCGACGAAAGAATCCCGCTTTATGTACTCAAAACATAATAAAAAAAAAGAACCCACTTTGCCCAAAAAAGAATCTTGCACCGCTGGTTTTGAATTGTCTATAAGCTGCTCGGGTGCCTTAAAAATTACAATATCATTAAAAAAAAAACTTGATGACATTTTGCACAACCCCTTGTGACAAATGTCTGTCCTTATATAATTATCTAACAATAGTGACTACGATGGAAGGATTTTTTAAAAATTCATGCCTAAAGTAGTTAAATAGGGGATGCAAGTTTGTATGGAAGTTCGTTATTGTTGGCGATGGGAAATACCATCTGCCACATGGCTTGTCATACTATCACATCACTCTAATATTATAAAGGCGAAAGTTTTGAGTGTGTGTGTGTGTGTGTGTTTATATGTTTGTTACTTTTTCACGCTCAAACGGCTGGACCAATTTTGATAAAATTTTGTATGGAGGTAGCTGACACCCTGGATTAACATATAGGCTACTTTTTATACCGATATTAACACGGGATCGAAACTTAGGCGGGTGAAACCGCGGGGTGCAGCTAGTATCACATAAAATAACATGGGCAATGCCCATACTCCGTTAAAAATGCTAACGTAAACTAATACCATCTAAATTCTGAACATAATTCGATAAAGACGAAGCTGATTGTTTGACTAGATGTCTATTGTATATAGCCGACGAGGGTCAGTGATTAGCACAAGAACATTGACTTTCAAAGCCGGCAGCTTTCCCTATTAACCGGAAATCTATTCCGTACATAATTATAAGTCCATTTAGATCGTCAAAGAGCTACGTCTAATTGAATTACCCTTTTACGTCGATGGTACCTGCGCGTTGAAGCAAAAAATTGCTTTCACACTCGATGTTGCTAATCAGAAGGTTGTAACTTCGATGATAGAAAAGTAGAAAAAAAAAATGTAAGGTATATACATATTTATAGATACCACGCTAACCCGTTGGTTCCGGCTGTCATTCGTGGATCTTTGACAGTCGTTATGGGTGGTCAGAAGCCCGAAACTCTAATAAGCAGTCTTACCAAGGGGTATCGCATTACCCAGTCACTGGGTTGTGGAGGTCAGATAGGCAGTCGCTCCATGTAAAATACTGGTATTCAGCTGCATCCGGTTAGACTGGAAGCCGACCCCAAAATAGTTGGGAAAACACTAGGCAGATGACATACATATGTATTTATAGATAACTTCATCTTCAAATTATGTCCCACAAGGATTATATACTTATGTTAATCTATATGAAGTTCTTATAGGAAGCTCCCTGGATCGTCAGGGCTGAATCTATAGCACCAAGAAGTTCCCTAGGATCCTGGGGACGACTACAAGCAGACTATTTAATTATTTTATTGAATCGCCGCGTTTGGCGTTTTTAAGTTTGCGGTGTGGAATACTTGGTTGCTGCATTTAGTTTCTAAAAAGCAGCTGAATCGCCGATCGCTGATGCAAAAAGTAGCGTGTGTGCTTTGGCCCTAGACTGTATTAGCTATAAATAAAATCTCTTCACTTTAAGGCTAGGTAGGTAGACTTTCCGACCTCAGCTACATCACTTACACAATACTAATCTCTTTAAATAACTTGTGGCCTACGGTTCGCCCTGACAAATCGTCGCTCGCATGACTAAGAGTCCTATCCCATTTTTTAGCTGATTTGAGTTAGGTAAACTACATTTTTCTATTTGATTCTTTACATTTGTTGCCTTTCAAAATGGTTATATTTTGAGATCCAAATAACATAGAGGTACGACGGTTAGTGAAAAATGTAAAGATCACGAATAGAAAAATGTAGTTGTCCTAACTCAAATCAGCTAAAAAATGAGATAGGGCTTTTAGTCATGCGAGCGACTAAATTACATGACAGACGAGATGTAACGTTACAATATTTGGGTTACCTTTTTATAACATTAGATTTTCTTAGACAACTTGCAAGACATACATTAGGAAGCAGAACTTGTTAAGTAATTCACAGATTTGAAGCATTAGATATCACCTTACCTTCCGAACTACGAGTATGTTAAAGTCGGCTTCTCTCCTAACTATAGTAAATCGCTCGGTGTCATGCGCTTTATTCAGCTGCATAAAGCGTAGTTAAGCGTATTAAGCTTACTGAAGCGTTTAAGACTGTCAGCTCATATATTATCTTGTTTGTAAAATAAAAATCTATATTAGTTTATCTCTTTCTTGTCGTAAGAAGTCAACACCACACCATAATGTCAGGGAAATTATTTTTTAAGCAAATTGACAACCACCTTAAATTGTCCGTATATTCAAATCACAACTGTCATTCTTTGAAAGTTGTATGAAATGGCTATAACACGGGAAATTGACGTAGGATGTTCATTTTTTTCACAATTATTTTTCCATAGCTTTATTTGGGTAGGTGCTACTAAAAAATGCGTAAAAAAATATGCATAGAAAATTCATTTATGAGCCAGTAGTAACACGTTAATTTTGTCAAAATGTAATAAAAATCCGTGACGCGTCGAATACGTTGGGCGATGCACGCCGTTCAGCGGTTTGGCTACAATTGTAGCTAACTAGCCGATATGCGGTCTACCTATTTATAGGTTCCGCATGTGTGAAATGACACATGTGGTTCTTTACTTAGGGGGATATTACTACACTATCATATATCTAGGATCATATACAATGTGCCGCTACAATGGCGACATTAATTTAATACACGGGTAGGGCTAGTGGCCAGTAATCATAAAAATTATAACAACATAAAATAATTTGAAAATTACCGCCTGCGCCGCTCGCGCCAACATAGGGCTCCCTCTTTCCTTCAAAGCGCCTACTCTTTACACGTTATCCGTTTTAATTTCATTGATACGATGTTACGATCTGTTACCTTGGCAAATGACCCCTGCGCTACAATCCTTTAAGTACAGGTTGCTCCAAGATGATTCTTTAGAAAATTGGAAATAAATATTTAATTAAATTAAAATACGTTCTTAAAACGAAAACGCTAAATCGTATACGTATTTTTAAGTGCCTCGCTGTATAGGATCATTATTATTTTTTATCCTATCTAACTAAAATAATATAATAAAGCTGAAGAGTTCGGTTGTTTGAACGCGCTAATCTCTGGAACTGCCAGACGGATTTGATTTTTTTTTAGCATTTGACAATCATTCTTATTCTAGATAAAGGTTAAGGCTATTTAATATATCGCTACGACCCTTAGAAGCCGAGTATAAAGAAAAAAACCGGCCAAGTGCGAGTCGGACTCGCCCATGAAGCAACATAATATAAAAGTTCTTGTAGTTCGTTGTAACTTTGTGAAAAAGTAATTTGCGGTTTTCGATTTATGACGTATTAAAAAAAAACTACTTACTAGATCTCGTTCAAACCAATTTTCGGTGGAAGTTTACATGGTAATGTACATTATATATATTTTTTTAATTTTATCATTCTCTTATTTTAGAAGTTAGAGGGGGGGGGACACACATTTTAACACTTTGGAAGTGTCTCTCGCGCAAACTATTCAGTTCAGAAAAAAATGATATTAGAAACCTCAATATCATTTTTGAAGACCTATCCATAGATACCCCACATGTACAGGTTTGATGAAAAAAAATTTTTTGGAGTTTCAGTTGTAAGTATGGGGAACCCCAAAATTTATTGTTTTTTTTTTTTCTATTTTTCTGTGAAAATCTTACTGCGGTTCACAGAATACATCTACTTACCAAGTTTCAACAGTAGGTATAGTTCTTATAGTTTCGGAAAAAAGTGGCTGTGACATACGGACGGACGGACAGACAGACAGACATGACGAATCCATAAGGGTTCCGTTTTTTGCCATTTGGCTACGGAACCCTAAAAATGTCAGAAAAAAACACTACGCGAAAACGAAACAAATGAGCACAGCTAATGGGATACGCATTTTATGCTAGAACAAGACATTTCACGCGGACGGAGTCCCGGGCAGAAGCTAATATAAAAAAATTGGTACTTAGGTATTTTACCGAAGCCCACAAATTATTTAGAATTAGATATTACATAGTCACATATCTATGACACAAAGATCTATTATAATCGCAGATATTATCTATGATAGTGTAATATCCCCATTAGGTTCACACTAGGCATTTACATAGGAACTATAATAGAAACATTGCTTAATGCCTTAATGACCAAAGAAAAGGAGTAAGTATACATGCATATTCATAATCAGTATAAAATGTTCCCACTTGGACACAAGCCTTCTCTCGGTGAGAGTAAGTGGGCCGTAATCCACCACGTGGGCTCAGTATGGATTGGCGGATGTTACAATATTATGTCTTTGAACTTTTGGTTCTAAGACACGCCGGTTTCCTCACGATATTTTCCTTCATCGTTCAAGAAAAGGAGTAGGTAGGAGAAAATCGAAACAAAAAGATATTCCCCTAAACAACATGCTATGTAGACGCGACACAGACGAGGTCATGACTATTTTATTATTAGTAGACGGGAGGACGAAGTTTTTATGTCACCCACGAGAAGTGGCCTTTTCTTTGCTGAACATCACAACTAGGTAGACTTTGCCATAACCGTAAGCACGTAACACAATGTAAACAAATGGACAACCTATATCAATTTGCCGCGATATAGCCATTTAATAGAACTGTCAAAAAATGACAGTTGTGATTTGAATAGAGTATGCTACAAAGTAGGTATGCAGTATGCAAGGTGATTCCTAGGGCGACTGCAGAGAGAATCAGCGAAATAACGCGCTCCCGATAGGTAAATCATAATATCTTCAATGATAGGTAACGGGTAATTAGCTGTGATAACTTTTTTATTTAATTTACGATAAGTAATGCAAAATCGCCAAGTTTCATCTGGTTTTTGCACTAATACAACCGGCGACGCATACGCGCTTTTTGATTCGCGGATCACGCCTCTACATTTTGGTGGTCGGACAATTTAAGTTGGTAGTAAATTTGCTTAAAAGTTAATTTCTCTGAGTTTACATACTGAGATAATAAATAAAAACTTTATTCAGCTCAGAACAAACACAGTAAGTAAAACTACTAAAAGGTTACATAGGAGCCTTAAGTGCCAATTTTTTACAAATGAAACCTACCCTAGGATTCCCCGTATCATGGTAACGTCTCTTCCCAAGTAAGGCAAACATTTTCATTTATTTATGTGAATTAATTAATATGAACAAAAATAAAAACAAAAGAAAAAAACTTTTGAACAAAAATACAACCGACTTCCAAAAGAAACACTACTAATTGAAAAATAACTTTAATTTAGGAAGTCGGTGTCTTTGGTTTTGTATTTACGTTTTTTTGCCACCGACTTCCGAAATTAAAGTTATTCACTTTGTAGTGTTTCTTTTGGAAGTCGGTTGTATTTTTGTTAAAAAGTTTTTATTTCACGCCATTTAGTGGGTCTGCTTATAATTTATCTAAGTTCCAATAGCCTAGTGTCAACTTGCTCATCGCCTTTTACAAAATATTGCTTTTCCCGATGCAGGGAAGTTAATTGTTGAGGAGTTCTCCTGGTCCACCATCAGCTCCATATCACCATTCACATCGTAGCGAGCATAAATTGCTTAGCAACCATATTAAAGTAATCGAATCGCAACCCGTGAAATACTTAGATATTATTGAGTAGTTCCGGTGGCCATTTGTGGTCTTCACCAACAGTTCCACTTCACCAAATGGTGCTTTCCGAGAGCAAATGCACGAGTTACTATAAAAAAGACGGGTTGCACTCCGGGAGTGCCGGCAGAAGTAAAAACTTGAATATTAACGTTGAAATAAATCAATTATTAATTGAATTAATATAATTAACTCATTTTTTTTTCATATTACTATATATACTATTTCTGCGTCACTTTTTTCATTAATAGATGCACTTTGTTCAATTTCCATATTTTAAACACTATATACACGAATTTTACGAATACACAGCAGTGTAGGTACTACACCCACACCCACACCCACACCCAGACCCACACCCACACCCACACCCACACCCACACCCTCACCCACAAACACACCCACACCTACAACCACAACCACACCCACACCCACACCCACACCGACACCCACACCCACGCCCACACCCACACCCACACCCACACCCACACCCATCCATCCATCCATCCATCCATTGTCGTGTGTCACTTGGATCACTTCGGTTGGCGCCGCCGTAGTAGTCTCTCCTGACGGTCACGTGTCCTAACGCGATGTCCTGACGCGAGTTTAACATTTTTTACCCATTACAAAAAAGTGTGCAACGCCGCTAAAGAAGTTTACACTTCAAAAAATACACAAATCGCTATAGGTGTGCCTATAAAATTTAAAGAGTTCCTTCGATTTCTCTAGGATCCAATCATCAAATCCTGACTTGGTGATTATGGCACCACTACAGAAGTATCTCCTTTCGAACAAAAAAATAATTTTGAAAATCGGTCCACAATTGGCGGAGTAATCGCGTAACAAACACACAAAAAAAAAACTTACCGTCGAATTGAGAACCTCCTCCTTTTTTGAAGTCGGTTAAAAATCGTAATTAAAAACTTAAGTATAAACTAATAACAAAGTTAACAAACAAACATTATTATGTTGTAGAAACAAGGTTTGATGACAAGTGGTTTAGGTACTTTTGGGTGTTGGCGTGTGTGAACTGTGGGGTGTATTGGGGTGTATTTGGTGAAAGTGGGTGGGTTGGCAGCGCCAATGTTGTTTTTTTTTTATTGTTATGTCAGATATTACGACTGTATGTGCAAAAGGTCTTCCGTTTGGTCATAATATTTGGGGTGATGCTTCGTTTTCTACATCGATGCAACCGGCTTTTAGTAAAGTTACGACGAAAACATTTTAACCAATGTTTGACAAGTTATTAAACATAAAAATCACATGCAAAACGTTTGCTTTTTTTCAACATTCACAGCAGTTTCATCATCATTAGTTTTATACCGCATCAATAATATCAATTGTGGTTGCAATAAAGCGTTGAAACTGGGTTTCTATATAACCTAACGGGACCACATGATGAAAAATATGTAGGTACTGGCACGAACATAGGTAGGCACATTAGAGTTAGGCAAAATTCAAAACCGTTTTTCTCGTAAAAGTATCGTTTTGATAATACTTCTAAAGTTCGTAATACCTTAGAATGTCTATCAATACTTTAGGAGAAAATCGTTTTGAATTTGGTGTAAGTGTAAGTTATTTATGGTAGGTAGATACCTAATGTTTCCCCAAAGACTACGCAAGTAATAGTACCGGGAATATTGTCAAAATCATCAGCCTTGACGAACTAATTTATTAGTGGTCGAGGACTTATATCTATTAATAATTTACAGGTGAATACCACAGCCAAGCCACCTCTGCATACGAAGCGTTACATAATACATATACCAGTGTACGATGTCAAAGGGGCAGGGAAAATTAATTGACAGTTTTAAATAATGGTTGGGATGGCCATTGGCAAACGTAATAAAAAATAACCCGACAATATTATTTTTAATTCTCGTGACCATTTTAAATCATATACCTGTTAAAATATAATCACCATCTTCCTAGCCTTTTCAAAGACAAGAGCTCGTCGGTTAATGTAATTAATGTCCGCGTGCCGCGGTAAGCGAGCCGCTCTTCGGCTGCAAGACAGGCCGTGATCGTGGTGTCCGAGGCTGTTGACATCTTCGTCATAGTGACAGCGCTGAGGAGAACAGCAAGGAGCTCCTTAGTCGCAGGGAAGCAGCGAGACGGAAAGTAGTGTTGTCGAACAAAGTGCCTATGTTCGACGAAGGTTGTGCATGAAGCCAAAAACTTGTAATTGAATGTGGATTTGAATAATTATAGACTTCCTACTAACAATATAGTTCACCACAATATACGCACGACTACGTTACGTAATGCTGTATAATAGAAAAGAGCCGACAATGGGGACAAGACGCACTTACATTTCATCTATAATTACTTTATGTTACGACGACTCAAGTTAAATTATACTCAAGGAACCCAATAACCTAAAAAATTGAATTCACGCAACTATTAGACGAAGGAACGCTTTGGGACCTCTACAATTTAATGTGCGGCCCTTCTAAGACCGTTACAATTTATTATATATTATAAGGATACAAATTCTTAGGGAAATGGTTAGTTTCCGTGAAATAGTGCAAGGATAGGTCAGTGAGGGACCCCACTTGGCCGCCTGGCCGCCTCGGGAGGAGGATATTGTGCAACTAGCATGTAGTTTCATCTCGCTGCTAATTAATTGGATTACGTAGCCTCTCTCATTATACGAGATGGGGGCTATTTAGTGAATGGATTTTGTACGCGTGACAGCGTAAATTCAGTTTAAACTCGGGTTAATAAATGTAATTAAAGTTCAAAACGAACCATGTGTGCCTTTCCGATACATGAATTTATCGATGAAAACATGCACGATAATGACTATGTAATACAGTACACTACATAATCAACTTGAATTACTAACGATAAAGCAGTACCCAATTACCCTTATTTTTTACTATGAAATAGTATTCTTTGTTATTCCATCATAACACCTTCGGAAATATTAGTGCGACGTGAAGGAGACCTTCCAAATGAGCGCAATATTGAGTCCATTATTTCATTCAGTGTAATGGTGTGGCAGTGAAATAGGGCAAAGGACGAATAAACGGGACCCTGGAAATGAAGACGCCGTTTGTTCATAACCAGCTCGTTAATTCCATTATTACAAGTCAGAGGAGCGAGCAGACCGGTAACAGATGTGCCACTCGACTCGTGAATCTGCAGCGTCTCACACTTTTCACGGATTTCAACATCATTAATTTTTTTGTGAGCGAGAATTAAAAATAATTGTTAGAACAGATAGAAAATAAAAAGTTATACCTTCAGATTTAGTGTCGCTAAGAAATCTCGGATTTTAGTAAAGTGTGCGAGACTCCGGCTTTGTACCTGTCCTTTGTGTACAAACTACGACGCGCGGTCCGTAAGACCCTCGCCAGTGTCCGCTTACTTAAAGGTAGATCAAGTCTCTAAAACATGAATACTTGGAGAGAAATACCTACAGAAAACGTCTTACTTTCAACAATACCTACAAGGTTTAATATTTTCCTTTTTCAGCACTTTCACGAAAAATCTTGCCATGTCGTGAGAAAATTGTTGTCATGGCGTGTTAGCTAGTTATAAAACTTTTATATGCCTATGCTAAACGATTCGCAAGTTATGGCTCAATAATAAACAGATGACGCGTGTGTGGATTTTTAACTATCGTGGGGAAACTTGCCCATTGTAAAATTGGCCGCAACGTGATTGGGCATTTCGTTTCAACTTAATACGTTTACCTACCTTATATTTAAATAGGTGCCTGTCTCTATCATATATTAATAGAGCACAAAAATTGCCGGTCGGGTATCCAATATTAATTAGTTAATATCGTCACTCAACTTTTGCTAACCACTCTAACGCCTCTCAAAGAGTAGGTTTCATACATCCATAGATAATCAAAATAAACTTACAGCGTTCATTAACAAAACTTAGTGTACGGGTACCTCCGTGATAAATTAACAAAAACACCCCCAGCTTTGATTACAGCGTGAACCGCCGACATTTTTGTGTTACAAACTATTTAATAGAATTACTTCGCGAGACAAGATAAATGATGACAAGCGTCCGATGAACATCAACAGTAATTGTTTGACAGAAGCGATATTCGACCCCACCGGTAATTGCGAGGGTTGATTAATTTTGTATCGTCGTTAGCTTTGTGATAATTACTACAGAATAGTTAAGACGGTTGTAAATTTTATTCCTCTTTGTTTCATTGTACCTCGCTATTTAGGTATTTACAAAAGAAGGGGAGAGGTATTGGAGCGCTTTGGAGCTTCAGCAGATTAGCAGAGTGATTTCGCAATTTATTGAAGATTTTAATGATGATCCTTAATTATTTTTTTTTACTTTTTGTTAGATCAAAGAGTCAAAAAAACGTAGCTGTCACTGACGGTAGAAAATAAGTAGGCATTTAACAATTCTTTTGCCTTTATCTTAAAACCTTCCACTCGTAACAATCCGTTATTACGAGTAGACTCATTTTATTGTAATTATTGAAGAATACTATTAATCTGAGTTTGATTAATAATAAAGTATTCTTCAACTGATCATTTCTAGTATCCTCAAATTAAAATAAGAATAATTAAGGTCAGGCTATTTATGGTCAGGCTTTTCCACATATAAAATTATACTCCGACTTCGAAATATTCAATTCAACCAACTTCTATTTTCGGTGAATTCGACGAAGTAATAACCCGTCGAGTTTGTGTTCGAGGTAATTTTAATCTACGCTATCTTTACTATTATTATACCTAATAAGTCACCATCATCATCTACCTAGCCTTTTCCCAACTATGTTGGGGTCGGCTTCCAGTCTAACCGGACCAGCTGAATACCAGTATTTTACATGGAGCGACTGCCTATCTGACCTCCACAATCCTGTGGATAATACGATACCCCTTGGTAAGACAGGTAGTCAGACTTTCGGGCTTCTGACGACTCGTAACGACTGTCAAAGATCCGCGAATTACAGCCGGGACCAACGGTATCCACGGACCAACCGCGGCAAACGTAACTTAACCTGATCGATCGACCCGTGCGGACCGTGTGGCTGTTATTACTAAGCCACGAGCCCCTAATAAGTAAATATGAATATAACACGTGGCTTCTCGAGTCGTGAACAGACCGTATTACTTGAAGCTCTCGTTATCCCAAAAGGGAACGAACCGTGAGAGATAGGTATAATTCAATTTTCTCAAAATAGAAGTAAGTCTTGCTCACATAATCCAATTATTTAGTTTGTTACATCAAACTCATTTAGGTACAAAATTACTTGATACCAAAAACTGTCGAAGAGTTTCTTTTTGATTGATTGATTGACGTGATCCTATGAGGAAAACCCAAATAAAAATGATATAATTTCGACGAATTCTTCGAAATGACACAAAAATAGTATTATCTGCTAACTGAACTGACAAATTAGACATTTATTTTATGTTTAGTGATTCGATCAAACTTGAAGCAGATTTCAATCAGCCAAAAGATCCTCGACACTTGAGATAAGAGTAAAGTAGCTACTCTAATGCTGTTAAAGTGGCTAAGAAGAGCTTTCAGAGGTGAAAATACTCGAGATCTTTTGTAAACTTGTATGATCATAGAGAGAAACATACTCGTACATTGACAATGCCTACTTCAGCTGTACAGTACCTATGATAATTTAAACTTTTAATACTTCTACGTTCGTTCCATTTTTAGTTCGTCCTTATTATTAAATTGTTCTTAGTCATTATTTGTTCGTTCGTCTTTTATTTTTTATTGAAAGAAGTGTATTTCTTCTACTTATCAATATCTGCGTTTATTGACGATAGATATTTTCAGCGATTCCATCAAATTTGATGAATCCGATGACTCAATCAACACCGACTTCAAATTAATGATCTGGGGCTACTGTAAGAACCAGAAACTATGAAAAATCAGGTTCCCATTGATCACCTTAAACCTGGCCTCAATGACGAGGTGCCACAAAGGAGATGTTTGCGTCCGTTTTTTGACGATCAAAAACTCCAGGCCAAATATTCGTGGTAGGTAAACCGACCTACGCGCTACCTTACGAAAATATGATGTCGGTAGCCTGGAAAATTTAATATCAGTAGTTAGGTCTTAATACCTAATTCTATACCTACATACATATTTATCTTACATAATGATGTATCTTCTGTTATTTGTGAATTTTGCTATTTTATGATTTCAGGCGTGGGTAGGCTTATGCTACGCCTGAAATCATAAAATAGCAAAATTCAGTAGAAACGGCATGTTTATTCAACAAAACATACCTACTGACTTTATTACCGAGATACCAAGAAATCGACCTTCAAACAGGTAATAATAATTGGCAGTATATTTATCTTAAAATGACTTGAAATAACACGATATGTACCTCCCACGGTGGATTTAGGAAGGCATAATAACGCACCTACTCAACGTCAACGATGGAAGGTATCGATTTCCGCGACTGCTTGTCCAATTGTCCATAATTCAACAGTAATGACACAGTGGTAACGGCCGCGACTTACAAGTTGTAGTTCGTAGGTTCGAATCTAGACAGGCGATTTACTTTGTATAAATTATTTCATCACACAAGATTTTAAATTGCATTATATAAATTCAATCTCCTAGTGTTGTATAATTGCATAGCACATGTGTGAGTACTATATACATACTATAAAGCTACCATTTACTGGGTACGTCTTTCAATGACTTGAATGTGCCCTGGCGGCTGAGAGTATGTCATGCTCACTCAAATGTCTCACTGATGGTGGCGCATGTGTTGGATCATTTTACTTCCTTCAAAATAGTTGAGCTCTATATCTGTGGTTGAGCTGAATGGTACTAATACATGCGTCATGTTCGTGCACGGGCGCCGACAGTCGGGACTGGTCATCTCTTTGCTGCCATGGCTTATTTAATTGTAATATTTGAATTGCTTTTTTTTTTCTCGTCTTTTCATTATGGACCCTTTTAACCTTCTGCATCGTTCTCACTTGCATAATTTTTAACATGAATGATGTAACCAAGACTTTGTAACCATATTATTTTGATTTAAAAGAGTGTCCATGGAGTTTCCTGCCCGTTCTTCTCCATAGGTACCTACGCTTTGGAATGCGCAACTAGCTTTATTTTTCTGAATGACCGACCCCTTGACAGTTCAAAAGTGCCTGCAATTGGTTTAATTGAAATAAATGCTTTGAGTTTGAATTTAGATCTTTCAATGTATTCTGGTAGGAAATTGTTTTATTTATAACTGCTTCTATACATGTCACATAAATTAAAGTCGTTTTCCGTGTCTTTCTGTGTGTCCACGTTCTTCTTTTAAACTACGCAACGGATCTTGAAGCGGTTTTCACCATCATTTAGATAATTAATTCCGAAAGGTTATAATACATTAATATTAAATTTAAATACCTTAATAAAGGAATCTGCCTGTTTTGTCAAGTCGTTAAAACCATGCGAAGCAGGGGCTAGTTGCTAGTAATGAATAAAGCCTATTTAAATAATGCAACGGTAATGTAATACCATAGTAAACTGGTATAATTTCCAGGTATGTATATCGAATGCTCCTGATTCCTAAGTAAGTTCGAGGAAATCGGAATGAAAGCCGCTCTTGAACTAGTGCGGTGAATGCACTTCTATCACAAGCAGGCTTAGTTTAAGAGGTTAACTTAGAAATAATAGGAAACATGGCTCGGATGCACTTCACTATGATACAATGAAATTTTTGGATGATGTTTTTTGGAAAATTGAGTTAATTAGGGTATGTATTGTTAGGATAAATCTTCAGTCTCTGGTTAGAATTTGTATGCATTGTTCTCTGGAAATCTGTAGATTATGTTTTATTTTGGTCTTGGTGTAGGATCCCTTCATTGCGTCCGTCCGTGTGTCTGTCTGCCAAGACCCTTGTTCTCAGGAAAGCGAAATTTCATCATTCATTACCAACTATTTAAGCAATATTTGTATGCCTTGCAAGGCAGCACATAGTGACACAACATTATTTTTATTTTATCCATCATGTACCACTACATTACACCTATGTGTACAAAAAAATAAATTTGAATTTGAATTTCTTCATTGTGCGTGGTCCGACACGCACTTGGCCGGTTTTTCTTAACATTTAATTGGTAACCTGGTAATACATAGGTACACTTATTACACAATAAACTATTTACACTAAGTAATAAATTAAATGACTCAAACTCAAACTCAAAGCATTTATTTCAATTAAACCATTACAGGCACTTTTGAATTGTCAAAATTAAGTAGTCGGTCAGTTAGTCAGAAAGTTGAAGCTAGTTGCCCATTCCAAAGCGTAGATCTCTATGGAGAAGAACGGGCAAGAAACTCCATGGACACTCTTTTTAAATCAAGATATTACAAAATCCTTGGTACATTATTCATGTTGCTTCTATATGTGAGAACAATGTAAAAAAAAACACATAAATGAAGAAACAATAAAAGAAATAAGATTAAAAATAAGCCTTGGCAGTTAAGAGATGACCAGTCTCAACCGACGGCGCCCGTTCACGAACATGACGCATGGATCAGCACCATCCAGCTCAACCATTTTGTAGGGAACCGAATGATCCAACGCACGTGCCACCATCAGTGAGACATTTAAGTGAGCATGACACATTCTCAACTGCCATGCTCTTTCAAGTCAACATCAAAAAATCATAATAAACGGATCCATGGTTCTTACATTTACAAAAATTGAAAAAATGCTTCTAAATTATACAAAACTATAAATTGCAATTTATTTAATAGATGAATAAAATTTTTAATACCAAACAGGAAAAGGTGTTTAGTATTGCAGCATTAAACATGATTGAATAAAATAAAAATAAATAATGTCAGAAACACTAAAAAAGAAAAAATAAAGGAAGCACCCCTTCCAAATATTGAAATTTTAACTAGTGAACTCAAGTGCGTGTGGAGCAGGACCAGCATTTAGCCAAGCATTTTTATCTGCGATATAATCATCCAACTTATAGTACGCTTGTCTACATAGTGTGCGTTTAATGCATGTCTGACTAACTAATTTACTATGTACTTGTTGTCTCAGTTTACCTACATTTACCTACAGCTTCGTACAAATCATCTATTCCAACATTGCTTTCGCAGAAATCATCGATTTTAAGATCTCCTTTGTTTCATAACTCAAATAAAACAAGAATGAGCAGATGAAACTCAAGTATACAACTAATACAACCTGTTTAGTGGGTAAACAAATTGTCGAGGTTCGTGGCTCCCTCAACTAGACATAAATCCTCAGAGATGAGGGTCCTTGGCTACAACAATATCTGCATGAGCCAATTAATTTCGATCTAAGGACCAGCCCTTAATCTGATGGTCACTCGCGCCAAACTTTCTAATTGAATTTCAGTTTAGGAATACTCGCCAAATTCCCATGTTAATTAAAACTCAAATGATGCCAACACTCCAAAAGGTAACTTTGTAGACTCATATAGTGACAACATATTATATGGCTACATACATTTGCTATTACTGTTATTTATACGAAATTAAAAATTTTCATGTTTCGCTGAAACACATTCTTTAGTCATAATGAAATTGCTTATTACATACTTTATTAAATTTATTTCCGCACACTTTATTGTAACTTTCTCAACATGAGAGAAATGAGGAACTGAGCACAGACAAGGCGGCTTTATGAATAGCAAAAAAGATTTACATAAGATATATTATAACAGATCGTATAGCTGGATTTCATAAATGATGAAAGGTGTAATCATCGTAAACACCAATCTTGGAACAAACATTGGTGGTGGCAAGTAGATACGTAGTTATAAACAGTTTTTTTTATTCAGTAACTAACAGTTCACATTGCGATCGAATATAATCCAACATAAAACATTAACGTCCGTATTAGATGTAGGTATAATATATAAGAATACATGCAATAATATTATTTATATATTTTTTATTGTAAAACATAAAATAAAATAATATATATGTAGGAGACAGTTGCCAATTAAATTTGAGGGATAATCAACAGAATTTGTTATGATTTTTTTTCTTATTAAGATTTTACTATCAATTACTATCTAATAAATCGGAACATAATTTATTGAGTACTCAGTGTACGCGTTAAGTGATTTTAGCAACATATTTGGATAATTGTAACCGATGGTTTTGTTCAAAACAATTGATGACATGTTACTTTGATTTTAAAATGATTTACTTTGTGAAATCACTATTGTTTATTTAAGACAATTATTCTTGTTGTATTATTCGATTACTTTAATGTAAGTCTTATTAGAATAGAATATAATACTCTTTATTATGTACACCATATAAAGACACACTTACACACTTAGACACATTTAGCACATTTTAGTATTTTGTATCAAGTAAACACGATGACGTATTTCCGTACGCCATTGGACAGTTGTTGTGGGGCGAGTGCGTGGTGGGGACAAACCTTTATAACTGAGCGCACTCGTTTGTGCTGGGACAGTCAGTCACAGTCAGTGACAGTCAGTGAGAGTCAATCGGTGTTTGGACTCGACTCCTGACAGAGCACTAGCTCCCGACAAACCTGTCGGTTTACTTGGGTGGCTCTGTCACTATACGAACAGTAATAAAAAAGATACGATTTGTTCGCAATTACTTTGTTAATGTACATAATTATTTTACTGTGTATCTAGTTGTGTCGTGTACCTACAGTGTGTGATTTGCTAGTGTGATTAATTTGTTCGTGATATTATAATCTGATTTGAACTGCAAACGGTTTTTCTATTGCGCAATAACCAACACTACCCACAGTACGCCCACAGCAGTTAATCAAATATGCCTGATAATAACTAGATGCCAATAACCTACTCCTGATCCTACATATATAATTATAATAAATTAATTAATAGCAATTTAAATGAAAACAATAATGAACATTAAAGTTCATATGAACACGGAACACAATATAACACTATATAATAGACAAGGAAGAAAGCAAAGAAATGTTCGTTTCTGTGAGCCTCAGGAGATTACACGTGTGCCTTACCCTGACCTTACCTTAAGATCATTAATTAGGTACACATTGTTCATAATCTGCCAATAAACACACAACAAATTGAATTTGATTGTGACTACCTTCTGATTGCAATAAATACAAAACTCGATATCCGGACAAATTAAACGCCATACACTTTTTGGTTGGTCACGTCTATCGTTTATGCGAAATCGATTCGAACGTTTTATGCGACGTTTCCGACGAATTTAATAGCGTAGGAGATGACTGGACGAAGAGCAATAAACGGGAATAAGTATTCTTACACATTGGCCGATAAAACTTTATTTCCTAACTACTCGTAGATGGCGGGTCAGTGTTAACTTGAAGTCATTAAGTAACCCGCTTGCTCGAATACACGGATAATGACCTCAATAAAATTTGGATTTTGAATTGTACTTCTCAGCCTCACACCGCCCTTACGTCAATTACCTGCAATCAACTTGGAACAAACTGCGTGTCCTTAAATATCGGTTACGAGCTAACGATGGAAATACACCCTGTAGCGTTGGTGCTCCGTGGTTGCCTATCATGTCAAAAAAATGTCAGTTGGTTTTTCATGTCAATAGAAAATATAAAGTCAAAGTCAAAGTCAAAGCATTTATTTCAAATAGGCACATAAAAGGCACTTTTGAACGTCAAAAATTATCTTAAAATAGAATTGATTCTAGTCGCCCATTCCAAAAGGTAGTTTTCGTATGGAGAAGAACGGGCAAGAAACTCCACCGTTACTCTTTTAAAATGTTTAGGTACAATATTTTGCATGGGTACATTAATTATATAATAACATGTGAGGACGATGCACCTACAATAAAATTACTATACCACAATAGGTAAAAGAATTAAAAACGAAACCATGACATATAAATTAATTATCTGATAGATACATGGTGCTCACATATTTACAAACATGGTACAAGCAAAACGATTTTAATTAAAAAACAAAATACAAGTAATAAGTCAGGGTGTGAGTAATAAATGTAAAAAAAAAGAATAAAAAAATTTACAATTAAATTAGCAACCAGTTTGATTTTGTCTAGACTCTAGATTGTCCTATGGAGCAGGACCAGCATGTTTCCAAGCGTTCTTATCTTGGATATAATCTTCTAATTTATAGTATGCTTGTTTACAAAGTGTACGTTTAATGTGAGTTTTAAATTTTCTTTCATTTAATTGCAATATATCACAAGGTATTTTATTGTAACATTTAACACAGTACCCCATAAAAGATGTATGTACTTTGGCTAATCTGAAAAATGGTTGATGTATTTTATCTTTATTTCTTGTATTAAAGTTATGTCTATCGCTTATTTTGTTAAAAAGATGTAGATTTTTTCTTACATACATAATATTTTCATAAATGAATTGGCAAGGTACCGTCATAATATGAATCCTTTTAAATAGTTCCCTGAGAGATTCGCGGCGACGTAGATTATAAATGGCTCTGACAGCTCTCTTTTGCAAAATAAAGATGGATTCAATGTCAGCAGCTCGACCCCATAGTAAAATGCCGTACGACATAATGCCGTGAAAGTAGCTAAAATAGACTAAACGCGCGGTTTCTACATCTGTTAACTGTCGTATCTTCCTAACAGCATAAGCGGCCGAGCTAAGCCGCCCCGCAAGAGATGTTATGTGAGGTCCCCATTGTAATTTCTCGTCTAGCGTGATTCCCAGGAAAACCGTTTGATCAACAAATTCTAGTTTTTCTCCATTCAGTATGATGTCACATTCGCTACTTCTAACATTTGGTAATTTAAATCTAATGCATTTGGTTTTCTTTTCATTTAGTACCAAATTATTTACCGTAAACCAATCTTGGACCTGAAGAATAGAGTTATTCACGTCGTCAAGATTTTGTGCCCGTCTGTCTATCTTAAAGATCAATGATGTGTCATCTGCAAATAACACCATCTTCGGTTGATTTTGAAGTAATTGTGGTAAATCATTAATGTAAACTAAAAAGAGGAATGGACCCAATATCGAACCTTGAGGAACGCCCATTGCCATTTCAGACCCCAATGAGTTTACGCCGTTTACTTGAACTTTAAGCTTTCTATCTTTTAGATACGACTTTAGTAAATCAAGAGCTAAATTCCTAATCCCATAGTGCTCAAGTTTCAGCAGAAGTGTCTCATGGTTGACGCAATCGAACGCCTTTGAGAGGTCGCAAAAGATTCCAATGGCATCTTGTGCTTCCTCCCAGGCGTTAAAAATGTTCTTTATAAGGGTGACACCGGCGTCAGTGGTACAACGCCCTTTGGTGAAACCGTACTGTTGTTCATGAAAGATGGAATTTTTATTAAAGTGGCGTAACATTTGATTGAGCATCAACTTTTCAAACACCTTACTGAGAACTGGCAGAATTGACACAGGCCTATAATTGTTGGGTTCTTTACTATCACCGGCTTTGAATAAAGGAACTACTTTACTGTGTTTCATGAGATCCGGAAAGACTCCTTGGTCTATACTGATGTTAAATATGAAAGCTAAATAGGGCGCAATCGTTTCAATGATAGATCTACAAACTTTTACAGACATTCCCCAGAGATCTTCTGTTGATTTAATTTTAAGATCTTTAAAAGCTTTTATAACAGCCTGGGGGTTCGTATGTTGAAAACTAAACTCCGAGGGGCATGCTTTAACATTCTTTCTAAGTAAATCAGCAGAACGCGCGGGTGAGGAATTTAAAGCTTCAGTAGTTTTAATGGGAATATTAGCAAAAAAGTTTTCAAATTCCTGAGCAATTTCTACATCTGAGTTTATGGGGCCATGTGCAGTTTCTAAATTAAATTCAGTATTACGCTGTTTTTTCCTACCTGTTTCATTATTTATTATTTGCCAGGTAGTTTTTATTTTATCATCGGCTGATTTTATTTTATTGCTAATATAAAGAGCTTTAGCTATTTTGCATACACTTTTAAAAGTCTTAGAATATGTAGCAACATACTGATGAAAGCTTGTGTTATTCATATGTTGCTTTAGGCCATAAAGTTCAAAAAGGTTTTCCCTGCTTTTACGAATACCTGGAGTCGCCCAATCACTAAATAAGAACTTTGTGTAAATACTTTTAGTCTTTAGTGGGAAAGTGTCATTAAATTGCGTGTTTAATAGTGAAAAGAACTCGGCGTAGAACTCATTCGGGTCACATAAATGATTAAAACTCTGAACACATAATTTACTTGCTAAAGAATTATTTAATTTCTCTAAATTTTTAGATGTAATTGGCCTAAACCTTATTAGAGTTTTTTGTAAAGGCATGTAGGAGCAAAATGTTATTGTTTGTCCGCTGTGATCAGATGGCAACTTATTTACAATTTGTTTGTGTAAATAATCACAGTTACAGAAAATGTTATCTATACAAGTGGCAGAGGAAGCTGTCACTCGGGTGGGTTCAATAAAAACATTTGACAAGTCAAATGACCTAAAAAGACCTAATAATCTCATAGTATTTGAGTTATTTTCTAATAAATTAATATTAAAATCGCCACATATGATTATTGACTTACTACTAGCAGAAAGTTTCTTTAGCACATCTTCCATTACAGAATCAAACACAGATAGATTCTGGTAACTTGGAGGTCTGTATACGCATACTATTACATGCTTATCGAGCTCAACACAGGACAATTCAATGGTGTGTTCAACAGAAAGCCCGACTATATTATATTTTATATTTTTTATATTTTTCCTTACATAATTATATGGCATGAATATTCCTTGTATGGACTTTCACCTTCCGTTCTAAATTAAATATGTGTTTTTATGTATGTAGACTTGGTCATTATACCAAGTAATTGAACATTATCATCTATCATTTTTATCCCATAGGTACGGTCAGCATCAAAAGTTGATTAACACTTCAGTTTATTTAATCTTAGTTATTGAGCAAAATATTTGTTCAAAATTGCAGCAGACTTTTTTTTTTTTAGAATAGATACTCTTGTCTATTATGTGAAAAGCTAAAAATCAGTTTATTGACCAAAATTGTTGTCAATTTAATAACATGTAAAAATGATAGTGTTAATCGACTTTTGATGCTGACTGTACCTACTTCAACCATGCTTCAACCCTATTGGTTAACCTACAATAGTTTTAAATTAGCGTTGGCCGTCACTTTAATGGTTATTGTTCGGCGAATAAGCCGTATAGGGCCGCGATATTTCAATCCAATAAGGCGGATACTTTCATAAATAATTCAATAAGTTGTAACAGGTAAGTGGCACTCGCGCGTTACGGTCGCCCGGAGAGCCAGGGAGAAATCTACTCTGCGCGCTGAAATCACACACAAGAAATTTTATTTCGCGAAATTAATTTTTAATTCGTCCATTGCTGAGGAATCACTGTCATGGACGGCACTAAAATAACTTTACGGTACTTATAACGATCTTTTATTTCAACTCAACTGGAGCAACCAGAATAATGCCTGCCTGCATGGTTGTTCTATACCCTATTCAGTTTAGCTTGAGACAAAACGTAAACAACATTTGGCTACTCTTAATAAAAAGATATTCTGTAAAATATATCAAAACATTGCCTAATTTCTAATTAAAAAAAAAAATATTTTTGTTACACAAGAAGTTCACACATTTTATTTTTTGTTAGAAATAAATGTTTTAATATATTTTACAGATTATCATTTTATTAAGAGTAGTCAAATGTTGTTTACGTTTTGTCTCAAGCCAAACTGAATAGAGTATATTGCTTGTTAGCGCTACTGCTGAGCATGAGGTCCTGGGTTAGATTCCCAGGTCGGGCAAAGTGTTATTGGGCATTTCTAACTGAAATTTCTCAGTAGCAGCCCGGAGTCTGGATTCTTGCCTGGTTGATGGCAATAGGCTCGCCTCCTAATACATGGGACTTAAACATGACTGGTGAAATGTGGATACACCTCTACCAAAGCCTTCGGGGAAACTGGGCGTGAAGATATGCAATCAAAATAAATTTCTCTGAAATATATAGAGGTATCTCTTTGTCATCACGCCTTATGGTTTATATGAAAGGTTTACTGGGAACGAATACCCCTATCTGTACCTACAGATAAGTTCTTGGTTGATATTAAAATAAATCCACCAAATTATACTCACTACCATTGTCAGTTTCACTGAAACCCTTTTCATTTTAACTGGCTGATAGAGCTTATCAAGACTTTATAAAAGATTTCCAGAAGAAAAGACCTTTGAGTGCAAAATACACATGAAAGTGTTATACGGGAGAGAGCCTTCAGTAGTGTCGAGCCCATGCAAAGATTTTGTCAATCTGGGGGCGAGACAGCCCGTACGTCACACGTTACACATTATGGCTCGGAGGGGGCGCGGGCGCCTCCCGAGAGAGTTTGGGAATAGATAAGTTGATAATTTATGCATTAGATATTACACCTAGTAGCTTCACGCAGTAATTTTCAATGAACACTTAAAATTATCGCACTTCTTGTAAGTTTAGCAAACAAAGTAAAACTGCGAACAACTTGAATGGATTTGTTGGAGAGTTTCATATAACGTTAAAATACTTACATCAATCTTGCCAAAATTTAATTTATATAATGTAGGTATTTTAGCGCGTAAGATAGATAAGTTTATTCAGATTTTTACAGGTTTTATTAAAGTGTAGTGATTAGTCCAGAATTTATATAAAAATACTAACAGTGCGCCGTGGGAATATCGGGATAAAAATGATCCTATGCGTTATTCTGATGTCTAAGCTATATTATTACTGTAAAGTTTCATCAAAATCCGTTCAGTACTTTTTGCGTGAAAGAGTAAAAATATTCATCCATCCATTGTCACAAAGTTTCGCGTTTGTAATATTAGTAGGAAGTAAGATCAGTTCAGCCATTTGAAAATTATAGTGTTAGTACCTAAAACACAGTTACGTTCTCATTGTATTGCTGGAAAGTGTACCGTGGTACTAGGAAGTGGTGAAGGGCGGGCGTTTTGGGACTTTCTTTTGCAATTTTGACGTTCGAAAACTGCTGATTCTCAGCCTAGTTTGAATAAATGACTTTTGATTTTGTTGAAATAAAAATATTTAATAGAATAAGATTTATAACATACCTACGGTAAAGCGAAAAATTACCTGCTACCTAAGTACTTAAATAATACAAACAACTAAGCAGTATAAAAGGTTAACAATCTTTTAACATAGCATTAACACATAGAGAGCAATTTAATTAAATTGTACAAAATAAATTGGACTTCAGAGAGCCTTGGTATCGTTCAACTGATATTTAATTTGTGCAAATATAGTACAAAGTTGACTCTTGCACAAAAAATTAAATGATTTAATTATACAGTAATTAAATTAAAATGCACTTAAACAAAGCCCATGAACTCGATGCACTCACTGCTGGAACTCTTCAATGTGATTCAACTAAGTTGGGATTACCCCACGTGCCGATACGTAATTTAGTGGAAAAGGTTTGCGACCCCGCTAGTTTGTATTACCCCGACAGTGATATAGGGTATTAAGTTCCCTTCCCTGTCTCCCTTAACGCGTAAACAAGACAGAACCTTTCTGCGTATCGCCCTCACAAAGGTTAATAATTTAGGAGACTAAGCGAGAGAAGCTTTCCGTCTATTTTCTACTTAAACTAAAATTGTTTTGTTTCCATTACCAGTGCAATCCCCATGAATTATGTATAGACCGCTGAAAATAACAGCGGCTTTCAAATACTCTGTTTACAGAATACTTAATGTGCTTTATGGTAACAAGATGCTGAACAAACAATTATACGAAGTCTTTTAATTAATGTTCATTGCGTTATGTTTTCATTAAAAAATATTAGATAGTGTACTTAAGTATACCGAATTCAATACTAGTATTGGTGTAGCCGAAACGTAGGTAAGTTTTGATTTTGTTTTTTTTTATTTTTTTCAATACATAACAATCACTTTACACCATATAAAATTTTAAAATTATATTTATTTACATATACTTTATATCATACCATTATCAACATTTACGAGTATATATGTATACCTATATAAATGTTCCATAGTCTCAATGAGCTAGTATTCTTCTGAATTCGCTTTGTAAGAGATCTCTATTGTGCTCGAAAACCAATTTAGTATTTTCATCATTCTACTACCTAAATATAGTCTGTCAGTACATAGATATGGCTAACGAAGTGTAAGCCGATTTGCAAATTCGATAAGTTAGGTGAAAGCGCGTGGACACGTCCCGAATAAAGCCCGGTTTGATCCTATTAACGCACGGCTAACGGGCAGGATCTTGTGACAGCGCCCTCACTGATCCTTGTATAGACCCACGAAAGGATTTGCCTCATTCCCTCTGTACAAATCTCTTTTTTTAACGAGTTTAAATACACGACCAACTTGTCTCTACAGGCGTGTAATCTCTATTCGCATTTGTTCATTTTTATCGATGGTATGTCAACTCGAGTATACTCGATACACGATCGGATCAAAATGAGGTTATTTATTGTCCTTTGCGACTTGATCGCGCGAGCTCGCGTGTTTTACTTATTGTAAATTTATTGTCTTTCAATTGTATGTACACTCGATTACAATCCCCCACTGGGCCTGCGTAGTGGATTACGGCCCACTCCCTCTCACCGAAAGGAGGCCTGTGTCCCAGCAGTTGGAACATTATAAGTTGATTATGTTACACGTCGACTTTCGATAGGTATTCAAATGTGTAGCGTAACAGATAATTAATTTTCAGGTTGAGACATAATTCAAATATTAAAATGCTATTGTAGCAAAGGTATGTTGATAAAATAACAATAAACTGGAGGTCCATTATTACTAGGGTTGGCACACGTCCTCACAGACAATTTTATTGTCATCGTTATTCCGTCTACGTCCGCATCCCGAGGTTCAACAAAGAATTTATTAAATAGCTCAATCGTTAGCTGTTTTGAAATTCTATGTCTCAATGAAATCGCTCTTTTCCACTTTTCAGTTTCATCTCAGCTTTTTCCTCTTCCTGCTAGTAGATGTAGCAAAGGTTTCTGAGAGAATATTATATTTCGCTGGACTTGTTTTTTACATTATTTTGAAAAATAAAATGTTCGTTATTTCGTAAATGAATGCTGTAAGTAACCCTGTGTAAGTTACAATAGCCGGTTACATGAATAAACTGGCTGGCAGATAATGAATCACGTTCAATTAGTGTTTTAATGAAGTGCTCTTTACAGAGGAACATCAAGCCTTGTTATTTTGTAGGTACTACTAAAATAGACCACCAAAATGAAAAGCTTATGCTTACATAAATGTTTAAAAAAAAAATCAATTCATTTATAGTATTCAAAGAGATTTGAAATCTTTATGCTAGGTAATAAAACCTAAGTAGAGCAATTTTTTAAAGGATTGTTTTTATATAAAAAGCTATTTGAGATTACTTACCACTGTTTTTTTTAATAAAAAGCCACTTTGCTAATATTCTTAATAGTTGGCAATAAAGAAGGCTGGCGAGAGTAATCCCTACTTTTATAAGGGGTTATAATAAAAAAGTAAAAAAAAAAAATAGGAACCATTATCTGGAGGCGCGGGAGTGCCCCGCCAAGACGAGCCAAGCAAAGCGCAAGGGCCAAGCCTCATATTTTGACTAAGGTGTAAAGTTTGTGAAGTTAGGGCTTGTAGAGTTAGGGCGTGTATAGTTAGAGCGTGTAGAGTTAGGGCGTCTAGATTTAGATTAGATTGGCTCTACATGAGATCTAATAACTTTTTGACAGTGCGAGCCATATGTGGTCTCGTCTTGGCAACATTTTACATGAAAATATTGTTGGTGGGATCTACTAATTTCGCAAATGATTACGGATTACGCCGATTTGGAAACAACAATCTCTCATCAGAGTAGGTTAAGTGTCTTCAAAACTAAACACCAACATAAGTATGACCATGCTATAGTTTGTTTTTAGGTGCAAATAAAAACCGGCCAAGTGAGAGTCGGACTCGCACACGAAGGGTTCTATAGCACAAGGCAGAAAACGTCGAAAAACACGTCTCTTATATGGTTTGCCTTTAATTTTTACTAACTTTGACCTGTTTATATTGTACTTTTGTGTGTTGTGCTGTCTTTTGTGTGCGCCAAATAAATGGTTTATCTAATATCTATTAAGTACGGTTCGCAAGATACAGCCCTCTGACTGTCAGACGGACGGATGGACAGCGGGGGCTTAATAATAGAGTTCCGAATTACTTTTTACTTTCCGTACCCAAAAGGAACGGAACCCTAAAAAATAAAGAAATCCATGTTTTATATTATACGCCGGTGTTGTCCCGCTGCAGGGCAAAGGTATCCCTTCCCTTTTTCGACCTTTTCCGGTCTACTGGCCCACAATCGCAGAAAGATATGGCGGGATGAACTGGACTCCTTCTTAAAGGATTAGGAGTCCAGCTTATCTCGCCATCTCTTTCTGGGCCTGCCGCGCAGTCGTTTCCTGCCATTGGGGATCCACTGAGTAGTGGCTTTTGCATATTGCTGCTTCGACATGCGACAGATGTGGCCAGCCCAGTTCCACTTTAGTCCAGCAACTGTGCGGCCAGCGTCCACTATTTGTGTTTTGGAACGAAATATAGAGTTCTTAATGCGGTCTGTGCGTTTGACACTTAGTATACTCCGTTCCATAGACCGTTGGCAGACTCTAAGAGCGGACTTTTGACGCTTTGTAAGAGACCATGTTTGCGCTCCGTACGTGAGGGTGGGAAGAATGCACATGTCCATGAGCTTTCTATTTATATCTTATGATAATATTGTAAACACATGGGTAGGTACAAAAAAAAACCTCTGAACGAAATTGTTTGACGGGAAACAAACAATTAAAGGCAAAAAGGAATTTTATTTTTTACCTTTAATTTTATTGCAGAATCCTACAAATGTATACAGCAAAATACTTAACGTTAATAAGCTTCCATTAAGATAATCTATGTTGTTATAGGTGCTCTACTAAAAGCTGAATAGGTATCTATATCTATTGAAATTCATTCATCATAGACACGATATACAGAATTAGTTACACTTAAAATCAAATCAAATTTCAATGTGTTAATTTTGCTTGTTCGTTAGGCGTAAACGTAAATAAACTTTGGCTATTAACACGTCAAAATTGCTGTTTAACGAGAGGGGGAGGGCAATGAATGGAGATTAAACAACACGATACGGAAACCAAGCAAGCCTTCTCGATTACTTTATGGAATTAGTTCCAAGAATTTTGGGTTCTACTATCAGAAATTGGAAACTGATCTCAATTGATCTCGCATTGTTTGCTTCTCAAAACAAACTAAATAACTTGTAGTTTATTTTTCTTACGTTTATCTTAGCAATAGTAATTTAATCAGACACAAAAGATTTAAAATCCTAACTTTCTATTTACACTTCTGAAGATAATTCTTGCAGATATTCCCTAATATCCATGTATCCTAGTATCCGTGGAGGTATAATAAGCACCTACCTTTTCATTTTAATAAATTACGACTAACGAGTAAAGTAGGAAAACTCTTTCGCTCAACTTTTTCCGCTTTCTTCGATGTTTGTGAAATGTTTCATTCTCTTTTAGTACTTTACCGACGTCATTTTTTTATTTCTTTTGACGTCGTCTTTTGTTTTTCCTTTTTTCTCTCGGATCTCCGTCGATATTTGAAGTTCTTAATACTTTATAAATTAATGAACACGTGTAAGCTTAAGGTGTAACCTTGTTCGAGTGAATCAATAGCCATCCCCTTGAAGCGTTCTTGCCTTTGTACTCATTTGTCAAAGTGGCCAGCACACGTATTGCAATGTTCACAATAGAAGTCACAAACAATGTTGCAGGAGCAACCCACTTCAAATTATTAGTGTGCTTACCCAGCGGGGCGGCAGTAAATACCAATGTACATATGCAGGCTGCACCTTAAGGCAATGAATCTCTTAGAGCAAAAATCTTTTATTTAGATAAAGGAAACAGAGGGTGCATCCTGCGCAATAATTGAATTTGCTCCCTACCAAATCCGTGTACCGGGCTTAAATAAATAATGAACCAACAGATTCTTTGATGCCCTATAATGATTGTGTATTTTTTCATATAATTGTACATATTATTATAGTTTATATTTTAGCTTATATTATGTAAATATTTAAATAAAAACTTTATCACTAAAAAAAAAAAAAAAAAAAACAGATTTGAGGACTAAAACAATTCATACAATTATTACGTAAAGTATGCACTAGTGTATTATGCCCTTCTGTTGTCTCTGGCAGCTTAGCAGAACTTACAAGTCGGGATAATATACATAATACGTCATTGAATCCCTTGACTCCCGCCGGGTCCAACGAGACCGCATAATTTATCTATTGTGTCTGGCAAGCGCCGAGCCGACCGTTTAATCTGACGATTACAATTACAGACGCATTCATCAGATCCTTTCTGATAGATTACGACATTATTAAGAGGTATTTATGGATACCGACACCCAATTGATAGATCCGTTATCGACTCGCTGAGTACCGACTCTATATACAGCTAAACGAAGAATGTAGGTATAGGTGTCAGAAAGGCGGTGAAACCGCCCATTGTTCGCATAAAAAAGAAGTAGGTACGGGACCAAAACAATGTCAAGTATTCCACATTGTAACGTGGCAAAGTAAAAATATGTGGCCAATAAAGGAGCTAATTATATAGGAGGTTGCGGCGGCACCTCATTTCTTATGCATTCAGCGCGCCTTGATGCCTTCACTACCAGTTTAAAGTATTAAGCAAACTCTGAAACTGGGAGGCGTCTCACTGAGATTTGACTAAGTGGTCGAGAGTTTTCTATGGAATTACTCACCGGAAATATTAAACACAAACAATATCCTTCTAATTTTATTGAAATGAAAATCTAATCGTTTCTTTTCCTTGTGTATTATCACCATACTTATAGATATTCAAAAGAAATTACTCCGAAGAGCTGTGTTCTGTTTCTATGTGCCTTTAACTTGCCTATTCGAGCCAGCGATATATTGTTTCCCAATGAAGTAATTCTCTTATTAAAATGTTTTTGGCTACGTTGCCAAGGACAATACAATGAGCAGAAAGTCTTCATGGTGTTTTTAGGCTACCGATGAGTTAAAAAAAGTTATGATGGCAATATAGGACATTGCCGACTTATATCCCCTTCTAGACCGCGTGTGGAGGTAATTTGTGAGTTAAGTTTAATGGGACCTTAAGACACGAGGAGTCATGGCTCACAAAGGGGGAGTTTTTCTCTCCCTTCGAATAGCAATTGGGAAGTGTTAATGGCCCGGTATTAGTACCATGCTTATGAGTTTCATTAGTACTGAAGCCGCGAAAGATTCATGTAAGAACGTGCCTTTATTAGAAGAGACGTGATTGTTTTGAAAATTGCTTCATACCTAGAGTTTACGTGCGTCAATGAAGACTAAGAGCATATATTTTGTACTGAAAGTAAAAACGTAAAGTAAAAACTAGCATACTTGAGTATAACTATAATAAAGTGAAAATTCTATCATTTATTTGGTTGTTTTTAAAACAGTTTTGTAAAAAAAAGTGATTCATATGATTGTGTACTTACATAGAACTACAATTACTATCGATTACAAATGTTATATATTATATTTATAGTTTTAATTATGTATTATATTATATTTATAGTTTGTAATAGTATATGTGTGTAGAGCAGTGGCGGCCCAGTGGTAACTTAAAGCAGTAGTGGCCAAGTGGTAACGGCCGCGACTTACGAGTTGTAGTCGATGGTTCAAACCATAGATATATTTATATTTCTATGGTTCTAACCCAGACAGGCAGTTTACTTTGTGTAAACAATTTCATCACCACTGCTTTCAAAACGATGAAGGAAAACATCGTGAGGGAACCGGCATGTCCTAGAACCAAAATATCGAAGATATGTGACATCTACCTGCCCGCACTGGATGGATTACAGCCCACTCCCTCTCAAGAAAGCCTGGGTTCCAGAAATGGGAACATTATAGGCTGATTATGATACATGTACCTATATCTATATAAATATTTATTCTCCAAATTTTTCGTAATTGCACCTACCACTGTTTGTCTCTGCATCATCCAAAGGTTGACTGGTAGAAAATGCCTATTGCATTTAGTCCGCCTCAGTATATTTTTTGAGAATAATAAATACTTACACAGTACAAATGTCTCAAAGACAACTAGTTCAATACTACACCTACTTAGCTCTAAAGGCTAGACCATGCCAGGCTAGGTCTTAGGTAAGGACCCCTTTGAGGTAGCTGAGAGCCTTGTATTAATACAAGGCTCTGACTTTAAAGTCAGTACCTACCTAATCATCTTCCTTGAATAACTTTATGTTCAATTCCGGACAATAGGCACGACAAGGTCATTAAAGGCTATATTATAACGTATCGTACATGACTATTCAGTTTTCATAGGCTTTATTTACGCCCATTGCACATTGGCATAATGTAGTCCTTACTGCAATCGAAACAGAAACCACAATATAAAAAATACGAAAGCTGACATGAGTTGAAATTTTTAGTTTTTTCATAGGCTCTTCATTCGCATAGATTGATTAGATTTTTCCATTTTTGACGTTGCATTTAGCAATAATTCAGAACATTTTTCACGCTAAATGTATTATTGTGTTTGTTTTTAGCCTCTGACAGTTTAATAACACATTTCGGGCAGGTGCATTTTTCAGTCATTGTGACAATTTAGTCGATTGTTAGCGATGATGATTGTGTAATCAAACTGTAGTTTTTCTGTAGTAGATAATTTAGTCATTGTCTGAAAAAGCACACCTTTTCACCTTGAATCGCAGAAAAATATCACATTCCAATGCCTTTGTGTAGAATAAAAAGGCAGAGGCAATAAAAAACAGTATCTAAAACTTGTATGAATAATTCAAACGCATCGCGTGTTTGTCGTTACTTAGTAGGTAGTATATAAATTGTAGCTTGAAATGTTTTCAAAACTGCAGGCAAACATGATTTACTTTCCAATAACAGACACTTTACTATGACATAGAGCGGCCATAGCTTGGCAGCTAATACGATGACTTGCGACCTAAAGCTCGGGAGTTCTAATCGTAACCGTCCAAACATTGGGGCGAAACGAAAATTTAATATTAGGGGGAATCGAGAATCCTAGTTCGGTATTTGGAATAATTAAAAGTTTCTAGTCGACACAAAGCTTCGAGTAGCTAGAGTTGAAACAGCGTACGCCCGAAAAAAGTAGTAGAATTTTTAATTATTCCGAATTCCCCCAATCACCCCAATAAGGTTCAGCCTGTGGCAAAGCAGCTACACTTTAGCTGGTGGTATCTATTCATGCTGCATTTGTAGACTGGTTTGTACCTTTAAATAACCTATGTTTATAAGTAGGTATATAAGGTGTTTCAAAATTAACCCAACAAACTTTAAGAGGTGCTTTAGACCATCGAACTGAACAACTTTCACTATGGGACCGACTCTGAAATTGCGAAAAAAAAAATCTGGTGTTTAATACAAAAGAGCAATACCTATTTGAACAAAATGTATGAAACAGTTGATTATTTTGTCGTGATTTCAGAGTTGGTCCCATAGTGAAAGTTGTTCATTTCGATGGTCTAAAGCACCTCTTAAAGTTTGTTGGGTTAATTTTGAAACACATTATATAATATATCCATCAACAGCTAAGTAGATTATATTTCGCGAAAACAAACACGATACATAACTACCACGCAATCGATACCACAAACGATTTTAATTCGTATAAATTGGGCAAAGCTGCTTTATAATAGATTTAGCCGGCTTTGCGACAACTGTATATTGGGATTGTGGCTATGCAAAACTGATACAGTTGCCAATTAGTCAGCTTTTGTAGCCACAAACGAACTAATTTCATACGTTGTCGGATGTAATCAAAAAAATTCTCGCTGGTTTGATTTTCGGCTCGAAGTAGCATTTTCTGTTCTTTTTTTATTCGTAGCATGCGGACGGACGGCCGCCGCCATAGCAGACGCCACGCCTGAGGAAAAGGCATAAATCTATCAGGACTGAAACATAGTGAATTAGCCACATAAATTCTGTCAGGGAGAGTTGTTACTTGACCTCATAAAAGGTTCACCCGTGATGCATAGGTATATAAATACGTACCTAACACCCCCTTCTAGTCTCGTTTGTAATATGAAAGATTAAACAAGTTACATTTATACAAAAAGTGTCTACCAGAGAACTTGGTTTTCAGCGCGCTCGCGTAATTTATGTATGACGGCGCAAATGCCAATTTATTGCTGAGTAATGGCACCGTTTGGAGATCTGCAAATGGGCTAGTCGTGTAAGAAGAGAAATGGTTCGAAATGTACGCTGCTAAATGTATTTATAATTTATTTATCGGGTATACTACAAATCCGAATTGTTATCGCAAGAGTTGCTCCTTTTCATAACGGAGAGTCCTTGGAGTGAGTAATGAAGAGGGGTAATAATGGCCTTTGTTTACTCTACGGTATTACTGAACTGTGCCCTTTAGGCGGTGTTTGCTAGATAAAAGGCAAAATCATGTGTTTAAAATTAGTTATCAATCTGTAACAATTTCCTACGTAAGCCCACTATCAGCTCAAAATAGGCCATAACTGGCACATGAAATCGGCTATCCAGTGCAATATCCGTGTATTATCTACAAAATTCTAACTAACTTAAACCATTTAGCGTAGTTAGGTTCATAGATAGCGATACTGATAATTTTAGTAAATCACCAAACCGAAGCCAAATTGGGGATGCCGTGGAACGATGTGCGACAAATGGCATTAGTTCGATGCATTTACTCGCGTCGCTTTAACTCGTTAACAAAACTACTTGGCATATTCACTATAACGTTATGTTATAACAAATGTTAAGTGGATTAATGTATTTCCATGAGGAAAATCACAATAGGGTCCTGAAGGATATTGTTATTGTTAGATTTAACACCCCTTGAACACACATTAGACTGAAAGAAAAGGTATTTCTTTCAGTAACCTATGATTAATGTGACTGTTCAACAAAAGGAAATTTAAAAAAAATAAGCTAGATGAGGTGTTTCTTATCTGACTACTCTGAGACGAAAGACCGAAACGAACTCAGAGGTCACGGTCTCTTTTAATGTCCAGACATAATCTTGGTCAGATCATGTGAAGACCATGTAGATGTATGTCTGATATGGTCTTTTGAGGGAAGATTACACGGATTTGAGTGGACCAGTCCAGACAGTGCAAGCATTTGTCAGTAATCGTGTGTCAACTAAAAAATTGAGGAGCTCAATGGCAATGGCAGCCATATCTCACTCTGCTGAAGTCTTTTGGGAAAAAGCGTTTCCTTATCAGAAACGTATGAGATTACGCTAATATCAACAACAACAACACCGACTAAGGTACGATTCAGACCAACCGGCTCGCATCGCGCCGGGCCGGGCGGCATTTTGCAATGCGGTAAAGAACATTGAAATGTATCAACAGTAATTACAGTTCATAT
This sequence comes from Amphipoea oculea, assembly GCA_945859645.1. Lineage (NCBI taxonomy): Eukaryota > Metazoa > Arthropoda > Insecta > Lepidoptera > Noctuidae > Amphipoea > Amphipoea oculea. The sequence goes on from OX243872.1 coordinate 11,255,585, forward strand.
TTGCATGCAACTTACGCATATTTACCTCCGTCGGCATCCCGCGACGCGTCGCGACGTGTCGCAGAATGCATTCGGCTGTCGCGACGGCCGACCGGCCCCGACCAGCTCCGAACGGCGCCGAACTGCGTCGTCGGCATCCAATCGGCTGCCGTCGGGTCCGTTCGGAGCCGGTCGGCCGTGTGTCGTGGAAAATTTCTTCTTCCTCTAATGCAAGGGCTAGCAAAACGACGTCCCACGCCACCATATTTTAAATAAAAATTCACTTTACTTCTACGCGACGCAATGTGAGGAGCACTTCTGGGCGCTTGGAGTGCGTACGGATTTCAGCGGACGCTGTCGGCTGCCGCGGCACGCGTACGGGTATCACGGCAACCGAACACATGCCGCGGTAGCGATACGGCTCCGACGGACGCGTTCGGCTGCCGCGGCATGCGTACGGCTCCGTTCCGATGCGGCACGACGCGAGCCGGTTGGTCTGAATCGTACCTTAATCTGTTGATTCTACCAAAAGTCAAGTTTTTTCGTAAGTAGAAATTTAAAACGGAAGAAATTTACCATCTTTAAATTTATTTACTCACTCGGACCCAGATTACAGACAGTATTTACCTTGAACATAGGCAAAGTCAAGAAGCAATTTATCTGCCAAAATGAACTTTCTAATTTTAATAGAGGGTCCTTGATGCCTCACGAGATTCGGCCCTTTGAGTCAGTGGTCGATTGCAAATTGCTTTTTCGAAATTTATTTTAACTCTATCACTGACAAACAGTACAAGATTAAATAGCAAATCTTGCCAACCAAATACTGAACGTTTAGATAAATACCAATATATAAAAAAAATATATAAAATCAACATTAACAGTTTAGGAGTTCTAGTTGAAATGAAGAGTAATGAATCCACTACTTAGATACTTGTAACTGCCTACAGGGCCTACCTACTTAAAGATACTAAATCACATTTATAAAGCCTTCTAAATAAACATTTTTGGGTTATTATAGGTATATCATAACCGATTATTTAAGTTAAGTGACGTTTAAACGTCAAAAATATATGATTAAACTGTCGCTAGTCACTCCTTACCTTTAAGCAAATGAATAAAGGGGTTAATGTTCAATGAAAGCGTGACATCTAATTCTTATTAGATACTAATGAAAAAAATGTAGCACTTTAAATGCACTTCATTCCATTTGTCAATTAAGTCTTTTAGTTTCCACTAACCAGTGTGGTTGCTGATCGCGTATGTTCAATGGGCGAAAAATGAATCGCATTTAATCTAACTTTCTTTTCCCTCGGTCAGCAAACAGGAAGATAGCCACGCCCACACAAAGAAAACACGACGGCACTAATTAATTAATGGCTATTTCTTTATTACGATTGGGACAAATTTCCCTCAAACTTGTGCGAGATAATACAATAAAACGTCCTCTCTTTGTATCCACACTTGTTCAGTTTGTTTAATATTTTGGAAGAAAAACACGCTCGCAATCCTGTTTTCAAACGTTATTCAGTTTGAGGTGAGTAGGTACAATTTTATTCTCGACACAAGTTTGTACAAAGAGACATATAAAACGAAAAACTACAAAAACTGCTATTTCTAGATATCGAGTGGACATCCGATCAACAATAACAAATACTTCAAATGGACCGAATCATAAATACCTACATCCTTTATTTACCACACGAATAATACAAAGAAAAGGCATTTCGTAGAACGTCGAGAGATCAATGCAAGGCAAACAGAACTAGGGAAAAATCCAAGTTTGTAAGATAAAAGACAAATAAGCTGTAGTAGGTAAGTACAAGCGTAACTCGGATAGAGACGGTCGGTCGGTGTAAAGCTGCAAATATTTGTTTCTTTGAGAACCCTTGCTCACACAAAAATAGGCTCGGAATTCCACATATTCCTTTTACTAATATCCATGACAATATTATCCAAGCTTTCATTGTTCTAAGGTGTACTGAGCACATCTTTGTTTATAAACACTCGTAATATCGTACAAAGAAGCTATGCTTCATATGCGGGTTTACCAACTAAGTAAAGGCATCTTTGTAAGCTGATAATATAATACAAAAGGCCAATTACTTACCCTTGTAATTATTCACTCTTAAGACAAACATTTTGAGAGAAAAGCTTGCTTTGCAGCGGCGATATTATTTTGGAACCGGATTGAGCCAGCAAATGTTGCCAGTATTAAGACTTTGCATGAATACCCGTCACATGTTAATAAGTAGGCATAAAATATGTATTCAATGTTTTCCCAAATGCTTCGCCTGCCTCTCTGCCAAGAAGTATAAATATCTGCCAGCACTATCTTGGTTTCAGAATAAGTTGCGTTCCGAATGTTATCAATGCCGAAAAAATAAAATAAGAGAACGTACGAATATTAACTTTTCCAATTTACCAGCCCTTATACATAGGTATAGACAATTACCTATCATCGATCTCCGCACAGATTTCATGCCACAGTATGAAAGTTGGAATAAATATCGCCTAAGTAAAAATACAATGTAATATACACGCATCAATTAAAAAACAACAAGAAAACCCGACATAACAATACAGAAACGATAAATTACAAAAGTTTTGAGTTTAATAGTTAGGTACATTTATGTGATTCCTCTTAGTTATCTTCCAATAATTGTGGCAAGCAATTAAAGATTACACTGAAGTAAAAAATATTCCAGTGGAAATAACTTCATTTTTCCGCAGCTATTTTTCCATCGTTTGCAATAAGTGTTACGTTAAGCTTTTAGAGTACCATCGATCACTGAGTGGAGGGCATTGGCGATCCCGCCGTTGCAGCTGTAAAATGTATTGCGAAAAATATATAGATATCTATTTTTTCTACAGGATCTACAACATATCCTTATTCAATTTACCATTGACACCAATCGAAAGTGAAATGTTTATTGGTTTCACAGTTACTTTAATTTTGTTAGTTGGACGATGGTTTGTTCTAATCCAGTTTGGATGACACACTGTGAATACTCCACATGATCTGGATCAGCATTAACGTAGCTAAAAAACATTGGTAGGTACTTAACCGAATGATAGCTAACCTGTAGAGTCGCAGTGCCAACACTGGACAAAATAATTTATTTCACTTTATATTTCAATTGATGTGGCTCCAACCCTTGCAAATGGTATCATAGTTTGTTCGTCTAATTATTTATGGGTTACTGGCAAAGTAATTTCCCAAATTTAGAGGCATGTTATAGGATGTGCATAATGCAGTTGACGTGATCAGTCCAAAACCATTATTATTTGTATTTTAGAATTTAGTATTACATTCCCAATGCTGTCCTAATTCCTAATGAGTTTCTGGACACTGGTATAGAATTCAAATTGAAATGTCAATGCTGCGCCATCACTAAATGCAACCAATTTGGCTGTACAACAATTTCATTTTATAATGTAGGACTCTAAAAAGATATTACTCTAGTTGTATCGTCAAATATGTTCGTTAGTTGTTATTATTCAAGCTGGATTGAAGCCCATTGGACTGGGACCTCTCCAGTTGGAGCTTAGAATAGGGATGGAAGGATGGATTGATCAAGTATCTACGCATAGATATAACAAGATGAATGATTCGAATATGTCAAGGACAGAACGAAACGAAGAAGAAAAAAAACGTGTACGGTTAGGGGACACCAAACAAGTAGCTGAATTCTTGGCCGAGTCCATTTAGATTGCCATCGACACGCTAAGAAGAGAGACAGTGCCATCTAGTAGGTATAAGTTTTAGAAGCTCTCATAAAGTCGTCGCCATCTTGGATTTTCATTTTGACCTCAATTTTGGCTTCAGCACCCTCCAAAACCTTGAAAACGGCACCCGTGAAATTTGAAAATTTTCGCAGACGTCATCTTGGATTTTCATTTGATCTCACTATTGGCTTCAGCACCATCGAAAATCAAATCAAATCTCTCCTGTGAGAGAGAGAGATTTTCTTGATTTTCGAGGCGACTTTCTCTCTGTCTCTGTAGAGAAAGAGAAAGTTGCATGGAAGAGGCATAACTCTTTTTCGCTACGTGACGATTTTTACAAGTTTACCTACTACTCCTATCGCAAGCCGCGTTAAAGAAAGGAAGGCAGACCAGACAAGTTAACATGTGCAAGTGATATCTTACAAGTGAGAAAGCTCAGAAGAACCCAGCTAACAAGAGTGTGAGAAAATCCTCCTTACGTATACGTTTATGTTATAGTTTGACCACAAGTAAATATAAATATTTTTTTACTGATAGCTTTTCGACAGTTACAGTAAATGGATCGTTTCTGCAAAAATAGACCGGAAACCTGTATTAAAAACTTCTATGTTAAAGTTAAGTTAAAATTGACGCAACCAAAAAAGAGACCATCGAACCCGCAAACTATCTAGACTGACGATGCTTTTTTGCTCGAGTAGCCGCAGTATACTCACTTGCTCCTTGCCCGGGCCGCAAAAGTGGGACTTTTTTTATTTAAAAAGATCATGCTGTTTTTTTAAATGTTGCTATTATAAATTTCTTGTTCAGATTATTTTATAATAATACATACTTGCATACAAACATTATAAATGCGAAAGTGTGTCTGTCTGTCTGTTACCTCTTCAAGTCTTCACGCTTAAGCCACTGAACCGATTTAGATGAAATTATTATTTTATTTTAATTATTATTATTTTATTGAATTATTTTTGGTATAGAGATAGTTTGAGCCCCGGGAAAGGACATTCACATAGGATTGTTTTTATCCCGATATTCCTACGGAATCGACACTTAGGTATGCGGGCGAAACCGCGGGGCGCTGCTAGTAAAGTATTATACACCCGTCTCAAGAGTTCTCGCACGTTTCGTTACAACATACAAATCAAGAGAATAAACAATTTCTAGAATGTCCGGGCATTGGTTTTATCACAAAAAAAACTTAAATGAACATGTGAGGCAGTGTCGACAAAGCTACGTGCTTGCAACTCTTGTCAGTGACGGATGCGACTGCACCGAGATCGTTATAGCATCGACATTACATCTATAGCCTTGCGCTTTTAACGAGCTTTGACGCTCCCGAACATTTGCTTTTATTTCTCAAAAAAACTAGTGCAGATGAATTGCTTTCCAGCAACTTTACCTCAAAAATAGAATTTAACGCTCAGCTCCAACGTTAGTTTTAGAAGTATATTAATTGAGCTTTACTCCCTAAAATACGATCTTCAAAGTTAAGCGGCATGGTTTACTACGCCTGTTGGATGAGTAAATTAAAATTTTAACTCGATAAAATATGGAGTTCGCAACATTTTGTTCTCTACTAAGCTCTTTGCAGATTCCAATGAAAGTCTTGATATAAAAGAGAACTCCCCCGGATCGTGGGTGATTATGGTTCTTATAAGCGCCGGGACAGGGTAACAACTTGACACGGCTATTGTTATGTATAAGATTGTAATATCCGTTATCGCTACTTAACCACAAATAGAATGCTGAGAAATTGCACTGTTCTTGAAATATCGCACACTTTGAAGAGACTTTTTTCCGCAATCACTGAGATCGCGGGGTGTGCAAGCAAAAGAAACACGCTTTATTTACATTTTGGCGATTCAATCCGTAAAACCATAACACAATATACCAGTCAGTCTTCAACAAATCATTATCCGTCTCTTACAAGACGGGTCCCACCTTAAACCTTATAAAAATAAACGAAAACCATATACCAAAACGAAATAATAAACTGAAAGTAGGTATTTCAAATAAAAACTTAGTTGAACTGCAACAGAACATCGCAATTATGCTTGGAGAGAGGCGCTACCCACTGCAATTAGATATGGCACGGGTTTTTGAACAATGGATAGCTGAACAACCACCTCGCCGCCGGCTCACGACGACGTATTCATAACAATATAAGCTGAAACAATAATGCAGAGGGAACGTCATTTGTTAACTTTTTTGTTAACTTCAAGTAAGCTGTAGTCCGTAGCCTAATAATTTGACAAATTGATTATGTTTTCAGCCTTCTAAGACCAGAGAAGAGAATAATGAGAGCCAGAAGATTCAAAGTCAAAGTCAAAGCATTTATTTCAAATAGGCACATAAAAGGCACTTTTGAACGTCAAAAAATATCTTAAAATAGAATTGATTCTAGTCGCCCATTCCAAAAGGTAGTTTTCGTATGGAGAAGAATGGGCAAGAAACTCCACCGTTACTCTTTTAAAATGTTTTAGGTACAATATTTTGCATGGGTACATTAATTATATAATAACATGTGAGGACGATGCACCTAAAATAAAATTTCTATACCACAGGTAAAAGAATTAAAAACGAAACCATGACATATAAATGAATTATCTGATAGATGCATGGTGCTCACATATTTACAAACAGGGTACAAGCAAAACGATTTTAATAAAAAAAATAAAAAAATGAATACAAGTAATAAGTCAGGGTGACAAATGGATCCCATCGCCAATTTGTCGTCTCCCGGAACGCAGCAGTAGGCCTGGGAGAACCACCGTGCCGTGATTGTTCAGGTCGACCCAGACAATGATTACGCATTGATGTAGCTGCTTATTTATGTGAAAAAACTAAGCCGAGAGTACTTACTGGACGAAAAGCCATAGGGCTGGAATTAATTTTAGACCATCAAAAGAGCGAGTGCCTATAGGTAATAAAATTTTAAGCTGACGTTCTTTGAAGGCGCGCGAATATTTCTTAAGGCAAGAGTTAGTTGACCGAACCTCATCGCCGTAGGCTAGTAACTTGTATGTAAGACGTTAAAGCGAGTGTTTAAAAATTTAAAGTGGAGTTCCCGTCGACATACATCGCGAGGCTTCCCGATAAACATCCCCGGGCGTCAGGTCGCCGGTCGGCCGCTTTGTTTACGGGGTACGCGCCACTACGTGATCTATTATACTCGACCAGCTACACTACACGCCTCTTGTTACTGAAAATAACTGTAACCGACTCGACGCCACTTTGTTTGAAATGGTTGCGTTATTCCTATTAAAAATATTATGGTAAGTTTTTTAATTTAAGTAGGTAAGTACGTGAATTTTGTTCAGTTTGAATGAATGAATTTTCAAAAGTCCTTCCTTATACTCTCTTTCGGTAGGTATACAAGGAACTCTTGTGAAAAATTTAATGCTTCTAGATCCATTGACTTAGGCTGTGTCTTGTCTGTCAGTGAATGAATGAATTTTTTGATTAAGCAGATAGACATAAATGGCTCATTTGGAGAAACATCGACGTAAATGTATTTTTTCCCAAAAATTAGTTTTTATGACAAAGCACTAAGAAAGTGTATTTACGTTAGAACAAACAAAGACGTAAAAAAAAGTAAAGTAGCAGTTACGTCGATGTTTCTCCAAATGAGCGATACGTATGTCCACCTACTACGAAACCAATTTGCACGTTGCATTTATCCACTTACTCATTAAAAAAAACTTCATTTACACAGGGGAAGTTAATGACCAGAAAATTTTAAGAACTAGGTAGGTTACCTTCGTACCTACCTACTTACGTCTGACGTCTGGTCGGCTGGTACTGTGACTGTTTTACAGAGTAAGTGCAGCATAATATCCTTAATTAAGCCCCGACGCGACGTATCAAGCAATTTAAAAACTAAGAAATGCGCGAGGGCTTTAATTAAAGTCGTGATCAAAGGGTCAACTCTCAGGAAGTGCGCAGAAATTCAACCTGAACCTATTATTCGGTAGTGACTTGTAGACTGTAACAGACGGATATTGCCGTGGACACAATTATTCTTACAATGTTGAATTGTTTTGTGCTTTGCTAAAGAAGAACCGGAGAAGCCTTTAATTTTGCAGACGCATTTCGAAGTCACCCTTAATTCAAAATCAAAGATATTACTTATATTGATAGATAGATAGATAGATAAACCATTTATTTGGCGCACACAAAAGACAGCACAACACACAAAAGTACATCATTAGATGAAACCAATTACCCACATGAACAATATAAAAACAAGGTGCCAATACAAAAACAAATAAAAAAAAAAGGAAAAACATACATATCTAAATAAAAGTGACACTATGAGTCTATGACAAATATTTAAAATAAAATTAGCAACGAAACACAGTGCGGTGTGCGTCTCAAGGTTGGACCAAATGGGAGTCCAGCTCAGCATGTGCCAGGCAAATGTACCTGACGCTGATATTCTGCTGGATCCCTACTGCTGAATGTTTATTTTTGGCTATCCAATTTCAACAATATTATGTCAAACCGATATCAGTACGTAGGTACCCGATACAGTTCGCACGTGCGGAGACGATGTTGGCTGAGCAGCGCACCGTGCTGCAAGCCGTCTCCATCGAAACAACCGGCCGAGTGCGTGTCAGACGACGCACAATGAAGGGTTCCTTAGTTGGGAGGAATTTATCCCAAGAACAAACTTTGTATAGTACCTACATATTTTTATCTTACATAGCCACACGCGCTTTAATTGTGGTAACCAAGTGTACAAACGGGCTGTGGACGTGTGTGTGAAGACGAGTAGTTTCAGCACACAACACACACGCACACACTTCTAACTTCGCCGTTGTCTCGGACAGTACCGAGAGCTCCTGCGCTTACGCACACATTCACAACGTATTTGTACTCTTGGTTATCACAAGTAAGGCGCGCGTCACTTCGTTTGTTATAAATACTGTACCTGAAAAAATGTAAGTTTGTAATCACAAAAAATATGTATTTGTGGACTTAACAACTGAATTTCATTACAAATGAACGATTTTTGGGCTTTTTCCTTTACCTTGCTTCTTATCTCATGATTCTAGGTTAACGCAAAGTAACCAATTAGGTTTTGATTTATTTGCGAGTATAGCATGCATAGTATATTATTATAGCATGCATAGCTTAGCATGCACAGCATATAGCATGCATAGCTTATAGCATGCATAGCATAGCATGCATAACATAGCATGCCTATCATAGCTTAGCATGCACGGTTTTGAGCTAACTTCGGGCAGACCAAGGCGTTTAAGCTATGCCTTTTCTGTCAGAATTTTTTTTATTATGTGGACAAGCCTATGTGCGTGATGGGATCTGCCATAGGCTGAACTGACTTACTTCCATAACTCTCCCAAACTTTTAATTCTTATTCAACCCCTACATTTTTGTTAAGTAGTTTACATATTAACTTAACTTTTTAATTTCACATCAATTGAATATAGTCGAAGTTCGAGAAATAGAAGTAGGTATATTTATTCAAAGTTTATCCGACGCCCATCTCTATGTCGAGCCGCCATTGTTGTATAAATCTTTTGCAATAATTTGAAAATGCCGGAGTACTATAGGCAAAACAAAACAATTGAAAATTATTAAAAGCTAAGCAAAAACCTTCCGATAATTTCTAAATAAGTAGATTTTCAATAATTGTTAGACATTTTGTTTTACCTACTACTACACATTTTTTTTAATAGTAGGTATTACAAACACTATTTTATGTAGCATTGAAGAAAATCAGACATAAGGAAATATTATTATTATTGTGGTGTGGTTGTACAATTCCGATTAAAAACAATAATCGGTACTCGGAACGTGATCTTTCTTTGTGCTTGCCACACTGAACACAGTGAAGTTAGCTGCGAGCGTTGGAACGCTCGACCCGGGATGTTAAATTTTATCTGTGCAATTTACAATCTGTATTTATGTTCTGTTTGTCATTTGTCAAACTCTATGCAATGCAAGCTTGGTTACCAGCGTTGTTTTGTTTTGTTTACCATTAAATTTTAACTAACAAGGGTATAGTTTTGTATTAAAAAAATAAAAGAAAATATGTTAGTGAAACTTATTAACATTTACTGCAGTAATTGAAGATCTATATAGTTGACCAGCAGGTATGTAAAACAATGTTTACATATATTATTGTTGTTTCTGTGTTTATTAACAGATTTTTTTTATTAAATATGCCTAAAACATAGATATTCGAGTACAATAATGAATTCCTTTCTTTTTATTGATATATAGTTTGTCATCGAATAGTAACAAAAGGAGGATTGTAGCAAAGGTTAACTATTGTTAACAAGGTTAACAATATTTTTTTTTTTTGCTGAGTAGTTGGTAAGAATAGCCCCCAACTCCCGAAACGTTATCGCTATTTACGATAGACGAATTATTTATTCGCGACAGGCCAGTAATATAATATCATAATACTTAAGTACTTAATTAATTATATTTTTCTTGGACCTGTTAAATAACATAGGTCCAAAAAAAATAAGACGACGAACGAACGAAGAGACGAAGACCCTCTGAGGCTCTACTTAACTAATATTATTTTTATGTTTTCTGAAAGACGAAGGGTTAGGCGATGATGGTACTCCTACATTTTACCAGTTATCTTGATATATAGTATTTTTATCTCACGACGCCGACCATTTAAGTAACACGTGCTTATTTGTGGTTACAAGCGTGCAAACACGCAGTGAATATGTGTAAGCGCAGGAACTCTCGTTACCGTCCAAGTCAATGGCAAAGTCGCAAGTATAATTATGTTATGTGTTATGTGCTGACGGTACTCGTCTTCACGCACACAATCACAGCGTGCTTGCATTGTTGGTTACCACGTGTAAAGCGCGCGTCGCTTCCTAAGATAAAAATACTGTACCTAATAGGGAGCGAGCTTATTGCTATAGCCGGGCACGAATCCAGACTTCTATGTAGGTACTACTGACAATAATATTTCTGATGGATAAACCAAATAACACTTTGGCCGACCAGGAAATCGAACAAAGGACCTCGTGTTCCGCAGTAGCGCTTTCGACAACTAGACCATCAAAGCAGCTGTGGGTGTACTTTAGGTTCACCTCTGCCTATCTCTTTGGGGAAACAGGCGTGATGTTTGTTATGTTAATAGGACGACCCTCTGACCAAAAAACTAATAAAAACTCATCGAAGCCTTATCGCGCGAGTGGGTATCATATTATGACCCTTTGGGCAGTAAACTTGGCGCAAATTTATATCTAGTGACAGAAAAAAATCTAAAAAGAATAGGATTATTAAAATTTGTACACTCAACAGCAAAAGTAGATGATGAAAATCAGAAATTCAATAAAAATCAGAAATTCAATACTAATTATCAGAACTGTGTGGCGTTGAAGTGATTCAAAAGTATGTGATTGTAAATTATACCAAACATTTACTACTAGTACAGCTGCCATATATTCGTGATCAGTTTTGACTCCAAAAGTTATAAATTCAATTCATCATCTACTTTTGTTGTTGACTGTACCGTACGAGAATATAATCCACACTTATAATATTATAAATGCGAGTGTGTCTGTCTGTCTGTTACCTCTTCACGCTCAAACCGCTGAACCGATTTTGATGAAATTTGGTATAGAGATAGTTTGAGTCCCGGGAAAGGACATAGGCTACTTTTTATCCCGATATTCCCACGGGATCGACATTTACGCGGGTGAAACCGCGGGGCGCAGCTAGTATTATATCTAACACTAGCACCGCCCCGATGTCCTTTCCCGGGACTCAAACTATCTCTATACCAAATTTCATCTGAATCGGTTCAGCGGTTTAAGCGTGAAGAAGTAACAAAAATATAAACACACACACACACCCCCCCACACACCCTCACACACGCACACACACCCCCACACACTCATAAACTTTCGCCTTTATAATATTAGTGTGATTGACCAGCTACTATCTTAATTTTCAGCATCAGCAATGGACGCGGACGCTGCTATTGCGTCCACTCCCGATCAGGAAACTGAGAAAATTGTTATCAATATACTAAAAAAATGTGAATTGGAGGCTAAAAACATCAGTTTACAAATACCACTAGAAGATGTTGAAGACAGGGTTTTGTATTATACAGGAATCCCGAAAATTACACTTCACCAAATACTGAGGAAAAATAAGCTTGCACTATATCCAAAAACGAATAACATTGATTTTAACACCCATTTAACCATTTTAAAATGTCTGAGTAAGTTTTATGAACGCAAAGAATTGCCCTCTTTTAGGCTCTTATTCATGAACGTAAACGAATTTAAGAGCACCTCGAATGCTCTGTACGTTCAAGGTGCTGAGCAATTTAAACTGGATGTGACAATGCTGGGTATTGATTATCAAACAATTTCCAATGACACAAAACTACTTATGGAAGACCCGAAAATAACGTTTGAAAGATATTCGTATCTTAAGAAAATGAAGCAGATACGTCAACAAGAAAGTAATGTTATTTATTATATCAGTGAAAGGATTATAGATAAAAGCCACAATTTTTATAACCCTTGGAAACAACATGGCCAGACAACCGATATTCGTAGCGATGAATGCATTTTATTTCATGCAGTATCTAGAAATGGTTTTACAAATGGTTTATTCTGCTTTTCAGCTACTGAAGATGATTTTTACAAGTGGGTTGTAGATATTTTACTCGGATCTTTGTATCATTCGGCCATTATCGTATTAGACAATAGTCCAATTCATGGAACATCAAAATCGAAATCCATAACCATGTTTGATACGAAAAGTGATATGAAAAAATGGCTACATAATCATAATGTACCATTCAGTGACGCCATGAACAAATCTCAACTATACCAGCTCGTCAAAAACCATGCCGATATACAAGAAATGCCTCGCGTTGATCGCGTTATAAAAGCGAATGGTCATCAAGTATTACGACTGCCGACACATTTCGAAGACTTGTCACCTATAGAACATCTTTGGCAAGATATTAAAAGAAACTTCGAAACCACCGATGACCTACATGATGATATTTTAACAATGTTTGCAAACATACCTAAACAGTCTTACGAATTTTATGAAAGAGATGTTGTGGAAAGAGAAAATGCGATGTTTTTATTAGATACAGAAACGGACATATTGTTGGATAACTTTCTAGTGGATTTAAGTAATGCTAATCGCCCAGCCTAAGCTTCCGTTTATAGATCTGTCACAAATATCACGTTTTAATATAATAATAAAGACTACGAAATGTTCAATCGTTGTTTCAATATTGTTTTTTTTTTCTTTTAAATATATCCAGATAACCTAATTTAGCGTGCTTGAAGGGTTGAAACACAATTAAAGTGTTAGTAAGCAGTTAAAATTGAGAAAAGCTCGTGCGAGCCTATTACCATTGAAAGCGCACGTGACCGATTTATCGAAAAAGGGTTAAGTACTAATAGCTACAGTAGTGGGAAGGACGTTGATTATTGACTGCTGAACTAGTGTAGACGACAAAACACTTGTGAACGATTTACGCAACGGAATTTTTACAATGAGTTGTTCTCTTTTGAAAATTACAAAAAGTTACTTCTCAAAACGTATCTGCTGAAGTGTCTCTGAAAAAGGGATGGCTGTTAATTTTATCGGCCTGCTTCTCAGAATGCACAGTGAAAAAGGATATCATTTTAAAATGAGGACTTTTATTCATAAAGGTCCTCAACAGGAGGCAAAAGTTAAGACGAATTAAAACGTAAATTTTGTCACTTTGGCAAGATTTTCTCATGACCACGAATAATTGCAACAGGGGGTCTACTCTCAACGTCCGTCAACAAAGATACGGGCCCGTCCGAAGGTAGTTGGTCCGTCAACACAAGTGTCAAATTAAATTTTTCGGACAGGCAAAAACATCGGGCATAGGGACAACTGTCAAATCGTGTTGTCATTCATTCTTAGTTCGGAAACCAAACTATCTTATGTCCGTAAGTGATACAGAGTAGGAAACTTCGGTCGAACTTAACTTCGTGCTTAGGGAGTAGACCCCCTGAAACAAAAATTTAAACACCAGACTTTACTTCTTAAGTCCATAATGCAAAATGGTGTGGATAAGAATGTTCAGTAAGACCTGTACCCTTTCGGACGTAAATAGGTATACCTACCTTTATGTAACATAAATAATGAAGTAGGACAGACAGTTTGCCGACGTGTGGTTAATTGCTACAAAACGTGTTTAATTTTCATTTGCTGTTGGCATTGTCAGCGGTAAACGACAACGGGCGCGATGTCGAAGCGCCCGAGGCGATTTAATCGATTTGAAAGGGATCTATTTGTTTTAGTCCAACAATTTGTATTTAAATACTGGCTCTGTCGTTAATTAAAAGGCAAACTTAAACAGGATAATTTTCACTGAACATTATATGTCTGTTGTGTTGAAATGAAGATTCATTCCGTATCTAAATATATCTTATTAGCTGCGCCCCGCGGTTTCACCCGCATAAGTGTCGATCCCGTAAGAATATCGGGATAATAAGTAGCCTATATTATGTTAATCTAGGGTGTCAGCTACCTCCATACAAAATTTTATCAAAATTGGTCCAGCCGTTTGAGCGTGAAGAAGTAACGAACACATAAACACACACACACACTCACAAACTTTCGCCTTTATGATATTAGTGTGATTTAGAGCAAATAAGCATCAGAATCTGATCTACAATTCCACTGATTCAAAGAGTTGTTATGCCCACCATCTACTACACTTTTCTATATTATATTTACTAGCTGCGCCTCGCTGTTTCACCCGCATAAGTTTCGATCCCATGGGAATGTCGGGATAACAAGTAGCCTATATTTTAATCCAGGGTGTCTGCTACCTCTATACGACATTTCATCAAAATTGGTCCAGCTGTTTGAGCGTGAAGAAGTAACAAACATATAATAAATACACACACAAACTTTCGCCTTTATAATATTAGTGTGATGATTTAAAACTGCCTCAGCGTCTCGTGGTCGCAAGCGCTACTGCTGAGCTCATGCTCAGGACCTCATGGTCCTGGGTTAGATTCCCGGGTCGGGCAAAGTGTTATTATGTTTTTAAATCTAGAGTAGCAGCCCGGAGTCAGGATTTGTGCCCGGTTGATGGAAATAGGCTCGCCTCCATAGGAGTGACATGGGACTAAAACATAGATAACTGGTGAAATGTGGATTACTGGTGATATTAGGTATAGGTGCACCTCTGCCTAAGCCTCGGGGAATACAGGCGTGATATTATAATAACCTAAAGTCTATTCAAACTTATGTTTCAAATTGATGTTATTTCAAGGTAAGTAAACAAATATCAACTTTATTGAAATGCATTTAAGTTGATTTCAGAATTACTAGCACTATTGAAAAGTTATGAACTTGTAGCGTAAACTGACCTTTATTTTGTAGGAATTAAAGTTATTTTTCCTAAAACGCATATTTGTTTATATTTTTGGCAAATAAAACGCAAATGCAGATTATATAGATAGGTCTTAACTTATCATTCAATCTACATCAAGAACCACAGGATGTGCTACCTCGCACATGTCTACAGGCGACGCAAACCACACCTGCTGCATGCAGCAATGCAGTACAAGGCCAAATCCAAGAAGGTCGGCCGACCTATTTACACATGGAACGACAATTTGAAACAGCACATGAAGTACTTTGACAAGGAAATCAATTTTTGGATGGATACAGCGGAAGACAGAAGTAAGATCAAGATTACTGCTAGTGAGATTTACAAAAAACCGGAAACGGATAATAGCGAAACTTCCGACGATGACATTGAAAACAGCAACATCTACCTAACACAACACAGCAGAGCAACGACATACAAAAGAACCGAGAAAGCAGTAGAACCCCGCCAAAAGACTCAACGATGAAGCTCGACCTGAACCAGCCTGACGGCAAGGTCGTTAAAATATCCATAGATATAATTACCCATCTCTCCACTAGTCCAATGCTTACTCTAGGATGCATATCTGGTAGGCTCTTAAATCCTTACCTATCCTTCGGGCACATCTTCCCTACCATTACCGCGCTCCCCGATCTATTCCTTGATATGCAATGGTCGCTGTAGCACCATGAACATGAGGCAACAGGAGCTAGTGCGAATCTTGTGGTTCATTCGATTAATCGAGTCTGGTTTAACCACACTGGCATCGGTGCAATTCATTCATTCAGGTTTTAACGTATCATTCAATCTAAACGCTCTAGGCTGAATGCAATAAACAAAGTTACCTATAAATTAATCTACGGCAATTAAATGCCTAGTGAAATGTGACGTCGTCGCAGATATTTCAGAGCGCGAGACTATTATGCAGTGCGTCCTACATTCTACGTACGAACAATTAACGGCTAATAAACTTTGTTATGCACTGTAATGCACTTATGCAGAACCACGTTCGTGAAAAGTAATAAGGGAACAGCCTGATAACGTTAGTCATAAACCGTCTATAAAATTATATTACTCACCTACAAGTTTAGGTCTAACTTAATGAAACCTCAACCTCGTGTTGGATTTGTCTACCTACAACCCTACACAGTACCTAGATTAGAAAGTTAAGCACCTGCTATTGATTTCTGTGGCAATTACTGAACAAGAAAATCTAAATAAAGGTAACTAGACACTGAGAACCACTAAACATCATAGAGACCCGCTCAAGACAAAAAATTCCTGGTAGGTACCTATTTGAATTATCGTTGAATTTCTATGTAGTATCAAAGCCCAATTTTACATTTATATGAATTAAATTACCTATTTGTATGGGTAGCATCTTACATCGTCCGTATTTTCGAGGTTAAGCTGGGTAAAAAGCACTAAGCACAATACCCACGTTCGTAGCTAAATAGAGAGGTTCACCCTTGTTTGGTATAACAACGTTTTGTCGAAAATCGCTCCGGCTAATTTTAGTTACAATAAAGTCATTTCGTATAATTATTAATTTGACCGAATAATTAATAGGATATTATTCGTCGAGCCCTTGTCACCGCCGGCGTACCAGCGGTGCTAGAACCAAACGGCTTGGTACGTGATGATGGGAAGAGACCAGACGGCATGACGTTGTTGCCTTGGAAGGTGGGTAGGCCTCTGGTGTGGGACGCAACATGTGTCGATACCCTTGCGCCATCTCATGTTCCTAGCACTGCGGGCTGTGCTGGCGCCGCTGCTGCAGCTCCTGAGACCCTCAAACGGCGCAAATACTGTAACCTTGTGGGCAACTACAGCTTTGAGCCGTTTGGGGTCGAAACGCTCGGGTCATGGGGCCCGAGCGCGCGTCTCCTTTTTAAGGAAATTTCTCGCCGGCTGGTCGATACTTCACGTGACCAGAGGGCTGGGTCGTTCTTTGGCCAAAGAATTAGCATTGCCATTCAACGTGGCAATGCTGCCAGTCTTCTGGGCACGTTTTCGGATGACAGCGATGCGGATGAATACTTCGACGCCTAAGTTTTTTATTTTTATATATTTGTATTGTAAGTTGGTTAGTCATTTATTTTAGTGTCTAGTGTATATAGTTAGTTTATTAATAGGTAGATTTTTATTTAGCATATTTAATTCTTTGAAATAATGTCATTTGACCGAATTTTCAAATGCACTAATTTTATTTAAACTAATGTTTCAATAGACTAACTAGAACCCAGTTCCGGGTAGCCTACTAAAAATAATCTCTTATTTTCATCTATTAGCGCAAGTCGTTTCTGGCACCCATATTTTGTGTAAAAGTAATTGTTTTCTATATAATCTAGTCGTTTCTGGCACTCACCGGCCTATACCTTTTGATCAATAGCGCAAATGTTGTTATTGCAAATTATACAAATTGATTATTTTCTTAAACGTTGTTCGAATTAGTAACATTACATCAAAAGTTGTTATACCAAACAAGGGTGAACCAAATAGAGATACACGACGTACATTGAAGTTTACCAAACATTTTCAATGCATTTTGAATCTTATTCTTTAACAAGGGCCTTTTAAATCTGTTTTTCACAACCCATTTCATCGGGGATATAGCTCAGTGGCAGAGCAATCGACTGCAGATCGATAGGTCCCCGGTTCAAATCCGGGTGTCCCCTTCAAACAAGCCTGCTTGCTTTTGTTTTTTTCCAATATTTTCCTGCGGTACGCCTTTTTTTTATCAACCGTATTGGTGGATACCTGTAAGTATATCGTTGTATACCTTATGTAGGTACCTACTGATTGATACAATTATAATTAACTATCGCTCAATCATAAGTACTTGATAAATCATCTGAATTCAGTTAGGCAGACATGAAATTCAGGCAGACTGGCGAAGTTTTGACTGGTGATTTTTTTTATTTGATTTCCACAAAAGCGCAGTTTCGACTATCTGAAATAAAAATATTGCGATAAAACTACTAACATTACAACACGCTACCTAGAAATGGTAAGTAATAAATGTTTCTTTAGCAAAGATTTAGGACTTTGTTTGGAATAGTTTTTATTTTTTTCATAATAAACTTTTCGTGAACAAATGTGTTTTTTTTGTTTTTGACTTTGTAAGGCGTTTTTCAGAATGGAAGTTAGCCTAAACACATCGCGATTTGAATTACGTAGAGATTGTTTTTCACACCACCTGCTCGCTAACGTCAAATTATAGGTATGTCATGCAAACTGTACCTAAAGCAAGTTATTTCAGCCCTAGGCTCTAAGCCGGGCATTATTTTATTATGACCAGCTGGTCATTGATGTGATTTGAATTTGGAACGTCAACTGAGAAAATCGTATGGAAATTGTATCTAAAAAAATCTTGTTACAGGTTGAATAAGAGTTCTCACTTCACAGGTTTTGGTCGCCATCGACCAATAAAATGATCGGTTGCTGTGGCGCGTTAGAATGTTGGATTTGGGTTGACACCCTATTGACGATTTTATTTACCTGTTGTGTTTCTGATGACATTGCATGACTAGTTATTGCCCGGTTATTTAACAGTTTTATAAACTACTAATTCCATAATCGAATTGGTTTTTATTACCTCGCAGTAGGTGCGAAAAGTAGAGTATTCTCAGCGGGGATTTATTGTCTTCGTCTTGCGAGCTTGAATCCCTCACTGCACTCAGGATTCAAAATGGCGCCCGCGACATTAAGACACTACTTTATTCCCTTAGTGAACAATCTACTATTCCATGATACCTGAAACAGCGAATTCAAGGTTTCAGTTTCATTGTAGATGAGATAGGTCATGCATTGGCAGGTATCTAAGTATCTAGATAGATAGGTATATATTTCACCTGTTCTTTTAAGGTAGGTAGGTATGTTCGGTATTCATGTGTACAGATATAATCCACAAAGTAACGAAAAATATTTACAAAGACATAAGTCGGGAGGTATCTTTTCAAAAAACTTTCATGAGGTCGTAATCAGGTAGGTATACCTACCTGACTTTATACGATAGCATGTCCTTGGTTGTTCAAATTCACATTTAGTTGTAAATAGAACATAGCTACATATATGTTTGACACAGGTTTATACTATCGTCATAACAAAAGTTCCGAACAAAAAGTTTTTCCAAGACATTCATAAACGCAAAGTTTATGAGCTATGGAAGTCATGCGATAGTTTCATTCTGGAGAACGTCACGCAAGCTCGCAGACGGCACCAACAACCGACAAACTAAAATACCTTCCATTTGTCTCCTATCCTATAGGTACCTAAAAGCTTTCTTCGACTTCGTATTTACATTAAATTCCGATTTAAATGGATAAGTTCACACTTACGTACAGAAATCTGTTTATCTTTTGTTTTGTAATTTTGGTTTTTCATGAATTTTAGTACTGAAACTTTGTTTTTGTTACTAATCTGCGAATCTGTCATACTATAAACTTGTTAATTGTCATTAGACAATGCTGGGTATTTACTTACAGTAATAGGTACCTACCTAAATAGGTAACTACTATGAAAAAATAAGGATGAGCGATAAAAAACATTTTTCCTAACTCGAAGATCATTTACCGCGCCTAGGGACTGGATGTTTGCCACTCAACCCCTTTACCCATGGCTTGTAAATATGTACAAAGAAAGATTTGATCCCAACCCCTCGAAGCAACATTTTATAATCTCTTTATCCAATAAGCCTAGAAGCCAATTTCGAATAAAGAGTGAGCAGTTAAGAGGAAATGCGGTCAGAGAGACTTTTGAAAAAGCCTAAGTAAAAAGTCGTAATTCGAGGTTTGGCTCTCGCCTATTTCCTTCAATGTTGGACCAATTTAAAAGATATTTCATAAACTGAAAAAGAAGGATATATACTTAGGTACTGTGTCCCCATGTTTTTCTTTTTTCATTAATAGTTGTCAAATTTGTATACTAGGCCTCAGTTGACAGCGGTTTAAATCGGTATTTTTTGAGGGTTCTAGTGCTTATAAAAATATCATCATCAAAAAGGAAAACATAGGGGCATATAAGTACCTAGTTAATATTTATTATTCTGTAAAAACACATTGCTTTATGGTCATTAACCAGAAAGAAAACAAATTGAGCGTTTCTATGGAGAAACCACCCGCATTTCCTCTTAAAGCCCAAGGTAAAAACACGTCCTCAGCGCCACAACGCTAAGCCACGTACTTTTCATGTAAATTTTAAGCTGTCGGTTTTTGCGAGGATTTCTAACAAATCCGAATTGCTGAGACAATTTTCGAGTTAACTGCGGTCAGTCACGCACATTATTAGGTAAGTAGGTAAGTATACCGTATACTTACTTATTTATTAAATATTAACAGGATTCACCTCATGTGTTTGTGATTCTGCGAACTCTATATTCAATATAATATTCAATACCGTTTATCGCTTATGTAGTTACGGTTTTTTTTTTTTTCAGGAAATGTTCACGTTTTTTATCCTGAAATTCTTCGTAACTCAGTTTCATCATCAATAAAACCTATATAGGCAGGTACATAGTTGTGTCGGTAATTCGATATACCTACCGACTTAAACACGTAGGTAAGTGATTAAAATAATTTCAGCAATTAGCCTTATTAAAAAAATTTAAACTAAGTACAAACATTATAACTCCTTTTAAAAATGAATTGCAAACATTATATTCAACTTTGCTAATAATACTTCGCGCGAAAATCCTCGGCGCTAACCATTTCATATAGATTGTTCAACAGAAAAAGTTGGCAAATTTGTCTCGCCCGGGGCACACATTATCTCTGCTCATATTACGTTATGAATGGATGTGATTTAACTGAAGCCGCTGTGACTGTTCAGGAAAGAATACCTGGCTTTGTTAACTTCTTTTACCATAAAATAAAAATCTATAAATATAAAACCGAGATAGCCGACACGCCTTGCAGAGTAAGCAAGGTAAAGTGGCCGTGGGTTGACCATGTTTGTGCGGTAATTCCGGTAGAGTAGACGAGTCCTGGAGTAGAGATCGCGTATAGGCAAGCGTAGCATGTGTCGGTCGCCCCCAGCTAGATGGACCAGCTACATTAAAAACATTTTTCCAAAAAAAAAAACCACCTACTTACTTCCAAAGCAGACACTACAAAGTGAAAAATAACTTTATGTTCGGATGTCGGTGTCATTGGGTTCGCATTTTCGTTGTTTGCCACCGACTTCCAAAATTAAAGTTATTTTTTACTTTGTAGTGTCTTTTTTGGAAGTCGGTTGTTTTTTTTTTTTGTAAAAAAAGTTTTTATTTTTCACTTTTAAGTTGTACTTATCCCACACAAATTCGTATAACACTACTTGCTATTTAAATATCAGCCAAAGCAAAGTTAATAAAATTTATATGGGACCACCCCTGAGGCATACCCTATCCATAAAAGAAAGAATTTTTTAAATCGATTTACAATTACTGGAGATATCGCGTAACAAACATACAAAAAAAAAAACATACCTACAGTCGAATTGAGAACCTCCTCCTTTTTGAAGTCGGTTAAAAAGGGTGGCTGAGACAGACTGGATGCAGAAGGCGGAAGACAGGGTGTTGTAGCGAAGCCTGGAAGAACCTAATGTCCAGGAGTGGACTACGATAGGCAGAGTTGATTGATTGAAATAAAAATGAGGTAACAAACATAAAAAAAAAAAAAAATACAGTCGAATTGATAACCTCCTCCTTTTTTTGAAGTCGGTTAAAAACGAAATATCACTCACTCACTGATTGATTGACTAAACACGAAATCTCAAGAATGATTAAATATACAAACTTGTTTGGCATAGTAGGTATAAAGAATCTTTATACGGTGCCTTAGCTGCTTGGTGCCTGCTTTGTTGCTGTTGCTGCGTTGTTGGTTGCTCTTAGGTGCCTTTTGGATATAACATCCTTTAGGACTATAGGCGGTCAAAGTTTGTATGGAAATCCGTCATTTTCAATGTTAGAGGCATGTAATTAAACATTGTGTGGTTTACAGTAAACGTCCATGTTTTTTCTGTCTTTGGAAATTTCAGCGTCAAGGGGACTAAAGGAAATGTGTTTGTATAAAAAAGCCTCATGCGCTGCTGGGGCTTCATCATCCTCCTGCCCTTAAAACCAATTGACTTATTTGTCGGAGCAGCAAGTCTTCTAGTAGGTATACAGTAAAACGGGGCTACTTTGACTTCCAGGGTTACTTTGACAAGGCCGATCACAACGCTATGACGCGTTCCCCACACCCCGCGCCTCGCGCAATATTACTCGAGGTCACGCACACTTGCTGAGCACACGTGAAAACCGATTTTGGCGCTCTGTTAAAGTAGTTCCAACACCTGTCAAAGTAACCCTGGAAGTCAAAGAAGCCCCGTTTTGCGGTACATACCTACTACCTATCTATGTTAACAGTTACCTTTTTGAGCTAAATCATCTTTATTTTTTCTGCTATTGCGTTGTGAAGACAATAAAATGATGGTTATAAGTTACGTATGACAAAATCACACTAATATTATAAAGGCGAAAGTTTGCGAGTGTGTTTGTATGTTTGTTACGTCTTCACGCACAAACTGCTGAACGGATTTAGATGAAATTTGGCACACAGACAGTTTATAACCAGGATTAACACATAGGATAATTTTTATTCCGATATTCCCACGGGATTGACACTTATGCGGGTGAAACCGCGGTGCTAGTCACCTAGTCATTAATAAATCAAAGAGGTGTGTTTATTATTTACGCAATACCAAAATTTTGATTTCTTTCGACATCGATAAAATTTATTCTTGAGAGTGTCTTCAGCTCGAACTACTTGCGTAGCCTACAATCAAGATATTGCCAGGTGTTTATAGGCTTAGGGCTTAGTAAGTAGGTAGGTAGTAGAAACCAGCTATTTTTAAAAATGTCGATCTTATACTTTTTCACTTTATTTGGTACCAATCTAATAACACATACCTACTTATTGATAAAATTGCAGAGTAATAAAACAAAATGTTTATGTTACCGAGTAAATTGAAATCATTGCGTATCGCCGCACACTTTTATTAATCTCACTTCATGAAATAAAATATTTTAAGACTTCATCATGCTGCTGCCTGGCGAAAACAGTCCAAAATCATGGCTTTTTGTAACGGTAAATAAGTTTACTACTTTTTGCGTTTCTTTTCAAAACCTATCATCATCTCTCTGAAACCTGAACTCCTTCTCATTCTTGATTTACAGATACTGGTGTCTACGATCATTGCATTTAGTGAATCTTCAGGGGGCAAAAAGCGTGAGTATCTTGTTGTTATGGCATGGCCCAAATTAACATAGTGTTCACTTCGTATTCAGCTTTTGATACAACCTCGTTGTATATTTTTAGTTGATATTAAACTTGGGTTTGACTTAACGCCAGGGGGCATTGGAGGTCCTTCACTTCGCATTAGAGATTTCGAAGGTATAATTTTCCCGTGGCTATGACAGGTTAACAATACACGTCTTTGATAATTGCATTAGCCCTTTCATTTTAGATTCTCATGAATATAATCCAAGGGCTTTGGATGAAGAAAGCAGTAACGAGGATAGTGCTAGTGAGAAAAAAATTGTGAAACCCTCGAGTGAAGAAGAGATACGTCCCAAAAAAGAAGAATCAAGCAAAGAACGTGTGAAACCAGACAAGTCTGACGATGATGGTGATGAAGAGGACAAAATCTGTAATTTCACTTTATTATATACTTGTTACAGCCGTGTTGTCGATGACGTATGAGTAGGAATACGTCCCTTCAAAGAACATAACATTTTTTATACTTAGATGTTTCATTAAAAAAATACGATTTTTTTAAAGGCATTTAAGAAAAATTTCAGAGCACCCAGTAACGCTAAATTCTAAAACATGCACAGTTACCTAATCGATTATTCTAATATCTACAAACCTTTTTATATTTTTGTTGCCATGCACTGGGCACAACTTGAGTCTAGCTGAACCAATAGCTATAATGCTCAATTTTGCCGAATGGTGTTAGCAAGACGTTAAATAGTTTTCCATTTCTAAAACTTCGCAGGTTATTAGATGGTGTAAAACTAAAAAAAAACAATAAATACTTCTAAATAAAATTTCAGCGGCTTCCGGTGAAGATAATACAGTAAGGGTAACCAGGGGCCCGAAAACCGGCGATTTTGAACCTGAAGAAGGTACGTCTAGCAGTAAATAAGTAAAATATTTTAATCGTAAATCATAACTGTTGTGTTATGAGAGTGTGAAGTTTGAAAATGCTACATATACTGTAGCATTTACACACTTAGGTAATAGGTAATACGGACTGGTGTCCGCAACTCCACGTCAATGCGCGTATTTTGCGTACGGATTACACACTTACTTACATATTACTTACTTCTGCACTCTTACATCACATCAACATCTCCGTTAGGTATGTTGGCTAAAACATCTTGCAGTGAATTTATTTTATTGTCATTATAAACTGGTTTTTTTTTTTATAAATAATTCAAATATGTATAAAGAACTCTACTAAATCATTAATACCAAAAGTGGGCAAAAGCTAAATGCTAACGATGGTTTTTAGGTACCTACCTATCAAGATTTGGACCCTATAAAGAGCTGTTTTCGGTACTAAGACTTTATTATTATCAGCCATATGTCCCACTGCAGGGCAAAGGCTTCCTCTTTTAAGGTATCCCTCCTTCCAAGTGGAAGGAGGGATACAAACAGCAGTAGATAGATAAGTATCTATCTACTGCTGTTTGTTGCCAATCCTTATGAAAAAAGTCGAGACCGCCGCGTCCCGCCCTCTCCTCCTGGGCCTGCCGCGTTGCCGTTTGCTCCAGCTCGGGACTCTTCGTCCCCTATAAATGTGATATTCATAGGTACCTTTTATTAGCCGTTTTAATATTAATGACACATGACTAGCACACAGTAAGTAAGTATTTCATACTCATTACCATTTTCATTTCTTGCTTCAAAAATTCACGTCGTTTTTTTTTCTCCAGAGAATCCAAAAATACATGCTAAATTCGGAAAGAACTCTGAATCAGAGAATAACTCTGAAGGTAAGTAATTTCAACGCTAATTTAAATTACAATTTGACGTAGGTACCCAGGTCCTATTCAATACATTTTTTCGATCAACTCACCTTAGTATCTCTTTTTATCCAAATGGATATGATCAATCTCAACTCAACTGAGCCATCTCTTACATACAACGTGTTTTTTTAACCGACGAAAAAACGGAAGAGGTTATCAATGCGACGCGTATATTTTTTTTTTATGTATGATCAATTGATCACGCATAAGTTTGATCACGCAGTTCGATTTTGATCATTCTTTTTTTTATTAGAAAGGGTATATCCCGAAGTTGGTCCCATATAAATTTGGAAAAAAAAATCCAACCCTAAGGGTAGGAAAACAGGGACGATTGATTGTTCCCTCACTGATTGTAATGTATGACCACGCATAACTTTTTACAAATTAGTCCGGTTTTGATAGTTTTTTTTTTCTTGGATAGGGCATACCTCGAAGTTGGTCCCATATAAATTTGGGAAAAAAATTCTTACCCTAAGGGTGGGAAAATAGGGGTGATTTATTGTTCATTCCCAGATTTTAATGCTGAGCTGTGTTTACAATTAAAAAATAAAAAGGCCTACCCATGTGGGTATATAAAGCCTGTTTTTTTTTTTAAGTATTTTATTATACAGCAAATAATAGTTAAAGTCGGATTATATAACAATTAATAGGTACCTAAAGTTAGCTATTTTAAAAGTAAACAAAAATTAAGGATGTAGTAATTACTAAATTATAGCCTCAAAAAATATTTAAATAAAAACTTTGTAACAAAAAAATTAAACCTCCGAAAAACCGAAAAGCAAAAAATAATAAACCTTTTTTATTTAACCTCAATAAAAAAATTCTTAAACTAATGTAAGTATACCTAAGTAATTTCAAAAGAATCAATGAACAAAGATCACTAAATGACCTTAAATTTAAAGAAAATAACCAAATCAAATTAACAATGCAACGTGAAATCTCCAGCGATAAACATTAACATTCCAAACAAAAATGCGTTCTCCGCACGGCTACGATATTAATTTGGTTTTTTGGCGCCGACTCAAAGTTACTTAGGTATACTTACATTAGTTTATGAACTTATTTATTGAGGTTAAATAAAAAAGGTTTATTATTTTTTGCTTTTCAGTTTTTTCGGAGGTTTAATTTTTTTGTTAAAAAGTTTTTCTCTACTTAGTTTTTTTAGTTAAGGTATAGGCCTAAAACACTAAAATTTTCTTCTTACAGAAGATGGTCGTCGCTACAAAAGACATATTGACAGGTTTGGTAATGTAATGTAAGGCGGAAATAAGTGCTCCAGCAGCAGTGAAAAAATTATCAATAAAATACTTTTGGAACTCATAGTATGTTTTTATTTTTCTAAAAAAATATGAATGATGATAAATCACACTAATATTATAAAGGCGAAAGTGAGCGTGTGTGTGTGTGTGTGTTTATATGTTTGTTACTTCTTCACGCTCAAACGGCTGGACCAATTTTGATAAAATTTTGTATGGAGGTAGCTGACACCCTGGATTAACATATACGCTTCTTTTTATCTCGATATTCCCAGGGGATCGAAACTTATGCGGGTGAATCCGCAGGGCGCAGCTAGTGAGATATAAAAGGTAAACAACCTACCTTTTACATATCGTTTATCATCATCCATAATTTTACATTAGCTTGTAGCAGTCATTGAGACTGCTAGAGCCAGTATAGCTCTATGTCAAAAAATGAAAGAAAATATGTTCATTTGCGGTAAACATGACGCAAAGAAGAACACAACCACAAAAAAATAACAAGTTGAGGGAAAATGACCACGCAAAACGGCCATCGCTCTGCATAATGCTGCGACCTTATGAAAGACAGAGCTCCAGCGCTGGTTTTCAGCGACAGCCGGCGTAGACGTGATGACGTCGACCGGTGCAGCAACTGCAGCATACAATGAAATAAAATAATTTTTTTTTTACACAAGAGCGATGTCTGGAAAATCTTATATCGCATGCCGTCTTCGACTTTTCAATTTACCCTCACTAAATTACCACCCTCACTTTTTTAGTCTATTGATATCAAAAGCCCAGTCCTGAAATCACTTATGATCATGCTAATGAACGATTACAAAATGTTAGAGAAAGAAAATGAGTTTTTCTTTTCTAGTTCCAAGAAAGGAAGAAAGAAAATAGATATAAGTAGGTTTCAATTCTTCGTACAACATTAGTTTAAAAACATCTTCAAGAATTTAAAGTAAGTAGGTAGGTATATTTTTTTTAGGTACTTCGCGTCGTCCTATTCAACTCTAACTAAGTAGGTACATTTATCTCAAATTAATGAATTATTCAATGGCACGACTCCTACTTCTTCCAATTTTAACTTTCACTCGGTTTATTTGATTAGGCTCAAGAATCTCATAGCGCGATTTTTCCCATATTGATTTTAGAAGGTGTTGTCGATAGAACCCCCTATAAATAATGTATGGTTCGAAACTCACGACCTTTTATTGCTCTGATCCAACGGCATCAGTGCCTCACTTTATATTTTTAGGTAAAGACATTGCCGAATAGCTTTGCCGATGTCAAATATTCAGTAATAGTGTCTTGCTTTGAAAGAATTTTACACTAACTTTTTATGTCTTACAACTTTTTTTGGTACTCATGTCCATAATTTAGAACCTGGTCTGTAGGAATATAAAAAAAAACAAAATTTTGTCTATATCTATCTGTTTGTTTGTTTGAACACGCTAATCTCTGAAACTACTTACCGGTCGGATTTTAAAAGCTCTTTTTGCATTTGGTAGCCCAATTCTTGGAGAAGGGTAGGTATATATGCATTTCACGCAAGGGCCCTTAGGAGCCGAGCAAAAAGAAAAAAAAGTCAAAAAGAACGCTAAGCGAAAACGATGTCATAGCGCGAACAAGCGATGCGATGCGACGGGGTAGATCGGGGGAATAAATTTCAGGCGGACGAAGCGACGTCGCGGGCAAAAAAAATTACATGCTGTTCATTGGGGGACATCACTTGAGAACGGCTGGACCGATTTAGCTATTATTTGTTTTAAAATGTTCGTAATAGTCCGAATAAGGTTTTAAGGGGAAAACATTTTTCAAAGATTCCTGGAAAGTTTTCAAATTTGTGAAAATCTGAATGCCCTTTTTTCTAAGGGATGTTGTATGAAGTTTTGGACAGGACAACGTCTTTCGGTATAATGATAGAAAACTGTCAAAATCAGTACAGCGAGATTTACACGTATAGGTAAACAAATTGCCTCAGTGAGGTGACTATAGGCAATCCCGTCTGCTAACGACAGAATGTTGCATGCAATCTGGCGTCTGTCAGGGGTGGTCGAGTTCACCGCAAGATATTGCAAGAGCCTGCAAAATTACACTATTAAGCCGAATATATTGCGCTCCACAACGGCTGGGTGGCGATTCTGTAACTTTATAATCGATTTATTTTACTAATAAATACCAGCATAGCGCAGATATTTGTATTCTTGGGTGTATTCAGTACGACGTTATATAAATCGAGAAAGATCTTCATTGGAGCTTTTAGTAAGTTTATCTTTTAATTTTCTAATATTTAGATATTACGTTACCAACACACGATCAATCTGGATCATTTTGAAGGATATTGCTAATCCATTGCTTCTTATACAGAGTGAATTTTCCAAGTGGGCGTGGATGGCCAAATTCTAAACTATGAGGAACAGCGAAAATACTCGAAGGAGTCGCGGGCTCGATTTTGATGAAAACTAAAACTGCATGATTGGATTTTTGAAAAATCAATATTTCTAGCCAGGAATCGAACCTGTTGATTTTGAAAAAAAAACACATACTGTATTATTACACCATTCGATAGTGTCCCTAATAAGGATCAAATTTTGGGAAGTAATGACATACGGCAAACGTAAGGAAAATGTTGAATTTTAATAAAATGCTTTTTATTTTAAAGTATTCATACCTACGTACCTTGCTCAAAATGATGCTCAATATTTTTATTAACACACCCGCAGCGCAGTCACCTTCACAACATTATGTTCTAAATTCAAATATCTATTACGATCTTTGGAAAATATTCTAATGGAATCAATAATATTGTAATGCTGAATGCAGTACAATCCGTGAGACGTCGAATCCAGCTAGGTATTGGTAGGTATTGGTAGGTAATGGTCATAATTTTAAACAATTAATCAGTTAAGGTTTAGCAGGTAGGTAACATAACCCGGGCCCGGCTAAATAATAACAACCACACAGGTCAATCCATCAGGTTAAGCTACGCTTGCCGCGGTTGGTTTATGGATGGGTGACCATCTTTACATACCGAAACCCCTCCCTGCCTCGGAAAGCACGTTAAGCCGTTGGTCCCGGCTGTCATTCCTGGATCTTTGACAGTCGTTACGGGTAGTCAGAAGCTCGAAGGTCTGACAACCATTCTTACCAAGGGGAAGGGGTATCGTATTGCCCAGTAACTGCTGGGTTGTGGAGGTCAGATAGGCAGTCGGTCCATGTAAAATACTGGTATTCAGCTGCATCCGGTTAGACTGGAAGCCGACCCCAACATAGTTGGGAAAAGGCTAGCCTTTTCCCAACTATGTTGGGGTATAGTGCCTAGGGTGTTGATGATGAGGTAGGTAACATAAGAATAATAAAAAAAAGTATTTTGTTAAAAATGAGCTCTTTCCTTTAGTTTGCCGTATGTCATTACTTCCCAGAATTCGATCCTTATTAGCGACACTATCGAATGGTGTAATAATACAGCGTGTGTTTTTTTTTTCAAAATCAACAGGTTCAATTCCTGGCTAGAAATATTGATTTTTCAAAAATCCAATCACGCAGTTTTAGTTGTCATCAAAATCGAGCCCGCGACTCCTTTGAGTACTTTTCGCTAGTCCTCATAGTTTCGGATTTGGCCATCCACGCCCACTTGAAAAATTCACCCTGTATATGTTCGAAAAACTTGTCTGCCTAACATTGTGCTCAACAACGTAAATAACGCAATGAATGTTGTTAAACTGTCAAAATGAAAGCCATTGTTACGCATAGGTATGCGAAACAATGGCGTAAAGTGGTGGTCCACTTAAATAGGTTTGACCTATCTCGTAAACATTGTAGATATGAAAAAAAAACATCATTTATCATTAAAACTTGTGACCAATAAACTTACTTCATGATTTCGACACCATCCGTAGAACTTCTTAACTTCTACAAAAAGCTAAAATACCGACATGACGTCATAGAGGAAGATGTAACAGAAACTTGTTACGTCCTTTATAGCACATATCCAGCGCGAAAATGCGATAACATCTTACCAGCGACCGTCCTAAATGCATTAGTCTTTCTGTAAGACATCTCTAACGAGACACTTGGCTAAACTAAACCACTCAATTGTCTTGAGGACGCGCTCTTGTTGAATTGTGTTGCTCAAATGTCCGAACATAACTAATTATGAAAGTAACTTACACTAGCCTGTAGGTACAGCTACCTACTGTACCCACTTCCTTTTTGCTGGGGTGGGTACCGTTACTTAGATTTAGCTAGGTACACCCTAGACGTCAGTCCCATATCCACCTTTCTGACAATCAAATATTTTACCACATGACGTGACATAACGGAAGATAAAAGATTATTTAACGAAGGATTGTGTAACGAAATTACTAGGAAGGAAGGACTTACAATAATGAGATGGTGGCTGGTAGGAATGGATAAAAAATAGTCTAAAAATATCGGACGGAAAGAATATTTTGGTAATAACGCCAAACGATAATAATAGATTAGAAACCTAACTTAAAACAGTTCGAACTCCATTATCAACTTAACAAGTGATATGAGGAACGTGGTTTAGGTCCCTAGCTATCTCTACACTTCTACCTACTTAATTTTCAGTTTGGGACCGTGATGCAACCCTCGGCAGTCGTCAGGTTGTAATCTCAGCCTGTAAAACGGTCGCAGCACATTAGGGAGTTGAAATTCTAACTTAGGTAAAATTGCAATAGTGGAACTGCAATCTTCTTCAGCAAAGTTGGTCTATCGAAGTTAGTCAGCGTAAAAAAGCTATACCTAAGAAGATAGTATTATGTAAGTAGGTATGTAGGTTCGAGATTTATTAAGATTGACAATGAAAAAAATAACAGGATTGAAACAAAATGCTGCATGTTTTTTTTTCTCGTGGAAAGTAGGGAGCTTTTTACTCCGCAAAGTTGGAAGTCTATTCTCTTGGAACAGATTAAAAGGTGCAACTTAAACAAATTCCTTGGAAGTTAAATCCCGATCGCGGCTAATCACCTAATTTATTAACACAAACGAGTCGATCGCGAATTCAGAATGTATAATTTAGCGATAATTACAACATTGAGGAATTAAATGATGCAGCTAAGTAAAGTTATTTTAGAGCAGAGGTGGAATATTTAATATATAAAGTTGCACCCACAAGCTTCAGCCACAAATAACTAATCTAAAATAGAAGGGATTCATTTGAAATAGAACCTCATAAAGTGATGACCTACGGAAATAATACCTTCTATACTTAATTAGAACGTTAAAACATCGATGCATTCATTAGTTTAATGTCGCCTAAAAAACCAGTCCACGGTTGACTAAAGCGGTTCCAATACTTTCAATCGGCTTAAACTTTTTCTTTCATCCCGTTAATCAACACTGCTCAGTAGATACTTCTTAATCCCAGTGGTCCTAACGGTAAACAGATAATCATATCTCAAAGTACGAATTAATTTAGACGCCTGAGCGCATACCTTGAGCTCTCAGCTCTGACTCTCAAAACTTATAATTGAATTTCCAATCCTTAATTGAATAGTAACAGTCGAAGTCCAGATGAATGAGGTCCTTGACGGAGGATGATAACAATTATAAGGTAGGTAAGTAATTGCTAGGTATCTGTGTCGAACAGTATTTAATTTCCTTACACAAAATTTCTCATAATGTATGTACAGTCACGTCTATAAGTATGTATACACTTGGCTTTATTCAAAGGCGATTTTCTCCTTTATTTGTGAATGAAATTTTATTAGAAATCAAACGAACTTACCAAGTGAAGTTCGATGTTAATTGTGTGAAGGTGTTGGTCCAAGACGTCCTATAATTCTTGACTTGTAGTAGACGCATCGTGTCGCCGTACACCACGTATATTTGAAGCTAAGTTAAAAAATGAAACGCTTCTTACGTAGACTGGAACGCGCCTAAGCTCATCTGTCATTTAGTTTGAAGTTCCTATTTCACGACCTGTAACTTAGGGTACTCATGCACTAGCATTAGGGTTAGGGTGGGGGTCTTGGACGTCTTGGACCAACACCTTCACACAATTAACATCGAACTTCACTTGGTAAGTTCGTTTGATTTCTAATTGTGTTTCTGTGTTGGTCCAAGACGTCCTATAATTCTTGACTTGTAGGATGTTCAAAGAGTCGTGAAATACAACAAATAATTTCTTTTTTATATAGTGTATTAATAAAAATCAATGAAGTTTGAACTAATAGTTCAAACAGAAACATAACAAAACACTTATTAATGAGTGACAAATAAAACTTAAATTTTTATAATTTTCTGATATCAACTAATTAATCTTAATTAAAACTAAAATTGAGATTCATAAAATGGTTAACAGATAACCTACTCATACATGAGTAATTTTAAGCACTTGAATTAAAAATAGTTTCTGCGAATAAAGTCTCTGATTGTACAATAGGTCTGTTGTAGAACCTGGCGAACACTGAAGAGGTTTCACCCCAACCTGCCGTTTTTCGAATTATATCTAGGTTGACTCCTAGAGCTTTCGCCTTCGATGAAGATGCATGTCGCGTGCTATGTGCTGTGAACATAGCGGTGTCTATGCCGCTCTTGGTCATCATATCTTTGATCCAACGGCTTATAGTTTGTGATCCTATAACTTTATATGGTTTCTTGAAACTTAAAAGAAGCCGTCCTGAATTACTGGGTCGTAATTTTTCAGTTATTTTGATGTAGTCAACTAGTGACTGCGCAGGGCAGATTTCGGGTCTTTCGATAAAAAACGGAATGATTAGGGCAGGTTGAGTTGCACCCACTCGAGATGTTTTAATGAGATCAGTAATTTTTATGATAATTTTTTCTCTACAACATTGAATATTTTCTAATCTAATCAGACTTAAGGTTTGGACCCTATGTGCAGTTGTTAAAGCTAAAATAGTTACTAATTTTTTTGATAACATTTCCAATGAAATGTTATTATTAGGATATAAATTACCTAAGTAATTCAACACAGTGTTGGTGTCCCAAGTAACATCATACTTTGGGTTATTTGGTCTCAGCCGAAAAACTCCTTTAAAGAACCTTTTTATTAGTTCATTGGTACCAACTTGTGGTCCAACTAATAGCGAAATTGCAGATCGACATGAGTTGAGACTTCCATATTTTGATCCATTATTGTACATCCCAGTTAAAAACTTTAATATATCTGGAATACCAGCACTGTAACAATCTATTGAATTACCTAAACAATAAGTCCACCATGATTTTAAACATGTGTTATACTGTGACACAGTATTATCTGCCAAGGATGCTAGCATGACGTCAATTGACATACCAGGAACACCTCGGCTCTCTAAAGCTTTCCTGATAAGACCCCTGCAACCAGGGTAAGCCGCTCGTGAAGAGGATGCGGCCTGCTGTTGATAGAAGTTAATAATGACTTATTAGGTTGGAAATAGATTGGCTCTGAACATAGTAATTTTTGGTATAGAGGATACCAAGGTTGGGTGGGCCAATGGGGTGCAACAACAATACCAGTAGCCTCGTCATTAGCAATTTTTCGGAGAGTTTTTAGTAACATTGAGAATGGTGGAAAGGCATAAAAAAAATACTGAGACCATGAAACGGTAAAAGCGTCTATAGCATAAGCTTCTGGATCTCTGTGCCAAGATATAAACTTTTTACATTTTGTATTGGCTCTAGAGGCAAATAAGTCTATATTGGGTCTGCCAAAAGCTGTAATTATCTGCTGAAATGCGTGGTCTGCTAATTCAAATTCTATGTTAGCTTGAGTCTTTCTAGATTCTGCATCTGCTATAAAGTTGTCTTTTGACTGGATATAAGAAGCAAACACAAAAATGTTCCTAGACTCACACCATTGCCAAATGTCCCTTGCCAGTGTATTGAGATGATTGAACTGTACTCCTCCCATACGATTTATGTACGATATGGCTGTTGTGTTGTCTATTCGGAGAAGTATTTGACAATCCCTGAGGTTAGTTGCATACGTTTTTAGTCCAATAAAAGAAGCAAGGAGTTCTAAGTAATTAATGTGTTTCTTAGACTCTTCAATTGACCATGAGCCTCCCAAAGAATTGTCGTTGCACGCCACGCCCCAACCCGTTAAAGACGAATCTGAAAAAATTTCTAATGCATAGCAGTCTGACCGAATGTTGTTACTAGGTGCTTTTAAGTTTTTAAACCACCAATCAAAATCGGATTTTAAATAGCTGGGCAATTTCATGGTTTTATTGTAATTATCATTATTATTAAGCAAACTCAGGTATTTCAGTCTTTCAAAAGCTTTGGTATATACCCAGCCATACTTAACAGCGGGGCAAATGGAAGTGAGTAATCCTAACAAATGGGCAAATTCTCTTATTTTGCAGTTTTTCTTATTATAAAAAGATAATAATTCTTGCTGAATCTTTAAGCATTTTTCAGGTGGTAATTCTATTGTCATGTCTAGTGAATTTAACACAAAACCTAAAAAGTTGCATTTCTGTTGGGGTAAAAGTAAACACTTGTCATAATTAATTGTAAACCCTAGGTGTTCTAAAAAGCTACACACTTTATTAATGCCCTCTCTTGCCTCTAACATGTTGTCAAAAATCAAAAGTATATCATCAAGATAAACAGAACACAAAATTCCTTGAGACCGGAGGTGTTCAATGACAGGTTTCATAATTTTTGTGAAAACATAAGGCGCTGTGCAGAGACCGAATGCTAATACATTAAACTCATATAGCTTATCCTGCCATTGAAAGCGAAGGTACTTTCTATAATGCTCATGTATCTGCACAGAGTAATATGCCTCTTTAAGATCGATTTTTGCCATAAGGGAACCAGTTGAAAGTAATTTTGTGGCAGTTCTAATGTCTTCAAGTTTGAAATGGGATGTACTCATAAACTTATTGAGCTTCTTTAAGTTTAAAATGAATCTTTTCTCACCATTAGGTTTTGGGGCCAAAAAAATATGTGAAAGAAACTGATTATTACATGGCACACATTCCCTTATAGCTTTTATGGTAAGAAGATGGGATATTGACTGTTGCATTTCTTGAGCCTCTTTACCTTTTAATTTATTTGCGGGTGCAAGTGTTTGATTAGGTAAAGTTAAAAATGGCAATTTGTAACCTGCAACCCAGGACAAAATGGTCTTATCTTTGGTAATAGCTAACCAGTTATTATAGTGAGAAGACAGGAGTTTTACCTCTAAGTTTTTTTGTGTGGTGGGCCACTTCTCTGCTGAGGAGCTGGCCACCGCTGTGGAGCTGGCCACTGCTGAGGTGCTGGCCACCTCTGAGCTGCTGGTCGAGGCCTGTGGTTGTGCTGTCTGCCCGCTCTCGGTGTATGTTGAGGTTGGTACTTCCGAGGCGGGCCCCGTGAGTTTAAATTGGTAGGCTTTGCTTGTTTTGATGATTGTGGTTGGTTATATTTCATCTCTGATCCAGTCTTGTTAATAGCTTTTCCAGCTTTTAAATCCTCATGAAGGTTTTCACCAAATATGTATTTACCCACTTTTGTTTGAGTAACAATATCCTTTGTATCTTTATTGAGTGCAAATTGTAAAAGGTATCTGCGAGATATTGACTCGGAGTGGAATAAATCACACAGCATACGTCCGGTGTCGCTTACAATTTTTGTAACTTCCTTGCACTCTTTATTTTTAATCAAAATATCAAGGGCCTTCCCGATGCAAGCCGTAGCTTGGCCCAGGCAGTTTTGTTGCTGTTCCATTGCCCGGTCTCTTTTTAAGACCTGCTCTGAGACAGCTGCCTTAATCTCCGGATTTATTTTGGGGGCCTCCAAAAAAAGACAATTGTCAGGGATTGGATACAACTTCAGGAGTTCTGTTTTGCTATCCTTCTCTAGTCCATTGGTAATTATATGATTCCATCTCATGGTGATGTCTTTGTGAATTGCTTCTGCATAAGTCTTTTTATTAGGGTCCTCTCCTAAAATACTAAGTATGTCCTCATCTAACGGCAAAGGCTCAGAGGAATTTTCTTGTAAAGTTTCCGTGGCAGGAAGCTCAGGAAGCTGTTCTTCAGGAGCCAACTCGGCTGTAGCCTCTTTGGCTAAATTTGTTTCCTGTTGAAACTCTTCTACACTCTCAGGGCCTAAAAATTTATTTATTTATTAGTACTCTCTTATTAAAGGAGCCTTTTATTGAGGTGAGAGATATACCACACGAATAGTACCATCAGTGCCATCACACGAGTATATCCGCAAACCTTATGGGGTTACGGTCGGGATATGCCACACGAATGGTACTCGCAGTACCACCACACGGGCATAACCTCTAACCTTTATTTCCGGTCGGGATGTACCTCACGAATAGCACTCGCAGTGCTACCACACGAGTATATCCTCGTACCATTGTTATATTTCTGTATAGAATTAGCCACAGATTGTGTAAGTATGATTCTAATTAGCCCAAACACTGGATTTTAAACAAGTATGCACTTGTTTTTGACAACAAGCACCGCGTGCGTGAGAATAACGGGTAGGTACATAATTGATAAATATGATCACAAAATAAGAGTGTGTTTAAGTATGTTTTGTATTTACCTTGAATATCGTCCTGTACTTCGATTTCACTCGAAGAGGAAGAATGTCTTTCTCTCATTCGTTTCTTAAACTTTTTAAATAACGAATATAATTCTTCATCTTCGTTCTTCCTTTTCCTTTTATGTTTTCCCATAGTAAATGTTTATTTTAAGTAGTTAAATTGACCTGAAATAACTTTTTAAAGGAGCAAGAAGAAAAAAAACGTGGGTTTTTGGCGCGCACGATTAAGTCGAATGACAGATGAGCTTAGGCGCGTTCCAGTCTACGTAAGAAGCGTTTCATTTTTTAACTTAGCTTCAAATATACGTGGTGTACGGCGACACGATGCGTCTACTACAAGTCAAGAATTATAGGACGTCTTGGACCAACACAGAAACACAATGTTATTAGGTACCAACATAGTATTTTCGAACACATAGGTTTATGTAAAATGTCGTATTTCAACGTTGCATTCGTCATTTCACGAAAAAATCGCAATTGTAAGTTGCCAAGTGTTGACATATTATTGCTTGTGACTGTACAGGCGCCAGCACATCAAGCTACTACAATCTGTCAAATTTATTTAGATTTTCAACTTTATCGCTAAAGAATAAGGTTCAAAATTGACTGGGAAAATTTGACAGTTTCGGGTAGCTTGATGTGCTGGCGTCTATACAGACGCCAGCACATCAACCTACTACAATCTGTCAAATTTCTTTAATAGATTTTCAACTTTATCACTAAACCATAAGGTTCAAAGTTGATTGGGGAAAAGTGACAGTTTCGGGTAGGTTGATGTGCTGGCGTCTGTACATATTTATCACATTATAATATAACATATATATCTATATTATCACAATAATATTATAAAGGCGAAAGTTTGTGTGTGTTTATATGTTTGTTACTTCTTTACGCTCAAACGGCTGGACCAATTTTGATAAAATTTGGTATGGAGGTAGCTGACAGCCTGGATTAACATATAGGCTACTTTTTATCCTGACATTTTCACGGGATCGAAACTTATGCGGGTGCAACTAGTATTATTCATATGAACGGCGCGCCAAAATGCAGACAATCGTTGTGTGGCTTAAACTAAATGTGAATTAGGTTAAGTGTTTTAGAAATTAAATAAATAAATAATATAGAAGTAAGTACCTACCTACCTACTGTGCTAGAATAGACAGGTAGTTGTGGTTGAGTAAAAACAAATCATTTTTATTTCTGTATTATTTTTAAGAGCTTTCCTTCTTGTGTTAAGATTAAGACGACTTACCTACTTAGACATAAAAATATGACTCCAACTTCCATGATCCCCATCGCCGACGAAGAAGGACCTACCTAGGTAAGATATTTTCTATTGACCTATGAAAGTAGGTAATCACCGTTACCGTTAGGTATGATTAGGTATACCTACTTATATGTATATTTTTTGTAGTATGTAGGTACCTAATAATCAGTGTTATTATTGCCTATTTCTGTAGAGATAACCCATTTTAAAAATGCACGCCCCTCTATTAAAATTTCTATAAGTACAAACATTTGAAATGTGTATGCAACAAGCAGTGGAGGGGCGCTCATTTTTAAAATACAATTTTTCATTAACAAAAACATAGACCACCTAAATACAATATTATAAGTAATATTTTGGTATATACACCTACCTGGGTAGGTAACCTAGCTAGCTAAACTATCAAACCATCACAATAATCGATGCACTATCGGGAAAATTGAACCCTGTTTTATTGCTTTGTGTTCCATCAATATGCATAACAATAAAACTATTGACGCACTCCGCATTTATATTCGACCAGTGGTATCTACTTGTACTTCGTACACACGTATGTACAGAGGCCAGCACATCAAGCTACCCCAATCTGTCAAATTTTCCCAATTGAATATGAACCTTATCACTTTGTAGTAAAGTCGAAAATCTATCAAAGAAATTTGACAGATTGGAGTAGCTTGATGTGCTGGCGTCTGTACCTACTTGGTTAGCTATGGTTAACATCATTGATGCGTCATCTCATGTGGTAGGTAGGTACCTATCAACTAAAATCTGTTTCTAGGACAGGCGGAAAAACGGAAGACTAGTACGTATGTTTTAATAGGCACATACGTACATCCACATAGTTCTGGGAACATACAATCGGGAATACATTCTTCCGGGCCCCGGGCTGTCCGGACTCCGGCTCAACTTATTTTTTTTTTTTACTTTCAAGATATCCTTTCAAAATGAGTGAAAGAGATTTTATCCGACCCTGACGTCTCTCAATTTAGTGTCCACCTATATTAAAAAACAAAAAGTAACCTATGCATTGCATTGACCATATTATTATTCGTAAATAGCTCGAAGTGCAACTGGAAACAACCACCGACGCATGTTGTACCTGATGGTCTACTTACGAAGTCACGACTTATAGCTTGACGAAATCTACTTTTTTTACTTACCTTAATGTTTTACTTATTAGTAATTTCTGTTACGGTACCATTTACAGTGTATCCGTTATATCTTTGTTAGTGATTCAACAGAGAACAAAACTGGTAGACAGAGTGAAACAAACTTTGGTATCGCAAACCGAATTGTACTGTAACGATAGTTATGCTTTTATTATTTCTGCAATTTTTTGCTTAGCTGTATTTATAAGACTGAATAATATCTGATTTTATTTTTCTAGGATTATGGATTCACTGTTAGTCGATTTTTGTCGTACATCTCTATGTACGTCTGCTGTCAAAACTACTTCATTTGGCTAAAAGGTCCCAGCAACCAGGCCATTAAAATAACTAAAAAAAAATGAACGAACTGTCAGTGTCAGACGTGATTTAACGTATTGTCATTCGTATTGCTTCAGAAAATCATAAAAATCTTCGAATAATTCTGCTTTTCTTGTCGTAATTAGAACATAAACAGGTTTATTCAATGCGTAGAACTTGTTTACTATATAAAATATCTAGGACTGTCTTTGTTATCACCGAATGATTACCATTGAACATTATGACATCTGTTTGTTTTGATCCTGAGTTAATATAATAATTAATTTGTATCAGTTAATTAACTGCAGAGTAAAAATGGAAGGTGGTGACTGGAGGAGCAACATTGTAAGCCAACTGCAGGCTAGAAATAAATACGAAACTGCTGCGTTTCAGGACATTATTGCCTTTCGTAAGTAACTTAACCTATAGACGTCTTTGTGTTGACATTTTAGTAATTCATCAAATAGACGAGATTTATCACTAGACTAATGATCCATTGTTCTTCACTGGTTGTTTGTGCCTTATTCCATATGTTATCTTGGCTATAATTACCTCAGTAGGCGGTTTTTTTATAACCTACATTATTTGCATGTTTGGCTGAGATAATGAAATGAAGCCTAGAATAACATGAATATACCGAACAGTAAAAAGAAGCGTGTTTACACCTAGCACCTAAGTATACTTAGGTAGTGAACATTTCTATAAATAAATATATTTATAGTAATTTCTCCAAACATGGTACAGTTACCAGTGTTGGCTTATGATTACATATCAGAGATAAAATATGATCAATGATAACACAGCCAATGAATATTTATTTCTAAGTAAACAATCTAACACAATGTGTGTAAATGTGTCATGCAGCAGGATCCTGACCTACCTACATTTAATCAACAAAATGTGAATGTTCTATGAAAGTCATTCATTATAATTTCTATTTCATGTATTAATGGCTGAAACTTAAGCTTGTGAGTATGATAAGCGAGTAATTCTGTCATGACATTCAGTCAACTGAATTCATACAATGTCAATTTTTTTACAATAAGGCAAGTCACCTGCAAAAGTTATCTACATTTAAGGGTTTTCATAAACATTGTTGTAAGTTCAGAGATGTTTAAGCATCAAAAATGTATGGTTAAACAGTTGCTAATCATTACTTAACTTTATGTAACATTTATAAATAAAGGGGCTTATGTTGACAGTCTTCAGCGCTGACTTCCTTCTGGTCATACCTAAATTAAAACATATTAATCTATCATTTTCAGAGAGCAGACTATTTGATAATGTGAACACATTAAAGAATGAAAACCTACAGCTGACGTTGCTCAATGAAAGAATAAGGTATACAGGAACTGACAGTGTCTTATCTGGTACTGGTAAGTATACTGAATAATTATTTTAGTACTTATAGGAAATAACCGGCTCATCACAGATAAGAAAGAAATGCCAACAAATATCAAAAATATATGCTACAATGGGAACATCAATCATATCATATATGATAGAACAGATAACACAGAAAAGTTATTTTAAAAAAACAAAGACAAAGATGTTGTCTGATAAGTTTTTACAGTTAGTAACTATTATTAATTGTGGTCTAATAATGACTAAGATAATTAATGTGACAATTTGGTTAAGTGTTTGTTACTCATTTATTGACCAACAGTACTAAAAATATATTCCCTAAAATTGGGGCAACAGCTACAATTCAATAAAGATTAAACCTTAAGCAGATTCATATAAGAAACTAGTTGGATTGCTGTGTTGTCCAAAACATTAGAAAGGTCCACGCATAAATAATTGCTGGTGTCAATAAAATCTAAATAAACCATTAGTTGAAAGTCCTCCATGTAAACTAAGGAACTATTCATGAACGTTTCTCACGTTTTGTGAACACACAATTAGAAAAAGAAAGTTCGCCTGTCATGCTATGAATAATTCAATGTGGGAGTTTGAATATCTAGAAGTTAGTTAGCCTTCTATTATCATGCTAACCCATTCATTGCCTCCCTAGAAATTAAGTACATTATGCTTATGCCGCCCTAAAAAAAGCATTTTACCCCCTCGCTCCCTTACATTTGGAAGCAGCCGCCCATCTGCGTCTACGGCATTTTGGACGCCGATGGGCGGCCTCAGCATTGAATGGGGATAAACAAAAAAAAAATTTTTAATTAGTTTATTCTCAGAGTCAGGCAGTAATATACATAACATAACATCACGCCTGTTTTCCTCTAAGGGTTAGGCAGAGGTGACATGTGCAGGTAGTACACATTGACGCTTTCCCATGTAGGTAGCCAGAAACTACAAAACGTCACCTGCTACAATCCTTTCATACTTCTTTTGCTACATTTTTGTTCATACATATGGTCATACACGCATGCTGGTTGCAATGTAGACAGTATTAGTAATAGGGGAATTATTAAATGGGCAAATAAATAATATATGGATGACTTTTAATGAGATACTTTAATACTAAACCGAGCGGTGTTAAATTATGTTTGCGAAAAATTTACTTAACTGCCGATAATTATGAATGATTATAATTCGTAAAATGAGCTATTAGCAGTGGGAAACAGTTAATCTAAGGTAGCA
This sequence comes from Amphipoea oculea, assembly GCA_945859645.1. NCBI lineage: Eukaryota > Metazoa > Arthropoda > Insecta > Lepidoptera > Noctuidae > Amphipoea > Amphipoea oculea. The sequence goes on from OX243872.1 coordinate 11,297,820, forward strand.
ACTAAAATTCCAAGTGTCTGAATTAAATACTAAATTGGGCGAACAAAATCTGAGTGAGCGGGCGCTTAGTGCGTACTTCGGGTTACATCGGATGCAAGAGCGAACGAAGGGCACCCCGAGGTTAGGTTTGGTTAGGTTACTTTAAACCCTTTACACAGAAAGAGGAGCCCCGCTAGGATGCAAGAGCGAGCGAGTTAGAATACATACTGAAGAATTTATACTGATTGTTCTGAATACTTCGAATACTCGTACTTCAAATTCGTATTTTTAAGTCGCCGTTTTCAATATTTGTGTTCGCCCTCAGTCTTTTGCCCACTTAGTATTTCAGTACGCCATAATCAGTATTTTTGACACCCTTAGTTTGAATTTATATTCGATCGTTTAAACTAGCCTTATTAATATAATACACAATGCACATCCATACACATACACGAGAAACATGAAAAAGCCTCTCTCCATTTTCCATGGGGGTAAGCAGAAACGACACTCGCTCCGATCCTTACTCCTTTTAAATAATACCCTCCCTCTCCTTTTATTTAATAAAAATATATTCCCGTTAAAAAAATCCTTATGCTGAATTTATAGCAGTAGGCCATAGCATACCTCTGGAAAAGTACAATTTTTTTTATCTTTTTAACCCACAAAAATGTTTATCTCAATTCCAGGCACCGGTAGCAATGAAAGGATACAGGCTTTGGAGCAAAAAATCTTAGTACAACAAGAAGAGCTGACCTCCATGCATAGGAGAAGAGGAGAAAATGCCCAGCAGATTATGAGCCTTAATGAAAGAGTACATGATTTAGAAAAACAGCTGCAAGCAAAAGATATTATGTAAGTTAGTTTAAGTTTGTAGTGTTAGGTAATATGTTTCAAGAAGTCATGAGTCATGAGGCTCCAAGTTTTACTCAGATGTAAAAGGATAGCATAAGTAGGCCAAACGTCAGTGGTTACACTTTCACCTTGAGCTGGCCTAGCATAGAACAAAGATAGAATGATATGATGATGATAGATGGAATGGCCTCTTATCCTGGTTTTCTTACTGCTGATGTTCGGCCTACAATAGCACCTAGCTTCTGACGTTTCATAGGTGCCATGGCATAGCCTGGGTTCAAACCCCAGTCTGGGCAGTTTATTGAGTTTTTCCGTAAAGAATTACTCAGCAGCAGCCTGGAATCTGGATTTATGCCATCCCCATTACATGGTACTTAACTGCAGCTGCCAAAATATGGGTATACTAAACACCTTTGTTGTTCGAGTAACTAGTGTGCTGTTATGTTATGTATCAATATCAATATAATATATGTAATAAAGTTAAATTAAAATAAGCCATGGCAGCAAAGAGATGACCAGTCCATATTGATGGCGCCCGATCACGAACATGACGCATGTATTAACACCATTCAGCTTAACCATTTTGAAGGGAGCTAAATGATCCAACACATGCGCCACCATCAGTGAGACATTTGAGTGAGCATGACATACTCTCAGCCGCCAGGACACATCCAACTTAATGAAAGACGTACTCAGTAAATATTACTAAATAAAATATAATATTACTAAATGAATTTTGTATGTTCAGAATTTCAGAAAATACTGCAGTGATAGCATCTTTGCGTGCTGAGATCCAAATGTATGAAACAAATATGACCGAATTGCAAGGATTAAATCAAGTATTGAGGGACGAACACCAAGCATTACAAATTGCTTTTGCATCCATAGAAGAAAAACTTAGGAAAGCTCAGGTATACCCATACAAGGTGTAATTGAATTACCTGAAAACCTGAGACGGGGTTTTTAAACTAAGTCTAGTGTTCCCTGCATTTTGCAAGTTATGAGAACATAAATGTTTGGAGCAGCTGATTGATTTCGCAATTTCAGGTTTCATAACGCTGAGTACAATGGCCCCTTAAGTTATTTCAATTACTTCTTGTAAATTATTCATAGCCAAAAGTTATTTGGCTATTCAAGTCTTATCTCAAAAATTCATCCTAATTCTCTATTAACGCCCTTTGTATCTAGCAAAGGCGTTTGTCAAACGTATACGATGCGTAAACGTGAGTCAAATGCCAAGTTAACATAACGTTAATTTCGATACAATAATTATTTTCTACTAGCAGCGCCCCGCGATTCACCCGCGTTATTTTTGATCCCGTGGGAATATCGGGATAAAAAGTGTCCTATGTGTTAATCCTGGTTACAAACTATCTGTGTACCAAATTTCATCCAAATCTGTTCAGTAGTTTTTGCGTGATTGAGTAGGTAACAAACATTCAAACATCTTAACAAACATTCACATTTATAATATTATATTAGGATAGGATATGATGCTTCCAACAACAACCAACCCTAGATACGAAGGCATCTTGATTATGAGGTTGACCAGAATTTAAATTTCGCATTTCTGTGTTTTGCATCACAAAAACTATCCCAGTAGGTATAATAATACGTTTTTGTAGTTCTGCTGGTGCAGAATGCGAAGTAAGACCGATCTTCACGCATCTGTTTACACCTGTATACCTACCTGGCAACCCGGTAATAGGGACCAGAAAGAGGTAGGCAACCTAACTGTTCACTTGCAATTGGAATCTAATTTGTTTGGTAAAGAAGTCAGTGAAATAAAAAAAAAATACTAAAAAAATGTATTTGTAAGCATATTATTTTATGAAAAATAATTTTCTTCCGACAAACAGATGAGAGAAGGTCGATCTTACTCGGATCTAAGACTATAAGCTTAGTTTTGTACAGTGCTACACTACCACCTTGCCATTTTTGGAACTTTTTAAATCACCTTAAAACTTTTCTCAAAGTCAAGTCTCATGGGTGGCGGCTGCCGATCGAAAAGTCTCAAATATTTGGCCGAAAGATAGTATAGCTGTGTAATTTCTGGTTCTTAAATGATGCCTTTACCTTTGCCCAGCAGTTGGACAGTACAACTAACGGAAAAAAAAAATTACGTTGTAAACTTTGTGTTGCTGATTATAATTTATTTGATGATAAGGATAAACAAAACACGGCTGCAAACCATTCATCTTTCTAAAAATGCAAATTGTAAATAATTATCATTGAACATAACAGAGCAATTCCAAAATTTGTCGTTTTTTTTTTTTTCAACTATTGACACCAGTGGCGGATTTACATATTTGCCGCCAGAGGCTATTCAAATTTTGTCGCCCCTACCGAACTCTACAGTAATGTCCCATGTCTTCTGTATACTGCTTCGCCTTTTCTTCAAAATGCTTAAAATGTTCTCGTTCATCAGCTACGAAAAACTTGCAAAGAGATTTGTAAAGATCGGCAACTGTGATAAAATCTACGGTAGAAGCCTGAATTTGAGCATTCGCTTTGTTTATTCTTTCCAAAAAAACATAGTAGGTATATAAATATGAATCGTTTTAATTTCAGTAAGACATTTAAAAAAATGTTAGCCCGTAAAATCTGCCCCCTCCTGATCAGAAGGTCTAAGTAGCAAAATGTCCAACAGCGCGAAATGTCTAATAAGCAGTAAGTCTAATTAGCAAAATGTCCATGTAGCAAAACGTCCAACTATCAAATGGTCTGTATATCAGAACGTCTATTTAGCAAAAAGTCAGATTCTCAAAATGTCTGGATACTCAGGCAGAAAATTCAACACACAAATTGCATCGGGAAGGAAACGGACACGGTATTATAATATGTACATACAGACTCTTTGGTCTATGTACTCGTAGCGTATATAATATCTTTTTAACCTTTTAACCGCCGGACTTTATATCAGTTGTTGTGCCCCCAGCGCCCGACAAAAAAAAAAAAATAACGAAAAATATATACCGATGAAACGAGCTGTGATGATGTAATAATAATACAGATTAAACGAGCTGTGTTATTTTGTCCATACCTATTGCGGCGATAAGTCCCCTCTTTGAGGAGTGGCTGGAGAGGCGTCACGGCGTCCTCACCTTCCGCCTGACGCAGGTCCTCACCGGACATGGCTGCTTCGGGAGGTTCCTGTTTCGAATAAGGCGGGAGGAAACGCCCGGGTGTCACCATTGTGTGGATCGCCCGGAGGACACGGTGGAGCATACGGTGGAGGCCTGTCCAGCTTGGGCAGAGCACCGCCGCGTCCTCACGGCGGCGATCTCTCGCGTCCGGCCCTGATCCAGGCCATGGTACGGAGCGAGAGTACATGGGAAGCCGTTGCCTCCTTCTGCGAAGCAGTAATGCTCGCGAAGGAGGAGGCGGAGCGCGTGAGGGAGAGGCAATCTTGGCGCCCTCGCGCCCCTAGTCGCCGCAGGAGACGCCCTGGGCGTCGGGAATCTATAGCCGATTCCCGGCCACCGTAGGCGCGGGCTTGCGGACGGCGAGCAATGGGAAGCTCGCCGTCCGGTAAGGACCAGGCCCGGGTCGACGGCGCGTTGTGTTCCACGCGCGCCTCAAAGAGATGTCAGCACTAACTGACGGGGTATACCAGGACCGAAGCCAGCCGGGGTCGCGGGTTGTTCGAAAGAGATACCGTGGCCCCTGGCACAGGCAACTGAAGGAACACGGGTGGGTTTTAGTCAGTAAAAGTCTGACACGCTCTCTCGCTCCGCCCAGAGCGGGAGAACTTATTTGATGATTTCCCACCAAAAAAAAAGGGGTGGCACAGGCGGCTAAACACGAATATAAAATCAAAGCCAACCCTGCTACTATTCCTCAAAGCTCTTAGAAGAGAAGCACTTTGGCAAGATCGCAAATACAAGAATATGTTATTTGAAGGAAATAAAAGAAGAAAGATCGATATAATGTTTAATGCCAAATACAAAAGAAAGCTGCAAAAGCTTGAGGACCAAAAAGTTAGTCCATGGAGTTTCTTGCCCGTTCTTCTCCATAGAGATCTACGCTTTGGAATGGGCACCTAGCTTCAACTTTCTGACCAACTGACCGACTACTTAATTTTGACAATTCAAAAGTGCCTGTAATGGTTTAATTGAAATAAATGCTTTGAGTTTGAGTTTGAGTTTGAGTTTTAGCCCCTTTGAATTTTTGACAAATCTTCGCCATATCAAAAGGATATTAGGTGAATAAATGCAGGGGAATTTGTGCGCCTAATATCTTAATAATTATGAGGCTATAAGGTTTTTAACCCTGATATTTTTTTTTAACAAATAAATTTACTCTAATTTACAAATGACTTTTACTTTCTATCATGAGTGTACACGTTTTAAAAATGACTTTTTGCTAAATAGACGTTCTGCTATACAGACCATTTGATAGTTGGACGTTTTGCTACATGGACATTTTGCTAATTAGACTTACTGCTCATTAGACATTTCGCGCTGTTGGACATTTTGCTACTTAGACCTTCTGATCAGGAGGGAATCTGCCGCCCTAGGCGCAAGCCTACTCAGCCTATTGGTAAATCCGCCACTGATTGACACAGATTATTCACTGTACACCCACCCAAGTCTAAATACTGTACTATTATAACAAAAAAAGTCTTACTCGCTATAAATTGCGAACAACACAGTTGTTATTCATTCAGAATCGCCGCGGAGCGAACATTATTTTTCTAGTTCACAGTACCTACCACAGATTTCCGAACTTTCCACACTAAACACTTATTTCAAAATAGCGTTTAAATACGACTTTGAGTAATGAATCAACGATTTTATCTCCTGGTAATTAAACATTAGTTCATGTAAGCTTCCTTCTGTGCAGCTTGTTAGAGGCAGTTAAAAAGATACGTTACACTACGTTTGAAGCTGTCTTGCTTTTGTTTATACTGAGTAAAAATATTTTTGGCATACTGGTGGTCGTTATTGAACAATTTTTTCCGCTGGAACTTTAGATTTTTATAGCATCATTTAAAATTTGGCAAGGCTCCAAGCTGATTCTAGCCTGTCTTTATAATAATATCCAGCGTGTTTCATATTCCTTGATGCAGTTTTTTTTTATAAAGTATTCAAAGTTTAATTCTTTCACTCGTACTTATATTTAGATGATCATCTTGTAGAGCGTATGTATTATGAATGCACGCAGAAAAGGCTCAGGCGCAAAACGTCTCTTTCGCAAAATGTCCCCTGGTCGTAAAACGTCTCTTTCGCAGAATGTCTCTTTCGTAAAATGTCTCTTTCGCAGAATGTCTCTTTCGCAGAATGTCTCTTTCGCAAAATGTCGCGCCAGGGACTTAAGAATAAAATTTTGATTTTCAAAACAAAAAATCATTTATTAAAATTATAGTGCAATTATGATGTTAAAATTTTGGTACTTAAATTTACTTGAATGTATTCCAAATAAAAAAAAATATTTTGATACAGTTAAAAATAATATTTTGGTACAATTTAAACTTCAGTGATGGCATCATTTATAATAATATGTGAGGGTAGTTAGAAAAAAACTTAAATGTATGTGTCATTCATTATTGCCGAGCTGTGTGTGTTTAGTGAATTTGAGTTTTAATATGGATCAAGAAATCGAATACATTCGTAATCAAAAAGGACATAGAACACTTATACATTGTGAGCATTTTCTTTTTATCAATAATGTTATGTTAATCATTTATGAAAATGATTTTTTTTAATGCAATACTTGATAATAACTCAAGTAAATTATAATGCCAAAATTTATTTATTTGACATTTTAATATTAAATATATATTTTTTAATCATTTTAAAAATGGTATAAAAAATATTTTCATTTGCAATACTTAGTTAATGTTTAGTTACTATTAGTAATAGCTCCTATTAGGTATATTATCTGTGGATATGTTTACTAACAGTATAGATTCCTTGATCCAAATTTTGAATGTGTGTAAAATGTTTGATACCTATTGATATTGTTTTTATTTGGAATACATACTTAAGTAAATTTAAGTACCAAAATTTTATCATCATAATTGCACTATAATTCTAATAAATGATTTTTTGTTTTGAAAATCAAAATTTTATTCTTAAGTCCCTGGCGCGACATTTTGCGAAAGAGACATTCTGCGAAAGAGACATTCTGCGAAAGAGACATTTTACGAAAGAGACATTCTGCGAAAGAGACGTTTTACGACCAGGGGACATTTTGCGAAAGAGACGTTTTGCGCCTAAGCCGCAGAAAACTAGTTTGCTAACTACTACGTGTTTTAGTTTTATTGTGACTATCAGAGATACTTTTCGTTGTTAGGTAAAAAAGGGATTAAAGATTTCTTCCTCATTAGTCCATACATAAAGGGGTTTATTTATAAACGATGATTAAAGTTAAGTGACGTTTAAACGTCAATAATGTATTGTTAAACAGTCGCTAATCATTACTTAACTTTGAGCAACGTTTATGAATAAAGGTGAAATTTCACTATTGCGCGTGTAAAATTCACATTCCAGTACTGGTTATAAATTAGAACATTCTTCGTTTGATTTGCAATTAGACATCATATTAATCAGACCTTATTACCTGATGAGCTGCTTTAATTATAACTGGCCATAACTAGTCGTCTCAGATAACGGCACTTTACACTTCACAGCCGTCAAAACTTGTTGACCACATACTATATCAAAGGAAGTCGAGTAGGTGAACCAATCCTGATTTGGTACCGGGCTTAACGTAAATAGAATGATGGCCTCATAACTCCCCCATGCGAAGTTATGTTGCTTCAAACAACATATCACTTAATGTAATGAATTATTACTAGGATATCATAAAATGTAGCACGCTGTATATTTTACGATGATCACGTGATAACAGCTGTGTATGAAATGCGTATAGCGCTCAAGTAACATCACTTACATTCAGTCAGATAGAAAATTTCGTGGCAGTGTGTCAGGTTGATTTCAGTGATAATTTTCATGTTTTCCTAAGAAAATTAGTTTATGAATTAATTTTTCTTAAAGATAACACGTGTTTATCGTAAAAGATTCTAAAGTAATAAACATGCGGAAAGTTTTCAAGAGGGTAATCATGAATTATTATTTGTCGCTACATTTGTGTTTTTACATTTGTGCTAATTTGAAAGTTTTTACAGTGCAATTCTTGTGTTGTAGGACGAAAATCGGTCGTTAGTGGAGAGACTAATAAAATACAAAGCTAAAGATGCGGATAAAATGAATGAAGAAAATGAACATTTCCTTAAGTAAGTATTTATTACTTGTTATATGAAAAACTCATGACTAAATCCTCGGCATGTTTTACATTTCAGTTGTTTATAAGTATTCGTTAAGTATTTAATTGGCACAAAGACCACATCTCCAAAAACGACTATTGCAGTTGTGTTAAAAATTGGTAAATCATTTTAAAATATATGCAGTCTAGTCAAAATTTATTTAATATTGGGGCATTCGGTTGCTGGCATACATTTTCAATATATTTGTTTTTGCCTGTAAGTATTTTAGTTGCAATTTTGCAAGTGAATGTCGCTGCTATCATAGACTTAATGTGCACTGCACCGTAGAATATTTGTCATGTGTAAAACGATTTGTTTCTTACACACATTTTTGCAAACATACTCTTGTTATTATTGACATTAATTCGATTTATGCGTGACAAATCAAAGTAGTTTATGCACATTGATAAAGTATAATATTTAATATTTCACGGCCTTATTACAAAACGACCTCTAACTTTAGACCTAGCCTAAACCTTCTAGCCAGTTACTGTATTTTGAACTTTATTCAGTACATAGTTTAAAGTTCTTATTACAAAAACTGACGTTAAACCCGAGTCTAAAGTTGACAATTTGAGTTGTCAATTTCGCATTAAGAACTATACGTTTATCGGAATAAAGTTCAAAATACAGTAACTGGCTCGAAAGCTTAGGCTAGGTCTGAACTTAGAACTCGTTTTTGTAATAAGACGGTTTGTGTTTAAAATGTGTATATTTAAAGTGTCGTTACTAGAGTGGGATTTGTGTGTGCCGCGAGGCTTAGAAGGCTTGCATAAGTACCCATAATTTGTTGTTTTTGCTTCTTTTTGTCTAATTTCTTCAACAGGTCAAGCATCCCTACCGCGTTTTTCATCAACACGTTTGGTAGAGTTAGTTTCGGGTGAGTTTGACATAATGTGAATGAAGATGTGGTGGTTTGAAGGCATTGTGGCGTTCATTATTGAACATTATATCTCTTCATGAAAATGGCCCATATATTTATGTCTTAACTGCACTCTGAAACTGACTCATGATTTCTTTTCCTTTCTTGTTTGTTCAATTGTATGGAAAGCCTTTGTTATCCTACCTGTCCTTCTAATGTAACTATCGTTATGATGCATCAAGACTTACTATGGCATTTAGTTTGAAGTTAAGTATGAACTTATCATTATTTACGGTGTGCGTCGTTGTCACAAATCGAAGTAACAATTTCCCATACGTAATATTATTTGCGTCATATTTATTTATCCACTTACAAAATTCCATTTGATTACATGTGCATGTTGTCGGTTTGCGACGTTAAATCCTAGAGAATTTCATTACACATCCAATAACGTATCCGTTCTATTAATATAACATACAAGGTTAGTTCCAGTACCTATAGTTATTAACGTTCGATACGGTACATTACTTTCTGGCATTGTCATTGCGAGTGTGAGACGTAAACACGTAAATTCTAAAATAGAATCATGAATTATGCAGTTACTCTCATTTTGTAACGAGAGTGCATTTTGGTCATTAAAATACACTTGCGTGCAAATTTGGCTCATGGATAGTTGATATCGATCTAAAAAATGTTGATGCATCTTTTAATTAGTTTATTCACCTATACCTACTTTGATAAAGAAAGCAATATTCTTTGCAAGATCGACTCAATTCTTTAGATGTTAGATGATCTCATCACTCATGTTTGTTTGGAAAAACTGCGGGACATTTTTTTTGTCAGTGAAGTTGACAAAGATTTCTTTTGGTTTCTTGAATTTTTTTACAGATTTACAAAAAAGGTGGTTCTTGATTTAAACCGTGTCTTTTTAAGTTCACGATTTTCTCAAAAACGAATGATTCAGTTTTGATAATTTGTTCAATAACGTACACATTCAGGGAAGTTTTAGTACACAATATATTAAGTTATTGTTAATAAAACTTGTTGGATTATCTTGTTTCAAGTCGAAGAGAACGAAACGGATATTCTTTTTTTGGACGCAAGTGTATATTCTCCAACAAATGATCTAGTAAAAGTATCTACATAGTGACACATACTAAGTTGTTATGTACGCACGTTTGTTTGTTTACTATTTTATTGCACCTTTGAAGTATGTAGCTATATTTATATCATTTGACTTTCAACGGCTCTCGTTTAATAATATGTATGATTTTAATTTTATCGAACCCCTTGACGTTTGTTCTATTCTTGTATCTGTTGGATAATATTTATTTATTATGGTTTATAGTTACTTCAATAACTTATTTAAAATACAGATTGACTTTTAACAGCCTATTGTGATATTTATTTGAATTACATTTGAGTTTGAATAATTGTTTGTGCATGTTGGATACCTTTACCTAATTTGGATTGTGCACTGTTGTTATGTAGATGTTATCAGTACTTACTTTGTGGTAGATATAGCAAATTATGAAACTGAGATTGTTGGGAGACATCATTGAGGTCCGTAGATACGGAATTTCCTAGTCGACACAATCCGATACATTGAAAACAAAAATGAAACAAAATAAAGTTGTTTCGATTTTCCAACTCAAAATATACCTAGTAAGTACAAAAAAAAAACGTAAGACCTACATATATATTTTGACATTTTTATTCTGCGTTGTCTACGCGTCTCTACCTATATCTTTGGTTTGTTCCTATGGGAAATTGTGAGCTCTAGTCTGCAGATGCTTTGGACGCATAAGGCTATAGACTAATTTATCATGATTGCTGTTTTTGTTTTTGTGCATGTTATAATATTTATGGTTTGGTGAAAAAAATAGGTCATATTAAAAAAAATTGGATCTTTGAATCGAATAGGCCGCCTGCAAAAAAAGCTTCGCGGAAAAGCGGTCAAAATGGAAATAAAAGTCACAACAAAGGAACATGGAAATTCGTCTTATGTGAGTTTGATTTATTTTCTTTCAGAAAGAAAAGTGATAAGGTGCGGAAAGAATTGGAGGAGGCGGCGAGAGAGAGTGGGAGTCGGAGTAGTGGCTCCGGCAGCTCTGAAGACAAACTGCTGGACGCTATGCCGTATTATGCAACTATTTTGCCTAATAAAGTCGCATTGAGATTCGTAAGTTAAACTTAATTTGAATGGGGAAACTCCGCTTGTAGCTTAATAAAAATATTTTTTGAAGTTAAAACTTCTTTAGGTGCGTTGGGCATTTTTTGAGATGGGAAAAAGCCATTGAACTCGCGACACTGTTACCGTAACCGACACCGCACTACATTCGGATGTGTTCGGCTGTCCTCGGGATGTACTCGATTTTAATGTATTTCCGATATGTCAGTGAGTGATGGCAAAGTATTATACTGTTTGTGTTTTGTTTATATGACGATTAAAAAAATACACACGTGTAATTATTTAAGTTTTCACTTCTGTCGGCACTCCCGGAGTGCCACTTTTTTTTTAAAATAACGCTCTAAAATCTCACCGTCTTTAATGGGGTATGATGTTCGACATTACCTACATCTTAAAAAATCTCGACGAAAGACACGAGTCGTAGCCAACGTGCTCCAACCAGCCTATCATTCGGCAATCGGTATTACCTATGTCTGTCATCTGAAACACGCGACGCCGAGGCGCTGGCGGCGTACGTAACTCTTTGATTCTCGGCTTCTTCAGACAACCGTGGACACCCTTCCAACAAGGGAATGTATTCTGTTTAGTAAGTTTCTAGCTTTCCAAGTTAAATATAAACAAAACCAAAAATGATCGCTGCGCGAATACGATCGTTCTTAGGCAAACTTAGGTTCGTCCTGCAATGTTGATTATTGTATGAAACAATTGAAGTCAAAGAATGAGTAAAGTGCATCTTCTCTGCACAATGTCTGTAAATTACAAAAAAATATTTAAAACAAACACAATTACGTAAAAATTAATTTCTCACAATACACAATTACATAAGTACCTAATTGTTTATGGAATTCTTATTAATTAAACAATTTATTTATGACGTTATTTCACCAGGATGCACACGACGGTGAAGTTAATGCTGTTAAATGGAGTCCAACAGACAGACTGGTAGCGACAGGAGGAGCTGACAGAAAAGTCAAATTGTGGGACGTTACTAAATGTAAGTTTGGTTTGCCTTAATTATTTATTTATCTTCATTATAGGCGACTAGTGGCCTTAGAAAATAAAATCGTTTATTTGCATAAAATGTGGGAGGTACAAAAGATGCTACATAAAATTTCAGTGCAAAGACACATTCCGCCATGTAATGATGCCATGAAAATATTTAAGGGCCTGCGCACACCACGTATTTTAAACGCGCCGTTGACGCGCGTTTTAGAAACGTGTGTCGACGTCGCGCTTTTATCCTACAGAAGGTCTACAGGCTGCGTCTGACTCGCGTGCATATCGCGTCTGTATCGCTACAAACGCGCGTCAACGGCGCCTTTAAAGAACGTGGTGCGCACAGGCCCTAATAATATAACGTAGGTATGTTGGAACATACAGTAATAGACAAATTTATAACAATTCTTAGATATTCATTCATCTTTAGGTTTTTAGCGTTAAGAAGTCTATGAACGAAAAGAACAATTTATTACAAACTCATTGACATTATCTGCCTAACCTTTTCTCAATTATGTTCGAGTCGGCTCCCGGATACAGCTGGAATACTCACAAACTAAAGTACATAAGTTGTAAATACAAATACAAACTAATTTAGGGAAATTGGTTTTGATCGTGCTTCCCTGTATCTTCAGGTAAAAACTCTGATGAAGACCGAGAATATCTATTAACCTGATGCTTACCCAAAGAACCTCAAGGGAATAATCACGGGAACAAATATAAGAATTGATGATGAGAAAGTACCACAGAATACATTACTTTACTATAAATTAGAATATAAACGTCAGTCCTTTTATGAACTTTAAATAACTCTTGGACATAAGGACTTAATTAGACTGTTTTATGTGATAATGAAATGAGTTGCAATAATCCCCCCCATCCTATCTATTTGAAATGAGAACCTTTTTTTTTTGTTTTAATCACACTAATATTATAAAGGCGAAAGTTTGTGAGTGTGTGTGTGTGTGTTTATATGTTTGTTACTTCTTCACGCTCAAACGGCTGGACCAATTTTGATGAAATTTGGTATAGAGATAGCTTGAGTCCCGGAAAAGGACATAGGATAGTTTTTATCCCGATATTCCCACGGGATCGAGACTTATGCGGGTAAAACCGCGGGGCGCGCAATGAGAACCTTTTTTTTTTTGTTTTAATTATTTATATTTACTTCGACTAGATAGTTACCTTTTGTGCGTCGCTACTGTAGTCTTGTTTAAATTACTTCTAAATAATGTAATAAAACACAAACATTAGGCTGCCTGTCCATTGACACGGAGCTAGGCTGCGGGGCGGAGAAATATTAATCAATAGAAAATGACATTGAGATTTTATGCAATCCTATTGGTTAATATTTCTCCGTTTCTCCGCTTGGGAGCTTCGCTCCGCGTCAATGGACAGGCAGCCTTAGTGACATGAAAAATTAGAGGCTGTAAACGCATCAAACACAACGAAGTAACCAGAAAATTAAGACATCTGAAAATTATACCTCCTATTCCTTTCATACTCGGGGTTCTTCATTACAACACAGTTACGTTTAGGTCCCATGTAATAGGGGGCGAGACTATTCTTCATTATATCCAATAAAATTTCAGGTATGGTGGAGCTCAAGGGTACGTTAGTGGGCTCGAACGCGGGCGTTATGTCAGTGGACTTCGATTCGACTGGCGCGTACATCGTGGGAGCTTCCAATGACTTCGCGAGTCGAGTGTGGACAGTCGCCGACCAGAGATTAAGGGTGAGTCAACTTTAGAATTTATTGTGTCCAATATTTTTTTGAACATGTGATGCAGGGTGCACAGTTCTTCTGTTAACCCGATAAAGCCAACATTTAGACTGCTGTCGTCGTACAACGAGTAGGACTCACGACTTCTTCCTCGCGAGTCTGCCTTGAATGGGTTATTGCCGCTTCAAATACGTTAAGTGCAACCGCAGTAGCTTTTTTCTTTGAAAATTGGCTAAAATATCGGGTTAACTTCGCTTTGAGCCTAGAGCCTTATTCACAGGCAAGACGGAATGCGTGCTTGCGAAAAAAAAAAAAACGAAAGGCTATCCAGGGTCAATCCGCGGAAATCCACTAACGGCGAATATATGCTAATAATAAATTAAATATCATAGCTGCATTCTTTTTTTACTTTATATGACATTTCTTACATGTTTTTACGTATGGCGCCGCTATCTAAAAAAGTATAACACCTTTATTTAATTTATTATTGCAATCAACACGCACCAAATGTCCTTACCATTTGCAAATAAAAGTCGGCCTAATTGAGCGGAATGGCCCTCCAATGGTTTTTTCAACTGACTGGAGGCATTTTTACAAAGTGGATGAAAGTGTGCATTGCAGAAAACCATTAGCCTCCTAACGTGTTTTTTTCATTTTATTGTTCACCTAAATTAAATTAACATTAAAGTACTTTAATTAAATGTTCGATAAAATAATTAAGTCAGTCCGGTTTCATCAAATATTTGTGATATAATATTACGTCCAATTTTACGTAGCGCGATAATATTCGCTTTTATCTCAATATTTAAATTTGCTTGCATTTCAATATGAACTACGACACCGCTAATAGATTAAACACACGTCACCAACCCACAATAACAACCAACACAGAACCAACAACATGCTATTTAGTCGCGGTGAATGAGTCGTAAGTTAACTGCATCTGTCTACCTTATTATTTATTTATTTAGATTTCTGTGGGTATAATCATAAAGTTTTACGAATTATGTTAACAAGACGAAAATGACACGGAACATTAAAAATACTTATAACCGCGCGTGAGATTCGAACCCACGGCTCGCTACGCATAAATGCGCTTACAGACGTATGATAACCGCTAAGCTATCATGCCATATACTTTATTGGTTGAATTTATGAAATACATTTAATTGCCAACGAATACGAGTGTATGTGTCTATAGTATAGAAATTACTCGTTAAAAGAAGATCGTAAGTCAAACTAAACGTCAAGCTATTGCTTTGTGAAATTGCCTATGGACTTTTGGTCGACACTGTACAATTTATTCACCTTCACGTTTACAAGAAAATGATAGATGGACAGAAGTTTATAGCTTCTTGTCTTTGAGCATCCTTCCTTGTTCATGAATGCACTACGTATTTATATATATTATTGGCAGTGTTTCGTTTACTCTAGCAGCCATGAATAACATTATCGATATCATCTTGCTCACTGGTCATGTCCATTTACAATAATTGGAATTTTCCAATCATTATTTATTTACTGTCTCGCAACCGAAGGCGCGTTTATAAGATTTGATCTCGGGCACTATATCACAAACCATATTAGCTATGCAGATGCACGTGGGTGTTGCTGTGTAAACGAGCAAGAGGCAATAATAGTATCCGTCAGTTCGGACATTACTATTGTGGTCGGGAGGCGGGGTCACGAACACGATCGTCTATTAGCGGATTGTTAGCGCGTCTGCGCTTCGTGATCCCGCTTTGATCACTTCCGACGTCTCACGCGAGTACCAACTCATCCGAGCCCAATATGAATTATGTACATTATAAATACCATGATTTAAATCTATCGTAACGGACGTTTTAAGAGCCTTGTATATATTTGATTTAATGCACTGTTAGGAACTGTAATGAAATGCAGATTTATCACCCGTTAAACGCCTGTCAGCCATAAAGCTGCTTAACCGAATTCTATATAGGTATTCATTCTTATTCGGTCTACCTAAACAAAGTGTATCCAGCTGCTTTTCATGAAAACAAAATGTTAATCTTTTCCCACAATATTTAGTCTACAAGATACAAATAGACTATCGTTGAGAACCAATCGACTTTGTATTTGTATTACTGCAATATCCTTTACAGGTGGGATGAAAATATCAGAACACGTATAAAGTGATTTGATTTGATGTTTAAATTGCAGCAAACAGACATGCTACATTAGAGTTTGCTAAGCTCGGAAACATTTCTGTACGCACACTCTCGAAGCTAGCTGCACCATTTGTGTATTTAAATTGAATCATGTAACAAATCAGTTTATTGTTGAAGTAAATATTGCACTTGCAACGATAATGCTGGATTCAATAAGTATCGTAACAGATGCCATTCGCGTGCCGCCCACCTCGGCGGATATTTCGCATGCTCTCATCGTGCATCCCTGTACAAACATACAATCAGGACCTCAACGTCAACAAATTGGAGAGCACGCCCACTCATTTACTGACCGACATCGAATCAAAATGTACACTGGAACTCCTATCAATAAAAATCGATAGAAATCGTTTTTATCTCAGTTTTTTGCTACGGTAACTAAGATTTAGTGGAGATAAAAATTAAGTATTCAAATTAAATTGGCAGCGATAAATTGCTACGTAATTTAAAATTAGTCGCTTGTGAAATAATTGTAAATCTATTTTATACGAAACCGCAATCGCATTTGTCTATGTTCATTTAAAACATTTGTATTATGTCCTGTGTCGTCTTAAGTCTCTTCTAGTCATCGACATCATTTTGGATCTTCAGTTTATCTCCGTTTATTTTCGTATTGAGAAAGCCCCTGCGTGATCGCGGTATTGCAGAACTATCCCGATGCAAATAATACACAAATTGCGCAGCGAATATCCATAACTGGCGCCGAGCAATAGCCATATAATGAGTCCAAATCGATTGCGCATCGTGAGTCCACCGGATGCTCTCTTATCTCCAGTACCGTCTGATTTACGATCTGTTAACAGATTATTCGTTCCATAACAGTTGCCAATCTTGTTTTTTTTACGAAACCTCGCACCTCAAAATTGAGTTTTGCCTTAAAGGGCTCTCTCCAAGTCATCAACTCGTATCTATTTATTGAAGAAGCGCCTGTTATAGCTGTGATCGTAAATACCGAGTACGAATTTGGATTTTACTAGAGAAGGAAATTATCTTTATTTGTTGGATACGTTAATTCATAGAGGAATAATATAATTGTCAAAGGTATTTTTATGGAAATATTTATATGGGATTGTAAATTGAAGTTGTCAGAGATAATATTTTAAGGAACACGGGAAATCCATAATGACTAATAAATTGTAAATGGCGCTTTTGAACAATAGACTGACCTTAAGTTTCTATTACTCGTCTATGTATATTGGCTAAGTATAAGAGTATATGTAAACTGACTTTTATTTATTACTTTCTAAATCTCAACATATTTTTTAGAAGAATACGTTCTCGTAGAAGTCGTAAGACACCACAATATCTATATAACAGCCACATTTTCCGCCCGCGCTATTACCTCGTTTACGCTTAGCGTTAAAGCTTTCCGACTTTTCTTTTTACTCATCCCCTATGTAAAGTAGCGTGATGTTAAATAGCCTATATATAACCTTCCTCGAAAATTGGGCTATCAAATTCTAATCCGACTGGTAGTTCCAAAGATTAGCGCTAAACAGAAACAAACTATTCGGCTTTATTATTAGTAGGTATTAGTATTCTTTAGAAAATATTTTTAATGTTAGACTCATTATCGCTAATACAAACATCACCAAACTATCTTTTTCTCGGTCTTCTTTCAGCGGCTTATGTTAAGAAACTGCCGTAGGTTGTCAAAAAGGCGATTGAAATTATCTTCATTTGTTGGAAACGTTAATTCATAAAGGAATAATATGATTGTCAAAGGTATTTCTATAGGAATATTTATATGGGATGATAAATTGAAGTTGTCAAAGATAATATTTTAACGAGCACGGGAAATCCAAAATTACTAATACATTGTAAATGGCGCTTTCGAACAATAGACTGACCTTAAGTTTCCGTTACTCGACTATGTGTATTGGCTATAAGAGTATCATGTAAACTGACTTTTATTTATTACTTTCTAAAATTCAACATTAGAGAAATGTCGGCTAAATTGATAGGAATATCTATTGCAAAAGTTAGATTCCTTATCGCTAATACAAACATTATTAAACCACCTAGAGCAGTGGTGGCCCAGTGGCAACGGCTGCGACTTACGAGTTGTAGATCGTAGGTTCGAACCCGGACAGGCGTTTTAATTTGTAAATTATTTTATCACAACTGCTCTCAAAACGGTGAAGGAAACGTCACGAGGAAACCGGTATGTCCTTGAACCAAAAATTCGAAGACAATCATGTGATACCAATCAACCCGCACTGGGCCCGCATGGTGGATTACGGCCCACTCCCTCTCACCGAGAGGTGGCCTGTGTCCCAGCAGTGGGAAAATTATAGGCTGACAATGCAAACTACCTCATCATTTAAAAATCTTTTTCTTGGTCTTCTTGCAGTGGCTTAGGTTAGGTAATAAACCGCCGTAGTTTGACGAAAAGGTGATTTAATAATGGCATTCATATTTTTCTATTTAATACCAATTTCTCCACTGCTCTATAACTTTCAACTATGTTTCAATTATGTGTTCTTTCTAAAGGAGTTCGAAAATTAAAAGTACCTTTCTCCCAAATATATAAGAAGATGAAAGGTTCCCTTTGTCATAGTTTACTTTCCTTTCCAAACGAAAGTGTCCTAGTTAGTATAAAAAAGTCTAAGTTAATGCACTTTTGTTACAAAAGTAGCCATTCAGTCCAAGCTACGATAATTATTGTTACTAAACTATCGTTAATCGCCCGTTTATTTGAGTTTCCCTTTCTATCTTCTTTAAAATCTTCCAATTTTGGTGTATAATGTGTTTTTATGTACTTATACTTTTACTGCTACATAAAAGCTCTTTCTTAGCTTTTTGGACGTGATATGGTATAACTTCCTCTACTTACCTACGTAGATTTCCAAAAGATATCGTGGACTAATCGTCACAACGTTTAGAACACGGTTTTTCAAGATACGGTACACACGCAGGAAGTTCTTTGACATTCTCGTTCATATTTGGCTAAAATGTAAAAGATGGCCCGAAGATATAAGCAGGACCGTTATAATGTATTCTATCAATCAGAAAAATCTCGAAATTATATTACAAATAAAACTAGCACACTAACCTGCTTCGCACGGTTTTTACAACTTGACAAATCATGGTATTTTTATAATACCTATGTTAGTTTAATCTTAATTTATTATGTAGAGCAGTGGTGGCCCAGTGGTATCGGCCACGACTTACGAGTTGTAGGTCGTAGGTTCGAACCCAGACAGGCGCTTTACCTTGTGTAAATTATTTCATCATCACTGCTCTCAAAACGGTGAAGGAAAACATCGTGAGGAAATGTCCTAGAACCAAAAATTCGAAGACATGTGACATCTACCAACCCGCACTGGACCCGCGTGGTGGATTTCGGCCCGTCCCTCTCACAGAGAGGAGGCCTGTGTCCCAGCAGTGGGAACATTATAGGCTGATTATGATATGATTATTATGTACATAAACCTTTCGGAATAAATTCTCTAAAGTAAATAATTACGAAAACCGCATCCAAATCCGTAGCGGAGTTTAGAAAAACATGCAACTTGAATTTATAATTGTATGTAGGTAGGTACTTTAATATCGCCGTCAAAGTGATGCTAACTTGCGAAGTCCCGACAGTCAAATGTGCCTGTAAATACGAACGATGTGCGGGACACCAAACTGATGTTGGGGTAATAAAATAGACGATAAACGGACCTACACATTACGCAGCTTTCCTCCAATGAATAGAATTTGCATGAATGTAATTGTGTTGCCTTGGTCTGAATTATGGTACACTGGAATCTGGATGACCAATAAGGCAACCCTGGACTACGGAATATGTTAGGAGAAATTCTATTTTGATTTCAAAATTAATAAACTAGAGTCTAATAATCATAGGAAGGTTAACAATAAAAATGGAGAGTTGCATCGAAAACCTTCGCAATGTGTCCAAAATCTTTTTTTTCTGGCTACCTTATTTTATTTTTTCATAATCTGCACTTATTATTGCTCATTTCATGGTCGATGCGCTCTTTAAGTTCCCAACGTGACTCATTTATTGTAATACTTAATCAGATTACATATTTCATGAGAAGCGAGCCGTCCCGGCAATAATTCATTTGTGTCGCGATGCCGAGCGCGAGATAAAATCTTCAACTATTCGCTCAATAAGTAGGATCGGAACAAGATACAAAAGGAGCCGATATTGATCGAGTACGAGCTCTTCCCTATACCAAAGCGTTCCAAGGACGTTCCTTATAAAGACATGGCGATGTTTAATATATATGTTGAATGTCGGACTTGTCCCATGACCGATGTTTGCCAGTCGATTGTTCAGCTTATTTTATTTTTTCTCGTCCGTACCTCGCGATTCCGGTGGCCACCGTCGATTCCCTTTTATGAATATTTCATATTATTGTAAACGACTTTATCTGCTGCACAATGTTGCATTCAATATTTGAATTTTATAGTTCTTCGAAAATGCCTGTCGACTACTGTAAAATTGTGACCGCCAGCTTTCACAAGACATTTGCATTTTATTATTTTTATACCTATTCCTAAGCGTCCAATTGAGAACTGGTTAGATTTTTTATGTTCCTGTTCAGGAAGACGGAATTGCGTGAATACAATTTTCAATTCTAGTAAATTGTGTGGTAGATGGCACCATATTCACTGGCATGGACACTTGTGTGCTAACTTAAGGCCTTTTTAGCATTCGTAAAACAGCGAAAGTGTTAAAAAGTTTTTCTCTAGGAGACATTAGTGTCAATTATACAGGTTGAAATTGAAAACATGCGACAAATCGAAATGGGAGATTGTACTCATCATTATGAACAACTTTTACTATGGGTCCAAACCTTAAATCGCGAAAAAAAAATCAATCATTTTGACGAGTTATGCGAACATAAATGTAGGGAACAGCTGAATTTTTTTCGCGATTTCAGGTTTGGTCCCATAATAAAAGTTGTTCATAATCTCCTTTCGATTTGTTGCATGTTTTCAACTTCACCCTGTATGAAACACCGATAAAAAGGTTCTAAACATTATTGTAATTGTTGACTTGCAGACACAACTTAGTCTTGATAGCTCTGTGTTCCTCTGTCTCTTTCTCGTTTTGCCTGATGGTAAAGGATGGCAGTCAATATTTTTAATTATCAAAGCCTAACAGAATCAATATCCTATAACTAGTAACCTTTTCACTGGAATTCGTATAATTCTATTGCAGTCAATGCCTAACTACCGACTGTTAATATAATTACGTTATGCTGAAACTTGATAGCTTCATATACACACATCAAAAGTGTCTAGGGATCAACATATGTTTTTGCAATAACTTTTCTCCTGATTGATATTAATTAAAATTTTCTTTAAGGATTCATCAAATAAAGTGTTTTCGTTTGTCACAGTAACGATAAACCAAGTCACCTTTGCATTAATAAAGAAATTTGCCATTTTCTTAATAAAGGGATTTTTGACATTTGAACCACTAACACAAAAGTTCGAAAAAAAGACTGAAATAACAGTTTTCTTTAAAATTTTATTGGGTAACTTAAACAATTAATAATCCGTGTTTCTACCGCGAACACTAACAACACAAGAACATCGGTTTGGCATACTCAAAATGAGTTCATCCAAATCACGCTGTGGAATGGCCGCCCATGTTCGTTGCAACAACAAAAAAAGGTCTTCTTGCGACTGGATACCCTCCATATTCGGCAGAGCTCTTCTCTGTAGCATATCCCATGTATGCTCAATCGGGTTCAAGTCTGGCGACTGAGCAGGCCAGGGCAGGACATTGATGTTAGCTGCGGCGAGAGTCTGTCTTACAACTCTTGCGGTGTGCGGTCGTGCATTATCATGCATTAACTGAAATAAGGGACCGATTTGCACTTGTAGAGGAACGATGACGTCTGATACAATCGTCTCAGCATAAATTTGAGCGTTGAGGTTGCCTCTGATCCAAATCAACTCAGTTCTTCCGCCGATCCAAATACCCGCCCATACCATGATGGTTCCACCACTATAAGGATGGACTTCCTGGCAGGATTTTAATCGCTGTTGGCGTCCAGGGGTTCTCCAGTGTCGTATACGTCTTGTATCCGGTCTCATACCAAAACGAGACTCATCAGAAAAGCACACGAAACGCCATTGTTCTTCTGCCCAATTTCTGTGTTCAAGAGCCCATTGATATCGAATCCTACGATTGTGCATTGCTATAGGTGGTACCCGTAGCGGTCTTCGGGAATGAAGGTTCACTTCATGCAAGCGGTTTCTGACTGTTTGGTCGCTAATTAAGTTCCCTGAAGAGTGATGAAGCCTCACGGCTAACATCATGGCGGTTATTGTTGGAGCTCTTCGAGTTAAGATTTGAATGTATCGGTCTTGTCTCCGTGTGGTGCAGCGATACCGTCCTCCATGGCGCTCAGCCACGGTACCAGTGCTTCGGTAACGTGTCCAAAGTCGACTGATAACACTCTGACTTGTATTCAGAGCTAAAGCCACAGTACGTTGCCGGGAACCAGCTTCTATCATTCCCACGGCTCTGAGCATTTCTTCCCTGCTTAAATGACGTCGCCGCTCCATAATAACGTTGGTTTTAATCAGTAGTAGGGAAACAGTAGCACTAATAATGTCTTCAATGCGTTGTATGTTTTTATAGGGAAAATATTGACAGCTGATTTTCATCTTTTACTCGAATTTGATTCACAGTTCCTGATTCAAATTATGAAATGCACCAAAAAGGATCCATATAAATTTATAAAATCATAAATTTATTACAAAGCCACATCTCAATCTCAAGAAATCCGCATAAAAATGCTTGATCCCTAGACACTTTTGATGTGTGTATTTTCTGTCAACTTATACGTCTGTTTCACTTTGAATTTTTGGCGAGAATATCTACAGTTCTCGCCTCGTTCAAGTTCATAAGATCATTACGACTCTACTTAACCTTTACCATTTTTTTTTTATAACGGAGCTAAAGATCTGCAAGCAAGTTTTAAACTTTTTTCTTGCCCTGCATGTGGTACTCACCGGTATCCTAATACCATCTTGAATCACCTTTTTTTCGTACAGCAGCTGAAGCTTTTGCGGCAAACACAAACAGGCTTAATTTTATTTCTTTTCAACACCGTCGCTAATCTAAATCTAGAAAGAACGCTTGTAGGGACAAATTCTTTGTTGCTGGGCTACTAATGGCTGCGCTTAGTTGTTCTCAAGTCGGCACGCGACACAGCACACGTGCCGGCGCGCGCGCCGATCTTATCTGCCGCACGAACGACCGCCGTGCCCCTTCACACGTGATGGTGCCAAGAACTTAACTCAAAGATCCCATCTCATTGATGTGTGCAATTTCAACACTCACTGGTCAAATCTACTCGACACCGACTTTTTATTGCCAGATTTTTGCATTTTGTTACTTAATGCTCTTTTTTGGCGGTGTCGGAAACTGGTTCGTCATGAAAAAACGGTTCAATGACAGCGCAGGATGTGTTTTTAGACACCAATCATAAAAATATCAAGGCAGGATAATTAAAAGTGGTTTTGTTTTGACTTTATCTGACTGACACATCCAGTTGATTTTAATGAGTCAGTTGTTTTAACAATTACATTTAATTAGTAATTAGCATTAAGTAGTGGTGGGCTTTGTTTCTTTGTGTGAAAATGTCAAGTCATGTAGGTATAGGGTTGTAATTGTATTAAATGAAACCAAGGAATATTTTGGAAAATTTATTTTAAGTAATGACAATTTGGACGGATGAAACAAGGTAAAATGCTGTTTAAATAAAATGTTTAAACACCATTTCAATACATTAACATCTCATTATTAAGGCACTAGTAGATATCATAGTAAAATACTTTCAGTTTACATGGAATAGCACATTTTGTAAGTCGTAAGCTTTCGTTTGTTTAGGTAGGTATTTCATTTATATTAAAATTTTATTAAATAGTATTAAATTCAATCATAAATTACGTAAAAAAGAAACTATCCTAAATTAAATAAATTACGATGTCGGGACGGCCGTCAATCCATCGTCTCTTGACTTAGGTCGCACGTTCGGTTATCTACTTAAAAGGTACTGAAATGTTACTTTTTACTTATCACTACGTATCATTAAAATCAGGCTTATGCTACTTTTAAAAAAATATGGTACAATACGTAATCGGACTTCCTCAAATGGATGTCCGAGCGTAAAGTGAACGAATGAGCGACGTGATCTTGATAACGACTCACGGCCGCGGTCCCGCCGACGACCGACGCCAGAGACGGGGACAAGCGAGCGTCCTCACACACTAGACGCACTCAACAACGGTCACTCTGCGCCGCACTCTCATCCGTCCACATTCGCGCACGCTCTGCTGGTCGTCCCCGCCTCCGTGTCGCGCGCCTCCGCAGCCCGCACCAATCGCGTGCTGTGCTGTGGAAGCGCTCGGCCACTAACCATTAAATAACCGCTATCGTTGCTCTGCGCTCGCGGACGACGTGTCGCCCTGCGGAAATCGTCCTCACGAGCCAGAACTCGACGGGGGTTTTTAAACTAACGAAATATACTACTATTGCGGACGCTGATCACGTCGACACGTCTACTGTTATCTAGAAATGCCTCTGGTGTGCACGGGAAAAACTGGCATCATAGACTTTGCAAAGGGCGGAGGGGGCATTGGGTCCTGGAAGCAACTCTGCAGCTTTAGCGGCAGCACGTCTTCGCTGCCAACTGCAGGTCCACGCTGCTAGTACGACTAGTTGGGCTGCTAGGAAAGCAGCTGCCGCGAGCATTGCTCCTGCTGCGTTTACGCAAGTGACGTCGGTCTCTCTGACGTACACAGAGTCCTCAGTGACATTCTTCGCTCGTTGTTTGTCGAAGCCGAACTTGTCGGTAATCTGGATAGTTTGCACGAGGAGCATGTCGTCGGTGGGAGCCGCCGGGGTAGAACGCCTCTTCCTACGTCCGTAAGACATGACGGAGCGGAGTTCGTTCGGGCCGCCGTCGCACTGCACCGGCTCACATGTGGGCATGCAAGGAGTTACCAAGGCACGGAACTGGACAACTTCCGAAGATGGGAACTTGAAGGCATCGAAGTGAGACAACAGCATCTGTAAGAAACAAATCGCTCGTTAAAATTGTTTTCATTGAGACTCTAGATAAATGAGTCAATTATTTTCATTACGAGTTTCTGTCCGCCTTCACACGCGTTGAACTCTTTTTTATTGCTTTGGCGAGTTACAAAAACATACTACTTAAATATAATATGGCTTAAATGGACCTGTACCACTTCATTAACTTTGAATATAGAATATTCTTGTTTTTACGAATTATAGTTATACCTTTCATAAATTTTTAATCCTATTCTTACCTTTCCGCTGTTAACTGATTTGAACAAGGGTCCCATGATGAAGTGCTCGGTGGGGCAACCACGGCTGTCGATGAGGGTAATCTCGCTGGAGTCGACGCCATCCATAGCAACAAGCTCGCGCACAAAGATTTCGAAGGGCGAGTTCGGGTCCATGATCTCGAAACGAAGTGCCTAAACAAAGAATGTAATTGGTTATTTGAAGAACCAACGAAAAAGTATGCACAAATGCTTATAAATGAAATAAAAATTACCAGGGGATCTCCGACTTCAGCAGATGCAATGGTATCGTCTCCGTTCCTGTCGGTAATTCTCATAGCTACGTTGGGAGAGTCGACAATGACCTCCTCCGACAGACCGGTCTGGATGTCTCCGTGGATGCCGAGGTCAACCTCGTTGGCAACAGTCTTATTGGTGAGATCGTACTGGCAAGTCACAGCCAAACCGAGATCAGAGGATGTAACGATGGTATCGTGATGCTGAATAACGACATCATTTAGATATCTGAAAAGAAAATGTAATTGATTGGTTGATCAAAACTAATATTTCTATTTTCTCTTGATGGTATTGAAAGATAATATTTTACCTGCCGAGTCCGTTCTGCTTAACGTTACACTCAAGATTGTTATATCCCATGTGCAATTCGAATTCAAGACTCTGTTTGACATCCACGACGCAGGAGTTGGGACTGCCCTTAGCGTAGATCTTGCCGTCGAAAAGTTTCGAAGTTTGGATTTTGGCAACCATGTCACCGGCACGACAGTCGATAGACACGTTGTAACAAGAAGACAGTTCGTAGGTGGCTGCTTCAGGAACTTCCAAGTAAGGGTCCTAAAATAACAATTAGGAATAACAATTGATCAAGATATGAACTGGAAGGAACACGTAAATAACGTCAGTGGTAGAATCAATAAATTCGTATACGCCTTGAAACAAGTCAAAAATGTAACAAACATAAAAACTGCTGTTATATCCTATCATGCATATGTTGAATTGTTACTACGCTATGGTCTTATAATATGGGGTAATAGCACTGATCTAAATAGAGCGTTCATCGCCCAAAAGAAGTGCCTAAGGTCAATTTATGGACTTCAGCCGGATGATACATGTCGACCAATATTTAAAAAACTTGGTTTGTTACCGCTTCCATCTCTCTATATTTACGAAATATGTGTGTTTGTGACCAAGAACAAACAATTATTCAAGACGGCAAGCGAGGTATATCCTCGGAGTAGACGTGATCCTTATGGACTGGTGTTAAATGATTTGCCAAAGCTAACCAAATATAATAAAAGCTGTCTAGCAATGTGTGTGCGTGTTTATAATAAAATACCAAACGATCTCAAATTATTAAATGTAAGATTATTTAAAAACAAATTATACAAATGGTTAAATGAATGTAGTTTTTACAGTTTGAATGAATTTATGGATAAAAAATATTGACATTATATTCTAACATTAATGCACTTAATTATAATGACCATGTACAACTTAAAATTTTGCATGCTATGTTTAACTTAGCTAAACATGTTTGTACTACTCTGACCTATGCCTAACACCACTATATACCATGTTTTACGCAAATAAATTATTTTATTATTATTATTATTAAGTTACTCATATTTTCCATAAATAAAATAAAATGAAGTTAAAGAGAAATATTTATATGTAAAGCATATTTTTTACCTGAATATCGGCAAGAGTGGCGCGAGAGTGATGAGACAGACGACAGACATGGTCCCCAGTGTCTCCATGATCGTAAGAGTGGCAGCGGAAGGGCGAGTTTAAGCAAAGTTCCCGGCATTCCTCAACCGTTTGAACGTCTTGATATACAGAGTCCACAGTCTTCAGTATACGACCACCCATTTTCTTGAACTCACAGAGTTTCGTAGGCTCCTCCACACAGTTGTTTTCTAAATAGTCGGTGTCTGTACAAAAAATGGACATGAGTGAGTTAAGAATGCATTATTTTAAATTATGTGAAAGAAGTAAAAAAAAACGATGATGGTCTGTACCTTCGTTCGCCTGGAAAGCGTTGGTTCCCGCCAGGGTAATGCGGTCCATGTTAGACAGCACGCACTCCCCAGTTTTATTGTTGTAGTTCGCCGATCTGCAACAATGTTTCACGCGGTTTAACAGCAGCTCTGTTTTTGTTAGCTTTTTTATTGTGTGAATTTTCCCAAGTAGTTAACCGCATGCATATTGCGAATGACGCTATTTTGCTTGCATCGTTTAATTGACAATTATCTATCATGATTAATATGGTAATTATTAATTCTAACGAGGCTTCTTTATGTATTAATTTATAATCATAATACATTGTTGACACGATGACCTGGCTAGTTTCTATTTCTCGAGTCTTACTAGATAGTTACTCTTAAGACTGGTTTTATGTAGCGCATGATTAACGCCGTAAACCGCTGGGGACTGCTAAGGAGATGATACAGCTGTTTGTATTCAAGTCTTGTAGTAATAATCAGATGTGGGTCGCCGAGGCTGACTTTAACGTCCTCGATAACAGTACAGGTGTAGTAGGTTCGCGTATCGTGGCGTGCGCAATGCTCTCTCAATTAAACCGCTCAGTTACAAGGCTACTCTTACTTTCAATGTCTACGCGAGTTGTCATAATCATAATAGCTTTATATTCAATGAGCTCTTTTGTTTGCATACCGCTTGAGTAAGTCCGACTCGCAACGATATTTACTTATTCGCTGATTTAATTTCCCATCATGCATCCCTATAAAAATTGCATGACTATATCTCGGTATTTTCAAGTATAATGTAACGCTCTTCAAATGTCTTATTATGCAGTTTTTCTTTTGCTTGTGTTCGATTTCATTGATATAAATAATGTATATCATATTATACTTATGAATAATACGCTTCGTGTTCATTAACATTGTATCTGTATAAAACTGTGACGTTTCAATGTATAATGTTACATTGTGCTTAGTGACCACCCGTATAATATTATCTTGTTCATCTAGCTCAATATTTTCTCTTGATGTACAATCGAACCCGATCAGATGACCCTTGCGCTAACCTGTGTGATTTTCACATGAGATGGGCGCATTTCTTTGTTGTGTGCACCATGAGAACTTTCTGTTTCGTTCTTCAATAGATGGTTAGTTATTTATAAAATTAATTGGTTTCGCGTGGTTATTTGCTTTGATTTTGTGGTTATTATCTCGATCTTATGTAACGGCTCTCAGTCTATTACGAGAAGACATTAATTTAGTATGTTTAAAGTTGATGATTGCGAATGTCCCGCTACCGGTAGCCGTTGTTCATTTAACCGTACGGGTGCTCGGATGCCTCTACCTCATCGCATAATAATTACACTGACTGCCTGCAATTTGTTCAACTGTATCTTCCTTACTTACACATACGGTCATAAAATCAAATTTAGTTTTGATGCTTTCCGCTAATGCCATACGAGTACAAATTTCATTTTAGGATCCTAAAGTTTAATCTCGGAATTTCTAATTATTAACTATCGCTGTTCATTATAATTTTAATACCAGCTTATGGAAAATTTCAATTAAATCACTGGGTTCTTTATGACTTTTGTTTTATGAACGTTAGTAAGCAGTGAAATAAGTATATATCTACCTGCGTACGAAATTCATAATCGACATTTATAACATTATACTGGCACACGGTATATACTTAGGTATTCATTAAGTTTACAATGTTAAAGCGACGTTGGTGGTCAGTCTAATAAAAAAATAATTATGTGTAATTTATTGATAGGCCATAATTTCGATTGCTCGTAATTTGTACCCCGATCTCTCGATCTGAAGCGTGACTAAATAAAAACAGGAATATCCGCAATGCTTTATTAAATTAGATACTAGCATCTATTTTATGTTCTTGTTATTTGTATTCAAAGATTTAAAAAACCGTGACTGAATGGCACAACCTGTAATTACATAATGTTCTAATATCGACAAAAAATAATCTTTTGACCAATGTGAAGCATCTCTAACAAAGCATCGAGGGTAATTATTTAAGTGCGGAAAGGGCTCGAAGGGAAAAACAATATGTGCCTTATCGGTTATTGTATCGTGGAAGTAGGAAGCGATAGGGCAGGCCGCTCCCACACCGCGCGGCACTCTGCCCGCCACGTCCGGGGAATATTTGCCAAATGTCGTGACTGTCGACGATCGCGATGCGCGCCGCCCGGGGTGCGCCCGCGCCGCCTGTTCGCCTCAATGGAGATACGACGATTTGTATCCAACGGTACACGTGTCGAACCAAGCTTGACTACGTAAAATCCAGCATTTAATTCTCTAATCGCGGCCTAACCCCAACCCTAGTTAAGAATTCCGAGATGATGGCGTGAAATCGTGGAATTTATTACAGCTGGGCCTTTGTCTGACTCCTTTGTGTGCCTACACAGAAACTAAAATAAATATTTCCCGGAACAATAGTTGCTCTATAGCTCAAAAGTATCCATAGATTCAAAGAGTCTTCAGACGCTTTCATTCAGAAATATGTCGAACAGTAGGTCATAGATTCAGGTAAATTGGCAAGTTTTTATTGCACTTTCAGTTAACGGTCTCCACTATTCAGAAATAGGTGCATATAACCGAACTGTGTTAAGTGGCAATACTCTAAACGCATTACAGAGATGATGCTCAGGAAATAAATGTATATATATAAACTGAGCTTTCTAGTCAAAGAGAAGCAATGCTTTTTGATTTGTAATATTCTTGGCCTATACTCGTGGAAGCACGTAGTGCACGCGTTCAGAAGCAAATTAGCGCCACAATCCGCAATCGTTACAGAGCAGCGCAGCTTGACCTGAACACGCCAACGGAAATACGTGTATCGAATGTGAGCGTCTGACGCAGTACACTATTTATGTTAATGATATCAAAAACCGTACAAGGAAATAAACACAATAGGACAGTCGTGT
Organism: Amphipoea oculea; assembly: GCA_945859645.1. Lineage (NCBI taxonomy): Eukaryota > Metazoa > Arthropoda > Insecta > Lepidoptera > Noctuidae > Amphipoea > Amphipoea oculea. Next base: position 11,328,109 of record OX243872.1, read on the forward strand.
CTTGCTACATTAGACGCCTGAGACGTAGGCCGTTCAATTGGCCTCCCTGCTTTGTATATAATGCTCGTTTGTAGAATTCAGAAACGGAACGGCTACCAGGAAGAGGCTGTGACTTATCCACTGAACTGAGCCGCAAAGATGTACCGCGCTGCCCGCCATCTATGGCAACTCGGTGAAGGCTGATTGACTTCGTTATCGGGCTTATCTATAAATTAGCTTATACTCGTATGGATATCTAATGAGCCGACTTTGATGATAAATATTCGTATAATATTAACTATACGAGGAATTTGTTGTGTTGACTCCATTCACTGGTTAAGGATGTATTTACATACATAACTGTCTTCGTTAGGCACAATATTGAATCAGTCAGCATATGATAGCATCTCATTGAATCCCTAGAGTCATGACCTCCTCCGTTTATTTTCACGTCTTGTTAGTGCAATTGTGGTGGACAATATCAACGTCCGCGTCAGTAATGTAGGTACTTATGATCGGAGTTAGCACTTGTAATATTAGGCGCGAAACAACTCCTAATGTATTTTTTGAATATGTGTTACATTAAATATTTACTTTCCTAGTTTGTAATTCAGAGTCTCCCACGTGTCGTATACGATTACGGGATTTAGGACAGAGAATAGCAGCATCTATCTACATGCTAATATATTAAATTACAATTAGGTACCAGTAAGAAAATGTTTAAACCCTAAACTAGGTATTCGGTTTTATAGTCTGTAACGAGAACGTACATCCTGTCTGCGATAGATGACTTTCCTATTATTGGTATAAAGTGGAAAGTGGGTAATTGTTTAAGTACGTTCATATTTTCCTTCGGACTAAGCTGGTGGCTTATTTTCTAGCGTTTGATATTACCGTAATAAACCAACAAGTAGTAAACAAGTATAATATTTCAACTAAGAATAAATCATAGTGCTTCGGCTATTTTAATTGCAACGAACTTCGATAGCAATTAACGTATCTCCAATTTCTTAAAATCCCTTGTGTAATTTTAATTGCATCAACAATTACGGCTTGATGCCATCGGATCGTTAATTAACTCTTAGATTGCTGTTCGCTATTCTATGCATTGAAATATTTTTTCTCTATGTAAGGCAATTTTGTTTGGAATCACACACAATGAAATAATAAAAAATCATTAACGTCTGTAACTCGTGCTTGTTGCGTAGCTACTTGAGTAAAAAATGTGTTGTTGGAGCAAGTATTGTTTTTTTATACTTTCTTTGAACGCGTAATTGATGAGTACCTGAGTATTGTACAAATTGTGGTATTTATTATGGAAGGTAGATTGTTTGCAGTAATACTATTGTAAGTGTCTGTACAACCGTGCATAGGTCGTGTCGAGGGCAAGGAGTGCTCGCGGGTCATTCATGTTTCACTCCGCCCATGCACCGCTCTACTTTGTTTTCTTTAAAACGTTTAATGAAGTTAATAATAGCTAATGCAATGTACCTTTGCATAAATCTAATCTTTAGGAAATTCATGTCTTGTAAAACGTTATGTTTATAAAAATTGGAAAAATGATTTATTTGGATTGTTAATCATTGTGTTAGAAGCATGAAGTAAAAATAAATTAATACGTACATTCCAATTACCTACACTATCAATTGATAAAAAAGTTGGAAAGGATCCTCCACCCTCTAATTGCATTCCTACGAAACACGAAAATACAATAACGAATGATGACTCGGCCATTTCTATAAACTTTGTGTGGAACAGGATTGTCTACCGCTGGCTTCAGCAAGATGAATGTGATTTCAATAAATTCACCGCATCCTTCTATTGTGGTTTTGAGTAGCCACATAAATTTTACTTTTATGTCCGCGACAAAAATATGAATCTGTTTTCTATAACCCATGGTACTATGTTCATTTATATCTTAAGAAGAATGAATGCGTTTATTGACTCCAGATGTGCGGTTATTTGTATTGGCGCTTCACAAGATATTTATTAGAGACGCCTATGAATCTCTTGAATAATGGCTTTCTCTAACATTTTTATGTCTTTCAAAGCGTCTGTAGGCCCATCCAATTGAATTTTTTATCTGAGAACTCAAACGTGTCTGGAATAAAGATCATGTGGTGTTATTTATGTGCTGTGTCTGGTATTTAACTAACCTGCAAACAAACTCGTTTTCGCCGAGGCACAGGTCAAGGCACATCTGCCTGGAGCTGACTGTGTGTGTCTTCTTGCCTCGCCCTTTGAGGTGGTAGCCGCGCACGCGGTCGAAGCACCAAGCCCTTTCACAAGGACGCACGCCCAGACACGACTTTTGTGCGTATATCGTGAACACGGGGAATTGTGACTTCGTTAATGCACCTGCAAATAATTAAATGAATTAAAATATAAAGAACATCTCTGTATTATTCGCCAGTGGTTAGATTTTTCCAGTGCAAAATAAACCTTTTCTTTTTGTTTCTGTTGCTCGTAGTTAAAAAAAGAACACCTAACTCCTATGCAAGAAATATGAGAAAAGAGGCGCTCGTGTCATCATTAAATTCTTCATGCTCACGCACGTGTTCTGGACGAAGAGGCGTTCAACCTTAGCGAATTTGAAAATCCGCACACCGAGTCGACCGGAGCGATTTGTGCTTCCATAATTGGATCTCATCGCTTAGTTCCTTGAACTGACGGCTTGGCGGCAATTTCAGTACGGCTTAATTCAATATGACCCTTAATCGGCATCTCCTTTTCACTGCTATTATCGTATCTACCGACGTCGTTATGAACATACGCGTTCCAGGTAAACTCAGTTTATTCCACAAAAGGTGAAACCACATTTGCTTAAACACGGCAAGAATGCATTTGTTAAAAGTTCGTTAGCATTTTTGTTAGTCACGGTTTTATTTATTATAATATTAAAATCGAAGTAACTTCAGTTTTTGCATCCCTGTCGTGCTTTTGTGGTCAAAATAAAAAGGCAACACATTCCGGTACGCTGTGTTCTCTAGCTTGTCTTTTTATAGTTGCCTTTGACACTTTATAGCATCTTCGCAAGCATTGAATAAAAGTCTATTATAATTTCCAATGCGGTCACAATATATGGAGTCCGTACTGAAATTTAATGCCGAGATACACAACTATGTCGACACTTTCACATATATTAGGAACCTAATTACAGCTGCGTCTTTGCTAAATTAAATAAACTTCTTCGAATAAGTTTCGATAAAAAACCAGCACGTTCATATTGATGAACTGTTTTTTTGTTATTAGCAAAAATTTTTGTGCTTAATAGAACGTCTATTCACGGTTATAAGGTCAAAGCGCGTTCCACTAAATCTTGTTTAAATACACTCGGTCATGTTTTCCTTTTCGCGGTGAGAGTAATTTTTTCCCGATAAGGCGTGATGAGTGAGCATAGTCATGCCATTATTGGCATTCAAATGATGTGTTCAAACAAAAAATCGGAACGCTTCGCTTGTTTGTGAGCTCACACCTCTACTCGTATGTCGGACAAACGAGAGTACGAACTGGCGCCATTATAAAGCCACCTGCTGTATGTGTCCCGATTATACCATAGTCATACACTAGCACGCATCCATTTGTGCCGTTATTGTTACTCATATTTTTTTTCTTATTCTTGGGCGCTTATTAACGCATTCATGATCTTGCTAGAGATAGTTGAATACGGTTTATTAAAAGCTACTATTGATTTATATGTGATTTTTGTATACTCGTTAACGATCGCGTCAATATTCGTTAGCAAGAAACGATGGGTTTTGTCTTCCGATATTAATCGTTTGAAATAGCGGTATTTAAGATTTATGGCGTAAACGTTTTCACGTCGTTGTTATTCGTCTATAGCGGATGTAAGTTTATGATATTTGAAATGTCTGTATTTATGTGAGGATTTCTTCTCGTAGCATTTGAACTAATATTTTCTGACCGTATGTAAATAGAAGTTTAAATAATTGAATAATTGGTGTTGTATTTGACCGACGTATAAATCGTCTAGTAATAAAATCTAGTGTTTGTCTTGTTTGGTACTCACCAGGTAGTTGGTCAGCATCGGAACCGAAGAGAACACAGAGCCCCGTCTCGTAGTTGACAGCACGACAGGTATCGTTGGCCTGGCACTGCTCTAGGCAGTCGGTCAACATAAGTGTGCCGGGGATGTCGTCTAGGATGTGAGACGGCGCCGAGAATACGTATCTGCACAATAATAAAATGATACTTTAATAACCACATGATTGATGCACACCAGGATTAAAATGATTAAAATGGAAATAGTTAATTCAATGCGGTAAGCTTTTTAATCCGGTTAGTGCAATGTTACTTGAAGTACACTTTCCCAAGATAGCTTATGAGCGAAGTCGGATCTTGATAACTTCATTTGTCGGCTAGTTACATCGACTTAATAATCTTAATTACGTGCAATTATCGGTCCCTCCTCCGCCTCTGCCAGGAGCAGAATTTATAACAGGGCAATTAAAAAACATGAGTGTATTCGCTTACCCGGTGACAAGTTCAAATCCAATCATCTCGGGGTCGCACTCTTCTAAAGAGTTTGCGGGTGCTGACGGAGCTGACGCCCCACTGGGAGCGGAAGGTGGGACACCTCCCAAAGCAGTCTCGGGCACGGCGGCGGCGGATGGTATTTCAGATGGCTCAGCTGGCTCAGCTGGTTCAGCTGGCTCAGCTGGCTCAGCCGGCTCAGATGGCTCTTCGGACACAGGATCGTCTTGATCGGGTGGCGGTGCTCCTGGATTCTGATAACCTTCAGGAGCAGCCACTACGGCTGGCTCTGGTGACCCCGTTTCTATGGCAAGATTGTCTTGAGGTGGCGCGTCAGCTGCTGATCTTAAAGTCCCTTCGAATTTTTTTGCAGCGTCGGCTGCGTAAGCCACTAACACTATACTGAGTAGCAACCGCATTGTGCTCTCTGAGAGGGGCCGTGGCAACATTCGTTATCTGTAACAAAAGAAAAGTGTTGGTTAAAAAAACTTTTATGGCAATTTAGAAGTACGTAATTGCATGGGAAGCTCTAGAATTATCGTATATAAAGTCGTTCAGCTTATGCACGCAACCATTCTTCCTAGATAGGGTAAATCGTTCAATATCTTACGGCCATATCGAGCATCGTTTGCCGTAACTATCGATGAGATGTGTTCTATTGATACGTACTTGTATACAATTTGTGGACTTAGTGCGACAACTGAACCCGTGCCTCCGACCATATTGGAAACGATATGAAATATCGCTTTTACCGATAGATGCATTCGATATTATCTATAAATTCCATTCAATATTACCTGTTATTTATGTCTAGACTATCAGCGCCCCGCGGAATAACCCGCATAAGTTTCAATCCCGTGGGAATTTCGGGATAAAAAGTATCCTATGTGTTATTCTGATGTATAAGCTATATTACTGTAAAGTTTCATCAAAGTCCGTTTAATAGTTTTTGCGTGAAGAAGTAACAAACATACAAACACACTCACAAACATTCGCCTTGTGTGATATAGTGTGCCAATGTCGTTACAACGTGGTGGAACATTCCACTGAAACTGAGTTTTAATTAAAGTTCCTGAAGATTAGTTTTTTACTGGTGTTTTATAGCCAAGTTGTTATCTGGTATTACATGTAAACGTGTTCGGCTTGGAGTGATGCACACGAGAAATAAAAGGCGAAACAATTATGTTCACTGTCTAAGGGCATTAGCTTAATGATTGCCGTCTCTTTGTAATTAAGTTACAACAGCGGCGTATGTAACATAAGACACGTAGCTACATCAGACTTAACCGCGTTAGACGTATCATTACACAATCATAAACTCTAGTCATATTTTTTTCAAAAATGTATGGTTTGTATGAGTCATGGGAAAAATTTTGATGCGCTTTCACATGGCACTGTGAAAAAATGTTTATGGCACCGTTTTCAAATTGCGCACCCACTTTCAATTGCTTTTTAAATTAGTTCTACTTTTCACTTAGCATTAATATTTTTTTTATAGAAAAAAGTTTATTTTTGTTTGTCTCCCAGAGGTCTTAAGAAGGCTTATTCTCAGGCGCTCAATAATTTTATTCTCGGTGGCTCCAAATTAAAAAAGCAATGGGAACAATTTTAGTAGGTATTTTAAGAAAATTATGGAGCTCTTGGGAATCAATGTATGGAGTGAAATTGTTTGAAAAACAATAGATTTGGAGCTCCTGGGAATAAACCCTTAAGAATTATAATCTGCTCGCTTAGCTAGAACTTTTGCCTTCAGTGCATTCACACCGGTGCATGTTCGTGTTCATAAAATTATCTTCATCATTTGCAGCATCATGTAAAGAAATTATGGAAGTTGTTACTACTTGCACCCATGTTGCACGCGCAATATTTGTAACGGTTATAATCTACTTGCATTCACTCAACTGACGCAACGGTATCACCACTTATTTATTTGTTCTATTTGTGACAAAAAACGAAAAGTATGCACCTGACTTATAACTTCAATACAACTAGGTACCTAAGTTTAAATAAAGCCATTGTCTTGTGAAACAACATTAAACATTGACCCCTTAGTAACTATATGCACTAGAATCCTAGAATCTCTAGCTAACATATTTTCCAGAAATTATAAACTGTTGGTATTAAATAAAATTATAGACTTCTTCCAAGTGTGGACAGCTCAAGCATTGTCTTAAGCACTATGGAGCTTTTAATGGAATAAAATTCTTTTAACTTCTTGTGGTAAAGCGTATTTCTAAATGAAACACGTGTAATATCGTGAATAACTACCTCCGCTTTTATTCTGCTAGAGGTCTTTAACACGGATATCAAAGCAATTTTATACTAATAAACCGTCTACATGGATATTGTGGGAACAGATACGAAACGAGTTCTTGAAATTCGTTACAAACTTATGGCAATGTACGATTTATGTTCCAAAAGTATTATTAGATGCTTATTTTTTATGATTTATTTTTAATTGAATCCACACATTATTGAATAGTAATTATTTAAGTTATTACAGCGGCGCTAGCGCTGGCAGCACGGTGCAAATCTGCGCATACGCACGCTTGAATGATACCGCCCAAGGAAACCTAATTCATTTCATGCATCGTGTCTCGTGTCGCTCACGGCCTGATAGTAATTTGATCTGCCCGTCCATTATGAAAGCTAAATTACTCGCCTATAAACGCTTACTGTGTCATACCGCTACATCATTTTTACTTTTATTTCCAAATCTAATAGGCTTCCCTTCACATATTTCAATAAAAATCGGAATAAATGCGAAATTTAGAGACGTGACTTGAAAGTAAATACCATATCAGATATGACACTGTTAAAAATGATTTCGTGCTCAGTATCTAACAATTTCCTAGAATAAACATTACAACGGGGCGCAGGCTAGTCAAGGGTTATTTGTCATGGTCTTCACAGGCAAAGTTCAAACAGCAAAGTATTAATAAATAGGGACGGGCGTCGGCGTCAATAGCGTGAAATAACAGGAGTGGATCGTGGTGAGCTGTAGCAGTTCTCAGCCGCCTCGGCTCCGGCTTGATCGATTCCGATTTATGTAATAAAGTCGGTTAAAAAGCTTTCACACGTTACACTGTTATGCAAACTTGTCAGTTTACCTCGAATATAACGACAGAAATATAAATGACGGGAAGTTAAACCTCAGTGTGCAGATATGAACATCATTTACCTATTTAAAGTAAGTACGTAAGACAAATGCGAAATGTCACAGAGCTCCATTCTTTGAATGTAGAATAATAATTAATTACCATTATTCACCAACGGGTCTTAACAACTTTACGGGTAAATAAATTTTGCTAGATAGTCTCTTCGTTCATATTCATTAAGATTTCAATGTTTCATGCATGTTTTTCCACGCCCTTCCTGCTTGCCCCGGCTCACCTAGAAAGTTGGAATTGCACGCTAATAGCACAAAGCATGCGACAGTATGTTCTATACAACTAGGTGCTACTTAAAAAGCGTTCAGTTAATACCTCTAACTCAAAAGAGCTATAAATAAAGTCACGGATATAAATTGTTAGGCACATTGTTAAGCTAACGGTTTACTTATTAAAGATTTTTGTAATACAGCCGCTTTACTTCAAAATTGGAAAATGCATGATTTTCTATTTTCATGTTCGGAAAATAGTCTTGTTACAAAACATCAATAATGATATCACTTTTCATTCTGAATGTAGGTAAATATGTGTCGTTTCAAAGAACACGGAGGTTCTTCACAACAACGCGTTGACCCGTATACCTTCGGAGGTCGTGAGCCAGAAGCATAGCGTAGAGCGCAACTTTCGCCAAGTAGGTCGCACCTCTTACTACGAACCACTCGCTAGCACTACTCACTCCCAATTAACTTCACGTGACTAAAATAATACTCAAATAGCAGAAATATGATCCACAAGACTCTTAAAAAAAATACTCATCAAATCAGATCAGATAAAGAAACTATATCGGTAAGAGCTTTTATTCCACAAATAGAACGGTTCTGTAATAAAATTCATGGTCATTTTTGTTCATTAAGATAAAATTTCTAAAAAAAATGCAGGTGCAAAGATCGAGTGAAGTGGTCTTCGTGACTTTTGATAAAGGATGCATTTAAAATGAATCTAAAAAAATCGTCTGCAATTTCTAGAGGTCATGTTTGAGACATTTGATTATTTTATTATTGTGGACAAAAACTACTAAAAGAAAGTCTTCAATTTAAAATCACGACAATTACATGTCTACGCTTTTCTGTTTAGTTTTTGTGATTTTTATCGCGGAAATGTCAAAAACATCCTCAAGATCTGCAATAAAAGACATTGTGTCGGACATTTAACGCTTTCAGAAAAGTTTCTTATCATAAAAAGATAGTGACACAGTCGATAAATTGTCGCGACGGACATTGGCAGTGCGAATGTGCGGCCACGCTCGGTTCGCTGCAGCACCGATCAGATGGGGTCAGCGTATTCAATGAGCCGGATGCCTTCAACCTGCTATTTACGTTTCACCATACCAGTACTGGTTGGCACACTATGGGTAGCGTCTTCGTTTTCTTGTACGCTTTACAAGTGATACGCCTATATAAGTAATCTGTCGCACCGATCTTTGCTATAGCTACAAGAAGGTTCTACTTAAAAGGAAACTGCGATTGTATTTTTTTTACACTTGTTTTGTTTGTTTATAATTTAATTAATGGAACAAGTGATTGTGTTTGAATTATCTCGTTAATTAATACGTCTGCTTATAATATCTGCTATTGTTTGTATCTGATCGAGCTTCTTGTTAATTAGAATCGTTAATTTATTCATAAATTGTAAAAATAAATACTTAAATGCTTGTCATAGGTACATGCATTCTTGAAGAATCAAGTTGTTACCAGGCAAAAACTGATATCTTAATAATAGTCGAAGGTTAAAAAACATCTCCAAAGAAAAAGGGCAGTAGGTAAGCTTTTAATAAAACGTAATATTTCTCAGTAACATAATATTTATTCAACTTAAATTACTCCTGCAATTTGTGATATTCATAAATTTTACAATCTCATCTACATAAACGCCGGGCGTTGATCCAAAGCTACTGGGCATTTAATCTGTAGAATTATATCTCGCTAGTCAATCTTATCTGCACTTGAATGCAGCTTTAAATAGGTTTATTAAAAGATTCAACGCTTTGACCAATTGTAAGTGAATTAATTATTTTGTTTTGTGAACATAGAGTGCAAGCACTATCTGTGAAATATTTATGGCTGCTGATATATGGGCAGAATACTATGTAATGTGGCTGGAGAGTTAGTTAGCGTATTTAATTTATTTAACGACACAAATAATGAACCTTACAGTAAAGTAGAAGTGTTTAGCAAATATTTCACAAGAACTTGCTACGTACTTGTAATATTGGTATTTAAGTTTATTAACTAAACACTACATTTTCATTATCAATTTGAACAACCGTTTATGAATCGTAAATGGATCATAAAACGTTAACTTTTATGTTGCTAAGTATATGCAACGCAACTTAGTTGATGATATGTTCCACGTAGTTCGCATAGCTTATCTTCGTAGCGGTAATAAAAGCGGACTCCCGTTAAAGCTAATTACAGAAGCTATTTGAATATATCTTCGACGCCAGTGCGCGATATAGATTGACGTGCCGTCAGAACACAATGGGGAAGCTGAACGGCTTAATCCGCTTGTCTGTAAACTATTAGGCGTGTCTAAGTTCAGCCATTAGCATCGCTAAGAGAACGTTCCGCGGATTTACATTGAATGAAATTGTAATTTGTTGTGTCTCTCTCTAATGGGGTGGCGGTTTCCTTATGTGCCGCGACTGACGGCCGGGATTGTGACGCGCCGCCCTTAGAAGGCGCCAGTACGACCGGGCGTCAATGTCGCTCATTGTTCAATGCCTATATTTGAAACGAAACACGTCCGAGACATATAAATGACCTTATATGAGCGCAGTTTTAACCAAACACCTAATTTTATGGCATGTTATAAATGTCGAGTAAAGAAAGAAACGTTTTCTAGCCATAAAATTAAATATTTTTAAACAAACTCCAAGAATAACTTCTCTGTAAGGTTACATTGTATGAAGAAACTTGAGTCGTTATATCTTATCTATCAACTTAACGCCTTAGACACCTAGAAAGTCAAGTACCATTTATTACTTGAAATTAGTTCCCTCCTTTTTCTGTAAGTAATAATATGCGTGAAATAAATGACCCTCTGGCAACAGTAGACACGAAGAGCGCTTGTTTATAAATAAAAACAATGATGTAGGCACTCAAGTCAATTTGTATTAGTCGTAACGACAAACTAGCGATCATTTACAATGAACTTTTACTCCTTTAGGCAACGCATAGGCTCTAATGATTACACTTGCATGGCAGGCAAATGAATAACTAGCAGATAATCTGACTCACGGTTGCGAAATTTATTAACTCGCCGAAGACAGCAATGAACATTTTTTATTATGCCTCTACTGTATATTTATGTACACAATGCTGAAATAAACTGTCTGGCGCCATTTATTTGTTCTTTAAATCGTTTTGTCTTCCGAACTACTGGAACAAATAGGACCGAACTCTTTGCAAACGTGCAGAACTTATGTAAAAATTTATTATTTTTTGCGCAGATATTAAATATGTAGTCATGCAGTGTTGGTGTCATTATAAAATCAGGTTATTCAACGTCATGTCATCATTTGAATAACGTTACCGCTTAAGATCCGCGTAACTTCGCATGGCTGACGCCGCAACACACATAATTGGCCTATTACTTACAGAGGAACGTCCGAGTGGGCTGAACAATTCTCATTATAATAATTAAACATTAGAAACCATTAGCTCGCAAGGTAAACGGATCTAAGTGATCAAAGCGCAAAGCAAGGGTTCTATAAAGCAAATATGTGTGAGATGTCCTCGTCGGAGAGGTTAGTGGGTTGATGGCCCGCGCCGGCTGCGGGTTGCCCCGCGCGATTTACATTAATGAGGGAATCTCGATTTCTCTGATCCCGATCAGTACATCGCACAACACAACCAGCTGCCTCCGCCTACGTGACTTCACTTATCTTGCAATAATGTTAATTCTAAAATTGTTCAATTAAGACACGAGAAACCAACAAGCATGCCTCCGTACTTCGTCTTTCTGTCGCAAATCGAAAGCTTGTTGTGGTTTTCAAGACTCGAAAGCTCGTTAGCATATCTTTAATCAACTTGTAAAATGTTTGTCTTGTCAACTGTCTTTACATATTCTAAATGTTTTTCGTTCATTTACTTTTCATTAAAAAGTATAATTAAAGTAATCCTTAATGAATGAATACATTTTCAGTTTGAAGATGAACACTATATCTTCATAGAATTACCCGTGCGCATACCCAGGGCATTTGACCGAACAACACTCGTTGAAAGTATTTGAAATATTGGACCACTTTCCATGATGTAGCTCAGGGCTTCACATTCCAGTGGGCAGGTGGAAATTGCATCGTTTTATTATTCGTTACAACTCGTGGTCTTACAACGATTGTATGGGCTATTTAAATAAATAGATACAATTACTTGTAATAAATTTTTATCGAAAATATCCCATTTACAAGGCTGTGGTCCCAACGCAACGCCAGCAGTATTCGAGACTTTTGTGGTCGTAGTGCTATTATCAGTAATGAGTAATTCCCTGATAATGAGACATCGTAAAAGCTATCCAATTTTAGATTACTAAACGCTTGGGTAGTGAAATTATAAGCAACAAAAACTTTTTCAAGCTTTTACACTGTGGTAGGAGTTCAATAGTAGCTTTAAACAATGGCAAGAACGTGCAATCTGAAAGGCAATATATCAAGCTCACGCGAATCAAAAGTATAATACGTGTAATTTAAACACATCATGCGCTTACCTACATGATTTTCTAACAAAGTTTTGTTTGAAAAAATCATTCGATCGTGTTCGGAATGACTCTACTAATGATCAGTACTGTGTAAAACGTGCGATCTTAAATTACGAACGTATAATCCCGCCTAGTTTTCTCCGCGATTAATCATGCTAACCCAATGAGGGACTAGAGTCTAAATCCTATAATTTTGTAGCATTGTTCACGGCAGCATGGTCTCGAAGCAATCGGAAGTAGGTTTGCAGTGCACTCGTTACATCCGCGTCTTCCTTGGCTGCCTTTGTTTGTGCAGTCTTAATGTAAACAGTGAAAGATAACGCTTAATAATTACCGTAATAAAGATAATTTCGAGCTGCGTGTTGCGGGTAAGACGACCTTGTAATGTCGGCTATTAGATGAGAGTACGAGAGTGTACTGTGGTCACCCGCTGTATTATCGACTGCGACATCGCAATTTGTTTCTATTTCTGCCCATACCATCCTTTGTGGTGTTGTGTGCAATTACATACCTACATCTCCTCTTGCCTTTGATTACTTTCGAGGTGGTTTCACTATTTTTTTATTGTCATTTATTTTTATAACTTAATGATACATTTACTCAACGTTTTCGCTTACGACATTGTGCATGTGCGTATTCACTGGCCGTTAGGTACTACAATATATTTAATGTTTCTTATAAATCGCGGTTTGGTTTTTTAATAGCCTGTCATTTTTCTGATACAGCCCACCTATTATGTAAATGCTTTGTAGTTTATTCTATCATTCAATAGCTGAGCTTAAAATATTATCCTTGCCCTTCATTTTTGCTTTTCTTGGTTTTTGGGGTCGTTAGTGTCATATAATATTTTTTAATGACGTCTTGCGAATTTTTATCCTTTATATCCCCTATGTATAAATCATATTTATGTTTTTCTTGATCTATACAAATATTTTCATAACAGAAAACATAAATTCTTTGCAAACATTCTACAACGAAAGTGGACTTGTTACCTACTATGGGCAACTACTTAAATGTATTCTAGAACTCTTGTTTTCCCCTATAATGTTTATTCCGGATATTGTCACAGAGATACCTACTTTTACAAATAAAGTAATGTAAGTGGCTCATTCAACGCTCAGGGTCGACATCGGCTCACCTCTATCGCTCTCGTTTTCTTGTACAGAATTTCTTTGTCAATGTTTAATTCTATTTATTTTTAACTTACCTTTGACAGTGCATTGTATCTCTTAATAGACATATTAAATCAGGTGCCGGAAACAGCAACTTAATCCAGAAACTAGAAATCGTACTATCAATCAGCAAGGCAATACAATTCTACTTGACACGACGCTATCAGAAAGGTGTTTACGAAAAGCAGTAAACGCTATGACGACTCGGAATGAAGCGATGCTGGCTCGATGCGGGAGCATTGAGTGGGCGATATCCCTTAGTTTACATGAAACGCTGTGGCTTGCATTCAATTTATTTAAACTCTGCATAGGACGATTCATCTGTTTGATAGCATCGATTTGAGCCATTAAAACTTACTTTATCGTCTATGTAGCCAGGAGGTGGTCAGTAAATTTTGTCTAATACAGGTTTGTGTCCTGTCACATCCATGTAGGGCTATGGCCGTATTCGCACCTGTTCCCCGGGCACCCACTCAACCGGTTTGATCCTTTCCCCTCATTTATAACTATTCAACCTAGTGCCGTATTCTTTCTATGTTTTCTAAATATTGCTTACTTCATTGCCAGCTTGCGAGATTATCTGTCCCACTCCTATAAAATATTTTTAAAACTAAGACCTTTATTTTTTTGTTAATAATATATTTCGTTTTTTATGAAGTACAGTGAAAGCACAATTATTTCTAAAAATACTACATCATCATTCGAATACGTTGCGGTCTATTTCTCTCAGTTTCAATCGTTTTATTCAATAATTACTATTAAAGGTCGCAAAAAAACGAATACTTACAGTTGTTCTTTTTAGTTTACGGACATCAAAGAAATAAGTTTTTGATTGATATCTATCTCCGCTGTTGCGAGTTTTTGCTACAGTACTGAGTACTGGGAGATAATTCAAATTCTTATTTTGCTCTAAATGAAATAAAGCAATAAATGTTTATAATAGAAGCGACTCGCGCCGCGGCGCGGCGGCGCCGCGGGCTGCTTGGCGGCGAACCGCTAGCTCACACATTGCGCCTGCACATTCGTCGGTCCCTTTTATTTTCAGACTACATCTGATTAAATACAGTTCATACAAATAACTCGAGAAATGATTTATTTATCCCGATGTCCATAACATATGTCTCGGTGATTTAATTATGTGTAACATTAAAGCATTGGCTGGCCATGTCAATCGCAGCCCGTTTCCAGAACTAGTATGTGACGTACAAGTGCGGACTAAACGATATTTCAAGCGGCGTTGTAAAGCATCACACTCGTGAGTCGACCGAGCATTTATTGCCTCTAATGGTTTTATATGGCCTATCTCGTAAAATCACAGAGCAGTTGTCATTCTGCATCTTACTACCTCGTACCTAAAGGATTGATTGGCGCGACACGACTGAGAAGTGGAACTATTTATAGCGTTATATGTATTCAAATAAAATTATTATTGGGCTAGCTTAATGGATGATTTTATCAGTTGTTGGAAAACAGTGTTTTGAAAATGTTTTATCAATTTAAGGGCAAATTTTTATTCGTAGAATAAAAT
Organism: Amphipoea oculea; assembly: GCA_945859645.1. Classification (NCBI taxonomy): domain Eukaryota; kingdom Metazoa; phylum Arthropoda; class Insecta; order Lepidoptera; family Noctuidae; genus Amphipoea; species Amphipoea oculea. Next base: position 11,343,147 of record OX243872.1, read on the forward strand.
TGACGTCTGTCAGTTTTTACGAGTATATGAAAGAACTGTTAAAAATTCAAAATTATTTGTCCGATAATATTATCTGGCGTTGGAAAAATCAGCTCTTAATCATTTAGATAGTTTCATGCAACATGTGTGACATTTTCTATTATTTTAGCAGGTATTTATAATATATTTTGTCGAATTCCTATTACGCAAATGATACGGTCCGGTCAGCGGGCGTCATTGCGGCTTCGGTCGTGCGGTAACGGCATCATCAATCATCTGTAATTTGATTTCTATGCTCAATTATTGCGTTCGCGGAGGTCGAGGCGGCCGCACACTCCTCTTCCACGTACCGGTGCACTTCGTTCCCGAGATACGTACTACGGAATTACACAAATATCAGTAGCTAAGCTTTGTTTGAAAATGCATGGATAGATACTTTGTAACACATAATTCGAAAACGGGAAATAAATAGAAGTTATTTCAATACCATAGGCCACTTTTCAGTCATCGAAACTAATACAAAATAAAATTGCATTGCAAAAGGCTGATAGTATCGTTTTTGAAAAATGTTGTCCGCCCATTGTCATCAACAATTCAGTTTTTACACACTACCTCATTTTGTTTTTTTATTAATTAACCTTATTTTGCGTCTGAACTACTTGAGTTTTGAAGTCTCAACAAGCAAAAAGCTACCGTCGTGTCTCGGGTACAACACAATGGAGTGCCGTGACGCAGGCGCTAGACATGATAATCACAAGTAGCGCATGACAAGCGCGGCGCACGCGCGTCGGTCACGACGTCGCCGCTGCGTCTCCGCCCCGGGTGACACTACCAAGTCTGCCGAGACTTACCGATACGCTCACACGCGGCGACCTTTCAGATAAACATCTTTATAACCACTCGCCAAACTAGGAAATATCACTTGTTTATTCCGCCATCTATCATGACGCCGTGACAGACGATGACGGGTGCACTGCTTAGAACCGGCATCGAGAACACGTCCTCTTACTTAACAACATAGTAGGACAGCGCTAACGACATACTCATTGGCTGTGTTAAGTGGTACAATCATGCTTATTGCTGTTTTATAGTAGGGCGTTAGTGAGTGTATGTTTGCGAGATGTTGATATATTTTCAGTGTCCTTGTTGTTATGATGTTAGTATCGGCACAGTGCGTTTGAAGTTAACTGTCCAGCAAAGTGGTGCAATGTAACGGTAGGCAGCACGCCGGGTTGCGCACGAGCACTCGCCGCGTCCGCGCTTGCGCCTGTGACGACCCTTTCACTCCTCATTATTCTCAGAATTCGTCAATACGCTAGAAAATCCAATTCGTTACTGTAATTTTTATAAAAACTTGCGACTCGTCAGTTTCAAAGCTGGTTGCCATATTTTCAGTTGGAATATATTCATATAAAGCAATGTCTTCGCCTAGTTATCTGCTAGAAACACCAAGCTTTACTATAATTATAGAAATTCGTCTGATGCGAAGGAGAGAGCCATAACTCCAGATTGTTATAAATGAATATTTTACTCTTGGAATATACCTATTCAAAACTCTTCAAATTGTCTTCAAAACACAAAGCTGTACTAATACAGAAATCCTATAAAACAAAATGAAAATTCTCTGTAAAACTGATAAATTCTAAGTTAATATTAAATAGGTTCTTGCAAAGCTGTGTTAACGGGTATTAGTTAAACTTAAAGCTGAGGTCACAGAGACAAACAATGAAACATAAATATAGCGGCATCATCATTAATGTTTGTTTTGTTTATGTTAACGTCCATGTTTTCAGTAAAAGTCTAGAAAATGTAAAAGTATTTACTACCTACGACTAAACGCCATTGTAAATTTCAAAATACTGTTCATTAATTTCTAAACGGATCATGGTACACAGTTGCGTTCTCCGTCAGAGCTGACTGTTACCAGTAATGAGAATTCATAGGGTATGCGTAAGATCGACCGAGACTCTACCATATTGTGTGCATATTAGGACTGCAATAATGATGGAAAGATCGATTTCATATTATCCGCATACGGCAGCCTGCGACCCGGTCTCGTAAATACAATCTCGTATCGCGTCAGTGATACATCCTTCGATACCGGATGAAATATGAATCAGTAAACCCTCAAGAGTTATGATGTATGATAATGAGGTATAGAAACGAATTGGATGCAAATTGGTATCCAAGTAATAGCCTAGGTGCAGTTAATCTTTGTATGGTAAGTACTGTACTTGTGTTTTGGATATGTATATTAATCTAACTTATCAATCTTAGTTCAGAGCTTTTTGACCTTTGGTATTTTTTTTTTGATGAATGAATGTCTGGTGTTGAATTGCTGATTTTTTTTTATTTTTGATTTTTCGAGTCTCGTAGAGAATTGTCGACCACAAGGAAATCACACAGCGCACTGTAATGACAGCAACACGTACGTGATAGATTCGATTTACAGGTTCACTTCAATCTCCACGGCAGTAGGTGCGCGTGGAAAATTGCGTTGCGGCTTTACGGGTGTCCGCAGGATCGAATTCGCGATATTGATTGCGCACATACAAAACATCAAATACTGGGTACGAATCTCGTTTTCACTTATTGGACTCGTTTGCAAGGTAATGGTAGTTAACACCTCAATAGCTAGGCAGATTGAATCGCATTAGGCGTGTGCTCACAATTTGTACGAGCAAGTTTAGTGTCGGCTATTGTGTTGTGGTATGCTAGTTGTCATTGAACTTCTAAGATTTATGACACAATGGCCTGTGCTTTAATAGTTTCAATTTATCTATTTCTGTTGCTTTGTATCCTACGATCAAACGAACATGTACAAGTCACAGTATTGTGCTTGTAGCTTGTGAAGATATGACATAAAATGGAATTATAAAGGTGTTTCAAAATGAACCCAATAAACTTTTGCTTTAGACCATCGAACTGAACAACTTTCACTATGGGACCAACTCTGAAATCACGTAAAAAAATCAGCTGTTTAATACACAAGTTCAATACCTACTTGACCAAAATGTATGAAACAGCTGTTTTATTTTTCGTGATTTCAGTGTTGGTCCCATAGTGAAAGTTGTTCAGTTCTATGGTCTAAAGCACCTCTTAAAGTATGTTGGGTTAATTTTGAAACACCTTATATACAAATATATACATTTTATATGTCACATTTTTATAAAGTATTATTTAACTACAAGATGGCTTATAACAAACAGTTGTAGTTATCAGCTATAAGTACGTACCCCCACATACATTATTAATAAACAACAATATGATTAATGATAGCTACTATAAAATTATGCATTGAATTCTCTTTGGGATGTTTTCAATTCTCGCTGATCATTACACAATAATGTTTCAGTTCGATTAAGGTGCATTTATCACTTATATTTCGCTGTCGTATTCAATTTGATCGCTTTGGAGTCGACCGTTAGGCTTGGAACTGGAATTAGGAAGTAGAATACATAATATATGTAGGAGTAGATGAAATCTGTGCATTCCTTCTCTGCACTCGCGTCGAATAACGCAATGACGAAATTGCATAAGACATCGGTAGTTACTAATTGGTAAGTGGACCCCACCTGTACTCTGCACATACCGGTCCAAGACTAACGGACCTTTATTAAACTCGTTACCGAACATATTCATAGACATGGCAATAACGTTTTAAAAAACATGTAATTATCGGCATCGGCCATCATAAATCAGAAGCCTGTCGTAAATACCTAAATGACTGTACTCAATACAAAATTATTTAAATTACGATAATGATAACTCCATTAAGGAATCCCCATCGAGTTGTTTTGTGGTTCTACCACTAAACAACTCGACCACCAAAGCAGAATTCTATTTTGATTTTGATGGCTCATTACTAATGAACCATCAAAATAGAATTCTGCTTGCTAAAAAAATATTACGGAGGCGGGCGTCTACATACCATTCCTAATAAGTGATGTGTTCTTGATAAACCTGTCTTACGTTCATATCCTATTAGGAATCCTTATATTTCTGTCATGCATGTCATTTCATATGTTTGGTTGGTTAAAACATATAACTGAAGATTAAATAAACCTACTGATGATTCTCTGACCATGTCTAAATTTTAAACCTGTATGTTAGCCATAGTTTCAGGCCTATATTTATGGACATAGTTTCAGGAATTCTCAAACTGATTTCAAGCTCTGCAATTAGTTTTTAAAAATGTAAAGCCTTCAGGCATGTGAGTGGTTTAAACCACTCAGATAAATAACTCAAAAATATCACTAAAGACCTAGGTCGAGACAAAAACTTTTATTATGCTTGTAATAATATGTTGGTACTTAGGTGGTAGTGCTAATGAATAATGGCTTTCATTAGAGGCAGCTAATAAATTGTCTGGTCGTAATATATATTTTATTTGTAACTTGTGCGTTTAAAATCTGTTTACATGCGCTCCAGTAATGAATGCGGACTTTTTGCCACACGTAAGGAGGCACGGGTATTGAGTTCGTGTCTGCAGTGGCATATTTATTACTAGCCTCGCGCGTTTTATGCTTTCGTAGTTCCATGCGTCTATCTCGTCTATTCTTCTTTTCATTCCTTTTATTAAATTTAAATTTTATTTGCTGCGGCACCTACTTATTTCTCTTGAGTTGTTTATGAACGAGCTTAGTTTTACACGTGTTATGAACCTCGGGGTACGCGTGAAATATGGATAGTATCTGTCAGTTTTATTGTTTCCTTCTATGCGGAGTAGCAACCTCTTTTCTTGTTTTTACTGTAATCGAAATGGAATTGAATTAAAACCTAGAGTACTTAGGTAATGAAAGTTGTAGTTGTACCTAATAAAGTTTGGGCACGTTGAACAGGCGGGTCGGCGTTTGTTGCCGGCGCTATTCCTCGCCGGGCGGGTGTGCCTGCGCCGGGGGCGACCACGGCGCTGCCTCCGCCTCCCGCGCACGTTGCCATTGTTACTCCTCGCGGCTCCATCGCACCCGCACACGATACACCATGCACCACCAATTAAAACTTACTTTACGATCCTACTCTAAACTCTCTTCTAATGAAAATATTTTATACCACATAAATCCCATTGCAGTACAGTACACGACCGTGCTTTATGATGGTAAGAACATTGTTCCGACTTGCATTCGTAATACAATTACATCCAGGAAATCACGATATTAGCTGCACGTTATTTTCAACTGTTTGAATTGATTTGCCTAACAGTATCTTTGGGTTTACAGAGCGTCTAATGTTTGTTGTCATTGTTTTTGTCTATGTCCTCTGCCTTTGTGTTAGCTTATAAAAATGCTACCTTTATAAGAAGCATCACATTGTGATTGTCTCGGACGAATGCCCGTTATAGTTGGGCGCCGTCAACGGTCATACGTTTTGCACGCACCATGCAAATGTCCAGGCGCGAACTGCGAGCTATCTACGTCACATTAAGCTAATATGTAATTGATTGGTTCCCGGTGCACGGGAGCGGCGACACACTCCTGTCCCACTGATGGCGGATGCAAAAACACTAATGTTATAACGGTGAACCAGCTCTTCCGGCAAGTAATATGCCCCTAGGTGCGTATACCTACTCTTTTAACTCTACAAATTGAACGGCCGCTATCAATCGAAGAGACGGCGCTCATGTGGCCTAAATTCATTCGCTGTAATGTCGATACACCGACAAGACAGCTATGTGCATGCACGATATTAATCAACTTAAGATTTCGACCTCCGTTAGAGATAAAAACTCCGGAATGAGAACACTCGGACAAGTTAAAAGTGTTAAAAGTGAACATTTAAAGTAGGACGAGATTATCGTATGCACTCGAGATAAACACAGACCGTTACATGGTCGCTGATCATTCAAGTAAAAACATTACCATTTAAATTAAAAGCCTATCAATTATGTTTATATCTGTTTATACTGCGGACTGTCAATCATTTTGCTCGAGTGTTTAATTATAATGCCACCTACTAATAGCGGTCACGCCTCTGACAAAAGCGAATTTGTGCCGCCCAAAAACAATTAACTGGCCACCTAAATTTTAATATTATTTTTTTAGTTGAATGATTAATGTTACTAATACATAGCAATCAACGACGTTGTATAGCTAAACACATCATTCATATGATTAGGAATAACGGTACACGTTGTGTTATAATGGTCTTTTACTTGGTTTTGTTTGCGCCCATTATTTTTGATGCTCTACAAGTTAAACGGCGGAAGAGGTTCCGTTGCACGTGGGAGGTTCTCATTGAGGATTACCATTGTTTCATCATTTCATAAATCCTTATCGCGTAAAGTTATCTTTTGGAAACGACATGCAAAGTATTTAGGTTGGTAAGTATATTTTACTGACTTGGATAAAGCTGCTTTACTACTAATGGTTAGTCCATTAGAGCAGACTAGTGGTCTATTTGTATGTTGATTCGCATTTAGATTCCTTGTAAATCACCAGCTTTACAATGGCACATTTAGATAGAATTTGAAAAGGGTCAATACACTTATACCTACTAGTGTCACGTCATCTTGCTTACCGTTATCGGCGATTGATCGAACGTTTACGAGGCTCGTTTCAGCACATCATTGTGCCATTCATCGTGATGCTGTATTATTACCAAATAAACTAGGTAAATGATTTCTGCCGACAACACAATATTGAATTCACTTGTCGTTGACCGACATACTTGACACTAATCTCTTAATGTTTACGTGTCTAGATGGTGAAGTCTGACAACCTGGGCCAATGTCCATACAAGTGTAATAGTGTTCTACAAGCACTTTACTCGGAACATTCCTTGCGAGAAGCTGGTCAGGTGCAAAAGTAAGAACGTTTTTATAGTGTAGGTATCGCGATAGTTTACCGGAACAAGCTCGCACGTAATTTAAGTGGAGCGATGTATTGCGGCCGCACGATGAGACGCGAAACGATGTCGGCGCGCGAATCCCGTTGGGGCGGACGCCATTACCGCCCACCGCACCGCGCACGCGTAGAAAAACCGACCTCGGTATAAAGATGTCGCGCGCAGATAACATTGGATGGACACTTGACAACGCCGCCTCCGAGCCGACCTCGACATGTTTATCTTTGGAATCGCGGCCTTACCGCGAATATCCAATTATGTTCACACAGATCCCGCCATGCGATCATATTTATTGTGCGGTGTATCCCGACATGTTTGCATGCAAGGCGCCTCACACCGCGCCGCGGCGACATCGTAGGTTTCTAAACAACGCTCGTAAAACAAACAAGAACGTGAAGAGCTGCAAGGCGGCTACTTTTACACAAACCAGTAAAAATACGTTATGTACATTTTAATGCGACATTATAAGCACCGTTAATACGTTTAGACCAGTTTGATAATATCTGGATGCATACTCATGATGTGTATCCCGGTTTGGTGAAAACTTTCGAAAGAATAGACATTCTTCCGACCTGTCCAGCTATCGTGTCGCAAGCTCACGTAGACTGCACATGGACAGTATAAAGCATCGCTCGTTTATCAAAGACAAGCTTTTGCTACGAGTCTAAGACCTTTTCGGCATAAGCTTTACAACCGTCGCGAATAATCGGACAAAAGAGAAACAGAATGCTCTTGCAATATAAAAAAAAAATATTATGTTCCCGTACTAAATCAAAATTAAATACTCCATCTAGCAACTTACGAACTACTAATTTCGAACTAATCAAGAAATACTATGCCTTCTCACTACTCAGTATACATTACTTGAAAGCTATTTATTACTTAACACATGAAATAAACAATTTAGCAAAGTAGTAAAACTAATTGTTCAGTTAATGATCAAGCTGGCTCGACAGTGGGTGGTCCGCAATTCCGCACTATATATAATGCAAGTCTTGAGTGTGCTTTAGCTAATGTCACTCCAGCTTTTCTCCCAGTATTATGTTTCTTAGAGATTGGCAATCAGCATAACGATTACAAGCGCTGTAACTCTTCTGTCAACTTTGTCTTCCGTGTGTGTAATGACTTTACAATAACTGCCCCTTGCCTTATACAGCCAGGTTTGCTTTAACGGAGCATCTAACTTAGAAGGTAACGCACGATTTGCAGATATCACAAGATACGACTAATAATGCATTAGCTTGGTGTATGTTAATTGAGGTACGCGGGAGCCATAACCGATCGCTGAACATTACCTACTATCACATACCGTAAGAGAGCTAAAGGTAAGCGCTATCGTGTGGCATATCTATACAGGTCGGTCGCTATCTATTGTCAATTAAAAGCCTGTGGCGGAGATCTCGACCGCCTTTTGCTTGTTCTATAGGATGTACACGATTGCTTCCCGATGCATACCCTACGCCTCAGGGTGGATATTGCTCGGACATTTCCTGTATTACTACTTGTGTGCCTGCATTGAACTAATCTCTATTCTGATTGTTCTATAAATTAACATAAAATCTATTTTAGTTTAGATTTGAATCGTCTCTTGATTCTTGTTCAATCAGGAAACAATAAAGGTACATGACGGCTGGTTTAAAATAGGTTTGCTTTATATTTTGCTGGCTTTGCTCGAAGCTCCGCCTCTTTGATATAGTGGCTTAGCAATGACTTGTTATTTTGAAATTACTGCTATTCCCCTGAGTTATTGCTTTACTGCATTTACAATTGAATACGTTTGTTACTGCTTCAAGCACATAGGCATACTAAAGATTATATCTACAATCAACTTGAATATATATGCGTCTTTTATGAAGAATATGATAAGCTTTTAAAATATATTTGAGGTTTTTAAAGATGCGATAAGAGAGGTGCTGTAAACAAAGAAAAAATCTTATAGAAAGAAAATGGAGGAAAACGTATTTCTTCAATTGCATAAATCCAAAGTTAGAGATGATTAAATCTAAGTACCTTCTATTATTCGCACATATTTTTTTTTACGGCTCGTTAAATCTGTATTTTGTATAGTAACTAAATATAAAAAAAGCCTAGCACAGTTAAATAAAATTAAATAACCATTACGGTACGGCACAGTAAATAAACTAGATAATATAAGCTTCTGAACATAAAATTTCAAAGGATGATTACCTATTAAGATAACGTATTGCGGTGCGCAGACGCAACTCTAAGATTAACAGTGTCTAGGCGTTGGTAACGAGACTATCGTAATTGAATTAACACAAGAACGTCACGTGTAGGCTCGCGCTAGGCGACCGCGCCGCCTGCGCCGCGAAAGTGATTCCGTGATAATACATCAGATATCTGACAACGGAGATAATTAAATTAGCAGTCTTATTAATAAAGATAATTCATTAATAAGACTGCCAATTTAATTATTTAGCCATTTAGACGTGCCAAGTCCGATATCGTAATAAAAATCACTCTAGGCGAGTTGTTCATGGTAAAATAAGTTTCGATCAAATATAATTATGAATGAAAATATTCGCGCAAATTATCTGAGATACTACACGCGTTCACGTTTAATTTTTTTCTGTTCATGGATTTATTTGTAAGCTTTTGAAATAATCATTTACCAAAATTATTTTATCTCGGAAATAAGCACCCACGAAAGAATTTAAGAAAATTGTTAATGATTGTAAATGAAGAGTAATTGCTTGCTAAAGGAGCGAAATCTACGTACCTACATGCATGCATGTGCACGCTATGTGGGACGCTGAGGTTTCAATGGAAGGTAAGTAAGTACGAGGTATTTTCACTGCTGTAAAACGGTAAAAAGTAACAGGATAATGTTATACACAAACCGGTATAAATAATTCGGAAATCAAGGTACTGGCCGAACTCTTTTGAGTTTTTTTTTAGAATCCTCCAGCGATGTATGTTCCTTGGAATTTAGTGCCCACCTGTATATTCTGAGAATGCCGCGATTACATTTTATCGACCATTTATTTTTTATTATTTCTATAATCCTGAGGAAAATGTTTCATTAACATTCATTAAGACTTAAAAAATTCGCTAATCCTTGAATGGCATGTCTCCGTTCTTAAATAAATAGTAAAGTTGAAATATTAGTTCTATCTAAAAGCAAAAAACTAATAAAACGATTCACAGATGTTATATCTCATTTATATCAACGGTGTATTAATTCGAGGTAATCAATCATTAGGGCAGTTTTTTATTTGTAAACAACGGTACACCGTACACTCGACGAATGGTTTCGTAACATCCGTACATCAATTCTGGTAATGGGCGCTGCATTAATAACGATACACGCGCACTTACCGGACTATATCGGCGAGTCATTTAGTAAGTAACACCAGAAAAACTAACTGTACATCTGTTTGCACTTCAGTGCCTCTGTTATTTGTTTTTTATTTGTTTTTGGATAGTTTGACAGCATTATTACAAGTTGCCATGCAATACTATCTTATTCATTTACCGTTACAACCCAACTGAAACTATCATAATCAGTTCTAATAATTTCAAATTGTATATTACACGTTATTTATTAAATATAAGGCTACACTAATTTTTATAATGGGTGCAATAATGGATAGTAGAACAATCTCTCGAGACGAAAGGTGTTATTTTCCTTACATTTGCTCTAAGTGCTTCCTCTACGGCTAATAAGACATAATGACGTGTTATTTCTGAAGATTCACGAATTCCGATCGCAGAAGAGTATAGTACGCCGGGGTTACTAACCTTGCAGCTTCGCAATCGCTACCTGCTGTCCGCCACCGCCGTGCTGCAATCAAAAGAAAAACGCCATTGTTAATTACACAGTTTACATATGAGTGTATCTCAATTATGACATGTTGGATTATAGACAGGTGACTATAATGAGAATGACAGCGCGCGCAGCATTCTTTGCGAGCGCAGGCGCACGCTCGTGATTCTATCATTCGGTTCAGGAGCAGAGCATGGTCACTTCCCCGTATCGGCTTGTAATTACAAACATTTTGCGCTAAAGAATTTCCCGGAATGTTGGCTGCACCCATAATTCTGTTGTCTATTTACATGAGTAAAGCCATTAGTTTTGAACTAGACCTTGCGCCACGGATGCAGCTGTTTACGACATGTCAGTGATGGTAATAGCAGATAACCGCGGCGTATTATGTAACACGTTTTGTAACAGATATTCTCCTGAATGTAAAGTGCACATTACTTAGTGTTTATGTTACCTTAATGTGGTGAAACCATGTTTATTTAACGTTTTCTGTCGCACCTACAATGTTGTTAATTAAATTATTCAGGCTATGTTTGTAGGACTGCTCCTTCAGTTATCCAGGAGGTGGTAATAGCCATTGGACTTTACATAAATTATCCTAATGAAATAGTTATCTGTTTACCTTTTATAAATATTGAGGTAATGTTGGAAAACACTGTTAACATTAACTAATTATGTAAACAGTTTAGATATTACCTAAATTTAAAATACATGGTCGGTGTCGTTAAATATATATGTTGGCAATGAATTATGTAGAGTGCCGCTTACTGGATTCAAAGTTGCTGGAAATTATTTAAATTCAACATAGTTTCGCCTGAGAAACCATTCTGCGTGTTTGTCGGAACTCTTCACTTTTGTATTCTGTAGCGATATGGGAGAGAATCGCCCGATTTAAATATTAACTGTATCTTCCTTGACCTGCACTGGTACGATACTTGAATTAAGTTGTTCTTCGAAAGTTGACTATAGACTTCCTCTGCTTTTGTTACAGAGTGAGGTTCATATATTTTATATACCACTTCAATATTTAAAGAAGCACACATTTGGTATGTATCTAGTATCTAATCTATAGTCATAGATATTCCGAGAAGTTAATATTTCCACAATAAAATCCACTACGACCATGTTCGGTTTTAAGACATAATGATCTTGACGTATCTCTCAATAATAGCTAGACATAAGTATTTCCGATAGATGTGTATGGTTCTTTTCATATCGCAAAAAACTAAAGTATTTGAATATAATTATGACAAAGATAAAATAAATACTGTACCTGTTTCCGCTTCAATTCTAATTAAAGTAAGTACAGTAACCGATAGAAAAAAAAGTGATTTATACGCGTCACTTTGCATCGACCGCACGTCTTTTAAATGAAACATATGCTACTTATCTTATGCCAACTCAATTTTCTCAATCTGTTCCATTAATCAAATCACAGCACATCTACATGCGTTACGTCACTGGGCAGACTCATCGCGATCCCACGCTTGAGCAAGCCGGACGAATCGTCCGCTAGAAAAAGTTCCCGATCAGTCAGAAGTAGTCTTGACTGATCCTAGTGATCATTGAACCTTAAACGGCACTTCGACTCCCATAGATTGTTTTATAGCTAAGTAAACACGCTCGACTGGCTTACAATCGCAATTTCACAGTCAAATAACAGAAACAGCCTTACAAAACCAACCTACACGAAGAAACCGAGAGTACTTGGTAGTTTTTCAACTCGTCAAAAAACATTCCCAGTTGTCTTGGAACAAATACTATGTATTTACAGTTACAACAAAAAGTCACGGTTTTTATTTCGACGTAAACGATACTCTTTCTACTAACTAGGTGTACATATTCGATAACTTGCTGATTTATCATATACATATGCATTGAAATAACGGATAAACAAGTCTTTAGATTGCTTTTATTAATCTAGTGTCAACATATCTATGGAACTTTCAACAAGTAATTCATCTCATTGACTTTACGAGTCTTATTAGATGCATTATGAATATTTATAAAAGACTTTAAGCAAAGCGAGGAACTAGCAATCCTTACAAGTTTTCTGTTTCTTGAAAAGTTAAATAAACGACGATAATTATTAAAACATTCGCTTCATCATCAAATTGAGATATCTCAAAATGTATGTCTCTAATATCAAAGTGCAATGATATTTAACGAACAGTTTTTTGTATCAGTCTTGTGTATTTTTTGTGGCTTTTTTAATCACATTTCAACTTCGGTAGCCAATACTAACACTAGTTAAATATACATTTTTTGTCGAGCTCTGTAGTTATTTGTTTAGACAGGCAAACTGATATGTATCAGCGGCACTTTTTTATCAAGCTTAATACATTTATGCATCGTAACAGACGTTATTTTTAATTTGGCCTCATTATCGAGATCAATCGATGAATAATATAATATTGTGATAGCAAAATGTTGTATGTCATGATTGATCTTCTGAAAATTACAGCTAACAATTCGTTTTGGTGGTTAGTTTGGGCGTGAAGTATTAATTTGTGCAATAGTTATTAAAGAATCTGAATTGTGTGGTCATAACAGTTATGTTTTGGTTAGTGGAAATTGAAGGTTTGCGAATCTATAATGTGCCGTTTAGTTTTGATTAGTCTGAGGCATAAATTGTGGTGTTTGCTCGTCGGTGTTGCGGTCCGTCACGTGACCGGCGAGGCGATACGGTTGGCCTGACACCGTCCAGCGCCCTGCACGGTGCACACACGGTACACGCCAGCCGCGCACCATCTGTCAATGTCGCACCAACGCTGTTCTCACGTGGCTAACACTAGGAAGTATTTTTACTTCCATTACGTAAAGATCACTACTGAAGATGCCTCCAGCCAACCATTGTAATCTAACGTAGTAAATTCACATTAGATAACGGAAATCGAACTAAGAACACGGATTGTTGCTCATGGATTCGTGCCCTTCTTATATCAGGGTTTAATCAGATGCATTAAATTCAGGATTCCGCGTTGCTACTAGCACATACATATTCACATTAGTGCGTGCTTAAAATCTTTACAACTGATTGTTTATAAGGCCTACTATCACTTGTTAAGTTATCAACAATTGTCTACTTTTACCAATATCCTTTATAACTATTGGAAGAAAGGAAGTCAGGTCGACAACCTCTAAATATTGACTCATCTCGGAAAGGCACGCGCCTAAATACACAGAGAGGCTTGTGCCATGTGTTCCTTCTAGAGAAATTGTTTTGTTTTAGAATTTAGACACTATATTTTATTAGTCACTATTACCAATTAACTGTTTACTGTATGGTCGACTAAAAACTAGTAGTGATTTATTATAACAGAAATTTGTCTAAATATTTATGTGATCTGAAAAATCATTTTAGTAACGCTACACTAAATAAATATCACTCACCTACATTTGTAAATTTCTGATATGAATTTTGCACATTTATCGTTATGTGCCGATTTGCTAAACGGTTATTGTCATAAATTGCGTGTGCGTGTGAATGGACCGTGGAAAAGAAGCAATGTTTTGATAACGGCAAAAATTCACAAATTAAAGTCTTGCAAATACCGAAAGCGAAAAGCAACAAATATAGCGTTTAACGCATTTTTACCGTAGGTTATTTTCTTGGCCCTATTATGTATTGCAGTTCAGAAACGTACTAGATAGAGATTTACCATGCATTTAAAGAAAAGGATAAGCGTGTGAAAACCTAACGAATAAACGTATCACATTACGAGTGCTACTAAAATGGGTTCACATCTGTAAATCAATAGATGATGGCCACGTTCTGATATCCACCTCTCGACAGACCTCTAGTACGTCACCGGAGTACCCACGCACCGCAACCGTGTTGCGAACTGGCGCATAAATATAGCCCGCAGTGCTTGTCGCTGAAAACTCGATGACTTGAAAGCGACTAAACGGTCCTCAGTCCACAAAACACTAGATGGTGTTGTTCATACAAAGCACGTTCAAAACAATAGAGAAATAAACCATGTTCCATTTTCCACCTCCGCTAAACTCGACCTAAAACATTCTTCACTTCACCCAGAGACAGTTTACTTATCTAACTCGCGAGCTGTCCGTATATTGGACACTATAAAGTCTAAGAGACTTTAACTCAAATTATTTTTGAGGTGAACGAACGTGATGTAAAAAGACACCGTTGAATAGAATATTTGTTTGGCAATGAGTTTTGTATAATTCGATTAAATTTCGTAAGTCGGCCGTCGACCTGCGCGGGCGCTGAGCACGACGCTATTTTGGAGCTATGTCTACGTGACGCCACGCATCTCTTACAGCCTCCGTTCCAGTGGACTGCATTACTATTGGTAGATTTCACAGTGATGGAAAACGTGATTGTGTCTCGAGCCATTCCGATTCAAAATTTCATGGAACGGTTTTGGCTCGATGACGATAATACGTAACTTAGAAATATCTTTAGCGCTGCCACTGATGGTACTTACTTCGTGCATGAAAGTTGTACAGACGCCAGCACATCAAGCTACAACAATCTGTCAAATTTATTTAATAGATTTTCAACTTTATCGCTAAAACATAAGGTTCATACTTGATTAGAAAAATTTGACAGTTTCGGGTAGCTTGATATACTGGCGTCTGTACATTGAAACCGTTAGATGAAAATTATTTATTGAATTAAATTCATCAAATAAATCAAGTTTATAGGCGTCTCTATTCAAACCAATGTCAGTTTATTTATTAAGGTTTTTCAGACTGGTATAAGAATTATGATGGCTGATGTAACAGTTTGCTATTCGTAATATTAAATTTAAATTATGTGACATCGAG
The DNA here is from genome assembly GCA_945859645.1 of Amphipoea oculea. Lineage (NCBI taxonomy): Eukaryota > Metazoa > Arthropoda > Insecta > Lepidoptera > Noctuidae > Amphipoea > Amphipoea oculea. The sequence goes on from OX243872.1 coordinate 11,358,553, forward strand.
CGATCATATCGGCAGTTGGCCATAAATCCGATCCTGAGTTGAGAAAATTACATTGAGTTATTCGCTACAAGTTGGTCGGAAGACAAGGAACAAGGAGATGGCACAGGTGATGAAAATGTTAATTTTCTTTGCAAAGTTGTTGTACTGGCTGAAAACAAAATGCAAAACTTAAAAATCTGTATTCAAAGTAAATATGAAGTGAAAAAAATAACCTAGAACAATGGTGCAAGGCAAAAAAGAAAACGCATCTAAATCAAAAAGTATAAAAATGGCGAGTACTGCTAGAATCGTCTTTAAATCCGACCGTGAAATTCGCTACTTTGCTATTGAATTACTACGAAAAGAAGTGACCGAAATGCTTTTTACAATAAAAACACTTTTGTTCTTGTTCTTGACCTTGTAACTTAACATTTCCCCATCAGCTACGTCGTAACTTAGCAGACTTGCTCGCGGAAATGCAATGTAACTCATTGTTAGGGACTGACGGTAATTGTAATCGTTAGGGCTGGACGAAGCGATCAGCGATGTGAACAAGGTTATGGGGTTCTAATTGACAGATCACAACGACGGCAGCGGACACCGTAACCGCCTTTATCCAGGCTAACTGTATCACTACCGTACGACACGGACCGCCTGCCGCTTGGTCGCTCGTACTCACCACCGCAACGGGAAATGCCGGGCGTCGCCGTCCTCAACCACGGCAACCTTCTCTTTGTCGCCACACTCATTTCCTCCAGGAACCGCACTTAATAAAACCACAACAAACAAAAACTTTCGACTAATAAAAAGTGGAACTCGAGTCTGCCCGCCATTCTCACAGTGCACTGAGGTCAACTGCGGTGTATTGCCGTCGACGTAAACTGTGATATCGTCGCCTGGTCTCTCATGACTTTCCACATTAAAAATTCCACCAGCAAACTGTTTCTGTGTCATCTCTATTCGAGATATTCGCCGTGTCGGTTGCTAAGTGAAACCGTCGAGAATCTTTTATTCTTCTTAATGCGAGCCGTTTCGGCTCTTGTTCGCGATCCTAGTGTGACAGCCATTATAATTCCGAGTGAATGTGGAAGTATACAAAGACGGCTTTGTACCCGGCATAAATATGTATGAGTAAGTGCCTATTTTCTACACACGTGGGCCGGTGGATACGCACGATACCACCGGCCTAATTGGATGTCTGTAGGCGCGAATTTGTTTCACTCTGAGGGGAATTCCTTATTTGTGTCTGAAAGCAATTTATAATAGCGAAATTTTACTTCCTTGCCGATACGCCCACAATTTATAACGTCCCCGTTAACTTCTCCCCGTATTGACGCGACAAATTAATTATTTAGCGGTTCACTTACGGTTATATAACGATAAATACATTGAAGATACTAATCCTACTTTCTCTTAACTAGTTTCTTGAGGCCACTATAAGAAAGTAAAACCCCGCTATGTTGGCGCTCGCCCCGTGTCCTGTTGACACACAAATTGCTATGATAAATTATTCTGGAATAGTGATTTCTATGACACTCTCATTGTGTATTTTTTAGGTAATTTTTCAGAAAGAGCATTGTTTCAAATTAAAATGCCAGTTTCCAAATGCGATATTCATACCTACCTGGATTTTAAATAGACCAGTTAAATTTTTTATGAAGGTTGTGAAAAATCCAAAAATACTTCAGAGCTTAAAAAAAAATTGAGTTTACTTGAGAACAAGTACCTAGGTAGGACTCTATGTACTACCTACTTGCTATCAGGATGCTTCATAAATAAAATAAAATAGCTAAAGACGGAAACTGAAAATATCTCTTTAAATCAAAATGTCCCGTAGTGACACCACGAATGACCTCAATCCTGTCTATCTAAGTATGTTCTCGCATGCTCGTATATCTGGAACGCGGGAACGGTAGTGCGACTGTGGACGGTATGGCATCTTGCCCCGTCCTGCCCTGACACTTGGCCTCTGACAACTATACACTTGATATTATACCGCGCTTTCCATATATCTTGCTAAACCCGGAGTTATGGCTTTGCGTTTCTAATATATCACACAACTTAGATACTTCCTGTTACTTGAAATACTGATCTGAATATAAATAAGCGATGTCCGACTATTGCACCATGACAAATTAAAAAGACGCTTTATTTCATTGGTTTTGTCTTTAATCTATCTTTTATTTTCCAACGATTTAATGTTCTGGTCCAATGATCTAACGTTTGGTATAGATTTTATTCGGCTAAATCCGCAGGTGGTAACTGTTGCGTTTAAAATTAATTCATCTGTAAAGCATTTTCTCTATAAATGCGTTGATGTTTCACTATGTTTACACATCTGTGAGAAAGAAAAATAGCTACAACTTAACAGCCAAGGGATCACGTTGTCTCTTCGGCTGGGTACATGCTTGGCACACTTTCAGGAGGTCTCGGTTACAGCGGCGACGTCACGTTTCCCATGTTGGGAATAGTTTATTGAAGTCATGATGTGACCTTAACATTGTGTTTTACGATTGTCTCGTCACCGGTCCGCGCACTGACATTTCAATAGAGAAGGTGAGCGCGGGTCGCGGCGTGACGCGCAGCACGACGCCCAGCATAGCCCACCACCACCTCCTACACACCGCTGCACCGTCTTCTGTCAACACCACACTTGTTTCGTATGATTGCCGTTATTTATAAACACTGTCATGTCCCCACTAAACCCTACCACACGTAAATCACAACTATCGGACGAACAAAGCGACTGTTTCATCATTTCGATAAGTCCTGAAACATGGATACCATTTTCTAAATTGACATCCCAACGGCACTGCAGCAGAGCGGTATTAATTTTAACTTTATAGTTGAATTTCTCGAATTACCTACAGAAGCTTATCGGCGTCGGTGTTGACTTAAATTTGCATCTAGGTAGTATTTTCTCGTCGCCAGTTCGATAGTGTGTGCTCACGATTTAACGCTGGTATTAATGCATTATTCAGCGGGGTTTTCATTAGACTGTCGCTATCGGCGCGGGCGATCGCGCTCTCGTTAAAATGTACGGATGGCATGACGGGTGCTCGTATTGGACGGGCACGCGAGTCAACCCTATCGCGGCTCAAATTCAAATCACTGAAAAACTTATTTGCAGTTTCGCATTTTCTGTCGCCTCGCTTCGTGACACACGTCAATCTATATTTGAATCCACTACATGAAGTGGAGGAGACAATTTGCCGGCAAGAGTGCCGTTGCTTCATTCCAAGAGGTCTCGATTTGGATTGCAGTCCGTGAATAAATAAGACTTCATAGTAAAAAACGTTAATTGCGCGCGCTATTAGGCAAGGTAGAGCCGTCTAGATTAAATCTTACAAATTTTCAGTGTTCTTGTTTGAAAATTCTCAATGATGAAACAGTTAAGCTAGCGATAAACTGCATACACAAAATGATTTAGTAGATATGTGCGCCTACAACTCGTACTCGTACGTTATAAATGTTTTTCCCTAGCCGTTTATCTAAACTCGCACATGTGGTTATCGCATCGAAATTCTTTGAACGCATTGAAGAAATGCAATTAGCAAGGCGAAGAGGACTATTAAATGTGTAGCTCGACCAGTTTGAAAGAAACTGGTGCGTAAGGACAGGTTTAACAACCCCACACATGACATGAACTCGCGGATGTGGTATACTTTCGATATTAATGAGAACACATCCCGCGTGCGTCGCCCTAAATAAATTGCCACCTTCTGCAGCACACGTGCAACGAGAACAAATTAATTTTATTGGACGTATATATCATGTGTGGTGACATTTCTTATTAAATGTTGTAAAAATATGAGGTTTCTTGGCTGTCTTTTTAGTAACTTCATATAAACATGTGCATACTGAACATTTACATGAAAGTAGACTGATTAATCGCTTGTGTGTAAATTTTATTTATTTCCAACAATGTCTGGGTTTAATTGATGCTGGCATCAGCCATTACTAGGAACCGTCACAGTCGAGCAAGCTCAATAATAACTGCGCTGTTTTAATTACCTTGTCAACGCGTACTTTGAGCGATGTCAGTAGTCTGGAGCACCTGCAACAATCGGACACACATTCATTAGTATTACGTCAATTGATATGGGTACATAATGTTAGTTTCGCATGGTTGTTGCTTTTACAATTTATAGGGCCTCATTAATCAATAGATTTTGAATAAAATATTTTATACATATAAAACGAAAATAATTAGCGTAGCGTGTAGCGTGGTTCTGTGTATAAATTAAGTCATTTAGCTATATCTCCTTAAGTGACTATGTGCATCTTTGTCTGTAGCATAAACCTATACATTTTCTCTGGCAGGTACGTATTATGGACATATATGGACTTCATTTACAGAATGCCCATTCAATTAACTGACGCTGTTACTTTATTGACATAATAGTTTAGATTCGCCATAGGGCGACTGGATTATAGGCCTCGAGCACGCATGTCCTTATCAAGATTTCTAGATGGACTCGGCGTCGGATGGTGTGCAAGTTCACGCCCAAGGCGAAGGTTTTGATGTATTTAACGTTCATATTTGCATTTTGCGATCAAACGTGCTCGTTATGATTTTTGTAGGCCACATCCGGATACATCGTGCATGCTATATTTAAATGAGAACATTATTTTAGTTGCAAATTAATCTAGAAATCTCGAGGAGACAATAGGTCGTTTGTTGGCAAGCAGTGCGGGTATGAAGTGTGAACGGCCGCCGTGTGATGTCGGACGTCGCGACACTCGTGTAAACAAAGCGCTACACTGACCGGGTTAACCTTGAATGGTAAATGTGTGCGGAGTTTCGCCGGGGAAAAATATGCCATTGATGCAGGCGGCGTGCGTGCGCCGGGTAACGGTCACCACGAGCCGAATAAGTGGTTTAGCATCGTACGTGGAATGATAATGTTCAGAGCGAGACTTGTCACGCGATTGCACTGCCCTGTCACTGCCGCACGCATTCAGAGACCCACTTTCTAACCTTGTGTCCTTGAACCATAAGTGTGTTTACGTTGTATGCTATGAATCGCTTATTTCCTCTTATCGCTGTAATGTATCTAAAAGACTTTCTGATTACTTCCGGTGCAACGGGTATGTGATATGCGAACAAATTAAGTCAATTTATAACAGTAAATGGTTAGACAATAAAAGCGATAAGGCAATATTTCGTGTAGCCAATTACAGTAGGGTGAATGTCGATGTCGGTGTCTGAGAGCGAACAATGTGCCGCTAACGAGATACAGCGGGCCGCAGCGCTCCGCACCGGTCCGCACCGGTCCGTCAGGCCGTCGCTTGCCCAACACCTCAATTCGTTCTTTGTTTACGTTGGCATCGTACTCGCCCGCGGAGCCCGATCTCATCCCGAACGCAATAAAGCTCGGAGCAAACTCACGACTCTGCAATGTCTACTCTTTATCGCCTCCGCCGAATGCTGTACGATCTTAAACGTATTTTAATAACTTCCACCCGCCAGTCGCCGTAATGGGATCACCATGCAAATGCCTGTGCCCATGCTGTACCGTTACATACCGATACCGACGGTAACGAACCGCCCCGTGAAATAAAGAAAGGCAATAATCGCAAACGGGAAATCCGATCACGCCGAGGGCGCCCAGCGGCGACCGGGACAGGTTCCACGGGGAGCATCCAGTCTGACGCTACAGCTATGTAAAGTCAAGTGCTTGCACCACGCTTAAACAGCACAACAGCAAGTATAGCAGAGTACCCCGCGGTTCAACGTCAAAAAACTTGAATGAGTCGAAGAAAGTGCCCTTGCAAGTTCCTGTATTCGATCCTATCTTAGATCGAATGAGGTAAGTTGTTAGTGAACCTGACGTACCGAGTGTGGATTTGAAGTTCCCTTTCGTGATATGGCGAAGCGCTTTCCCTGTCGCAACTTTGCGCTCTGACACTTGCACTCTTCCTTTCTACATTACACTCACTAGTGGAACGATAATACCATTGCTATTAACTGTTATTGCATTTGAACTAACCTATATGAAGTCGTTATTGCAGCCATTGTCGGAAATGAATTTCGATTTTAATTTGCATTACATTTCACATAACCGTAACATGTAGACGCGCGGCGAATGAACAAATAGAGCTACGGTAAACTTAGTAAAGCATTTAATATTATAATTGGAAGGTGCTTTTTACCTCGTCGTCAGATAATTAGATCCTTTGAGTGCTACCGAACGATGTCATCTTTTTGAATAAGTTTTCAATTCAAAAGCCGCTTCATCATCTCTCCTTGCAAACTACTATTACAAAATAAGATTAACAATTTTCTCACGTCCGCATCGAGATCGAGTTAGGCGACGACAACCTCTGCAAAAAGTAAGTTGGAAATCTAATAGAGTTTGTGGCAAGCCGGTTATTTGTGTTATTTTTTAGTTTCGCTGACGCTGAGGAGAAATGCTATGTAACGCTCGCGAACGAAGACGAAGCAACCTGACATTACAGTAATAACGCCGAACCGCCCTTCTGTCATTATTCTGTACACTTTCCTCGGGTAACTAAACATGAAACGCTTCTTATTTTTCAAGTGCATGTTCATTACAATTGCATTATAGTCTATGTTCATCTTTTGCTATAGGTAACCGACTTCTAAATATAGCACTATGGTTGTGTTAGTTAGGAATCATACCTTGTCAGTCAAGGCACATAATTGCATACAAATGTCATTTTAATTAGCAACCGGATAGACAGCGTTACCACCTGATTAAGTGGCACGGATTATGTTGGATTAAGACTTCCTCTGATTAAGATTTGTTATGAATGCGTCGACAGAGGCATCGGTGCGTGACAGAACTGGTCTAACAGTAGGAGATGAGGCCTTAGCGTGGCGACCGCGTCATGCGAGATACCCCACAATTATTACATCTTTGATTACAACCTAGGCTGCTTCTACCGCCTCATTATGCAAGCATAATTGCGCTTAAAATCAGGTTGTTCCAAAGTGACATATTAACACATCAACCTGTATTTTCTCTGTAATAGATGGGAATTAAAAAATCCCAAAGACCATACTTGAACAATAGCGAAATGTTATCAAACCTTATTTAAATTGAAAAAAAAAAAAACAGTGGCACTCCGGGAGTGCCGACAGAAGTGAAAACAAAACACAAACAGAATACGTTGCCATCATTCACTGACATATCGGATATACATTAAAACCGAGTACATCCCGAGGACAGCCGAACACATCCGAAGTGGCGTCGCTTACGGTAACAGTGGCGCGAATTCAATGGTTTTTTTTTTCAAAAATTCCCAAAGCGCCTAATGAAGTTTTCACTTCAATAAATATAAAAAAGATGTCAGCTATCGGGTCACAATCACAGACACGTCAAACAGTTCAGTAAGAACATCACATACGCATGCAACTCTTCCACCGATAAATGAATTTTACTTTTCAAACAGGTACGGGGCAAGTTATTGAACAACATTAGTATTCCTTGTTAGTGCCACGTTATAAATATGATGTCATAAAAGAAAATTATCACTTGATTGGTGCGGAAGAAGAATATCATTTGAAGTTTATGATTATATTGAACAGCCAGAGAAAAACTTTAAGTTACCGTAATATAATTATGTAAATATGATATTGAAAAAAGGAAACTCCACGTAGAGCGTCGACAACAGTAATAACTTGATATCTCTATTCTGGCGGATGGCGAAACTGCATGCCGCCTTATGAATGCATCATATTTATGTTCAATATTGTATACATTATGAATTTTACTTATGGATGTCATCAAAACTGCTGGCGGGGATGATAAAAATAGAAAGAAACTGTCTTTTTATTTGCAATTCATGTTTTAAGTTTTTAATAATTTATTATTAGTGATGATAACGGTTGGCGCATCCTTCCTTGGCATTTTTGCTTGGGGCACTTATTAATTCCGCGCTACGACTGCGAGGTGTTACGTAATTGCAAGAATGCGGCGGCATCGGCATGTGCCTCGGCGACGTGTCGGACGTCGGACGGTCCGGTTCGCATGTGAACCGTATTTATTGTAATTACGTCTCTCGGACGCTGACTCCTATCGATCGATGCGACGGGAAAACGTCCGTATGAAACGATAACATCGATCCGATCTATGCGGCATTCGCTGCATTCAAGTAATTATATCAAAGCTCTTTAAATTGTAATCGAATAACTTTTATTTCGTTCTAAATGATTTTGTAGATTTTTATTATCACTAATACTATTACACGGAAGTATTTGTGAAGATCAATAAAATAACAATTTTCTAACCCTAGAATAGGAGTTTTAAATCGTGACGATTTGGGAATACGGATGGATTTACTCAACAAAGCAGTTTAGCAATCTACATATTTATCAGCCCGCATTAATTGGAGTGGTATTGGTAATAGTTTCCCGATTAATGCACGCGATCGTCCCTAGGTGGGTCCGTTTGCGTTATTTCGCGGTATCGCGCGCGCAATCGTAACCTCTTCCCACATAATTGGCGTGTGGGCGCGGCGGTGGTGGCGCGTTATCCCGATCGCCGCCCACCAGCGACGAGGCGACGCCCGATTAGATAGCTCGGCCCCCGACACCCCGACCCGGGCAACACCTCCCGGCTGCCGGCACCGAGGTACCGACGCACCCCGCTCACTGGGATCATCTCCTGACGCGATCGCGAAACTCATAAAGCAGTCTCGTTACTTACACACTTTACACCGCACGCGCAAGCCAATTGTCAATAAACAGCAAATTTATTGTATTCGGTACTTATCACTTGATTCATTCCGTATAAAATAATAAACCAATCTGCTGGCGAAACGTAGAGCTTCTCTGTCTTTTATTTTTAACTAAAACCATTATCCTTAATAAGCTGGTGTATCTCACGAATGTTACGGGACAATAAGCTTCGCAGCTAACCCTTATTAGCGATAAGAAGTGGCACCGGCTCGCCCGTTACGCAAGACGAGATGCTCAGCAGACGGTTCATTAATTGCGTATTGTCGAAGCTCTGGCCGACGATCACATCTCGTAAATCGTCCAAGTGATCTCACGACGTTCTTATTTCCGGCCGCTACGTGACCGCTACAGCCATGCAAGATTGTCTTGTATGGCCATGGCTAATAAAATTTAATATATGTACAGCGTAAATTAATCGGAAGCATCGATGATAGGCGTGCACGTTTATGCCGCCAGGATAAACACAGATAAACGCGAAGACCGTTAAGTTGATTTAGCACGTCGGTTCCGCCCCTCTTTGGTCTTACAAACAATTATTACAAGCAGACTTGATGTCGAAAACTTTTTTACTACTTAGGAAATAAGTTGGATTAAAAAAAAATAAAAATAATTGGAAAGCTTTAAACGACGTGATCCTGCTGTCAAAAATTGCAGTGGATGACATCCTGGGCGGTTCTAGAATTCCATTCATAAATATAAGGAATGATAATGATTTACGTCCAGTTCTTGAATTGCGCACGCGGTTCTTTCTAAGAAGCTCCCTATAATTTAAACCCGACTCGCTACTCAAACCACTCCAGACAAATTATGATTATACCTAATTCACTTTCTAGTTAGCGTAACAAATAGAACAGGATTTTGAAATGATATTAGGTTTCATAAGCTAGCTTTTGTTTACTCCTAGTGGTTTATGCGCTATATGTATATGATGTTCGCTAACGTTTTAACTATCAACTCAATGCATCATGGTCGCTAGCACTAATAAATCTCATCGCAACATCGCACGCACGTATCAAGCAAAATATGGTTGACGTTAATTGACGAAATGCGAAGTGGTAGTGTTTGCGACGGCTGATTTATACGCGCGCAAATCGCTACTCAATTTGCATTGGATCTATGTAGAGCGCCCACTCGAACACTCGTTACCGCGATCGTCGCCGTCTTCGATATACTGGCCACAGACCAATCGTCACGACTAAAACGAGGAATGTGTTATCTCTTATTTTTTAATGCACACAGCCACACACATCACCAACTTTGCCACTGCACTAAAGATTTACCGAGCGCAAACATTTACACATTCCTAGTTTGCGAAATCAACACTCTCCGTTCTGAGATGTTTTATCAGAGGTATCCAAGTACCTGACCTACTTCGGGACCAATCTAAACATGCGATAATAAATTACTTAGATTGAGCCTAAACGTATAGAAATTACTACATTTGTCATGACCACATTGGTTAAACGTGAACACAATTCTGCAAGTTGTAATTTAATGCTGTGATAGGAACCACTGTTCGGTGGCGGTTAACATGTTTCTGCAAAGCCTAGTACGGATGTAGGGAAACACGGCTGTAGATAACATCGTGTACATTGTGTACGCATGCACATTTACAGTTAGTAGCTCAAAACGCAAATAAAATTAACGAAAGACAGCAGTAAACGACCGCACAGACACATATTCATTGCGGTGTAAAATAGCGGCGCGCAGCAAATGACATTCCACATTCATACCACGCCAAATAAGTGCGGAACGTGGAGTGGATTTGGGTCACACACTGATTCTCGGTAATAGAAGTGTGGAGTGTAAAGCTGTGGAGTTTCACCGCAAGTAATCTGACTGTCGTAAGAGAGTTCCTTGCTAATTTACGGACCGTGCGTTTCGGCCTGCGGTCACGCGCTTGCCGACCGCAGCCGAATTCCGCTACTGGGACGTGCCGCGCCGACGTAGACGAAACCTATCGAACAGCACCCTGTAGTATCTAATACCCTTTAAGGATTCACAGGTATATTTTTGTCAACTTTTCTGATACCTACTCCGAGCCTCTACCAGGAAACACTTTATTTATCATTTATCTTTGAGATTTCATTAAGATGTTTCGTACATAAACTTTAAAGATTCGCTGATTTGTTCAAACTACATTTATGTTCTTTTACATTTTATCATCGTATTCACACAGCGTGTACACAATGCAGCACTCGGCTAAACGATCTGTTGCGCATTCCGAGTTCTAATGAATGTGAGAATTGACTCTAATAGGGATATGACGGTATTATGGATAATTTGATGCAAATTAAAACAATAGTAAACGATTCTAGATTTTTTCGTTCAATGTTGATTGCGAGTAAAATCGGTTTGATAAATTAAATAGCATTGTTAATGTCAAGTAAAAAGTAAGTTGAATGATCATTGAATTATGTTTTACGACGTAACGATATATTTACTGTATTCTACTATTTTGTACTCGTGTCATTACTACGCATTTATATCTACTACAGATCCCACAACCCTTTCATTACAAGCACCATTAATTTCGCCGGCATGTATTTTTTCTGTTATTAGCAACACATTGTAATTACAAATTTGTGTAGTTAATACATCTCAATTATAATTAGATCACATTTTTTAATGGCACGTTCCGCTCCGTGATCGTACAAATTAATAACGCCTGCATGTTCTATGAAGATTCGTGTATGACATAATGAACCAGACGTTGAGGGGTAATTAATTCGATCATTCTATAATTACAAACACGTGCGGTTTTAAAGGTCAAAATAATTAATTAGAGACACGGAATCGACGCAAACAGCAAAATAGTTTAATAACGCACTACAAATAGATAAAAGTAAATTGGCGCTATCGGTATTTCCTACAACAAAACGTATCGTAATATAACTGTAGCGTCAGGCCTGGATAACGCTGAGAAGAAGAAACAAAACATTATCTGCGAGAAGTCAATCAAGAGACACGCGAATGTCGCTTAGCATTGCATCTAGTTTCACTTACGGTGTGCGCAGTTTTTCGTCGGGAACGCGATCGCGACCGCGATCAATAGCTCACATTGTGCTCGTCGACGCCCGCGCCGCTTGCATAATGTGTCAGTCGTGGGAGCGACTACAGAGGCGCCCCGTTATGCGACGCACGCCACTGGTACCGTTCCATTAGTGATTTTATTAGACGATTCGCGTGTATCGCCCGTAATCAATTTGAGCACATTGCAGGCGTTGTAAGTCGCCCTACTTGCAACGTATTATAGAGCATAAAACGCTTTACAGCCACGTTCTCCATTTAAGCTCACACGGTGTTTCATTCCGGGCTAATGTAAAGCTTGCTGTGTATAATTTTGTTTTGTCCGCTTTATCTGGGACGCAACAGTATATCACGAATTTTGCAGATAAATCGATGCATTGCTATGAGAAATGATTGTATCTATGTTTCGATTTCAGGTTCTGCTGCTGATGTATTAATTTTCTTAATGTCTGGTATTATCCTTGCCGATTTCATCTCGAGGCGATCTTATTGGTTACAACTGAAAAGTTGTAACTTACTTTAGATCTTGATTTTAGTATGCAATCAGTTAGAACAATTCTGATCATTCACTTTCGTAGTTCGCGCGATCTACGTGAAATTTTCCCCGAAACTCCCTATTGACAATAAGGTAGGCTAGTCTGTATGGTTTATTTCAGAATTCAAATATTTTTTTTTTTAGTTTTTGCTTGGGACTTCTTCTCGTCAAAATTGACCGCGAACTTACAACGGTACTGACAACTTTTCAGTTTGATTTTTTTTGGTTACTTTTCATCTATTCAGCGGCTGAAAGCAATGCCCTCATTTTTTATGGCAAATAAAGTAGACTAAAGCCATAATGTTTCAATTTATAGCACGAACACGGAAACTGGTTTGCGGATTTTGTATAAGTTATGGGAATATCAATATTTGGGTACGGCGTGGTATCTGTGTCGACGATGAGTCAGCGATGACCGCTCACACCCACGCTTATTGTTAGTCGCAGGCGCAGGTTCCCTCATTTGCATACTCATCTCACCATAAACAAAGTGACATTATTTTGTCCTGACGGATTTTTACGATGTTGCCAAAATATTAGTTTCACTTCACAGTTATGCATTTCATTTATTTGTTTTCAAAATTTATACTAACTTGTGTTTATAAATATGTCTAAATCTCAAGCATGACTTCATTCAGTCCAGTTATTTTTATATTCCGTCATAAATCAGTATTATAATCTAAAACAAGTTTTTTTTATTAGAAACTTTAACTAGAAATATAAATCCGATTCGAAGTAATTCAAAGCAAAAAGTCTCCACACCTCAAATCGAATAGAAAATTGGAGTCAGTAACAGCGTCAATAATAGTAGATAAAAATAAATTAAGTTACGGGACACCTGTTAAAGGGGCCGTCAAAAGTGCACGCACCCGCACCGCGGCCGCGGGTCGTTCACCTCGACACGACGTAATTAAAATCCTTCATGGAAAGCACGCCTGATGGAATCCATCCTGACCCCGCGCACGACCGACTAGTACCGCCCTTTAAACGTTACTTTATAAATAGGAGCAACCCAGCTTCGTGTCTCTTCCACTGCTATGCGATACGGGAGCTACTAAAAAAATAACCTTAATTATTCCGCGGTTTTAAAGCCTTAGCTTTCGTTTTATTGAATTCTTGTGTGTATGTATTTAAAAATCTGTCAGCTTCAGAACGCTCGCGGATTGTGTATGAATAGTAATTATTACGGAGATAAAAAATGTGAAGTTAAAAGGTTTTTATAATTTTAATTTACTTGGAGGAGGTAACTACAGTTCTAAGAATCTTGTAACGATTTTTGTTAGTCATGGTGGTCCATATAATTGATTTATTACCAATCAATTTGGCCTAAAGGTACATCTTGAAATTGATCACCAAATTAATAGCTGCGGTAGGTCTACAAATTCAATTGATTTTTATCATTTCGATTTTTCTTAGAATTAATTGAAATTGAAAACCTATCAAATTCCAAAAAAAACAATTTCTCACTTATTGCCCTTCAATCCGAACATTAGACGTTCATATGAATCAAATTGGTACTTGTATAGAAATTGAATTGCATTCAATCTTCTTCTCCGTGTTGCTGGCACGAGTTATATAAATTTCGTTGGCCCAAAACTTCGCCATAATTGCTTTGAGTTAAATAAATTCAATTATTTAACTTAAAATTCCTACGCAAAAATATAAATTCACATTCTCTGACATTCTCCATTGCATGTTATCTACTCATTCTTTAACTCCGTTTCCCCAGTTATCAAAAAGATCGCACTGTCCTCTGATATCTCCGCCAAGTCCCTCCATAAACTTTAGTATGATATCAAAATAATCAGGAAATCGGCACGCGGTATTGTGCCCAATAATCGATGTTGATGGCGTGTCGCCGGGTATGCGCGCGCGCAGTCACGAACTACTCGGTGGATCGCTGTTCTCACGTGACCCTCTTAATTATAATCTCATGGCCCGCAATCGGGTCAACTGGATATGATGATTTGCGCATCGAATTTTGGTATTTAGATCGGGTTTTTGGTGAAATCGGTTTTACAGTTTCGAACCTGGGAAACATTGCGAAATCAATCATTTTATTAGTGCCCCCTGTTATTCTCGTTTCCATGGGAACTGTTATACCCACCAATAAAAACCAAAGTAATTGGAGATAGCTATTAAATTATACTAGAAGTGTTCAGTCGCCTGACGTCATAATTATTAGGAAAGAAAATCAGCAGCCCCAAAAAGTTAAAAGACAAAAGTGCACCACAAAGTAAAGGCATTTTCAAGAAATTGAATATGACTATTTATAACTCTTACTTTTCTACATAAACAATTTAATATGCTTTCATTTAATTTACATACTCATCGCGGTTTCCCTTCAAAGGTTTTATCTAATTTAACGACGAAGTTAGCTTTAATTTTGTGTAATATCTTGATAGTAATTAAAAGAAAATACTCGTAACTTTTAGTTACATATACTTTCTGATGCATCTTATAACCATCATACTATGTATGTAGCTAAGAAAGTCCTCACGAATGCACTGTTTTCGTTAGTAAAATATAGTTGCCGAAGAAGACGGCTAGAAGTCGACGGAATAACTTTCTTAATTTATATTTCTTTAAATTTACTTTAGCATACATAAACTTTTAAAGAAATAAGTACTTCTTAATTCTGTAATTCCCATAAGCAGACCTTTTTACATATCGCTCATTTAGAGAAACATCGACGTAACTGCTACTTTACTTTTTTTTACGTCTTTGTTTCTCCTAACGTAAATACGCTTACTAAGTGCTTTTTCATATTTAACTCGTTTTTGGGAAAAAATACATTTACGCCGATGTTTCTCCAAATGAGCGATATTTTGACAAAGCTCTACACTATTTTATGAGAAAGTAAATCTTTCGAATTTTAGTAATTTATTGCTCTTCTAATTTATGCGGACGCCCGTAAACTATGTGAGAACATAGAAGTTTATGGGTTCGCTGGGACAGTTTACAAATTAAAGCTCACAAGCCGTTCCTAAGCTCAAAGAAGTCCGCCAAACTTTAGTATCGCGGGCAGCTGTACGTTAGGTCGTAAGTTGTGGGTTCGTGATCCAATTCCACACAGTTGGTACCGGGGTACCAACATGACCTGAACCCCGGTCGTGCTCTCCAGATCGTTTGTTATACTTTTGCGGTTCGCCAACGCTACCAGTTGTTCCGTGTACAATTGCGGACCTAGATACCGTAGGTAGCTAGGACCTTAATAATGTTCAAGTTCGTGGGAAAAATCTTGGTTTATATTAGCTGCTTTTATGTAGAACATTTTGCAAAGATTTATGTATGTTCGCATAAAAACTTCGTTGTATAATAAAGTATGAGATTACTACAATTATGTGGCGCGATGTCCAATTATCTACTTCCAATCGGCTGGTTTTCATAATTAACTCGTTATTTTATTATTCATATTTTATATCTTCGTGTTCAGCTAACAATATCGTTTGTTAGCTTGTCTCAATTATTCAGTCACCATTAAATAAATTACGCACATAACATTAACTCAATGTAAGTGCCCTCTGTTCGCTAAATTGAAAGCCTATTACAGTGCCTTCGAAACCCTATTTAAATATATTTGAAAACAAAATGCATGCGTAGGTAGTTTAATACAGATAATGGTCGCACATAATACACGTAGGTATAGGAAGACTCAAGATTAATGATTGCAAAAAAAAAACTGGCTATTTTAATAACATAAATTCATATTATAAATTATTTAATTGGGTGGTCATCAATTTTAAAATTCTACCCAAAACGACTAAGACTAAAAAGAAAACGGCGGCATTAAATAAATTGAGTCATTAGGAGATCGATAGTCATAATTTTATCATAATCTCATAAAAAAGTTTTCACATCTTCCGCGTCTCGCGTTGATGTCTTTTACTAGCGCTGATCGCGGAGCTTTGAACATTTCCGATTCATTTCGCTGCATATCATTTGCTCTCATTTTTAACAAATTATTTTTCTTGTTGTCTTATTTTTCAATTTAAAGTATTTGTTAACTAGGTACTGTTCATTCTTAAAATACCTTTTAAGCGCCATTTTGTTCGTAAATCCCATTTGTTTTTACATGGCACCGCTCTTTATTTATACACTCATTAAACGTTATTTGCAAATGTTTATAGCTAGAACTTAAAAACGATGGAATAAATGATAAATCTTCTCGCGAAGGGAGCCAAACGAAGCGACTCTAAATATAGCGCAGTGCCATTATTGCTATATGCGCATCGAAGCTTATCGCTCTATACACGATTGAAGACAAGCTCGCGCGCATGAGCGCAAAAACCTTCCTATACATACCCTAACGGTACGCAATACACACTACTCATTTTTCTACGTTATCATCAATTTACTTTTCCTGAGTTTACGTTTCCTGGAAACGTTTTTAGTTCAAATTTTATTTTAACTTCCTGTATTTCAGGTAAGCTTTGGTAACGTTAGTTGGAAATAAAAAATTGATTATAAAACTTTTATAATGTTATGTTTTTTATGCTTACTGTACTATAATTAGACATTTATAAATAGATAGACAATTACTACTGTCATACTTTTGTCAAATTTTTTAGAAATTAATTTGGAAACTGTGTTCATAAAATATTTTTAATTACAAGTTGTTGCAGTTGTATCGGTGAGTCCAGCGAACAACCACCATAAAATATTTAATAAACCAGTTTATTGAACAGGATCACCTGATTGCACTCAGTTGTCCAGGACTGCGAGCTTGGAAAAATGTTTTCAACTACATTTTTTAAATATTTTAAAAACATTCTTTAGCGAAGAAAAATAGTTATAGTTAAATATAATTAGGGACGTACCTTTTAAGGGCTACGGGAAGGATATTTGATGGGTAAGCGTCACGTGAAATTATAGTTCAAACAAAATTCAACACGTAGTTCATGAACTTTTCACTGTTCGTATATCACAGGCTGTCGCACAGTCCTCGGGGTGAGCGCGCACGTTAGTCGCGAGTAGTGTCGCGGCCACTCTCGACGAGACACTGAACTTGCCAGAGTGCGCCCCAACGGTTATAACATAACACGTCTGACGTAACCTTAACCTTGCAAGAAGAAGAGGAACGAGCCGCCGAAGGACGGAGAGAGAGAGCTATAGTTTCGAGAGAAAGGGAGAGATGGCGGTCGCCGGACGCGCGGACGCAGCGACCGCGTCGCGCGCCGCCGGGCCGCCCGCCGTCAGACCCCATCCTGCTTCCCATACACTGCGCTGATAATGTTTATCTTTCACACTACTGTTTGATTAGACGCATTTTAACAAATTGGGAAATTTATGACATTTCACTAAGCCATCTTAAAAGCCATGTGTTTGAGGTGTGTGGAAAGCGATGGGCTCATAAGCAAATAGACACACCTCCAAAATTTGATTCGAAACGTGATGTTTGATGCTTGTAAATCATAATTACTTAAAATGATGGGAACTAACTGTGATGAAGACATCCTATCATCCCATAATTGCCGCTTATTATCAAGGTCCACTTTGCAATTTACATAAACAAAACAAGTCGTGCATCCATTAGCAACCGCACGGTTTGTGGATCGCCCATGATACTAACAGTTTCTGGTTATAATTGGAGCAACTGGACTTCATTCCTAGCAAGGTAGGTAAACCACATTGGAGTATAAGAATTCGGTTGCCTTTTGGCTAAAAGGCAACCGAATTCGTGGCTACGTTATGATAAAGATGATACCTGCGCAGAATAAGGAAAAGACTTTGAGGAGACAAAGAAAGTAACTAGTATAACCCTGGACGGCAACCCTGCAAACAAAATACTCAATGATCAAACACAACTTTCCAGAGATAACAATAAAACAATCCGTTAATATGCAACCAAGACAGTATACCACGAATCTATTATTCATACTTGTCGATAAACAGCCAAGGATCACTCGGTCACATCTATCTATAGGCAAAGGTCCCCGAATCATAACGGTAATCTGAATCACATTTCTATACTTAGTTAAGTTCATATTTATATACTACTTGTGTCTTCGGAGTTGTCAGCGAAAGACAGGATTACTGCGCCACTTAATAATAGTTATGGAGCTGACCCAAGGTTAGGAGACTGGTATTGCATTTCCAGGAATGATTCTCATGTGAAAAGTTATAAAGACAAAGCGTAGCGTGTCTAATTACAAGGGACGTGCGAGTAAGCACACGCAGTGAGTGGCCTTAGGCCGGATGAAGGCTAGTTTTAAGAAGAAAATAAACATACTTGGAAATATATCAGTCGCCTGTAATCTCTCTACAATGTAAACCAATGACGATACGACAAAAAAAGCCTGTAGTTATTATTGAACACTAGCTTCTGCTCACGAATTCCCGTCGCAATTCAGTTTTCGCTCAGCGTTCTTTCCGACTTGTTTTGTTTTTGCTTGGCTCCTTAAAATGGTAGCGTGATGTTAAGTAGCCTTTAGCCTTGCTCAAGGATTGGGCTATCAAATACGAAAAAGAAAAAAGAATTTTTCAAATCCGACTCGTAGTTCCAGAGATTACTACATACAAACAAAAATTTTACCTCTATACAGGATGTTACGGAAAGGGTATATCAATACAAACGGGTTGAATAGTGTATCTGGTCTGGAATCTCTGTACAAAATTTCAGCTCAAAAGCAGTAACTTTTAAAATGCTTAATATTTTTTTATTTCGATAGTTTATTAAATTGAAATCATAACAAACGTGTCACCGCACTACGAGGGTCATTATCCATTATCTGTAGTGTGTCTGTGCACCTAGTACACGCACATCACGCCGCCGCGCGCCATTGCAGCGCCGTGATGTCGAAATAAAAAAATATTAAGCATTTTGAAAGTTAATGCTTTTGAGCTGAAATTTTGTACAGAGATTCTAGACCAGATACACTCTTCAACCCGTTTGTATTGATATACCCTTTCTGTAACACCCTGTATATGTTTAATATTATTACTAAGCATAATATCAACCCCGGAGCTAAAATGAAAAATTGCGAAGGGCTACCATCAACGGCTTATTTCATACTGTAGATTAAGACTGCCTTTCCACCAGAGATCGAGGATGCGTAGCGAGGGATGTGTGTAAAACTAACCAATACGAACGCTAACCTAGTTCAAGCTATAAAAATGAAGCGATGTTATTGGTCGGTTTTACAAACATCCCTTGCTACGCATCCTCGCTCATCTCTGGTGAAAACGCAGCCTTAAAAGGATGTGAATGATGGTGACGATGTGGAAACCGTTACTTAAAATGCAAAATTCCAATAACACTTTCACCAACCTGAAAATCGAATTAAGAACCACCCAACTAGTTCAATAACCACAAAAGCAATGAAAACCTCGAACGAAACATGCGTACTACGTAATAATGGCACTGAACCCATTTCTTATAGACCGCACATGATCCCATTTCCGTCAGTTGATTATACGAGTGCTATAGGCAACATAGTTGGTTAAAGGAAAGTCGATACTCTTCTATCCTAATGGATTAACCATTAGAGTTGTGGAGTATCAACTTTCATTTATTTAATCCTAAAGGTCCGGCCAGACGGTTGACTGAAAAGGTTTTACATTTCCAATTTAGTCATTTAATGGCAATTAGTTGATTCCGTCGTGTAGTACATTTTTTTACCGCCATAATTGATAGCTACAATGGAAGATCATAAAGAACCTAATATAGCAATAATAGTCTTATATTGATTGGTTTCGGTAATTATTATTAGCCGGTCAAGCACCGCGCGTCGCCTATTGGCGACGAAACAATAGAAAATCAATTGTGTCTCATTAGCGGAGCTCGACAAATTAAAGTAAAGAGGAAGACCCTGAGATTATTTTATAAATCCCATGGGAAGAAAAGTACCACACGCCATGTAACTCTTGATCAAGATAATCTAATTTTTTATGAGAAAGGAATCGTTAAAACATCTTTGCATAATAAAAGCTCCATTCTCAGTGTATTTATTCTAAGTTTGCATGACTCATATTTTATTGCTGCACGCTCTATAATAGAGACAGGTGAACAAACTAAGTGATATTGTCATATTCCACAGTGCTTTACCTCCGCAGCTTTGTGATTTACAATGATGCTTGTTGAATATATAATATAAAGAGTTCAATTGTTACTCAAATTGCTCAATCTTTTACTCTCGTCTTCACGTTCGTGAATGAAAATGTAAAAGCATTTCGCTTTCAAATGGAACAATTGCGACGTTTTGCCTAATGACATGTGCCAAAGAAAAGATTATGTCGACGACCTCCGCTTTCTAAGCCGACTGAACTTGAAAATTGTGTATTTAATTTTTTTTATCTACTTTTCTCTTGACTTTTCAGTTTAATTTATTTATTTTTTTACGACTTTCACATGACTTGGTTTAGATAAATTGGATCCATTAAATTTAAAATGACTTTAAGTGCGGGTTGTTTACAGAAAACAACAACTAATTCTGCATATATGTGAATCTGTTTTATTTTATTTATAAATATAAATGTAGAAGAGAAATATGATTGACTGGTATAACAACGCCCAGCCTGGGCGTTGTTATACCAGTCAAATAATGATCCTAGAAACACGTTTGAAATAAACGTTCCTTTTATGACGCACCTAACTAAGACAACTGCGGCTAAAGCGCAAATCTCGGAGTTAGCGAAGGTAGTGCGAACGTGGACGGTTTACCTTTTATTATCATATATGTGTTAAATAATAATATGGTTTATATTTTCCTATTCTCCGATTAATGTTTTATCACCAGAATAAAACCTATAATTTTTTGTTATGCGTTTATGATTATAGTCTATGTTAATGGTTAAACCAAGTTTCTGTGAATTGCGCTTAAAGCTAAGTTATAGATGAAAAGAGGAATATCCACACTCAACGCAATCGAGGTCGCGAAGGTATCCTAAGATAGCCTCGAGAATGGTTGACATTAGTTAAATAAAACGATTTTCAAATATGGCCATGGAACAAAAGTATGTCGGCATGGTAGTTATGGTAGCAAGTTAACACCCACACACGTGATTATACCAATAAATCAGAGCGAGCCTACTTTTGTCAAAACCTCGCTATGAAACACTATATTTAGATAAATGTCTTAGATAACTTAGAGATGAGTAATCTAGATATTTACAAAACGATTTAGTGTTGCATATTGTGATAAAGTCAATTTCATGTCACACAACATTTGTTATTTGACGTCATCTACAACTCGTAGTATTATATTTAGCGGTTATTTAGCGGTCTGGGGTCATTGCGGTCTACCTATCAATTGATGTGTGTCCACATGATCATTCTTTTTACCGTAATCGGGGGCTCATAATCTTCATTAGTGCGGTCGATTCATCATGGTTTCACATCAATTCATCAAGTTTCCTCTTTGTCAATTATTACATCATAAAAGAATGTTCCCAAGACTATCTGAAGTTTGTTATGCTTCACATCATATTTCCCGTCTGAGTGCCTATTACGCTCCGGGATACGATGCCTCTCACTCATTTATTGGCCGATGATACGTATCTTATTGTTTATTACGATATGCAATTTTACATGTTAGATGAGATAACTACAAATAATTAAGAGCAGCTATGAATATACATGCGTTGTGCTATAAATCTCTGGTTTAATGTTACCGGAAGTCCATGCGCTATATATTTTAATTGTGTAGTCAATAAAAACTGGGGCCTAGCCTAGTAGTGAACTGAAATAGAAATCCAAGTTGTTAGTTTAAACCTTCGATAAAAAAAACTTCGCGAAAGCATTTCTATGATTGTTTTTTCGCATTCGGGGTCGTTTTACAAAAACCGTTGGCAATTAACAATAAAATAAAAACCCTTAAAATAAAAACCTATTACCTAATCGCTTCATCATTTTATGTTTCAAAATACATAATCTCATCACTGTTTTAATCTATCAGCTTGTAAAAGTAACGGTAAAATTGACGCCATCCTTATTTTTTTATTAAAAAAATAATTATCGTTTACGTATTATTATTAACACGTAAGTCAATTAGTGGATCGTTTTTATCGCGCGTTTCCTCGTAGTCGCAATCAGTTGCTTGTGCCACCTGCTTTATTAAGTTCACTATTTCATGTTAGACACGCCTGTAGAACCGATGCCGTGCTAATGTTTTACTCTCCGCTTTTATTCCCTTAATATTTCTCGTAGTAGCGTTGAAAGCATTTAAACCCGCAGCTCTAATAAAGCGCTATACGCCTTTCGAGACGGAATTGATTAAGATGGGCCCTATTCTGCAGTGGGTAGGTAAGCTTTTATTGATTAAATGTTTTAATGCAATTTATTTAATTATTTATTCACTAGCAGCGCCCCGCGGTTCCACCCGCATAAGTTTCACGTGGGAATATCCGGATAAAAACTATCCTATGTCCTTTCCCGGGAGTCAAACTATCTCTATACCAAATTTCATCTAAACCGGTTCAACGGTTTAAGCGTGCAGAGGTAACAGACAGACACACTTTCGCATTTAAAATATTAGTATTGATGTAACATCAAAACGCTTCGTCAGAAAAGATAGAAAATAAAATAGCTTTTTTTAATTTAATAGGATACCATACTGGCAAAATAGGTTAACTGAAAAAAAAAACCGATACTGTATCTAACCATACCTACCCTACAGAAACAGAGCACGGTGTCGTAAAAATATGAAAGTCAACTGTATAAACTGTCATTCTTTATTACTTGTATTTTCCATCCACGTCCTTTTTCACAATATATTATCGCAATCATGGACGATTCGATGGACGTTTATCATATATTTTAAATTGTATTGAAACATCCGTCAAATCGTCCTTATGGCAAGTGCCTTCACCATCTCGTCACATACAACATTATTTTTAGTATATGCGAAACCTGAATATAGTTTGTTCAGAATAAGTAACTGAATCGATTCCAATAATTTTTACCCCATGTTATATTTTGGCCCAAAAATATTTAAAAAAGGTTAATAGTTGGACACCCCGAGTATATTATACTGTGCCCCGAGGAGCGACTAAGTAGGTAGTTATCTACCATACGCGCACAATGGCGCGGCGCGGACGCACAGCGAGCGGGGCGACCGGGGCGGGGGTGCAGCAACCTCAGTCACCCGGGTACCACTGGTTGGCGCGCACGTGTCGCGTGGGTCCAACTGTATAATCGCGAGCGCGCGGCCGCCGAGTTGTGTTTCGGTTGATCGTGTACTTACCTATCGTATGTAAAAAGTGTCGTGTAACCATGACTTTCTCATACACCAACGTCCAGTACACAGAAATGGTACGTACATCAGAGTATCGTGGAACACAATGCTTTGCCGTGATGATTAACATTTTTAAACACGCCAAGATGGTTAATTGTAGAAAGTTATTATTTGTACCTACAGCCTGCTGTGGTTAAGTAATGCGATGTTTAACACTTTTCATCCACTTTGAACAAATCGCATTGACTACATTGTATCACTTACGGCTTACGAATAAGTAATTACTTATTCGTAGCTTACGGCTGCATTTATTTACGAATAAAGTACATTATAATAACTACCTACACTTGACCACTACGACAGTCCAAAGCCTGCAAGTGTGATGGAAAATGTTATCACCCGTTAATTACAATACAATCGCCGCGCGGTACGTTTAGGCACGCGGTGCCCATGATTTCATATGGACAAACAGGTAACATAACAAGCTTATAACTTGGTGATTATTCATGATACAGTTTTGAAATTTTGTACATAGATTCTTTACATAAAAATACTAGACACGTGTTTCGGGTTTCGCATATACTAAAAATAATGTTGTATAAAAATCGTATAAATTAGTCACCTGTGTTATCGATCGACAATGTCATTATTGTGCTCGATTGTAAAAAGAGCCTTTCAATGAATCGATATTTGATTTGTTGACGTTTTAAAAGTAGGTATTATTTATTTAAGTTGACTGTCTATTTGAATATATTATTTCCACTTACAAATATTATTCATCCAATGACATTTCGCGTTAAAAAAATATTTTAACATAATATAAAGATATTGTTAAAAATTGCAGATATGACACATTTTACAGCTATTCGCCAAGTTTTATTTAAGTCTGACATACAATTAAAACGTCTCTTGTGAAAAATATTATTATTAAGAAGCTTTTATTTAACTAATATTCCGATGATTTATGATCATTCTTAAAACAAGAGAAGGAGATAAAACTTGACCTATAAGTTGGTACCACTTAGGTACTAATAATCCTACACTTCATTCATGCACTTAACTTTTATGTATATTATTAGCATTAAATAATTAAAATACTAAAATATTTTTTATGAACGGTATAAAACCAGCTACTTTTCAATTAGTTTGTAACATTGGCGTCGTAGAAGCTATAGAGAGCCTAGTTTGTAACATTGGCGTCGTAGAAGCTATAGAGAGCCAATAGGACACGTTTTTAATGTGCGTATAATATAAATTGTACTGAACACCAACCGGTTGGATTAACTGATTACAATGTAGACGTTAATGCTTTATAATCATAACTAACAACCTAGCAGTTTTGTGGAGTAAAATTAAGTGTCCCTATTGAGTTCAACGATGTACCGGGCTGTTACGCGAATTGTTACATCCTTGCAGAATCTTAGCATTATCATGTACTAGCTCAACAATGTTGCTACATATTTGTTCCCATTGTACGGTGGCTCTTTTGCATAACAGCCTCCAAGAATCATGAAAATGAGAAATTCCTTATGAATTATGCTGTTACAACGCGGTCCGATATTGTACCTACCATATCAATTTTCAATAAACATGGCCCTTCATCTAAAATTTTATAGAATGCGTTCTTGTTCATACTTTATCTATTAATGGGACTAGTTTGATAGGTTTAATATCGGGTGGACATCGTTAGCGGAAAACAAGGCTATTTGGAAATCCTTCGCCCAGCAAGTGTCTCTACGTTATAGGATACAATAGAATGATACAGTTTATGACAGGTTCTTAACCTGTTTCCTTGAAGCTTTATTAAGTGTCGTTAACTCTTGGTAAATCGAGATATAGGTACATGGAGTCTTTCGTTGGTATAGTTCATTTATTACAGCCTATCGTAATGTTGAAGAATTCCAACTGCAATTTGGCAATGACCCCTCTACGTCTTAATTTCTTGTTGGTTCAATATTCTCTAAAAACATCTTACATTTTGCATCAGACTCTTTATAAACCAGTATTGACAACATTGTCAAAATTCGCACCTCCGACATTTTGAGCAGGAACATATTCCCATAACTCTGCGACAATCTCACCGGTTCATCGGGTGTACAGTCCTGCTTTACATTTTGTGTTTGTTTAAAACATTTACAATCGTTCCACGGCCTGACAGTTAGAAATCTTTAGCCAGAAACTCGGTAATATTTATGAAACTCAATGCGAGCGTCTCGTATCCTTCACAACTTTTTCTTGTTCTCATTTTCTTTTTAATTTATGCATACCTTTTCCTTGATGGCGTCTCTTTTCACACGCTCCGAGATTACGTCGACTCTGATCTTAATCAACAAACGCAGAATTTTTTATGACTGCTTTATCAACCAGGAAATATTCTAGGCTTTAAAGTATACGATGTAAAATGTGGAACGCAACTTTTTATCGAACAGTAATCATATACGTCTGTTGAACAAAATGAAATACATTTCTTTGAAAGCTAATTACGTTTAGTCCACTCTCGTCCCCTCGACCCCTAAAAAAATATTTGTTCATTTGTTTCCTCTCACCCCCTAAACATAGTTCACACTCGACCCCCAGGGGGCGAGATTGAATTTTCATACAAAGGACAGGCATACCTCGTCCACTTTCAACCCCTAGTTCGGTAAGTACCTAAAATTTATATTTTGGTACAGTAAGGTACAGAAAGATAAATAAACGAGCAATATTAGAGAATACTTATAGTAGAATTCTTCATTACCCGACTGCGCCAGAAGGAAGGTATGTTTTTCGAGTGTATGTTCTTTGGCACGCTCTGTAGCCTAAACGGCTTGATCGATTTCAGCTTGAGAGGTGCCGTTAGATTCTTCTTAATTGTGAAAGTGACACTGGGTATATCAAAATTGAAAAAAAAAAAATGGTCGATTTTCAGCGCCATATTAGGTCTTAAAAAAAATTTTTTTTCTTATTACCTATCGAGTGGGGTATCAAAATAAAGAGTTTCATAAATAGCTTGCAAGAATTTATGCAACTTTAATGTTTACATGTAATTTGGAATGAAAAATGCAAAAATAATAAAAATAAAAAATATTCAACGTTATAAAAATAAACTAAAAAGCTGGAAATACAAAAAGTAATAAAAAAAAAATAAAAAACCCGACTGCGGTTAAAAATTTAAACTAAAAAGCAAAAAATAAAATAGTTTTTTTAATTACTTTTTTTATGATCTGCAATAAGTCTTTACTTTTTAACCGACGAAAAAACGGAGGAGGTTATCAATTCGACGCGTATATTTTTTTTTTTTTTTTATGTATGATCACGCATAACTTTTTACAGAGCAGTCCGATTTTGATAATTCTTTTTTGATTAGAAAGGATATACCCCGAAGGTGGTCCCATATAAATTTAGAAAAAAAATCCAACCCTAAGGGTAGGAAAACAGGGGATGATTGATAGTCCACTCACTGATTGTAATTTATGACCACGCATAACTTTTTACAGATTAGTCCGATTTTGATAATTCTTTTTTTAATGGATAGAACATACCTCGAAGTTGGTCGCATGTAAATTTGGAAAAAAAATTCGTACCCTAAGGGTGGGAAAATAGGGGTGATTTGTTGTTCATTCACAGATTTTAATGCTGAGCTGTGTATTACAACTAAAATTAAAGGCCTATCTATGTTGGTATATAAAGCCTGTTTTTTTTAAGTATTTTACTATACAAAAAATAATAGTTAAAGTAGGATTATATAACAGTCAATATCTAAAGTAAGGTAGGTAGCCATTTTAAAAGTAATCAAAAATTAAGCATGCAGTAATAAGTAAATTATAGCCTCAAAAAATTATAAAATAAAAACTTTTTAACAAAAAATTAAACCTCCGAAAAAACTGAAAAGCAAAAAATAAAAACCTTTTTTATTTTACCTTAATAAATAAGTTCTTAAACTAATGCAAGTATACCTAACTAATTTTGAGTCGGCGCCAAACAAGCAACTTAATATCGTTGCGAGTGGTCGTGCGGAGAGCGCATTTTTTGTTTGGAATGTTAATATTTAGCGCTGGAGATTTTACGCTGCATTATTAATTTAAGGTAATTTAGTGATCTTTGTTCATTGATTGTTTGGCGCCGACTCAAAATTAGTTAGGTATACTTGCATTAGTTTAA
This sequence comes from Amphipoea oculea, assembly GCA_945859645.1. Taxonomy (NCBI): domain Eukaryota; kingdom Metazoa; phylum Arthropoda; class Insecta; order Lepidoptera; family Noctuidae; genus Amphipoea; species Amphipoea oculea. The sequence goes on from OX243872.1 coordinate 11,386,118, forward strand.
GAACTTATTTATTAAGGTAAAATAAAAAAGGTTTTTATTTTTTGCTTTTCAGTTTTTTCGGAGGTTTAATTTTTTGTTAAAAAGTTTTTACCATACAAGTATACAATCTTAATAAATAAACGGACTTAATTTTTCTAAACAAAGACTTACTGGTATTTCTTTATTAACAAACTTATTCAGAATATAACTGATGCGTTTGTCGTTGTCAATATCGTCTGATCTTCGTTTAGATTGTGTTGAAGATATCATCTTAACAACTTTTTGATAATTGGAATCATCTTCTATAATTTTCAAAAATTGTATAATGTTGGTGGTTTTTGCTAATTTTCTATTTAGCATAGCATGCCAACCTTCCAGTTTATTAGTGGTGCGATGTCGTTCACCATAACAACACCATTTATTTTTCATAAGTCGGTTTTCAAACCACTGTTGTACGAAATAATCATTAAATTCTTTCACACACTGTTCGTCTGGGCTGTCTTCCATGATATAAAGAAATCCATTATCTATTTCTTCTTGAGGAAGATGTGCCAAAACTGTACATAAAGCTACATGTTTCCGCGTAATTTTTTTTTTTTGTTAAATTTAAAGCATTCGCTTTTCTCCAATCAGCCCTGTTGAAATGATAAAAACAACCACTAATCGCTTGATAACTACTGAAAAGTATTATATAAAAGGGTATTTTAGTTAAATAGTATGCAACTATAGGGTAGACTGATGATTTATCATCGTAACTGTACTTTGGGGGTCGAGAGGAAACTAAAACTTGGCTGGAAAATAAAATCCACTCTCGACCCTTAGGGGTCGAGAGTAAACTATAGTTAGGGGTCCAGTGGACACATTAATTATTAGGGGGCGAGGGGTCGAGAGTGGACTAAACGGCTAATTAATAATAAGTATAACTTTGAAATATGACTGCTTTTAGAGGTCCATATTAAATCTTTTTTGTGTTCACGAGGTGTTTGAATATGAAACGTGGTATTAATTCATGAACACATCAATCTTCCACTGTCCCTGCTGGACATAATTACTTGTTTATTTAAGATTAATTGATATTTGATAACGAATTAGCTACATTTCTTTAATCAATTTACTGTTGGTGCCTGTGTACGAGTACAATGGAAAAACAAACTGTGCATAAATAAGCTTAAAAGCTTTATGAATAATTCCACCTTTCTAATGGTTATTATTGCCATATTAATCTATCATATTATGGATATAATATTCTCAATAGAATAGATTATTAAATAAGACTTAAATGTTTTCATAAACTCGTAACCATAACACAAAGAGTAGCCGCATTTATTGCAACCATATTACACGTTGTAGCAATGGTATTATCGACTATTAAAGCTGTTTTACGAGAACTGAGTCAATATAAAAAATGTTAACGTGCCTGTCTATGTTTAAAATCTTTTGACGACTACTCTTGAACCCTGCAGATTCTGAACCTTGCATTGGTCTACAGTACTATTATAATGATTTATCATAATTTACCACATTTCAATAGAGTATAGAGTCAAATTAAATTAGCTAGCGAAACTCTGCAGACGTGATGGGTATCAATATCTAAACACGACAAAATAAAAACGTTTTGATGTTTTTTTCTTAGGTTCAACGACTGCTGGTAGTGTTGTTACTTGCAGTATGAGTTGAGAAAATCTCTTTTCTTTTGTTTTATAGTGTTATAAAACAAAAGAAAACGATACACCAATCTCGTCTGTGAAGTTTACACAAACATAAACTACGTTCACCAACTCAAGTGACTTTCTACACTAATTGCGGTCGGTGATCCTAGAACAAAAACTATCAAATTAATTTGTATTTTACTTTATATTTAGATATCGATACCCCTCACGTCTGCAGTTTCCCTAGCTAATTTAATTTGACCCTGTTTTGTATTTGAGGCTGTTTGTTTCTGCCTCTGTATGACTGTAAGTAATATAAATAGTTTGACCCAATATTCCGGGACAGGTCTGCAAAAAAGTAAAGGTAATACCCGTTAGACTTCCGACACGTTACTGACACCTGTGATTTGCAGTTTATACAAAAAAGTCATGGAATAATTTATACGGACCTAGTAAACTTTCGTTTTCAACCTAGAAAACGCGTATGTGGTTTCTTAGACAAACATTCACTACAGTATACAATTAGCTTCTCCAGTTTATGTCCGAACATTAAGTTATCTCACTGATATTTTATTACTAAAATAATGAATAAGATGCTTATACCCACATATTCAGTACAAAACTCATCTCAAACTTTCTGCAGATTATAGAAATTACTGACACAAAACCTTTAAAACACTCGCATTACATTTAATATCTTACATAATTACTTCAGATGTCTTTCATAATAGCTTTTGCTCGGCGCCCGTCCTCATGGGAGCACAACTTCATAAACCGGAGTCATGGTCCCTGTTAATTGTAATTGTTACTGTTCAGCTCAATTTTCCCATGAATTTACTTGTAAAGTTATAATTCCTATACAGCCGGTCTATTCTGTAAAAATCTCACAATATAATGTGTTTGGTAGCATTAAGGGGGTGATAGTTGACACCATTTAGAGTATTTTGCGTCATATAATCATACATGTCTTAGACGAAGTATGTTTTTTTAATTTTTTTTCCAGTTAAAGTTAATATGTTATTTTTGAATAATAGTTTGTAGTTAAAAATAAAAAATAAACATACTCCGTCTAAGACATGTATGGCTCAAAATACTGTAAATGGTGTCAACTATCACTCCCTTGAAGCTTTGCACTCAGCTTCCAAACACCCTGTATAAACGTTGGTGAAGTGAGCTGTCAATAGTGTCAATCCCTAAAATCAGGCGGGAATCGGGAGGAGCTTACTTCAAACTCACTTCACCTTGATTTTCACGGTAAGATTTTTACAGAATAGACCGACAGGTTAGTTACACTAGGAGCGGTTTTCGCCTAACTTGTGTGAGCAGTTGTTATGATACTCGTATGTGGAAAGGCGAAAATAGCATCACCGGACAAAATATAAAGTTGTCAAATCACAGTTTGTGAATGTCGCGTGGCGAATCTCGAATAACATAATCGTACTCTAGTTTATGTTGCTCCCCGACGGGTTTTTGCAGGATTTATATCTATGAAAACATTACGTTTACTTTGTACCTACATTACATTTTACATTACCTCGTACGAGGCGCAGAAGCGTGACAGCAATAGTTGGCAATGTGTTCATTTCACTTTGTCAGGAAGCCGCCATGAAATCATTATAGTGAAAATCTAAAATCTTCAATGATTTAATGGCAGCTTCTTCGTAGAAACTGCAAACATAGACGCATTTACAGCTATGTGCTAATTAAACTATGTTTGTTTTTGTTCAATATGACTCACCTAAATTACCAATAACAACTGTATTTATCATTGTCTTATAGCGCTTTTATTTAGGTTGTATAACCATACTAGCTTTTGCCTGCGACTTCGTCCGCGTGCAATTATCGCCGGCCCGCGCTATTACTTCGTTTTTGCTTAGTGTTCCTTCTAACTTTTTTTCTGCTTGGTTCCTAAAGGTGGTGATATAGCTTAAGAACATTCCTAGATTACCTACGATGAGGACATAAATCGAACCGAACCTAACCAAATTAACAAAATTCATCAACTTTTCTTTGTGTAAGATCATTTTGCAGTAATGAACCTTCCTTAGAAGGACTGTCGATGATCTCGGTCAATGCTGAACGTTTTTCCGCCTTTGATACTTGCCGGGAATGGAGCAGACGACGTCTTTTAATATCCCTCATTCTCGCCTGTGACACACGCAAGCGACAATGAGGCATTCGTCGCGGCTTTAAAGAGCTTCTTTTGTATCGACTATGATAACTGGTTTCACGACCTAAAACAGCTATTGCTCACATCTTATGACTGGACATAAACAGCCCTTAGGTAAGTCCGATAGCTATCATCGGCTTGTCTCAAACAAAACTGCGCTAAAAGTCACCATGAAATTAATAGCTCTGTAAGTAGGTGCCAATAAATTCAGGTATATTTTCATTTAAGCCCGTAATAGGCTACTGCTTAACAACAGGCAAATAGACTGAGGACCATAATTGGTATTCCTAAATATTGTTTACGACCTTCTCTCCGCGACTTCGTTCGCGTGAAATTTCGTTCGTTCGTTCCCCCGACCCACCCCGTCGGATCGCATCGCCTGCACGCGCTTTTACCACGTTTTCGCTTAGCGATCTTTCTGTCTTTTTTTCTATGTGTTGCGTGGTGTTAAATAGCCTTCCTCAAAAATTAGAATATCAAATGCAAAAATATTTTTTCCATTCCGAAAGGTCGTTCAAGAGTTTATCGCGTTCAAACAAACAAACAATCTCGTCATCTTTATTAATAGATTACTACTTTTCATGTCTATATAATGAGATACTTAATATTTCTTCAACTGCAAACTCAATAGCTATATCTCCTAAACACACGCCAGTATTAGCTCACATAGAAACGATTACTTCAATAAATCCACGTTGCTTACGACGACGGATTCGTAAACCATAACTAGGATCTTATTTCCTTAGGCTAAACAAACAATTTCATGGTAGCAATTTGCTCACGTATTTATGAAAGACAGTAAATTGGCGCGTAAAGTATAAAGACGTGAATTCGTTTTTCAAAGTGCCGCCATGTCCTGTCGTGCTCCAGGGCTGTAAATCCTCCTCCAGTCAGTAGTCACCCATTACATTGGTAATTAGCCAGCTGGTGTAGGCCCCAGGACGCGCCAAACTTATGGCCACGAGACTTTGTTTGTTTTAAAAATAATGCGGGACCAGTAACTGCAGAAGCTGACTTTATTACGCATATTAATTAATGCAACATATTATTTTACTACACTTATAAACTGTTACTTGCAATAAAAAATCGTGTTACATCAGACAGTTGGTGCTCAAGTCCTTTTAGAGGCGGCTTATTTCTTCAATATATTAATAAACATAATTTTGTAATGAAGCCGCCAATGTATTTGTATTCGGGAAATATGATTGTGTCAATTGTGTGCAATTTCTGGCATAATATTATGTATTACTTAAGCTGACTGCTTTCAGATACGATTCCAGTTTTCTTGTAAGTGCAAGGCTTTATTTTCCTCCGACGTACTCTGAGCGGGGAAAGCAATAGTTTCGTGTCATAAATACTGCCCATGTTATTTGTGCCACATCGTAAACCGAAGTAAATTGACATAATACAACAATTTATTTCAGAAGAGTATATTACCGTGAAAATCGCGGTGTAAGAGGTGGGACACAATTTAAATGCACATATTATTATTGCGCCCATTCTTATTTTACGACTATTGTCAAGTTGCCAACTATATTCGTCGATAGACATCGACATACAAGTTTAAACCTATATGTAAATGTATTTTTGTTCGTACAATACGCGTTTCATAGTCAATTTTCACGGTGTTTCTCTGGCACCCTCATTGAATGAACAAGGCGTTTCGTTAGCATAGCTGAATATCCCTAAATCAGAAATAGACTTTTTAAATAGCATTGTCCACATCTTTCTCGTCATTTAAATCTTTGTCATTATGATCTACATTTAGAAATGTGACTCCGTTATATTCAACATCATCATGATCAATTATTGGACAGTCGTGTGAAGTTATTACCGTAAACATAGTAAAATTTGCGGTAATTTTATTATACTACGCGACATAAATATTAGGTCCTTACATATGAAATTGGCGTTTTGTATGGAAGGAACAAAAAGTCGAATATTTTTTAATATAATATATTAGGTCCTTACATATGAAATTGGCGTTTTGTATGGAAGGAACAAAAAGTCGAATATTTTTTAATATAATATATTTAATTAATCAAAGTATGAACCATTGTTTTCAATGCACTTTTGCCATCTTATAGGTAGTTCATTGATCCCTTTACTAAAAAAACCAGTCGGACGGGAATCAATAAAATCTTTGAAGGCGATTTGGACTGCCCCATCGGAGTTGAATTTTTTCCCTTGCAAAAAGTTATCCAAATTGCGAAAAAAATGGTAATCTGTTGGAGCAAGGTCCGGGGAGTACGGAGGATGTCTAAGACATTCCAATTCAAGCTCTTCTAATTTGGTAGCCGTCTGTTGCGCAGTGTGTGGTCTGGCGTTGTCGTGAAGCAGCAGTGGCGTGGAGCTTTTTAATCTTCCCAATTTGCTTCAAGTGAATTAAAACAGTTTTATCACTAACATCGAAGCCTGCAGCTAACTCGGACGTGGTTTGCGATGGGTCCGCTTCCACAATAGCCTTCAATTCTCCATTATCAACTTGGGTCTCAGGCCGTCCACGGGGCTTGTTCTGCAGGTCGAAATTTCCAGAACGAAAACGTTGGAACCAAAAACGAACTGTGTTTTCTTTTGCAACATGACCGCCATACACATCATTCACCCTTCGAGTCGTTTCCGCAGCACTAGTGCCACGGCGGAACTCGTACTCGTAAATAATGCGATATTTTAAATTTTCCATTTTGTAAAATGAGTGACGCAAACAGAAAAAACAGAAGAAAAAAAACAAATGAATGACGGTCATCGAAGCACAAATACATGAGTAAATAGCTGTACAAATTTGAATTTGGAATTCCTTACCAAAGAGGAGAAATTCGTGATTAAAGTGGCCAGTACGAAAAACGCCAATTTCATATGTAAGGACCTAATATTTAATTAATCAAAGTATGAACCATTGTTTTCAATGCACTTTTGCCATCTTATAGGTAGTTCATTGATCCCTTTACTAAAAAAACCAGTCGGACGGGAATCAATAAAATCTTTGAAGGCGACTTGGACTGCCCCATCGGAGTTGAATTTTTTCCCTTGCAAAAAGTTATCCAAATTGCGAAAAAAATGGTAATCTGTTGGAGCAAGGTCCGGGGAGTACGGAGGATGTCTAAGACATTCCAATTCAAGCTCTTCTAATTTGGTAGCCGTCTGTTGCGCAGTGTGTGGTCTGGCGTTGTCGTGAAGCAGCAGTGGCGTGGAGCGATTGACCAGCCTTGGTTGTTTAGCCGCTAGCTTTTACTAACATCGAAGCCTGCAGCTAACTCGGACGTGGTTTGCGATGGGTCCGCTTCCACAATAGCCTTCAATTCTCCATTATCAACTTGGGTCTCAGGCCGTCCACGGGGCTTGTTCTGCAGGTCGAAATTTCCAGAACGAAAACGTTGGAACCAAAAACGAACTGTGTTTTCTTTTGCAACATGACCGCCATACACATCATTCACCCTTCGAGTCGTTTCCGCAGCACTAGTGCCACGGCGGAACTCGTACTCGTAAATAATGCGATATTTTAAATTTTCCATTTTGTAAAATGAGTGACGCAAACAGAAAAAACAGAAGAAAAAAAACAAATGAATGACGGTCATCGAAGCACAAATACATGAGTAAATAGCTGTACAAATTTGAATTTGGAATTCCTTACCAAAGAGGAGAAATTCGTGATTAAAGTGGCCAGTACGAAAAACGCCAATTTCATATGTAAGGACCTAATATTTACTGACTCAAAAGCTGACTCAGAGAATCCTGTTGAAAGTCTTCTTACTTGATACGACTGTGGAAATACATATCAGTTTCACTTTTCCCTCATCTATAAATGGTGATATTCGTATCACGATCGGGGTCGCGCGTGCTATCTGTCTCGACATGTGTGCAAAACTGATTTTCCCCGCTGGATTCTGAAAAATAATACTCTCTTTAACTATGTTACACTATATTATATGAAAACACGCCTTGGGGTTGAGTTCTATATTCTTCTTTTGTACAATCAAAACTTAAACAAGGATATAAATTCATCTCATAGCGCCAGTTGCTGATATAATAATAATATCATGAAAATAAATACCAAGTTATGCAGATAAGTTGTTATAAAGATAATTAATGCTATCTCCCTACGGTTGTTCTATTCACTAGTTCTACGGTGGTTATTGAAACAGTAGGAACTGAATGTGTAATAAACGACAGGAAGACGGGCTAAGCTTTACGAGCCAAGATGTATGTCCAATTGGCAGTTAAAGCATTTTAACGGCATATTGCTTTAGAATTGAAATTAAAGCGGCGGATATTAGTCGTGGCTGTTTAAGTATAGGAATTAATTAGTAGTGTTGTAGAATAATTTCTCATTAATTTCAACACGGGCGAATAGAAACCCCGCGCGGCATTTCCATGCTTTGTAAGTAGAGGCATGAAGCTGAATTACCATTATGCAAACCATATATCACGCGGCCACTGTGCGCGGTGCTTTATGTTCGCGCCTGCACCTCGCACAAATAGCTAACGAAAATCTTTAAATGAATTCTCTCGTAATTTGTATCTGGCATCTGATTCTTGCCTGACTAATAGATATATTCTGCCAGTAAGACAAAATTAAAATTGAAAATGTACCTATATAATATGTAGTTGCACTAACTGCACGCCGTTTTGAAACCCTCATGGATGTCCACCACCCTAGGGTGGGTGGAGGGGTCTCTGAGACTCTTACTGACTAAAACCACACGGTGTCCTATATACCTAAGCTTTCCACCATTCTATAAATGCAATTATTCTTCTTATACTTTCTAAAATAAATAATATACTTAAAAATCTAATTTTATTTTGTCACCTATTCTGCTAAATAGCCATAAAAGACTTACCCCCTTATTCATAAAACTTATCAAATCTATTTTAGTTAAAATGGGGTTTGTCTCTTTCTTACACGCAGAAATGACAACGTGACAGATAAAGACAAACGTTCTATAAACCTATTTTGGCTAAAATAGAGATAAAATAGGATTATGAATAAGGGGGTTAGTCGTAATATTTATGTCAATAATTAATTCTGAACTTTATTGAAAATTCTTTCAAAGCTGCATTAGAAAATAAACGTGACAAATAGTATATATTATCGTAACATGACGCTCTTCATACCCGAGACTTCCGTTCCATACATTTTAACGTAATCCCCTATCGCCCTTCATAAATTTATCATTTTATGGCTAATAATGCGCATCTTATACGGTATCAAACTCATTAATATGTCTTAATATACTTTTTTTTCCCTCAGGTAAGCTAAGCGTTCCTGAAGCAGTTTTAAAGTCTCGATCGACAGGTACAATATTATGCCGCAATGCTTTCTCGTAAGTCTCCATCTTTTTTTTACATATTTGTATATTCGATTATCGTTTAGTATTGAATTTGATTATAGCCTCAAGTAGCTTGGTTGTCTGCCCTTCATAAGAGTAAAGTAACAAGGCTTAAAAGCTTACTTTTACTATAAATATTTCAAACTTAAAATACCGTATTTTAACTGAGTCAGCGCAAGTCTATGTTGCATTCTTCGTAATAACTCAAGTTTCTAGTTAAATAAGACTATTATGAAATAAGCATTAATGTCTTACATTAAGTCACAGCGCGCCTGACATCACGTGTACAAATTAATTACGCCATTTAAACGCTATAATAATAACGTCGGAACTCAAGTGCGCGGTTAATAGTTTGTCACGATTATAACGAGAGAGATACTATCCGGAGTGCGATATTAACGGGCGGTTGCGATTCTCACGCTATGTGCATTACATTGGAGTATCATTTCCTACGAGTACCCAGGCTTTTATCTGAGTAACGCGCACCGTTATACTTCGGACACTAACACACTGAGCTAGACAAATTCACTCCACTTTCCATTTTTCACAGGTCATTTTCTTGTACGCACAGACGATGTGAGTGCAGGTGGTTCGCGGAACAAGATGTAGAGCGCCAAGGCTGCCTTCCACATCACCCACTTTTTACTCGTTATAAAGCTTGTTGATATAAAATAAACCTTCACACGTCGTGTAACATAACATTGTACGAAACTCTCGACATGCACTTGCCTACTTACGGAAATTACCGTTTGAAAACTGAAACAATCCGGACGTTGAGTTGTGGCGGCGTTGATAACTTTATACGAATGCAAAATATAGATACGCAGACTAGATACGAGCAGTTAGAGGATATTTATTGTCAATATCAACGTCAGTCAGTTTATCGCCTCCTTACGCATCCGTGCGTTTGCCTTTTTATCGCATTACAAGCTGCCTCAAATCGCGCGTTCCTGCCTCTCTCGCCTTACTTGGGGTTGAATCGCAGGGACGTCACTTGTGTGATAATGGTGCCAGTGTCCGAGTGTCGACACTAATCCGGCTGCTCCTCGACATGGCACCGAAATAAAAGAAAGCTTGAGATGTCGCCTGACCGCCGCACTTTACGTTCACAAACAACTTTATGACTCATTCACGAAATCAATCGAATTGTTATTCAGCAGTTAGCTGATTTTGAAACAAGTCGTTCAATCCTCGGCGCGGAAATGAAATTGACTTTGAGTGGCGTACATAATTACATTAACTTTAAAAGCTTTGTATATTTTAAAAGCAAGAAACATTTTAATCAATCGGAATTCATAATAATAAAAGATGTTTTAGCTTTTGATTGTGCGAAAATGTAAAATAACGGCAACTATAACAGTAATAAGAACTAATGATATCAGAATAACTTATTTTAGGTATGCGAAATATGTTACAAATCGCAGCGGACTAAATAAAAAGAAAATTAGCACCAAGAGCTTCATATGAAGTCGAAACAACAAACAAATTTTATGGATGTGTGAATTTCTTATTACGTTTATCTTCATTAAGGTGTTATTAACGCGCTTCACAAACAAACCATCAATCGTCGATGTAAATTGTATTTACAGAACATTATCCCAGCGGAATAAAGAACTGTCACACCTGTAATCCGTTATACCAATAATGGGGCAAACCACGCCTCTGTAAATATTTTTACATTAAACGGGGACAAACCGGTATATGCGTATTTATTCACAAACCTAACCCGATAAACTTAATTGTTTGCATTAATATACAAGTCATTTTAAATTTACGATCTGTGTTATCTTCAGTTTTAATAAGTACATTATAATTAACGGAAGATTACAACTTCATACAGGTTACTTTGTTTCCCTAGATACAGCAGTTAGCGAACAGCTTTTCGTATCTTCTCAATTAATCCGTAATCTATGGATAAAAGCTATATAAAGAAATATTTAAATGAATGCTCATACGAAGGCAATAACAATAAAAGTCGCCGTTGTTTTGAACCAGTGAAAGACCGTGGATTGCCTTTTTACTGTTATTTGCTGAATTTCTAATATCGAATTGCCATTAAGGAATCATTGATAATCTTATTGAGTTTTCTCTCCATATTATGTGTTATATGCAAATCTAGAAATTAAATGGATATAACGTGTGTATCAGTGGCCTATCATATGACCTAAGTTGAAAGGCTCAATTAAGGAAGTGGTCTGTTGTAGTGCTTATAAACTAGTCTTGCATCCTGTGTCTGCCGGTGGACAACTGTAATCATTATTTCATTGGGAATATGGTTGAACTTTGCTTCATGTGATGCCAAGCCAAGGCAGTTAGTGTTGTTACCATTAGGATTTGTGACTACGCCTTTAAAAACAACCTACACGTACCTAGATAAACTTTTTATGAAGGGTACACCTCCTGTAATTATGTGTAAGCTTCCCTACTCCCTCCCGTGACAAGCATATCATAGTTAGAAATATTTTATTACTGTAGTTTAACGTCTAGCTCAGGTGTCTAAAGTAATTTACTATTCAATTACATTTACGGAGTAACACCGTTATTAATATAAGTAACAAGTAAAGCAGCATCACTTTAGAACGGTACCCCGGTTGCTATCTTACACTTAGAGTATTTATAACGATAGTACACCAAAAGTCCGATAATCAAAATTACAATCGCTTAAAGTGTACGTCTTTGTGCAATTGGCATTGAGTAATTGCAGACGTTAAAAATGTACAGCTAACTCCTAAGCTACTGTGGAAAAGGTAAAGTAACCAAATGTAATATGATCCCGCGTATTTAGTATTCGTGTTATAATAAATTAATAACTTGAATATAAATCAACGATATCTGAGAGTGATATAGTTCGGTGCGGAACACCTTTTCTAAGACTGTAAATAAACAATATGCAAATGAGTTGCGTGACGGTTAGCATTAGGTGATTCTATAAGTGTCTCTATGTTAATCTGTAACAGTAAACAGTCCTACCTTGCTTTTAACTTTGGATGAGGACCGAAAAATAAGGCTATAAGAAGCGGCCCAAAATTGTCCATCAAATAAGATAGAAAACGCCAAAAAAAAATGTTTGAGCTTTCAAACAGTTTTATCGATATCGAAATCTCTTTATTGTTCATCGATTTGCATTCTATGCAAATTACCTACATTACATTTATGATGAGGAAAGTAATGTGCAAATATTTTCGATGTAGGTTAGTTAGGTACACAATTTTGCGCAGGTGCCAATTACTCCATTTCGATAGTGTTCACAGTTCAATGGCAGGTAATAATAGAAATCAATCTAGTATAAGGAGAGCAGTGGGCAAAAAAACCGCTAACCGAACTTGGTGGTAGAACGTCGAATCATTCATTACTAGCAACCCGTGCGGTTTAGTTATTTAATGAAACGTTACTTCGATTCTGACAGACCACATCAAGAGCACTGAGCAGCATGCATCAACCGCATTATGTTTTGGAAATAGAACCTTGCCTTTAATTTACATTTTGAAGCCGCAAATATTTACAAGTAATGAAAGCATATTACTATCTAGCTACTTCTGTATTTGTCGTATCATAATTATGGAAACTTATATATTTTTTATTAAAATCGTAAGAAAACTGAACATATAAGCCTTGGTCAAGGTGACGAGTGGCGGCCGCCGCGTCTCGGGGCGGTGGACGTCGAACAACGAACTGCGTCCCCCGTCCATTGCGTCCGCGGCTGACGAATGTCAATGGCACGCCGACACCGTTACTCGATCTCTCGTCCGCCAAATTAATTCGCCAATGGAAATCCGTACAGCGATTGATTCCTATACATTGAATAACTTAATGAGTAACTTGTTGCTGTAGCACCCGACTCCGTTATCGGACATCTTATCCCGAAGCCCTCTACAATACTCTACATCCTATTCGCATCGCATACCACTAATTCAAATAAGGCTGTCATTATTCATTCCACAAAAAAAAATGTTATTACTCTCATTGTCTAACTGTAGAGATCATCACGGTCAAAGACACCAAAACAAGTGGCCGCATACAAAGCTGTGCGCCTCGTATTAATACAGAAGTGATGTACATAACAACTCATTGATATTGAGAACTGGAGCTGAAAGCCGCCAGTAATGAGAACGCTCCACATTTCAATAATATACATCTTTTGAATTTTTATCAGTGGATGCTCGTTAATCTACTGACTTGTCTGAGACCTCATGCTGCTATGCGTTAAATACCATTTGCATGGCTCGCTGGGGCGCAAAAAGCACAAAAAACCGTGTTTTTTTCCTAGTCAGCACTCATCTTTATAAATAAAAATATTAGATGGCTGTCGATCGCCGATCGGGCGCCACACTTTTACTTACATCGATCGCGATGCCTTGTCTTCATTCTGATTTATATCTCACACACTTACTCTGCTAGTCTTAGTCATTTTGTGCACTATAGCCTTTTTATTTAATTATAGCTCTGTTGATAGGGTCTGTATTTTCCCATATGTGTCATTAAAGTTATTTAAATCTATGCGATTAATAGGTGTTTGCCGGAAGCATTTAGCGAGTCAATTTAATCTTGTAGCTTTTGATATTGTGCATAAAAATGCGATCAATCACCTTCGTAAATTAGTTTATAAATCAGCGATAATTAACTGGTGCCGTTTCACAGGCGCTCTAGATTCTAATCGCCATTTCTACTCCTGGAGATTTGTCGTAGCGCCATCATACATATCAATTAAGCTGGCCATTTAATTCGACCATCGATCATCTGTCATCCACCTCCAACTGAGGTCAATATCTTTCGTAAACTTGATTACATATGTACGTGCATATTGATTTTTTATCAAACTGGTTCCGTGGATAATTCACACGTATGTGGACGTTATTGTATCACAGAACTTGTTCTATTTTTCGCTCATACTTTTTTATTTATGTAAATACGCGCTACTGAATTATTCATATATTCGGCTAAAGATAGCAGCAGTCCGGACTGCAATTACCAATGAAATTTTTACCAATAGGGCGTCTTAATATAAACAGTCGAAGTAATTTGTATCTTCAACATCTTAATTTAGATATCAACATTAACACAATGTCTGCGACACGAAAACTATATTTTGAATAATCATACACACTTAAAATCATCATGTTGGAATTTTGTTTGCGATAAATATCCGAGTATTAAATTAATGCATATTGTTATTCAGCTCTTCTCCCTTATTAACAGTTGAGAGGATGATAAAACAACTAGTATCGATGATAGCTTGTCATCGACTATAATGTGTGTCTGCGCAGGAGTCAATTATTACTAAACGACATGAATTTATAAATAATGGATGACAAAACAAGCAAACTTGTCACATGGGACGGGTCTGAGTCATCAAGCTATCATGCAATGACAGGAACATATAATGCTTAATCTATTTAAAATATTCAAGTGGAAACAGACAACCGCATAATATTTTAATGTATTTTATTAGTAAATATGAAAACTACGTGCAAAGAATGTAGTCACCAGATAAACTTAACTTTTTAAACGTCTAACTCCTGGACGTGGGAAACTTATTCTGATTTATTTCAACTGCAAGTCTCTCGTTTTGTACGCATTTGAAGTAAAAAGAACATTCTGAACGTAAAAGTCGTAAGAGTTAAAATTACGTCACGTAACACGTTTTTTCGGAGTTGGAAAAACAAATTAAACACACTTTGATTTGAAGCTTTCGGGTGACTGCAACTGAAAAAAAAAAACAACAATTAGTAACTGTCGTATACATAATTATACGTATTGAAAATTCCGGGGTCCGTATTCTAAACATCCTCGCAAAAAGCCCACAGAGTCGATAAAAAACCCTACTAGCCCACGTAAAGATACGTGCTCGTATAAAATTCGTCGCTACATCGCAAAAAGTAAACAATTTCTTGTAACTTGTGATCCAGTTAATAGAAGCATTATTCCTCGTTATGTTTTTTTTTTAATTTGTTTTCGGTTTTGCATCTAGAATTTGTAAACGAAAAGTATCATCTGGAGCGAAATTCGAAAACATAATTATGTACAAAGACTTTGCTATTATTCAGTCGAAATGGTCTTGGTTTATAATACCTACTGTGATCAAAAGTACATTATTATGACTGTAGCTAGATTAGGTCCAGTCGTTAGAAATATTACATATGGCATATGACGTCAATTGTAACAGTCATCATCAGCGACTGCCTATCTGACCTTCACAGCCCAGTTAATGGGTTAATGGTTATAGTGGGTTAATGGGTAACCTAACCTAAGATACCCCTTGGCAAGACTGGTTGTCAGACTTTTAGGCTTCTGACGTCAGTTGTATCAGTATAGAATATAATTTTTCTCACTAGGTACAACAATCAAATAAGTTTTGAACTTACGGAATTTAACTTAGCCCGATTCATTAACGACAGAACTTATAAATTGTATGTAGATTCTTCGTAACACAACGAAAATTTCACCACTGCGTATTGATTTCAACAGATAAGATAACCTAACAAGTCCACAAGAAGCCAAACATGGCGGCTGCGTTTTAGTTTGTATACTGAAATGGTGTGTCGGTAGCGAGCGACCAGCGCGCAAGTAAACTTGTCGCTTTATAATCGAACCAATTTATATCAGGCGCCAAGAGGTACCAGCAGCTTAGAGTTATGGAACTTGTGGCCAAGACTTTATTTAGACACCGACACCCGTGCGGAGCTGGCCAGCAAGTGCACTCCGATTGCAGCCATTGCACCCTCCACAGGGACTTTTGTTTTATTGTTAACGGAACATTTACTACATGCCGACTAAATACTGAATGGAAATGAATTATTGCCGCTTATGCGTAGTCTTTATTTTCATGTTGTTTAAACTGTTTTATTTTACGTTCGTGACGTCGCAATCGATTGTTTCATTAAACACTAGACACGGATTGCACTCGACTTGGTTTGAATTTCATTGGTTGCATTGTAAAGGTGCCTATTAATAACATTCTTGGCGGTTTACAAGTTGTAAATTGTACAGGGTATCCAATGGCAGATTTTAAAGTTTGAACAAACGTAATTTCTGAACGCAACACGTTAGTGGCGCGGGGGCGTCGTTGAAAGCGTAAGCTCTGCGGATTTTTTAGCTGTCATGGAGCGGTGGTGTGGAGTGCACCGCGCTTTTACCACTGAGGCGTACATTTCAATTGCATTTTCGCTTACTAAAAGACGTCCTCGACTTAGTAATCGTTACGACATTCGTCGATTACGTGATGGATCATCGATCAACCTTATTTAGTCTTGGGTTGCAAAGTTCAGAGCTACAGAATCAACATTAACCGGTCAAGATCCGCGCGTCGCCTATCGGCGACAAAACAATAGAAAATCAATTGTGTCTCATTAGCGGAGCTTGACAGACCCCAGACAAGGACCTATACCAGCGATAGCCACGGACGAAAGTGTTGAACGTGTTATGGTTTCTGTGACTGAAAATCCCCGTTTATCACTTTGTGCACGTTCATCGATATTAGGAATTACGAAATCAACTTCACAGGTGCGAAAAAGTTCCATCCGTATAAAATTCGAATCGTTCAAGATTTACACGATTCAGTCACTCTGTAAACGTGTTTTTGAAAACATGTTAGACTTGACGAGTTCGCTAGACTCGATGGTCAACATTTGAAGAACGTGGTTTTCATAAAACAAAATCCGCATTTATTGTTTTTAAATAACAATAAACATTCTTTGTATTAGAGGTGTAGTCTTTTTTTCACATGTTTTCAAATTTTGAATTGTGCCACTGGACATTCTGTATTTATTAAGCTCCGTTTAGGGAGCTTAAATAACTTTGTAATTGTTCGCGAATATTACTTGTTTTAGTTTAATTACATCATCAATTTGCCTGCAAGAAATGAAGTGGATATCTACATATACTCAATTTTAATTATCGAAACGAATGTTTGAACTTTAATTGCGATCAACCACATAACTTCAATAACTTGCTCGTTCAAAATCTTGTTTTTATGATCTCAAATTAAATTGCGTAAATGATGCTAGTTGTTCTGGTGCTCTTAGAGGTCATAAAGTTATCGCATGAACCGCATAACCGGTTATGTTAGTAGACGTAATATTGTTATTTATATACTCATGGGCACGAGTTTTGACATGCTTATAGACAAAGGCAGGCACGCCTCGCATTGTAATTGAACAGTAATAATTTACTTCAGTCCATGAAACACGCATTTCAAAAACATGAAAATTGTATTCATAGTAGTTTGAATAGTTTAAACCCGGAAACGAAACAATATTCATAGTGCAACGTTAGCGGCAGGCTAACGACACGTAAGCGTCCTTGCGCGGCGTCCTTGCACCAACCGTAAAACCCTCGCGACTCCGCACTCTTTAGTCCACTTCTGCACTAATCTACCCGTCTCGCTCCACACACTGAGGCACTGACGTCCACAATGCCCCACGCTCGATCTGCCAAGTGATAAATCGCTCCCAGCGGCAGCCCTCGCATCGCAGTTTTACGGGGACGAGTTTGCCCGAGCTCGTACCATTTTTATTTACAACTGAATGGAAGCGCCTCATGCGTATAAACTTTAATCACTGAATCTTTTTTTAGCATGTATATTTTCATATCTCGCAAACGGTGCTGGATTCCAGTTTTTTTTTTTTTTTTTTTGTTTAGTTATGCTCTCGTATACAGTTAGACGCGCAAGGCCGACAAGATCGGTTAAACTACATTGTTACAGGACATATACAATAAATTTTAACGGTGTTCAATATTTAAATGTACCATAAAAGCGATTCTTTACAATTTGCTAATAGCTGATGAATATTTAGTAGGGCGGGCGTGTAGGGCGCTGGGCTACGATGCGCCGACCGCAACCGTGTAACCGCCTAATGAGGAAGACCCTTATGGGGCCAGACCGTGTTAGAAAATCCCTAATTGTACGTAACTATGTCGTTGATATTCAAAACGCGTACTTCTACGTCCAATTAAACAAGCTTCGCACCTGTGCATACTTAGCCGCTTATTATTGGTTTAAGGACGTAAAGTTTTTGGTTTTCTTGTTAAGTCGATAATTATATGTATTTTATATCAGGATAGCTACATTAAGGTATATAGATATACGTCCGATTAATGAGTACCATATACAGAGACATTTTTTTTATCGTCATGTAAACTTTTACCGTCTTTTACGCTACATAAATATTTTTTAAATATCTTTTTTCACTTCGCACTAACGACTTCGTTGGAGAAACATCTATTCATGGACATTAGCATACCATTATCTTTTAAAGCCATGTAAAGCTGTACGCCAAAGAATGTGGAGTAATCCAGTATGATAAAATGTAAAATAAATCGTCTTTCGCACTTTTTAAAGTTATTTACATAAATAGGTTACAGGCTTTACATTGATTGAATCGTAAGTTGAAACTGTAGATGCGTACATAAATAAATGTGAAACTGAACAGACTTTTATAGTGCAGTGTTGACGTCGTGTGAAATAGTTTCTTCTGTACAAAGTTGTGTAATTTATAGACTGTCGTAATTATATTAATACTTCATAAATATATATTTTGCTCTATTAATATTTATAGATATAGGACCTGCTTAATAGTTTTACATTATACAAAATTGAATTACAGTGTCGTAGATTAAGAAAAAGGACGATATGAAGAAGAGCTCCGATATTTTTATATGAATATTTACAGATGTCCCCAGGGTTTTTAGGTTAGTTGGTGAGTGTATGGGCCACTCACTGTCCACTGGCCAGGCCTGGCCGGCGGCCAGCGGGCAGCCTCTCGTTAATGCGCCTATTTACGGCAAGCGGACCGCATGCCTCGAGAGCTGATTATTGGCGCCTCACTGAATAATGAATCGCCGATCTAGGCTAATCGAGACATGACTTTTTCTCTAAACTTTTGGTCCTTTTTCGATCTCTCTACTGCAAAGACATAATTATACGAAGACATAGATACGAATATAATCGTATACATTATCGTCATGAAGATAATATTATAATATTTTTGTTTGTTTACAATCAACTGACGTATATGCTTTAGCATTATAAAAAGTAAGATAAATAATTGGAAAACAGCTTCTCAAAAGTAAGATAAATAATTGGAAAACAGCTTCTCAAAAGAAATGTTAATCAGCAGACCACCATTTAAATGTTTTAATATTCGTATTTCAATCTCGAATTTCCACTATCTATGAATATATCTTCATTTGGATAAATTCCATGTGATAGAAATCTTACTCCGAGGCTATACAATAAAATTTAAATTCGAAATGAAACTGGCTGAGGATCCTTTTCAATCGTTTTGCCAGCGGATATATGTCGATAGTGGAAGGTATCGCGTCCGATTGTCGGTAGAGTTAACCGGGGATGCTCATCAACATGCGTTGCCAGACTCTTTAATGCGATGCCGAAGCCCCTTTTACGATCACGCGTCTCGATGCAAACCATTTAAGGTTACTGCGCGTGTTGCCCTGATATATAGCCCCTAGTCACGAGCGGAGCGATTCCAGTAGCAATCTGCGGAAAAAACATATAAAAGGTAAATTACACATATAGGTAATTATTTTAACTTGGTGGCATAAAATAAGAACAAAGCAATATTATTGGGAAGTTAAATTAACTCTACAGAAATAGACGTTTAAAATACAATACTGGTTTGTTTTTCATTGCAGGTCATTCTTTCGCGTAGTGGTGGAATCCCAATTTAAATGATTGTTTATGACTAGGGGACCCTCTGGGAAACACCAATAAGGTTGCGAACAAAAATAAAGCGATCCTATTGGTTGCGTTGGATGACATTCCGCTTGTCTGACTGCCATCGCTATGAACATGCTTGGCTATAGTGCCCGCACCTTTACCCGCTGGCGTAGGTCCGCGGCGCGGCGTACAGGCGCCTTTTGATTTACTACAGCGCCAAACTGTTACATCCCTTGACTCACCCAACTATTTTTGATGACAGCTGTGACATAAATAGTAGTTACGGCACTTATCCATATAATCACACTAATATTATAAAGGCGAAAGGTTGAGAGTGTGTGAGTGTGTGTGTGGGGTGTTTATATGTTTGTTACTTCTTCACGCTCAAACGGCTGGACCAATTTTGATAAAATTTGTATGTAAAATTGTATGGAGGTAGCTGACACCCTGGATTAACGGGTCCGTGGCTTACGCCCCCAGTGGTCGAGGCACCTGTGGCCGACGCCCCCGATTCGATTAATTTAATTTAAAGCAATTTTTGATCAAATGTACTGTCAGGCACAACTTTTTTTTCACCAATTCTATTTTTAACTATATTGTAATTATTTCGCACGAGCCCTTGGGAAGGACCTTCGCTCGTCATTGTGAGATGACACACTAAACTTTCTAATCTGTTGCATATTGCAATATTCAATAACTTGACTCTGGTATGAAAGAGATAGATATAATATTTATTCATACTTCCTTATTGTTTTCAATTTTGTGAACAAAAAGACGGACTTTTTATTGTTATCAATAATTGGTTAGGCGCAGTTAGTTGACGAGTTGGTTGAAGTTGAAAGATAAAATTTCCATAATGGTACCTAATTTATTATAAATGTTTATTAACAACATTCACTAACATTTTATATGAAGTACTTATTTTTGATTTTTTGGATGTTTGTACATAATAAATATGCTTTTAATGGAGAAAAAGGTGTGTAGGGTTAAGTGGCGATCTATTCTCTCTGCTATTTGATAGATAGCTTTTGTTTAGCAAGGCAAAATACTTTATTATTATGATGAAACACTTTTCTCATTTACTGTACTAAGTGGAAAAGCACAAAAAAATAAAGATATTAAATTTATCGAATCGGGGGCGTCGGCCACAGGTGCCTCGACCACTGGGGGCGTAAGCCACGGACCCGGATTAACATATAGACTATTTTTATCCCGATATTCCCACGGGATCGATACTTATGCGGGTGAAACCGCGGGGCGCAGCTAGTAATATTAATAATATCTACGCGTAGTAACTAAAATGATGAACATAATATCACGTCTGTGTTTATTACCGAGACTAACTAAAATATTATGAAAACAAATAAAAACGTCATTGCCTAGAAAACATAATTATTATAAAGGCTTACTCGGAAAAGCTACATTACTTTTATATTCTTTTTATGACTTAGGCTTAGCTCTGACTAGCCCTAAGTACAGTTATTAATGAAATCCTTTGCTGTGTAATAAGTACTTTATGGTACTGCATACATAACACTAACTTAAGAAAGACAATCGCAAGTTCTAGGTTGGCCAGTTCTTAGTAGGTTGTTGCAGCAATAAATGGAAATTCATATCTCCATCAACTCGCTTAATAAGCAAAGTCGTAAATAATGATTTGAATAGTGCATTTTCATCATTTTTATTGACCAAAGCTTCATACATTGGTCACGTTCGTATCCCAAAATGCAGGTACTAAAAGGTAACTGTGATTTGTTCTACAAACTATATCTCATAATTACCATTTGCCATTCAAGTAAGTTTGGCGGCATTTTGGCAAAGGGACAATCTTAAACAGGAACCGGTAAATAAAAATTGAAGATCAATATAATATTATTCAAACTTTTGGTAAGGTCAACAGTGATAACTAGACAACGAAGTTAATTGCTTACAGAACTAATTGGAGCTTATTTAGCAACTAACGATTACATTTAGGTGAATAGGCCTTCTTAAGTCTTAACGTCTCGCGTCTGTGTTAAATATAACCCTTAAATGTTCAACAAATAAACCAAATTAATAATTTCCTTGCACTAGCCATAAAATAAATTTCTCTTCGCATGTGTGCCTATATTGTTAGAATTTCTCAGAAATTATCGATAGGTTATTTAATGGCAGGCCATCAGTGCGGCCATAATTTCTGAGCGATGTGACATTACTTCCACTAATTGTGTAATGACCACTGTGATTGAGTGCGACAGGCTAGAATCTACCCGTCGAACAGGCCACACTTCGGCTCTGCGCTCGCCATCCAGACGTTGATGCCTCCACCACTTTTGTTTTTGTTGCTCCACATTCTACCCATCTCGTCTCCTTATTTTTGTTTCGCTGAGCGTTTAATAGTTTTTGAAGTGAAAACTTCTTTAGCGGCGTTGAACACTTTTTGTAATGGGTAAAAAATGTTAAACTCGCGTCAGGGCATCGCGTCAGGACACGTGACCGTCAGGAGAGATTTCCCCCCCCCCCCATCTCTTTCTACGGCGGCGCCAACCGAAGTGAACCAAGTGAGACACGACAAAGATGGCCGAAGAAAATGACATTTGACGTACAAATGTTTGAAAAGTCAGTTTCGTAAACAATAGTACTTCGAGGAGCCGCAGTTGTATTTAATTTATTTTGAACTTCTGTTTAACCAATTTAGTTTATTATTATATACCTACCTACAATACAAAATAGAAGCGACGAAAAATATAACGAAGCACATTATAGCAACAAGAAATACTGTGGGACATTGCTACTTTTGTGTGAAAACAATGCTTCCGTGTCGACCACGGAAGTTTACACCCTGCAGGGAGATGCTCCAGTAGGGTGTGGCTGTGAAGCTATGTTGCAAAACATGCTCCACGTCCTATCCTACCTTATTTGTCCTACCCAAAACATGCAGTCAAAGTGACCTCTGCGCTGCCACCGACGACAACGTGGAAGTGGCAATATTTTGAGCCAACAAGATCTAAAGTAAAAGAGAAGAAATTTAGGGAGTAGTTCATTAATAAAAAGCTTGTATACAAATATCAGTTTATTTTTATAATACTTGTACGCACCGGGACTTTCAGCTTAGTACGGCTGTTATTCCAAATGCATACAGTGTGGCTAAGTTTGTAACAATTGAGCCTGGTATCTATGGTTACCTCACCCTACTGATTATAAACCTACAGCAACTACTTAACACCGTAGTTATCCTAACACCCTAACCTATCATACAAGCCTACGGGAGACCTACGGGAACAGACAGAATTTGGGTAGGAATAGGGGTTTGTGTACGTCGTGCAATGTGTACACAGGAAATAGTTTTGTCATTGCCGGTCCCACAGACTCATAGAACTGGTGATGGCTAAAGGTGTCTTGGCCATAGTGAGAGGAATTATGGAAGATGAATCAAAGTCTACTCCAGCTTGATGACTAATTTATTCATTTACTAATTACTAATTTATGTGGAACGAATGTATGTCGCTCTTGATGCTGACGCTGGCGTATATAACTCTTGCCTGTTCACGGCTGAACAATACTCTAAACTCTATTTTGGCTTCTAAAACTTGTGCAAGCAAAACAACATTTTTAAAATGTTTGCTTTTCATTTGCCATCTGTGCCATCTCTTCTGTAGGCCGTTTCATTTTCTGCTATTCGTAGTGAAGCACCATCCTGACTAGTCCTATTGACCTGAAATACAAAACTAATGTTATAAATTCTTTCTCTTCATTATCTTATTTATACTGATTTAATTAATCAGTAGCGGCATCAAAATAACAGTCATTATTATTCTTATGGCGGGTTTTTTTTTTGTTACAATGAGTTTTGTACAGGCAAACAAAGTTCTTCGTAAAATTGTAAATTGGATAGGCACCTAATTCGTAAATCATGCCAGGCTGCCCCTGTTTAGCGTTAGTGCTTGTGTCAGTGTTTTTATTTTCTATTATGGAGACCTCTCCCTGACCAATTCTTCCAAAAAATCAAAGGATTAGAAGCAAAAGCAAGCATAAGTATGAGAAATTGAGAATGTTTACAAAACATAACTTACTTTGAACACATTTTAGCGGTAACAGTAGGTACACACCTTATCCTCCTCCAACCAATATTCAATTCTTTGCCCTTTATTGCAACTAGTCTCCGGTCTTAATTTCATTTATTTTAAATACAAAAAAAATATTCAAAAGTTTTTTGTTTGACACATACAATATCAAATTCATTCATTGACATATTCATATTGTTTCCATGACGACCATGACGTTGTCGCGTCAAAACTGTTGAAACTGTAGACAATAAATTAGTTTTTCATACATAATAATGTCTATGGACACAAATATTCGGTTCGTAGACAGATATTCTCGTATGCCGATTTAATGTGTTGGCCAATTTGTTGGATGACTTCATTATAATGGATTAGACTTCATTATTTAGAAGTTGTAGGACATTCTAGTTATAGAACGTTTATGAAGCGTTTATGAATACAAAATTTTATCGAATGTTTTAAAGGCCTATTGAGCATTTTAACTAATGAATGGTTTAAACCTTCAATAGGCTTTTTTTATGAATAAGACCGAAAGTGTTTAAAATATGGAAATTGAACAAAGTGCATCTATTAATGAAAAAAGTGACGCAGAAATATTGAAAAAAAATGAGTAATATTAATTAAATTAATAATTGATTTATTTCAACGTTAATATTCAAGTTTTCACTTCTGCCGGCACTCCCGGAGTGCAACCCGTCTTTTTTTTATTGTAGCTTACACCGAGCATAAGCGGCAATCTATCGACTAAAGTGTTGAACTAAAATCGCACTTATTATTTTACTTTAATATACGACTAGCTGTCGAGCAGCTTGTTCGAAAATTACAGACATTTAACCACCATCGAATTGGATAATTACAAGTAGTGTAATGATACGCCTGTAGACATCGCGCAGTTTGAAGACATTTTTTTAGTTTATTTTGGAACGTCTATTAAATAATGCGGTCTGTCGTACAAAACTGTAATGAAATTCGAACAACTGGCTACAGCTGGAATTAATTACCTACAGCGGTATTTACATAATTAAATTTTGTTGTAAAACAATAAAAAGCTACATGAGTGGATTATTCGTAGCAGGCTGCTATTACCTTACGTCTCGCGTAAACTTAATCCGTCTAGGTTGGTCATATAAATAAGAAACTCAACGTAATCACCATGTTCGTGTTGTGTTGACAGGATATCAATCCATAGAGTTTTATGTGATGTAGGTAACTGTACCTACGTCACATAAAAATGGTTAACGATGTAACATCTATTCTCATAAATGAATTACATTCAAACGCTTTTTTATTGTTTGCGTCTCGATTTGTCTCGAATTCCGAGGTATTTTTTTCTCATTCTTCAGGAGGTAGACAAAGGAAAATAGTAGGTACCTACTGCATGTGCTTTTCTTAGAAAGCTAAGGATAAAAGGTATTTGCCATAACCATAGTACCCGGGAATACGATACGTTCAGTGTTTTACATTTATTAGAAACCGCTTGCTCGCGAAATATGCGGGGTTCAACGTTCAGACCTTGCTAACTGCTCTCGAAAGCAATTAGCTGCCGATCGAGTCGATGCTAGTAGTATTGTGTTCGCAGTGCAAGAAATATCTAACAGAAAAAGAAAACATTGATAAATCAGGCTTGTAACAATGACAATTAACAGAAGTCACACCATAAATTTACGAGAGCCACATCAACTGATTACTATGAAATGTTATACGATAGGTGTTGCTGATGCTAATGATTATAAAAACTGATGTATCATCAATGTCGGTAAATTATTAGCCCACTTAATTCGAAATTTGAGAATTTATGGTCATCATTATATCTCAATTTCCTAACCACTTAATATATTTTCTTTACCGCTATAAAAACATGGATACATAGGATTTGAATTGCAAATAAGTCTAATTCAAATTAGTTCACACCTTAACGATGTCGTCGAAGCCACGCATTATTCAGTGCAGATGCTAAAGCTCGTGATTCAGTAGAGAGGAACCGCGCGTCGCAGCGCCTGCGCAGTCGCACCCTAATGTATGCCGTGCTCTCTTTACTCCGGGGTGGCTCGCCGCGCGCTCATTACCTGTGCTTTGGACTCATATGTGCCAGTCTGGGAGGGCTCCAGTCTGTCATTAAGCCACCCAGTCCATGATCGGTCAGATATAAATCATGGTAATGGTAGATTATTCTAGATACATCGGCGGAACACCCGGGAAATGCGCTCGAAGCACCGATTATATAGAGCCCACTGACGTAATTGCACCGCTCATTGATACCTCACGAAATGTAATTAGGCTTTGTTCCAGCTAAGTGCTGCTCGAGAATTCGCCCTCATTGTGCAATTTTATTGTAGCATTAACTAAATGATGAGTAGTGAACGATATACAGGTGGATTCTGTATGTTTTTAGTTTCCAATAACTATATAACTTTTAATGTAAGATTATGAGACATTGACCAGGGGACATTTTATATAAGGGCCTGATAATCAGCTGACCTAAAAAATATTTTATAATCTTTTGATTGACATGAGAATTTGTCATGACTGTCTATACTGACTGTAAGTATCTACAAAAATGAAAGCCTACTCGATCCTGAATAATGCAATAACTGTCAAAGACCCAGCTCGAAGAATTATCCTTAATCTGATCAATTGTTGACATCGGGCTGTGAAGAAACAACACATTATTCTATGCTCGTGTTATTTCTGTCTCTTTTTAGCAGAAACCAGTCGTGCGCATGCGACGCTTTTGACATCATTTGACATCTGTCACGGATATCGACGGGTGGAATCGATTAATTGATCGGTACGTGCATTTCACCGTAAGGTGCCATTATAACGCTGTGACGGGATTACTGTCTTCAATGTCTTTAACTAATGTAAACACTCCAATGTTTACATGTTTTGGGGGTATGTAGTGGTAAAAGTGAAAACTTCTTTAGGCGCACTTTGTGCTCTTTCTGAACAGTGAATGAAACTGAACCGTCACGCTCGGGTCGGTGACGCTGAATCGGGTATACTCGGCTCCAGTCGGCCGGTGACGCTGAGTCGCGTATACGTACTTAGCTCCAGTCGTAATACCGTGTGGTTATAAGAACACACCCTCTTTTTACAAGCTTTTATTTATTTAAATTTTAATATATACTACTTTCTGTTTTACATTTAAATATAGGTTGTGTTTACTAGCTATGCTAAAATGGAGGTCACTAGCTTACCTTGAGCTTGTCGATCCTCATGAAGTGAGTGAAACTCAACGTCGTAATTCACCGATGTTACATCCGTTTTCAGCATTGATAATTAAACGTTTCAGGGAGTTATTATCAAATATAGATGTAAAGTACCTTAAAGTTGCAGTTAGGTATGATATTTCTTTTTTTTTATTGCTTAATGGGCCCTCTAGACCTCGATCACGCCTGATGGAAGGCGTTGGATGAGGTTTATGATGGAACGAGCGTGCCCAGTAGATGTCTAAGGCACTGGAACTCCCACGCATCGACGAAACACAGCAGGCTGCTTGACGCCGGACTCCGGTGGGAGGGTGATCGCAAACCAGGCGGGCGTTAGCCCTACCACCGTAAGGGAAGAATTGGCCAGTCAAATAAGGTGTTGGGTGTGACTGTCCAGGATGCGCCGAGCGCTCGATTCAGTTTAGTAACTGGCGGAACAAACTGCGCTACACGAGGAGGCTTCTTCATGCATCCCATCTATACTATCTATACTAATATTATAAAGAGGTAAAATTTGTAAGTTTGTATGTAGTGGGTAATCTCTGGAACTCATAATCCAATTCTAACATTTTTTTAACTGGCAGAAAGCTACATTATTCCTGAGTGCTATAGGCTATAAATTGTTTCTATAGCATGTATATTAACCGAGCTATCACAACTTTTGTCTAGCAAGTCGGAAAAAAATACCACATAAAACAGAATTATTTGCGTGCGCTGCCTAAACAGTTGCTTAAAATTAAAAACAATGTATGGCTACCTGGTTCGTCTTCATTATTTCTACAAAAAAGTCCGCGATACCATATCTTTATCTTTTATATTTTATCTTTTATACTTCTTTTATTGCATTAAAAAATTTTTTTTTCGGCATACTTACGTTTGGTTGATTATTTGAGCAACAAAATATTAATTCTTATGACAATAAATTATTTCAGTATCACAAGAACATCATACAGACAAGATTTGCCATTTACAGTATATCAATTGGTCATACAGTTTCGGAGATAATATAAAATTACTAAAACGCAAAATGCCCCTAGCATAACTTTCATTGTGCAGACGTTTTACCTATTTGCCCATAGATGTATTAAATATTGCAAAATTGACTTGCTGCAGAGTATACCTTCCAGCCGGACCACACCCTATGACCAATAACTCCTTAACTAAAGGGGTTTATTGGACCATATTTGTCGTATGCAAGGTACTCTTTAGGTAGTTTTTTTCGGGATATTGATTTATTAATAGTTCATTATAACCTATTTAATTTTAAGGTGGCGCGGCCAGAGAGCACTGCTTGGCGGCCGGACCACATAAATTGTTAATTAAAAAGATATCTCTTGAGGTACTAAAAATATTCATATATCCCGATGAAAGTAGACTTTAGGTAGGTATTATTTCGAACTATAGCATCTGAGTACTAAACTGTGGTCCGGCCACAGAGGAACACACAAATTATCCGGAAAGGAATCGGAGTTACCGACATAGCTTGCAGAGTAAGCAAACTGAAGTAGCAGTGGCCTGGCCATGTCTGTCGAAGGACCGGTGGCCGGTGGAGCAGACGAGTCCTGGAGTGGAGACCACGTATCGGCAAGCGTAGTGTGGGACGGCCCCCAGCTAGATGGGCGGACGGCCTAAAGAAGGTGGTTGGGGTAGACTGGATGCGGAAGGCGGAGGACAGGGTGCTGTGGCGCAGTCTGGGAGAGGCCTTTGTCCAACACTGGACTACGATAGGCTAAGCTGATTGATTGTTGATTGATCTATACTAATAATAGAGCTGAAGAGTTTGTTTCTTTTTGTGTTTGTATGTTTGAACGCGCTAATCTCTGGAACTTCTGGTCGGACTTGATAAATTCTTTTTGCTTTTGATAGTCCAATTCTTGAGGCTATAGGTTATAGGACATGGCATCACGCTAGCACCCTTAGGAGCCGAGCAAAAAGAAAAAGGTCAAAACGAAAGTGAAAACGAAGTGATAGCGCGGGCATGCGATGCGATGCGACGGGGTGGTTAGGGCAACTAGAAAAAGAAACTTGACGCGGACGAGTCGCGGGCAGAAGCCAGTTGTTTATGATAATAAAATATAAAATTCAAAGTCCTGACTGACTGATTGATATATCAACGCACAGCCTAAACCGCTGGTCCTAGAGATATGAAATTTGGAGGGTGTGTTCTTTGTGAAGAGTAGGTATCCACTGAGAAAGGGTTTTTCGAAATTCCACCCCTAAGAGGGTGAATAGGGGAAGGTAAAATTTCACGCGGACGAAGTCGCGGGCAGAAGCTAGTCTCTTTATAAAATGGTAATACTTTCTGCTTAAACAGATAGTTTTATTGCGATAAGAAAACAGTTTAAAATGTGGTTTAATGCCGTAATTACAGAAACAATTAAAAAGCCATTGTGCCTCACGTAGATCCACGTACGAAAGTTTAAACGTAGAATATGAATGGTTTCAGATAACATGAAAATGTATATATTTACATATATATTTGTTTTTATGTAATAGTTACAAATAATTACACCAACTTTTACCACCCTAGCAAGTATTGCTGTTATTTGACACAGGAAATTTAATGGAAATGTATAAAAGTACATATTTATTGTTTTGCCATTATGTACTTAGATTTTACAGCAATCCAATAAAGTTAGTTAATCTTTGAAGTATCAATTTGTTACTTAAACTCCGTGTTTTAGTATTGTTAAACATTTAATACGTGTAAAGATCAATGCATTAATTTGTGCGTGTTTAGTAGTAATATAGCCAATAATTGTACGTCTATAGAAGTAATCATCATGAATATTCAAAGGTAAAACAGGAAACTTCATCGATAAGCAAATTGACTTTGAACTTAAATCGTTCGTAAAGTCAAATCACAACTGTCGTTTTCTGACAGTTGCATGAAATGTCTACAACGCGGCAAGTTGACGTAGTGTGTCAATCTAGTCAACAATCAAGTTCCCTGACTGTACAATGTAAGGCTGCATTTGCACATTCATATTACTTACTTATCCAAACGGTATCTACTTGGAGCACTTAGCTATTTAAGACAAACTTATTGCCATTGATACCGAATATGTTACTGTAAATCAGACTGTCGTGCGCGGTTTTATGAGATGTGTATCAATGAAAAATATGTCATTCCGTTAGACGATGTCCGTACTAATACAGTTGTATGTTGTTCGTAGCCACGATAACCTATCGCCCCGCAACCTCATAGCGTTCAGTAGAGACGCGGCAGGCATTATCGTGTCTAATCAGGTTCGCACGCGGCGCGGTGGCTAAATCATCCGATTATTGATTTCCGATGTCGCGGTCGTGATCGGGCGCGGGATTCAACGTTCGCCGCGACAGTGCCGCCATTGTCGGAGCCGACGGCGGCTCGCGCGCATTCTCCGTGATTAAACGCTTGTAATTCCAACAATATCATCCCGACTGTCGGATTCAATCTGCACACGCCGAGCACCGCTCATCTCATGTCATCTCCCCGCGAGCCGACCTTACAGCACGGACCACTTGTATGTAATAAGTCAGTTAACATTAAGACCTCGTGCCCTGGAAACGTCCCGGCTCATGTTATAAAAGAGAATAGCGAATTGCTCTCTCAGTAGATACGGATCTCCTGCAGCAATACTGTCTTGATTTATTATTTCGCTCACGTGATTTATGTTATAATTAACCAGATATCAACGCCTCGTTGATCTAGTCTAATAGAGTTAGCGGTCGGTTTGATGCAAATACCTTCGATATATCTTAACGAGATAGAAACAAATCTAATCTAAAGTAAGGTACTTGTCAGTAAATTATATCATAAGATGCGCTTATAGTTTAAAGCGATTTTATCTGTCCGGCGTTGAACACGTCAATCTCTATTCCTTCGAGTGAAATGCGCCTTTTTTTGTAAACGTATATCAGATAAAGGAGGTTGTTCGCAAATTTTTGCTCTTATTGCACACTTGGCCGCACTGAACAATAATAGGGGAGGCAATTTCTCGCGACATGAGATCGGCGGATGGTAACGAGCGGTCTGTTGTCGTTATTAAACCCCATTGTTGTGATGCGCCGTATAAAGCCTAACGCAGCCTAGTCCCTTTCTAATGCTGCCAATAAAGCACTGAAAGTGCATTTGCAATACGATTAACTCTCTCGGGTGGTTACGCGAGTATGCACGATGTGAGTGCGACAGGATAGGGCTGACATCTCTCGATAATTTAATGGGATACAACTTACAAGGGATTAATTTGCAATGTATAAAATGAGCCTTTCGTTTATAGTAAAAAGAAACATTTACGTAAAGCACGACAGTCTTCTCCTGGAAATCATCTGCATTCATCATCATTTCAGTCAAATTACGTCCAGTGCTGAAGATCCGCCTCCCTAAAAATCACCTTGCATTCCATCTGCATCCCGTCTATCCCTGCCAGCCAAAATGTAGCATCTTAATCAAAAATATTCACCGCTAAACTTAAACGGCCTTATTAGGTTTCTGTTTACACCCAGGTTTAAACCATCGAGCCATTTTTACATTTTGAACTATAATTCGAAAAAGTTAAATTAAAAAAAAATATGTTAAACCGGAGTCTAAGTTGTCAATTTTGCATTAAGAACTTTACATTTGTCGAAATAAAGCTCAAAATACAGCAACTTGCTTGAAGGATTCCGTGAGGACTAAAGTTAGAATTCATTTTGTAATAACACGGAAAAGCTCTAAGCGCACTGATAATTTAGTTGTGCAAGAAACATTCAAATTACGAGATCGCAATTGTAACGATACAATCATAAAAGCTTCACAGAAAATAATATCGTGTGACCATTTGACCTTTCCGAGCGACCAACCCTAACAATCTAAGTCTGAACTCTATTATCGACTGTTAATAAAACTAGGTAGCGCACGCGGTTGGCGGCTGCTGTTACTAGATGGCGTCGGCGGCGGCGGATGTGCCCTCACATTTGCATAAGGAATTGGGTGCGCACGCTTCAGTATCGTCTCGCGGCGTATTTCTCACGCTACCCGCGGCCATTGCACGCTCTCGCCATCACCGCCTCCTCTTGTCTAATGGCTGTGTCAGCACGTTGCCCCTGTTCAAGCCTTTTTTATTTTCTTCCTAACCTATCACAGATATATAGCCACATAGATCAACATTTAAACCCAAACTAGTTTTAACCAATTTACAGAAAACCGTTTTTTAATATCCCCAAGAATTTACTATGTTAGTACAGTAATGATGCATACCGAAAGAAACAAGCGATGTTAAGTTCATAATTACACGAATCTCGAGATCGTTAAGAGTCGAAGTCGGTCGATCATTTTTCACTATTAAAATACATGTTTGACGAAACATTCGGCGTAAGTGTCGTTAATTGCATGGTGCATTGATAACCGGTGATTTAATGCCAGCCGTGTTAATGGTGAACTCGATTCGGAGCTATGGGCACCACACCTGAAATGCTCATATGGTCAAACCAATGCTATGATTACAAACAAGAAATGCTAGGTAATAAAAACAATAATGGATAAATATGAAACAACTACCGTGTATCAAGACTTAATAAGCATTGTACAGTAATACTTAACCAACTGCAAGACGTCATTTCAGACAGTAAATAAAATTGCAAGCCCTAAAGGATAAAAGACAATAGCCAAATGAATATTTCATAAGGCCATTATTTAATGATGATGCTTATAATACAGTAGTGCTATCAATTAGAAGCGAAGCGGCAGTAATTTCTTTTAGTAGATTAAACACAAAGCAAGCTTTGTCCCATGACCTTTGAGGTCAGAGCCTAAGTTACGGACGC
The DNA here is from genome assembly GCA_945859645.1 of Amphipoea oculea. Classification (NCBI taxonomy): domain Eukaryota; kingdom Metazoa; phylum Arthropoda; class Insecta; order Lepidoptera; family Noctuidae; genus Amphipoea; species Amphipoea oculea. The sequence goes on from OX243872.1 coordinate 11,418,957, forward strand.
TTGTCGTTTTGATACTTTAATAACGTTGCAACTTAATTTTATAGGTAACTAACATTGTACTAAAGAGTACTGGGATAGTGCTTATTCAACTTATGAAGGACATTGATAGTTTAAAGCGATGTTGATAATTCAAAGAACTTTTTGATAGCAAAAAGATAAGTGTTAATTTATTGAGTTAGTTAAGTCGTAACATGCTGCAAAGTGCACACATTAATTTTAGGAAATGAAAAATGCTCCACCAATATTTCACATACTGTTCAGTTGTAATCAAAAAGCGATAGGTTGTCCGGTAATTAATTTTGCTTAATTCAGAGAACATGTTCTTTTCGAAGCAATTTTATAGTCGTAAAAAGGCCGGAAGTTTTACTTGTACTTTTATTTGAAAAATGTTCAAAAATTGCTGATTCCCAGCCTATTTGAAATATCAGCCTCTCTGGATCGTTATCACGAATTAATGTCAAAGCATCCGCTTTTAACTTGAGCAGGGTGCAAAACTGCGGCGGTCACTATTGTAAGTAGACAGCACGCAAGACATTCTCATGTAGCGTGTTCCATGAAGTCGTCTACGACTTACCCGTGCGCATCCAGCGGCCGACCACGTTAGCCGCGCACCGCACTAAGGACCTTAGCAAACATGCTACTTTTAGCATCAACGATCGGAAATTTTGCGACTTCGTCAAAACTGGTTTCTAAATCAAAAGTCATTCATTGAAATTAGGCTGAAAATCAGCACTTTTTGAACGTCATGTTACATGACACAGCTGCACAGTCCCCCAAAACGCCCACCCTTCGCCACTTCCTAGTGACACAAGAAACTTCCCAGCAGCACATCTGTCTGTTAAAAAAGAAGACTTTGATTCCATACAATATAATGTAAAGTAATTATTAACATTACAAAACAAAGAGTCACAAACCATTAAATTAAATTATCACACTAATCACACTAATATTATATTATAAAGGCGAAAGTTTGTGAGTGTGTGTGTTTATATGTTTGTTACTTCTTCACGCTCAAACGGCTGGACCAATTTTGATGAAATTTGGTATAGAGATAGCTTGAGTCCCGGAAAAGGACATAGGGTACTTTTTACCCCTATTTTCCCACGGGATCGACATTTACGCGGGTGAAACCGCGGGGCGCAGCTAGTTTGCCATAATCACGGATATCGATTATGTCATCGTGTTTGCGTTCGGTCGCGATAGTGAAATCAGGTATTTCAGTGACTGATTCGATGCTGCAACGCGTTTCAGCGAGCCGACAGAACAATTGTGCATTGAGCCGTGTTCCATTGATGCAAATTAAAGCTTCTCTAAATCGCTGTAATTAAAATCTAGTCGCTGTGTCAAGCACCCGAAAAGCGACTAAGTTGCTGGTCGCTGATGTTGAAAGTGTGCGAGATTTTAGATTTCAGTCGCTGTATCAACCTTTTGAAAAGCAACTAAATCGCTGATCGCCGACACTAAAAGCAGCACGTCTGCTAAGGCCCTAACTCCGACAGTATGCGTAACTGACGCGACTGCCTACTCGTAACTCCCTATTGCAAAGTTCCCTGTAACTGCTTCCTTTAAAACGTAAACATTCTTGGCGAACGTTTTATTGGTGTGTTAGGTAATTTGTTTGTAGGAATTTTGGCGTGATTTATAAGGAGTAAGGATGCTGTAAAACTACGTATGGTTAGGCTTTTTTATAACCTTTACTGTTCCTCATTTGGCAAAAAGGTACCTTCATAGATTTTCACATCTCATGGTATGTTATGCTAAACGTTTTACTTTCTTTCTTTATCTTTTGCAGAACATTAAAACGATGACTTTTAATGATGATGAACATCATTAAAAGTCATCGTGTTAATGTTTACAAATCCGGAATTCTAAAATATAGATTCCTAATCTAAATATGCGACAAGCATTAACGGTCTTCAGATGAAGAATCCATGACGCCGCACACGTAGAAAATGTTGATATAGCTCACCGTTATCTATCACTTTTATCTTGATAATCTAATTTAAATAATACAACTTAATTTTATAATTAGCTACTAAAACTACATTTCGTGCGTCATAACACATTTCTATTAATTGCTTATGGCTCTCTCGAGTAATAAACATCTTTATATTCCTATCCTATTCGGACACTACATAAAAATGTACAGACACCAAAAGTGATAAGTAACCAGGATCGTCGGATATAGTTGAAGTTTAGTAAGAAACCGATGGATGTTTTTGAATTAAATTTAACTTGATAAATTAACTGTTTGTTTCCTTAAATTTTATTCAAAAACATTCGCCGGTTTCTTACTAAACTTCAACTATATCCGACGACCCTTGTTACTTATCTCCTTTGGTGACCGTACTTGTAATGATAAACTTTCAACATAATCCAGGTTTTTATCATTAAGTTATTCATGTAACAAGATTTATCTACGTCTCTATAATTATCTGTGTAAACTGGTTACTTAATGACGTTGTTCTCTGGATACCTGGTGCGAATCTATCATTGTAGAAATACGTTTCCTTGAGCGAAATAACCAGGCTATCTTCAGCGTATCAAAGGACCGTTAACAGCTTATTTGTATCACAGGTTGATATTTACTGAGATTCTCGCTAACGTCTCGGAAATTCGTGGCTAAATGAATAAACAACATTAAGATAAAATGTTTATACCACAGAGTCATGGAGGATAATAAAAACAAGTAATTAACTCAAATGAGCTTTAAAATTAATATGCGTTTAATGTTAAGATTTAATTTTCTTAGCTACACCTTAATTAGTATGTACTTAGATTAGATCCATGCATACGTTTGCGACAAGTACTTATTGCCAATGTCGTCTAAGGTAATGATAGAAAAAAGGTAGAGGTAAAAAGGATACGATTTTCTCGTTCCAGGAATACAGACCTACAACTATATACATTTAATCGATTAAAGCAAATGGTATTTAATTACTAATGTTAATTGCTAATGCTACGAAGCGTAGATCTTTTGAAATCTTCTTCAACATTTAGTACGCTAAATTAAAAACGTAAATAGTTACCTCCTTAAAATTCTGATAGATGCTATTGCAAATAATAAGTACCTAGTTTGTCGATAGATTGCAAAATCTAATCAGCTATATCTGACAGTGAACTAACTCAGGAAATATTATTCTGGACCTGAATTCTGAGATCCATTTCTGATTTCCGGCAGGAAATTGTTTTAGTAGCGTACTGCAAAAATATAAATGTGTTCAGGTATTACGGTTGTAACAGATTGATTCTCAGAGCTCTGGCAGTAAAACCTGGCACAAAATATGATTAGTTTTTCATTAAAAATCGTGTGCTTTTGTTTTTTACACTGTCTACTATATTTAGGTTCCAAGACTAATAGAATTGATCTATTTTTATCCGAGACATCTATCGTAGTTCTCCGCTAAACCTCCTACAGTTCACAGCTTGACGTAGGCCGCTACCAACTTCACGTTTTCTTTCGCTTTTAAAATCAATTAAGCAAACTGGCACCCGTAAAGTTCAAGGTCTGGGCTATAGCTTTGATGGCGGCAGAAACTTGTTGATCAGCGGCTTACGTTAGGGAAATCTGAAACTGTTTGCCTCCTTGCATCTGATAAAAAGTATACCTGCATAGTTTCACGTCAGAATAAGCACATGTGTCCACGTACAGGAAGTCAATGCAAAAAGTGACAGATGTCAAATGTCTGTTCACCGCTCGCTCTTGCAGTTTTTACAGTGTCAAGTAGATGCATAGAATCGTGCATTGTTTGTCATTTGCTTTGATGTGACTTTGTCATATCAAGGATATCCGTAATTATTCTGAGTCAACAATTAATTAGTAGACAGGTAGTCGTTAATTTCATCAGGTATGGGAAAATGTTTACCAAGTGTCTTTCATGTGAAATCTCTTCGAATGATTGTCTTCGTAAAAGCCACATTGCTGAGATGAAAGAAGTGTTTCCGGAAAATGTATAGGGTCAATATTGATTTATTTATGTTATTCATGTTGTGGTAGTTATATGTTATATGTTAAAGCTTACTACGCATATTTTAATATAAATTAAGATTATGCATTGCGTGATGCAGTGAGCGACGCGGACGATGTCGGACGGACAAGCGGACGAGTCGTCAAGTCAGTTCATATCACTAACAAAAAGTAGAGTTTCCCATGTCCATTAGCAGAGCTTTACACATCTTTACAGTTTACGTATACATATTTATTTCTAACGTATCATTCTGTAAAACATGTTGTATTGAAATCCTTGTTTTTTTATTATATTATAAGCCTGTGCTGTCCCACTGCAGGGCAAAGGCCTCCCCTCCCTCCTTCCACCTCTCCCGGTCTACTGCGATTGTGAGCCAATCCTTTATGAAGGAGTCCAGCTCATCCCGCCATCTCTTTCTGGGCCTGCCACGCAGTCGTTTCCTGCCATTAGAGATCCACTGAGTGGTGGCTTTTGCATATTGCTGCTCTGACATGCGACAGATGTGGCCAGCCCAGTTCCACTTTACTCCAGCAGTTGTATGGCCAGCGTCCACTATTTGTGTTTTGGAACGAAGTATAGAGTTCTTAATGCGGCCTAAATTGTTTTATTGATATAAAAAGTCTTAAATTCTAGACTAACACTAGTGACAGCAACATGATTTAACCTTTATGTCTCGTTACTATTTCGCCAACATAAAGCATTACAATTTATAAGTAACATTATCCATTCAGTCTCGGTTTTCGTATAAGAATGAAATGCTTCTTTTTGGTCGCATAAGTACACCTGTTGCATCCAAAACAAGCTTGGTATCGTTCTTGCTCCCGTGCCATACCGGGAGGAACTGAACTTTACACGACTCGGCTCCGGGGAACACGGGTTGCGCTTCGAGAAATGCACAAGAATTCCTTACTCGCTTATAATGTTCATTGTTCAGTTATCGTGGCTTACGCAGCGCATATCCTTTTCCCTCAATTAAGTCATACAATAAGCGGAATAAAGACATACCAATTAAGTTTTTCTTTTGATTCCCACATCAGCTTGGGAATAATTCGTTAATAATTATTTTCAAGCTTTATGACCCAACATTATGTTCTGTCTTACGATGCGTTATCTATTGACAACAAAAAAATAATGCAGCATTTACTGTTGGGTTATTGACCAGTAAATTAAAAGTTTTTTGCTCCATCCTTTACGACTTATTTGGCAATTTTTTGTATACCAAATAATTAATAACCAGGCATTTGCATATAAACGCCGTATTAATACGAAGAAAAAATTACTATTTGAATGATAAGTCCAGAGGCAGTGGATAGCTGCGATGGAATGATTAATGACTTGCTTCCTCTTCCTTAATAACACCTAGAATCTGGTAAAAACATGCCGCTATCTATCAGAAGAAGCTGGGCTCCATTAGTGAAGTGAACACTTGAGTTATAATAACAATTCTTTATGTTAAACGTATTAAAGTATTTCTTGCGTAACACTGTAATTTTCCAGAGTTCGCTATTAAAATACCTACTTGTTTTATTTACTTTTATTAGGTATGTGCTGTGTGATTTATAAGTTAATATTATACTGTGCTTAATTTATTTTGATTTAAATAGCCACGTTGAATAAAAAATAAATTGGTAGGATAATTATTACTTGGGCGGCTATTTGTTTACCTACGCGTTTAAGCTCGTATCAAACCAATATGACGCTGATAAGCCAAATTATTATGCATCTGGAATATGATTTTAAGGTATTTTTCATAGAATCTGTAACTAGTGTCATGAAAAACACTGAAGAAATTGTTCAAAGCTATTGTCCTAAAACTTATTTCCTGATGACTTAGATTTTTGGTCCTTATTGTAAAATGCGTAATCAGCAACATGTGCGTATCGGAAGTGTGCGGAAGCAGGCGCGGCTTCAGCGCGGGCGCTGCGGCGGTGGCGATGGCGGGCAGCCGACACAGCGCTAGCGCCTAGCGGTGCTTGCAGACGCGATGGCATCGCGGTCGTGCGCCACCGCTCACGGCAGCCGCCGGCGCTCGCGTCGCCGTGACTTATGGCCCCCGCGCGAACCTCGATCGTACGATTGAATAATAATATCCGATTCCCGTGCACCGAATTTATGTTAGGAAGTAACCAGTGTCCCGTATCGACGAGCGCATCGCGCGCGCCTCGCCCGCCCGCAATTTCCAGCCGCTTGTCCTTAGGCGCTGATGTACCAACCGATACTTGATAAATAAATTTTCGTGGAGGACTGTTCCCTCTGGACGTCGGCACTCCAGACCCCGGAGTCCCGCCCCGCACCCACATCTAAACGCTTTACTGTCAGCGAACAGCACGTCTCTCCCTATTATGATTACAATAAATTTCAATTTTCACTTCCTCTTCGTTGTTACAAAGTAATAGGACACTATGTTATCCTTTATGCAATATTGTCGCTGTAATATAAAAGGCAAAGCTGTGGTCAGTCAGGCCTATGTGCATCCCAGAGACCACACGCAAGGCTCTCAACAGGGCATCATAACTTTCTTTGGTGTGTGCTGTGTATGAGGCGACCACGGAATTAATCCTAGGAGGAGGACGGCTAACAGCAACCTGTGTACTATTAACAGCATCTACGATCACTTCATAATACCGAGTACGGTAATTATAGCTATACTTACCAAGACCGTTCGTGTAGCGGTCTGCTCTACAGGCTGGAGGAATTTGAAGCGCTGATATGAATCATATCAACATACTAAGGAAGAAGATCCCATCTAATTGTCAAGGGCGAATCAAATTAGCTCGCTATTTTAATTCGGATATTATAGTTCTCAATTAGGAAAGAAGATGTCGTATCGGTTAACAAGAAAATCGTGACTAGAATACGTATATTGTACTTGGTAGGCCTCGTCGGCAATCAAGACCCTGTCATCAGTAACCGCAAGACGATTCACACTTTGATAATGTTACCAAAATTAGTTACTTAAGTGCTAAGCGTCTCTTAGCCACTTAAATTACATAAAGTTCAATGGTCTACGAAATTTGTTGTAAATTATGGGTTCACACACCTAATATTTTCACTTCGGCGAGTAATCGTGACCGCTATATAACTACCACTATATCGATGCATGTAGGAATTTGGTTGATTTATACCGTTACATATTACTTGCCATCTCTATCCCAGTCCTAACCTGTCATTATGACTAGTTGTTTTATAATTTAATATTTTCAAAAGTCACGCAGTTTGTCGGCCTCATTATGTTATTCTAAGACATAACATTTGCTCGCAATCATATCCACGTACTAAACATAATTCCTGATGCGAGAGGGATAAAAAAGATTACTCGACCGTCGCTACGAGTCCATATAGTCCCCACGCAAAAAAAAAACTTAAATAAGAATCATATTTCATGTAGTCATCGATGGTTATGTACCTAAGGCAGACTGTCTAATACTCTAATTCGTCGAAAAAAGCTTGGTTATTATGTGTAATGCGCCTTAGATTATAGAGCGGGAGAGCAAATTATATTAGCAACATTGATGGCATTGTTCACGAATGTGCATCATGAGTCAAATAGTCAATAGCTCTGCCTACGTCAACTTTCCTGTCTATTGCGGTATATATATATTCGTATGTAGGTATTTCTTTCTGAGCGACCCACGCTATACTTTAAATATAATCAAATTATCGGTACAATACATGGTCATTATGTGCTAACGGTTGTGTAAATTAATGTGATTAAATCCAGCAAGTGACCGCGGTCGATCACGTAGCGCCACGCTCCCGGTCTATTGTTCGTCTCGACGCAATGTTGTCACCGCCGCGTTCCGGTTCTATGACCGTCTTCTCCGCCATTCGTCATTCTATTCCGAATAAAACATACATAAATACCATATGCAAAAAATCTTCTCGTCAAATAATAAAAGAAAACGGTAGCTAACGGTTTTCATAGCCGTGTATCGTCTTCAGTAATCTACCATGGAATTGAAACCCCTTTAACACTTTGTTGTTACCAGCGACCTTCATAATTTCATCACGTCCGACGGTCGGTCTTATCGACCGACTGTCCTACTATACTACTATCTGAGCCTAGGAGAATAAGATTTTTGATTAAAAAACATAATCAAATAAAAGTTGTGGTGAGTAGGTGCAAACAACGTTTTGGGAACGTGACCGTTGTTGCAATGTACAGACGCCAGTACATCAAGCTACTACAATCTGTAAAATTTTTTCAATAGATTTTCAACTTTATCGCTACAATATAAGGTTCAAGTTTGATTGGGAAAATTTGACAGTTTCGGGTAGCTTGATGTGCTGGCGTCTGTACACCGCGTACCTACTTCTAAAATAAAGATAAATTACAAACAAGAAAAAGTTCAAAAATAAATTACTTAACAAGCTTTCACGTAGGTACGGTCAGCGACAAAAGTCGATTAATATTGCTACATTTACACATCATCTAAAATGACAAATTAAAATTATTCGAGGTATTTTATTTTAGCATTTCTTAAAAGAGCTAAGAGCTAATATTATTTTAATTTTATTTCTGTTCCGATTTTAATAAAATATTTAGCTCAATAGGTAATATAGATAAAACTTGTTTATATATAGATAAATAATAGATAATTAAATCGACTTTAGTCGCTGACTGTACAACTTCTGTCGCTAAGGAAATGTTAGTTTTCTTAATTTAAAAAATCAACAAGTTTCCTGCTTTAATAATCTCCCCTGAAAACTGTTCTAACTAGAAATCAACACGTATTTCAATTCGTGAAACGACTATCCTAAATACAAGTCCCTGCGATTGCTATGTAAAATCATTCATTCCTGCAAAGTAAACAGAGGTCCAAATTGGTTTATCGTGCTCCATAATTTGCGAAAGTTATGGACATGGACAATCACGCCTTAATGCGGCGCCTGGAGCTTCTCCTGTTGCTTTCCCGATAATTATAATTACATTTCGTGATGGCATCGTTCTCATCAATCTTTTGGCATCTAATTTTACGGACGATTATAAAAATGCTGGAGTTGGAATGCGGATACTGCAACTAAATAAACATTAATAACTATCGAGATTTTTGCGTGAGACTGGTTTTTCTGACATAAATGGGATAAGAGAATAGACTAGAGCCAATTTACATTAATGATGTTTTTATATAGGAAATTGATAACAAAAAAATTTTTGAACAATACGAATTTGAAAGATTTGGATAACGTTTTCAATAATCACAATATTAATGCTAGGAAGCGGACTTCTATTTAATAATATTGCAGATAAATTCTCGTTGTATCTCACGCTGCTTCTTCTAAGGAAGCGCTGGCGCGGGTGTTAATTAAAGCCGGCACCAAACTGGCAACGCCAACAACGCCCAGCACACAGCTAGCGACTAGCGTATAATTATCGACTTTCGGACCATTTCGCTAATACACAATCGTACAAATGCTTGTTTACGACATAACACGCCCACTTAAGATTCTTTGGCTCCAAACGCATACGTAAAACGTTGAATTGTCACTTTACGACCGATTGTTCCTCGACGCAGAGCCGCTGGCAACCCAATGCTATTGGGATGAAACCACTCACTCGCTCAACGATAAGTGCCAACTTATTATTTAAAATATTGGAAATTGATTTTTATGAATATTTTGCGCACATCACATACAATGTTTATCTGCACATTAATTTATAACATCAGATTCCACATAAAGGATCGCAAGATCTTACCATAACTGTTAATCTTTTGCAATGAATATCTTCCTATCGACGGAAAATATTCAAGCGCGTCGGAATCCGCAGACTTCGGTTGATGCCCATTTAGCCGGTGCGGTCATTGTATGTGATCCTGGTATCATGAGGCTATCGTAGAAACATTAGCATTATCAAAAGGGCCGCAGGCGTCATGGTCATATCGGCGGCGACACGCGACGGTCGCGGAAGCGCCGCGTGAAGGCAAAGGCCCCGACAGACGAGCGGCGATAACTCAACTCAACATACCTGAAATACAATCGTGTGGATACCATGCCGCGGAGCCGCGGTGCCGCGGACCCTAGCAGGCGTGGGCCCGCCAACACTATATGTTCCTTTTGTTTCCTGTTTTCATACAAATATTATCTTGTATTTATACGCATGTGTAAATATTAAATAGATAGAGGACCGTATAGTTATAAATAGAAGTCGACTTAATGTGTTGGATGGAACAAATCGTTGGTTGAGAAGACGACGAGGTTAACTCAGTTGATGAAGGTATAAAATAATCGAACGTCTTGTTTCGTTTTTGACACAGTTTCTATGCATAGGTATAACCTGCAATGTCTACTCCATTGCTGCAGCATAGAGTTCACCTTTTTCAGAGTCAGTTTCTTACAATTTTGAATACAGTTAAAAAGCAGTCGCACACCGTACCTAAGGACCAAAATTTCTGTATGAGCTATTTAGGTACCTTTAGTTACCAATTTATCCAGCAATGTGTGGAAAACCAGAAAATATAAGTCTATGATTCTGTATGCATTAGATGCCAGCGTACTAATTTCCGCATATTAACACAAATGAAGCCATAATAACTAATGCAATGTGACATGATCACACATCGACGACATCGGCGGAGGACGCGCGTCGCTTGTCAGTGGGCGTAGCGCGGAAGCAGCGCGGACCGCCGCACGCGCCGTTACCGTCAACGGCCATTAAACGACCACTCTTAATTATCAACAGTTACCGCGCACCGCATTGATACCACTCGGCCGCATCGCGAAACACCGCACCGTAACTGACGAACCACCCTCGGGCGAGCGATGCTATATGCACCGGTTATCTATCACGTTAGGCTAATTATCGCAGCTGTGATTAGCGTCTGAACGGGCATAGTGCTAGCGTTTTAGTGCCAATATCAGGCTTCGGAAACTATGTAGGTGACTGCTAGTGAGATTTAGGCGCAATTTACGCTCTTCAAGCACCTATAAAATATTTGGAACATCAAATAAAAAAAAAGACGGGTTGCACTCCGGGAGTGCCGGCAGAAGTGAAAACTTGAATATTAACGTTGAAATAAATCAATTATTAATTTAAAAAGCTAACAATCTTAAAATAATGATATGTACAAGTATATAAAAAGGGAAAATCCACCACCACCACCACCAGCACCACCACTACCACCACCACCACCACCACTACCACCACCACCACCATCACCACCAGCACCACCACCATCACCACCACCACCACTACCACCATCACCAACACCACCACCATCACCACCACCTCCACCACCATCACCATCAGCACCAACACTATCACCACCACCACCATCACCACCAGCACCACCACTACCACCATCACCACCAGCACCACCACCACCACCACCATCACCATCCCCATCCACATCCCCATCACCATCACCATCCCCATCCACATCACCATCACCATCCATCCATCCATCCATTATCGTGTCTCACTTGGTTCACTTCGGTTGGCGCCGCCGTAGAAAGCGAGGGGGGGGGGGGGAATCTCTCCTGACGGTCACGTGTCCTGACGCGATGCCCTGACGCGAGTTTCACATTTTTTACCCATTACAAAAAGTGTGCAACGCCGCTAAAGAAGTTTACACTTCAAAAATATGTTAGTAAGCATCATAAATCATACTGAAAGTGCGTCTAGTACATGTGTACACATTTGTTTTTATTAATATCACGTTAGTTGAAACTAGCAGCGAAAAGGTACGCGCGCCTCGCTTGATCTCTCACATGATAGGAGGTGCGCAGGCGCCGGATGGTGCGATAGCGTCGCGTTAACCCTGCCGCCGCGCGCCGACACCCGCGCCCGACTCTTCTCTAATTACAAACACTATCTCAGTACTGAGGATGTGCGCGCTGTACGAATACCCGCGTATTGTCTGCACTCCGACCGAGTCCTTCCGGTGAACTTGTCCACGATCTTAATCTGTATCCCAGGCCCAGACGCATACTTAACAGATAACCAAGTAACTGTTAGCTTTTATCGTCAATTTTGTAGCCTAACTAGGTACTTACAAGAGCCTAGTTAGAATTTGAATAGCTTGTTATAAATGAAAAATATTCGATGATTGAAATTCCAGTACACAAAAACTTGTTGGCGGCCTCACTATGATCTGCCCTCGTTTCTGCCTAACAATTTGTCCTGGTAGCATTTAACTGACAGAGAGTTGTTACAATTTAATCACAACTTCAAAGGCACCTAATCACGAAGTTGATTAGAAATTGAGAGAGTTGGTACACTTTGTAGTTCGTACGTTATAACACGAGGCGTAATTAGGCGAGTGCGTGTAGACTTAGCCTGGCAGTCTGGCTGGACAGTCGACCACCCAAGCAGACGGCCTTTGGTGTCGACCAACTCCGCTTGTGTTTCTGTCAGCCCTGGGTTTGATTAAACAATGTATAAATAACAGAGACCTAGGAGACATTTTAATTCTTCATGGAAATCATTTTATTAAATCATATATTCTTATCTGAAGTTAGACTTAATGAATATATTATTAACATAATTTATTGTTTTATATTTCCATTTTATGTTTCTATTAACTATGATAAATCTATGTAGGCTACCAAAAAGATGTAAACTTATAGACTACAGTTATACAATTCTGCATACACAAGCAGGTCTATTCATTTTGCGCGACAAAAACTATGATAAATGACTGTCTTGATCCTGTATAGTTATTTGACGTTCAAACTGAATAGACTGATCTTAATAAACAAATATTATCGATATATTGCTCTATATTATTATCGATGAAGCTATTGTCTCGTGCAGAAATTAATCATTGTAAGTATCTTTTTTGCGTTAGTATCCTGATCAACTCAATTCAAATGATCTAGAACGATACAAAAGAAAATAACGGTGATTAATTTCTCTTAGAATACACTAGCATCATAGTCAGTTTCAAATTACCTAGACATGTATTAATTTCGTTTGAACAACTGACGAATAAAAAATATTTACAACTCGCGCAGTATAGTTATTAGGTAGGTATATTTCAATACCATGTATTCGTATCAAAAATAATGGAAGATAAAAATGGATGACGGAGACTATTTACAAATTTTTTGTTTAGTTCCGGCGCGTGACCGATTGGTCAAACATCATTGTGTCCATTTTCACGCTCCTTGTCTCTTGACAAATGATGTTTTTACTATAGTATTCTAGAAAGGTATTCCAAATTTTTTGTTGCTGCAAAAACCGTACCATAATGATTTGTATGATTGAATTTTCTATGTGTTTACATGGTAACATAGCTAACCACGGGGGTGCTTGACTTTCACATACATATGCATAGTTGACGCGTTCATTCACTGACTATTCATGTCTTCAAACAATTATATAGCACTTTAACGTCTTTCTTCCCACGATTGTATCGTCGGAGCGAACCAAGTTTGCAGATTTATGTTTACCTACACAAGCACACGCAGAAAGGTGTCGCGAAGCTTAACCCTATACATACTATGTATTGCCTGTGGAAGCTCTCGTTTAAGCTCTAACAAGGTGAAGCAGCTTCGTCAATTTCAACCAAACCAAACATATGAAAATGTAACATGACAGCTAGGTATAAGGACTATTAAAAAAGTGGTCCTTCCGAGTCTTTCTCATAACATAGGTTTTTTCGCACAGACGTACATAAAATATTAAAAGTACATTACCTATAACTTGCCCACTTCGAACAAATATTTAAACTCGCTGAACAACTCTTTATGACACCTTAACATAAATAAGTTAAGTACTAATAATTTCAGGTAACGAAACGCGAATCGTGCCCACAGGCTAAACCCGTTCCTAGTGAAAGAGAAATATCTGAATGTAATAATTTTTGAGCAACAAACTGTCGTATACACTTTGCCGACGTACTAATATAAATACCATCACAATATTTATTGTCAATATATTAAAGACTTATCATGAAGGCGTCGCATTTATTTGTACAATTTTAAACTTACTTCGTGGAGCAACGACCATAAAACCTACCCTGTTGCGTTGAATATTTCTCAAGAATATAAAAATATCATGAAACTTTACTTAATATTAACGGCATTCTTTATACGGAGCTTGAATTTGGCCAAAACAAAGACATTTTGTTACGGTCGGCCGATTTTTCGCATGTACTCGTTCTTCTGTTATTATGAATCTGTAGAAACACACACACGTGTGTGACACACGCGTACAGGTGCGAATTTTGGTATGTCGCATGCCCTGCCTGCCTGCCTGCTGCCATGGTTCCCAGTTCCGCACCGTTAATTTGATATACGGAGGCAGATGGCCTCTCGCTGATAGCACACGGCTCATGCGCCTTCCGCGCTTTACCGCGAATCCCAAACTTTTGCTGCCACCGCAAGAAACAGGCGACTTGCTGTTTCACGCAACCTTACCAAAGAAAACTAAGAGATCATTATTTTAAAATAAACATTAAAAGACTTCTTCGCCAACATTGGCGCCACTTTTAATTGAGATATCTATGTGTAGAATACTGAAATAATAATCGACAAATCTTGTTTGCTCCAACTCAATCATGAACCAATACCCAGAGATAATAGGTTTTGTATCTAAAAATACCTAGGTAGCAGTTAGCTACACAAGAAATTGACCAATTTTAATATGAAATATGCCGGCTGTACAAAAAACTGCTACGCTTAATTATAACTTGGACTCCAAAACAGTATGAAAGTCAGGTGCGGGGTTGTGAGTTAATTTGCATTTTGATCCAGTAACGGGCTGCGAGATAACGCTGTAATGCTCGAGATCTCTCCTCAGATCAACTATCCCTCATGTCTCGGTGCCGTTTATCAACCACTTCTTTCGAACTCCACACACAAACCTTATAAGGTTGCAACACTACAATGTTGAATACAAATGTTGCCATACTAACCTACAACTATTTGATTTTATCATAGCCAAGTTCTCATCAGGCCAGCAATTCTGGAAAGAGTAATTAAGAACCGTAATAAAATGGTTACTTTACAAATTGGTATGTATCATTCTGTATTTGAGTGGATAAGTAATTATACTCAAAACGCCAGGAAATAGTCAATCAGTGTGCTGTTATTCCGGGTACAAGAAGTCAAAGACCGTCTGTATAAAGGAGTTATAAGATGCCAGCAACGCTAGGCACATTAGACACGGCATGCATGTGATGATAGTTGTGGTATCGAAATTCGCTTCGGCTGTTCCCTTCGAGCAGCGTACGGCCATTTGTGTATTTCGTTCATATTTTTCCTTGTCGTATTTTAATGATGTGCGTCTACTGTAACTAAGAGACTTGATGCGCGCAAAAGTTAAGTGCGAGTGCTGAGCAATTGGCATGAGCGTGAACTGATTTAGGATTCGTTCACCCCGCGTTACGCTAGCTGGGCGCCTGGACTGCGCATTGTCTCACACGGCGCACAAAATGCGAATGATCCTTTGTTCGTTACACTTTACCTACAGTGTAACCCAAACCAATAGCGGAACACTTAGCGCCCACCTCTAAACGTAACATTCACGCGCCCCAGCTCACGCTCGAGAGCCATTCCTGACTTAACGATATTTACTCTGAAATAACAATACGTGTACTGTTCTGACATTGATAGCTCTCTAACTGATACGTACTGTATTTTCCCGGTATAATGCATTTAATGGTCCTGCGGTAAAGGAAAAATAATTATGTGTAATTTCCGGTTCTTCACCATTAGACAAATACTTATAAAAAACTAAGTATTCGAACTTTCACTCAGGAGGGGAAATGCCAAATTGGCAGTTCATAATTTTTTCATCCCAATTATTACTTTCTCGTAACTAACCTGCAATTGAATGGATAAAAGATTTAAATTACTTATGCACGAAACTTTACCAAACACTCGTGGTCTCTCGTTTTTCTTCATACACACTTTCAATCATCGATCTTGACGCATTACAGTAATTGTAATAATGCATAAAACTTGCTTTTACTAATGTACTGCGTGTTAGGAACGCATGCACTTGTTCAACATTTCACAATAGAAAGCCTTCTCTTCACTTACCGTTTATTGTTATTTTTTTCATACAATAGATACCTCAAGTGGTGCTAGCGATATCTAGTAGGTACCGTCTCTCGCGATCTCATGAGCTTTATATTAATGCAGGGTGATTTTGTGCCAATAGGCGATCCAGTTTGATCCAGCCTCCAGATATGAACCTGAACTTCACTAATGGCCGGTTCCTACAATCTACAGACCTTTATTAGTTCAAATTAAGACTCTTGTATCTTTGCCAATAATGAAGCAAATCATAGCTTTGCATATACCCTTCCATATGAAAGTATATATCACATGTAAAATTAGCTTACAAATCTATTTATATGCCCAATTTGGCAATAAAAAACGACTCGTGTTTGCTTATAGGAACCGAGCATAAATTAAACTATTCACGTAAGCATAACAGATCAGAGGGACAATTCTCGTAATTTTGCGAACGTTCACAGTTCCAATCTGTCAAAAATACCTCTAAATTCTCTAAATTTTTGACAACTGTTTGACATTAATAGGCTAGTTTTCTAAAAAAATTCTAATTAGTCCGTCAGTTAGATTATCAAAAAATATTGGACCCTTATTTTTTCTTTTGTCAATTATATAAAAAATGATGAAGATATCGCCCGTTAAGGTTCCGCGTAACGTCACGCCGTGCGACACTTTTTAGCACGGCGTGACGTCACGACTCCCCACTCCCAAATTTTGACGCGCTTTATCTTTGTCATTTTTTGTTTGATTGACAAAAGAAAAAATAAGGGTCCATTATTTTTCGATAATCTAACTGACGGACTAAATCTAATTATTATTTTTTTACCCAGGAAACTACCCTATTGTCGCTGAGATGAGATTGCAACTAGATTTTAAACGTTTTTAATTACGGGAATTGGCCTTCAGATTAAGAATGTTGGAAGACGTTATAAAAGCTCTACGTTAAGAAAAAAATCTAAAAATACTATTCGACGTTAATATTTAACGCAAAATACGATCGTATCAAGAACACAACACTTTATAAAGTGTCTTGATAATTGCTAAACTGTGTGACATAAGATTGATAAAGAGCGGTACATATCGAGTAAGTAATCAAGATAGGACATCATCCATCAATATCACAGAGCGCCATCATTCAAGTGAATCATCACTGTCCTTATGATTTATAAAGCCTTTACCCAATGGTTATAATATTTTTTTCTTCAAAGCAATTACAATGTTGTAAAAGCCGTTAAGCTTTACAAGTCTCGATACAATCTGTTCCAAACGACGAGGATTACATGTTAAGCCTCTAATGTGTATAATCAAACTATTTGGAGCTATTACATTAAGAAATTCATTTATAATGAACTACTAACACTCGTAACAACAGTCTCGAGATACGCATCAAATATATCACTGTACATAATTTTAGTAACTTGGGAAAATATTATTATATCCGTGTAAAAAGAGGTGTCTAAATGGTGCAATAAAGACCAACAAAAACTGGTAGATTTATATCTTCCGTTTTGTTCTTAACACCTCTAATGTGGTGGAATCTCCGAAGCCTCTAAGTTCGTAGCTCTAGTGATTTAACGTCTAACGTCGGATGTGTATCAATTACTTACAAGTTATCGTGAAATATAATCAGTTATAATGGCGGAACAAAATTGGCAGTTGAGTTGCTAGCTAACATCTAACATATAAACAGAAATAGGTACTTCAGCAAATTGTGCTCGCCTGCAGTAGAGCATTTTACTTCAACCTGTTGCTGTGCTTTTATTAGCATGAGCTAAAATACAGTATCGTACACGTCATATTTGTTACTAATTAGCGATAAATTATCACAAATTACTGCAGACAATATTGGAAACAGATAGATAATTGTCTTTCTGTAATAAATTTACATTACCTAGGGGACCTTAATCACTTGCAGTAAAACTGTCACATTATACGAAACAACTTTACATAAATAACGTGCATTTTAACAGCTCCAGTAAGATATTTTGTTCCGTTGTCATTTTAACATTTACTGTTATATTCTATACTATTGTCAAAAAGTTCACAATCATATTATAATGAAGCGTAGTAAAAACACCCAGACATTTGAACCATAATAAGTTAAGTGTATTAACACAGCTAATAGCAAAGACAATTGCAAGTTGCTCTATCAATTACTTACTCACACGATCCCGCCCGATATCGCCATTATAACAACATTAGAGATGGCGCGGTCACGCCATACCAGCATTACTAGCATCTGTAACACGGTCACATCATTTCTTGGCCGCCCAATTTTGGTTTTACTGCACACTTTTATAGTTTCCGAGCAATTTTTACACGAGCGTGCGAAAACAAGTTCGAACGATTCGGTTGTGGATTTCCGATTTGTCCAGTTACGAAATTTACTACATCCGTAATTGAATTCACCGTTTTCAATCAAGAAAATCTGGGTGCCTTATGAATTGCAAGACAAAGTGATTAGACACAATTTGCGTCCCAATTCTTGTAACATGAATCGGCTTCATGCAAAGAATACCTGGCTAGACACGCTAGTGTATAACAGCATCTAATTTGTGATATTATTTGGACGTAGCTGTAACCTAGGCCTTTTCCTGCTTTCTAATGGAGCAATAATTGTAATGACGAAATTAAGGTCTTGTATTTGAATGTGGTGCGGTTCTAATGCCTGCGATATAAGACGAATTAACATTTTCATGTGGTAGGGTCACGACCTAGCGCTCCCACACATAAATCGGTGGATGTCGCGTCGTGAGCGCACCGCGCTGCCGCCGTTACGAGCACATAGCGCCCGCGCCGCCCGCCGCCACGCCGCCGCGCCTGCGCAGCTTCCGGACTGTGTTGTTTCGTGTTAGCGCTGTAATTAATTTTACCAACCTGCTTGTCTATTGCTTCTCGAATATTCTAAACAATCAATATAATCGGCCAATGGTTACATCATTCCAATACTTACTGCATCAATCATCACGAAAATCCAGTTAAGTGTCAAATTAAACCATTCCGAACATTTTGCAGCGATTATAAGTTTTAAATCTTAATTCGTTTGGTACAAAATTATAAGTATCTAAACATTATTTACAGTATTTCAATTTTGCATTTCAGCTTTAGTATTTAAATGTATCCAGCATATTCAATTAATGACACAGTCATAAACCTACAGTTATTTTCCAACAAGCAGAACTATTGACACTATTCAGTAAAAAGCAGTGTTTAATGTTGTTTTACTCTTGAAACATAGTTAAGAAACATATATTTTCAATTAGACGCGCGAAATGTTAACGACCAATGACAATTGCGAGTGTTCTTCTGTACTTTCCATTGACATTAGTGCGTGTTACAAACACTTCCTCGTTGTAGCTCATCATTAGTCACCAACGCTTAACTAACTTTTTCTTTGGCTCCACCAGCGCTCTAGTCATTTCGTAAAACGGAACATGCTATTTTTTCCTTAACAAACTGTGATGTTCGCGCAGAATTTATAATGTCCTGAAACAAAAGACGTTGTCTTCTAGTATCTTGCAAACAAACCAAGGGGAAATCCAATAAACAGACAGGTGGACACCGCGATTCGCAACATGGAATACAAGATAAATTAACAAATCAACTGGTTTTGCGTTGATATTGTGAGGCGGCCGCAGTTGTGAGGTTGTGAAAAATAGGTGTGTACCTCATACGTACAGTTGGCAACGGTCCCCCGCACGGTACAGCACATATTTCGTTAATTGATTAACTGTTACCAGTTGTTGGCAACGGTACAGTTACATACATATTTAATCATCCGTAAATTGATTTATGTGACCACTTTATAAATTGACACAACCCTCATTACATTAATTTTGCTTTCCTTAATTTAGTAAACGATAAAACAAGTCGTTAAATCTGATATTGATCACCAGAATTTACATCTTCTATGCTAAAATATACGGCTAATTATCTTGGGCAATCTATATCTTTCTACGATATGTGTAAACCATAGAATAGGACCCTATAAATAATAATCAAGATTGCGAATTAGCGAAATTGAACTCAATTTTGATTGCCTTTCATAACATATCATTGTTTATGAACAATTATAATGAATTTTATGAAAAGTTTATCCGTTTTCATGTTAATTAGCACAAGTAATTTGTAACAGTTTTCTTCGTAGTTGCCTAACGGTGTAAAGTCCCGAGTAAATCAGTTCAGACACTAAAATAAACTTCCCATTAAAATAAAGTTATTAACGTTAAGATTACAGAGCTTAATAATCAAGTAAAATCGGTTAACGTCCACATTAAAATGGACGTATTCGTACTTTTAGTACAAGAAAACTCCTTTTATAAGCGACACAGTTACTTGCGAGAAAGTCCTGAACCGTGGCTACGGTAAGTTCCAATCGAAAAGATTTAACTTCATTAGCAGGTGGTAAATATGGTGAAGTCTTAACATAAAATTAATTTTGTTTAATTACAACAACAGTACAACTTAACGTTAATTAGCTCGGTGAGTCAATTAATAAAGAATTTATCTTATTTTATACGGCGGAATGAAATATTACGTGATTAATACACTCGCTTTAAGCGTGAATTCAGCCTCTAAACTGTTATTAATTCGCTAAGCGTTGCTAATGACTCTTTAAATTGCCGCAAATGCGTATTGTTTGATAAAAACATAAATACCTAAATCGTGTTACGGGAGTGTGTCAGTTTACAAAAAGGAACATGATACTTTACAAAAACAACTAGATTTATTAGCTTACTTCGAATAGATGATAACAATCGATACTAACGCGAGACAATCACGCACCAATCAACAAATAGTGTGAGAATAAGTTAATGGGGATGGGATCAAGCACTCTAGCTAACATTTCGCCGAACATTCTTTACCTTTTACTCATACCCATATATTATTATCTAGGAAAATATTTCACTGATCCTCTAAAAACTTTTTGCGCTATTAATGATTGACACCTTATTTAAATAACATAACACAACATAATCAGCCTATAATGTTCCCAACCAAATAAAAAAAAAAAAAAAAAAAATTATTTAAATGATTGCGCCTTTTTTTAACTTTCGAGCTTTTCTCATAGTTGGTCGCAATTACTAAGCTAGGGCACCCCGACCAAATAGGTCAAGTTAGAACTGTGACCATTGTAGCCAGCGAGCGCTACATCCACGTTGGTCGCAGTTACTAGGCCATTTATTATTTTTTGGACCCCAAAATAGTAATTATTTGAGGTCCATAAAAAGAGGCGCAATCATTATACAGGGTGAAATTGAACACATGCGACAAATCGAAATGGGAGATTATACTCATCATTATGAACAACTTTTACTATGGGACCAAACCTGAAATCGCGAAAAAAAAATCAGCTGTTCCCTACATTTTGGCGAGTTATGCGAACATAAATGTAGGGAACAGCTGATTTTTTTTTCGCGATTTCAGGTTTGGTCCCATAGTAAAAGTTGTTCATAATGACGAGTACAATCTCTCATTTCGATTTGTCGCATGTGTTCAATTTCATCGTGTATTAGAGTATTCAATCATATTTTTCGGAGCGCAATATGGGAAGTAATTCGCACGTTGAGTGTACACCATTTGTACCGATAACAGTAAAATTTCTATTGTCTGTGCTAATTAGACGCGCGACGAGTTAAAGGTTCGATTAATAATATTTATAAGGGCACATTTTTCAAACGCCAGATAATTATATCCGAGGAATAAAATTGGATAATTTGAATTTATGACAGTTCTTCCATACAAAGTCTGTCAGACGTCAATTTTATTCCACGAATAAAAATTATCTGTCCATTGAAAAATCAGCCCTAAGATCTACAATATCTACATTTTTATCATCCTATATACACCCGTTCCAATTTAAAGAATATTTTATTTTTAAGTATTTTAAAACTGTATTAACACTAAGAGACATGACGGAGAAATTGTATAGTAGATACTTACAAAATGGTTTTTTATTTGTCTATTTTTAACCGCTAGTAAACTCCCACACGAGGTCCTAATTATCTCATGTCGAATTGGTGAAATACTTCAGAACGCTTATTGTACATCGTTATAAACGTCACAATCAACGCATTCTGATTCTTATTTATATATCTTTAAAGTTCAAATTATCACGAGGACACTCCAAGATTGTTATAAATTATTGCACAAGTAGTGTTCATTGGAATACGTGTGCTTTGCTATCGTTTAACAAAAAATATATCATTCTTTTAAATTGTTATAATTACATAGCTAAAGTTTAATTGTTCGTGCGCGTTAAGACAGCGTTTCTTTTAATATGCAGTCGGTTTGAAGGAATTCAACCACGCCTTGATTGTACTTTAATCAAATTTTAATATATATGCAGATGACTGTTCCTGTAGAAATAGCTAAACAATTCAGTGCACTATCCATTTATGGATATTTTCTAATAGTTTTTACATTAAATAATAATTGACTACCCGCACCCACCCCAATGTTTGTTTTTTCAAATAGATTTGTGTATTCATAATCGGCGTTCCCGGTAGCCTTTACTGTACTGTGTGCCTTTAATATCATTAATTAAAATACTTTCTTGAATTAGCTATAAATTATGTAGGGACATGACATGTAAAGCTGCTAGCTTTGCTCGCACGCACACCTTAGGAAATGCTAATTCAGTATTTTCTAGAAAGATCTTAAAGTAAATATAAAGGCAAAACAAAATTAGGAATAGTTTTCTATGAATGTTTATTTGTATTTGTTTTTAAACAACATTTTATAAACTGGAGTTAATTGCACTATTCCGTACTTAGGTTGGAATTTTTTCATTAACAGATCTGCAAAAAAACTAAATAAGTGCGGTCTAATTGTTTTCGTGTACGAGACTATTTCTTTGGTAATGTACCTCCAATTATATTACGCTTAGCATAATCAGCCTATAATGTTCCCACTGCTGGGACATGGGCCTTCTCTCTCTAAGAGGGAGTAGGCCATAATCCACCACGCGGGCCCAGTGCGGATTAGTGGATGTCACATGTATTCGAAATTTTCGGTTCTAAGATATGCCGGTTTCCTCACGATGTTTTCCTACACCATTTTGAGAGCAGTCGTGAAATTAAATAAAATAATAATAATAATTAAAGTATGTGCCTGCCTGGGTTCGAACTCACGTCCTACAACTGGTCAGTCTGGGCCACTGGACCACTGGCCCACTACTACTCCCAATTACGCTTGCCAATCTATAATAAATTGAATTGTCTTAGCTGTAGTAATAGCTACGACAATAAATTTAGCAGACAGCAATAAAACAGAATAAGATATTTCACTATTGTGATGGTTTCAATTTTAAATATAAATAAAACAAAGTACGAAAATGAAGAATCATTCCCAAGTTGAATGAATATGCTCATGACCCAAACAAAACAGTTCTCAGGAGCACGTTGACCGCTGTAGTTCTGTTATTTTCATTAAAGGCTATACTTCCATCTGCTGTATGCAAATTAACAGATATCCACGTAATTACACCGAGGATAACAATCAGACTTGTCTTACTCAAATACGAAATTACCGTAAAATTAATTTCAAACATTTTATATTTTCGTTTCAATGCTTACTACATAATTACTTTTAGGTTTCTATGGTATGAAATCAACGTCGGATATTAATTTGCTGATTCAGCAAAATGAGAGCCTCAATTTATAATAAAATTTCCTACTAAGTATACAGACGTACGCTTTATATGTTCATACTTGAGACTCGTATTTCTAACAGACTTCTTGAAATAAGTCTTCCTTGATATCATTTTTCACAGCTTTAATCTAGTTTAAATTGCAGAATATCCGAAACCTGACATCATAAATGAACACTCACAGTATCCTTATCAGTGGCAAGGGAAGCAGATATAACTCGCACACCTAGTTACTCAGCTCTGTAAATAACTAATGGCAGCGCCCCCTTGGCGACTACTACTTGATTGCATCTGTTGTCGCTCTTCATATCGCGCACACTGCTGTGATTTAACAACCACCTGTCGTGGTTTATGTCCTGCGATACCCGCACACGAGGAAGTACAGGGAACTAGAAACGAGGCGTCACATACACTACCTACCTATACCCCCACTATCTCACAACAAATGGTCCCCCGCATATTATTCTGCTCGCATTTTTTGCCAGTTTCTCAAAAGATGCTAATACGATGAGATAAAAAAGATTATCTCGAAACGGAGGCTGTAAACCGGCGCCACTATACTCCTCATAATAAATTAACTGAGATTATTTTTGCAACATACATAATGTTTCCGTGATGGTGCATGATACTGATAAACATTTTGATATCATAAAATAAGCCTCTTTATAAGCTACTCTGGCTGCATTGTGTGAATTCAAATGTCCACATGAATGAAACCGACGCCGCAGATTTTTTCTCTGTTATCTCTTATTTGGTGAACTCGTTTGGGTATCAACAAGAGATAAGTTGCGTATTCAGAAGCTAAATGCGGATACTTTATAAATGGATTTAGCCGTGTAGCCAAAGTAATAAGTTGTGTATTTCTGTACAACGCACCGCAGCTGGAATCACTAATGAGAGCGCAATTCAAATCAACTGATTTATAAGGAGTAAGTTATTTCGCCGGCTGCGCGTACAATATTTACTTATGTTCTAACGGCCACATAGATATTGTACTCCATTATTGCGATAAGTATAATGTATACCAGATATGCCTTATAAGTTTATGCCGTAATAAATCATAGTTATTATTCTTTGTCATTTATTCCCGACGAAATAATGTAACGTAATAAGACCGATCCTATTGTCTTTATAATCGCACTCCGATGTTTATTGGCAAAAGCTAATTACCAAACAACTCCAGTCGGAAATTACTTTTCTTTCGTCAGTGGGTTCATTAAAATTTTATATTGGATGTAAATTTTATATTGGGTAATATCGAATATCAAATTGTGAACATTGGGAGGTCTGCTGGCTTCAGAGCCAGCAGACCTCCCAATGTTCACCTGACGTAGTACATTCAGATGTACTACGTCAGGTTATATTGGCTCGTTAAGAGTCGGCGGGCCTTGTCCGGATGATATCTCGTAACCCCCTCAATTAGTGTGCCCTGACTATCGCGTGGCAATAACCCTAAACAGCACATAAGCTCCCCGCACTCGTGACGCGAAGAACGAACCAAATGAGTGTACTCTTAATTAGCCGTTATACTATAAATTTTAAAAGCGATGATAAGGTCCCGTTGCCCGCTTGCGCGCTCTCCGGGAACAGTACCCGCCGTCTAATGGTGCCTTGAGAATTAAATTTAATTAATTCCTCCTCGCCAAACGTGCTTACTGGATCGAATTTGGCTTAGAAATGAATGTCTTGGAAAGAAGGAAAGAGAAAGGAGAAGTGCATCCACCTTGGAAGAAACTAGGGTTGTCAACTCGACAGGGTTGTTTTCCGGAAGTAAGATTAAACAAAATGGTCCTTTACTACTGTAGGTAAATAAGGTAGTACTGAGCCGTTGATCCTGATCTCTCCTCGGTCGTGTCGGATTGCGTGCCGTCTCATCGGACTATGAGAGTGACGGAAGAGGGAGTGCACCTGTGTCTGCGCAAACACTCGTCCACTATATTTCCCGCGCCGAAGGCTAGTGTCGGTTGAAATTGGTCGCCATTGACGAAATACGGTCTTAAGGACTATATACAGTATAGTAAGTGAGCTACAATCCTTATAGGTAAAAAAATAAAATAGTAAATAAAATAGGAAATTATTTAATCGGGGTTCTCTAGTAGTCTAGACTAAATAAGTCTATTAAAAGAATGCGACCGCGAACCGGCGCCGCCAATATAAAAGATGCACATGACGATAACCACACGTGATAATAGTACTTATCTGTCTGATTGCTTTTAAATTCCTATTTATCGAGGTACACCGGGGTCAATTACTCCTCGTAACATCAGTTATGTCTTTTATTACTAACATTATCTTTTTTCAAGAGTATCATACCGTTTTAAATATTTTATAATGATATCTAAATTTGCAGAACGTGCTGCAATTTGTCCTCAAATGAGTGTGGAGGTAATAACAGTAAGAACACTAATGACTTAACTTGTTATCGCTATTTTAAAAAGAGCGAAGGATTCTTGAATACTGTGGCGACAGTATTTCAATTACTTAGCTAACGCGGTTCTTAGGCGGGCGGAAAAACGTGTGGCGTACCGTTCGCGTCGTGTGTATAATTTACATGAGCTTGTGGCGGACGAGTGCAGAGCGTTGTTAGCCACACTATGCGTCTCTCGCCTTTGTTTATGTTACTGTTTACAGTACATAAATGGAATGAAACCTGTCGACTGTGCCGTCCGTTATCGGAGCGTTTTGTCTGTAATTAAGAACGGCGAGAGCGGGTCAGCCGTCTACCCGGCATTACCACAAAGTTATGGAGACATTTTGAGCGTGTCCAGATTGTTTAACTACAAGCCTGTCATGTTTAGAATGAACTTGTGTTATAAATCTGCCATAACGTCATGATTCCAGTGAGATTGTTTGTTAATTGTAGGTAATAAATTACTCTCTAATGAACCAGCTGCGGACTTACAGCTCGAGCACTTACATTATGTGCGCAGCATATTGTTGTTGTAAACAAGGACGGATATTATTATGCACACAATTATTATGCTTAACTATTGCATAACTTTTGTTGTGTAATGTGAAATTGAGCTTATAAGCTCTAGTCTAGTAGATGTCTAATGGCCTAATCTATTTCGTTATTCGGATCATTTTGACTTCATTATAAACGTATGAAAGCTGATTCTAGTGAACATGCTCCTGTGTCATTTATAAGTAATTATGTAGCGTAAAAGTTAGTCAAGCTGCACCATTTTTTTTAGTAGGTAAATCCTGAAAGAAATTTGTAAACACACTGTATTCAAAACGCATTCATTCTATTAAACATTATCGTAAACTCAGCAAGCCGTTTACAAACTGTGACATTCAAGCAATTAATAAGCACTTTAGATGCAAATAGGCCTCAACGATTTTCTTCGTGAGACATCGATTTGGTGCAGTGCTAAGTGAAACTGTGTGAAGAGATCACGATGCTATAAACAGAAGACAATAATCGTTGTTCGTGTTGCGCCCGCGCCGTGGCCCGGTAGCCACGGCCACGTGTAAACCCCTGTCTAACTCCGCCGGGAGCTGACAGTAGCACCATTTGCATTTTATTATACCACTCGCGTCCTACCTCAATGATTTCTTACCAATATTTTTAATAAATTTCTTACACAATATTTTTATAATTATTATCCCACTTATACAGCTTATTAATAAAAGCTGATTTGAATTTCATTATGCATATTTACGCTTGAAATCGTAATGACTATATTTTTGTGATTCTAACCTGGACAATTATGTTAATTTTAAGCATAAATATATATGTAAACGTCGTTATGAATGTATACCTGTATGTTCATGTGTTGTTATTTGTTATAGCACACATTGACGGGTCACAGCGGCAAAGTAATGGCAGCTAAATTCCTCGGGGAACCAACCAAAGTGATCACAGGCAGCCACGACCGGACGCTCAAAATATGGGACCTTAGAAGTAAAATGTGTAAGTATGTACCAACTCATTTGCTTTATAGGACCGTCTTGTTTATTGGGAACGATTTTAATAACAAAATAGTATTCTATGTTACTGCAGAGAGAAATATTGCACAATAATTCATAATATTCTATTGTATGGAAACCTTTCTCGCAGTCGTCTTTTATAACTCGGACAAGTACTAACAGCTTAGATTTAGACCCACAGCATAACGATAGTATACAACCTAACATAAATATTAAATTAAAGTTATGGTTTTCGAGGTGAGAACAATTTTTTAAATGATTGCAGCTGCTTTCAGATGTAAAACTAAAGTAGGTTAACTGAATCTAGGCAGTTAACATAGAATAGCAAATTGTAGAAATAAAATAGTAGGAAATTGCCGTTCAAAAGCAGACCTTCTGCTTTGCAAATAGGGTTGTTACTAATCCCTGGAAAATTCAAGAATATAATATTTCTGTTTTCCTAAACTCTCCTGTATTGACATTGTACATCATTTATCTATGGATATCATTTTTTTTATTATGAGTTGTTCGGCTACAGAGTGCAGACTAAAGGTTATATATAAATATGTAGAAATAACAGAAGCACAATATAAAATAAACGCACCTGATATACCTACGAGCCAACATAAAATGTTGGGCTGCTGCAGATTAATGCTACCAGACTGCAAGTGCAAACCGGATAACAACTGCAGTTTGAAACGTCGTGTGAAAATTAAAAGATAACGGAAAGACTAATGCAGCTGGAATTAAAGACCAGTGTGAGGCACGCGCGATGGGGTGATGTGTTCAAGCGATTGCGCGTTTAGACTGTTCACGTAGCTTGCGCGCTCTACGACCTATACGACGCCTGATTTTGTACATTATAATAGTCAATCATACTTTTTAAAAAAGTAATTAAAAAAACTAATAAACCCGACTGCGTTAAAAAACTTAAGTTAAAAAAAAAACTGAAAAGCTAAAAACAAGCCCATTTTAAATTAAATAAAATTTGGTAGGCGGGACCCATTTGAGTTCGAAAATATAAAAATTTTGTTTTTGATTTTCATATAGCCAGTGACACTCGCGCCACCAAGACAAATCTAACGACGTATAATTTATCCAAATCCGTTCATTCGTTTAGGAACTCCTCCGATTCTTACGAGGGAACAAAGAAACGGACATACATACAGGACATACACATAACCCTCCTTTTGGGCTTTGCCACATTCGGGTAAAAAGAGCTATTGCCTTACTAAAATTAAATTAACATGGTAAATTAGAACGTAGATATAATCGTTCGTCACCAAAATATAGGAAATTATAAGAACGACATAATTCGTAGCTCGATTGCTCGATTGTCCCTTCTTAACCGCCGTTAGGGATTCAAGATTATATTCATAGTGGAACATTTAATCTAACCTGCGAAAGTACTGAGGATTATCTAGAATTCCAACTGAGAAACTCTTCCTATTTCACCGTCTGCTAAAAATTTACATTTTATCTAAAGAACGGCAATGCATTTATTTGATACGTTCGTGTAATTTATCTGGCAACCATTTGTTTTCCCCTGAGCTTGCGAACCAACACTAAGTGGTGTTTAGAGCTGTTTCACTTAACATTTGTGATTAGTCTCTGCTAACTTCAAGAGGGCCTGAACATTTAAACGTTTAGCCATTCTGGAAATAATAGTTTGTTTCCAAATACAACACGGGTTGATGTTTTTTCTCTGATTTATGATAGGCTTGCTTCCTGCGATGGTTAGGCCATAACTTATAAGTTTGCCTCGATAACTTATTGCCTACACACGATACGATGCGCAAGTGCGGGTGTTCTCAGGCTATAAATGTCGGGAAACTCGTCCTCATAAACATATTACAATTATTGGATCTTGATAGATAACGCCATTTATAACTTAGATTGTAATATTAACAGCCGTTGCAGCGAGCAGTTCTGCGAAACTGATTGAAATCTAATCGGGACGTGTAAGGTAATTATCCGTTTTAGTGCATCCTTTTTCCCATAGCTGTTATATCTAGGAACTAATTAGAGCACACCTGATTTACAATTACTGCTGGCTGTTGCAAAAGCAGTCATCACTCGTTTTACGACTGTCTTATTTAAATTAAATGCTACGACCAATATTGTAAAACGAAATGATATCCTGGAAGTAAAAAGCTATTAATAGTAATAGATTTTAGTGTCGTAGAATTTTCCAATGTCATGTTCTAGGGTTTTAGATATTTAATAAATCAGCCGTGTCCGCTGCTTAGTACTCCAACCTATCAACAGAACTAGCTATGAGTTTAAAAAGGAAACACTTAAATCGGATAAGTGGATCTCTAGTTATACGCGCAGTAACGGACAGACAGACAGAAACGTTGCAATTTATAATATGTTCGGTTAATGAATTTTTAATACTTGTCTGTACTATCAAGTTTTTTTTTTCCGACGCTAATTTTATATGCCAGAATGTGCTGGTATAGTCAACGGCAGAAGTTGATTAAGACTTTCGTTTTTTAGATCCTAATTAATTATATTATAAGATTATTAATCGGAGCAAAAGTAAAATTAAAAGAATATTAACACATATTATAATATGTAATCCTGAAATACAATGTATCACATAATTTTGTGCCAATTTAAACGATGTAGAAATGTTAATCGACTTTTGACAATGACCGTACCTATTCTAGCCACACGTTCAAATGGATCCTCTTTATTTAAGCCCTTGTTGTGGACTGTGATTGGCCGATTGTTTTATAAAACGTCATGATTAAGCTAAAGCAAAAACAATAGTAACGCAAGCAAGTAGCCACCATTTTGTTACTCATATTTCATAACCAATCAGCTGCTTATGAGTTGATTCTCGATCGAGTGTGAATGAATACGACGTCCCGTGGCGCCGACTCACGGTCCAATCTATTGCATTAATAAATTTATTTTTTCTAATCACCTTAATATTGGGTCTTGTATCGTCACAGATAAACATCGGACATCGATAAGAATTGACGGATTATCTAATATTTTGAATCAACCTATCATGAAACATGTGGTAACTGCCCCAACAAGTACCTATTAACGGTGTGCTATAAAGTTATGTAACTTTACCGCTTTATTATATAAATATCCGGATATTAGTGACAGATGTCTGCAATTTAAGGCAGGTTAAAGCCTACACTCATCTTTAAGTGCATATTAGCTAGTTGATGTGACTGCATTGACTTCCTACATGTACTGATTATAATATTTTATTTTTTTAGCATTACGTGTAAAAGTAATTCAGATATCTTATTTATAGAATAAACAATTTCATTTGAATTGCCAACCAGATGGGTGGAGAAATCCTATATTTATTTATTAAATTAAAACTTTGTGCACAAGTAAAAACTGTACAAAGGCGGACTTAATGCCTTGGGCATTTTCTACCAGTCTACTTTATATTATAATAGCATTCCGCATTATATTATGATAGCATTCCGATTGAGAAAACGTCTTGTTGGTATATTTCATTAAAATGTAGACTTTAACTGTACTTCTAGCCATAAAACATATAAAGAAAATACTATCTACTTCAAATGGAATAAGACTTTTCAATCAGTTTGAATTATATTTCATATCTGGATTTATGGTAGAAATCCATGAGACTATCAACAGTGTATATCAGCTCTGATTTATAATTTTATACTAACTCTCTATATAATCAAATAATCTCAAACAATTTAGCTTCAAAAGATTTCTCTCTATTGAACTGAACCATCTCTCTGCACTTCAGGATAAACGCTTAACATAAACAGAGAAACTTCAATTAAACGACAGTAAACCATTAGCTTAGATACAATAAAACCATCCAACATCATCTTGAGCATAGTTATATTAGTATCCTGGTTACTAACTTTGACATAGGCAAATATCAAAGGTTTTGCAGCCGCAGACTGTCGAATTTTTGAGCATTTCAATAGCCCTGGTTGTCATATTCATGTAATATGACAAAGTGATCTATTCGTATTCTAGCTCATACCAGACATTGTACCTACATTGTTGTGCATCGATCCGTGAACCTGGAGAGACTTGCTCGGTGCGGTTAGCCGCAATCAAGTGAACACTGCGAGTACAAGTACTTTTTCTGCGCCATCGATATATCCAAATAAGTTACCGTCAAACTTTTTTTAGTAAGGATAAATATAACTTGTCCCTGTTCAATGAGAGCTCATTTTCTCGTTTCACTTGTTCTGGACATTACTAAGCTAATTATAGATTTTGCAACCACTAATTGAATGCTACGATGCATAATATTTTCGCCGACTACGAAAAAAGCACCGTAGACTTGCTACGAAATATTGCTACGAAGTTGGTTCTCGTAGCAATGTTTTTATAATTGCTCAGTTTATTAGCATTTTCATTAAATGACAATTCTTTAAAGCTTTAGACAATACTACCTCTACTAAATCCTTCAAATACCTATCTTTCACAGTCGCTGAATAAAACGATCTATATTGTAAATGGTCTTCCACAATAATCGCTACGTATGACATAATAATATATTGACCGTAAACTGGTAATCATTATGACGTTAGTATCTCACGGAGCAATGGCCACTTAAAACACTCGTATCAGTCGTAAATTTTAACATTCGCATGTCGGCCACACAGCCAGGAATCTTAACTAATGAATGCAATAATACAAAGCAATTTACCGCGCACATTAATAGGCCTTCAGGAAATTTTATTGTTATTATCAACCGTTGTGTGACACAGATGTTATAATGCACGCTTCAACAGGTACGGAGACGAAGTTCGCGGGGTCATCGTGTAACGACCTGGTGACGTCAGACGGGGCGGGCTCCACCATCATCTCGGGACACTTCGACAAGAGGATCAGGTTTTGGGACATCCGCACCGAGATGTCTGCCAACGATATTATGCTGCAAGGGAAGGTCACGTCGCTTGATCTTAGTAGAGGTATGTGTGTTTATTACATCAACCCACCTGTCAATTTCTAACTTATAAATGCATGGCAAGTTAACCAGCATTATGTCTCGTTCAGTAATAGTTAAAGCATCATTTTATGGACAAGCAGCAATTTAAATGACGGCGTTAATCTTACGCATCCATACTTAATGTTGAAATGCAAGAAATGAACTCAGCAGTTGACTAGTTAAAGCAACAGCAGTTAAGATTAAAATCGCAACTACTGTTACACAGAAAGACATGCACATAACATCAAAAGTTAAGTAGCTGTTTATTCGATAGAGTACTTGTGAATTTTCCGTAATTGAATGCATCGCATATTAGTATCGGTATTCGTGTCAGCACTACAACGTGACGGGTGCGCAATGCCCATTTCCGTTACGCGTTTCTCGATCGATCCCTTTTTTGTCAGTAACGGTCTGTGCATCGCACGAAACGCTCAGATTGATACCTTCAATCAATCGCGGTGTCGGGACGTCACTGCCTCGGAAACTGATTAAATCACGTCGATTTCATCGGACAAATGAATAGGGAGACAGTTCACAGTTAGCCATCACGTTCGATCCAGATCCATCGCGCTATCGACGATCTATCATGCGCTGATACTGAGCGGAATCACAAATATGACATGTTCGAAAGCTTTTTAAACGCTCTAGTTTATTTGATTTCAGTTTCACTTATCATTATATTGATAGCAATAGTTAAAGTGCAAGAAAGTGGAATAGAGTTGTTAAAACGCGCACTTCAATTGAGAAGAGAAACAATTTGATAAAAGATCTTTGTTGATGTTCTGGAAGATGGTTGTGAGAGATATATGAGACTTGTTTGAACATAATGTACTAGAGATGAATACGTTGTGATAGTTTCATTCATATTTAGTGTTTTGTTCACACTTAACGCTTGTGGATTTAGTAGTTTATTTAGGAGAGAAACGACAACTTTCCTATGCAACTTAATTTTATTTTTAGACGTAAAAGAGGTGTGAAAGTATCATCAGTGAGTAGAACTTCGTAAGTTACAACTAATGAATGAAAGAAAATGTCGTGTATTATGTATGTAATATGTAAATTGCAGATTATCGTACAAATGGCGTTAGCACGATACGAGCAATGCTTAGTACTAAGCTGACGTTAACACATAGACGCCATCTCACGTTTGAACTAGTAATAGCTAATGGCGCGCAAACCGCATGAGAACTTATTGTTGACCTCAAGACATTTGATCGCTCTTCATACCGACTGATAGCTAATGAAACCATGATAGTATCGCACACTTAAATCATCTAATTTAATAAAGCGTTGTGCTCGTTTCATGAAGCTCTTTACCTTACATTAAAACTATTAAGCGCCAATTGAAAGGTTTAAGGTTAAACATTACCTTCGCAACGATTATCGAAAAGGCAATAAAGAACCTAGCGGGCTCGAGATTACAAATCGTCTAAATTAGGCACAAGCTGTAATATGTCTCCTTGTTATTAAGTAATTCTTCTTATGGGCATGCGTCCGTTATGGAGCTCATAATTTCACTATTTATAGGTACGAATGTGTTTTTAGAGTTACGTAGACAAATGGCAAAAACGGGCAATAATTAGGGGCTCCCCATACATGTGACGGAAGAAGGAAAAAAAATTTTCAATGTAATAAAGTTCAGTTCATTTATTCATAATTATTTAAATTACATGTCAATAAAAATTAGTCATAAAATTTACAAAAATAGAGCGTGGAACATTTATCATAATTATAAAGATTCATTGAGAAAAAAATTACAATAACATAATTATTGTACTTAATAGATTAATCATTCGTCGAAACAAAAAACAAAAAGCAGACAAATACTTAAATCATAATTAAATCAGTTATCTAAAACCAGTCTTTTATTTCATATAATACCTGGTCGGTTAACCAGCCTTTAAGTTTTGCTTTGAAAGCATTGTCAGACGTATGCGGGACGTGGGGGGTGATCGTAAACGTATGGAGTATCGTTGGATCTCATAATTAAAAACATATTGATGTTTCTAAGTGTGCAAACACACGAGCGACACGCGACATCGACAAGTCGGCGGCTCAGTTGCCTCTGCAGTTGACGCGTGTCGTTCCACTGACTTTTTTATTTATTTCAGTCTTTGAGTTATGAAAAATTTTCGGTTATAACCGTAGAAATAACTTTGTATTTCATAGTTTTTGCGAGAAATACTATGAAAAACAAAATCAATACAGTGCATGCGTAAATGGCGCCGATTCCCTTGTTCACAAACTAAACTAAATTTAAGTTCAGTGCATCTTTTTCTTTATATTTCATTAAGAAAGGGACAGAAGATAAATATTAGTTTAGTCCTGTCAAATTAAGATAAGTACTCCATAGACAATTTAGACGTGATTAAAAAATTGGCTACCACTATTAAAAATACGTCAATTTATGTCAGGCGCTGACTAATTTGACAGGTCTAAACTAATATTTATCTTCTGTTTTTTTTCTTAATGAAATAGAAAGAAAAAGATGCACTGAACTTAAATTTAGTTTAGTTTGTGAACAAGAGAATCGGCGCCAATATTCATCTAAACTACGAAACTCTTCACTGTTGCGTAGTCTGACATACATTTGGCTTGTTTTTTATTTGTAACTCTTAAGGTACAGTATGCTAAGATACAGAAAGATGCTATGTGTGATGTTTATTGCTAATTTTATTTGTACGTGAACTGTCTTTTCAGACAACAATTATCTGCTGTCGTGCGTCCGCGACGACACAATACAACTAATAGATCTGAGGATGAACACGATCGTACGTTCTTTCAGGTACGCTAACCTATAATTTATTATTATTACTTGTTACTCTGCTGCGCTAGTATAAAGTTTTATGTCTTTTCCTGCGATATAATAGTCAAGACCTTAGAAATGTTTACAGTTATATATTCTGGGTTTTATGACTCACTCTAGAACAACAGTGGTAAAGCAAATAATTCTTGCTCATAGTCAAATCGAAATAGACATACAAAATAATATACTTGATACTTTAAGTGACTTCTTGACAATTCCAAAGTGCCTGTAAATGGTTTAATTTAAATAAATGCTTTGAGTTTGAAGTTCTTAGTTATATTAGAATGCTTGTTAATCAGTCAATCAATTAAATAATTTATCTTCGCACAGAATTAGAAAAATGTCCAGAGTCTTCAGAAGACCTTCTTTGTAACTTACGGGATAGACAATACATGATATTTTAGCTGTAGAAAGTTTAATTCGTTGTTTAATAGCTAAGCATTGTTGATATACTGCACATAATATTGCACATGGCAATAAAAACAAATTAAACTTTAGACAATTTCCCACAGTTTCTGAAGTGAATATACTTTCTCTTTATATTTATGGCAAAAAGTATCGTTTAGAGCTCGTTTCGTTCGGAATTATCATAATATTCGAAGAGCATTTAACATTCTCCTTTGGTTCACGCATCGAAACTGGTCAAGCGCGTTGATGTCTTTTCCTCTAGAAATAAGTAGACTTCTCACCCACCGTCTAAATTTGTGACATAAAATGCTGTTCGTTGGTAAGCGTATCACTTCAGAACAGCTGGACCGATTTGGCAATGTTTTGTTTTAAAATGTCCTTAATAGGTAGTCCGAATCAGAAGGCAAATTTCCGTAATTAATAAAGTTCAAAATCTAGTCGAAATCTAAAGTTCAATTCCCGTAATTAAAAACATTAAAAATCTAGTCGCAATCTCATCTCAGCGACAATCAATGTTAAAAACTTGTCAAAGATGTAGGAAAATTAGAGGTACTTTTGACAGATTGAGACTGAGATGAGACTGTGAACTTTCGTAAAATTATGAGAACTGCACCTCTTATCTCAACGACAATCAATGTCAAAAAATTAATGGAAATTAGAGGTATTTTTGACAGATTGAGACTGAGGTCAGACTATAAACGTTTTTAAAATTACGAGAATTACCCCTGAGGTTTTTAAAGATATCGGGATAGTTGGGAAATTCTGAAAACTGAAAGAAGATTTTTTTAAGATTATTTTATGAATTATTGATATTTGGATAAGACAACATCTGTCGGGTCAGCTAGTTCACTTTAGTATTACATTATTTATTTAGAACAGCTTCTAATGGCAACAGTTGCTTTTATAAGTGAATAGAGGTCAAATCTTTCAAGTCATATCACTGAAAAGGATCGTAATTGAGCTTTTACACTCGTAAAATCTTGATGAGCGAGTATGTCGATAATTGTGCCAAGCGCATAAAGATTGTTAAAGATTATTTGCACTTAAAAATGTAAAGTAATTATTTTGAGCACTGAATTAATTAATTTAATAAAAATTGTTTAAGGTATGAAATTCTTATTCACAATAACTTAATTTAACATTTACTGTAGATTATAAAGATTTTATCAAGACTCATGTTATTTTTTTTTTTTTTTGTATTTCCGCTTACTTGTATTATTAAAAGTTTTGAAGTAACCTTAAAACAACACAAGAAATGCTTTCAAAGAAAGTCGACTCGCGACAACTTTAAAAAGTCATTTTAAAGGGGACTGAAGTTAATTAAAAAACAGCTTGAAAGTATTCGGAATTCCTTGGCAAAACAGCACATTCCAAGTTTAAAATATTACAGAAGGCTTCTGGACACCTGTACATTAACTAAGTACGAGAATAGACTTATTAGTGTAGACGTGACAAAGTCTATGGGGCTACTAATTGCATTTCAGTCACGAGGTTGTTAAGCTGGGATGCGACTGATCGCGGGTGAAAACAACCCCAGAAAACATAGGAAAGTTGGCTGATGGAGAAAATGTATATCCAAAGGTTATCAGAAGACCATCTCCCGTAGTATAAAATATTCAAATCCTAGTCGCAATCTCATCTTAGCGACAACCAATGTCAAAAACCTGTCAAAAAAATCCTGTTTTTGAAATCGGTTAAAAATGTCGGTAAATTAGAGGAGATTTTTGACAGGTTGAGACTGAAATTAGAATGCGAACGTTTTTCAAAATACGGGAATGACTGCGATGTGTGTGTGTGTGTGTGTGTGGGCAACACACACACACACATCGCAGTCAGAAATGAAATTACCTTTGTACCATAAAGGTGACTCATCGAAATTTAACCGAATATGCCCGATCAGTTACTCCTTGTCCACACTGTTGACGATCGGAAAAAAAGTTTCATTCGTTCACAGTGTTGACGAACTGCGGTGCTATTCTGTAAAAAGATCACCGTGATAACTTAGGTGAAGTGAGCTTAAAGTGAGTTGTCATTCCACCTGATGGATTGACACTATTGACAGCTCACTTCACCTTAGTTTTCACTTATTCCCGAATTCTTTTCGATTATTCCCGATCACCACACCCTATCGTTAAGACTGTTGATCGTTGATCGTACATAATATTCTTAGTTCAAGAGCGAAGGCTTGGAAAAGTTCATATAAAGATGACACGGTTTTTAAAATGCTTTAATTGCGACTTTCAAAGAAAAAATTAACATCAAAATAAAAAATTCTTCTTTTTACTTTACAATAATAATATTTTATTTCGCAATTAGTTAAGAAAATAGCAAATAAGGACTTTTTATTAATAAACAGTATGATCGGGAAAAAAAGTTAGCAAAAAAAACGGAACTTTTTTTTCCGGTTGTCATCAGATTTTTGTGTTGATTATTTCATACAGTTTAAGTGTGAAACATGTCATTTTTAATTTGATTTCAGTCACGAGTCGTTCAAGGTGGGGTGCGATTGGTCGCGGGCGGCGTTTGGCCCTGGCGGCCGCCTGTTGTCGGTCGGTGCGGCCGATGGAGCGGCCTATGTCTG
Source organism: Amphipoea oculea (assembly GCA_945859645.1). Classification (NCBI taxonomy): domain Eukaryota; kingdom Metazoa; phylum Arthropoda; class Insecta; order Lepidoptera; family Noctuidae; genus Amphipoea; species Amphipoea oculea. Next base: position 11,457,201 of record OX243872.1, read on the forward strand.
GAACACGCATTCTGGGCGGCTGGAGACGATACTCAAGGATCACACGTAAGTATTGATTAACATCGAATTTCGGAAACAAAGCCTTGTGTTCATAAAGTTCTGTGATGAGCATTAAAGCTCAGAAAATGCTGTGTTGACTTGACAACACACATAATGTAAGCTGCTGTTAGCTAAATCATATAACGGGTGTACAAAAACACTTAACGAGTCACTTGTACTCCCCGTCATTGTATTTTTTTTTACTGGATATACCTGGGAACCTTCTGGTTACGGATATATTGAAGGTCAAAATCCCAATTTTGACTGACGTTTTTTTTTTTACGAAAACAAGTTTTTAATGTTATAACACAATTTTAAATACTCTCACGACCTTCGATACGATATCATTGCATGCACCCATAATTACAATGTTTTGCGTGCGTTACATTGCGCGCTAACGCAAACAAATTTTCACACCAAAAATAAAATTCGTTTCCTAGCAAATATTTTATTATTTTTGTGCGATGTTAATTACATAGTTTGATGTACAGAATACGAAGTTGACGTGTATAATATAATGTTTATTTTTACACCCTGTATTATTAGTCACTATCTAACAAGTAGAAATATCGATATAGGACTCTTTTCTGCACCTACTCTTTACCTGATCCTGTGGTCCAAGGCGACAATATCTTCCTCCATATTTAAGTTAGTTCTGTGAAATTAGACTGAAAACGTATCTATCATCACGTACTCATAAATAACCTGAAATAAATATGCAATAACCATACGTCTTACAAGAGCTTCACATCTTTCTACGCTACCTTTTAATGATCAACAACAAATGTCTTCTAGCACGGTTATTATTTTATCTTGTACCGCTTTCTGATTAACACGTCTTGTTGCCCGATCTCGTTTCGCTAATTAGTTTATTGACTCCTATATCTACTCAGTAATGATTATGTCGTCGCATTAGAATATTAAATAAAACGTTGATATCACTGCGCTTATACGTATCTTTATCGTGATTATTTGAACAGCGGCACTAAGCACTAAGTTTATTCTAAAAGATAGCAAGGTGCATAAGGGGCGGATAAGTAACTGATTTACACCGGCCAATGCAACCAGTTTCCCTCTGTCGACTTTTACAACTCACCTCACTTAATAGATCAGGATGCTAATTAATTGTACCTCCTACCTGGTGAACGTAACTGTCATACACTCAACCGGATAGAAATGTACTAGTGATTGCCAGCAGTCCCTGTCAGGACTTTTCAAAAGAATACGTCAACCTTATCGCTAATTTTTAGACACGGTATAATATTTTGCTACAAAAGAAATCTTAAGGAAAAACCTTTTTGCTACCGCTACACAATAAATCCATTACTATAACAACAAAATTCCTAATATAATATACCTAGAGTTATTTTCAATAAGTATTGATATAATCTACGAACGTCCTAAACAATAGCTCACCTATATAGCGCTTGCAGACCGCGCCGCAATTTGTTTTCAATTCGTTTCTTTCTAACTGTAACCATAGCTCACGGAAGATGTGACCTTTGAGATTCGTAATAAATTTTCAGCAGACACATTTCTGACCTTGAATTTTAAACTGGAATTGTTTTAGTCGCGACATCGTTCGCTATCCCCATAACATTTCGCATGGACAATTGAAATCGTGAGGTCAACATTGGCTCGACTGTCTCACCATTGCAAATTTCTCTTTCCCATACCGTACACTGCATATTTATTTGGCATTAAGCCATCGTCACACCTGCTCGATGCGATTAAAGTAAAGAATGACATTTGAATTCATTTGAATACCAAATGCCAAAACATTGTAATGTGGTTTTCCGGAATCCGACAAGTAATCTAGCTTTGCACAAATGCATTTCCTGAAAATTTCAATTGTATTTGTTCACGTCAGACTTTCAAAATTAATTAGTTGAATATTTAAGACGTATCGTACATTTAAATAGCACATTATTTACGATAGCACTTCCTGGTCGTAGACAAGCGCGGCAGTCAAAGGACTGTTTTACCCTTAGGTCTTGTCGAGCGTCGCGTCCAGTCTTATCGCCAGCGCTCGCTGCAATAGGACTTGATCGAATCTTTGTCAAGACACCCGCGCAACCCGTCGCTGGGGCCCATTCTCCCGCAGATCGCCGCAAATGGGACATATTGTTCCCTCGCGCTGTCCACCACAAGTGCATGGCGCGATGCAATCGCACTTAATTCGCGCCGACACACCACACACAATAGTGTAAACAATTTTACCGTAACAAGGACAAAAGTAACGCGGAAACATTCCTCTGCATCTCGACATGCATATTTTTGCTTAGTAATACGTACCATACTGATGTGAGTTTGTACAGTCTTCGATGTGAGTTTGAACAGTTAAGTTGCTCGCCCACTTTATTACTGTATTGTCGAGTCTGATTCAATATTGAAACTAACATTACTACGGTTTCCTACAATATACCGTTGCGACATAAAACTCTTATCATCCCCGGCCAAAATCAATTTCAAAAGCACAACAATATCGAAATAAAGAGAGATGAGCAATAAAGATTGCTTTCCTTAGGCCCAGCCATTGTTTCCTATTTCATACTTATACGCTTTTAACCGCAAGGGGATCGTAACTATTGTGTGTCATTGCAAACACTTAGATTACTTCCTAATATTGCATGTATAAACGCAGACTTGTATATTATTACATATATCAAAGCGCCGTCGCGTTCTGTAATAAAATATTTCAGAGACACTCACGAAGCTTACTATATATGGGTTTATGCATTCTGAAGATGGTCTACGGAATATAGCTTCCACAAATATTAACACTAGTAATAACGTTTATGAACGATAGAACTTGTCACATGCTATTTAATTCTAGATACCCGTACATACGTGTGTGGTTCTGTAGTCGAATATTACAAATGTAAACAAACTAGCCGCAGTATTGTACACACTGAACTTGACCGAACATTAGGGCGGACGTTTCTGGAATGGTTCGTACAATAGAACTGCGATGTTAGTGAAATGGTCTGCGCTTGTGCTTTTGTACGATATCTGCTAGTACTTGGCGTACGTTGTATCAATTCTGTTCGAGCCTCACGCGCAGCAGGCGGCCGTCGCACAAAATTAGCTCGAACATGTGCGACACACATTATTGTTGTCGTCGACGATTATACCATGATTTATATCCGCGACGCACAATCGTTGAATCTTATCATTTAGACTAGTAACAGAATACATTATGGGCAATTAATCGTCTTCAAAAGGCTATCGATTAAGGACGATACAGATTGCTTGCGATCGAGAGATTATCTAATTAACTATGCGCGGAATGCGGCTTGGAACTAAAAATAATTCAGTCAGTCAGTTCGTAGTTTAAATCTTTGTTATGATGACTTATTTTACTATGGAAGTTGTAAACTTGACAATTGCTGATAACTACCACGTCGCGTGCATGCGCTTAATAATTTCCGCGGCACAAAATTTATTCGTTCAGTAAAGAAGTTATTGCCTAATAAACGTTGGAGATTATTAGCAGAAGACCATTTTCCTATGTGGAGTAAAGAAATTATGATGCGTGCTATTCTAAAAGGGATGGATTGGAAAGCACATTAAATCTTTATGCTATGTGCGGACCGCGGTTTACGTTCAAATTAAGCTTTTCTAGGCTGAGCTTAAGGCAAGTATCTTTTGTTACAATTCCCCGTATGATCAGTCTTTAACTACCCTCTAGATCACAAACGTCAGTGAGTACGGTATGTAGTGTGTATGTCCGGACATTGGTCCCGGCTAATCGCGGTGCATGCTTTTTGTAGCGGAAAGGCTAACGACCGCCGGAGATAGGTTCTTGAAATTACTTTATTGGGTAACCTGTTTCCGAACACAGAAGGCGTGTTACTTGGGTATGAATCAAGCAAGACAGGAGTAAGATATACGATATCTACATACATATTTATAAACAACCATTTGTAGCAATATAAAACCTATCATGTAAATATCGGCCAAAGACTAATTACGTTTTCATGTACAAAATAAATCGATCAACAAATCCGGTTCGTAACATTTTATTACTTTCATTCTGCGTTTATTATAATTTACAACATTTTCCAAACGTTGCCCTGTAGGCGGAACCATTAAAGCCATCACTTAATTAACTGCGCATATTCCAATATATGAAATTGAATAAATTAACGGTTATTAAGGTTCTGACGAGGTACAACCGGAGCAATCGGAACAACATCATGGCGCACGTACTCGTATGATATGATTCAATAAAAACAATCATGATATCGGGGCGGAATGCAATAAGGAAACAATCGCAGGTTCTGGTTACCAGATTTGTTCGTGTTATGGCGCTTCCTAGTCCCCGTATTGGCTATCCCTGGCCCGGCTCGTTATACGCGACCGGGAGCGGTATGTGTAAACGAGCCGAACAAACCCGACGCTAATTCTTGTTTATGAGAAGCCTCGCCCCGCATAGATACGATGTAAAGCCTTTAAGCGGCCACCGACAATCAAAGCTTCGTACAACAGTTTCTATACTCGAAATTGTACCACTATGGACTAGTTCGGTCACAATCCTTCCTTATACGTTAAATGGACACCGCGAACTGAAATGTATTTCAAACGTCGTGACCGCTCCATTCTTGCGATCATCTTCGGTAAATGGTCAAGAAAGTCGAATACTTTATTGAGTATGTTTTTTATTGGTTTTATTAAATGTCTGTGTATTAATAGAGGGCGATGAGTATCTTTAAGTGCTAGTGACACAGATTTAAATGCCGGCATAATAATCGTAATGTACCTACGGTCATATAACGCGGGATACCGTTCATAGTCCCCTCATATAATATTCTGAGAAATGTAACGGTTCAAGCGACTTGCACACAAAAACGCTCCAGTTTTATAATAAACTTAGCACTGTGCACTTGTTTTATTTAATGACCCGGCGAACTTTTAGATTTGTTGGAATTCCTAGATTACGCTAAACTTTCAATTACTGTAACCGAAAAAGAAGCTCGTTTTTTAATGGAGATAACCCTGATGATGGTCACTTTAAACAGTTTTGCTTACATTTTCTGGCTAAAGGTTAATTTGTTTCAATCATCATCATCTTTAGACGTCTGTGTCCATAAAACTTTTGTGTCTCATTTACTTTAAAGTGTAGAGTTTTCTGTAAAGGTGACCGTTAGGTATGTTCCAAGAAAAATGATGTAAATGTAAACAAATGGATCAGATAACGTACCTGCGGATGCCAATTTGTAGTGCCACTACAAATTGGCACTTAATATTTAAGCAATCTAATCAAAGCACTCAAATCACCCGAAATTCTAGTTCTAAATAACCTTAAAAGGTTTTTTATTTGTCAATTGAGGTTAATATTTGTAACCTCAATTTTTGTCGATGATTTTTTAGTTCGTACAATTTAGTAATGTAGTTCAAAAAATTATTGTTGGAAAAAGTGTGAAATATAAAGTTGAAACCTCTTAAATACAGATGAATGTGTTACTTGTTCCCTTTAGTGAGTGTTTGCAAAATAATTTTACCTGAAAAGGGTTTGATAACATCTTTATCATATACTTTTCGAACAAACCATAGGCCTTTGGACTGCTGCGTGTTATCTGCAAAGAGACCTAGAGCCCTTACCATATTGCAAACTCAAACTCAAAGCATTTATTGCAATTAAACTATTTACAGGCACTTTTGAATAGTCAGAAAGTTGAAGCTAGTTGCCCATTCCAAAACGTAGATCTCTATGGAGAAGAACGGGCAAGAAAATCCAAGGACACTCTTTTAAATCAAGATATCACAAAATCAAGATATTGGCCTCAAGGGGAAAAGCAGAGAAGTTCCCTATACTTATACTTTTCCTATTTGTTGCTTCCAGGTCAGCAGTAACGGCGGTGTCATGGCACCCTCAGTCTGGACTGTTGGCGTCAGTCGACCGCGGCAAGCGCGCCATCATCTGGGGAGATTTGTGACAAGCCTGGGAGGCGCCCCTGCCGTCGCCACCAGCCGTACAAGTAAATATCTCAGTTTTCTAATTGTATAAAAATGAGTCACAGTGGTGACTGCCACGTTAGTCTAGTGACTGCTTAACTGGTTCTGGATTCGACATCCAGATTAGCCAAAGTGTAAGTGATTTATCAGGAATTTCTCAGAAGCAGCTCGGAGTCCTTATATTATTTGTTTATTTAAACTTTATACACAAGTAAAAAAATACTGTACAAAGGCGGACTTAATGCCTGAGGCATTTATATTATATTTTATCTACACCCATGCTATAAATCCTCTATAAAAGTTTCTGAAACAGTTAGCTTATTGCCAACATTAAAACAACCAGTGTCATAGTAACCATAATATCATCCAAACGAGTGTTATAATGTTGTACTAAATTTCATTATGCAACTCTTTTTCAAAAAAAGAACATTGTCATGCACGCGCGTTTCACTACCACAGCGCCGTAATTTAAAAAAAGAACTTGTAGGTTATTCGAATTCACGTCGTATCCCGCCGGCCGCCATTTTTGTTCGATATTAGTAGGTATTGCAAAAAACTGTTTCAGAACCTTTTATAGAGGATTCTTATCATGGGTGTAGATAGTGTGTTGTATGCAACTGTACATAATTACTTAAGTATTAAAACACTCATGTGATAAACCCACATATTGTTGATTTTTATGATTATAATTCTTATTTGTTACGGCCGCGAGTCATATTTAGATCAACATATAACCTAATATTGATCTGCAAAATGCAAAAAACGTAAGAAAATTTGAATTTCGTAGGCTACCCTGCCGCTTTCGCCTTAAGGCTTCACAAGTCGTAGCGGTATTGCAAGCTAGCCAACTAGAAGTATTGCAAACACTCATACCCCGCAGTAGCGCACTGTTAGTAAGAGGTTGTCAGCCCATCACTCGAGCAACATACAACTTGTCTCCCTACAGCCGTTCTTAATACTATAGTGACACCATTAAAAGCTAATAGCAGCCTTTTATGGTTTTCTTTATTAATGATCATCGCACGTATAATTTCCATTTAACCGTTCTTCCTATAGTTCTGGATGAATAGATGGTATCTAGGTACAAGTGACCAATGCCCCTAGCTCGGGTTTAATTACATCGGCGACACTAAACTAACTCTCTCAGACTGACACCAGCGTAGAGGGTTAAAAGGTTTATGACACTGTGAATTCCTGACATCGTTATCTGGTTCTGTTTTCGAGTCAGCTAGTGTTAAGAGTAGTCCACATCTGACTACACACGTTGTCAGCATAAATATCAACATGACAACTTACTAACGACACTGTCCACATGTTACTTGAGTTTTTTATATCACCTCTGAATATAAATTTAAATGGAGTTTCACTTTTTCGACGATATTTTTGACACATTTCTCATTCATTTTAATCACGTAGTGCTGCGCTGTAAATGTGCTGTCATTGCTCGTTCCGCTGTCAGATAAATGACGAGTGACTTTGAATAATCCTTATTTAATGGTCATGTTTAATGTCATACTTTTATATCTGAGTCTTTTCATCGTTACTGTGATTTTTAACGTTATTTATTCGTGTTGATTTCTTTAATATATTCATTTACTTAAATCATAAAGTAACTCTGAGTATGCCGTGACATACTGCATAGAGTGACCTCCTTCATTCATCTTCATTATCATCATGGTAATTTTTTTAGCAATACAGGGTGGCACGGATATCAACGCACAACCTGTTAAGTACAGACGCCAGCACATCAAGCTACCCGATACTGTAAAATTTCCCCAATCAACTTTAAACCTTTAATACTTTAGCGATAACGTTGAAAATCCATTAAAGAAATTTGACTGATTATAGTAGCTTGATGTGCTGGCTTCTGGACCTCTCTGGAAATTTTTCGTCTATTATCAAAAAAAAAACAGCTTTTTTATAGCAAAGTGCAATACTTACCTGCGCGGTTAAAATGTATGGAACAGCAATTTATTTTTAATAACCGACAGAGAAATTTCTACGCTGGGGGGTTTAGAATCATATGCTGAATTCATGGCTAGTTTACGCGTATACGTCCGTGCTAAAAATAAGTCTAATTCTAAAATCTGACCTAACTTCAACGTACGCAAACTTATTTTTTGTGCCACGTGTTTATATAACCAAAGGTTTCTAAGTTACTAACTTGCTACAACTATCTCACACGTAAGTTAATTCACATATCATAATTTTAACGCTTACCGTGAGCTCATGAAGCAATTTATATAATTATGTGATATATCCATAAAATATTCAAAACATGAACAAGCTTAGATATAAGTTCATGCAAGCTAACATGAAATCATAGTCCATGCTATTTTATTATAAACTAACGACCCGCCCCTGCTTCGCACGGTTTTTACATCATGACAAAACATCAAGATATCTTTATTATTATGTTAGTGTAATACCTATTAATTTTATACACATTAACCAGAGATGACAGAAGCCCAGGTTTTGGGAGGCCTATGTTCTGCAGTGGACGTCTTTCGGCTGAAATGATGATGATGGTGATGAGACGTAAACCTTCCGGAATAAATTCTCTAATTGATACTGAAAACGGCATCAAAATCCATTGCGTAATTTAGTAGAACAACGCAGTCACACAAACAGATACAAAAAGTGACTTTATTTATAACTAGCTGCGCCCTGCGGTTTTACCCGCATAAGTCTCGATCCCGTGGGAGTATCGGGATAAAAACTATCCTATGTCCTTTTCCGGGATTCAAACTATCTCTATACCAAATTTCATCTAAATCGGTTCAGTGGTTTAGGCGTGAAGAGGTAACAAACATATAAACACACACACACACTCACAAACTTTCGCCTTTATAATATTAGTGTGATAGTGTGATATGTATAGATGCAAAATTGGTCTCTGTGTGTTTCGTTTTCATGGCTTTTTTTAGGGCGGTAGAGATGGCCTTAACCGTAGGAAATAACAGGCATTATTTCATAAAAAGATACCTATTTCCCTATGGTATATAGCCACAGGCCATATTTCCTAGCTATTTATCCCGTATGTTGCACCTGTCATGTTTTGTCCCTGCATCACCCTAAGGTTGGCTGAAGAAAATGCCTCAGTCCGCCTTTGTACAGTATTTTTTTTTACTTGTGCATAAAGTTTTAATAAATAAATATAGACGGACAGACGCGGAGACGGGCTTAATAAAAACCTTCCGTTGACACCCTTTGGTCTCGGTACACTTCAATAAATAAAAAATAGTGCCACTCCGGGAGTGCCAACAAAACACAAACAGAATACTTTGCCATCACTCACTGACATATTGAATATACATTAAAATTGAGTACATCCCGAGGACAGCCGAACACCCGCAGCGGTGTCGTTACGGTAGCAGTGGCGCGAATTCAATGGTTTTTTCCCATCTCAAAAAATGCCCAACGCGTCTAAAGAAGTTTTTGCTTCAAAAAGGATCATCATCATCATCAGCCTATAATGTTCCCACTGCTGGGACACAGGCCTCCTCTCTGTGAGAGGGAGTGGGCCGTAATGCACCACGCGGGCCCAGTGCGGGTTGGTAGATGTCACATGTCTTTGAATTTTTGGTTCTAGGACATGCCGGTTTCCTCACGATGTTTTCCTTCACCGTTTTCAGAGCAGTGGTGATGAAATAATTTACACAAGTAAAGCGCCTGTCTGGGTTCGAACCTACGACCTACAACTCGTAAGTCGCGGCCGATACCACTGGGCCACCACTGCTCAAAAAGGATCGATAATTCCTAAATCCACGTCGCTCAAAGTCGTGGGCCAAAGCTAGTATAGTTAGAACGAAGATCTTTCCATGTAGTTCTAAGATCTATAGTGTATTATTTACTATATGTTCTTAAGTACATGGCCGAACCGTGATAGTCCGTTTATTATGCAGACATTAAGTGCCTCCAAACTCATTAAAATCTTGAGTATGACCAGAATAGTATTTATGTGGAACCTAAACACCGGTACCTCGGAGATTTACCGGTTAATGTTTTTATACCGATAGCTTTAATAAAGTTATGTACAATAAGACGTCTCAATTAAAAGCTTTCTCTTGTATATCTGGCAAAATTAGATTTACATAACATACATAATCAGCCTATAATGTTCCCACTGCTGAAACACAGGCCTCCTCTCGGTGAGAGGGAGTGGGCCGTAATCCACCACGCGGGCCCAATGCGGGTTGGCAGACGTCACATGTCTTCGAATTTTTGGTTCTAGGACATGCCGGTTTCCTCACGATGTTTTGCTTCACCGTTTTGAGAGCAATGGTGATTAAATAATTTACACTAAGTAAAGCGCCTGTGTGGGTTCGAACCTACGACCTACACCTCGTAAGTCGCGACCGTTACCACTTGGCCACCACTGCTCTAAGTGATTTTAATTGACAATTATGTATACTGGATGGCAATGGATTCAGTACATGACTCTGGACCCCCTGCGTTAAAAATTTTCCTCGGTTTTTTTCTAGATTATTAGCCATTAATCTGTCAAGCTCCGCTAATGAGACACAATTGATTTTCTATTGTTTCGTCGCCAATGGGCGACGCGCGCTGCTTGACCGGTTGTCCCACCACTGCTGGGCAAAGGCCTTCCTACTCTCCTTCCACATCACTCTGTCCAGAGCTGCCACGGACCAATCTTTATTAAAGGAGTCCAGCTCATCCCGCCATTCCCGCGTTAAAAATTTACGTAATTTATTAAAAAGTAGCAGCGCCCCGCGGTTTCACCCGCATAAGCTTCGATCCCGTGGGAATATCGGGATAAAAACTATCCTATGGCCTTTCCCGGGACTCAAACTGTCTCTATACCAAATTTCATCTAAATCGGCTCAGCGGTTTAAGCGTGAAGAGGTAACAGGCAGACAGACAGACAGACACACTTTCGCATTTATAATATTAGTATGGATAAAATAAGCTGTTCCAAACATTTTGACCGTGTAGGTATTGCACTTTTGTATGTAAACAGCAGTTTTTTTTTATAACTTACGAAAAATTGTTCCATATCTAACTAGAATCATGTGCTGAATTCGTGGTTACAGTTTGCGAGTCGATATGTCCCTGCCACCCTGTATACCACACAAGTTATCATAATAAAACACAATATTATTCCGTCTGTAACATTGTATTGCAGCTTTATTAATAAATCTATACAATTTACAGTCGATTCCACGGTGTTTATGTGCTTAATATATGTAAATAGCGCTGCCAAAACGTAGATCACTAATTGTCCCTTAGAAACCAAACTCGTGTGCAATACAAATAAAAAATGGCTTCTCACGAGCTTTAAAATTTATCACTAATGGATCCACTTACATTCAGAATTTCGGGCCCATTCTACTGCTTTTAAATATGTTAAATGTCTTCAAGAGTATAATATCATGAATAGTTAATTTAAGTCTATTACTAAATATAATTTTTATCGGTTAAACTAGGCTAAGCGAATATAAACCTGTCCTTAATTTAATTTCGTGTCCGTCATCGCGACGAATGCTTGTCACTCGACGTTTCCACAATGCGCGCCCGCGCCGCCGGTAGCTTATATTTTCAACACACAGGTGCTACCCGACGCCTTTCTTCCAACATTACGAGCATTTATTATCACTACTGCATGGGTTCCATTACCAAGTTGTTTTTGTCACTTTATATTAGAACACAATCTTAATAGTCAGTCTAACCGACGCCGTAAAAGCTGCTCTCCTCTTCGTTATCCTCACACAAAGCGTCAATCACGGCTGCTGAATAAATCACCCGTAGATTTTATTCAAATCTGAAAACGCATTCTATTCAAAACTGGCCAAGCTACCATGACTTCACTCAAAAATAATAATTCCATCTAGAACATGTCGCATTGTGTGCGATACCTACCTGGTTAAAATGTATGCTGTAGCTAATTCTGTGCTGATGACTGGCCAGACTGCTAATGTAGCGCCTGGGAGTACGCCACCCTTGTTTTAAAAAACTCTAAGAAATACAATTGAAATAGAGTTGTATACAATTGACGCACAATACAATACCGTCGACAAGTGAAAGCGTACTTTCGACTTTCATTAAGTTTTTGTGTAGGTATGTATGGGTCTCGAACGGCCGGTCCATATTGTCTCGCTACATAAATCTGCCGAACTATTCTGAATAAAGAGGACCGCGCAGGTACTTGCTCGATTTTTACTTTCAAATGAACGTCGAACGTGATGAACTATAATTAGATAGTAAATAACTTTTTCTTCATTCTGTTAAATATAAATTGAATAAGCTCAAGTGGTATCTTGAAAAAACTGCGCATAAGAACTGGCACAAATAAAATAATGTAATTTAAAACAAAAGGAACTCGAGAAAGAACTAATTAAAATACGATAAAAGTGAATCCAAACCGCGGGCGCCTAACGAGCAATAATACTATTTATTTTAGTATCGGTTCGAGTACTAAAAATAGTGGTATATTCAAATAGGCACTAAAACAAATACAGGAAAAATAAAAGCAGGCCGGTTAAATAAGTGGGTGTTGGCGATGTAGATCCTTACCGTATCATGTATTGGATGTTGTCGCTGCAGGCGTTCGACACGAATCATGATTGGCGTGTGTGTGGACCGGACAGTCATCCATCATTGTGTGGAGCTTGTCGATCGACGCAACACTAGTGGTGCTAGCCGTATAAATCGACTAACAGAATCTGATAACATTTTAGTTACTTGATTGTAAGAAAACTACGTATTGTAATGGAATTAAGAATAGAATACTCTTTATTATGTACACCATATAAATTAAACATCCGTTCCTAGAATAAATAAGATCTGTTTTCGTATCCGAGGTGAAAACAAACTTTTTGTTTTTCTGGTCCTTCGTCTGTAAATTCTAATTAAGTCTGCAGAAATGCTATACTAAATCAGCGTATCATATGTAGATCAATTGTGAGATAAACATGTTTATCATTTTCGTGGAAAATTTCATGCTTCGTCTTGCCATCTCATCTGCCTAGTCTTTTCCCAACTATGTTGCGGTCAGCTTCCAGTCTAACTGGATGCAACTGAATACCGGATTTTACATTGAAAGACTGCCTATCTTACCTCCACAACCCAGTTATTTGGTAATACGATACTCCTTGGTAAGACTGAATGTCAGACTTTCGGGCTTCTGACTACCCGTAACGACAGTCAAAGATCTACGAAAGACAACCGGGACCAACGACTTAACGTGCTTTCTGAGGCATGGAGGGGTCTCGGTATGTAAAGATGGTCATCCATCCACAGACCAACCGTAGCAAGCGTAGCATAACCTGATCGATCGGCCTGTGCGGCTGTTATTATTTAGCCACGAGCGTCATGCCCTGGAAATTAATTCCGAGAAAAGAACAGTAAAGAATTCAAAAGGTGGTAGGTAACTCAGCATAGTGTCCGGTCGGTTGGCCTTACTTGCTTAAATGAGATGGTCGCGAGCGCAACACGCGCGCTGGACCGTTCACTAACCGTTTGTCGCCAAAACGAAGCGGAAAATTTAATACTCCAGCTCTGTACGTGATCAGTATCATTCTTTTTGTAACCAAACTGTGATGGCACACTTTCGTTTCCCATTGGCAGAGCGTTTATCTTCTTCAACCAACTAACTTTTTGTACACATCAATATTATAATAATTATAATTGACTGGTGTAGGTACACAGAATTAAATTATATTTGAACTTTCTAGATCTTCCGTATCGATGCCAGGCTTTATAGTTTTTGAAGGCTGACACAGATCTATTCATAGGAACTTCAGTCGTCAATCAAAATGAATGTATGATTATCGGGTAACCAATAAGAATATCTAAACTATTCTTAGCATCTATAGATCGACGTCCATTAGTACTTTCTACAAATCGTTTAAAAAAGTTAAACCGAGTTCTCAAAATGTCCATCAAAAATCAAAATTAAATTTACACAGCGCCACTTCTATCTCAGTAATAACAAGGACTTTTGATGTGAAGCTTCTTTAGGTTCATAAAAAACTCAATGAGCTGAGTAAGTATTGGCGTTATGTCGTTAAATTTGTCCCGAAACATCTCAACGGCTCGTCTCGGTACCGTTGCGCGCCGAGCCCGAAGTTTCGGCGTAATGACCTGCGCAGGCGCTGCCGCACGAATGTCGCAGATCTCAATCATCCACGCTCGCTAAATGCAACACCGCACTGACACCAACATTCTTTATTTTTTAGTTTGATCAAACAATTTGTCGTGAATATATTGACAATATCAACATGTTTGTGACTTTCACAACACCTCGATATGAGTCATCCGTGAAAATGTAGAAATGTAAATATAATTTTGATTATTTCGATAAAAGAACATTCCCACCGTTCTAATAGCTATGTTTCGTTAGCGGCGGCCTGCTGTGGTCTCCGCACCATACTTCCAACATTCATATTAGTGGAACCTACAGCGAATGTGCCGTAATTTTACGGTCTGTAAATTTTGTTAGATACAAACTAAGCTTAGCTAAGAATAAAAACATGAATAAGTATGGTATTACGAAATGATTGAAATGTAATAACATAGTTTTAAAAATGTTATGCTTATTTCAATTTTGTTCAAACACGGCGTTTGAAATCTGATAAAACTAATTATAGTGCGGAAGAGTTTCGGCAAACACGAATAAATCAACTTTAAACCGTAGTGAACATTATCTTTACTGATAATTACACTTTCGCATATATAATTAAAGTTAATAACATATCGATAAATTCGCTACTTTGGAACGGACACTCGAGCGACGACCGAATGTCGGCACCCGAAAAAAACGTGACACCAATTTTACCGTAAGACTATCTACACATGGAGGATCAATTAAGTGTTACCGTTTTAGGAATAATTATGTTTTTTGTGTACGTTAGTAAGGCCGGTAGTCGGCACGCAACTTCACGAGGTGACCGGGGAGGCGCGCTAATAGCCGCTATTAGCAAATCGCTCTGAGAAATCGGCAACAATGAACACGAAATATGCTCATTGCCGTGTCCCATTCATTAAACTTTTTGCGATACTATCTCTCTTGTTTTAAATGTGTGTCACACTCTTTTTCTTTTTCACCTCTAAATAAACGGAGCAATTTGCCCTCGAGCATAGCTAATATCATGATTAAATTATTATCTTGGCGCGTTTATGTGCTATCATTGTATCATTTGCTTGTGAACCTCCAGTGATTTGCAACTATTACCTTTGTTAATTTCACGGTGGAATAAAAACTAGGTATGATAAAGTATGATTCTCACATTAGATTTTGCAAAATACAATTACTCACACACACACACAGGTAACTCTGCAAAGAGACCTCTCTAATTGAATATTTGAAGTGATCTGATAACTATTTTGTTTGTGCTACAAATATTTGACATTATAAAATTATGTATAATCTATTATTTGACTAGAAATGAATGTAAAAGCAAGAACCTTCACTATCTACCACGCAGATTCTAGGAAACAACTAAGAAAAATAGAGCACTGTGTTTGTAGGCGATCTGTTAGTAATCTATCATTACTTCAAGCTGCAAGACACTTTAACATTTATAGCGCGCATATTTAGAACATAGCTCGAGGCTTTACTACAGATCAGGTATTAATAAATAACCAGAAACTGATACAAATATACTTTCCAGTATTGTAGGTAATTTAATTAATCTTTACACACATATCAACAATCGTCTAACGACCTGCATAAATCGCGAATACCGATTCAATTTGAAACACAACCGTGAAGTACAAATATACGAGAACTACAAAATAACGGTCGTTCCACACTTAACCTGTTAATCTCAAGATATTTCACTGTAACTAAAACCTTAATTGATGTTATCAGATAGTCTCAGATATTAAAGTGTACTGCGCCGTGCAACGCTATGGCGCTATTTACTTACGCACTGAACGCCGTTCCTTTCTTGCTGAAAATAAGAACAAAGTTAATCGATTTATTGCTGTCATAAAATGTTTTACCATACATATGACGTTTTATTATCCCAATACGCTTTATCTTAATTAATTCACATGACCGACAATCATGATTGCTCATCACAATTTAAATCTATAATTTTATTCGCAGGTTTTCAGAGATGACGATAAAACGGGAGCCGAAAACGACCCCGGAG
This sequence comes from Amphipoea oculea, assembly GCA_945859645.1. Classification (NCBI taxonomy): domain Eukaryota; kingdom Metazoa; phylum Arthropoda; class Insecta; order Lepidoptera; family Noctuidae; genus Amphipoea; species Amphipoea oculea. The sequence goes on from OX243872.1 coordinate 11,473,316, forward strand.
AGATGTTCGACTTCTTGCTAGGTATCACCACGGACATATTTCAACGATTCACGTAATAAGAACAAGCAGTATATACTTCTAAATTGAATGCGTCGATCACGTTTTAGATTTCATAACTGACAAAATTATGTGTAATATATTAAACGGATCGATAGCAGAAAATGAATGTCAAAAGTTTTCGTATATTTTGTGAATAAATTTTATTACAATTTGTAAATATGGTGCTACATAAATGTTTCAGATCTTTTTAAAACAAAGTTATAATAACGAAGCGTTGGAGCTCCAAACCAGAATACAAATGACCACAAAGGCCTATCAAAATTCATCCCGTGGGTTTTTTCATGCATGCGTGATTTGAGCTTCAACGTTTAAGTGTTCAGTGAACTGAAGTGCAGTCTGGTGGCGAACCGGCAAACCTTCACCAATTTAGAATGTAAGCTGTCTTCCGTCAATTGTACCTATAGTTTGATTTTCCATTCCTGTATAAAATCGTGTGCATTGTTCTGTGCATTTTTAAAGCTGGAAATCGTGCACCGGACAAAGTAAAACGATATTCTATAATGCAAGCTCTGAATGTGCGTTTGTGGCGTGATGCTTTCACCGCGATGCGATTTTTCTACGTTTATGTTGTAGTTAATTATGTGAACTTTGTACTAGATAGTGTTAAATAATTTAGCATAGAGTTGTTACGTCTCTAGAAGTAACAATAAGAATTTCAAAGAGAACAATAGCCGTGTAAGTCGCTAGTTGATCTAAACCATAGCGTATAATGTAATTCTAGGTACTGCGACGTTTTATACTCCTACGTTTAGGATAAATTAATGGGGGTCATTTATTATTGTCAACATGACATCATATTTGTTTTGGTTAACTGAGTTAGATCGCGGCAGACCACCTGTGCTCCCGAAGTCTCATTAGCAAACAATGATCGGGCGGCGGCGACTACCGAAGCCTCTCGCGATCAATAAACTGTTGAGCCGATAAGAGCGCGTCGGCTTGCAGATCTAGGGCTGCCATTATGTATATCTAGTTTTAAATCGCATAAGTTTAAAAAAAAAAAAAAAGGTGTTTATTGATATCAGAAAATAACATTCACAATAGTTTATCCGTTTACAATGTCTTACACGCCTACAAGAGATAGAGCATAATATGACGCTACAATTTTTAGTTTCTCATATTTGTTATTTTATATGGCTGACTGTATTCTTTGAATATCTTTGGCGAAGTTGGCATAAGATTGTCATTGCTATTGAATTTATTCGCTTGACGTCAATAGACCTTGTGGCAGCCCTAGCTCACAAGCGCGCGCACGCCGCAGGCGACACATCCATATTCCTGTGACGTGTGTTTTGACAACCAAGCTGGGCAACTTTTTCATCGTCATTTTTTACCACATTTTTTGCCGTACAGTTCAACGACCCCGTGCCACACATAAATGTTATTTCCACATGTAATTACACCTCATAACCGACCGCTTAATTACTCCAAACTGCTGCGACGTCCGGACCTGGAATCCGATCAGAAAAAACCTAATCCGGCGCCGCTCTTAAATTACGCTTCGTTAACCTTCGGCTCGGCTAATAATAGCCTACAACACTCACTTTGCATAGGACTTGAATGCGCCTTGTCTCTCTACACGTACACTTTTTCTTGCCAAAAACATGTCATACTCTTCAACCATATTATACTCGTAATATATAATCGCCAGCGTGGTATGGTATGGTAAGTTTCTTTTTCATTCAAACGGCGGCGTAATTCAGCTAATATTTCGCCGGCCATTTATATAACTAGTCACTTAACGTCGATGTTTAAGATTTTTCACTTTTATTTTATGTATATGTGATAAATTCTTTTTGATAAACATTATTTGCATTTAGCGGTATATTTTTATGGTGTATTTTAAAGGATAACTTCGGAATATAATAAAAAATGTAAATGATTTGTGAAATGTAGGTAAGTTAATCACATTATGCACATAAAAGGAAGAGGTTTTTTTCTTTAGATGTAGTTTATGCCAAAACTATGTGTGTTAACTCTTTGAATTTATTAGTTGAGTCAAGAGGTTGTGTTTGGTTCACAGTCATTAGAAAATGAGCACAAGATATGGCACCTACGTGTTAAATTATTGTAATATATTATAAATATATTATTGATTTATTTCTTGTTATTTTTGGAAATGTATAATATATATTAATCGTAGCTAAATTAAACTGATGGTTAGCGGATATCTGTTATGGACTTTTGGCCAATGTCTGTGAAAACTTTAGACGATATGACGTCACTAGATTTCTGCTGAAATAAAATTATATTAAATATATTTATACCTAAGTGCGCAAACATCAAAAACCGCTAAACGTTATCTGAAGAATTCCAGTAGATATTCGTAACTGTTTTCTTAGGAACAGGAGTAGGTGAATTTACACCTCTTCGATATCAAATAACCAATTTGCAGTAGGAGGATATTCATAGTCATTCGAATAATTCCCGTACGACGTCGACGCTATGCGCCCGCCCAGATACTGCGCTATCGCTTAAAAGTTTTACGTGGCTGAATTTCAGACATCTAGCTTGTATTAACGAGAATAATGTGCCTTTTATTAGCTACTAAGCGAGTACTTATATGTATATGGTATACTTATTTCTATTAAAACAGATGTCGTAAAATAACAATTTAATTATTGATAGCATACGTCTTTATTCCATGTTTTGTAACGCCCTCGCATCAGTTTAATTGTACATAGTATAGTAAGATAGGTTATTATACAGCTTTACAAGACTGTTGTCCTTATTTTAGGTAAACGTTACATCACAATGACGAGATGGCGTCCTTAAAATAGTTATAGCGTTGAATGCTTTCCTTGATTACATTTTCTACGCAATATTTTGAAATTTTCTCAATGTGTTTTGATTGTTATAAAAAAAGTATGTGGACGCATAATAACATTTTGTAAATGTTGAACATACTGGCTTGAGATGTGTTTCTACCAATATTTTTATACTGAACGTTGTACAGTAGAAACGTTTGTAAACAATGTAAACCCAATTTGGTCAAGCGTATTAAATAAAATTGTATCTACTTTCGTCACTTTTATTATTCAAATTGTACCTGTACCTATTCAAAATGATAATAAATGTGTTATTATTACAGTCACTCTTTACATTCTAATCGAATTAATTTTTTGCTTACTTTCGTGAGCACTTCATTGTTCGACTTTACTGTATTATTAGCTCGCACATCCATTCGTGTCTTGTCAAATTAACAATCATTTGGCTAAGAAATAGTAACCGTTACGCGTGATTTATTCAGGTGAAGTTATTAAGTCTACTATTACCTGCGAACTGCGGTCATCACCCATTGACCCAGCCGTTTCTCCAATTAAAGCAGCACCCGAGGGGAGCCGCCGACACTCAACTATAACTCATAGTCATTTGCTATCCATGTGTCTGCGGGTTTATTGTGATGCGGGTTAAGAAGCTTAGCAAACTTTTGTACGATCCCGTTACTGTTTACTCAATATTTGACACCACCGTTTTAAGTGAAAAGGTTCTCGACTAAACAACAACTTTGAACTTAGACCTCAAATCGTGTATCACGTTTACATAAAAATAGTTTCTCATTTGTCTGATTGGTCATATGCAAATCTGTGTGTCTGTGTGTATGGCGTGGTGGGCGCACGGGTCGTTGGCTGTGCTCGTGGTATCGTCACCGCGACTCGTGCCTGCCTAATGGCCTCTCCACCATTACGCCGGTAATAGCACAATATGGCCAATTAGTCCAAGCAGCCAAGATTTACCACCACCAGAAAAAACCACATTACGTCAACCGCATTACTCGTACAATTACCTCTGTTTTACACAAGTTCATTATCAATTTCGTAATCGTATTTTTATAACAGACAACTACATTGTAAGTTAGTACAGAAAAGCCGACCCTAATACTTTGCTGTAAGTAGGTATCTATCTTCTGCCTATGTAATGTTGGCCACTAATGTAGCGAATTGGTTTGGGTTTGTAAGTAAGTACCTAATTAAAACGGTTTAACCAGTCAGGGTTAGTAAGCGTGATACTTTGTAGGATTTAATGAAAAAAAAGTGATGTACAAGCTGGCATTGTATATGCCTCTAGGTACTTTCGCGTACGCGTAGCGATTGAAACGAACATTGATAAAGTGTATGGCGTCACGTCATAGGATGAAACATGATAAATAAATATTTATTACCTATTACAAAAACAGATTCAAAATGGATGCGATACGAGCTTCAGGTCTATTGTGCGACCATCAAACTGCTGGGAGCTATCTTCATCGTTATTACAAGTCCCTCCTACGCGAACAACAGGTGTGTTTCAGTCATTAGTTTATTTTATCGAGATAGGATCTTGACGGATGTAAGCACCAAACATCATTACAATAGGCGGGATGTGTTCCGTAATGGACAAACCAACACGTACACACTAGTGACTAGAGCGAAGTGTATGTACCGAGGTTGTTCGACACCTATTGATGTTTCACGAAACAGATACCTATAGGTATGCAAAACAAAAATAACAGTATTGGCACATCATTTGTGTTAAGTTTTTGTCGGAACAAAAAGCGGCGCGAAATTATTACTGAGAATAAATTAGACGTCGCTCGTAGATAATTAGGTACAGCAAATACGGTGTAATATTTAGGGAGTGATTACCAGGTTTGAGGGGCGAATAAGCTCGCATGACAAAGCGAACGTTGACCGTGACCCAGAGATGTGTGACTGCGCAAACACTTGCGGCGTCCGGCGACCGGCAGTCAAGAGGACTCGACGCTTCACGGCCAATAACAGCCGGAGACCACAACCTACATCAACCAGGTAAACACCTCGATACGCTCACTAATTGAAAAATATTTTTATAACCAAAAGGAAACAAGTTTAACCAACTGCATCTTCTGCTACATGCAGAATCGATTGTAAATTAATGTCATCACTCATCAGTCATATTTGCACCTTCAGAATTTATCTTTGCGGTAAATCTTATCAAGGATGTTTTCTCAAAAATCCACTTCAACTGTCTCATTCTACCCGTTAATCTTGACTTTCAGATATGCAAATTGGCAGATAAACCCAGAGTAACCGTGGGAAAAACTGACTCCACTTCTGACATCAGCTGATTTCCGCACGGAGACATCCTCCCAGTTTGATAGCCAACGACCGGAAAAGAGAGAAGAAATTGAGAACGTAGAAAACCGGGTGATATGGGGCAAAGTAGGTACCTAAGTACTACGATAACTGGTGGACTGAGTTGAAGCTATTGGTACAATTTATTGGTTTCAGTCTTACGGGGACACAAAACTCTATGTACTATGTACAAAAATCCTGCCTAATTAGAATGCTTACGTAGCAGGCGTGGGCCCGGGATAACGGTCTACTTATTAGACATGCACACTTGCTTTCAAATCGAACGGCTGATTTATCATGTACCTACTTACTTACATAAGACAAAAAACACCTCTACAACAGAACTCGAGACGACTGTCAGTTATATTTTTTGACTCCAACAAAAACAACTTTTTTTGCATTTCGCTAACGAAAACCACTTTTTTTTACATTCCGCATGTCACTACTTGATAGTTTGGGCTATTATTTTCTTTTATTTTTATTAATTAACTTTGTTAAAGTCCTCCACGCAACTTGTTTCAAATAAAATTGCCTACAAATTACCTCTCTCCAAACTAGTATTTCGTAAAGAGCTTTTTAACCGACTTCATTTTGAGCTAATTGTCCGCTGCCAGTCAGCCAGATGCCGATGATACCTATTATACCTAACTGTAGGTAATTTCACAAAAATTGTGAGAAAGTAAAGGTATCTTTAGGCAAGTTCCAGTTTCAGACCTATGTACGGTTAATTGGAGAAAATTCGTACACAACCTCCCGAGACGCGGTCATGATTACTTAAATGTCTTAATTTTTGTCCTACTTATCAATCTCTAGTGTTTCTGTCTCCCTTGCAGAATTTCTAACAACTTTATGCAGTCACCTTTCTTCACAGGTAAGACAACGATTCAGAATTAGATTTGCCTACAACCGCTTTATTCAAACTTTTGTGGGTTCAAAGGTACACCCCGTCTTATACAGTGTCATGTTGACATCCAAACATCCATCATAGACTTAACGGAGGCTGACTGCGGACTTATTGACCTGCCTGTGGTACCTACTACATCATACTCATATAAAACATTAATGGATGGGCGGCCTAACACTGCATCCGTTAAGTGGAACAACAAACAACAATGTTTGTAACTTATAAACGAACATTAGGCCCTGAAGCGGTCTGAGCAGTGAGGCCATTACGTCAACCGGTTAGATGTAAAGTATCTCCTTACTCATATTCCTGCAGACAACATAATAAATAGCAAACTTCAGTAGTCAAAGATACACTGATTACCTTAAGTTCCTCATTGAGCTAGCAATTGTTTCTGAACATATAGCATGGATAGATCAACATTGCTTCCAGGCAGTGTCCGACTTGACGGATGGCTCGACCTCGCAAGACAAGAGCGCGACGGATTTGAGGTAAATCGACGAGTCGTGACCGAGTCGTTTAATCATAAGCATCTAAGCTAATTAGAGTAGGTCGCGAACTCTTGGGACCGGTAATGAAAATCACAATTGAACCTGGTTGCGGTGGAAAATTGCACTTGGCGTGGCATTCCGTCGACATTGCCAAAGGCTCTCGAGTCACTGGTTGTCAACCCGCCACGATGCTGCAATTATTAAGTATTATCTATAAATGTATTCTTATGTTCTTTAAAAAAGTAACACTGAAATTCTATGGACTTGTCCCGCAGTGGACCTCGGCTAACCGTTTGTGAGAAAACTTGAGAATGAAAATAAATTATATAAAGTCTACTTAAATATAGTACCTACCTACTTTATTAGTTAAATCAGTAACCCTAGCAGTTACTATCAGAAATCCTAGTAGCAACTACTAGGGTTTCCGATTTTATTGTAATAGCTGTTATAAGCACAGTCCATTAAAATTATAATTGTTATTAGTTCTACGCAAGCTATAATACAGAGTCAAAATTTCATGGACGTGATGGGTATCGATATCTAAGGACAATATCAACGTCCCTTCACGTCTATGAAGTTCTGCCAGCTATTTTAATTTGACCTTGTAGATACCAGATACCCATATTACAGTGGATATAGTATCTATCGCCATTTATTTAATACTATAAGCACACAAATGTGCAGGCATTTTCTACCAGTCAACCTTTGGGTGATGCAGAGACAAACGGCAATAGCAAAAATTGAGGAATAAATATTTATTTAACCTTTTGACCGCTAACGACGGATTAATCCGACAAATATTTTCTTGTCCATTCCGCCAGGGTCGTATAATATACGACCAAATAACACAGCTCGTTTAATCTGTAGATATTATTATTACATCATCACAGCTCGTTTCATCGGTATTTATTTTTCGTTTTTTTTTTCAGGCGCTGGGGGCACGACAACTTAGGTATATAAAGTCAGGCGGTTAAAAGGTTAAATACTAGCTAACCAGACAGACATTGTCCTGTTTCCTATGGTCGAATTGTGAATCTAAACCATCCAGGGACACACTTAAACACAAACAAAAAAGGATACATAATCAACTTCCAAAAAAAGCTATAAGATGAGTAGGTGCCAAATTAATGAACTTGTTCCGAATCAAAACTTTCAGTTAGTCATTCTCAAAAAAGCTCGCTCTTACCTTACCTAGAGATCGTAGGTACAAGAATCCTTTTCCAGTATTTCTTTGAAAATTACATTTTATGAGAGGAAAAACCGTACGTATAACAACTACCTACATCAGCGCATTCAACTTAAAATAACCCTCGTCTCGCCTGGGAAAAGAAAAAAAAAAGTAATTTATTGCATTTTTATTCGATAAGTGACCGGACGCACCGACCACAATAACTGTATCATGATATCAAGTTTGAAGATGTACGGAACCATACAAAGTAGAATTCGCTCGGAACTCCATACATGCACCTATCTCTGTATGGCCATGCGATAGAACGGGTAAAGCACTGATAATTTATCGCTACCGTTATAATTACTTTCATACACAGACAATATTGTTAAATCATAAAAGGTCAAGGAGATCGGTCGCTGTATTAATTCTCCTCGGGAACTGTTTACGATACTTATTATTCAATAAAACTGTCGGTTATAGGAATTAATATGTTTCTGTCCGTATCCAGCAATCAAAGTCAGTGAAACATATGCGCTATATATACGGACTTGTAAAAATGCCAACTTTTTGTTGCTATTGTCACAGTATAAACTGGATTAACTGCGATACGAAAAGAGAAAAAGGTTTATTTGCATGAAATTAGTTTGATACAGATGTTACATGGTATATGGTGCCTCTCTCTTCTAGCCGGATAGCCGTGCAAATTATGGTAGATCTAACTTATCTAAATTAGCTCCTTTTACGGGCACTAGTAATCGCACATGCTAGCCTTATACTCGCCTGTAATTTGATCGCACTATCAACTCCGTGCATGGTTTTATTTCCCTGCTGGTGTCATTCAGTGTGAATTTTGTCAGCTGTGATGAGGTGTTATGTTGCTTATATTAGATTATGAGGAATAGGATAACGTTCTTCGTTTTCCTATTTTGTTTTATTCTTACGATTCCAGTCTTATAGCAATATAGCGAAATTGCGATATTTTGAAGTCGATATTGCTTTAAAGAACATTATTGGGTTCTTCGTAAGCGCGGTGGACCCTGGGGGTAATCTAGCTTTTGCTTGACGATCGAATATTCTTAGATTAGACCGTGTGGGAAGTCGTGTAGGTAACTTTATTGAGATTTTGTCCAAAAAGGCTCTGTTAGATAGCACATATTCAAGCGTCCTCAAATAGATACTATTGGCACCATTAGGTACTTCCTAGAGCTTTTATGGACCTGAAACTAGGATTGGTTGGTAGATTAATGGCTTGAACATTTTCTGCGATCATAAAACTAAGTACTCATCCTGGTAAGAAAGGTGAATGTGAACATAAAAATATAAATGTTGGCGATCTAAAAATGAAAGAAAACATCCCAGAACCTGCGTATCTTGCTGTGCAATTTGCAAAAGTCAACTAGGGAAACTACAGGATTAATAACGCTTGCGAGCAATGAGCTATCTGCCTGTCACCATCCGAGCAATATTGCAGTTTTAAATCAGACACCTTATTAGTCAGGCTGTACAAAACACGCCGAGGCGCCGCTGCTTGGTTTCTATTTACAACATAAAATAATGTCACCTATCTAATCACTTACCGCATTATATTCAGCTGGAAGAATTATTATTTGAAACAAAAATAAAATAAAGAATTTTTTTATAATTTTCGCTAATTTTCCGTGTTCTCACGATCCGACGCGACGCGACGATGTCTCCTATTGATAATAGTTCTCATCCATCAACCACTAAGTCTCTCCTTTCTCCTGACTGAGGTGCTAAAAGGTTAACGAGAAATTAATTTCATGAACATACCTAATAGTAGGAAAATTACGATGATACATGACGCTGGTGTGAAGCGCAATATTTAGGTATAATATTATTATGCGAGTAAGATGTATTGTGATTATGGTTTAACCTTTGGACAAACGCCTCAAGTGCTGAACAACACCTTAATAACTTCAGCTGATGATCCCTTTAACGCTATATTAATCTTGTCTGTTGGGAAATTATAGGTAACAGGCTATAGCGCACGCGCTACCTCGCCAATCAGGACATACTTCCTAGCCGTACGCGCAGGAAGTCATGCAGGTAGACGAACCGGACTGTCGAGCTATTTTTACTTTTTCTTACCATCTTGTTTACATAATGAGTCTTCCTGCTGACTTATACAGAGATAAGAAACTGCTATGCTAATCTGGTGCATAACGTTATTTGATGCTATAAATAATATGATTACAAAATTATTGTTATGAGCGCCTATTTCAGTGTAGCGGTCCGGCAATGGGCCCTTGTCCCTTTGTCTCTATTACGGGTTGTCGGCCATCGTCCTTATCTACACGTGTATCTTGTGTTAGTATCACTCTATATGGAGACCGTTGGGTATTATCACATCAGCTTGTACCCGGCGCGGTCGCACGGTAAGGGCCTCCATTTGCATACAAGCAAATATCTCGATCTACGGGCGCTGTGCGAGCAGATTACCGTCGCAATGCTTCCGCACGCTGTATTGAATTCGGTTACCAACGGTCCCGACTCCCATTACCAGTTCACGTTTACTTGTTAGTGTGATTCTCAAATGATAACAATCGCCCTGGTTGCGGGCCGAGCATAATAACAACCAGGAATAAGTCCGGCTATCCTTGCAAATAATGATCTATGAAAATAATGGGGGAGATAGTGGAACTTATAATATAAAGGCAAACTCTTGTGCTTGTCCGTCAAGAATACATTCACAGGGTAATGTATTGCTCGGAGTAATGTTTGCAACAATATACCTAAGTTAATAATTCGTAACTGTACGCAGTCGTTATGTCGGAATGGTTAGACTAAAGATTCAGAATAAATGGCCAATATAGTTCGAAGGAACATGACAAGAACCCTAGATATTCTAAGGCTCGTTAAGCATTTGAATATCTGGGTCTATAATAAACTACACACACTGGAAATTGGTCACTTGGGTAATTAATGTCTAAGCTTTATCTGCGTTACCACTCCACTGCATAACAAAGCACATTAACGCCTACATGGAAAACGCTAGCAAGATGTTTAAATTATAGTAAGACAAGCCCCGCACAGGCACTTCACACTGAACGGCTAAAAAATATTGCTACGTCAAAAGTTAAGGCGCATTCAAATCTCATTGAAATTGAAACCAAATTATTAGCTCTTCTTAGGAATACTGCGGACAACGTGTGCTGGATTTATGGGTACGTCGAAGCAGTTTGGGCTACAACACGGCACGAAGGGAGGAGGGAGCACACAGATAACGGGGACATTAGCGCTAGACGTGTACTAACCCGAAGTACACAGGATTCGCCATGTACCAGTGTGTAGGGGAAGCAGAGGTACGCAGTAGGGTCAACTGCAAATGCGTGGGAAGCGGGCGCCAGCCACCATACACCCGACACATTAGGTACTATATACCCATATAATTAACTATATAATAATACGTATCCGCTCTTGTCATGTTACACGTCGTTCAGATAGTGGCTTCAATTGCACAGAATTCGATGAGCTTCCTGCAACTACAACACGCGTTTTGCTACCTTGTAAGTGGCAACTTGAAAGCCAGACGAGGTAACGGGCACTTACTACTTACATGCACTTACACATTGATTGCTAGTTAGCATATTATGTTCTTTGAGTTCTATATTCGATTATACCGCCGCGCGCCGTTCAGAATGACTTAACTATGTAGAAATATGTTTTGCTAGACGTAAATGAGAGCGAATACGTCCGTGATCGAACTCAACATGAGACAAAGGGTTACAGACTTACAGTGGAACAATAAAGTTTCCAATATTGCGAAAGTAGGTAATTGATGTCGGCTTGCACTTATGAAAAGCTATGTCGAAGGTTAAAGACCAAGGATGAGTATTAGGTTAAATATAGAGGGTGGGCGCGGCTATTGTGGGTAAATAAAGCGTAAGGGAAGGTAGATAGTAGTTGACAGAGGTCACGTTAGTCCGCCGGCGGCTGTGGGGCTCACCCATGCCCCGTTGACCCACAGCGCAACCAGCTCCATAAATCGCCGGAGATGACAACTAACTAGCGTCCGCCCATACTTATAACTAGGATCTTATACTCCTAAATGTATTTAACTGCAGTTTGCCCATTCCTGTTGTAGCTTCAAGTACATAGGTATTTTATAACAACTGTGTTCATTATTGTGAACTCAGTTGTTGCAACAAAGCGAAATTGATTAGTAGATATACCTACATACTTACCTAGGTCCTTTAGGAAGATGAACCTAGTTACAACTGTACAAAGTTGTAATTATAAACACACAAATTTTTGAAAACCATTAATCAATAATGTATATAATATAGCTAATACCTATTACTCTTCAAACTCGACTTAGGTAAGGGAAAAGGAAGCTAGGTATCCTTTTTGCAATGGAAAAGAATAGCTCCCTTTTCCTTTTTAGTGTCTAAAAAGTTGGGTCTTCCACTCAGAATAATATTTATTGTTCTGAGCTCTTCCACTAGTATGTACAGACGCCAGCATCTGTCAATTTTCTTTAATAGATTTTCAACTTTATCACCAAATTATAAGGTTCAAAGTTGATTGGGAAAATTTCGATTATAGGTGTGTGTACGGGGAACGCTACAAAAAATGATAGTAAATAGATATTCGTGGTAGAAAATTTAAAGTGGTAGATAAATGATTTTTATCGAGTATTTCATTAATCGACTATAGATTAGGTATGCATTGAGTAACTGGTATCAAATAAAAACTTTTTGACAAAAAAATTAAACCTTCGAAAAAACTGAAAAGCAAAAAATAAAAACCTTTTTTATTTTACCTTAATAAATAAGTTCTTAAACTAATGCAAGTATACCAGGGGCCATCTCCACGAGCGAGAGAATCGCAACGGATCCGCGCTTCTATCGTCGGGTCGTCTCCATGAACGAGCGATTATTCCGCCAGCGTATCGTCGCGACTGGTAACGGAATCGCCGCGCGCCCGCGACGACTCGTAACGGAATCGCCGCGCGCCCGCGACGACTCGTAACGGAATCGCCTAATAAACTTTTCAATGTTAAACATTGTAAGTAGGTACTTATATTGCTTAAAAAGCTTGTCGATACTTCACGTCCTTGCTTGGCGAGAGGCAACGCTGAAATGACGCTACGTTTGACAGCGCGCCCGCCGCGCGCTCGCTGCGAGAGCGCCACGTTCTGCGGCGAGCGCGCGGCGTGCGCGCCACCAGTAGCGACGATACCGCGGCGATAGCGACGATACCGCGGCGATACGACGACGTTACGCGCGCACATTGCCACTCGTCGCATCGCCGCGATAACATCGCCGTGTGGAGACGCGTTCATAGAGAGTGTATAGAAATACGTGGCACGACGATATTATCGCCGCGATTCTCTCGCTCGTGGAGACAGCCCCGTAATTTTAAGTTGGCGCCAAACAAGCAACTTAATATCGTTGCGAGTGGTCGTGCGGAGAGCGCATTTTTTGTTTGGAATGTTAATATTTATCGCTGGAGATTTCACGTTGCATTATTAATTTGATTTGGTTATTTCTTTAAAGGAGAATGGGCGCTTTTGTATGGGCTCCGTCCCCAGACTGTTTCAAGACTGTATCAAATTGAGCGATACGTCATTTTAAAGCTTATTAGAATGGCTTGATTTTATTCTATGACACCATCCACCACACTCGTGCAGGGAAAGAACTACGAATGATTACATTTTTCTTAAAAAAAATGTAATTTTCGCTGAGTTTACCATCGTCCACCACTTTTGACTTCCAGATATCCTGGGATATCTATTCTATCCATCCAAAGTGCGATGGAGAGAGCCATGATCGAAGTCTTAACATGTGTGCACTCAAGGTTATGAGTGTTATGACAGTGGCTTATTCTTATTGTATGCAAGTGATACCTACCATGAATCTTTTATTTTTCATTAATAATATTATTTTTAGCATAAATAGTTTTTCGTACATACCTATTATTTTATAAAGTGTTCTTTGCGGTGCAGCTACTTGTCTTGTGTTGCGCTTGTACCGCCACACCCGCACACTTGAGCTTTTTAAAACTCTAGTCTATCGAATACCTATTTATAAAATGAATGAATTCGCTGTTTTCTGTGTTCACGTAATTTAATTTTACTATTAATATTTCACCGTGTCATGTAAGTTCAACAAATAATGCAATAAAACAAGAAAAATGGCAGTTATTATATTTATTATTCACAAATTATAACACTATTAATCAAAATCTACAATAATTTCGTCTAGAAAAGATGCCGGTAACAAGATGTCATCTTGATGCCTCGCCCACCCCAAATAGGTACCATATATCTAATACTCATTATATGAGCACATGTGCCTACTGTTCTTCGTCCTGTTAGGCACGAACAGTAATAATTGCGAACGGACTCCCTTCCCGTCATTCTTGTATTTACTACAATGTAGGAGTAATATATCCGATTGGATACATGACGGGATTGAACACGGCCTCTCAAAAGCACTCCTTCAACAATAATCCCGTATTGTGCTAGGTCGGGAACTATGGTTTCGCATACTTCGATGCAGTAGATTCCATTTCTTATATGCTCGCTCAGGTAAGACCGGGCGAGCTTTATTTGATATGTGCCTAGTGCTATTAGCACTAGATCCTCCTCGCTTAATACTGGGAATGCCAGCGCTCGTACAGCTTCATCCGTGATAGTATGGAACGCTGCCCTCTGTTGATTGAGATTGTTTTCCACAACGTAATCACCCAAACTATTTGGCTGATGAAGTCTTTCTTGGATTTCTCTGATTGTTTGGTTGGCAAGTGGCGTGTTTGTCACAGGCTCTTTAAACGTGTTTGTTAGAGCTCTGTTAAAATATTCTGCTCTGTTAAAATATTCTTAATATTTTAAAATCACGTTTTAGGCCACCATTTATTACCTCCACGACCCATGTGACTATTGTTACCAGCCGGGATTTATTTGCATCCTCAGTACTGAGTTGTGATTCAGCCCTACTCTTGGTGGGAGGCATATGAGCATAATAACCATGTTATTCTATATCTCCAAGAGTCTCTGAAGCCTCTGTCTAAAATGAGTACGTCGCCGGCATGAAGTAGACCATGTATTGGAGCTTCATTATGAATTGATCTCGACATTATCGTAGCATCTGATGTCGTTGCTGCGTGCGGTCCGGTAACATCAACAATACATCCATCCGTGCAGACAATTAAATATGGTTTTAGAAGGTTACGGAACTTATGACTGAATGACTGCTTTTGAAATAGAAAATTGCTGCTTTTTTGTATGAATATATAAGTACCGTCAAAAATTAAAATGGCTTTAGTCCCATTGTCTCCATACAATGAGTTTGGAATAGTCAGGTTCCGGGAAATAATTTCATGACGACTTATATGATCCCATCCTAAATGCCTAGGAACAAAGTCGGCCAACAAACACTCACGAGCTTTAGTCAATTTTCACTCCAATGCTCAACGGGTCATGCCCAGGCGCGCAGCCAATCTTTCGTTAGGTTCTCCAGACCTTATTTTCATCAAATATGCCCCCAGCACTGTCTTGTAGCGCCGTGATTGTTCCAAGGAAGGAGTTTCTTCTAGAATCCTCTGGAATTGCTCATGGGTTAGCCCGACACAAAAGTGTAACGCCGTGGCTGTGATGTTTTCGATTGTAACGAAATTAAATAAGTGTCGTTCATTATAGGCCGTGATAAGTGTATCCAACATGTCTTTTATTTACATAATCAGCCTATAATGTTCCCACTGCTGGGATGCAGGCCTCCTCTCGGTAAGAGGGAATGGGCCGTAATCTTCCACGCGGGCCCAGTGCGGATTGGTAGATGTCACATGTCTTCGAATTTTTGGTTCTAGGACATGCCGGTTTCCTCACGATGTTTTCCTTCACCGTTTTGAGAGCAGTGGTAATGAAATAATTTACACAAAGTAAAGCGCCTGTCTGGGTTCGAACCTACGACCTGCAACTCGTAAGTCGCAGTCGTTATCACTGGGCCACCACTGCTCTCCTATGTTCTTTGTCTTTATCCTTCTCGCCTCCGTATTATTGTTATCTCGCTCGGGTTCCCCCGCCCCCTGACTTTCTTCACCCCGATAAGATGACGCCTCTAGCATTGTGTGCACATGGTTACCGGCAACGACCATACCGGCTACAGGTACAGTGCGATTCAAAATGGCAGCTCGGAACATGAGGCGAGTCGCTGCGCAGTAACAAATTCACGTGTCAGCGGGGGTGAGGGGTGAGGTACTGCACAGTAAGTAGCGCACTTCAGAGCTGACATAATGTTTAACGCGTACTTTAACAGCTTTTATCGTTGCCTTGCGCACAAAAGTTGTTTATGTGTGAATCTGGTAGTATGTAGCTGTGCGGGACTGCAATAAAGGAGCGACGGAGCTCATAGGTAGCCATACCGCACTATACGCTTAACATGGTAAAAATACACAAAATAACTCTATAGTTATTTGTTTTGTTTGTTTTTGTCATAATCTTATTTTTAGCTAAAAATAATATTATTAAAAAAAACCATGGTTCCTTCCCTGCACGAGTTTCGTTGTTGGCGTCATACAATAAAATGAAGCTATTGTTATGATCTGTAAAATGACGTATATCACGTTATGATACACCACTGGGGACGAACCCGCCCATGGTAATTTAGTGATCTTTGTTCATTGATTGTTTGGCGCCGACTCAAAATTTCTTAGGTATACTTGCATTAGTTTCCGGTCAAATACCTGACGTCATTTGACGCAACATCAAAAAAACTCCTGTCAAATTCCAGATGTCACTCGCTGTGCGCGTGATTTATTACCCTGCTCACAAAAAATGGTCTACTGATGCTTATATGGGCTCAAGCCACTTAATGTAAACTGTTTTGGGTTTTTGAATAAACAGACCATAATATAAAATGCAAACAATACTCGTATTACGAGTATTGTATTTATAAACAAATGACGTCATCAGAAAATAGGTTGAAAGTGTGTTCGTTCCCGTGTTATGTCGATTTCTGATAAAACTACTATATGAATTTACACGAAACTTTGCAAGTTACATTATGAATAGACAAGTAATCATTAACAGCGTTTTTTTGAAAGTCCTACCTTACATTTTAATAATATTGAAACTCAAATTTCAGTGCGCCGAGCCGTTCAATTCCTATTACAACGCAATGACTGTAATCGGTATAACTTTAGAATAGTAGAGCAGGAGGGGGGGGCTGGTAGTTGGGGGGGAGGAGCGGGGGGGTGACCCCCTCCCCCTGGCACCACTCCCATGAAGAGGTCACTCACCGTTTCCGAGAAAAACGATCTTTTGTAACCTAACCTCAAAACACTCCAAAATTGCTTAAAAGGCATAGTCGACGGAGCCCCGCTACGCGGGGCTCCTACTTCTGGGTGGTTTAAAAAAAAATCGGGGTGCCCCCATGTCTTGAGCTCGCTTCGCTCGCTCTCGCATGTCGAAAAAAGCCACAAAAAGTCCACAAAACACAGAAAGCACATTCACGAAACTCGAGAAGAAACGGAATGAATGACCGAAACGAATGACAGTGACACAGACACAAATGGCGTCTTTTTTTTACATTTCGTTTCACCGATGTAGCACGATATTTTACACCACAAGGCAATATATTGTGACAGCTTTGGTTGTCAATGACCCATTTTAACGTTCCAATCTACCTTTTATCGGATTTGAGGTTAGAAACTCATTTTATAAATTTCTCGAAAAATATGCATTACCTCGTAAAAAGAGTGGTAGCGTTATAATCGGGGACCCAAGCCCTATCAGATTTGGCCCTTTTTAATCCCCATATCCTGCTCTACCAAACTAAAGTCAAGCCCCTTTATTAACTGATAACTACCTATATCTTGTAAAAATATACCACTATAATTATAAAATCATAAGATTTTCTTGAAGTACTTACGTAAAATTTTGTTTGACCACAAAAAAAAGATTATTGATTGATTGTGATGTTATTTCGTGCAAATATTATCTACAATATTATCTACAAGGACGTATAATATGTTATAAACGAATATTCATCCACTTACCGTCGATTTTACACAAAAACTATTAAAATAAACAACATAGCATCATAACAAAACAGCACGCACTGCAGCAGCTGCCATTAAGAATCGTAAAGTCTATTTTTAACTTTTTTTTTCCAATATTGCCAACCCATATTTCTCGTTTTGAATCATTTAGTCGATTAGTTTATCTACCGGACCATAGACTGTTGCACTGTTGCACAGGATATTAGACCGTATTTAACAGTAATAATAGAGGTTGAAGCCGCGTGAATCGGGTGGTGACAAATGGAGACGGTGGTGCCTGACGGGTGCGCGCCGGTATGTGACAAATGGAGACGCCGGGGATTTAACGGAAGAACTTATTTATTAAGATAAAATAAAAAAGGTTTTTATTTTTTGCTTTTCAGTTTTTTCGAAGGTTTAATTTTTTTGTTAAAAAGTTTTTATTTTATAATTTTTTGAGGCTATAATTTACTAATTACTACATGCTTAATTTTTGATTACTTTTAAAATAGCTACCTACCTTACTTTAGATATTAACTGTTATATAATCCTACTTTAACTATTATTTTTTTATATAATAAAATACTTAAAAAAACAGGCTTTATATACCAACATAGATAGGCCTTTTATTTTAATTGTATTGTAATACACAGCTCAGCATTAAAATCTCTGAATGAACAATAAATCACCCCTATTTTCCCACCCTTAGGGTAGGATTTTTTTTCCAAATTTACATGGGACCAACTTCGAGGTATGTCCTATCCAATAAAAAAAGAATTATCAAAATCGGACAACTCTGTAAAAAGTTATGCGTGGTCATACATTACAATAAGTGAGTGAACAATCAATCATCCCCTGTTTTCCTACCCTTAGGGTTGGATTTTTTTTTCCAGATTTATATGGGACCAACTTCGGGGTATATCCTTTCCAATAAAAAAAGAATTATCAAAATCGGACTGCCCTGTAAAAAGTTATGCGTGATCATACATAAAAAAAAGAAATATACGCGTCGAATTGATAACCTTCTCCGTTTTTCGTCGGTTAATAAAATACAGTAAACTTTGATTTTATTAATAAATAAAACCTGATTTCTATTAATCTTGCTTTGTAAACTTAACTTTCTGTAAAACCTGGAATAATAATTTGAAATTTTTCCGAACTTTTGTGTTTAGATAATTATGAAGTGAAAAATTAGTTTTTCACTTCACAATTAAATTCATTAGAAAAACCACCACTTCTTAACTCTTCTCGAGAGTCATGTTATGATAGTGACAAGTATTACCATTATACTTAAGTACTTACTTTTAGTTCTATTATGATTGCGGCTGATGAGGGCGTGTTACCAAAGTAGGGATTTATTTCGCTGATAAGGCTATGTGCCATGTCAGGTGTTACTAACACCTGAACTTAACACTGTCTCCTGAACTGTCCCATTCTGTGAAATGAATAGTTTTCCACTGTTGAACAATTTTTTAATTTTAAGCCAGAAGTGGCTAGATTTATTTTGGTGGCTAAAATGGTTTTCTATGTGGCTAAAACCGTTGAAAATCCGCTAGATCTAGCCACAAAGTGGCTAAAACGGCAACACTGGGTGTTAGCCTGTACACAGACTGGAAGCGCGGATCGGCAAACGGATCCGCCGCGTCCCTTAGGGTCTGATGAAGAGACAATGTCTCCTGCCTCTGTTGATCTGTGGCACGACGATGCATGGTCTCTAGATCGTAAAATTACGTACTCCATCTACTCAAATAATTTAAAAAAAGTTTAGAACGAGTTTAAGTGTCACGTAGATACGTATGTAACCACCTAAAATTATATAAATATACCAGACGCCAGCACACAAAGCTACCCGAAACTGTCAAATTTTCCCAATCAACTTTAAACCTTATAATTTAGCGATAAAGTTGTACTTGGATATGCAGCGGTCAAAACAATATTATAACTTTACATACATAAATTATACAGGGTGTCCCTGGAAGTATGGATCAAATCGAATAGGGGCGTGGGCAACAAGGTCATTTCCAAACTTTTGAACCCTGAGAATGTCAGTGAATTTTTTTACAGTTCTAAAGTTATGACCGATTTTTTTTTTCAATCACTTCGCTTAGTGATCAAAGAAAATAATCATAAAAAAAATACTATCAGGGCCATCTGAAAAAAAAAATGATAGCCCTAATAGTTTTCACGAATTCGATTTTTCTTCTCCTTTTTTTTAGTTTTTTTTTTTTTTGCTAAAACGTTTGGAAATGATCTTGCCCACGTCCCTATTCGATTTGATCCATATTTCCAGGGACACCCTGTATAGATAAACTACATAATTAATGCTTAGATTACTTTTTTATAAACAATATTTGTTGTTCGATAACACTTCCGACAGCAAATACCTGACGGAAGAATCGATGTCTTCATACCGTATATGAACTGTTAAAATTGTACGGTTGCGGATTTGTGAATAGCGAAGGACTTCGTCGATATCATTGACGTTCGATACGGTACCAAACCGTATCGTAGCTTTGTGAATAGCTATGCTGGTAGGTTTTTCTGTACCATGGTACAAAGACAAAGACATATTTTTATTCGTCGAATATGGTAGGTACAAAGTTTAACACGCGACGCCAACATTTAACCAGAGAAGAGGGTGTTGAGTCAGTTGAGTGCAATAGGCATGCTGGAAGTGCAATGTTGCTGATGTCATAGGCGCCCGTCGAAGAATTGATCCTAGTCTATGCATTGCTCTATATAGTTAGTGCGGTAGAGTAACAACACTTGAAATCATAGTACAGTTAGCTTCAAAGAAAGGGAACCCCTTTTGGTAATGACATTAAACCCATTTAAGTTTTTTGTAATGTGTTGTATATGGCGTGCTGGTCTAGTGGTTAAGACTGCGGCTTAGCAATGCGATGGTCTCGAGTTCAAATCCTCGGACGAGAAGTTCTTTTTCTTTTTTTTTTTTGTTTCTTTTATAGGTTATTAGGTGATTTTTGTTAATTATTATTTAAGAAATCAAATGTTGAAGTAGGTATGAGGTTTGTAAGAAAATCTAGGCATGTTGCATAAACAATATTCATTTATTTCTCTAATTACATTTCTAGGACTTCATGGAATCCACTTCATGTTTGAATATACAGTTTTCTATGTGTGTTAAATTGGGGTTATTTACTTAGAATATTAACTAAACACAAAATAGATACCCTGGGTGAGGTTTAGAACGTTTAACATTAGATAACGGTTCATTTATAGATTTTTCTAGAAACAACTACAATAGGTAATATTTATTCATTTAAAGTTGTGAAAACATTATTTTTTTATACTTTGTATGATCTTATCGGAAAAAAAGATTAAAAAATTAAATGTTGTCATTTGTGCCTGTGAATTACAGAGGAAGAACCAACATGCTAAACTATAAAAGTATAGCAATATACATCTTTCTCTTTTATCACATTTTCTGATAACCCTTATTTAACACAACATTAGAAATTATAAAAATATGTGAGGTCAGATGGTGCATCACACATTACAAGACTACTTGTAAACAAAAGTATCTGGATTGATAATAATAAAGGTTGTTTATTTTTGATTAACTACGAATTAATGATCCCACAAATATTGGGAATCATTACCACTTGCTCATACGTTCCAATGTAATTTTATCAGATCAGTTACACAATAAATCTGCCGAGTAAATTGCCTATTAATAACGGAGAGGATGGCCGTCACTGTCTATCACTTCTTGAAGTCACACTTGAACGCGTAGTTTTGAAGGGTGTCACTGAGTGAACTTCCACAATATTACGGTGTCGCCCCGATTCATTAGTGTAAACAATTATTGAGCGAGGGCCTTGGCGATCACATTTCACATCACCAGTCGCATGATACCTTTGTATCCATCTACGAACTGTTTTTCTCTGGAACGAAAATAATAATATTAGGAATACATAAAAAAATCCAACTTGTCAGTAATAATGCAACATGATTGCAACAATAAATACATATATGTGTATAACGTAAATCTTACCGTTATGCCCATATCTCGTTCTTTATGCTTTGTTCCTGTTCCCAGAGAACAACAATTTTAGAGTCCGCGTATCACTGGTCAGTTTCCCTCAGTCGTCAGTTTATTTAATTCCAGCCTTCAAAAAGTTATTAATCGAACAATACTATCGGTTAATATAATCAACTGTTCAAAAACTTAATAAATCGGATAATATTTCGACGAAGATAATTACGCACAAGCGGATCGACACGAAAACGAAACGATTTGAAAAGTAATTATACCCTCAATCACAGTTTAGTAAATAAGGCGAAGAAGAATTCTAAATTAAAATTACGGTAGGTAGGGCAACAATCGGAATCAAGCACATTCTATTCAACCAAACAAGAAATCTATGCAAATTTCAACCTTATAATTTAGTTAATTGAGGAGTTACGAATTGCATTTTGTAAAACAAGACGGTAAGGTGTTAGTATTTATAATACGTGGTGGAAGTTGAAATTTAAACCTTAATATCTAGAAGATTAGACCGTTATCAACCTTGTTCGATAAAAGGAGTAAAGCTATTCAAATTTTCGTTAAGATGGCTAACTGATTCAATAGTCTAGTGGTATAAGGCGCGGTCTACGTGATCGGCTGGCGCCTGGTGATGCGGGTTCGTATCCTCAATCGCACATAAAGTGTCTTTTTGTAAGTTAAGTTATTCTTGGGATACGGTTCGGGCAAAAAGCCGAAAAAATACCATATTATAATTATTTAAAAACTTGCAAATAATATTTGAGTGGGATCGGTGGATGCTCGGGCAGAGATGGATGCGGCGCGCGGCAGCGGGGGAGGGAGCTGCTCGAGGCCAGAGCCACGTGACGCGCCCGCCGTCGCTCGAGCGACGAACGACGGCGGGCTCGAGCGCGCTCGGGCGATAATCTTTAAAGTCTTGAGGGGTTCCTTTTCTCTGAAGCTGATCGTACATACTAATTCCATAACTTCAGTCAGGCGCATAACATAAACGTCAAAACGTGATTCATTGACTTATGGGACGTCAAGAAAGAGATGCGACTCATTCAAAGTCGGATACTGTCAAAAAGTACTCTGGTCGGATAAGTACTTAGAATAAAGCAAGCAGGATTACTTTTCATGTGTAATTTAATGATTTTTGATGCATTATTTTTTCGTTTATTTATCTATTTACATATTTAATTACATTTTTAAATATTTAAAAAAATATAAATGCATGGCAATATGATGCATTATTATTGTTATATTGTTACAGACAGGGTGTAAAGTTCACTCATCCTCCATACGGAGGGATCCTCCAGACAGGTGTTGTGTTTGGCGGGCAACTGCCCGATGTTTCATGTCGGGCCGTTATATCTATGCTACTTGCACGGTAAACTCTGCTTGCGACATGCAGGATTTTGCGTGACTTCAGTATGACGCGTTGTTCGCATGTGGCGTTGTAGATACCGCTACATTGTAAATCACACAAAACACAATCAGCATCTAGTAAAATAGTAACGAATTTGAAACTGTATATTTTTTTTAAATGTAATTGCTACGAGCGAAGTGTGGAAACAAGAAGTCTTATGCCCAAAATAAAGTTTTTAGAAATTTGTCAGTTTGTCTGGATTAATGTTCCGGATTGGCGCAAAAAAGGCTAAACGGATTTGGATGAAATTTGGCACAACCAGGATTAACACATAGGGTAGGCGTTTTAATCGTTACCAAATGTACAAACACGCTGTGAATTTATGTGTAAGTGCAGGAGCTCTCGGTATCGTCCAAGACAATGGCGAAGTGGGAAGTTGTCTGTGTGTGTGTGCTAACGCTACTCGCCTTGACGCACATATTTACAGCGCGAATGCACAGTTGATTACCACAAATATAGCACGCGTCGCTTCGTGAGATGAAAATACTGTACGTACTGTACGTAAATAATATATGACATGTGATGTTTGTGTTACATCAAGAGCTCCGTATACTCACTCAAAGTCATATGACCTAAAAGGTTACATGCTCTGTGATATGACCCATGTATAGGGTTTCCAACAGTATTCTTCATAGAGTAAGCGTACTTTATACTCTACAAACGCAATAAGATATTTTATGAAGCGAAATCACAAAATATGTAACACCTACTAAATCTCAATATTACATAACATGGGTTGTCTTATTCGTGAATTTTATTGGTCTTTGTTGCAGCTTGGTTTACCTATAAATAAATTGTTCGTACAGTATGGTCAGTATAAAGTTTGAACCGACATCGACATACCGTTTTGTAGGTAGGTACAGTTAGCAACGAAAGTTGCGGTATACCTATAATGCTTATCTGGATGGTCAACACATACAGCTGAAGTTAATTATATTACATTTTGATCGCGCGCTTATTAGAAAACGCCAACGTATTGATTTGATTGCGCCTGGGCGCTACATGGGCTAGAGCCGGCGTTGCATTAAACACGTTGCACTTGCAAAATAGCTAAGCAGTGCTACGCTATAGAACATAGACAAGAGTGGCAGCTGCAGGAAGATTTAGTGAAATAGAATAGAATATCATCTTTGCTGTGCGTATCCGAAAATCCCAAACATATGTGATATGAACGAACGTCATTGACGTCTATGTGTATGATAAAAATGGTGCCCGTTTACCAGCTGGCATCTAGTCTTTATTGCTAAAGAATTGACATTGTGATGATAAAAATCGTGTACCATGGCGTCTGTTCTTGATTCAGTCAAACATTACCAGCATACAATAGAGAAATATCCTACCGACGAGCATAAAGTGAGTTTTCATTTTACTCATCTTCCATTTGGTGTAATTCCCACATAAATTAGATAATTCCTGAATAATTTTGTTTTGCGACCTTATTTGCGACATTGTCGTAATAATGAGATCCAAAAATAACAAAGCCGCATATCTCAACTTGACAAAAAATGTCGCCAGATATGCATTGTTTGATGATTTTGAAAATACGGTATTACTGTGAACATAATGTATGGTAACTTAATTTCACATCCCCCATCAACACCAGTGACAGCTATTGAATTGAATTATGCACAGTAACATTTACCTTAAAGTACATAACAAATGGTTATTATTTCCAGGTTTTAAAATGTATAGACAAGTTGTACAACTTGGCTGTGACAGTCCAGCATCTTCAGGAGACAGGGGTGGGTCGCACGGTGAATGCTCTGCGCAAGGAAGCGGGTGACGTGGGGCAGGCGGCCCGCGCCCTTGTTTACAAGTGGAAGCTGATGGTAGCAGCAGAGGAGAGTGACCAGGAAACCGACCAGAACAATGACAGTGAGCCAACTACATATTAAACTTAATGTATTTAGTGACATGGTATTGTGTGCTTCAATTTAAGAACCATCTACATGTTACTGCTTATTTTTATGTGTTCTTTTGTTTCCATACACTTTGGTAGAAAGCATAGCATTTTTTTTGTTTTGATTTAAATATTTTTGTTGTAGCATGAAAAAAACAATAGTGCTTTTATTTTATAAACTGATTCAAAAGATGCTCTTGTACTTACAAAGCATGGCACTGCATGGTCACAGGAAGAAAGTTAGACATTATAAACACGAGGAAAAAGTGCAATAACTCATTTAAACAAAATTCCATCTTGTAGATAGTAGAGTATACCTGTTGTTGAGTTCCCGGCACCATTATTGAGCATAGCAATGTTTATGTGTACAGCAATCTTGTGCATGTGTGCTGTTCATTACGAAAGGCCAGCTCATAACTGTTATGACAATATCTAAAAGGAAAATACTATTATTGTTTTTTTATGATTGTCAGTTTACCTCTTACAATTAGCGGCATTGTACATTGCTGTAAAGACGTAATCTGTTATTTTAAAAGAGTTTACACTTTAAATCAAGGTATTATTCGCTATATTTTATTCTCCTGCCTAAAACTTTTCAAGAATTTATTTTGAAAAGTTATTATAAATAATTTAAAAAACATAAATAAGTGTTAACAATTATAAATATTTTTTATTATAAACAAGTGTTTTATAGGGTAGCTACAAAGTTTGGGGATCCAAATGTATACAACTACTAACTGGGTGGCAAGATGCTATTGGACCATTTTTTTTTAAATGAGCTCCCCCCTAGTACAGCCTCATTCAAACTGTATGGCAGCTCTGAAGTGTGCTATGCACTATGCAGTACCTCACCCCGCACTCCTGCTCACAGGTGAATTTATTACTGCACAGTGACTGGTCTCGGGTTACGAGCCACCATTAAGTTTTAATTGGGCTATACGTATAAGTGCATGTTGTCTTAGTGAAATTAATTTAAATTTTTTAACTGTGCAATGACCTTGTACATCACTTAACTATGTCAATTCTTAATAACATACTTATCCGTATTGTTTGTTTGTTGTTTAAGCAGTAGTTTGTAGTATGAGTTAAATATTTTATGTTATAACTTAAGTTGTGTTTCGATATTTACACTTGGGGTAATTTTATTATACCTACTTATAGATTTAATACTTAATGAAATATATATATTTTCAAATTATCCTTCATTTCATTATCAATCCTTTGTAAAAACCTTTTGAATTTATTGCACACAATGCACATGATACTATTCATTCATAAGTTATTGAGTGTCTCATTCAGTGAGACGTATTAATTTCCAATTTAAATCAATCACATCGTTTGAAATTATTCAACACTTCTTAATCTTTTTGATCTAACAATAGTGGACGCACTCCAGGGTACTCAGATAGCTAAAATATTGATTTAATATTGCCAATTTTGCATGCATTGAAGTAGACTGAATGTTACTAATATTTTTAATCCCAGTCTAAAAATATTTTTTTGTATACAGAGTGTCCCTGGAAGTATGGATCAAATCGAATAGGGGCGTGGGCAAGGTCATTTCCAAACTTTTTAACCCTGAGAATGTCAGTGAATTTTTTTTACAGTTCAAAAGTTATGACAGATTTAAATTTTTTTTTTCAATCACTTTGCTTAGTGTTCAAAGAAATTAATCATAAAAAAATACTATCAAGCTATCTAAAAAAAAAAATGGTAGCCCTGATAGTTTTCACGAATTCGATCTTTCTTCTCTTTTTTTTTAATATTTTTTTTGCTAGAACATTTGGAATTGTCCATGCCCACGGCCACGTCCCTATTCGATTTGATACATACTTCCATGGACACCCTGTATAAAGATACAAAGCTGTTTATTTGTATATTTGTAGAAGGCTATCACTGGAAATACTGGATTAATTAAAAATCCTTCACTGAAAGAAAGTTAGATAATTCCCAAGTGACACTGGATACTGGTTCCTGTTAGAACCTCATATTAGTACCTTTCACGTTACTAATTAAATTAATGGGCGGGATTAATTTAATTTGCATAATTAGCGCCAGGAAAGATGAGACTTGACACACCACGTGGTTTGACTTGCGCAGTACACGATTTTAGGACTAGCGGTATGAGGTCAGATGAGCGCGGGACGGGCGGGACCGGACGTCATAGGGGCGGCGGAAAGAGCGCAGGAGGCGGGGTCAAGTCTCATCTTTCGTGGCGCTAACTATAACTGGAAGAGAATAACAGTGCAACTAAGAGATGACGTCCAGAGAAAAGACAGCATAATAACAATAATATTATTTGATTATGTAGCATGCACATGTTGTTAATTTGGGTGAAATTTTCCTTGGTTAGATTGATCAGGTCTCTATTAGCGATCCGCTTTTTTGATCCTAACATGTATCCAGATGTAAGATGGATGATAAAGATCTTTCAGCCATTTTTAGGGTTCCGTACCTCAAAAAGAAAAACTGAACCCTTACAAGATCACTTCGTTGTCCGGCTGTCAAGACCCTTTTTCTCAGGAACGCGTGAAGTTATCAAGTTGAAATTAATATGAAATACTCAAGGCTGCAATCCCATGACGCAGTGAAAAAATCAAACTTCTAAGTCAATGCAATCAAAGATACAGGCCTTTGTTCCGTTTATGCCGCATATTTTGACACTCGCAAGGGAATCAAAACCTATAAGGTACTTCCCGTTGACCTAGAATCATGAAATTTGGCAAGAAGCAATTTCACACTAGTAAGGGAAAAATCCGAAAACAGTAAATTTGTAGTTACATACCTACAAATCTTTACGGAACCCTCGGTGCGCGAGTCCGACTCGCACTTGACCATTTTTTTTAAATTACCTTGGCCCCGTTGGGATATTTGCTGTTTTTCCATACAAAACACCCAGGGCCAAAACAACTTGACTACATTATAAGCTATACAAAATTTGCTACGCGAGAATGGAATCCGCAGCTACCAATCGCTAAGCCATTGTGCTAATTGGACCGTTTCTGCATTTACATGTAATATTGCATGTTTTCGATTATTAAATCATTATTTACTAAGTTCTTTATGTAAAACAGTACCTACAGTGCGCAGTGTGACCATTCATAATGATATAACTTCAGCATGCAGCTTCAGCTTTGCAGTCATATTTCCAGTCAGACACTATTCTGGCAATGTGGCTTTACTAGTCTGTCTGGCGCTATAGATTGTTGGTCTGATTCTAGCATAATCCAAGTAGTTTTCATATATCGCACTGCTAACACAAGACCGTATCAACTCAAAATGAAGCTTTTTTCAGAAATGATGGAAAACTGATTTCCTGTTAACGATTGTAAAAAGTGAATACTGTTTTAAAATTAGTGATAAAATTAAGGAGTTTCTTTAATTATGAGTAATTTCAGAGATTGCAGGTTATCAAGTTATATCATTTTACATATGAAGAATGAGTTATCTCGAATTTGTCTTTTTTTGAGTTGATACAGTCTTGTGTTAGCAGTGCGATATGTGAAGATATTTATTCATAGATTTGGTGTAAGTGTGAGTGACAATCATACTGGCAGTCATGGTACACAAGGAATTAATCTAATGTAACAATAAAACCTCCTTTAAGCATCCCTATTTTTTTTTCAGGTTCAACACACAACGGAAATGGGAGTGGAAAAGATTCCGATGATAACGCTCAATCCAGGACCAAGTCTGAGAAGTCGTTCAATCCATATGAGAGGTCACACTCTTCGTCAAAACCAAAAGACCACCGAGAAATAAATGGAAACTACAGTGGGAGCAAAAAAAGATACCACAGTAGTGAGGTAAAGCTTTATCATGTTTATTTGGTTATTCCCTTTATCTGTGGTTATATTATCACTTGTGCAACTACAAAACCTATAGCATTTTTATGTTGATGGATATTTTTTTCCAATCTATAAATTACTAGCTGTTCCCCGCGACTCCTTCTGGGATCCAGGATGAAAAGTAGCCTAGGTCCTAACCCAGGTCATGGTCTATCTGTGTGCCAAATTTCATCCAAATCTGTTCAGCCGTTTTAGCGTGAAAACGTGACAAACAAACTCCGCATTTATAATATTAGTTAGAATTGGTTTTTCAGCCTATTTAATTTCTAGGATTTACTGGCGTATCTAGTATCTACTGCTTTAGTTATAGATAGTGGCATGTGGTAACTTACGTTCACACTCATATTTACAGGAGGCAATATATAAGTTGAGAGAAAGTTTTTTTAAATACCATTAATAAAAATTGGTCCATAAGAGAATCATAAGAGTTTCTAACTTTGGTATGCAGAATCAGTTCCATAAAAGTCCGCTAAATATACAAGAACTTACTTAATCCCCTCTTTTTTTAATTAGAAATAATAGTACCAGCTAGTTATTAATAAATGACGATTATGATTGTTATCAAAACATTTTATGAACATTTTCCAGGACGAGGAACCACACACCAAGCGTTCAAAACATTCTAGTTCCAGTGAGGATGACTACAAAAGAAAGTCTCATAGTAGGGTTAAGAAACCGGAGACCGAAAGTGAAAGTGATGGCTCACAGAGTGACGAAAGTGACTCAGAGGAGTCCGACTCCTCACAAGAAGAGGTGAAAGTCAAACAAGAAATAAAAAAAGAACACAGTAGCCATAAGCCATCTTCGTCTAAGCACTCCTCTCACAATGAGCATGCAGATCATAAATCATCCAGTTCTAACAGGCCCCACAAGTCTTCGAACCACTACGGACGTAGCTCGCCAATAAAAGAGAGGCATTCCTCTGATACATCTTCAACAAAAGAAAAAAGTCACAGTTCGGACAAACACAAAAGTTCAAAGGAAAAAGAATCAACTTCTGAGAAGAAACACAAAACAGAACACAAATCGGATGGAGAGAAAAGTCATAAAGAATCAAAGTCATCTTCTCGACATACTTTAGAAAAGCATAGTAGTTCAGACAAGCATAACAGTTCAGACAAGCACAGTAGCTCTGAAAAACATGGCAGTTCTGACAAACACAAGTCAAGTAGTTCCCACAAATCTGACAGTGGGTCTGATAAAAACAAAACAAGTTCCGATAAACACAGCAAGTCAGACAAACATAAATCTTCCAGTCACGTGCATGCTTCAGAAAAAGAAAAGCACAAGAGTTCATCAGAAAAGGAGTCTGAAAGATCTAAACACAAAGTTAAAGACAGCACTAGTAATAGTAGTAGTTCTAAGGAAAAACATAGTTCCTCTAGCAAGGACAAGTCAAAAGATAATAGCTCTTCCAAGGAGAAGTTGAGTAGTCATAGTAGTGAGAAAAAACATTCGTCGTCGAGTGATAATAAGTCGAATAGTAGGAGCAGTAAGGGCCATTCTGAGAAGAATGATGAAAAGAGCGACAAGAAGTCAAAGCATAGATCAAGTTCCTCGTCACATAAAAGCAGTAAGTCAAACAGTGGCAAGAACGAAGAAGTACCAAAGAAAAAAGTTCAAATGCAGATCAGCGAGGATCACGATACTGATGATGGAATCGACTGTGGTTCAGGTAATTTGATTACAAAAGCTTAACGAACCATTTCGTACTGTCTACAGGGTGTCCCAGAAGTCGACGTCAAGCCGGAATCGGCTAATAGGCCAAGTCATAATAGTTATCAGAAAAATCTAAAATGTCTATTTTAAAAATTATTGTAAAAAAAATAATCGAGAAAATCTCCACCCTGTGACAGTCTGTTCACTCCTGTTGTTACAAATCTTAACCTAAAAAAAATAATTATGGAATCCTGAATAATGTTTCTGTAAAATCTTGCCTAAAATGTGTATGTAGTTGGCTTTACATTTTTGGCATGAGTTTACAAAAAATACACAACTTATATTTTTTATAACTCTTCATTTTTTTCTGATAACTATTAAGTATGAATTTGGCCTATTACCCGATTCCGGCTTGACGTCGACTTCTGGGACATTCTGTATAAACATTCATGTATTTTATGGTTAATTGAACTTACCTTAAGTGAACTTCAACCAAAATTATACGAGATGTTGCATCCGAAGAGATTTAACATACATTGTAGTCCGTGTTCCTATGTACTGCATTGCCACACTGTTCAAAGATTAAAAAAAAAAAAAGAAATATTTTTGACGTCTAGTCACAGATTAATCTAGTGAAGTCTATACCTACTGTCAGCTGTCACTTCATTCGTTTTAGAGCTAGGACCGTTTCATAATGATACAGGGTTAATGTAAGCTGCATGTTACATTGGGTAGGGGGGGTGTTAAATCTCTTCGGATGCAACATCTCGTATAATTTTGGTTGAAGTTCACTTAAGGTAAGTTCAATTAACCATAAATTATACTTTAATGTTGCATCCTCGAGATTTAACATACATTGTAGATGTTTAGCGCACATTGTGAAACGGGGTATTTTGTTTTATAAATCTCGGGGGCTGTAATCGGTGTTTAAAATAAACAATGAGTATTTAATTACTTTAAATTTTAATCATTGATACTTATAATATTATGTCTTAATTAATTAGGTAAAGTATATGTAGATCAACTCAACAAAATAGTGTACTTATTACTAATCATAACCATTATGAATTAAATACAGCTTCAGCAAAGCGTGTATCTTCTACGGAAGTTACAAGAGGTTGATCATAAAATTTTGCGAAACAAATTGAATTTCCGGTCCAGCCGGCGGTCTTTTTTATGATTTCGATTGAGACACCTGCTCTATTTGCTGCCGACGTGGACGCGTGTCGGGTGCTATATGTAGAGAACATTTTTACATCTACGCCGCTATCACTGAGAGTTTCTTTTATCCAACGACTGACGGACTGTGAAGTACAGTTATGTATAGGTTTTTTGTAGGTTTGAATTAAATTATCGTTGTTTTCAGTGGTTCTAAATGGCTTAGTTTTTTCCAAATATGAAATTAAGGTTTTTGCGGGGCATATTGATTGTTTGTCCATGAAAAATGGTATAATCAACCGAGGATTCTGTCTATTAGGTGCTGATGTTTTAATTATCTCGTTAATTGCAATTTTTATACAAGTGTCAGTAACCTTAATGTCCTTGACTTTAATTAAAGATAACGTTTGCATCCGTTGTCCTGTGGACAACGCAAGTAACGTAACTAGTTTTTTAGAAATGTCCTTAAGAGGTAGCTCTTCGTTTGGATATAATTTGGAGAGATGATCCAACACCAAGTTAGGATTCCATGTTGTGTTATATTTAGGAAAATTTGGTTTGATTTTAAATACGCCCCTGAAAAATCTAGAAACGTAATCATTTTCCGTCTGATCCTTGGATAAAATCAAATTTAACGCAGAACGAAATGAATTTAAAGTACCAAAACTAGCGCCTTTATGAAACTCGTCAGTCAGAAATTTAAGAATCATTGTGACTGAACTGTTCAGATAATCTACATTATTTCCGATACAAAAGGAATACCAACGTTTGAGTGCAACGTTATATTGATTAATGGTGTTATTAGAAAGAGACTTAATCATAATTTCAATAGTTTCTATTGGAATATCACGCCTTAGGTATGATTCCCTGACAATATCGCGCAGGCCAGGGTAAGTTTTTTCCACATGGGGTGAGGTTCCCTGTAAGGAGACAATAAATTATTTTTATCAGGTTCAAAGAAAAGTATTTCTGAGACGACCAGCCTTCTAAACAACGGGTACCAAGGTTGACTGGGCCAGTGAGGAACGAGAACTAATCCAGTTGCCTTCTCGCTGACTATCTTCCTTAAGCATTTTAGTACGAGGGCAAACGGCGGGAAGGCATAAAAAAAGTAAGTATTCCAAGGGATTGTAAATGCATCTATGTCAAAAGCATCTGGGTCGCGTTGCCATGACAAATATTTACTACACTTTTTGTTTATACGCGAGGCAAACAAATCTATATCAGGATGGTTAAACTTATTGGTTATGGCCTTGAACAAGTTATGATTAAGTTCCCACTCCGTATCAACATTAGTATACCTAGAGGCTTGATCGGCATCAGTATTCTCTCTTGACCTAATATATGACGCAAAGATGTAAATCTGCCTTTCCTCACACCACTGCCATATTTCTCGCGTAATGTTATTTAAGTGCGGAAATTGTATGCCTCCCATTTTATTGATATAGGCAATAGCAGTGGTGTTGTCTATTCTGAGTAAGACGTCCTTATTGCGATCATTTTTACAAAATGCTTTTAAACCTAGGAAAGCAGCTAGCAACTCAAGGAAATTTATATGGTTTATTCGTTCTTCTGTGGACCAATGGCCCTTAGTAACTTCACCGTCACAGGCTGCGCCCCAGCCAGTGAGTGAGGAGTCAGTGAATATTTCTCTGTAGAAGTGGCCATCATGAAACTTATTCTTATTCTTATTAGATATCTGACTCCACCATGAAAAATCGTCTTGTAAAATTGGATCAAGTGGCATTTTAGCGTCATAATTGTCATTTGATTTTAAAAGAGCTAAATGTTTCTCACGTTCTAGACGTTTAGTGTATACCCAGCTATAAGCAATGGCTGGGCACGCTGCTGTTAATGTACCAATTAGCTTGGCAAAGTCTCGAATAGGAACCATATTCTTTTTGCGAATTTTACAAATTAATTCAGTAATTTTTATAATTTTATCTGATGGTAGTTGTAAACACATTAATTGTGAATTTATAATAAATCCTAAGAACTTGCAAATTTGACTTGGCTCAGGGGAACTTTTTTCATAATTAATCACGAGGCCTAATTCTGCAAATGCTTGTGTAACTGATGTAACTGTCTTGGAACAAGCGTCATATGTATCTCCGATGCAGATGACGTCATCTAAATACGACACTACTGTATGATTATTGTTTCTTAGATGAGACATGACTGGTTTTAATAGTTTTGTGAATACGAGCGGTGCTAGACTAAGGCCATATGGTAAACAACTAAACTCGTATAGGACTTCATCATATCGAAACCTTAGATATTTTCTGTATGACTCATGAACTGGAACTAAAAAATAAGATTCCTTTAAATCGATAGTTGCCATAAATGAATTATGTAGTACGAGTTTAGATACAGTGCGTATATCGTCCATTTTAAAATGGCGAACCGGTAAAAAAACATTGAGAGCCTTTAAGTTTAATATAAATCTGTAACCGCCAGTGTTCTTGGGGGTCAAAAAAACTGGAGAAACAAATTGATCTATCACATCATTGCATTCAGATATCGCTCCTAAGTGAAGAAGTTTCGAAATGGCCTTCATCATATCATTATGTGGAGAAGGTGGATTCTTAGGTTCTATGTTTTGATAA
Source organism: Amphipoea oculea (assembly GCA_945859645.1). Classification (NCBI taxonomy): domain Eukaryota; kingdom Metazoa; phylum Arthropoda; class Insecta; order Lepidoptera; family Noctuidae; genus Amphipoea; species Amphipoea oculea. The sequence goes on from OX243872.1 coordinate 11,507,622, forward strand.
ACCTTGCTAATGAATGGGATTTTATAGCCTTTTACATAACCTAACACGACAGGATCATCAGTTATGATTGTCCAATTGTCGATAAAATGTCTAATTCTACCAGAATGAGGTACCTTTAACTGCGATTCTTCTTGTCGTAAGCTCTGCTGCCCCTCATGTATTTGCCGCGCTGAGTCGTCGTATTGTGGGTCCTCCTCGTTGACGACGTTGATGGCTGCGGCTGATGTCGGCCCGGTGCTTGTGTCGTACTCGTGTTGTTTATTTTTCGAGGAGGACCTCGCGCATTTCCCTGTTGGAATGCAGGTCGACGGTTACCCATGGTGTTAGATAGAATAGGTTTCTTTATTTGTTGACTGGACTTTTCTATATCTTTTGATGTTTTAATGTTTTCTCCAAGTTTTGTGCCGAACAAAAGGTCGTCCCTTTTTACACCTTTTATTATATTCCAGAAGTTTTTGTCCAAAAGGGGCACAATAAGCTTCCGCCTGTTATATGTTTCCTCATGGTGTAAGTCAAGTAATATCTGGCTGACCTCAGATATTCTTTTTAAGATGTCGATCTTATCGGCAGATTGAGCCTGTATAAGGTCTTTTGTTAAGTTAACTAGGCCTGCAATACCTGTGCCGAGTTGATTTTGTGCTGCCTCCAAGTGTTTATCTCGGTTTTTAGCAGAGTCGGACAATACTGAAGCGACTTCAGGGTTAAGTTTCGGTGCTCTGGCCATGGTAAAATTTTCAGGTACGAGCATCTTCCCTTTCAAGGTTTCTTTTTGGTCTTTGGCCAAACCATCCAGCAGGATCTTTCCCCAACGTTCAGCGACTTCCTCGGGTATTTTTGTACCCAGCTCAGGGTCCAACTTTTTTGCCTCTCCAAGTAATTCCAAAATTTCAATTGGTATATCGGCCGAAGCCTCGGTAGTTTCACTTGGGTCAATCGCCGGTTGTTCTTGCATCGCGGGCGGAGGCTGCGTGATGTCATTTTGTGGCACAGTATTTGCGACTGATTTAATTACTTGATCATGTTGAACCTGCTCAGGTTCGGGCGAAATAATATCCTCGCGGTCGCTGTACACATCTTCGTTATGACTTCCATAATATGTATTGTGACACGATGAACTAGAAGACCGCGGAGAAGTATTTTCTGAAGAGAAAAAAGATCGTCATTACTTTCAGGACAGTATCGCGTACAGTCTCGCTAAGAAAGTAAACATTGTATTTCTGGATAACATCGCGTGTTACCTCTTTAAGAAATACACGTTTTTACTATCAGGATAACAACTCGTGTTATCTCATTAAGATAGCATTATGCGTATTAATAAAAACACAGCGACGGTAGTTGTGTAAAAAACTTACGTTTTTCGCGTTCATATCTTAATTTATCTTCATATCGTTTTATTTTCCGCATTAGATATTCTTCTTCGTTCTCACGTTTTCGTTTTCCCATATTTCTAAAACACTTTCTAAAAGAAACACAGGATTAAACTGATATTTACGGATAAAAGTTCGAAGTAACGTCGTAGCAATGCCGCACACGAAACACGAATGAAGTGACAGCTGACAGTAGGTATAGACTTCACTAGATTAATCTGTGACTAGACGTCAAAAATATTTCTTTTTTTTTTTTTAATCTTTGAACAGTGTGGCAATGCAGTACATAGGAACACGGACTACAATGTATGTTAAATCTCGAGGATGCAACATTAAAGTATAAATTATTTTATACGTATTTCTTTTTATTCAAGGTCAGTCATTTATTTCGATTAACCACATAAAGGCAATTTTGAATGTCTAAATTTACAAGAAAATAGAATTAATTCTAGTTGCCCCTTCCAAAAGGTTAGTTTCGTATGGAAAAGAATGGGTAAGAAACTCAATAGTTACTGTTTTAAATGTTTACCAATATTTTGTATATATTCAGGTGCCAGTTTTGCTGAAGCGCTTGGCATGATCAGTCCCGTCAAATCCAAAAAGAAACTGTTAAGGGACGTAGCCTCACCGAACAATGACGTAAGTAAAAACTTTATTATCCAGATCTGACTGATTTCGAAAGACGTCAGTTTGTTGCACTTCTACAATGTCAATGACAGATGTAAAAGTGACCGAGAGTCACTTATTATTTTCGTCATTGTGATTTATTTTTGTTCTGGTACGTTCTATTGAAGGTTTAAAGCTCGCGAGTTTTTTTTTTTGTAATTTTTTCACGAAAACATTGTTTTTCATTCTGTTACATGTTATAACTTAACTTTTAATACCCCTCATGACCCCTGTAGCGTTGCATGCACCCATAAGTACACTGTTTTGCGTGCGCTACCGTAAACAGCGATTTTTCACACCAAAAAATAAAAGTTGCTTCCCAACAATAATTTTACACTATGTATACTCTTTAACTTGCCCCCAGTATAGCCCCGCAGCCCTGTTGGCTCCTACCGCGAAACTTGCGCCGCTGCCGACGCTTGAGATCTCGTCGCTGCCAGAAATATCGCCCAACTACAAGCCACGGCCGCCACCTCGAGCACTGCCACATTTCAACGGTGAAGACTCTATGAGCTGCGTCATTTCATCCAAAAACCAAAGGTGAGCCAGTAATGTTACATTTATTTCGCCGGTATTATAGCACGATATATTTATATCATACAGAATCCGCGTTGCAGGCAATTAACTCAAGCCACACTCTGTGTATTTGCTCAGAGATAAGATAGAAGTTATATGAACTAGTGTAACATCACAGGCATCAGATCAAGATATCTAAAACAAAAAATAAGTTAGATTTTATAAACTTATTACTACTTACTACAGCTGCTCGCAGTCAACTAGGATGCAGGAACTGTCTGAAATCATAAGTTTGCAAAATTATACAGGGTGGCGGGGACATCGATGTGCAAACTGAAACCATGAATACAGCACATGATTCTAGACCCCCTAGGGTCGAAATTTTTCGTCGGTTATCAATAGAAAATCTTCCGTTTCATAGAAGAGAAAAGCAAAATGTATGGAATAGCAAATTTTGGATGGCGAGGCGCGGCTCCCCGCGAGGCGGGGCTCCGTCGACTAAGCCCACCCTCGACCATGCATAGAATATTTTTAGGTTTGGTTTTGGTGCCATTTGAGTTAGGTTAGAACTGTGACCATTAAACATAAAAATTAGGTCGAAAGAACAGAAGTAGGAGCCCCGCGAAGCGGGGCTCCGTCGACTAAGCCCACCCTCGACCATGCATAGAATATTTGAGGCGTCTAGTTGCAAACCCCGCTAAAACGGTTTTCACAGAATGTTCACAAACGAAAAAAAAAACGTTTTTAAGAATGTATACTTTACACAACGGTTTACAAACAGATGTATTATTGTGAATAATTAAGTGATTATGTAATTTAATTAATAATATATGCACAGTGAGGTCTACAAAGCGGAATAAAAGCAGACTAAAATCTGTTATAGCGGGATTTGCAAGTGACACTCAATTTTGGCGGGTATTGCGAGTGAAATGTCAGGTTTATATCGGGTTTTGCTATTGACCTGTCAAATTATGTCGGGTTTTGACATTTCGTATAACGCAATTGCTGTGCTGTGATTGGACGATTTCATTATATCGGCTTTTATGTCGGGTTTTGCTGCGAACATTGCATTTAAATTTGTCGTTTTCGTAAGGTTATAGTGGGTTTAGCTAAAAAATAAGCTATGTAACTGTTAGGGAAAATATTTTTTTATTCATACTGCATTGTTAACTCATTTTCAACTGAAAACCGTTTTAGCGGGCTTTGCAACTAGACGCCTCATTTTATGGTTTGGTTTTGGTGCCATTTGAGTTAGGTTAGAACTGTGACCATTAAACATAAAAATTAGGTCAAAAGAACATTTAATTAGGTCAAATGAACGTTATATAAAAAGAATATTATATATATTAAAAATGATATAAAATGAACGTTATACTAAATGTGATTATCAGAGGTCGGAGTAGGTAGATTGATTTTATATACTTGCGTCAAGATATTATAATATGGACATGCCATTTTATCCATAATGTGCGGGAAGTACCGGAATTATGGAATAAAATAAAATAAAAAACATACAGATAGGCTAACAAAATCGTTTATTATATGAACACCCAATGAGTCATACAGGATACTTGCTTCTGATTGGTCGTTGCGTGCGGTCAATGCGTTTTGAACATAGATGAACATGAGATAAAGAAACAAAAGGCCCTGTCTAAGTTTTGTCTCATACTGTCAAGCGTCATTACTAATTCAACAGTAAGGGACAAAATACGCTGTAACTATTCCAAGGTATTTTTGTATAAAATAAAATACTGATTTCTTTCACCATTAACTAACACTGGCAGCGTAGATTGATATTATTAATACGTTTTTCACCTTAAACACAAATTCGTGCTAATTTCAAGATTCCGGAACAAATATCACAATAAATATGAAGTTCCGGTATTTTGGAGGCATATCCATATTATCCTCTACGTTTGACGTCAATGACCTTAAATCAATCTACCTCCGACCTCTGGTGAGGAAAATTATATGATAAAAAACATTAGGTCATATGAGTTTGGGTTATTTGATATTATAGCATATGAAAATTATATTATATGAACGTTATTTCAAGTGAAATTAGTGCAGTTGTTATTATACCAAACATTACACACCCGAAATTATGGTATTGGATATTTTTTCCGTACCACCACGCTATCGCCATCTTGTGTTGTACAGCGTGTTTATATGCGTTCAAAATCCACTTGCAATCCCGTCCTACCTGACTTGTAAATTCCTGTATTCATAGATTTTTCTTACGTTCCAGATTGTGCATAACCCTGGTTCAGCGGGTTAATTGCGTTACACACTAACAGTAACAATTGATTTCATTTTGACAGGTCGGCAGAATTTATTATGTTATGTACTTTTTAAAGCAGACAAAGGAGAGGTCAAAAGTGGTACTAAATTCCGAAGATTTTTAAACGCTAATGTGATGTACCTTATTAGAAAGCTTATGTATTAAGCTACTCGATTATAGTTAAATATGATTTTTTCAGGCGCCCGTTTTTGTATAATAGTGGAAAATGTTTCATTACAACGAAACGCACGTAGCCTTTATTTAGTAATTTCTATGGAATATAATTATTTTAAATGTGGCTAAAGTTTCTGTTTCTATTAAATACTTTGAGATTTTATTATAATTTTAGCTGCAGCTCCATGAAATTGAGACAGAAAATATTGATCATCATGACAATGCAATATCAAAACGTGTCGAAAAAAGTAAAATCTGTAAATGTCAGAATGACGTTAAAATAACCACTAACCACTAAAACCATAACCACTGGTACAAGTCCATATGTAGAAAAATATTTCAACAAATGTATTAATGTTCTTAATTATAAAGTATAAGTATGTACATAGCCACTTATTTATATGATAATTGACAATGAGAAATGACAATGACAGCCGCGCTGACTGACATTGTCATTGTCAACGTCATTTGTCAGAGGGCTGCTAACACTAAAATATAATAATGTTTGTAGTTAGTGATGCAAGCATTTTATTTTTCAACACTTGATTTAAAAAAAACGGGGGGCTGTAAAAAAAAATTAAATACCCAAACACGTCAAAATAATTACCCTCTTTCAGCTCATAAAGCTCAGAAGGCTGTTTAAATTTTCAATTATTTTAGTACCAAGCCCCATACATTTATTGAACGTCTCCTTTTTCGAACATATGAAGCAATGGATTAGCAATATCCTTCAAAATGATTTAGGTTGTGATTAATAGTGTGTTACGCAATTAGGATGCTGGTGTCTGCCGTTGCCGGTTTTTATGAAGTAAATTGTCTTTTTTTTCAGAACCAAAGTTTATTCAGGCAACAAAGTTATAGGAGGAAAAATACCGTCGCTATATGAAATGTGCGTAAATGTACTCCAAGAACACATTGATGGTAAGTTCAGTAGACTATCACCTCAAATATCCAGATATTTTTGAGAACCTCCACACCTTTGCTAATATAAGCTCTTACATAGGACTTAAACATAGCTTATGGGGCCCTACGGGGATTACAGGCGTGATTTTATGTTGTGTTACAACTATAACTAGATGCGCCCCGCGGTTTCACCCGCATGAGGTTCGATCCCGTGGGAATATCGGGAAAAAAGTATCCTATGTGTTAATCCTGGTTATAAACTATCTTTTTTTTTTGTATGTCAAATCATCAAATGACCCCTCCCGCTCTGAGTGGAGCGGAAGAGAGTGTCAGACTCTTACCGACTAAAACCCACCCATGTTCCTTCCTTAGCCCTTTATGTCCCGGGGTAGCGGTAACCCTTTCGGACAATACCGCTACCCCGGCAGGCTTCGGCCCTGTCAGGCGCTTTCCTTTACGCTGACATCTCTTTGAGGCGCGCGTGGAACACGTACGCGCCGTCCGGCACGGGCCTGGTCCTGATCGGACGATGAGCTACCCATTACTCTCCGTCCGCAGGCCCGCGCCTACGGTAGCCGGGAGTCGTCACGCGGCTCCCGACGCCCGGAGCGTCTCCCGAGGCGGCTGGGACATGAGGCTCTCTCCCTCAACCATCCCGCCACCTCCTTCGTTAGCATGACTGCTTCGCAGAAGGATGTGACTGCCTCCTACTCCCTCTCGCTCCGGACCATGGCTTGAACCAGGGCCGGACGCGGGAGGTCGCAGCCGCTGCCGATCGCCTCTACGACGACACGGCGGTGCTCCGCCCAAGCGGGGAGACCTCCACCGTGTCCTCGTTATAAACTACCAGCAGTTTTTGCGTGAAGAAGTAACAAACATACAAACACACTCACAAACTTTCGCCTTTATAGTATTAATGTGATATATTTCATGCATCCACTAAGTATAGCTCAAATAATACGCATTGCTTAAAATTCTATTTGCATTTCAGCACTTGAATACACGGGTGGCGTGCCATACGAAATTCTAAAGCCCGTTGTAGACAGGGCGACCCCGCAACAGTTGTTTATACTGGAGCATTACAATCCTTACCTGATGGAGGACACTGATCATCTCTGGCAGAAGTTCTGCCAGAAAAACTTCCGCAACAAACAGCGCCAGGAAAATGAGGCATGGAGGGAAATGTATGTGGTGAGTAGCCTTTTGTGAAAATTTATATTACGAGTTCGTCATTACGTGGTTTTCTTTATGTATGTTTGTATGAACCTTTCGAATGAAAGTTACTTTCATAAGGAAGTCTAACTTAAAATGTTGATCTGTGGCAGTGTGTTCTTTATGCTTGAGTAAAAATGTTACGTAGAAAGTCCAAAGTTTTATCTCACTTTTATTTATATTGTAACTTCCAACTTTAGAGGTGCCAAGAGGAACAAGAAATCAGATTGAAATCGCTCACGAATAACATCAGAATAGCCCAAGAAGCGAAAAAGGCGCCCATCAAACAAACCAAAATGGCGTACGTCGACTCCGTTGCAAAACCTCCGCGCAACATCGCCAAGAAACAGGTAATTATCATTTAAATAATTATTTTTATTTCTAAACAACAATTTAGAGAATAAATTATTGTCCAGAAACGTCGCTCCAAGAAACGTAAAAAAAGAATGACTTGGATATTATTTCCACAGCGGCAAACCTAAAAGTAAGTCAACTTTTTGTTTGATATCTTTATGACAGAGTATTAAGAAATCTGGTTACTAAAATCTTGGGGTGGTCAATTCCTGTACTCAATCCCTGAAATTCTGATATGTACAGAAACAATAACTGCCCATACAGACTGACCGTATCAAATTAAATTAAGCTTTAAATCTCAGAGCCAGTTCAACCTTAATAGCCCAGTTAAAATTGGTCGTTCACCCGAATTAATCACTTATCAGGATATCCTATACATATCCGCGACGTAAGTGCTCATATACACGAGTGGCGCGCGTGAACGTCAGAGCCGTCGACGCGTCTCGGCGGCAGACGTCGAGATGCGTAGACGGCTGCAGTTGCCTCTGACGTTGACGCGTGCCGTTCGTGTATCTGTACAAAGACGTAACGTAACGCTCACCCCGGTACATTGTGCGCAGGCGCAGCACGGCACGGCGCGCCTGGCCACGGGCAGCCCGGCGGCGCGCGTGGCGTCGCTGGCGGCCGGGCCCAACGTGCTGCGCGGCGGCGCGGCCGCACGCGCCATGGCGCCACTGCCCAGCTCTGGCGGCTCCTCCTTCAAGCCCAAGAAAGCGCCCCTCATGGCCAAGGCGCTACAGATCATGCGCGGACGCAAGCGATGATCGACTCTACACTACCCCCCGTCCCAAGTATCCTATGTAATTTTTATTTGTAGGTTAACCCCCTCGGTCGATGATCTAGTGATTTTGTATTGAGATCCATCTGAATTCCTTCCCAACTTTAAGAGTTTCGAGACCCTTATGTGTTAATGGTACGGGCGATGGTGTTGAGGCCTTTCCTCGTCGAGTCATCGCCCGTATAACTACTGTAGGATGCCGATGTCTGTAAATATATTTATAATGAACCGTGGGATTTCTCGTGACGAATATGAATTAGCGTTTATAAGTTCAGCAGACGAGACTTTTCATTTTATAGTTGTAACTTTTACTTTTGACATTTTGTGCATGCATGCAATTTTATGTTTACTTAAGGTGACTACAGATTTGCCCGATTTTTAACGTTCGTTATAATCGCTCGATATGCTGTGTTTTGACGATCAATACGATCTGTCAGCTTCATACAGATTTTATCGATTGTTACTGTCGCCTGTTAACGGTCCATGAATATAAAGTCGAGCATCGAATAAAAAATAAGGTACGAAGGCTATTGTGTTGCTTACACATTTACTCGATTTAGTTTGATCGCACGTGTCGATCGTCAAACAAGCAAACCTGTAGGCACTTTTACTGCTTGGTTTTGAATTTGAAAGCTTTTAACGTGTTTTGCGTTTTCAATAAAATTATTCTTCTATATTTTATTTTGATCATAGCTCTCCACTGTAACACTGTATACGTCTTAAGAATCATAGATTATTAAACAATTTGTAAAAAAATACAATTTTTAAACTAATTTATTTTGGATTCAACATCACATTGTAATACTACCTCGTAGCCAAATACAATAAAAATATTTACCTACTTTAATAAAATTTATTTTAGTAGCATTCGTAAACTTCTTACGAACTTACTTTTTACTTTACATATTTATTTCAAAATATTTTCACGTTTTCTTTCAAATAAATGAAAAGCACTGTCACACATTTACTTAACCGGTCTTATTAATTAGTTGTTCCTGCTTGAAACCAAAAAAATAGACAGTGTACAAAGGAAAATCATGTAAAATACCTAGAACAAACAAATTTTGAGCTTATCAAATGTTTGTAGTTGATAAGTTAGTGTAATATGCGTAAATTATTGGCACTATAATCATATTGTACATCTTAAACACAAATGTGAAACTATCGCGTTTGGTCGTGTCAGAACTTTTAACCATATTTTTAATGTAGTCATTAATACAATGGAATGTCAGAAAAGTACCAAATGATTCGGGATGCTGTGATATGTTTGAAATAAAACATAAATTGTGATGTAGTGTTTTTGTAAGACGCGAGGTGAGTGACTTGACGATATGTATGTATTTATGTGTTAAGGTATTTTAACGATGTTTTAGAAAATTTTTACTTGTTTGTCGTGCACTCTTACTCTAAAGAGTATTAAATTAAAAGTCTTTAAAACACCACGGTAAAGGAAAAAAAAAACAACTTAGTTTCTCGGAAGTAATATATTGTTATAATATCATCACAAATAACACAATATTTGTTATAAATTACATAATTAAGAGAAACAATTAAATTCCATAGATAATAGCGGCAGAATGAATAATTTACTTTGTAATCATGATCATTTAAGAAGAACTAGAAAAATATCTGTATATGAGCACATTAGGGTCACTTTCTTGTATTTTTTTTTATTTTTTGATAAATTAAGCATGATTCCTATTTAAAGGAAACAGATTCTCTTAACAAAAGACTAGTAGTATTTATCTAATAAGTTTTGTCTTATTTTTCGTCTGGAATAAATGTAAAATTGTAATTATTTGACTCGTAAATATGCCATTATTTATACAGTGAAATATAATTATGTGGATTTAATGTATTTTTTTTAATCGTTACTAAAAAGTATAATGAGGAATATGCTTCTGAAGCTATAATAGTTTAGGTGCTTACCATACCTAAATAATAATACCTCTAAAAAACGCTATATCTGTAATAGCACAATTATGATGAGACTAGCCTGTCCGCGACTCCGCGCGTGAAATTTCTTGTTCCCCAACCCACCCCGTCATATCGCATCATCTGCTCGCGACATCACTTCATTTTTGCGTTCTTTCTGACTTTTTTTCTTTATGCACGGGTCCTCAAGGGCATAGTGATGTTAAATATCCTATAGCCTTCCTCAAGAATTGGGCTATCATGTGCAAAAATAATTTTTCAAATCCGACCGGTAGTTCCAGAGATTAGCGCGTTCAAACAAACAAACTGTTCAGCTGTATTGTTAGTATGGAGCCGGTTAGTATAGAAGATGTAACACAATAATATCCAATGATTTCTACTACCGTAATTTCGGGCTGAAGTTTCAATGACAGCATTCATTAGAGATGAATGATTTGGGGTAGTGTTATATCGGGCCGGAATATTAAACTCGGAATGTGATATTTCGTGAGTTTTCGGTTATCGCGCATGGAGTACCTACAGGAATTTAATATAAAACTACGTCAATATTTCTAAATTTTGACTTTAGCTGCTTTTCGTAATCTGTGTTTATGATTCTAGGGCACTGATAAACAGCGAGAAATTTAAGATTCTTATAATATTCAGAGATCACATCTACTATCACAGGTGAAATATTTCCTATTCTTGATAAACTTAAGCTTTCCAGTTTAACTAAATTCGGGCTTGATAAAGTTCTATGCAAGTTAGTTTCGGTGAAGATCACGTTATTCCAAATTTGTAAATGTTGCAATTGTTTTAAATCTGCTAATTTGATTAGTCCTGCATCGGTGAGATTTTCGCAGCGTATTATAGCGAGATCTTGTAGTAAATGACATTGTGACAACATGAACAAACATTCGTCATTTACAGCTTCGCCTCCATAAATGTGTAGGGCGGTAAGGATTGACATTTTTGATTTAATCAAATTTTTAACATATTCTAAGTTAAGATTTTTAACCTTTTCTATGAAAATGTGACTTAAATAATTACATCGGAGCAAACTGTCGCGTGTCACAGCCGGGAGACCAAAATCAGATAAAGCCAAAAAGTTCAAGTATTTAAAATTATCGTACGGTACCAAAACATCCACGTTATTCATCAACACGAGAGAATTTTTCAAGTTAATTTTCCGTAAATTCGGCCACCTCGCAATATCGTCTTCGAACTCTTTGGAGATGCGACACATTACAAGTTCAAGTGAGATGATATTATGGCACTGCTCTATTATGGATTTGATCACAGAGTAACTGTAAACGTACTGTATTTTAAGACAGCGAATACATTCACTATGAGTTTCTATGATTTCCAGGTTTTTCTCGCTTACTTCGCTTTGTCCTGGTTTTCCGGAGTAAACAAAAACAATTCCCCTCCAAAGCGTGGGGTCTCGAGACAGTTTTTTCCATCGACTGCATACATTTTCACAATCAAGTATTGTCTCCAATGGCAGGTATTTAAAAATACTAATAATTATCTCATCTGGTAGAACATCAATTTGGTTTGGAGCTACTTTGTCTGCAGGCACCGTCATTGTTGGGATCTAGAAAGTGAGTACAAAATAACTAGTATCTAAAATTATAACAAAAACTAAAATACGCATTTTCTAAAAAAAACCATTTGGCGCAAAATATACGAAACTTACCCAAATTTTCGTGAACAAAATATAGGAACAATCTATTTAATTTCTAGTGTAGGTAAGACTGCGTCAACGTTCAAAATGCAAATCATTTCAAGTACTTAAGCATTTCAATTTCTAATTTTGGCTCCAATCGTAATTATTTTGCGTATTTTGTTAGTTTACATTCTCCCACCGCACGTGTAAGAGCGGAGAGGGGATGCATACGCAGCTATTTTTACAGAATACAAGAAATTAATGTCATCTTTTATAAATATACATAAAATCTACATACAAGGATACAAAACTAAGTATGAATTGGATCAATTCCAAACTGTAACACTATCAAAATTATTTATTTTTTCCTAATTTAATAAAGCGCTTCTGTTATTAGTTTTTGCCTGCTTCCAACGTTGACTGGGGAATTAGGTTCGTATCAAATACATAATCAAACCTGCATTATGTCAGCTCAGACAGCTGCTTTTGTAGTGTAGCGTGAAGTTACTGAAGTTGTTCCTCACTTTAGTCGAGTCGATTTGATAGTCGACCGAGTGTTCATAGACAAAAAAAATCGAGTTCAATAAAAGTAAACTCGAGCCGTCGCGCAATAAAAATATGTTTTTTTAGTTGCTCCAGTATGGGCTAGTTCGGGAGATAGTAATATAAAAATTAACAACATCTCACATTCTGAAATGAAATACCCGTAATTTCCGTTATTATCATTACTCTGCCCTTATGCCAATATATTTGGAGTCAGCGCAACATGTCTTTTGTCTTCAATACTTCTCTATTTCGTTGTCTCTGTTTAGTGGTAATTCTTATTTCTGAAATAGTAAACTATAATATTTATTTAATATAACACGGGTAGATAAACTCACTTCAAGGCTTTACATGTCAGATAAAACGTTACCCGGGTTCCAACCATTAAATAACAATCAACAGTCAATTTAATAGCTCCCGAATAACGCGACGTCAAAAATTAATCATCTTTGTTGTCTTATTCGTAACTGAAATTAATCGAACATTGCAATCAGTAAAACCATTTGATATTCGTTTGATTAGTTTGTGAAAATTTTTAAAGCGTCAACTAACCAACACAAACATTTTAGACAATAGTCACACCACCCGGCCAACGTTTCGATTCTGCTAATCTGCTTCGTGAGTGTGACCAACTTCGCAGCGAAGTGATATCGCTACTCTTATCGTCTGCCTAAGTGGGAGCGAGACAACATATCCGCATCACGACTTGGGGCCTTTTTATTTTTTGCCATACGCCACTTTACTCAGTGAGTCGAATTCCGTCGGGGCGGGTCGTCACTACAGTCTATTATAGCACTACATAGAATTGTGTATTATACATTTAGTGTAGAGTAGGGCGACCCGATTATTAACCCGACTAACGTACTTAATCAAAACAGCCACAATGCTGCACCTAAAGAATATCGCCAAGGCGGTGGTTCCACCATTGAAGAATAGCATCCAGAATGAGGGAGTCAATACCATGCTCAAACTTACGCCTGCTGGTGTGAACGTATGCTGCCGTACATACGCAAGCCATGAAATTCCAGAGAGGCTTAAAGATATCCCTACTCACGCAAGCCCAAGGTTCTTCGACATGGTGGAATACTTCTTCCACAGAGCCTGCCAAGTAATCGAAGACAAACTGGTAGAAGACATGAAGTCAAGAACTTCCATTGAAGATAAGAAAAAGAAGGTAGCCGGTATCCTGAAGCTGATGCAGCCATGCGACCACATCATTGAAATTCAATTTCCACTAAGGCGCGATTCTGGCGATTACGAAATGATCCGCGGCTACAGAGCGCAACACTCCTCACACAGGACTCCAACCAAAGGAGGTAGGTGCCATATTTATTCGATTTTCATTTAGCTTTGCTTACATCATCCACGTAATACTTATTGTTAATAGGAAGTTTTATTTATAGCTCCGGAGACACGTGATGTTACTGTCCGCAATGTTATATTAGCTAAAATATGTGGACGTAGAATTTGTGCTTTCTATGCTTAAAATAAACCTTAACATCTCGAAAAATTAGGAAAAAATATTTAGTAGAAGCCATTTTAGTATGTTGCTTTTAGTCTAGGAGTTGCCAAAAAAATTCAGTTTTCGGAAAGTAAACTATAACCTGATTTGCTGGTCACATGTTGATGTAACCTAGCTGAAATTATGCCATTCACCTTGATTGAGCGATTTCATTTAGTCTATCGAGCCACATTTAACCTAAAAATAAGTTCGTTCTTTCCTATTATTACTTTTGAGCTAGCGATGAATGAACACCCAATATACAGGGGAAATGTGATTATGATTACATTCAGATCGTACTACTGATAATAAAAAGCAACTGTAAAGCTACAGATGACTTGTACCAAAATGTACCTTTGTTATCCATTTAGATATTCCTTTTGATATGTACACGGGGCGGAACTCGATTTGTTTGTTGTTCATCTTGATTCTATAGTTGCACTAACAATAATAAATTCCACTAGGCTTACGCCTGAACAAGCGATCATTGAATATGCATAAAATGCAAAATATTTGCGTTACATAATTCATTTGTATTAACCGATATTATCACGAATAGCAACAAGCGTTTTGTAGCATTGTTAATGTCAAAAAAATAAACCTATAAGAAAAAGAAAATTTTAACTACTTACTTACGTAAATGGTAACATTCTAACTCGAAAAAAAAATATTATTAAGGTAAACTTGCTTATGTAGCTTTGTATATTTTAAAGTAGATATAGTTAAACCTCCTTCCAATTAATTGAGTGATTCCCTGTTCAAAATGACAGACACGAATGCTTGCTAGCGCAGGATCTGCCCAAAAATAATAACAATACCAGACATATTAGCATACTGGTTTTATCCAATCTGACAAAACTGCCAATTGCCATAATTATATGCTAACTGAAAGAACAATGAAACACATTGCCTTGGGCAACAATTTGCCCATTACATAATAACTGCATTACATACTGCATTTCCCAGTGAAATATAAAATTGCACCCTCTCTCTTTCAATTTGTCCCGAACAAAAACACAGCTGTTCGGGCACAATTCAAAGGTACACATTGTTCGTAACCTGTTTTCAAGAGTCTCCTTTTGTTTGCAACAGGAACTAAACAGTTAGTCGGCTACCAGATGTTAAATACGTTACAAAAACTGACGCAGTATCAACTTCGTTCGCTCATGATAAATGCCCATTTTTGCTCCTACTACCTGAATCTATTTTATAAGATTTTAGTTTTGTGCAATGGCTTGACCCCTATTGCATGAGACTTAAACCTGGCGCTCCTAATGTGGGTGTACTTTTCGGCTCTGTCTGACTCTCCAGGGAATATAGGCATGATGGCTGTTACCACGGCAGTGAGTACCCGGAAACATAACAAAACAATATTTATTGTTATTCATACATGTGAGAAAGTATAATCAGTGCAATCTTAGTTCTCACGTCTCAACAGTGTATCAAGAATACACTTAACTAGTTACCTCCTGTTAGAGTTGTCTTACATTACCGGCGTTAAGACAAATCTTCTTCATTCTGTCCCAATTCCAAGTGTAGACCTCCTACGTACACCCCTTTTTACATTATTCTAGAGGTTTCGCCTACCTCAGTCAGTTTTTCTGCCTTGCCGTCATCTGTCGGCAGAAAAACTCCGCCTTCGTCAGGTCATTGCACTCCATTCTAGAACCTTCCTTCCTCACCTGACAATAATCCTGCCGCGGCTTGTGCGAGCCGCCCAACTCTTTTTATGTGGTTGTCTTGTACCATGACGCACGATCCAAACCAACTTTGGTGCCTTCCATTGATCTCAATATTGTTGACCCAATGATCTGTTCATGTAATTAATTTCCATGCATGGCTACATCTTTTTGTGAGCGCTCAGCGTTTATATTATTACGATGATTGTTTTTAAGTAGATCAATGTAATCAAGAAAACAAGAACGTTGGAATCAACAAGAAGTTATTTGCATAAACGTATACGTTTTTTGTAATGGTAATAATTAACGCAACTCGTCATTAACAGTTTAACGAGAGGATATTTACATTGTTCCACTGTACGTACCTAAGTGAACATATTACTTCCACGTGCGCCCATGGATTACAATTTTACGAACTCCGTAAATTATTAAACCATTGCCTGCCCTGTTGCTATATCTAAATAGGTAATGCAATTAATTCACTAATGGCTCATGAGTACTCAAAACTAAATGCCTTCTTCCGAATTACGATCGATTCCTCATCCATAAATAGAATATTGAGTGGCCTGAGGTTGACCCAGCCTAGAAATTGCTAGACTGTCAATTCGTTCCATTTATTAGGTCTCTCCTTCTAAAATCCGCACTGGCACGAAATTCTGGAAACATACATAGGTATGTTTCCATACGTTTGTCGCAAAGCCATGGTTCATTTTCGATCTGGCACATAAAGTGCCTCTTTTGGTATCATTTTCACCTTACGGCTTATCTGCTTCATTGACAAAAGAAGAAAACATTGAAAGAAAAAAATTAAGTAGATAAAAGAAAAACAATGGCTGCAAACCTTGAGTAAAGCGCTTTCCGAGAAGGTCAAGAACAATGTGCTTAGACACGAACTCTCCACAGAAATATGAAAATCAAGAGCACGAATCTATTAGAATTTAAAGATTAAATTCATTCATTTCATCTATTAGCAAATTGGTAAATGGAAGAAAGCATACCTGCGTTACCTTTAACTCGTTTACTCGTTGTAGGTAACATATTTTATTTAGGCCTTTTGGGAATTAGAAACTCCGTAAATGAAAGAATCTACGTTGATAACAGAGTTACCTACCTCCAGTAAATTAGCTTAACGGAATTGCTTTTATGATTACGAACACAGACATAGGTAGATAATTCAATTTTATCACCAGTAAATGTCATGCCATTTGTCGAAACCATTGAAGGATGAACCGTTAAGGAACACACACTAGCAAGCAGGTGAAAATAGACGTGACAAAGCGACCACACGGAGGCCTAAAGATTTGGATTCCTTGGAGGTGTGTTCCATTTCTTAAAACACACCTCCAAATGACGGCTGGCAACAGCATTATCGTGCTGTTAAAACCACCGAAGTCGATTAAGAACGTGATACATCACGTGTTACGTGACTCTTCACAGGCTTTAGTGTAGGTAGTGAGATTAGACACTTGACGATACCAAGATAAAAATTTCAGAGGTTCTTACCAGGTTGGCAACGGGAGGCGTGGTCGTGACGCAGTTTTTCGCGTCATTTTGTATTGCGCAACAGCTAAAATTAAACAAGACTTGTTTTCATTTCATATTCGACACCTAGCCATATGCAGGGGCGTATATTATTAACCTATTGGAGATAATTAGAAAAGCACACACGTCTTGACAACACCTTTATTAAAGACTCACGTTTTACTACCTAAGTATTTACTCATCTTAAATGGTACTTAATACTTTGCCCATGGCATGGCCCCTATTCGTCTCTACTTGTATGCAATTCTTGTTTAGTAAAATATTTCAAACATTTGCTTCTGGAAAAACCGAGACGGATGTAACTGTTTGTTTCGAGCGATGCAGCGATGATGATGGCTGGCCCGGCTTTTTCACCATAGACGAAACATTTTCGCATGGGAATGCAATATAACCTTAGAAGCAATTGATTTACAGTTACGATGAACGTAAACAATTGAATATTAGTGCCGGCATAATTAGTGCTTACGGTCTTCGACAAACAAACAATTTTCAATCAGAACAACTCAATGAAACTGAAGTCATTATACTTTCGATAGATGCTATATTCAGTGCCAGCGAATGACATTAATTTAGCACGCGAGTATTGAACTGTAAAAATGGCACCGAGAACTAGGAAAAAAATTTTGTTAGGCGACATTAATAGTGAAGCTTTTCTTTTAGAAGTAACTAATAATAGTTATCAATAAAGATTGCTACTATTGGTAGATTGATTACTATTGGTAGGTACTATAAGATAACCACCCAAAAAAGTAAAAAAAAAAAACAACCACCAACCAACCATAGCCTATAAGCTTAAGGAGGTATGTTAGTACAGCGGCATGCGACCACGGGAAGGTACTTCCTTGTTTCATCCTTTTCAATAGTTGGGTTTTAGTTTTTAAACTTTTTTATCATACTTTTTAGAGCGTGATTTTTCAGTACCTCTTAGTCGGGTTTTAGTTTTTGAACTTATTTTTTATTTAAGTAAGTAAGTAAATTATTTTGGGGTTATAATTTCGTGATACAGTATTTGCAGAGCCGCATATTTTTGAAATGTGCTAATTAAGCCCTTTCATTTGGTACCCAACACGGCTTGAATAAAAAAAATGTTTTTAGGTCATGACTTAATGTCCGCTAGAGGGCGCCATATTAAATTTAATGTGACGTCACATACCCTATAACCAACGGACGATCAAGACGCTTCCAACGATACCTCATTTGTCAAATTATGACAAGTACTTTAGAAGTTATGAGGGAACAGATGAACATACATACATACATACATACCGGTCAAAATCATAACCCTCCTTTTTGCTTCGCCGTAGTCGGGTAATTATGTAGTATCAGACAAGTATCCAGACTAGATATGACATTAGCAATAAGTTACGATTATGAGTAATTCATTTTATACAAAATGTTCATCTTCACTTCAACGCAACTGCTAAAAAAATAGCTGACATGTGTCTCGAAGAAGGCCAAATTTTATTTCAGTCGCTTATCGTTGGGAACTATTTATAACAAAGAAGTAGTATGCCGTGAAAAACATCGGGTTTTTTTACGTAAAGATGATAAATAAATAATAGAATCTACCTATTGTGTTGGTAATTCTTCCACAATGTGTCATGTGTATGTATGTGTGCGTAATGTGTCTAGGAAATAACTATATTATAAAAGTTATATAACTGGAACTTTCAGGAGGGTTGCACGCCATTAGAATCGCGGGTATTTCATAAAACAATTGGTTTTTATCAAACCTCGCTTAGCGGTTAATTATCCTAAAATGATGTTAGGAACTACTTAGTTCTTCTTCTACTCTCTTATCGGCACGAAAATTGTGCAAATTTGTTTTCAGAAAGGTAATAATTAACTCTTAAAAATCTTGAACAGAATAGTAGGCTGTTTTATACAGGGTGTTAGGACATCGAAGAGCAGTGGTGGCCCAGTGGTCACGGCCGCGACTTACGAGTTGTAGGTCGTAGGTTTGAACCCAGTCAGGGGCTTTACTTTGTGTAAATTATATTATCACCACTGCTCTATAAACGGTAAAGGAAAATATCGTGAGGAAACCGGCATGTCCTAGAACCAAAAATTCGAAGACGTGACATCTACCAACCCGCGTTGGGCCTGCGTGGTAGATTACGGCCCACCCCCTCTCACAGAGAGGAGGCCTGTGTCCCAGCAGTGGGAACATTATAGGCTGAGTATGTAGGACATCGACGCGCAACCTGTTACTATGGATTCAATACTTACATACATTAATTCTGAACCTTTCTGCGTTGAAATGTTTCGCAGGATATTAAATAAAAAAATACTGTTCCATACATTTTGACCGCGTACCTAGGTACTGCACTTTACTATGAAACAGTCGCTTTTTTTTTTTCATAACCGACTTAAAATTTATTTTAATAGAAATTAAGTAAAAGAATCACCACATACCAACGTAGGTGTAAGTGTACTAAATACCACAGAATTTATCGACGGGTTTAATGTTTGTGTCGCCAACTACCTACCCTTTGTTAATTTGTCTTTAACGAATACAAAATTTATGAGGTAAAAGGATAAATATGTAACTTATTTAGTCATTTACAGAGCTCTTTTTCCTTCTGCATTGCCAAACTAAACCTAAGAATTTGTGCCAAACTATGAAATTTAAATTTTTCATTTTATGACCGATTCTTGGCTGCTTATGTGGTGGAGAGTCCGAAACAGCGTCTTTTTAGGCTCTGCGTTCCGAAAGTTGGCAACGTCGCAAATAGCCGTCAAATATTATTTAGCTGTTTTTAATAGATTAATGAATAGTATTCAATGAAATTATGTAAAATAAAATACTTAGGTACATAAAAATATTGATTATGAATTGCGATAGCTAATATAGCATTGAATGTTGTTTTAGGTGTAAAAAAACACTGAAACCTTTCAAATACTTTTTACAACAGTTTTATTATTGCAAGTCATGATCATTATTTTAGTACATAATATATTCTGTAGTTTCTGCTTACTGCCATGGGCACATGGCGTGAGTTTATATATGTATGTATTTTAGAAAAACACAGAGCGATTTTTCATTATGTCATGTAAGTACTAAAAACAACGAATATACTTGACAGCTATTTAACTGCGACCGACGTTGCCAACTTTTAGAATGCACTCAGTCCCAACATGTAGTCTGCACTTTTCAGCAGAATTTTAAGTGAAAGTTAAACTTGTGAGAAAAGTCGTGGAAGTATTTCATGGATTACAGAATATATAGGTTTCTAGCTCGAATCACTTTTTTAAATGATGAAATCTATTGAGCAGTTTCATGAGGAATTGAGACTGAGTAGGTAGGTATTAGGTATTCTGTTAATCAGTTGATGACACCTCAATTGATTAATGCACTAAAAGCAACAAACTAAGTATTACATCATTCAAATAAAGGAGACTGTTAAAAAGTGGTCTATGAACCAATAGCGATACTGTTACGATATTTCTGTGGGGATACCTCAACTATACCCTTGTGCAAAGTGGCAACAAAATCTGACCCGAGTTTTGAGAAATATAATATTTTAGAATACATAATTTCATGATAACATTTTTATTTTAAAAAACGTTTTAAAGGGTATTTCTGACTTTTTATTATTTAGTAATGTGTTTCTTTCCTAGATTTTAGTATTTGTTTCGATTTTAACCGACTTCAAAAAAGGAGGACGTTCTCAGTTCGTCAGAATTACATTTTTTTAAATATTTTTATGTTCACTGATTACACGAAGACGGTTGGACCGATTTAAAAAAAAAATTTTTTTTTTGGTTAATAGGGTATAAGTACTTCCCAAATGTTCCCATTGTCACCAGGTCAGGATCTGATGATGGACACCCTTTTTTTTGTTGCTACAAATAGAGTTTCTTCTTATTTTTCGTATTTTGGAGTAATTTTTTGTTTTAAGACGTATCCTTCCTACATAAATATTTAAAAAAATGCCGTAAAATCGGTAAATACAAAAAAAAGTTGAAGGGACAAGTGACTTTGCCTAGTAGAGAAACACATTTATAAAGTCAGAAATACCCGTTCAAACCTGACCTGGTGACAATGGGATCACTTGATAAAGTATACCCTTTCAAACAAAAAGAGTTTTCTAAATCAGTCCAGCCGTCTTCGAGAAATCGGTGAATATAAATATTAAAAAATGTAAAAAAGATTCCGACGAACTGAGAACCTCTTTCCTTTTTTGAAGTCGGTTAAAAACGAAAAAAAAACCTGAAATTCAGCACTGTCGAGGTGGTAAGTGTCTTTGTTTAGCAGAAAACCACATTAATTAAGTAGTATAAAATCAGAAATACTCGTTAAAACGTTTTTAAAATATAAAAATGTAGCAAGAAATGTGAATTTGAAAGTATTATTTTTCTCAAAACTGCCGGGTTAGATTTTGATGCCCCTTTGCACAAGGGAATAGTTGAGGTATTCCCACAGAAATACCTCTACAGTATCGCTATTGGATCATAGACCACTTCCCATACAAATTTTAACAGTCTCCTTTCGAGATGCTCTTATCACTTGATTTGATTGCTCTTAGCACTTGTTGCGGATAACCTCTTTTAGTGTAAAATAAACATTCATCAATTTTATTGCAAGATTATTGGTATACCTACATCTCAATTGGATACCTACTTGAGTTGACTTGATGCATTAATATTATATACAATGGTTGTGTACGTTGTGCATTAAATCCATACTAATATTATAAATTCGAAAGTAACTCTGTCTGTCTGTATGTTACCTTTTCACGCCTAAACCGCTGAACCGATTTAGATGAAATTTGGTATAGAGATAGTTTGAGTCCCGGGAAAGGACACAGTGTACTTTTTATCCCGATATTTCTACGGGAGCGAGACTTATGCGGGTGAAACCGAGAGGCGCAGCTAGTAAATAAATAAATATTGATTAGGTACGCACGACAACATATCAAGCTATACATTTCCACTATAAGCTGACTTCTTATTGTACGAAAAGCCTATACAATGCGAGGTGAGCGGAAATGTATAGCTTGATAATTATTTCGTCGTGTGTACATACTCCCTCTCACTGAGAGGAGGCCTGTGTCCCAGCAGTGGGAACATTATAGGCTGATTATGTGTACATACTTACCTACCCATTTATTTATTTTATTTATTATTTTGATTTATAGCAAGCGCCTAATATTCGCTGAATAAGGCAATATTTACCTTACCTTACTTACGTAGGTAGGTGGGTAGGTAGGTACTAGGTACTAAAGGATACTTAGATACTAAAAATAACCCAGTTGTGACTAACTAATAACTACTCTGTGAACTAGTGCCAACTGAGTATTAATTTTATATCGATTGATCAGTCGAAAACAATCGTGGGTAGATACGTGACGTTGAAGATAACTCGCGATAGACAACATTATCTAAATACATTCTACACACTACGAAATAGAAAAAACAAGTCGGTAGATAAAAAAAAATTTGGGTTACTTAGGTATAGGGAGTAGATATTCAGTAGGTATTGATCGTGCAATACCACGTTTATGAAGATAGCAAGTTCTAACTGCCACTTCCTCGAATTAATTTATTGTGACTGTCTTTTTAATGAACCATTAACAACAATTAACTCGGGTGTTTTTAACAAACACGTTTATGGTAATACTATGTTATGTAAGCCCTGTAGTGTGTGTGTGTATGAAAAACTGCAGTTGATAAATTGGAACTGCAAGTTTCATTTTGGAATAGTAACTTTAATAACTACACATATGGTTCAGTTTGCAGTTTACAATTGCCGGAGATATCGTGTAACAAACATACAAACAACATACAGTCGAATTGCGAACCTCCTCCTTTTTGAAGTCGGTTAAAAATAGCTAGGCTTTTAAGTAAGTTATTGTTTATACTTTAACAATATCTAATTTATTTCTTCTTTCTCTTCCACAGGTATCAGATTCTCAACCGATGTGTGCAGGGACGAGGTCAAGGCTCTTTCCGCCCTAATGACCTTCAAGTGCGCGTGCGTCGATGTGCCATTCGGCGGCGCTAAGGCCGGAATTAAGATCAACCCTAAGGAGTACTCCGAGCATGAGTTGGAGAAGATCACCCGTCGTTTCACCCTCGAGCTCGCCAAGAAGGGCTTCATTGGTGAGTTGACGCTTTTAGATACCAAGTTTAATTGAAATAAAGAATAACATTTATTTGGTAACAGTTCATATACTTTTTAAAAACAGTCTGTGTTGAGACACAGACTGTTTTTAAAACGTATATAGGCAGAGGGGAGGTTTCGAGGCAGCAGTGAGCTGCTGCCTCAAAACGATCCATTTCAACAGTAAAGCCAGAGATGTGCGGGCTATTGCTGGTTTTCTAATGATCCTTTCATCGTATCGGCCGAAACACGTCCTCTACAGAACATAGGCTTCCCCTATAGAAGCGACATAGGTAACCTCAAGTTCTGTGCTGCCAGCGGAATCCCGCGAGCGCGATCTTCGTTTGTTTTATAGGTCCAGAAACTCAAACTTGCGTAAAGATTGGGTTTCCTAGGAAAGCGATTCTGTCGTATTATAACGGCCTTCATGAAAATCTGTCATTTTCACCAGTATTTGACATTAAGGTAAAACGTTCTTGTATTTGGATAGTCGTTATTGTGTGACTGTTCACTGCTTTCTTAGGAAACTTAAGCTTAAGTGTAGGATTCCCCTGAACTTGAGAATAAATAATGCAATCAGATGAAAGGCTTATTGAAAAAAAAAAAAACAAGATTAGAATGGAGTTATCAAATTGTTTCATTAGTAGCGATAGTAGGAGTAAACAAGTTTACACAACCACTGAAAAGTTAATTGAAATGATAACGTTTGACTGACAATGTCACGATAATGGTGATACAGCAGCTGCCAGTATGTATGAAGGTTGAACACCTACTTTAGAATCGAAAATATTCTGTCTCTGGCTTCTGACTGAAACAAAATTTCTAAATTACATAGGTATTACCTACCCTATTGATTACCATGAGGTATATGAAAGGAAGAATAAACAAAGTCAGTATATGAATACTGACTTTGTTTATTCTTCCTTTCATATTCAGTCCATTTTTCTTTGGAATGCACTTCCTCTTGATATCAGGACGGCCACCAGTCGGTATGCATTTAAGCGGAAATTGCAGAGTTATTTACAAAACAAATAGCGTAGAGTCATCTCAACATCTCTCTCCCTTGAATTTGTATGTATATATATATTATAAGTATTTATAGTATGTATGTGTATTTATATAACTTATTTATGTATTTGTGTAGGTACCTAGTTGTAATAGTTTTTTTATCATTGTTCCTCTCAACCAAAGCACCTGCCATCTAATCTCTTCGCCACCCTTGGTTGACTGGTAGAGAATGCCTAAGGCATTAAGTCCGCCTTTGTACCTTTTTGTGCGAAAATAAATTAATAAATATACCAAGTAGTACTTAATATAAATGAAGAGATCCATAGGAGAACCAAAGTAACCGACATAGCCCGAAGAATTGCCAAACCTAAGTGGCAGTGGGCAGGGCATGGGGCCGATGGGGCCGAAAGGTTATGAGGTGCCGACCGCGTACCGAAAGACGTAGCGTTGGAAGGCCTCTCACAAGTTGGACCGATGACCTGGTGAAGGCCGCAGGATGCGAGAAGCACAGAATTGGTCGAAGTGGTGGTGCTCGGGGAGGCCTATGTCCAGCAGTGGACGTCTTTAGGCTAAAATGACCATGAATGATGATGGTAATAACAGACAGGCATCAAAACAAAACTTGGTTTTCCCATCAAAATGTTTATTTTGTAGTTAGCTAAATAACAATTTACTCACAAACAACAATGTTGTATGTAAATCGCGAAGTCTCGCTTTGACCTTGTTTAGCTCAGTTCATCGACTGTCCACTTACCTAGGTCGATAACCGACGAAGGAAATTACTGTCGCGTGATAAACGCCCAGCAGCAATTTGCTCAGAGTGAAATACATATTACGATTTTATAGATATGGGTAGGTACTATCTTTATAGTGTAGGAACATATGTTTTGAAAAGCTACAACTGATGACCAACGATGGCCGTTACTTATAGCGCGCCAGCTGAGCGTGGGGTCCTAGGTTCGATCCCCAGGTCTGGAACAGTGTTGAGGTTTTCCATTACGAATTTCTCAGTAGCAGCCCGGAGTTACATGAAACTTAAACAAAACTGGTGAAATATGGGTGTACTTTACAATTCAGCCTACCCCTTCGCGGAATACAGGCGTGGTGTTATGTTTAAAAGCCACTTAAAAACATGTAGTGATCTCGTCGTGAGGCAACATTTAGGAAAACCCGATAAGCGAGAAATTGGCCCAACCCCCGAAAACTTATCTCCGCAACGACCTTCTAACAAAAGATTGAAACATTGTCTTTAACCAACTTCAAACAATTTAGAGGTTTTCAATTCGTCGGAATCTTTTTCATCAAGATTTTAGTGATCGTTTGCTGATTTCACTTAACACAATTCCATAATCGGTTATCTTATCACAGATGGATTAAATTGAAAGCTCGATAAGTCCGGTAGGTATCCTTTACTTCCAGTCGTATTACACCGATAAAAGACAGTTAAAAACCCAGTGATTAATAAAAATCCAATCTAATTACAGATAACGAATATTAAGTCATGATCTTGTAATACGTAGTAGGACATATTATGTAGGTATATAGTTAATTAAAGTTTTCTTTGCATGACTGGCTATCAATGTGGTATTTTGATTACCTACTCCAGTAACATTGCGCAACGTCGAGCATAGCTCTTACGTTTTGTTGTTGTGCGTTTGTGTTTTATCTGTACTCCATTTATTAGAAAAACAATAGTAATTGCAATATATATTCTTCAAATATACGTCGCGCCAAAGAGTAGGTAACCCACAGAGACATAGCTTAATTTTTTTTGTACTGCTGCGCTTTGTAGTCCACCTGTCATTGCGCGGTTATATAAGGATCGTCGTTTGTCACTCAAAAGATTTGATTTTTTTTTTTAAATTGCATAGAGTTGGTAATCTAGTATTATGTACCAGTGATGTAATTAAATTAGAAAATACTTCCACGGTTATAACAGCTCTATATTGTAATTCATTATCGCACGTACATATTTGTAGTTCATACTTTTTCTGGGAGATCTGTGCTGTACCTACTTATATCACCTATCTACCCTAAGGCTGTTATTGTAACTTTAAAGTGTTGACATTTCTAACAATGTGTTTTGTCCCTCAGGGCCCGGTGTGGACGTACCCGCCCCTGACATGGGTACCGGTGAGCGCGAGATGTCGTGGATCGCCGACACCTACGCCAAGACTATCGGCTACCAGGACATCAACGCACACGCTTGCGTCACTGGAAAGCCTATCAACCAAGTAAGAAGTTCTTATTAGAATCCTCACTTGAAATCTTGAAATCTCAGATAATTTACATTCCAACGCTAAGGTTGTATGCAAAACTTCATCATTCACCTTTTGTAATGCACCTAAAATACGCAATTCAGGCATTAACACTTTGACAGCGGATCACGTACTAATTACTAATAATATTGGAAATAAATAAAATGCTTGGCTGTCAAAGTGTTAAGTCCGCCTTTGTGCAGTTTTTACTTAATTATACATAAAGCATTGAATAAATGAAAAAATGCCGGACCCTTAATTGCTGTTTTTGTAGATATTATCTTACGAAAAGAGTTTCCCTTTATGTTTGCTTGGGATTTCCACGAAACGAGCGGTTTTTTTTAATTGAAACAGCGCTAATGTGCTATTAGTCAGTCTCTTTGTGTACTTACCATGCACCTATAATTTTAATGACATGTCTGTTGTTTTTAACAGGGAGGTATCCACGGCAGAGTGTCCGCTACCGGCAGAGGAGTCTTCCACGGCTTGGAGAACTTCATCAACGAGGCCAACTACATGAGCATGATCGGTAAGCTATACACTAACATCTTCATCATAGCTTAAGCATCGTCACAGCGACCAGTAGGTATACCTGTAAACCATAAACTACGGACCTCACATGTCAAAATCAATCTGCCCAGCCTCTTCCCAACTATGATCGGATCGGCTTCCAGTCGGATGCAGCTGAATATCAATACTGGTATTCAGCTGCATCCGGTTACATGGGTTCATGGAAACCTCAACAACTCAGTTACTGGGTAACACGGTACCCCTTGGTAAGACTGGTTGTCAGACTTTCGGGCTTCTGACTCCGTAACGACTGTCAAAGATCTATGAATGAAAGCCGGAACCAACAGCTTACCGTCCCTTAGTCACATGTTTGAGGACATAATCTGATATTTAAACTATTTTCATCGTTGCTGGACATAGGGCTCCTCAAGAATCGCCACAACGCCTGGTCTTGCACTGGCATACATGCAACATTACATAATCATCCCATGACGTTACGACTGCTTACGACACGGGCCTCCTATCTATGAGAGCTACTCACGACGACACATCAAGCTCCATCTCCAGTATGAGGGGACCTCTCATTTTACGGAAAGCCTATGTAATGCAAGGTCATCTTAAACTGGATATATATATAGTTTGATGTGTTGTCGTGTGTACATCATAAGCTATCTATAGCCTTATTCAATATGTATGTAGGACATAATCTGGCGTAAGTACACAACATAAAACTGGTGTAGCAGTCGAAGTTATGACTTCATTTGTTTTTATGATCAGGCTGGTCACATGATAACTCTGACATGTGACATGTCAGAAGTCAAAGCAAAGTCAAAGTCAAAGCATTTATTTCAAATAGGCACATAAAAGGCACTTTTGAACGTCAAAAATTATCTTAAAATAGAATTGATTCTAGTTAAGAAGAAGCAGGTTACTATTGAGTATTTACCCGACTGCGCAACGCAAAGGAGTGGTAATGTGTTCATCAGCCTATGTATGTATGTATGTATGTATGTATGTATGTATGTATGTTCCTTTGAAGCACTATACAAACCAAACGCCTGGGCCGATTTTTATGATTCACACGTCAATCGATTCCTCTTAGTCCGGCGAGTGTCACTAAAGACATGACGTTAATGAAAATTCAATATGGCGACTACCGGACGCCATATTGTGAAAATGAAAAAAATTAAAGTCAACAAACTATGTCAAGTGGGATATCGTTGGATAGGTCTTTGAAAAATATTAGTGGTTTGGGAAGACCGTTTTTTGATTAAGTAAACCGTTCGTGACTTATCAAGCTTTAAAGTACCAATTTTCGTTAGAATCAAGTGTCCTCCCCGGGTGCGTCTCATATCGTAAAGTAGTAATGTCATAATTTTATATAAAGTTATAATTTTATGTTATTTTGACTATTTTAATTTAATTTTAAATTTAGTTGACATTAATGTTTTCATGCCTTATATAAGGTAGATTGTACAAGGCTCACCCACCTTATTGTAACATCTTATTTTTATGTACCTTCAATCTATGCAAATAAAATTTACTTTACGTATAAAGTTATTTGGTATATTTTCATTTCAATAACGTTCACAAGATATAATAAACGTGAGATATACCAACTGTTGATATAATTTCTTTACATATAACATTTATATACTCTAAAACTTGCTTCGTATAACGTTATTGGATATAACGTTTATTTAATCGAAAATCATTAGGTCTATCGTTTAAAATATATATTAATACCGTCATTATGGTTAACACCCCGATTCAGAGCAATCCGACTCGGACAGCTTAGGTTAGAAAGCCTTGGTGGCTTTCGAATTATTTCCGTTACCGTTACCGCACCCGAACTTAACGAACGCAATAGACGACGTAGGATGCAAGAGCGAGCGAAGGGCACCCCGAGGTTCGGTTTGGTTAGGTTACTTTAAACCTTTTACACAGAAATAGGGGCTCCGTCGACAAAGGATGCAAGGGCGAGCGAAGGGCACCCCGAGGTTCGGTTTGGTTAGGTTACTTTAAACCCTTTACACAGAAATAGGGGCCCCGCGAAGCGGGGCTCCGTCGACATAGGATGACATAGGATGACAAAAAAAAGTTTTTATCATATTAGACTAAATAGGTTTTATGTCTATTGAGTGGTACATCAAACGATTTTATATTTATTATCTGTTATTCTTATAGAAATTAGTTACATTAAAATTATATCAATCGTTTATTATATTAACTGATCATTATATAAAATAAAATTATAGGTTCAGTTGTTATATCTTGTAAATATTAGAGGTTTTGTAATTATATCATATATTACTTACCCGTCCCCCTCTCTACCAACTAAACGGTTGTAGTTAGAAAATTAAATGTTACGGCAGTAGTACCTTAAGTGGGATTTACAACTCATAACTAAAAAGAATAAAATAAAAAAAATTAATTTAAAAAATCAAAAAACCCGACTGCGGTAAAAAACTTAAGTTAAAAAAACTGAAAAGCTAAAAACAAGCCCATTTTAAATTAAATAAAAGTTGAAAGCAGGCGGGGCCCAATGTACCATTTTTATATTTTCAAACTCAAATGGGTCCCGCCTGCTTCCAACTTTTATTTAATTTAAAATGGGCTTGTTTTTAGCTTTTCAGTTTTTTTAACTTAAGGTTTTTACCGCAGTCGGGTTTTTTGATTTTTTAAATTAATTTTTTTTATTATTAGAACTGTTGTAGATCTCGCATACTAAACAATGTTCTAGAACAATGCAGCTTGATTCTCAATTTAAAATTAGTTTTGAATTAATGATAAATGATTTTATTTGTGTAAGTTTGTACACTTTTACACGTCAATCACATTTTAAAAATTAGTTGGGGTCGGCGTTTTCTATCTGACTACTCTGAGAAGGAAGGCCGGAACAAACTCAGAGGTCAGTCTCTTTTAAAGTCCAGACATAATCTTGGTTAGATCATGTGAAGACCATGTAGATTGATGTCTGAAATGTTCTATTGAGGAAAGAACCACACAGATTGAGTGGACCTGTCCAGTCAGTGCACACATTTGTCAATAATCGTGTAGTTCAATTAAAATTAAGGATTAGGTGCAGACAAACATGAAGTCTCAGTCTGTCGAGATTTGAATCGAGATATCGTTCTAAAAATAAGTACATTCCTTATAGCGAACCCTCTTCATAATTTATTCGTTAGGCCGCAAGTCTGACAACCAGTCTTATCAAGGGGTATCGTGTTACACTAGTATCTGGCTTGTGGATGTCAGATAGGCAGTCGCTCCATGTAAAATACTACCAGTATTTTACATCCGGTTAGACTGGAAGCTGACTCCAACATAGTTGGGAAAAGGTTGAGCAGATTGATTTTGACAAGTGACTAAGTCTGTAGTTTATGGTTAGGTCATTTAGTTATTTATGAAACGAAACGTTCCCTCTATAAAATAATATATTAACACAAAACCCAACTTTCTCCGATAACGTCACGCAGATCATTGACGAGAATGACGTTTACCAAGTCCCAAGACTTAACCACATAGTAAATATAGCAATTATGTATTTTATTCAAACACAATAAGTAGCATTCCTCGGTTTGAGATAAATTGTAGTTTGTAACTAAACCGCAAACATAGATACGGCGTTGCCATAAATCGTTATATTTTTTTATCTCACATCACATAATTACATTACCTATGTATTTCCAGGGTCATGTTCATGTTAGTTCTTTTTATTGTGATTTTTTAATTGCATACATACGTAACTGTAAATATGTTATGCTCAATTATAATATTATGCATGTATCCTCTTATTTCGATTCTTAACAAATTGTTCTTCAAACTTCAAACTAAGCTAATTATTTGAAAATAATTATTTAAGGTTTTAAATATTTGCAAATCTTTATTAAGGAAGCTAGTGTGAAAATATTTTAATACGAAACCTTGACTATTTTGCCAATTTCCATTATCATTGTCAAACGGTATGAGATATAGTTTCCTGCCTATCACCAAATTCACCCGATCCGATATTCATATCTCCGTCTGTGTTGTATCAATAGATGTTATGTCAGTTTCCTTTTTGAATTGATTGATGATCCAGTTAAAACTTAAGCCCCATTTACACGATACAAGTTTCTTTCCACATTCAGTAAAATTGAAGCAACAAACGACTTGCATCGTCTGAACACTGTTCAAATAAGGCTTAACAAAACAAAAATTTGCATTCGAGATTCAAATAATGATACCTTGGTTCACCTGTTATTTACTCATACTTATCTTAATAATTCATAATCATCACACACAAAAGACGTTAAAAAAAATACAGGGAGAAAATTCAACCTGTGCGCAAACTGTACCTACCTATGAATTCAGTATAGGTATTATGATTCTAGAGCGCAGAAATTTTTCATCGGTTATAAAAAAAAGTTGTTGTTCCATACATTATGACCGCGTAGATATTGCAATTTTCTATGAATCAGCAACAGATTTTCGTCGGTTATAAAAAAAAAACTGGTATCATTAGGCTGAATTCATGGTTACAGTTGTGCACTGGCTATTTTTTTTCCTGTATATAGACCCTAGCACCCTTAAATATAAGGATCAAAATGTCAAAGAAGGTTATGAAAAAGACCAAAACCACGCTACCATATGTGGATTCGTAAGTGAAAATCGCAGAACACAGTCATAGTCTTAAATTTTTTTCACCAGGCACAACCCCCGGCTGGGGCGGCAAGACTTTCATCGTTCAAGGTTTCGGTAACGTGGGCCTCCACACTTGCCGCTACCTTGTCCGCGCCGGCGCAACCTGCATCGGTATCATCGAGCACGACGGATCCATCTACAACCCTGATGGCATTGACCCCAAGGTAAGCTCAGAAGCACTTTAGACGAGAACTCTTAGCGAAAGCATTTCAATATTTCTTCTCTATTAAAACAATAAAGGGTACCCACTAGTGGAGGTTATTGAGTGCATTTAACTTACAAAGGCAACGTGGTTGATTGCCACACGTCAATGAGACCTAAACTTTTTCATTACCGGTTTAAACAACAATGCTGAAATTCCGTGTGACTTTTTACATGCATCAAACGACAATCTGCGGAAATGTAATCACAATAAAAAACTGACGTACCTACCCGACTATTATTACTAATAAAAAACTACGGCGTAACTAAGTACCTAGTCAGTCCATAGGTCCTACTTGATAATTAATATAAGATAATATTGTTTCGGCGCTTCTGAAATAAGCTTCTATAATTAATAATTTTAAGTCCTTTCTGATGCTCGATTTTTGAGAACCTCAAATGAACTCAAATTTGACAAAATTGTTTTCGACAATCGCAAATCGAATGACACTATAGGTACCTACAATACTCAATGACAATATCAAAACATTGCATATCGAGAAATAGTGCACATAGCTTCTGACGTTTCATAAGTGCCCATGTAGGTTTATGTGTATTAGAATACTTATTTTGATTTAGTTTTTTTTTATTTCTACATCAACTGCATGTTAATGCATAACGCAATGTTTCTAAATATCGAACAAATAACAATTTCGAATAGATAAACTCCGGTTGAGAATACCACAGTAACCGGACATTAGTACAGACGCCAGCACATCAACCTACTACAATCTGTCAAATTTCTTTAATAGATTTTCAACTTTATCACTAAAACATAAGGTTCAAAGTTGGTTGGGAAAATGTGACAGACTGGGGTAGGTTGATGTGCTGGCGTCTGTACATAAATGTTACTTTACTAGGACATTAATTGTTTTCCTTCGCTTTGCTCTTGTCAGAGTGGTCGTACCTACCTACTGGTAACTATTAGTTCGCGATCTCTTCATTTACAAAACCACACACTGCGAATTCTATTTGATCGCATCTCATCAGTGAACTTCCGCGACTAATTATTATTGTAGCCTTTATTTATTCCTTAATTAAAATAATGCGAAAGGAGTATAGGTAAATAATGTAAAGATCGTAGCAACTGGCATTCTGCAGTTTCTGCATACCCTTATGGGAAGAATGCATGAGATTATGTATGTACCTATGTAATTAAAATAAATACATATAACAATACAATACATGATAAGACATAACTCAATGTCATTATTTCTATTCAAAAATGTCATTAGGTCACGCGATTAATAACTCGTCTTGTAAAAAACATTTTTACAAAAAAAAAACAACCGACTTCAAAAAAAAAACACTACAAAGTGAAAAATAACTTTCATTTCGGAAGTCGGTGTCAAAAAACGAAAATGCTGAACCAACGACACCGACTTCCGAAATTAAAATTATTTTTCACTTTGTAGTGTTTTTTTTGAAGTCGGTTGTTTTTTTTTGTAAAAAAAGTTTTTATTTTTCACTTTTTAGTTGTACTTACCCCACACAAATTCAATTAACACTAGTGCATTGAAGAATTGAAGACACGATTCGAAGAATCATCAAAATTCGCATAGAAATGTCGGAGATGCAGTACATTTATGCATATAACTTCGTACATAAGAATAATTACCTAATGTATTATATACTAAAACCTTCCTGAAAGTATGTCGATCACACTAATGAAAGAATTATCAAAATCGGTTCAGTAGTTTTTGAGATAATCGCGGACATACAAACATACATACATACGGATCGAATACAGAACCTCCTTTTTTTAAAGTCGGTTAATAATGACTAGATTTTTATGTTAAATTGATTCCGACACCCACCACTGGCCCCTCAATTGAGCGTGAAATAGTCTGCAGCCACGTGATCAACCGTGACGTATTTGCAATTTGAATACTCATAATTATAACAATTAACAAACAGATTAACGTAGTAATCTCGCTATTATGCAATGACTTGTTTCTAAGATGACGATTATCTCAGTAACAGATTTTATCTTGCATAACATCACGCTTGTTTCCTTAGAAGTGATAGGCAGAGGTGGATTAGGTACCTACACCTATATTTCGTTAATGTTCCAGGTAATAGCGGGCGAGCCCTTAATTTTATACTTACTATCTATACCTACTTTTAAATTCCTAATGGAAACCCCATCATATATCAGGTCCTGGGTACCCTATACTTTACTTGACCCGGGCATCGAACCCAGGACCCTAAGCTCACCAAGGAGGCAGCGATGAAAGAAAGAAAGAAAAAGTATTTATTGTGACTCGAATTATCAAGTATTGGATATGTCAGGTATCTTACCTATGAAACTACCTACTATCGTATGCTTAAAGCATAAATATTTAAATCACAGCGTTACAAAAATCGCAGTCATTATCAGCAAGGTCATAGGTATCACAGTATCTTGCCTTGCCAATCGCCGAATCCGTATTTATTTCCAGAACATCAGACTATCAAATCTACTACCTACGTAAAATGACGAGTCATCGAATGATTTTAACAAACAACATATTCGTTTTGTTTGTTACACTTCTTTCCTATTATCTATGGTTACACTTGTTAATGTCAGATAAAATACCTACGCGTCTAGATAACGCACGCAGATTTAATCTTATTTTTCTATTTAAAAGATAAATTTTTATTTAAAAAAATGGTAAAGTAAGCTCACTTTTATAAGAATTTACCTTCCCCGCGGTCGGCGCAACGCGTTTTCTTCTTCCATTCTCCCCTGTCAACCGTCACACTATCATTCACTCCCTTCTCTTTCATATCATTCCTCACACAACCCATCCATATTTTCTTCGGCCTTCCTATAAGAGATTCCTTATGACTCAACTATTATATAGAGAAAAGATTTCATTATTGTATGTTTGTTTTTTACGCTTTCACGCTAAAACGGCTGAACGGATTTGGATGAAATTTAGCACATGGGTAGACCATGACCAGCGGGGCAATTGCGTAACACATTATCAATCGGAATCGGTTTCATTTTGACAGTTCAACATCATTCATTGCGTTATTTACGTGTTGAGCGGACCGAAGTTATGAAGCAATGGATTAGCAATTTGCTTCAAAATGAGATTCAGATTCCGATTGATAGTGTGTTACGCAATTAGGGTGCTGGATTGGGACATAGGATACATTAATCCCGATATTCCCACGGGATCAAGACTTATGCGGGTGAAACCGCAGGGCGCAGCTAGTAAACAATAAAACATTTGGTCATAATAAAAAAAACATTAATATTGTTATGACAATAGGAATAAGTCACTATGTCATTATGATTAATTTAATCAAATGTTTTTAGAAAAGAGGGTTTTTTTTTTTTATATAAGTAATGACCTGCGGGGCAATTGCGTAACACTTTATCAATCGGAATCGGTTTCATTTTGACAGTTCAACAACATTCATGGCGTTATTTACGTGTTGAGCAGACAATTTTTTCGAACTTATGAAGCAATGGATTAGCAATTGGCTTTGAAATGATTCTGATTCCGATTGATAGTGTGTTACGCAATTAGGGTGCCGTTATCTTAATGTACGATACGCATGAATCAGCTGATTTATTGATTTTCAAGTGGAGCTGTTACTAATAGATAATGTAATCAGCTCATAATAAGTACTCGTAGGGATTAATTTGTTTAACCTGATTTCATATAGAAGTATAGAAACATACAACGCGCTGACTCTGTAAAAAATTCGAAATTATTCCTCCGATAAAATTATCGTTGGAAAAATCAGCCCTAAGTTCATTTTTAAGTGATCAATGCTGCAATGGAATTTTAACTTTGTGATGAAGGACATTGAGTTTATTTTCCAAAACATGACAATTATCTAAGATTCTGAAAACAAATTTCGTCTTCTGAATCTCCACTAATAATTGGAAAACGCTTTGTTCTAGGCCCTCGAAGACTACAGAATTGATAATGGCACCATCGTCGGCTTCCCCGGAGCCAAGGCGTACGAAGGAGAGAACATGTTGTACGAGAAGTGCGACATTCTCGTCCCCGCCGCCGTTGAACAGGTCATCCACAAGGAGAACGCACACAAGATCAACGCTAAGGTAACTCAAGAACATTTAACGGGCTTTGAGTGTGAACGTGGTTGGAAATGTCGAAAAAAACTGCTGTTCCATACAAGAATGCAATACAATTAAATAAAAGGATATACCCTTCGAGAGTGAAGGTAGTCGGCAAAATCTAAAAAAACTGATATTCTATACAAAAATGCAATAAAACCAGCAAAAAAAATATGCAACAGGCGCTTCTTTTGCTATTCCAGAGTTAACCCGACCAAAAAATTGTTAATATTCATGAGTAATTTTACCCTCTTGAATGAATTCAGTCTTCCAATCTATTATGAAGTGCTATTACGGACTTATCTTCATACAGCTTTTAAATTTATCTTCCTCGCAACAAAATAGTGTAGGCACTTCGTCCAAGACCTTGTAATTTTTTATTCGGTATTATCTTTCCAATTACATAACGTGGGGGCTTACTCAAATTAAGTACTTTCGTATGTACACTTATTTGCTGATAAGATTAATGCTTTAGTGATTTGTTTTTTTTTTACTATTAACGAAGTCGACAGTTTTTATTAACGAAGTCAATAAAAAACGCACGTTGTTGTGTCGACCACTTTTATTACTATTAAGTACAAAAATAAAAATTGCTATCAAAGGTTCAGTTACAGTTCTTCTACAAATCTATAATACCGACGAAAATCACTGCATACTGTGAAATTTTATTTTATATAATATGGGTTTTTTTACATAAGTACTCTCTAATATTATATAAATAATATCAAACTCACGCTCAAATAACTTTGCTCACTCCAGATCATCGCCGAAGCCGCCAACGGTCCCACGACCCCGGCCGCCGACAAAATCCTCATTGACCGCAACATCCTGGTCATCCCCGACTTGTACATCAACGCCGGTGGTGTCACCGTCTCCTTCTTCGAATGGCTCAAGAACCTCAACCATGTGTCCTATGGACGTCTTACCTTTAAGTATGAGCGCGAGTCCAACTACCACCTATTGGGTAAGTTCATTATTATTATTTCATTTATTTATCTATTTACACATAAATTATATTTTTAAATATTAGAATATAAAAGAAATATAAAAACATTTAAAAATATAAAAAATAGTAGCCCATCGGTATCGGGAACAGGGTCCAAGCTACCGGCGGTCAGGGCTCCAGAGAGAGGAACCTCCTGACAATGCGAGCCGTGTCCAGAAGTACTGCTTTCTGAATCAAGCCATTGATCCAGCTGCCCAACGAAAGCCTCCTCAGGTGTTGGTCGAGGCTCTTGGCTATCAATCCATTGGCTGTAACGACTATCGGGTATCGGCACAATGATTGCTGAGTCAACATCCCACATGTCGACAACCGATGTCATGTTATTATTATTACATACATACATAAACTCACACTTTATCTATGAATGAAAGTAGGCAGAGACTACAGAACACACCACCTGCTACGATCCTTTTTTTTTGGGTGGAATATATTCAAATAACTTCTCCCGCTCTGCGCGGAGCGGGATATCAGACTTTTACTGACTAACACCCACCCGTATTCCTTCAGTTGCCTGTACCAGGGGCCACGGTAACTCTTTCGAACAATCCGCGACCCTGGCAGACCCGCGGGGCAATTGCGTAACACTTTATCAATCGGAATCGGTTTCATTTTGACAGTTCAACAACATTCATTGCGTTATTTACGTGTTGAGCATACAAATATTTCGAACTTATGAAGCAATGGATTAGCAATTGGCTTCGAAATGATTCTGTATCGATTGATAGTGTGTTACGCAATTAGGGTGCCTTACATTCCTTTTACGTTCATACATCATGCGAAACTTGAAAATATCATAGGCCCGAAACTGTAGGGTAATCGTGTGTTACACACAATGTACAATATTTTCTTTAAGAAGTTCCTCCTTTCTCATATCTTACGATTGTCTAACTTTATTTACACAATATCTTGTATCGGTGCTAACGAACGACCGCAAACGTTGCAGACTCGTTATCTGTTTGTTTTATGAGAATAGAAGGTCAGCTTCCTTTATTCTAATTATTCTATTGTACTACATCAGGTTTCACCGGACCACGATAACATTTCTGTGAATGCTACGATAATACACTTGATGTTTCCAAAAATAAACTCCACACGTATGCTTGAACGTAGAATAAAAATAACGACATTCGATCTCTTAACGACATTTTGCATCACTATTTTTTACACCTCGACCATCATCAAACAGTCAACTAGGTCACCACTATAATAATAACTGTTATCGTATAGTGTATTAAAAACATGTATTTTTTTTCAGAATCCGTACAAGAGTCGCTAGAGAGGCGTTTCGGCCGCGTTGGAGGTCGCATTCCAGTCACACCCTCAGAGTCCTTCCAGAAGAGGATCTCTGGTGCCTCCGAGAAAGACATCGTACACTCCGGTCTCGACTACACCATGGAGAGGTCGGCTAGGGTAAGCACCAACCAAAATAATAACTTGTTTGAAAAGCGCGTCAGCTCCGATCTAAAATAAAATGTGGAAACATCAATATTGCAGTAAAAAAATTTGCTCCAAAAACATCAATTATTTTCATGAACATACCCCCCATAGTAATAAACACGAAGTAAAGTTTCTATCATCCTTAGATTTACCTACCATATAATATTCTAGGTGTAAACTGTACTCAGCATTTAATAATAGGTTAGGTTTAATGATGAATGTTAATACTATATTTTTGTTCTTCCATAGGCCATCATGAAGACTGCCGATAAGTTCAACTTGGGCTTAGATCTGAGGACAGCGGCGTACGCCAACTCCATCGAGAAGATCTTCACCACATACGCCGACGCCGGTCTTGCATTCTAAACACTCACTAGATAAATTGAAGTATTGTCTGCATTTTATAGACTCCATTTTAGTCCCTATGCACATAAGTGTAACTTTTAAGACATTATTATCACAGTATTTTTTGTTTTTTTGGAATCATGGCTTTTTTACTTTAATGTTAAGCGAATCGTTGAACTTTTAAAGTGAAAATTGAATTTTCCAAAATTGTATCGTCTTGAATTTTTGAATAAAATTGTTTTACTGTTATTCCTAACCTGTTTCTTTTATTCTATTTAAAGCAAAACATGAAAATTAAGTAAGTACGTCGTTAACGTTATCTTTTATACTAAGGTTAAAATCCCAGTAACTCTCTACCGTCGTTATGACGAAGAGCCCCGCGCCGTAACCAAAATGATGAGCCTGAACGCGTGGTCGCGTCGACAGAGGGCGCGTACCGACTTCGCGCGACGATCGTTTTCGACGTCTTCGACTAGGCACCCGGCAGAGAAAAGAGATTCCAAGTTATTCATTTTAGGACGCAACTTACGGTTACACTTGTCTGAATTCATAAGACGACAAAATATAGTGGAATAAACTCTTTACAGATTTTCATGACATTTTTCAAAATTCAGTTGCCGAATGAACTTACAACAGTGATAGATAATGATACTATTATTATTACAAAAATCAAACGTCGGTCCAGTCTAACCGGATGCAGCTGAATACCAGTATATTACATAGAAAGACTGTCTATCTGACCGCCATAGCCCTGTTACGGGGTAACAAGATATCCCTTGGTAAGACTGGTTGAATTTTAAGCCTCTGACTATACCCGTAACGACAGTCAAAGATCTACGAATGACAGCCGAAAGCGACTGCTTAACGTGCTCTCCGAGCCACGAAGGGCTCCCGATAAGTAATGGATGGTGACTGTTTCTTAACGTCCGATCGACCCGTGCGGCTGTTATCATTTAGCCAGGAGCCATGATCATTACTACAAAATATATAATTATCTACAAAAATATTGGTTCCAATTGCAATCATAGAAAACTATGGTTCCAAATACATAGTACAACTGTACAACCAAGCTAGTACAGTCAAGCGCACCACTGTTTAGTGGTTGATCGAATGACCGTACAGTAAGTACTGACAGCAACGAAAGTGATAAATCTTGGCTTAGAGGACTCATGTCTTGAATAAATTCAAAGACTACTTCTCTTTGAATAAATTGAACAAGAGTTTGGAAAAACAGTCTGACCGCCCCGACCCTTACTCGAGCCAGCCCGCGCCGCTGGCTTTAAGTTCTAGTGCCCTGCCTGGAATGCCTGGAGGCGTTATTTTATTAAGGCATTCACAGGACACAGATAGCCTAGCTGCAGCAGCCGACAACCTCCGATTGACCTGCGAGATACCAAACAAAAAAAAAAACAGTCTGCGTTGCCCATGCTGGGTTAAGGGATGCGTGAGTATGAACGGAAAAACAGTTTGCGTTACAAACCAGTGCACGGTTGAAGAACGAGTGTGCCGAAGTGCCGACCCGATCGATTGAAAATGTTACAAACAACTACTACAACCATATTACCATAGACAACGAGTTACAATGAACTGAACGCTATGGTAACACACATTTTTTTGGAACGCAACCAATTACGTGGTGAAATGTCAGAGTTGTCAATCGATGCGAGTTGTGAATTTTTCGATACGATTCCAATTATTTTTGTACTTACGTTATTTGGAAAATTATTCATAACAAAATGTTCACACCAATATTCGTTACAATATTCATGACGTTAATCAACGGCATACTTTCCAAAAGCGTTGAACTTACCTTCGAGTTACCTGATAGTGCAGTAGAATGTTTTTATCAAGAAATAGAAAAGAATACCTCAGCGGCATTAGAATATCAGGTAATTTACATATCTTAAAGAACAATTGAACAATATTTTCAAATAATAGTTTTAAAAACTGTACAGTGAAATAAACTCATTCCTAACCTCCTAAGATTAGTTTCACTTGTCTATTTTCCTGCTCAAAGGCGTCAAGACCACTGTTTAATGTTTCAGGTTATCACCGGAGGACAATATGACGTTGATGTAAAGATAGAAGGTCCCAACAAACAAATTATTTACCAGCAACAAAAAATGCAATATGATTCACATCAATTTACTGCACAAATAACAGGTATTATAAGTTGAAAAACTATTTATTCTTGTAATTAACATAATACTAACGAAGTAACATGATACTTACAATCATATAAAACCTTTGTAATGTTGTTGTTGTTGTGATGTTGTGTTTTTATTAGATTATCATATTATACTTATATTCCGAGACTCATTTTTACTATGTTCTGTTTCAGGTGTATACAAAGTTTGCTTTAGCAATGAATTCAGCACATTCTCCCACAAACTTGTCTACATGGAACTTAATGTGGGTCC
Source organism: Amphipoea oculea (assembly GCA_945859645.1). Classification (NCBI taxonomy): domain Eukaryota; kingdom Metazoa; phylum Arthropoda; class Insecta; order Lepidoptera; family Noctuidae; genus Amphipoea; species Amphipoea oculea. The sequence continues at coordinate 11,548,776 of OX243872.1, forward strand.
TGAGAAACCATTGCCTGGTGTTGGAGACCATGCAACTGTTCTAACACAGGTTAATGAATCAATAATCTTGTTACCAACCAACCATCACTGAATTTGAGCATAGAATGCTTCAACAGTCGTCACAGAATCCTATGGCCCATATACTTTACTCTGCGGCCATCAAAACTTAGTGAAATGTGATGCAGCTTGCTGAAAATTATGAGACTATTTTATGCGGCACCTGATAAGGAAATAACAACACACCAATAGACATTTCCTAAAGCAAATGGCCTATTTGAAATAAGTGTAACAAATCAACTGAACTTGGGAGATTTCTTATCTGTAACTCATAACAATAAGATTAGAAATTTTAGTGGCCATAACTTAACTGGTCTAGTTGGCTTCATAATTTGGAAATCTATAATGTCAAATTGCTATTACATACAATACTGAATAATAGACAAAATAATATGTTTGAATAAATGAAAATTATGTCATATCTAATAATAAACATGTTACTTTCAGCTGGAAACTTCTGCAGAAGAAATTCACTCAGCCCTCAATAGAATCATTGATCATCAAACTCACCACAGGCTCAGGGAAGCTCAGGGCCGCAAGAGAGCAGAGGACCTCAACGAGCGAGTATTCTGGTGGTCTATGGGCGAATCTCTAGCAATTGTATGTGTGGCATTTGCACAAGTCATGGTCCTTAAGAACTTCTTCAGTGACCGACCTACATTATACAACAGAATGTAATACCTAGTTAAATATATAGTTTATTTATTAAAACATCTTTGGGGTTTATTTTATTATAGTTTTATTTGTAATAATGTACAGGTTAAGATCTAATATAAAATCATTATATTGCAACTTAGAATTGAAAATAATTATTGTTAAATATTACACAGTAAAATAATATAAATTTCACATGGTTAATAGAACTTGTAATAACTTTTTAAGTTAACTGCCTTTAGTAACATAATAACAAATAAGAAACCTAAATTAACTCTAGTTCAGGGGCTAACTAAGAAATAATTGTTGGTGTAATATGTGTATAAGCTTACAAAATTGTTTTTTTATTATTTGCTCACTTTACTTTTACGTGAGATTTGTAATCAAAAGAGCACTAAAAGGGCAAAGACTCCATTAACTAAGGCACAGGGGTAGGCAATCAGTGGTCTTTGTTCAGAGTCACCAGACATGGTAACAAAAAGTCTGCTAGCAGAAAGAGCTGACCAAATCACTGCAACAGCTGATAAACTTAATCCTATTGATCCTTCAAGAGAGATAAATATACCTAGCCCTGCCAAGACAACCATGGGTAACATACAATAGCCCAGCACACTAGCCACACTTAATAGAGTAAAAACTCCTTCAGAGCGACTCATTAAAGATAGTAGGCAGTACATCAAAATTACTGACATTACTGATAACCCGTAAACATATCCAAAGTGAGCTTTGTTTCCTGCAAGAAACAGACATACAGCAAGAGCTAAACAAAATGCTATCGGACCAGCAATATCTGTATCTCTCAAGAGAAAGTTTGCATCATCAGCTTTTGATTGACCATGGAATGGATTCATGACAGCTAAAGTTTTTTCCAGTATTCTATCTGGGTATATTTCAAGCTCATCTAACAGCGGTGGTTCGTCGAAGTCTGTCGGTTCTGCAACAGGATCACCGGGAATTGGTGCTGGTGTGAATATGTTAGAGTTGTAGTACTGATTGTTATTTGCAGTCATATTACCCTGGTTCTGGTCGAATGAGTAGTTTTGTTGCTCAGTTGGAAATGTCTGAAAATCTGAAACAGAAATACCATTATAATAGTCTCAAATAATGCTTCTTAATCTATTCCTAGTATAAACAGTATCTTTGAGTTGTTTGTGTGAGTTTCTATTTTATAAACAACACAATGCATTTTCAGTTCATAATTTTATTTAGCTACAACCAGAAGTTGATTTGTAATACATAAATAATTTAACGTAGATGTAGCACAGAAACATCGTTATTTTTATAATGTCGCCACATCAGCATATTGCACCCGTACGAAGGATGGGCGGGTAGCTAGTTTAATTATTATTATTATAACAAAAAAGATAAATCTGAGAGTAGCAGCTCACCTAACGTTTGCGCTGGATCAGCAAAGGTGTTCGAAGTATTGAAAGAGTAATTTTGGCTATTATTTTGCGTCTGCCACGAAAAATCGTTAGGGTTGTTGAAATTTGCCATTTTTGAAGTTTCTTCGGCTTCAGATTTCAGTATAAAACAATTTATTTCAGATAAATATTTAATAAAAATATTTGACCAAAATGACCAGTTCCATGTCACTACTTGTCAATACTTAATGTCATTGTCAAACAAACATGACAACTATGAAAACCCATCTCCCTAGTGATGTCCGAAAAATCGACTATCGCATTGTATACGTTTTCGAAATAGTAATAGCAGTGGCATTGACTCTTTTCTAACCGACGGAGAAGGCACAGCACAAAGAAAAATGGAAAAATAAGAGGGACCTTTGCCCAGCAGTGGGACAATATAGGTTAACGGAAAAAAAAATGGCATTGACAATGAAAGGATTTAACATGCAAAAAAACCTTAACAATAAACATTGAAATATCAATACCTTCCTTACCATAAATCTAAATAAATTCAATCAGTCGAAATTAATTAATGCTGGACGCCCTGGTGTGTCTCTCTAGATGCAGCATCTTTGTATGAGGAGTTGTTGTCTGCACAGGATACTTCGTCTAAACCTCCCTTTGTGTAAAGGGCTTGTAGGAAGTCCAGTTTTTTTGCCTGTAGATAAAATTACAAAATAAGCAATAAGAACCGGTTGGGTGATTGGGTCAACTTACACGAGTGGCATGAAATGTGGCAAGACTCGGTGTTACCTGCAGCATCTCACGACATCGGTACTGTTTTAGGGTCGGTGTTATCCGGGTACCGTAAATACATAACATACCTATTGTGGGTCGAACGAACTAAAATAGTATTCAGAGTCAAAAGACTCATTACTGATAGTAGGTAGCCTGAGTAGTATAATTATTCAATTCACAGTCGTTGAAGTTAATTTCTTCTGTTTCAAAGTAATTGTTAGGTGAAGGATTTCCGGACGGTCCGGACCTCATTTAAGACTTCTAGTAGGTAGGTAAGTTCATGAGTTTGAGGGTAAAGCCTTGGGCATACAGTGACATATACCAATCATTGCGCGTGGCTACTTGAAATTAAATCGAGGTAAAGGACTGCTTTGCGACTTTCTAAATGTATTAATTAGCGTTATAACTTGGGAGCTCGTAACATCTGCTGCACAGAAATCTAAATAATAATTATTATTTAGATTTCTGTGATCTGCTGAGTGCGTGTGGCCCGGTCTGAGATGACTATGGCTTATTGGAGTTATTGGATATGTAAATTGAGGCCTTGAGGTCCAGACAAATATGTCTTTTTTTTATTGCTGAATGGGCCCGATCTTGACCTCGATAATGCCTAATGGAAAGCGATGGATGAGGTCTATGATGGAACGAGCGTGCCCAGAAGATGCATAAGGCACTGGAACTCCCACGCATCGACGAAACACAGCAATCTGCTTGACGCCAGACCCCGGTGGAAGGGTGGTCGCAAACCAGGCGGGCATTAGCCCTACCACCGCAAAAAATCTGGACCTCAATTTAATAAAATTTATGTCTAGGTCTAGGTGAGCGTATATTTAACCCTGGCATAGGAAGCATTCTAGATGCTGTAGATCGAGGTTGCACTTTTCCATCGGAAACGTGATCATTATGCTGTTGCATGTATAGAGTATTCTGTTCTTCGTGTAGGTACCTACACACTACAGGGCTTTCTCAATAGGTATTCACCAGTTGCATACACCTGATAGGTATGCGAACCTAACGCGTCCTTAAGCCACGTAAGTGCCATGCCGCGGAATACATGGGCGTAGCTAGGCTAGACAATGCCCACTCTCTCTTCTCTTTGCCCACCCTAGAATAAAGAATAATTTACTAACTGTGTAAACGCTTTTTATTAGGGTTCCATACCTACCTCAAAAGGAAAAAACGGGACCCTTATGGGATCATTTCGTTTTCCGTCAGTCTGTCTCTCAAGAACGCGTGGAGGTATCAAGTTGAAAAAATAAAGATTACTGGTGAGGTGTACCGTGTAATAGTTCTTTTCAGGGTTTATGTATTCTATTCACAAGTTTCACAGGAACGTTAAAATACAGTACACGGGAGCACAAACAGGTAAAACCCAAAACCACAATATTATTTACCTGATAAGATCCTTCGTCCTCTGTCACTCCTACAAAGGGGGTGTCCGGTGTATCTTAGACAGAGTAAACTGTAGACTGTTGCATATCTTCTTTTGCATTCGCACAAGAAAAAGAGAAATATATTAACGTCACTAGCAAAGAGACAATAAGAATATTATTTTCTGTCCCTCATTTCGTGTCGGCTAAGCATGGGTGTGCACAAGAAGCTTATAATAAGCTTCTTGGGTGTGCACAACAAGTTTGACGTTTTTGAAGGTTGCAGATTGACATCAAATCAAAATAATAAATAAATAATACGGTGAATGCTCGTGTAGCAAACGCCGTGAATCTGTGATCGCAGAAAGAGCAAGTTAGGGGGCCGTCTCCACGAGCGAGTGGATCGCGGCGATAGTCTCGCCATGCCATCAAATTTTCGCCGCGATGATATCGCCGTGTGGAGACGCGTTCTAAGAGTGTATAGAAACACGTGCTACGACGATAACATCGCCGCGATTCTCTCGCTCGTGGGGACGGGCCCTTACAGTGGTAAGTACCGTACGTCAGTGGCAGTGGCCTCTTATTTTATTTAAAGGGAAAAGTCCATACTACGCTAGGCCAAGTCAGTGTAATCACCGACGTGCGGTCTACTGTACATTGATAAGGGTTTTAATAAAACTTTTCAATATATGGCATACTTTATTCCATTACATTTAGGTAGTTTTAGTCACTGGATCTATTAGTATGATGGAATGTTTTCGAGTTTGTTTGAATATTACAGATACATACTTATTTATTTAATAATACATACAAGGTTTAAGTTAGTAGGTATAGGTACAATAATATAACAATCAATACGTGAAGTTACATTGTAAATTGTGTTTTATAATCACTTAAATTAAATACAAATTGATTTAAGCACAGTAAAAAAATCTACATGTAAAGAAGTTCATAAATAATATGCTGTTATATAATATTATTTTATATACTTACGGTACCTATTTCAGATTACTGATAATGTAATATGTAGATACAATGTTTTAGTAATAAAGGTCTGCAGTTGAAATTGAGTCATACCACAGTGCATAAAAAAAATATACTTACTTAAATGTTTTACTACAGTGGAACGTTTTGTGTTTGGAAAGCTCGTATTTGGGCACACAGGGTTATATTAAATGTATAATAAGACAATACTGGAATGCACCAAAGTAAATCTGGAGGTGAAATCATGATCTAAAAATCGATATGATTGCCACCCCCAATATTACGAAGACATAAGTACCAGCCGTACCATGCATTAATGTAAATATGTTATAACCAAAATCTTTGGTGCATTCACATTATTATAACATTCGTTGGACAGAGCATGGTCGTAAAATAATATTTTCAGGTACTTATTTCTCTTATTAAACAGCAAACAAACTACAATAAATACCCATTTTTGTATCTTGGAATTAATAATAAGCTTCGTACTTCTGTTATCTACAGTACGCTATGTTTTAACAAGGACATTAATGACACCTAATCCATTTTTATTACAACAGGACGTTAATAACATAATTAACAACAAAATAGAAAACAAAATGTTTTAACTTATATTACAATTCATACAATTTGCTGATGTATTGACCTACAGGTCGTTTTCTAAGATTTACCAATTTCATTAAAGTGTATTAGAATTTATAAAAAGTAATAATATAATCAAACTCATAAGGCAGTCTTAAGCTAAAACACAGGCTCCATTAACTTGATAACCTTCTTTTTAACAGGTGTGATAATAAGGTGTCGGGGTAGAATTTGATGTAGTGTTTACAAAAGATTGGTTCAATTTGTTTTGATTGAAATTCAGAAAAGAGCAAATCAATCCGCTGTTATGATTATATAGGTATCCTATGTAAGTTAGTACATGTTGATCATCATAAAAGCAAGATAAAACTACGAGCTTGTGTAGTCAATATCCCACTACTACACTAATATTATAAAGGCGAAAGTTTGTGAGTGTGTATGTGTTTATATGTTTGTTACTTCTTCACGCTCAAACGGCCGGACCAGTTTTGATAAAATTTTGTATGGAGGTAGCTGACACCCTGGGTTAACATATAGGCTACTTTTTATCCCGATATTCCCACGGGATCGAAACTTATGCGGGTGAAACCGCGGAGCGCAGCTAGTACATAAATAAAAAACGTCTGTTTGTAATATCAAAATAAGAGCTTTTTACTAAATGCATATGAAAGTATATACGATACTTACAACAAAAAAAAAAACTATTTTTAAAATTTTTGTCTGTATATCTGTTTGTTCTGGCTAATCTCCGAAACGGCTGGACCGGTTTTGATGAAATTTAATATGGGGATACTTTGAACCCTGAGGAAGGACATAAGCTACTTTTACCGACATAGCCGGCGAAGTCGCGGGTGGAAGCTAGTTTAAAAATAAACTTTTGTCTTACTTGGAATCGCAAACAGCATAATTTATTTAATTCATTCTAAGATCCTAAGAACCGACACCTTTTTATCACCCTGTTTACAGCTCACTCACGTAAAACGAGAAATTCTCTGACATCCATGACCAACGCTAAGTCAATCCGTTTTCGATAAAAAAGAGTTCATAATAAAGTTAGTCATAAATTACCTAAAATTAAAAAAAATATGTACAATCTACATTTTGTACATGCAATATACAATACACGCATACATTGTCATCAGCATAACCATAATATCAAAGTGTAGAAAATAATCACACTTATGAACACACTAATAAATGGAGATTTCGTAACAAATTATTCTTGTCTTCAGAATAACAAAATGTCTATTAATGCTCATATAAAATCTTATGGAAATAAAAACAAAAATCAAAAATTTTATAACATACATATTATATCACAGATACCTAAGGAAGATATTACTTATTATATCTAACGTTGAGGTGCTGTAAACAGTCCCTAAAATATTTTAATAAATAAACAAAAAGCACTCAATCTCAAAATCCTATGTGAATACTGTTAATAAAATATTCATGTCAATAGCTCAATTTCCTGTGTTTCATTGTTCATAAACAAAGTCATATATAATATTCTTCTGTAACACATTTACACTTGAAAGTAATCACTGACGGAGGCGTCGCCTCCATTATTAATACTGCTTTTCGTCTCGCTTCTGTTTGGTACATTAATTTTTTCATAACCCGCTGCCGAGTCTGACCTCTCCACACTTGAACTCCCTGATGCCCCGTTGTTAACCTTCTCGTAAGGCGGTTCTTTCTTTGACAGTTCAAAATATTTGACGCTTTCGTAATTCGGGTCCTTTTTGGAGCGTACCGAGTCATACTTTGAGTCCTTTGATCGAACAGACTCATATTTGGGATCTTTACATCTCAACGACTCGTAGTTGGGATCTTGTGTACTTACACTTTCATAGTTAGGGTCTTTGGGGCGAACTGATTCATAGTTGGGATCAGATTCGCTTCCGGTATTGTAGAGGGGGTCATGCGGCATCGACTCGTAATTTGGTTCTAAGGTGGGTTCTTCGTTATTGTTCGCAGGCCAATTGTTGTACTTGCCTGGCTTTTTGTTGACTGTAGAGTAGGTAGGCTGTACTTTGTATTTCGGCGCGATTGTGGCGTAAGGCGGTGTGGGTGGCTGGTTCCTCAACACTTCATAATTCGGATCGGAATCGGAGGCATTGTTGTCAGTCTTAGAGATATGCTCATACCCAGCGTCACTGCTTACAATGCTGTTAGGGCCACTGTCAACAACCAGATGATTAAGTTTCAATAAATTATTGTTTGAAAAATTAGAGTGTGGTCCTGCTTTGCTTATATCTTTGACTGTTTCATACCCTGGATCTTGGTTTTGGGAGGACTTCCGCTCTTTATGGGCAATTGTTTCATATCCGTGATTCATTGATTTTTTACGGTCTATTGTCTCATACCCTGGATCATCACTGCGATATTTGGATTTGTGAGGCTCACCGTCGGCGCCGGTAAAGTCTTTTGAACGCCTTGTAGTGTCTTCCGTTCTTCCTTTAGGTTTTTTGCTTACTTTAGCGTACATTTCCTCGACATTACGCGAAGGACTCTCAGTTACGCGATGATCCGAATTCAAACTAGCGTTGGCATCCGCCGATGAATAGTCGCTGTAACCGGGTCCGTCAATAGAAAAATACAGGTTGTCAGTTTGACTATCGCGTTGATCGATGTCAATGTTAAGTTCTCTGGCGACGAGCGGTCTGATTAAATCTCCCGAACTAAACCGATGTTTCTCGATGGGGTAATTGCAACCGTAGAAGTCAGACGAGTTGACGCAACTGTTGTTTCGTTGGTGTTTCTCGTTGAGACTTCGTCGCTTGTCGTGATTAAAATGAAGGTCGCCTGAAAATGCAAGTTAGGTATACAGAAAATTCTACCCACATAATATAAAAACTTATTTGTGACAACTCGATAAAGCTGACCGTATCTCTACAAAATATCTTTGATTAACATAATCAGTACCTGTGCTTGACATCCGCTGGTGTCGTTGTGCAAGCGCCTGCTCTATGGCAGGCTGTCGGGGCGGCGCGTGGGAAGTCGCATGTGCCGAAGAATGTGACGTGGCATGTGACGTTCCGTGCGCCATATTGTGTGACGATGAATGCGCTGAGGCGTGCACAGTGACGTGTGACGCGGCATGGGAGCTCGCGTGTGACGAGGCATGGCTGTTCGCATGTGACGCGGCGTGGCTGTTCGCGTGTGACGCCGCGTGGGAGTTCGCAAGTGGCGTGGCGTGGGAGCTACCATGGGCCGTGGCGTGTGGCGGCGGCGGTAGCGGCGAGTTAGCTTGTCGCTTCTCAGGCTTCGGAGAGCCGAGCGCGCCCGTTGAGTTGGAACATGACGAGGACGATGCTGGTGGAGATTAATAAGGGTGTAAATTGTTTTATGTCTCATAAGTTATAGGCCACAAAACCGCAGCCTTATTGAGTAACAAACTTACAAACGCAACACTAATTTCATTTTATCAAGCTAATTAGTTAAACATTATTTGTATGAAGGGAATTGTAAGTGAGAGTGGCAATACGCTAATTACGGCATTACAACGTATTTGACCTCGGATCGTCCCTTCTGGGAACAATGTCCGTTGATGGATTGCATTTGCAATATTCTGAGCATAGGACATTTTTAAATTAATAGGCGAGAATTCACAAAGTTCACAGACATGGGTATCGACACCCAATAGAGAAAATATTATTTTTGATTAAATAATAATTTAAAGTACAGACTACGCGCGACTCAAGGGTGCTATTTTAGGCAACAAATTACTGTAATAATGTGATGTGACTATACCTTGTCTAGAGTGTGTGGCATTAGACGTTGATGCACCGACGTCTGGTGGAGCACTTCTTCTAAACAAATTACAAAAACAATTAACGTTCAAAGTTTTTGTAAAAGCCATTTTATAATAATTATTTACGAAACAAGTTTACTGTTCCTGCTGGAGACCAACAAGCTACTGAAAATACAAATAATCTGTGTATGACGCTATTATAATTAAATATTTGTGGTTATCACAGATGACGTCATTAGTAACGTCATGTAAGTTGTATACAGCATGTATCAAAAAGGTGTGGTCATATTTAAAGGTGTGGTAGAGAGAGACCATCGAACTGAACAACTTTCTCCATTGGACCAACATCCTAATATTAGGTCCTTACATATGAAATTGGCGTTTTTCGTACTGGCCACTTTAATCACGAATTTCTCCTCTTTGGTAAGGAATTCCAAATTCAAATTTGTACAGCTATTTACTCATGTATTTGTGCTTCGATGACCGTCATTCATTTGTTTTTTTTCTTCTGTTTTTTCTGTTTGCGTCACTCATTTTACAAAATGGAAAATTTAAAATATCGCATTATTTACGAGTACGAGTTCCGCCGTGGCACTAGTGCTGCGGAAACGACTCGAAGGGTGAATGATGTGTATGGCGGTCATGTTGCAAAAGAAAACACAGTTCGTTTTTGGTTCCAACGTTTTCGTTCTGGAAATTTCGACCTGCAGAACAAGCCCCGTGGACGGCCTGAGACCCAAGTTGATAATGGAGAATTGAAGGCTATTGTGGAAGCGGACCCATCGCAAACCACGTCCGAGTTAGCTGCAGGCTTCGATGTTAGTGATAAAACTGTTTTAATTCACTTGAAGCAAATTGGGAAGATTAAAAAGCTTGAAAGGTGGGTACCTCACGAATTGACTGAAGCAAACCGGCAAACGCGCGTCGACTGCTGCGTTACATTACTTGAATTGGAATGTCTTAGACATCCTCCGTACTCCCCGGACCTTGCTCCAACAGATTACCATTTTTTTCGCAATTTGGATAACTTTTTGCAAGGGAAAAAATTCAACTCCGATGGGGCAGTCCAAATCGCCTTCAAAGATTTTATTGATTCCCGTCCGACTGGTTTTTTTAGTAAAGGGATCAATGAACTACCTATAAGATGGCAAAAGTGCATTGAAAACAATGGTTCATACTTTGATTAATTAAATATATTATATTAAAAAATATTCGACTTTTTGTTCCTTCCATACAAAACGCCAATTTCATATGTAAGGACCTAATATCTAAAAAATTATCAGCTGTCTCAAACATTTGGGTCGAGTATACCTAATCGACCCAAACATTTGGGACGAGTATACCCACTCGACCCAAATGTTTGTGATGGCTTATTGTTTTTCGCGCTTACGATGTTGGTCCAATGGAGAAAGTTGTTCAGTTCGATGGCCAGTACGGTCAGCATCAAAAGTTGATTAACACTTCAGTTTTTTTAATCTTAGTTGTTAAGCAAAATATTTGTTCAAAATTGCAGCAGAAGATTTTTTTTAGAATATATACTCTTGTCTATTATGTGAAAAGCTAAAAATCAGTTTATTGAAAAAAGTTGTTGTCAATTTAATAACATGTAAAAATGATAGTGTTAATCGACTTTTGATGCTGACTGTACCACACCCTACCTCTAATTTACCAAAGTTTTGACAATGTGGTTATGAACGATTTTTATTATGGGAATTGGTCTTTAGTATTGGTGTCTGACCACACCATTCTAAAGAATGGGAAATCTTTCATTTTGTTTACGTTTATCGTTACCTTCAGTACGTTAATTATCGTAATTACTAGCGTGTACATTTATTAGTTTTCCCCGACTAATTTCGAACTGATACGAAGCTCTAAGGGCAGGATAGTGACGAAACTTAGCGTAAACGAAAGCTTCCATATGTCAAAATCAGTGGTTTTTGGCGTGATTTTGACAGATCAAAGCGTAAATACGCCAAATTTCGTTACTGTATCTTACCTTTAGTCCTGAGTCCTCTTTACACGTGGGTGTAGTCTTTATAACGAATTCTACATGATCATAGTTCAAAGATTATAACAGGTTTACAAGGCAGAATTGAGTAGAAACGGAGGGGACGCCCTAAAAGGACATATAGGAAATATACAGGGTGAATTTTCCAAGTGGGCGTGGATGGCCAAATTCTAAACTATGAGGAATAGCGAAAAGTATTTTGATGAAAACTAAAACTGCATCATCGGATTTTTGAAAAATCAATATGTATAGCCAGGAATCGAACCTGCTGATTTTGAAAAAAAAAACACACGCTGTATTATTACACCATTCGATAGTGTCCCTAATAAGGATCAAATTCTGGGAAGTAATGACATACGGTAAACTTAGGGAAAATATTGAATTTTAATAAACTGCTTCTTATTTTAAAGTATTCATACCTACATTACGTACCTTAATCGAAATGATGCTCAATATTTTTATTTACACACCCGCAGCGCAGACACCTTCACAACATTATGTTCTAAATTCAAATTTCTATTACGATCTTTGGAAAATATTCTAGTGGAATCAATAATATTGTAATGCTCAATGCAGTACAATCCTTAAGACGTCGAATCCAGCTATGTATTGAAAACAATGGTCATCATTATGAACAATTAATCAGTTAAGGTTTAATAGGTAGGTAACATAACCCGCTGGCTAAATAATAACAGCCGCACAGGTCAATCCATCAGGTTAAGCTACGCTTGCCGCGGTTGGTCTGTGGATGGGTGCCCATCTTTACATACCCTCCGGCTGTCAGTCCTGGATCTTTGACAGTCGTTACGGGTAGTCAGAAGCTCGAAAGTCTGACAACCAGTCTTACCAAGAGGTATCGTATTACCCAGTCACTGCGTTGTGGAGGTCAGATAGGCAGTCGTTCCATGTAAAATACTGGTATTCAGCTGCATCCGGTTAGGCTGGAAGCCGATCCCAACATAGTTGGGAAAAGGCTAGGCAGATGATGATGAGGTAGGTAACAAAAGAAAAATAAAAAAGTATTTTGTTAAAAATGAGCTCTTTCCTTTAGTTTGCCGTATGTCATTACTTCCCAGAATTTGATCCTTATTAGGGACACTATTGAATGGTGTAATAATACAGTGTGTGTTTTTTTTTTTTTCAAAATCTACAGGTTCGGTTCCTGGCTAGAAATATTGATTTTTCAAAAATCCAATGATGCAGTTTTAGTTTTCATCAAACTCGAGCCCGCGACTCCTTTGAGTACTTTTCGCTATTCCTCATAGTATAGAATTTGGCCATCCACGCCCACTTGAAAAATTCACCCTGTATACATTATTGGTGATTTTCTTCAAATAGGTCGAGTGCGTAGTATTCGCAACCGGGGTGGGTGTGTGAACAGATATGAACGTAAACGAAGCAAAAGGAGTATGTAAGGACCGTTGCAGGTAGCGTTCTGTACTTTCAGCTTATCCCCATGGAAAGAAAGCGTGAGTTTATGCATGTATGTACATACCTAGAGGCATGAGTGGGGTCGGTATGCAGTAGGTCGGGCGTGGGGTCGCGGCGCCGCGGCTCGGTCGCGATCTGCGCGTACGTGTCGGAGCCCTCGCCCACGCTCGCCTCTTCGATCGCTGCGTACATCTCATCTGTAAGTAAAATAATTACTTAACATCTTGAAGAACCGAGACATAAAAAATACCGGCAGTTGTGTCTATGATACAGGGCCTATGCCCTGTATCATAGACACAACTGCCGGTCCTGCCCAGACTGTTTACCATCCTATGATGGTAAACAGTCTGGGGAACTTGGGTAGGGCTAATTACTGACTACTTTGCAGACATGCTGTACCCTTGGCAGGTCCATAGTGTTTAGGACGTGGCTAAGAATTGACACTATTATGTTTGTAAGTTTATCACTTCAGTAACGTCAATATTTGTAACTTTGTCACTTCATTATCTATCGCCAATATTTGTAACTTAGTCACTTCACAAAATATGGTTAAAGAAATTTATTTCTCAATAAGAAATTACAAAGATTTCACTTACTTGAGAACATTTTAAAAACTTATATATGAACACACAAACTAAGCAGCTATTGTTTTCCTTTAATTTTAATAAGTTAATAACATTTCACTTCGTAGAATCATTAACGAATACAAAACTTAAAACTTTTCAATCTACCTGCAAAAGAAATAATTACCGTGGTCCGTGGTCGCAAATATTCATAATAGATAAGGAATGCGAACCCGGTGCCACAATAAAGCTAAGTAAGTAATGTTCGATCATTTAGAATGTGATTTTTTAATTTAGTTTTGAAAATATTAAACGAGTTCGCATTCTTTACCTCTTTAGGTAGTTTATTATACAGGATGAAATTGAACACATGCGACAAATCGAAATGGGAGATTATACTCATCATTAGGAACAACTTTTACTATGGGACCAAACCTGAAATCGCGAAAAAAAAATCAGCTGTTCCCTACATTTTGGCGAGTTATGCGAACATAAATGTAGGGAACAGCTGATTTTTTTTTTCGCGATTTCAGGTTTGGTCCCATAGTAAAAGTTGTTCATAATGACGAGTACAATCTCCCGTTTCGATTTGTCGCATGTGTTCAATTTCACCCTGTATTGTTGTAAGTACTCCCGAAAAAATAATTTTTCTCTCGCCATTGACTGTTCGCACTCGCGGTAGCAAAATGTGATCTTTCCTCCGACTGCTTCGATTATGTACTCGATGTATTTTAGTGAAGTGTATTTGTGTGTGAATGGACTTGTCCAGATTTTTTCTCATGAGTATGCTGGTACAATAAAACAGTATGCATAAAGTTGTTTAATACTCATGAGTTTCGTTTCCCTGTAAATTTTAATTGTAAGTGTAAGGTAATCATAGTGGAATAATAGTCAAATAATTTTATTTTGGGTCCTTTAGGTTAGTTTTTAGCGCGTGTGCCCTATATTTCAATTAGATACATCGGGTGTGGCTTCACTAACGAGTTATAAAATAATGGTCTGGCGCACTCGATGAGGAAGGCAATTGCGCAATGTAGTGCATTGCGCAATGAGCCCAAAATTGAGGATAACTTGGATCTGATGTGATCAATTTGTATTTTCCAGTTTAACTGACAGTCTACTCTTGGCCCAAGGTATTATTATTACACCCTTGGTTGACTGGTAGAGAATGCCTAAGGCATTAAGTCCGCCTTTGTACCTTTTTGTGCGAAAAGTTTAAATAAATAAATATTTTTCGTACTGTTTTTGCTGTATTAATTGATTATTAATGGTCAAAATTCGTTCAACTTGCTTCTTCACTTTAGAGTGGTGAGACAAGAAAATGTAGGTAGCAGGCCTTTAAGGAAACTAAAATGAACAGTGGATATTTGTGGTGGCGAATTTCCTGGTTTGTGGTGGCATTGTTCCAAATTCGATGTAAGTTAAATATAAATTACATTATTTTACCTGTTTATGGTGGCGGTCAATGTTTTATGTTGTACCTATTGCCATGATAAGGATCATAATAGGGGAATTATTGATGTTTAAAATACGATACTTACGAGTACATCAAGATAATTGAATAGTAGGCGCCATAGCTAATCGGTATCAGCGCGAGATAGATCGATTACATGCCAATAGTAATATATCTATCAATTAAGTTTAGATAATAGAAAAATGACGGTGGCTGGAATAGACTGGATGCGGAAGGCGGAGGACAGGGTGTTCTGGTGCAGCCTGGGAGAGGCCTATGTCCAGTAGTGGACTGCGAAAGGCTGTGTTGATTGAATAGAAAAATGTTTGAAACATTCCTCAGCCTAATTTGTTAAGAAAAACCGAGGAAAACTCGAACATAATGTTGAAAAATTTATAGCTGGAAACGAGCAAAGGGAAACACATTAAAGTGCAGATTAGCGTACGGTACTCATAAAGGCCACGAACATTTCTTTTAGGAGATTAAATTAAAATAGAAGGTGATTAGATATCACAGTGTGATACGCACTTGCACACTTTGTTAGAAAACAGGTCATGTAATGTGAAATATGAGTTTTGATGCGAATGTAAGACGTACAACGCGTTCACATATAAATATTTAGATCCTTCCCTATTATTTTCAAAATGTCTATGACATATCTCGGGACCTTCGGGTCTTCCTTATTATTATAAATATGGTCCCGGACCTTTGAGAGGCACGACGCGACGGGCCGAAGCCAACTAGCAGAAGCCCGTTAAACAACTTTACTTTCGAATTATTATTGAGTATAGGTATACAGTTTTTTTACAGAAACGGATCGTACGTCAGTGGTAACACTAGCTTGTATACTTGTGAACTGGCCTAGCGTAAGTACTGAGATTCGATAGAACAAGGAGGTAGCTTATACTGGTACTGGTTTCTGCCCGCGACTTCGTCCGCGTGAAATTTCACCCTCCACCCATTCACCCTGAGGTGGAATTTCGAAAAACCCTTTCTTAGTGGATACCTACTCTTCACAAAGAACACACCCTACAAATTTCATGTCTCTAGGACCAGCGGTTTAGGCTGTGCCTTGATATATCAGTAAGTCAGGACTTTGAATTGTCTATGCATAGATTTGTTATCAACCACTAAAGTACGGTACCGCCGTACGAGTGTCTAACAAATCTTCTGTACAGTATTGCTATTTTCGGTGTAAAAAATACCAATATGCTCTGAATATTAGCACCTATAGACGTCAGAGTAGGTAAAGACTAAAGAAACGATGGATGGAATGTGTGAAAGTTGATATGGCTAGAAAGGGGGTGACTACCGAGAATCCAAAATGAGGACTAATAGAGAAGTATAGAAGAAAAATAAATGTTGCGCCGACCCCAAATAAATCGGGATATGGGCAAGATAATGATGATGAAGAGACGTTAACAGAATAAAGGTTCGTCGTGAACTTACCGGAGTCATCGGATACTGTGGCATAGTGTGGTTGTGACGGCGGCTTGCTACTCTGAGCACGGATGTTACTCAGTGGTTCGCGCACCGATATGCTCGTGTAGCCCTCTGTAAATAAAGGATCACTTAATACATCATGAATCCTACTGAAACTTGTAGTTTTCAGAAATTTCAGAGTAGCTTGGGTATATGTTTTACAAGGTGGAGACGACAACATGACAATAAATTTAACTGCGTATATCTAACTAGCTTCTGCCCGCGACTTCGCCTGCGTTGGTATGGGAAATTATCCCACGAGAACTTGGGACAAATGTTCCCAGGATGCCTTTTCCAATTTTATCGAAATCCGTTCAGTGGGTTAGGCGTGAAAAGGTGGCTACAGACAAAGTTGCTTTCGAATTTATAATATTAGTATGGAAGACGTTCCCAGAATCCCAGTCTGCATACCAAAAATCATACAAATACATGCGATAGTTTAGTCACTATAGTTTATTGTACTAATTTAGTCGCTATTCACAGATTGGCAAAACAGAGTCAGCTCATCACTACTATTTTGTTTGTTAGAAATAATTTCTTTTTTTTAATTCATAGTATAGTTAGGATTTATTTGATAGCTCCTAAATACTCCAATGCATTAGTAATAGTATTGCTCAAAAAACGGTGAAGGAAAACATTGTGAGGAAACCGACATGTCGTAGAACCAAAAATGTGTGGCTGTGTCCCAGCAGTGGGAACATTATAGGCTGATTATGTAATCATAATCCTCATTATTAGGCCTCCTCTCGCTATATTGCTAATGTTTTCAATTATTGTCGTCTCCACATTGTATATGATTAACGTATAGTACGGACCGACGTATCTGTTTGGTACAGCTTACAGCTTGATTAGCTAGGTATACATATTCGAGCTCGTAATTGCTTTACCACCCTGAAGTTGAATTTCATTTGCACGTCATACAACATCAAGGTCTTTTTTTGCTTTAATACCAATCTGACAGTTAGATAGTTTCATCATAATATGTAGTTTCAATTGATTGTAAGGACTGGGAGTTTTTGTCCAAATTAAATCAATTTCGGGGTCGACTATACTTACTGCGTTTTTTTTTTTTGTGTAAGTAAATTGTTTTCTTTTTTGCGTTATTACACATGTAAGTAAGTACCTATAGGTAGGTAATATTGTTAATAAAAACTTTTTTACAAAAAAAACAACCGACTTCAAAAAAACCACTACAAAGTGAAAAAAATAACTTTAATTTCGGAAGTCGGTGTCGTTGCTTCAGCATTTTCGTTTTTTGACACCGACTTCCGAAATTAAAGTTATTTTTTTCACTTTGTAGTGGTTTTTTTGAAGTCGGTTGTTTTTTTGTAAAAAAGTTTTTATTTTTCACTTTTTAGTTGTACCTACCCCACACAAATTCAATTAACACTAGTGCATTGAAGACACGACTCGAAGAATCATCAAAATTCACATAAAAATGCCGGAGATGCAGTACATTTATGCATATAACTT
Source organism: Amphipoea oculea (assembly GCA_945859645.1). NCBI lineage: Eukaryota > Metazoa > Arthropoda > Insecta > Lepidoptera > Noctuidae > Amphipoea > Amphipoea oculea. The sequence continues at coordinate 11,566,734 of OX243872.1, forward strand.
CGTACATAAGAATAATTACCTAATGTTTTATATACTAAAACCTTCCTGAAAGTATGTAGATCACACTCATGAAAGAATTATCAAAATCGGTTCAGCAGTTTTTGAGATAATCGCGGACATACAAACATACATACATACATACATACATACGGGTCGAATACAGAACCTCCTTTTTTAAAGTCGGTTAAAAATATCTTTTAATTTACACTATTATTGTTTGAGGTATGTACACACGGCTACACATCAAGCTATACATTTCCAGTTTTAGCTGACCTCGGATTGTATAGGTTTTTCGTACAATCAGAACTCAGTTTATACTGGTTATTGATGTGTAGCCGTGTGTACTAACACTAACTGTGTCACAGAGGCCAGACGCAAAGGTTGACTGGTAGAAAATGCATATGGCATTAAGTCCGCCTCTGTACATTTATGTGCTTGAAGTATTAAATAAATAAATAACAGTTTAATACGCTGAACATAAGGATGTTTTGTAGAACAATAATGTATTAGAAAGATAACATTGTAGGAATAAGCAATTGAGGGTCAATAACTGATAGACTGTCATTGTGGTGATAGTGTTGTAGAGTGCAGATATAAAGTGACGCAAAATCTTGGAATGTTTCGTTACTAGCCTGTTTGCAGCCATCCATTATAAAAAAACCGAGTATGCTTATGACCACACGACTGAAGTGAAACTTCAAACGTATTTGGCTATGAGAGGAAGAGAGAAAGAAAATGTGCGCGCGCACTGCTTTCTCTTGCTTATATCCCCCACTCAACTCCCGTTCGCCTCGCCCGATCACAGTTTTCGTAACGCTTACGTCACGCGTTCGCCAGCTTACTCCCCAAGTCAAGCGTGTGTAAAGAAGTTTCACTTCAAAAAGTATGTTAGAGTCTCATTTCTTACGTATGGGAAAAGTTTTTTGCGATTTGTGCCTTTTATAGTACTCAAACTTTAGTTGATCCGAGTGTTTTGATTGTTATAAGAAACAGGACCGAAAAATTTGTGTGAAAATTGCCTATTTTCTTGCTGTCCTAATTTTTCTATCAAAATCTGTGAGTGCAGATCAAAATGCCTCAAAAAGTTAAAGACCGTTTTCCTACAGCTTACTACCCCATCTCAAAAATCTACCCATGAAACATTTACCCTATGTTTTTATTTTATGAAGAAATATGAAGCTTATCATGGAATATATCTAAAAATTCAATAATATTTGTCAAGTCAGAGTTTTAGACGTTTGACCAAAATAAACTGATTCTTACATTTTCTATCGCAATTTAAAAAAAAAGTTTATGGTGCTTCGTGCATAATGAGATAAAAAATAAACTACCTACACAACAATAGATATCACTTTATGATATAATATCTTTGTCACGCTAATAATATTATCAAATCAGATGCATTTTACGATTTCACGGAATTGCTGACAAAAATTCCACATTAATTTAAATAGCAAAAGTCTACTGTCACTTTGCAGACTATCAGAAAATCGGCTTTAAATCTTAAGCGTAAGGTGTATTTTCACATAAGAAGGTTGAAAATTGTATGAAAGATATTTTTGGCTTATCAGTTTCAGAATCTAATCAGTGTTTAATGGAATTTGGGTGTAATTTAAAATCTAAATGGACATCTTCAAGCAACTTATGGAGGAGGACTGAATATAATATTGATAGATGACATAGAATTTTCTTATGATAAATTTATATTGTAACGTTCAAGCTGATTTCTTTCTATGTTATTAAGTTTTACTTTGTACTAAACAAAACCGCCAGAATCCGCGAGTTTCCCGCGGAAACACAAATCTTCTCTCTAGAAACTTCCAGGATCTTCTAGAAGGTTCTAGAATCTTCTAGAAGGCAAGTAAGAAACAGACAACGCGCGGCCTTCACGTCGTCCTACTGGTACATTTTATGACTGCAACTGTCTTGGCGTGTGTTCCTGAAGGACTTACTTGCAGAGTCAGTTGAATCCCCGCTGAAGTGTGTGGTGTTATCTGTGTTGGGCCGCGGCGAGGGTGGCGTGATGTAAGGCAGCTCCTGACTCGAAGGCAGTTGCCCACTTATCGCCACCGACGCCGATATTACCACCGATTCTAAAAACGTTATTTATTTTCAGAATTGTACTAAACTAAATAATCTATAGCTATTTATTCCACTAACGATTAAAATAAAGATCGGAATGTACGATTTGATCTTGTTTTTGATTGTCACTAACGATAATATGCTTGATTCTCAGTATGAGTCTTAACAATTTAGGTAATTAAAATTGTTAGTGACTTTGGGTAACTTTATGTGTATTAGCAAATTAATATTTAGGTATCATTGTACGAATTACCTACTACAACTGGGTAAGTAAACGCGGGAGTAAATTGTAAATAAACCGTATGTTTTTAAGTTATTATACATACAAACCTGCAGGGTTTTGTCCAACTTCTCTCTCATCAATTTGAATAATTTCTCGTTCAGATGTTTCATCAGTTACTTCAACAAGACTGCAATAACCAAATAACAAATTAGAAGGAATAATTTATTTAGCTTATATAATGTGGAGACAACAATACGACAATAAATAAAAACACTAGCAATACTAATGTATAAAACTATTTTGGAACTATCAAATAAATCCTAACATCGAAATAAACAGTGATTTTTTCAAACAAACTAAATAATAGTGATGGGCCGACTATGGGGTTTATCAATCTTTGACTATCTATAGTGACTAAACTATTGGATATATTTGGATACCTACATCTTTATAATTATGCAGACTGGGAACGTCATTAGATAAACGAAATTTAATTTATGGTCGTATTATCATCTCCACCTTAGATAAAACGTGTAATTATAAAAATACTTTGTTCAAAATCCCTCATTAAATCGATTTCAGCAAAGTAATAAGTTAGGTTAGGTAGGTTAGTTACTAAAAAAATAACAACAATTTCAGGGAATAATTAAACAACACTTTTTATTTGTCCCCAGCATACTCATAAAAATATTACTCATAATTATTATGATTATGACTCACGATTTTTGGGTAAGTAGGTAGGTCTGTTCTAGATCAGTTTGATAGAACAAAGTTTGATTATTTATCAGAATAACGTAACATGTTTTTGATTACCTCAATTGTTGCCATACACCCCAGATGACGGTGCAGACGCCAGCACATTAAGCTACCCAAAATTGACAAATGTTTCCCAATCAACTTTGAACCTTGTGCTTTAGCGATAAAGTTGAAAATCTATTAAAGAAATTTGAAAGATTGTAGTAGCTTGATGTGCTGACGTCTGTACATAATACAGCCTAATTATTTAATTAATCAAATGACAACATAGTCAAAGATTAAAGATAAGGGAAACTGATTTCAATTGCACTTTGAAATGCCTACTTGGTGTATTTTGGAGTGGATAAGCATACCTCCTTATAGCAATAAGGAATTGGACACATTTTCATACAATCATAACAACTTGAAACCTCTTTTATTAACAGCTGACCCGACACTCTTGTCCCAATAAATACAAAAATCCCATAGAAAATAGCACTTTCAGTTTTTCCCATTTTTCTAATTCTCCGGGAGTCTATTCCAATTTTTCTTTCCCTAATGGCTATTAAGTGCAATGGGGCAAATTTCCAAACATCGATGCCTGACAGTTTAGCAAAGAGTGCGTTTACATAGCCAAGTATTCAACATTTGCTTGTACTGTTACCCGGACGTCAATGGTAACCATTTGACTTTGACGCACTTTATTTATTAAAACTTTATGCACAAGTAAAAAGGCAGACTTAATGCCTTAGGCATTTTTTTTATTATGTTCAGGTTTTCGGAGGGATGTGAGGTTGATTGTACATTTTAAAGTTAGGTCTAAGGTCATACTTACATATTATGGCTTTCATTCTGTACTTTAGCGTAGGCGTGTTCGTAGGGGTAGTCTCGGCTCGTAGACGCGGTCGCAACTGTCTTGTTACCTGCAGATAAACAACGTTGATTAGTCAAAACAAGTGCTGATTACAATTTAATTATCGACAGTTCCGAGTAGCGGCACTTTTGTACGATACTACCGGATCTTGGCGCCGATAGTGTAATGATTTTATCTGTAATCTGATGAATGAACCATGCCGTACGGTAGCCACGCTGGCCACTGTTGAAACCGTATTGTTTTTACGTTTGATAATCATGCAATTATGCGGGTGTTTTTATCAACAGCCTTGAGTAAAATATTTGTGTATATAAGTCATAATTCGATAATTGAATGCTACTTTTAGATATATTTGTATAGCTAATGCATCAATTTAAAGCCGTCTTCCTCTCTTCTTTACTGTGCCCGACAGGGTCCAAAATGATCATATCTTTCTAATTCCTACCATCTAAGTTGACATCATCATTAATCAGCCAATAGCGTTCGCACTGCTGGGACACAGACCTCCTCTCTGTGAGAGGGAGTGGGCCGTAATCTACCACGCGGACCCAGTGCGGGTTGGTAGATGTCACATGTCTTAGAATGTTTGGATCTAAGACATGCCTGTTTCCTCACGATGTTTTCCTTCACCGTTTTGAAAGCAGTGGTGGAAATAATTTACATAAAGCAAAGCGCCTGACTGGGTTCGAACCTACGACCTAAAGGCGTAAGTCGCGGCCGTTACCGCTGGGCCATCACCACTGCTCACATTGACAAGTTGACATTTTGAAATGTAAATGAATATTGAATATATTCATTTATGTAACATTTGGTGTTTATTTCGGTTACCGTGGCGGAAGGAAAACGCGGCTTTTCCATTTAAGGACACACCAAAGCCACAAAAATAATTCAATTTTATTTTATGTATCATACAAATGAACAAGTCTACAACAGTAGTCATGTAATTTTAATTAGGGTTTCAACCGCACAAACATTTGTTTCAGTGATTATCTTTTAATAATATTTATGCCTGCTTTGTGTTGATTTTGCTACTTTACCATAAACCACAGCAGGAAAATAAAATTCCCAGAACATAATTATAATTTAGATTAATTCTTATAATTCGTTATTTAATATGAAATGGCTATTATCTAGTCACGAGGTAAGCTCCATGCTACTAAGGAAAACATGTGGTTCTATTTATGGGTAAGTATGCATTTAATTTAAACTTAAGTAACTGTTTTCCTTGAATGGCCAATATATATATTAAAATTTTGCATTGGTTTTTCCTAAAATTCAATTAATTATCTTTTATTTATATTATTGTAAAAACCCTAATACACATTGCGCAACTCAGAATCGTCCGTGAAATGCACTGAACTCAAAATCGAAGTTTGTGATGTTTTTATTTTCGTATCAAATAACCGCTTTATGTAAGTATGCTGATTTAAAGTTGGCCTTTGTTTTGGTAGTAGGAGACCCTTTTGAATGTATTTGAAGGAATAGTGTAAAGTATTAATGCTTTTAATTCAGTTTTTTTTTGGGAAAATAGACTGTTGCACATTTACAGAATTATACAAAATTTGAGCTACGGAGTGAGTAAATGACAATGACACTAATGACCCGCGACATTTTCCACATAATAATTATGTACTTATTTAATCGTTTAACCTTCTCCAATCAATCTGCCTAGCTTTTTCCCAACTATATTGGGGTCGGCTTCCAGTCTTCCAGTCAACCGGACGCATCTCAATACCAGTATTTTACATGGAGCGACTGCCTATCAGACCAACACAACCCAGTTACTGGGTAATACGATACCCCTTGGTAAGACTGGCTGTCAGACTTTCGGGCTTCTGACGACCTGTAACAACTGTCAAAGATCAACGAATGTCAGCCGGGACGGGACCAACGGCGTACCGTGCTTTCCGAGGTACGTTTAACCTTTTCCGTGATCTATAAAACCTCCTCAAACATGTTTTATTAATTTGTACTGACAGTAACGTAATGGTCTAAGCCAAGGTTTATTATGGAGGACTGCAGTAAGTACATTAAATCTACTGCGCCACTCCTAATCACGCCTGCATTAATGAATAGATTATTTAGCTTGCACTATTCGTTTTAGAATTTATAACCGTTACCGACTACACCTATCTATTTTGTTCAGGGTGATCCTGATAGACAACGGTATATTAAGTTACTAGTTGTTGCCGGCGGCTTCGCCCACTTTTAGGGCGGAAGAATGTATCCCATGGGAATGTACTTCCGGGATAAAAAGTCTTACCACAGGTCATGGTCTACATCGGCGCTTTTATCGAAATCCGTTCAGCCATTAAAGCGTGAAAAGATAACAAGACTGACAGACCAACAGACAAGAGTTACTTTCGGTTTTATAGTATTAGAATGGATCGATTAGTATGGATTATCTCTTCCCCTGTGAACACCCTTGGTGATTGTTTAAGTATCTGTTTCGGGGACAGTAAAAGAAAAGTGTTAAACATCTGAATTTGATTTTTCTGCCAAAGTTGTACGACTACAAATTAACGTTTCTCTCACAAATTAGAATTAAGTATGTCTACCAAATTTTTATGGGAACTATATTTTCTACCACCAAAATTTATATTTGTCATCAAGTTGTATCACCTAATAAATAGATCTATCGCCACGAAATATTTGTATCACCTAATAAATAGATCTATCGCCACGAAATATTTTCGTTCTCAGATAGCGGGGCTCCGTCGACATAGGATGCAAGAACGAGCGAAGGGCACCCCGAGGTTCGGTTTGGTTAGGTTACTTTAAACCCTTTACACAGAAATACCCCGCGAAGCGGGGCTCCGTCGACATAGGATGCAAGAGCGAGCGAAGGGCACCCCGAGGTTCGGTTTGGTTAGGTCACTTGCATTGTTTGGTGACTACATTTTGGTGACAGATCTACTATTTGGAGGACAAACCCTATTATTTAAGAAACAAAAAACTAATTAAATTGGTGATAGCTTAAATGATACCCAATTTTTATCATGAGTTATGTGTGACATGAAACAAATGAAACTCGGTAATATTGTCTTCTCTGTGAGTGTTACCCTTCGCTTTTGGCTCATTAAAAATGAATTATTTACCGTAAACATGAGCAATAATCCTACCAACAATAAGTAATAAACAATTTATAGTATACTTAGTAATTGCATGTTCTTTTAGTACTCAATAAATAATACACTTCATGGTTAATTAACACAATGTAGACGCAACGAGCTAACATTTTAACATGTCATACAATGTGGCTATAAACTACATTAGTGTAACACGTCACGGAGGAATGAAACTATTTAGATAGTTTGCAGACGAGAACAACAAAAGACCTTAACACCTCGTGTAGGTGACACCTAAGATAATAGACATAGATTCCAAAATGGAATATCAAGTAAATCTCGTTGCGCACACTTTCGCCCGCGACCTTTGAAGAACTAGGTATGTCGAGGTTTCGTAGGTCACACCGCAACATGTTTATCTAATAACTTATGACAACTGATTTGAACTCCATGGACAAATTTTACTAAGGCAGGATTTTCACTCGGCAAGGAATATCGACATCGGTTATATTACCAACTTTAATTCTGAATCACTGAAGCAGTATTAATCGATTCACGTAAATATCGATCAATCGAATGCAGGGTATTGCAATGTAATTGAAAGCCAATTACTCGCATTCTAGAACCTTCTAATAATTACCTTCATCTATATTCACGGTGGCATATATTTCTGAAGCTGTATCTCCGCTGTCGGGCCTTCCAACTGGATGCGGTATTTCTGGCAAACTCCGTTGACTGTTTTGTGTAGACGCCCTGTCAATGAAACGAGTAAATAAATTAATGAAAAATAATGAAGAATAAAATACTTTGGTCGGAGGCGAGAAGGATTTTTCCTTAAGACGACACTAAAGGCTGATTCGATGCTCGGAAAAATACTGAGATGATTGGAAACGTGGTTACTACAGAAGGTACATCTACCTAGCACTGCTTCCATGGGACTGCATCGACATTAAATTTTGATATGGCCGGATCTCTGATTTCAGAGATCAAACCAAAGCATGACAGCATGAGCAGACACTACAAATGATTAACTAGCCGTTCTGTCGTAATACATTTTTCATCAGAGTTGTCGAACTCTGATGAAAAATGTATCAGACATAGTGGTATGTTTAAATTCAGTATATGTGCTATGCACAGGCCTCATTTTGTACCGTAGAGCACGGTTAAATTTTGGACAGGAGATTCAGAAGGGTTCTATACTAACATCAAGTTATCGCATGCTTACTATCGTTACGTCCGCAAAAGCCAGAGAACAAGTTGTAAAAGCATTTATAACTAGACAGTTCCAAAACGGAGCACTAGAATACTTGCGTGCACCACGCAAGAGTCTACTGTCGTAAAGACCTCAATGCCGCTATACCACTACCTTCGTTACTATAACATTTCGGAACATTGTAAGGGTCTAGGTCAATGTTAAGTAGAAAATAAAAAAGTAGTAGTCGAAGGCATGTTTACGTAAACGTGTAGCTTACGCGTTTAAGTAAACATGTCTTTATGTCAGCAGCATTTAAATTTAGCAATACCTTAATTAAATAATTACCTTACTAACTCAATAATTATATTACTTGCAGGTGCATGCGCATACTTGTCATGAATTTATATGTAGAAATCGGTACGTATAGAAATAAATTAAGAAGGATGTAAGTTCCATTAACGTGTAGTTACATCCAGGAAAATGTGGAAATAAATGTTGGTAAATGAACCCATCCGTCTAGGTATGCGAAGCATTAGAACATCGATCATTTTAGGGCTAGTGACGAATAGGATTCGTAATTCCTAGGAATCCGTGGTTTCGTCACCTCAGGGCATAAATACTTTAACGATGTGAAGGTATTTCGTACAACTACTTCTTAGGATGTAATCTGGTTACATCCTAAATAGTAGGTACTTAGTGGTTTTTGTTTTAGCTTCTTAAATATGTTAAGGGGATCTTCACAATTTCCGGATCGGACAAAGTGAAATGGGGGCGTTTATTATGTTAGGAAGCCCGAATCATATAGTATCACACTAATATTACAAAGGCGAAAGTTTGTGAGTGTGTTTGTATGTTTGTTATTTCTTCACGCACAAACGGCTGGACCCATTTTGATAAAATTTGGTATAGAGGTAGCTGACATCCTGGATAAACACATAGGCTATTTTTTATCCCGGTATTCCCACGGGATCGAAACTTATGCGGGTGAAACCGCGGGGCGCAGCTATTCGTTCCATAAAATGAGAATCGTTACAGAGATATATACACGATAATTTCCCCGTCTGGCTTACGAAGTTTCCCCCGTAATTATCGTTTTAGGTATCAACTCAGCTGTTGGCAAAGATGAGTAGAAAAATACGGTGTAGCCTCAACTGGGCCACCACTGCTCTACTAGCCTAAGGCCAATAAACTAAACTAGTCTACAGCCCTACAGGCCGCCTTTGAAGTTCCAGTATTCCTTCAGAATTATTCAGCACGATAGACGCTACTTTCAGAATGAAAGCTAACAGTATTTGGCAAGCCATGCCGAGAGAAAAAGTGGAGAGCGACTGTGCGAATGCGAAATAAAACTATCACGCCACATTAGCAAATGGAAGTGGGTACCGACACTGGCCACCCCCTGATGGATGGGTGCTGGCAGGGACAAGACTTATCGTAACCGAACGACGTCTCCTAGTCAGTTACTCCGATAACCTGCAGGGATCTGAGGGACTGGTAATCAAAAGTGATAAGGAGTATCGCGACATAACTTGTAAGGGGTCTTTGCACAAAATTTTAAGGATTTATTTATCAGGATTACAAGCGCTTCAAATTGCGTGGAGCAGAATTGCCGAACATTATGGTCGTGTAAACAGTTAGGTACCTACGTGAGCTAGCTGTACATATCGAAAATTGTATGCACGGTTCTCTCCTATTTCCTGTATTCCCGAAATCAGTTCATTCGGCTGCAATTACACTAAAGTCGCAGTTGCATTAACACTAAAATCTGCATCTAGACGCGGTTCAGACAAGATTAACTCTAAAAGCGAGAGTTTGATTGCTGTAAACTTGCCGTAGATCATTTTTTTAGTATAAAAACAACGATAGCGAATTGTGAGTCATCTAAATCGTTCGCGTGAATCATTTTCGTAACTTTCGAATTTGTGTACCCAAAATTGAAAAATAAAGTAAGACATTTTTTTCACTTGTTACTGCACAAAGTCTTTATGGTATTCATTTACAACAGAAACATCAAATTAATGAAACACAGAGAACAGCAATCTATTCAATTAAGGTACCGCTGAATCATAAAATGACTAACAACTTCTAACAAGAAATGTTAACTGTTGATATGATGATACATGCAATTAGCCTATTTTATCATTCATGCATTGTCGTTTTTATCATGGTAAGTTAGCAATTATAAAAAGGTATGTAAGTGCTTAGCAAAGTAAATAAACATTAAATTCAAAAGTATGTACCAAGGATAGGTAATCTATTGAATTTAAAAATGTATGGTATTTATAATAATAACAAACACAAATAATTTTTGAGCAGTAATTAAAGAACAGCTATCAACAGTCTCATTTGTGTTGTTGTTGTTAAATTGTTAATACTATACAGGGTGGCACATCGACACGCAATCTTTTATCATGGATTCGATCCAAGTACCCACTGAAATTTTTGGATGGTTATAAAAAAAAAATTTGCTGTTCCATACATTTTGACTGTGTAGTGTTGCACTTTACTATGGAAAAGTTGAAGAAAAGTTTCTATGCTATGTCTAGAATCATGTTGAATCCATGGTAACAGGTTGCGCGTCAATGTCCCTGCCACCCTGTATATTATGTGGAAAATGATGGTTATTTTTATGAGTATTTTAGAACAAAAAGTATTTAATTACACATTTTATTTTTCACTTACTTAAATCATAGCATAATACACAACATAAATAAACTAGCCAGCCATAATAGCACCAATCACAAGGAATTTGGTTTCCAAGATGAAATCTAATTTAAATAAAATAATATGAAAATAGAGGAAAACTGATAGAATTATCTAAAGGTAATTTGTTAGGGCAGCCCAGACATCATTTGTTAGATAATTAATAATAATATCCCCATTAAATTATGCTGATTAAAGGTTTAATAATAAATATAATACCACAGCTGCTACAGTACAACAAATAAAATTAGTTGTAAATTCAGATCTGTTAAATTGTTAAGTATCTAGACCATTTTGTTAGCCCTTGAGTTAGGTATGTCTAGTCTAGGTCATGCTAGATCTATAACAAACCGCTTGATAGAGGCCGGAGTGGTAGGTGTTGGGGACGGTGCCTCCTCATCAAAGCGTATTTTGACCACACCGGCCGTACCAACCAACTCACTTCTGTTAAATATAAAAATATATTTTATTTATAATTATAAAGTACATTTGTAACATTTGTTTACTAACTGGGTCACAGTTTTACGGTAGCTTTAAATCATTAGCTATTAGCATTCTATTAAAATATTAATTAAGTATGTGTTGCACTAAATAATTAGACAAACTAATATTGGTAGTTTCTTAAGCAGCACTTTACAATGTAAAAATTGAAATAAAGTAGAAAATACATATTGAAACAATCAGTAAATGTTTACAACCTGCAAAGCTTTAAATATTTAAGAGGGAAGCAATAAAAATGTAGTATTTTAAACACATTTTTTGTTTTTAATTAAGTATTACAAACTCTTTCATTTCAGTGAGTACATTTTGTGAATTTACTGCAGTACTGGAATGTGCCATAAATTATTAAGTAGCTATAGTATATCTATTACTTTGTGAGTTTGCCAATTATATTTCTTCTATGCAACAATAATTAAAAAATAAGCTAACTACTTCAAAACGAAGCATTAATAGGTAATAGGTAATACGGGCTGGTGTCCGCAACTCCACGTCAATGCGCGTATTTTGCGTACAAAAAAAAACGAAGCATTAATAACAATATTTACTTTACATTTTTTTTTTTTTTCAATAAAACAAGAGGTAGTTAGTCTAATAATTACGGTTTTTATTAAGTTTACACAATACTAATATTTGATTCTTATAAGACTACTGTTTGAGTTCCTTATTTAAATCAAATAGGTGAAAGTTTGTTCAGCTATCTCAGAGCCATACAACTTAGTTTACTACTTAGCTCATGACATGAATGCCTTAAAAATGTATCGTATACTTGTAAGTAAATAAACAAACACTTACTTCTGGTTGGAGTTCTTGCAGCCGCAGACACATACTGAAAGTGCTGTAATGAGAGTGACTAGCACTCCCACACTTAGAGCTATCTCTATTAGAGTATACATAACAAGAGTTTCTCAATCAATGCCTATCCGACCTGACGATATTCTGAAGAAATATTCCATCACACATATTGCATTAAGTCACTCCCTTAAACAGAAACACTATATGTACACAACTCTCTTCCATTTGAATAAAAAGTGTTGAAATGTAGGGCACTTGACTGCGCGACCACATAGACTGAGTTAAACTAAAATGGAAACAAGTCAATTGCAATTATTTTAACAAAAGAAACGTGCAAGATATTTCGTTGGCCAATAATCTTTAACTTAGATTATTTCGATATCATTTAAAAATAGTAGTAGCGAAAGCAAAGCACATCCATCGACACAGATGCAAAATTACAATAATAGTGATGTCATGTTTATTTCGATAATCATATTGACAATATCGATAAATTAAATGATGACTACTCGAGCTTGAAACATTAAAATAAACGTAAAAAGCGACTACAAAGTGAAAAAACGCATCTTCTACTAAATGAAATAGGATCACATAAATCGGCCCAATAATCACTGAGAAATCGATCCTCCTTCTCTTTTTAGGGTTCCGTAGTCAACAAGGAACCCTTATTGTTTCGCCATGTCCGTCTGTCTGTCTATCTGTCCGCGGTTTAGCTCAAAAACTATTGGTACTAGAAAGTTGTAATTTGGCATGAGTATACACGTTAATGACGCTGAAAAAGTGGTAAAATAAAATTTAAAAAAAAGCTAATATTTAGGGTACCTCCCTACATGATCATTTTTTTTCGTCCTTCCCATAGTGCGGGATATCGTTGGATAGGTCTTTCAAAAATATTAGGGGTTTGGTAAGACCGTTTTTTGATTAAGTAAACCATTTGTGACTTATCAAGCTTTAAAGTACCAATTTTCGTTAGAGTCAAGTGTCCCCCCCTCTACCAACTAAACGGTTGTAGTTAGAAATTTAAATGTCATGGCAGTGGTATCTATATATAACGAAGCTTAAAGGAAAACTATCAGAGCTAAGTAGACTTTACAAGTTTACGAGTAATAGTCGACCAACTTAAATTTGTAGTTGCAATGTATGGGAGAGCATGATTTTCAACTACAATGTTAAGTTTGTTCTTGGAATAAATTGTGTAAATTGCGTGTAAATTGCGTGGTCCGACATGGGCTTGGCCGGTTTTTTTTTAAGGCGATTATAAAAGGACCTTATATTTGCCATTACTTTACTAAAATCTTTGTTATTAATTGAAATATGCTAGGCTTCAACCTTAATGACAACAAGATAAAAATAAATAATAAGATATAAATAAATAAGATGGAAGTAAGACATAGTTTTTATGTGGTTAAATATTAAATAGGAACATAGGTAAGAAACAAAATCAGACAATATGGAGTAATAAAGTATTATGAAACTACATCTGGGTTACAAAGTATTATTTCTTAGTGAGCCCCCAGCTAGACAGTTGGTGGGAGTATTTCAAATTTGCGATAAGATTCAAATTCGTTATTTTTCAAGGGGGCTCAGCTACATTTAGAAAACGACCTTTAGATATTTTGTCAAAAGTACTGCGTCCCTACGTCTACCTTGTTAATTTTATCGACACGAGTTTGGCATAACTAAAGTTCATCCCTATGTTATCCATAGACAAAAAACGAATAATCAATCCAAAATGACACTTCAATGTTGCTCCAATTGAAAGAAATACCAATAAAAAAATGTTGTGAGCGTGTCTACTCATCATGGCAAAGGAAAGCAAAGGACTCCTTTTTAGCAGGAGTAGCTATTTCCACTTTTTTACACAGCTGTTACTTTGACGAAATCATCATGTATGCTGTATAGTCTGTAAATTCAAAGGAGTTTTTGTAAAAGGTTTTTCTATCGGCCAAAACACCACAAGGCCACAGGCCGCAGATGTCCATGGCCTTTTGAATTGAATTTACATTACGCTCTAGATCATTTCGGCCCCACCGGCCATCTGTTCTGCGAGCAATGTGCCCCGAGTAGGGCATGCAAAACCGGAAATCGGCCAAAATTTAACGATTTTTGAAAACCGGTTTTGAGAGCCAAAACCGGAGCTCAGCTCCGGTTTTGTCAACATTTTTTTCGAACACTCAAAAAATAATTAATTTTGAGGCATCAAATGTATCCGAACCGAACACAGCCTGCATCCACTCACTTACACGCCTCCCTCCACTACCCCCGCACCCCGCAGTGTGTTTAATATTTGAAGATGCTGATTGTGTTTTCTATGTTTAAAATATATTATTTTTGATAGCAGACTTAATAGGTACCAAAGATACCAAAAACTTACTTGTTGATTTGATCTCAGTTAATTAATTTTTATACTATTATAAGTTCATTCATTGTCAGTTCATTGTTATCTGTACAATTATTATGGTTTGGATTAAAAAAAAGTAAAAAAACTAAAACCCGACTGCGACAAAAAAAAAACGACGCTGAAAAAGTATGAAACAAGATTTTCATACTTCGAACAGAACAAAAAGAAAAACCGTAGTCACACGTTATTAAAGTGTTTCGGTTGGTACCTATAACGTGTGACTACGGTTTTTCTTTTTGTTCTGTTCGAAGTATGAAAATCTTGTTTGTTTCATACTTTTTCAGCGTCGTTTTTTTTTGTCGTAGTCGGGTTTTAGTTTTTTTACTTTTTTTTATTTAAACAATTTTGGTGTTAAATTTAACACACGACTTTTGTCCGCTAGAGGGCGTCGCTTTAAATTTGAGCAATATTTTGGAAATGTACAAGTGAAGCCCTTTCAAATGATACCAAACATGGCGTATTTATCTCAATTTTTATTTTTAACACATTACTTTTTGTCCACTAGAGGGCGCCGTATCGAGTTTTGTGCAACGTCACGTAGCCTATGTTCAGCGGACAATTAAGACGGTTCTAACGATACCTCATATGTCGAGTTCCGATAAGTAGATTAGGAGCTATGAGGGAACAGATGAACATACTCACATACATACATACCCTGTTAAAATCATAACCCTCCCTTGGCTTTGCCGTAGTCGGGTAAAAAGAAATGTATCATACAATTTGTTTTATTTGTAGACTTAGTGGGTATTTAAAAAAAATGGTGTTTCTTTTTAAATTATACTACATTCGATTTTTTTTGCTAAAACCGGACCTAGCTCCGGTTTTCGGTTTTGATCCCAAAAAAACGATGTTCAAAACCGGTTTTGATGACTTTCCGGTTTTGCATGCCCTAGCCCCGAGCCGATGTATGTTTCGGAGGACCAACGGCCTTGTGATGGCTGCTGGAATCCGTTGGATGCGAGAAGCAACCGGTTTTAGGCGCGTTATGGCGCCCTTGTTTATATAAATGAAACCAGATCCAGTTCTTGTAGAATGTGTATTTATGTCCAACACACGGTACAGTATCCAAGTGGCAGCGAAGGAATAGGTACACGTTTACTTAAATGCTAGGTAATAACATCGGTTAATAAGTAAGTCCTGTGTAGAGGAGTTATTGTTGTTTTCAAAATCCGACCAACTAGCTAGTAGCTACTTATTGTGCCATAGACATCATGCTCTAGATCCGCGTAGTGTTGTCTTTATGATGTGGGAACCATAGACAATTAGTTTGGTTCGCCACACCACCCCCCCACGGAGAAATACAAGGTATACATACATACCGAAAAAAATAAAATAAAACAATATAAGATAAAAATTATAAATCTAGAATGTCCCTAAATTTAACCCGTCTGCCAGCTCTGGTGGTGACAGTGTCTGGAGGGGATGGAGTAGTTGGCGTGGAGGGAGTTGGGTGTGTGGAAGGAGAATCTGGAACGGGAACTGAAACAGGTGGTGAGGAAACTAGTTCAGAGTCCAGGTATGCTGGCTTAACACGGTCTATGCTGACCGTAGCCTCTCTTCCGTTCATCTCCAAGGTAAGGGTTTTGTCCCTTCTCCTCAGGATACGGTATGGGCCAGTGTATGGAGGTTGCAGAGGCCGCCGAACGGTGTCGTCGCGGAGTAAGACATGGGTCGACGTCGCCAAATCTTTGAACACGAAGGTTGACGGTCGAGCGTGTCGTGAGGCTGGTATTGGACGTAAAATTTCCATCCGGCTCCTCAACTCCGTGACGAAATCTGTAATGTCGTTTGGGCTCCTGGGTTCTTCCGCTGACATGATAAGTTCTCCAGGAAGTCGAAGAGGTTCTCCATAGACTAGCTCAGCGGACGAGGTGTTAAGGTCCTCTTTGAGGGCAGTCCTCATGCCAAGGAGTACCAGTGGAAGTGCCTTGCTCCACGTTTGGGGATGGCACATTAAAGAAGCTTTCAGTTGGCGGTGCATGCGTTCTACCATGCCATTTGCGCACGGGTGGTAACTGGTTGTGCGAATCCGCTTTGTTGCGCATACGTTCATGAGGCGCCGAAACAAGGCTGATTCAAACTGGCGACCCTGGTCGGTCGTCACGGTACTTGGCACCCCGAAGCGGGATATCCAACCAGCCACCAGCGTGTCTGCCACTTCTTCCGCTGTGATAGATGTCATAGGCCACGCTTCGGGCCAACGCGTGAATCTGTCAACCGCGGTAAGACAATAAGTGAAATTGTTTGAAGGCGGCAGTGGTCCTATGATATCAATGTGGACATGACAGAATCTTTTTGATGCGATCGGAAAAGACATTAACGGTGCAGATGTGTGTCTGGTCACTTTACTGCGTTGGCACTGTAAGCATGACTTCGCCCATTGTCGGCAATCGGAGTTAATGTGCGGCCATACGTATCGCTCAGCCACCAATCGTAAGGTTGCTCTCACGCCAGGGTGACTAAGACTATGCAGTCGATCGAAAGCTGCTCGACGGAAAGGTAAGGTTAGGTAAGGGCGAGGTCTGCCTGTCGACGTGTCGCAGAGTATGGAAATATCAGTTCCTGGAACAACGATTTTTCGCAATTTTAGAGAAGTAAATGAACCCGCCTCTTTGAGTTCTACGTCTTTCTCTTGCGACTCTGCAAGGGCTTGGAAGTCCTCCTCCAATGAAATGGATTCAACCCGTGACATAGCATCTGCGACTACGTTGTCGGTACCCTTAATATATCTTATGTCGGTGGTAAATTGGCTGATAAAAGTTAATTGGTTGAGTTGTGTTGGTGGAAGCTTGTCACGACGCTGCGCGAAGGCATACACGAGAGGCTTATGGTCAGTAAAAACTGCTGCGTTCTGTACTTCTAGTATGTGCCGAAAGTGTTGAACGCTCTCGTACACAGCTAGAAGTTCCCTATAATAAGCGGGCCACTGAGATTGTTTCTCGGTAAGCTTTTTGCTGAAATATGCTAGGGGTTGCCAGTTGTCATCGACCTTCTGCTGTAAACATGCACCTACGTGCATGCTCGACGCGTCGGTAAAAAGACCTAAGGGGGCCTCACAATTTGGGTGCGATAGAGTGGTAACATTGGCTAGACTCTTTTTGCAGTCCTCAAAACATTGTTCGAGCTCGGGCGTCCATGGAAATGGTTTTGCGCCTTTGCTGTTAGTTGCAGCGACTGCGTCAATTAAAGGAGCCTGATACTTAGCGGCGTCGGGCAAAAATCTGCGGTAATAGTTAACCATGCCCAAGAACCTACGTACGCCTTGTACAGTCTTCGGAAGGGCGAAATCCACTAAGGCACGGATACGGTCTTCGGGAGGAAAGGTACCTGCAGCGTTAATACGGTAACCCAAAAACGTTACCTCGGCTGCCCCAAGTACACACTTCACGGGATTGATGACCACTCCGTACTGGTGCAGTCGGTGAAACAAGAGTCTGAGGTGTTCAGCATGTTGTTGGGAGTCTCTCGAATACACGAGTATATCGTCGACGTAGGCAAAACAGAAATTAAGTCCTCGCACAACTTCGTCTATGAACCTTTGAAACGTCTGACCGGCATTTCTAAGACCAAAGGTCATATAGGGAAATTCATAGAGTCCAAAAGGTGTGATTATGGCTGTTTTACAAATGTCATCAGGATGTACTGGAATTTGTTGGTATGCTTTAACTAAATCAAGGGTGCTGAAAACTGAGCATCCGGACAAGTTGTGACCGAAATCCCCTATATGGCGGACAGGGTAGCAGTCCGGAATTGTGCGGGCGTTTAATGCGCGATAGTCGCCGCACGGGCGATAAGTCTCGTCTTTTTTAAGCGCGAGGTGTAGCGGGGAGGACCATGAGCTACTGGAAGGTCGAGCAGTGCCTACGCGAATCATCTCTTCGAATTCTGTCTGGGCAGCTCGAAGTTTTAGTGGAGCAAGACGACGTGGTCGCGCTGTCACGGGTGGGCCATCTGTGGTTTTTATAAAGTGCACCGTAGTGTGCTTCACCTCTTTAGGCGCGCCAGGAGGGCGCGATATGCTCGGGAACTCGCTCAAAATGTGCGAGTATGGTGAGTCAGGTGATTGAATGAGTTTAACACTGGGTTGGTCGATTAAGGAGAATTCTGTTTCCGCTGACAACCCTGTTTTACCGTCTCGTAACCTTCCGTGAGCGCAGTCTGGTAAAAGGTGGTAATGAGCCAGGAAGTCTGAACCAATTATAGGAGTTCCTACTTCTGCGACGATGAATTTCCATGAAAAATCGCGTCTTAAACCTAAGTTCAATTTAAGTTCAGCTAAACCAAAGGTATTTATTTTAGTGCCGTTGGCTGCTAAAAGTTCGTACGGAAGTGGCTGCTTTTTACCCTGGGAGTAACGTCTAGGTAGGCACGAAAGATCGGATCCGGTGTCGATTAAAAATCGTCGGCCCGAATACCGATCGGTAACAAATAGACGGCGACTTGCTAGGGAGCAGTCAGTGGTCGCCACTACTGACTGCTGCTTGAGTTTTCCTGTGGTACTGGACCAGACCAAGTGCACGGTTGCAAACACCTGGAAGCTTTCGCCGCGAATCGCCTGTGATACCAGCACTCGCCGTTAGGAGTGCGTGAGCGTGAGCTTGAGCGGCTGCGGCTATTTCTGCCATTACTTGTGGTGAGGCTGGTCACAAGCCGTGTCAGGTCCGCCACTTGTTGTTGGAGCATCTTAAGTTGTTCCTTGGTGTCATCACTAGATGATGATGCCCTACCTGCTGCATGGACATTCATTGGTTGTGGACTGATTTCTTGCAGCTTATCAGCCAACTCACCCAAGTCCTCAAAGGATGAATGCTTTTGGGCAACTAAAATACTTTGCATGTAATGAGGCAACCTATTTGTCCAAATACTTTGGAGGAGCTGCTCCGGGAAAGATGAACCAGCGAGAGTCTTGAGGTGACGGAAGAAGGATGAAGGCTTCCTATCCCCGATCTCCTCTTTCTCAAGGAGCCTTCTAATTTTCTCTTCATATGACTCAGAGAAACGGGAGATAAGGGCCTTTTTAAGACAAGTGTACGGTTGACTCTTGGGTGGCTCGACAATTATGTCTTCAACCTCGGTTGCAGATTTGGTGTCGAGTTGACTTATGGCATAGTAGTATTTAGTCAACTCTTGTGTGATGCAATTGATATGGAACTGTGCTTCTAAACTTGCAAACCAGAGACTAGGACGGTCTGGCCAGAAAGGAGGAACGCGGATGGATACTCGATTGACTAATATAGGTTGAGATCCAGATGAGGACGGGTTAGCGGACTGTCCACCACCAGTTCCAGGTTCAGGATCCAGGAAAATATCCTTTCCCTCGGTAGTCATTGCGTTAATATACAAATTATTGTTATCTCACAAACAAAACACAACCCTAAGAGGAACACAGTACTACTTATACAATAGTGGCACAGAGGTGAAAAAAAAATTAAATAGTCAACATCAGAAAGCACATTCATAACAAATAGGACACACAAAACAAAAAAAAAAAAATATACATGCAGCGCGCAGGCAAATAAAAGGTAAAGTGTAAAATAAATGTAAACAGTAAAGAAATAAAAATATTCTCCAAAACCTCTTTTTAAAATATTAGCATTGCGTCCGTGCCTCCAATGGAATATTAGCAATAATTATTACATGCAGAGTGCACAAAACATAAAGAAGAGAAAAACAGTTATGTTGTTATGTTTAAGCCTTTAGTTTAAAATTAAGCACTTATTGTTCTTAAAGAAACACCATTGTAGGTTGTCGGAATGTCCATCCATGCAGAGTTCAGATAAAAATAAAAAATAACTTACAGGCTTCTGTTGTCACACTATTGAGTATGGAACACACCTTTACGTATTGAGTTTCTCTGGAACGCAGCCGGTTACGTTTGACGTTTGCAGATAGTGATGACAGACACATATGTCAGTGTCAAGCTGTCAAACTTCGCGCGAACTTTGAAGTTTCCGTAAAAAAATCCGCACAAGAAAAAATGGCGCTGCTATCGCGGAATTATATGATTTTCTTGTTTCAGGTCGATAAAGTTCAAACACGGACACACGGTGTAATTTGGCACAATAGGTATGCACAGCCGACCACTATCTCGTTAGTCAATGCACTAATAGCACGAAAGTTCAATCTTCCTCGATTTTCGTAGGTAAACTCGCGTCATGACGGCGAGTAGGTACCGACTTGGGACTTGTTCACGGAGAAAACCGCTGCAAACCGCTGCCAGGGATGAGTGTGAGCTCGTTGCGCTTCACGATACTGGATTCCAATTCTTCTATTTACACTGATATGTTCTTCTATCGTCGGGGTCACCAATTTAGGCGCGTTATGGCGCCCTTGTTTATATAAATGAAACCAGATCCAGTTCTTGTAGAATGTGTATTTATGTCCAACACACGGTACAGTATCCAAGTGGCAGCGAAGGAATAGGTACACGTTTACTTAAATGCTAGGTAATAACATCGGTTAATAAGTAAGTCCTGTGTAGAGGAGTTATTGTTGTTTTCAAAATCCGACCAACTAGCTAGTAGCTACTTATTGTGCCATAGACATCATGCTCTAGATCCGCGTAGTGTTGTCTTTATGATGTGGGAACCATAGACAATTAGTTTGGTTCGCCACACGGTCAAAGTGGAGGTCTTTGGGGGAGCCCTGTGTCCAGCAGTGGACGTCTTTTGGTTGAAATGATAATGATGATGAAACATTACGATAAAATTTGTACTCATCCGAAAAATTGAAAACTTACTGAATAACGCGGATGTCATCACATTCTTCACAGCTCTGATATTTTTTTATTATCTGTGTGGTGAACAACACAGATAATAAAAAGCGCTGAAGCGTCCTCAGCTGTCACGAATGTCACTGTCAATGTCAAGTTAGTATGGGCGAGTTTTGCTATCGGTGTTGCGGTTAATGCGGTTACAAAGATTTTGAATTCGTTGTAGGTTATTTTTAATGAAAACCGTACAACCTGTTAAAACTTCAAAAAAGAAAAGTAATGCTTATTACAAAGCACAATACCTAACTATGTCAAATCCATAACCTTCCATGTTCGATTTATTTTAAAGTGTTTTAGTAATATATCATAAACTGCCGGTATGGATACAAAAGGTGAAATCTTCTCCAAGAGACTGATTATTGCAGTGTTATGGAACATCGGACTCCAGACGATTCTCGCTATTGTGCTAGTGTTTCTAATACAAGTCGACTTCCTGCACCCAGTGTCATGGATTACTTCAACTCTTCACGAAATATTCGGATGGAAGATGGGCATCAATATTATGCTTCTCGGACTGGTATCGTTTTTCCAAGCATACGTTTACGGAAGCTACTATATGACGCCGCTGCCTAAATATTTTACGAGGTTCTCCATGTTCTTGAACATGTTTTCAGTACAAAACGCCATGTTCAGTATACTGTATGCTCTCAGTGGCTATTTTACTATGGGTTTATATTCATCATTGGCAAAGAGCAATTATAACATTCTGAAGAAAAAGTGCGCCTTTTATGATGGTCAATGTCTGGTTGAAGAAAGCCTTTTCCTACAATTTGGCGGCATGTGGATGGGATTGTATTATTTTCTAAATATTCACATTTTTGGAACTACAATGCTCATATTCCCCCATATTTATCAAGATAAGTTTCAGCAAATTAAACTTGCTGTCAATAATATCCTCTTAATGGGATTCAAAAATTCCATTATGCCAGTGTTTTATTACTGCACTTTCTACTATTTATGGGGAAACAAACCTAGAAGTGTAGTGTCTGAGGTGTACAGTATATACGTGGAAGATCCACCTTTAGATAATGTTGTGAACTTGATGAGCTCTGGGATTTGGTTTGGACTTTGGTTCTACACTAGTCTGTTCTTCGTGTCAGTTTACACAATGAGAACTATTTTCAACATAATACTTACAGAACCAATGAAATTCCCTATTGAATCTTCAGAAAGTTTAGTGCTCCACAATGCTTTAGCTCTAAGGTCACAATTTAATGGATATTTAGGAGCACAAGACCTAAAAATTATGTCAATGACAGATACTGGGAGAAGGCAGCAAATATTCACTCTTTCTCAACCTGGCGGTCATCCAAGAAATTGGAACAATTTGTTGGAACAGTGTATAAGTATTATAAATGACTTTAGCAAAGAATTAGATGCTGTTAACGGAGATGGTAAATCTAATGAAACAGAGAATTCTGCACTCAGAAACGGCAAGCCAGGAACAAGCAATGGGTTTACTTATTCAGGAAATTTAAGAAACATGGCCCAGTCTCCTAGACTACAAGAGCTGAAGGATCACAACAAGAATAAAGTGGAAGACACATTTGCAAATATTGTTAAAGAAGAATTTAATGTTTTCCTTCAGAAGCTGTGTCAAAAACCTGGCATTAGTTACCTTTTTGGAGAACTGACTGACACAAAATTAAAGTTTCTGTTGATGCAAGCGCAGCCAGTGATGTGGACTTGTGAAGGTTTGGCTTGTATCGCTGCTGCTTCCTTGAATGAAGATAAATATGGAGTGGTCCAAAATGACTTGCCTATTGTGATATCTACTTTAATTAATCTCAAACAAAACTTAGATAAATTGACTAAACCAGGCCTGGTGCCCAGAAAGCATATTTTAAATGACATTATTGCCATCAAAATGAAGACTGCCTTAATCTCCTCAGTTAAAAGGAGTATTTATAAGATTGCCATCACATTCTCAAAGTACATTCATGAAGTACCTTTGGATCCAGATATTCAAGTTGCGTTACAACCATTTTTGATGTGTAAAGAAGCATGATTTGTGATAATAAACTTTTTTAATAATGCGTGTGTTTTTTATATTAGGAATTTAGGCTCATAAATAAAACAGTTTTGTAAAAACAAAATTTCTATTAAATTTCTCTAAAAATGTAACATAAAAACCTAAACTCTGTTTAATATTTCAACTATCATACCATTATCTGTGTATGAATGAATAATTATCAGTAATTATACCTATATTGTAGGTATTATAATATCTAAGGATCTAAGTATGGTTGTTGAGTACCTAAACCTAAGGACCACAATTTGACTTAGATTGCATAGTAACTATAATAAGATGAAAAAGGTCTATTACAAATTGAGTTTATCTTTTGATGCTACTTTTTATACATAGGTCTAGAATATTATACAGGCAAAGTGAAAGACAATGTTCTAAATATTTTTGTTGGTAGTTGAAAATACTAGCAGTGCCTGAAAAACCTTGTTCTTATAAATATTGGGCAATATTTACTAAAAATATAAAATTAAGTAACTGAAACGAAATTACAGCCATTTCAAAAGATCAGTCAAAAACAAGTCACAGATTTACTATAACAGCTATAAAACACTTGATACATGGTAATGTCAAGTGACACATGTTTTCTTCTTTCTTCACCCGCCTTCGCCAAATGGAGATTGGCTACCAGCACTCGCCATCATAGCTATCCAAGTTCAATATAGTAATGGCTTAGAAATAATTCAAAGAAGGGTATCTTCATCTCTTAAGTCGCTACTCAGCAGCAGAGAGCGCTGGCTAGCGGCACCGAGTAAGGCAGTTCGCTCCGCAGACGATGTCCCCGACTCGCAGCTCAAAGAAGCTAGGCAAAAAACAAATGTTGCATTAGAATAAATTTCTTACAAAATTGCAAGTTGATCAAATACACAAAAGCAGCAACATTGAAAGAAGGATCATTATGCGATGTACTTGCAACAATTTTATTTCATGTATGACCAGAAGCCCAAAATTAGTTATGTTACTTGAATCTCTTAACATTCAGTTATATTTCTGATTGCTACAAGTATTCCTGAATATTTTCTGACAAGCTGCAAGGATACTGCTACAAGGCTCTTTTTGCGCTCGAATGACGGTGATACATGCATGTGCTGTTGGTAAACATTTGTGCAATTGTTTGGTAAAATGTATTGAAAAAAAAAACAAAATGGCGGTATTAGTTCTGGCTTTAGCCACACGCCAAAAGATCGTTGTACAACTATACGCGTTCCAATTGGCAGACCGTCTGTCATTTTCTTTACAAAATTGACAAAATACATCGCAAAACAACCTGGAAATGTTAAAGCGAAGACGGAACGATAACTCACGACAAAGGAGACTGCTCGGTAGGCGACAGGCGGAAAGAGAGAAGACGAGAGTGCGGGGGGGGTTGCGTATAAGTAGAGCGGTACATACGAAGGGCTGTTTACCGTCGGGGCTGGCGTGCGGCGTGGCGCTGCAGGTGCGCGCGTCGCCGCCCAGCTCGGGCGACGCTAGCGCCACCCGCGCGCTGCCGCCCGGGGACTCCGTCATGGACGCTTGCAGGCTGTAGCTCTCCCTGTAATATGCTATCGCTGGACATCGCGTCCTGCTAATCTTCAACTAAAATTGTTTACTACCAAACTGTCAGTTATTATGGATTTAACTTTTTTAACCATGCTCATAATCCTAGGGTAGCAAAGGCGTTTAGTAAACAGGTCGCCGATTTGGAGTATAGAGTTAGATAATGTGAATTAATGGGCAATCTTACGCCATCTATCGGGAGAAATTTGAATACCGAGTTGCTACTAAATCTTTCCACAATACCAAAAATCGACTTAGGTCATCATCTGCCTAGCATTTTCCCAACTATGTTAACAAACCGGATGCTGCTGAATATCATTTTACAAGGAAGGACTGCCTATTTCACCTCTACAACCCAGTTGTTGGGTTGGGGCAATACCCCATGGAAAGACTGGTTGTCAGACTTTTAAGCTTGGATCTTTGACAATCGTTACGGGTCGTCATTACGACCAGTAATGATTGTCAAAGATCCCCGAATGACAGCCGGGACCAACGACTCAACATGCTTCCCGAGCCACGGAAAATATTGGCTGAGGTGTAGGCTGCGAATCCTGTATAGCAGCTGCACAAAACAACAAATGAATTAATGAGTGATTTATAAATAGATAAATAAGAGTTATAATAATTCGAATTCCGTGCACACACATGCCACAGCAAGATGGCTGAATATCATGCCGCACATAAAACCCGTTTCGAAAGGTGTTCGCACATCGAGACGGCATGCGGACCACACTTAGTATTGGTCTTCTATTTACTGAAGGTTGGGTAATGCTAGCCTGTATCCGGATGTAGACGAGGTCTGCGAGATTTCACTGTCGTAGGACGTGTCGGTGTTAATGTAGGAAGGCTGTAAGAACGGCGGCTGGGACCAGGCGCGACGCAGGGGCGTTGACTCCGGGCCCGGAGATGAACCTTCGTCCGACTCCAGGCGTACGTGGGTCACCTGTATCAGAAACATTTATTTATGCAACAAAAATAAAGAAAAATCACAGACTACGAACTGTCCCGTTGGTCTCGTGGTCAACCGGATAAAGTCTGTTAAATTAACTATATTATATTGTAGTCTGTGGTTATTACCTACTTAGCCACAAGCCCCACAAGATGAATGAAAGGTGACTAACAACAGGTATTTACAAGGCCTATGACATGTGAGTGGTAATGCCGGGAAGTACATATAGGTACATTATTGGTGATGTTCTTCAGAAAGGCCAGGTGCGTAGTACTCGCAACTCACGTGCGTATATGAGATGCATGAACGTTAACGTTAACCTGCATTCTTGATTTATTTGCCAAAAATGTAAACAAATATGAGTTTATGGAAAAATAACTTTAATTCCTACATCATAAAGTGCAGTTTACACTACAACTTCAAACATTTTTATTACTGTTTCAATAGTTTCAGTCACTCTGAAATCAACTTAATTAAATTTAAAATAAAGTTGATATTTGTTTTACATGAAATAACATCTATTTGAAACATAAAGGGTCTCGCCGGGTTCCCATATGAAATCTGCACTGGCGTCTTTTTTGACATTGGTGCCTTTAATATGTTGCTAGTAGTTTAAAATAATTTTTAGCCAATTATCAAACCCCTAACTCCATTCGTTTTTGGAAAATGAGGGTTGCAACTCCTAAATTCAAAATTATTTTTCTACGAAACTATGATAGATATTCGCATGAAACCAACGCGACATGAAAGCTCTTAATTAGCTTTACATTACATATTTTTTTTAATAATTTTTTAAATAACTATAGGTCTGCAAAAAAAATATTGAAAAAAATAGGGATGGTTTTTAGTAGCTATTTCTTGAGGTACACCGACCAAAAAAAAACCGTAGTAAAAAAACCGCAGGTGGCGTTCTGTAGTTTCTTCCTAACCCCATTGGAAGAAGACGTGAGTTTTTGTACGTAATTAATTAAATAAGCCTTACATCAGGCTTTGTATGCCTACTGCGCCGGAACTTGAAGGTCTTCTTGGAAGGTCCGTGCGCGCGCTGCAGCCTTGGCCGCTCGGGCGCGTCGGGCGTGTCGGAGTGCTCGCCCACCAGCAGCTCGCTGTCCGCGCGCGCCGGCACGCACTCGCCGCACGACGCCTCGCCCGGGGACATCGGGGATAGAGGACTCATTGAGGTTTCGCCTTATTTGAAACAGGTATTTGCATTAGAAAACTTGATGGTTATGAGGGTAAGTGACGAGTTTCGACTGATTTTATAATAAAAAATAAAAAAATCGTAAAAAAATCTTATGCTGTCCCACTGCTGGGCAAAGGTCTGCCTTATAATTTTCCAATTATCTTTATGTTGTGCCTTATCCGACCTATCGGTTAGGAACCATGTACCGTCACGCCAGCGTTCTGAGGCCTGCCTTGGTGACGTCGCCCGTCTTCAGGCATCGTCACATAGAAAGTAGACCCCAGTTTCGACTAGTCAGCCAATATACCAGACGCTGTATTAAGAAGTGTCATCATTGTTCCGTTGCGAAAAGGCGATAGCGTTCTGTATAGCTTCATATTTCACTTGCACAGAAAAAATTATGACTATAACACGTCATAATACAGCTTCAGTCAATAATAAGTTTTTGGTGCGAAAAGTCAGAACCTAGCACTTTCGCACCAATTACCTACTACGCACGAGTTTGCTTAGTCGTTTATGGACTTACATGGGTAATGCATATCTTAATAATTATATAAAGCGTATTACTAAATTATTTTTATCTGACGAAGCGACGCATGTGGTAATTAAGTGTAAAGTGTACAAACACGCTATGAATATGTGCGTTAAGACGAGTAGCGTCAGGACATAACTCGCATATACTCACACTTTCAACTTCGTCATTGTTTCGGACGGTACCGAGAGCTCCAGTCTTACATACACACCACACAGCGTGATTTATACTTGGTAACCTCAAGTAAAGCGCGCGTCGCTTCGTGAGATAAAAATACTATATTGTATGCTGAAAAAACATACATTGATTTAGTCCATTCACTAACTCAGTTGTCCCAAAAGAAAAGGTAAATCGGGACTTACCAGAGGTAAACTTCAGTTCTACGGACGGTACAAATCGCAGTTTAGTCTGCGTGCTTGTGTATGACGGAGTACTGGCGGTTGGCTTGTCGCTGCCATAGTTGTTAAGTGAACCTGTGAGAAAAATAGCAGACAAAGTGAGCAAACGGTAGAAAACTAATCGTGGGGCATCCATTCTCTTTGTCTATGCATTTACATATATAATTTAACGATGGTGGGCAAAAGTGGTAAGGATGCAGGCCGAACAAAAAAAAGTTCCCCAACGCGTTTTTTATAAGTTGAGTTGAGTTGCGCATAAATATAATCCAAAATTATCCAAAGAAGAACTTCATGGGGAAAAAAGACAATTATTGTACACACACAAACCTACTATATTCTTTTCTCAAATATGCTTGGAAATTTGAGCATTATTTTGACAACCTTCTTCGAGATAAATCGAAATTGCTGTACTGGCCAAATACATGCGACCAGCGGCCGGCAAAAGTTGTATAAAAATCCATATCTGTCGTGGTTTAGCGGCCAAATAAATTACATAGTAAACTCATATCTGTCGTGTAATTAAAAAAAATGGAACGATCTTTAACTCCAAAACATGGCAACCAAGGAGGTAACTTATCAGAGGTTTTATTTAAATTTCGAACTGGCTTGCAAATAGAAAGCTGTTTATTGAAAAAAAAAAAACCAAATGAACACTTTAGCGCAGAAAAAATTATTGTTGTTCGTTGTTCATTGATTTTGAAAAGTAATTGTATAATTTGACAAAAAGTTCTGTCTAAGTACTACTTAGTTTTATTTTCCGCGCATTATTTGAGAAAAGTACTATACAAGCCTTGGCCATTGATGGACTTACGACACGTTCGTCCATCAACGACTCTTTTGCTGGCCGCTGCAGTAATGTACTATTACCTACCCATATGAGAATTGCCACTGCTGACATTATTGCTGTTTTCACTCATACGGCCGCTGTTCAACTGCGCCTCAAACACTGGCATGTGCTGGCTCGTGGTTGAGCTACTCGATAGTGATTCTGTAATAAGAAGGTTGGCATTACCAGAGTATCGAGTGTAGGGTATTTAGGTTTAAAGTAAAGTAGATGTTGAATTTCACGACCGTGCGTCAATTACGAGCCACTGGCCACAGCCACCGGTAGTCCAGCGAAAAGCAGTTCACACGCGTTGCGTAGACTCGTCGCACACGTGTGGCCGGTAGCAGCCACCCGCTACAACAGTAATCAACACGCAGGAAGAGGCGACAACGACCTATGGTGGCCCGTGGTTCGTGTGCGCTTACCCTTAAATGACGCTTAACGAAGCCGAGAGTACTTGTATGTTACTCATTTTTATGTCAGATTGCGTAGATAACGGCTATGTGATGGTTTTTTTTACGCCATGTATGATTTAAACGTTGTATCAGTGGCACAGATTACTAAATAGTTACTTCGTAACAGATACATCACTCTAGTACAAAAGCGAAAATACCTACGCTATAATAGCCTACAAAATCTTAATAATAATACCAGCTGTTTGCAGCGAGAAGAAATGTAACATAAGTACGCACACAGAGAGTCGAGATTGTTTTGCCCGCCACGCGACCCACGTGCGAGCGCGTCATCAAGCGAATATGCTAGGGTTGTACCTATGATGATTTTGGTAATAAAACGAATGTTGTAGAAAAACAATTATTTTTTATTTGTTAATCAAATATGTTTCAGTTTAATAAAATGGTAGATGCTTTTTTTCCCTTCCCTGAATTCCCGATTATTAAATTTTATTGTCGAAAATATTCGAAACCGCGTTAATAATTTCAATAAGTAATCAAAAGGGATAATAATTACGTGCTTTTTAACAATAATTACGTGCTTTTGGCATTTTGATTTGATAGTCAGCGCGGTAAATTTGGCGAGCGAGCACTCAGGCGTGCGGCAACCGACTGTCGGTTGTATCGACGGCGATACGCGAAGCGGTAGGCATATAACGCGCGGCCTTGAGCGAGTGACGGACGCCTGTCAATGGCTTCAAAGTGTATCGTACGTACCTCTCTGCGCCGACAGCGGCGCGGAGGGATGGTCGGGCGTGCGCGGCAGTGCGGGCGCGCCGGCGCGGCCCACCAGCATGGAGATGAGCGACGGCCGGTGCTGCTGGTGCTTGTCCGGTACTGTGCTGGTTCGGGGGAATACTTCTGAAGCTCGCTTGCCAGCCGCTTGGCCGAGGTTCTCGGCTATTTGTTCTAGAAAAGAAAATATGATCGATTAAGTAATTATAGGTTTATTCCATTATAATCAAATGTAAAACTTCTTTGGGCGTTTTTTTTTTTTTGGGCGGCTTTGAGATACGCTTTCGGCTGAACTCTAACTTAAAATATTCCAAGATAATAAATGTTAGTTTAGTCCAACTATCACTAAATCTTTTAGCACTAGGTTGACAGTTGGCATTTTCAAAGGCTTGCATTTAAAAATATGGTGAAATAATGTCGGTAAAGATATGCAGCCACCGTTCGCTCCAAAAGCTCAAAATCATGACTGATTCGAGGCATATAAAACGCCCTTTTCAATTTGTATAAAAATTATCATTATGTCTGTAGGTAGTTACCAAACTTGTACTGGTCATGTGTATCGCGCATGTGGCGCAGTTCCCTCGCGAGCTCCGCTAACAACGCGCCGCGTGCTCTAGCGGCGGGTAGCTTGAGTCCTCTCACGCGCTCGCGGACTACAAACTGCATGTGACGCTCGTTGTCGCCGATTGGGGGTTGTGATAGCTGTTAAAAGAGATACAGTTTCAAACAAGTGAATTTTGTGCAGCAGTACACCTAAAATGCCTCAAAAGATAAAGAAAGATACCAATGAATGCAGTTGGGACTGACTACCGTGCACGTCAATGATGAGTGCAAAAATAACATCATTTGTGTATAAGTATACCTACGTTTGCACGGAAAACTGTGACCCTAAACAAAGCTTCTGATAACTTTAATCCCATAAAAATATACCATCTAGCAACTTGAAGACATCAAGCCCAGTTACACAAAAAAAAATCGCTCTAAATTCTGAACGCGTTCAAAGTCGCACTATTAGTTTCCCTATACCATGTTTTGTTCTGTGTAACTCTAATTTTAAAACAAACTATCACCTTATGCACAATAAACGGCTGCAACAAAATATACAGCGGCGTCCGATACGTGACCACATGTTCGAGGAAGTCCCACAGATGATGCGCTGCTTCGTTCCGTCTGCCTAAGTCTCGCATCGCGCGGGCTATGCGGCCCCATTCTGTGCATAGCTCACTTGTGAAGCATGCACACATCACCTTTAACGCTGCAAGTATAAAATAACAATTTTATTTACGATACTTTTATGTATTTATATATAAATTAGAGATTGCTTCAAAATAAGTTTTACATGATCACGCTGCGCATAAATGCAGGATGTTAAATGCGAATAAGTGACAGAAAATAAAGAATGAGTGGAGTCTAATAACGTTTCATTGAAGAGTATTTTTTTAAGGGCGTAGGTACTGTAAAGTGTTGAAATATTAACTACTACCGAGCTGATAGAATCAAATCTAAAGACATTCGTAAAAAGCGATCCACGCTTTATACAAAAGCATGAATCACTTTTCAGAACACAATAAAGTTGTGTGGCAATACCGCAATATTAGTGTTTTATTCCATACCTAAGAAAGCAATCCTATATAGTTGATTGGACAGCCTCGTAGTGTTCCTAGTATCGCGACTGCCAGTGAACGTGAGTGAGTTGGCGCGGTTGTCCGAGGCGTTGAGCTTAGCGTTCACGGCCGCTAGCTGTCCGGGCGGAGCGGGCGGACATAGTGCGTTTAACACCACTGATACTAGGTAGCTTACGTCTGATTGGCGGAGAGGTGGCACATCTGAAAGTAGAATATAAAAAAAAAAAACATATTCACAGATGAATTGAGAACCACTTCGAAGTCGGTTAGTAAAATAATAATTATATACTTACATAAAAACGTGGTGCAATGGCCTTCGAATAAAATGATAACGAATTACATAATAAAAATAGATTCAAGGAGTTTCGAGGCTTATAACTCGTTCTTAATACGGTGTGTTGGTTTATGGAGAAAAGCTCTACAAATGTGCCATAGTTAATCGTTATAGCTTGTTAAGATTCTTACCCTTTCTACCACTGCCGACACGTAAACAAAGTGGCATGAATAGATTCATCAGCATGTTCTCAGTTTTCTCTCCAGATGGGAACGACGCGCTGCCTCCACACATTTGTTCCAGTGAATAACTATCCTGTATCACAAGATATATACAAAAATATTAGAACAATAACAGAACAGAAGCTCGGGCCGTATAAAATGAGCCTTTACGCTTCCCGTAAAGGCTCATTTTCATTGGTGGATACGGCTCGTATATGAGGTGCAGAAGATTTCTGTAAAGCATGCCATTGGGCCCGTATTCGGGGAACCATTTTCATTAGTCTATAGGGAACGATTGTGGGCCTCGGAGAACTTGTACCGCACATTTGGCAGTTGCTCAAAGTAACTGCCAAATGTGCGCAATGAGCAAAGGCTCATTTTAACTGGGTGTGAGTCTTGTGTGAGTCTTCGCATGCTTATTACCGACCGATGAATTTCATAGTTCGCTATGCCCGCTACGGTGTACCGACCGCGTTGTAAACTTAGACCTAGATTACGGGAATTCTCTTCTAGTTGCAGCCAGTAAATCTAATCACACATTGTAAGTGTTTAATTACCCCTGTATTGATGATCTGCAACGCGATTAGTCGCACGACTGTACTGCAGAAATGAGGTGGCGGTGGTTGCGACATAAGCGCTGCTGTTGCCGAAGATAGGTTCTCTCCACAGTTGTTGTCAGATACTATCAGTGCCTGTAAAGTATTTAGAACAGAAGTATGACAGTGAGTTTTCTTCTTCTGTTGAGAAGATTTTCCTAAGAGTTGGCAGCAGACACGTTGCGAGAGACCTAGATATGTGGGGGATTAACCCATACATAAAAAAAAAATATTTGTAAAATCGACAAGGTTTGATTGCTGCGTCGTGCTTGAAAATGAAACAAAAGCAAAAAGACCGCGATTGATGGGTAGAATTCCGAAATTGTAATTTTCTTATACAAGAGACCAACGTGCATAGTAACAGACTATACGTGTAGGTCTCCTCTATAAGAAACTACCAATCCGGTCGTCGAGAAAATTCGTTTCTGACACTTGTCAGTTTCTTACAAACGAATACGTGTTTGGCGAATTTGATCTTTATTAGCTACGAATCGCGAGCGTATCTTTGAACGCATTCTCTCGACGGCCACATTGTGGGACGGCAATATTATGGGCTGAAATGAAAATAGTTGGTGCTACTCACTTGGATAGTATTGAGCAGAGTTTTAACATGCTGCCAATGCATTATGTATGGACACCGTACCATTGTTTCATACACTCCTTTCAAGAGCACTGCCGCCGAATCCCAATCGGTGTTTCTCTGAAAAAAGTTTGCTTTGTTAGAAAACGATTTACTTGAATAAATACAAAATTGTCGAAGCAGATGATAGCCGAAGATAAGGTACTCTGGCGAAACCTGAAAGAAGATCATTTTAAACAGTTATGAATTGAACAGTTTGTCTATGGTAAAAAAACTTGAAAATCTTACCCTGATGCTAGGCTTCTTAGCGATTTTGAGGAACACCTTATCCAACCTCCTCAGAATCATAATTAGCGCCGGCCGTAACGCATCGTCTGCCCAATCAGCCGCAGGCAGAACTTGCGTCATGTACCGTTGTAGACCGCGACAACCCATAGACTCCGGGTCGTAGGGAGACACCTTTAGTAATGAGTGCGCTATTTCTGCGAGGCGCTATAAGAAAAAGTTTTTCGAAATTCAGCATAATGGGATTCTTTTTTCCAAGATGGTGGTGGATTATCAAATGTTTTTAGGCTAGAATACAATAGTTATTTGGGCTTTGATATTGCAAAAGTTATATATAAGGCAGCACACATATACTGCAGTGCTACCAACATGTTTTCAGCAAAGTATAGTATGTTGCTGCAAGCACCAAAACCATTGCTTTTGTTTATTATGAATAAGATCGGCTTAAATGTTATGTGGAATTTATATGAAGTATTGTGATTGCAATTATACGGGGTGGCGTTTTGCGGAACAAAATGATAACATCATCGCGTCCAGTTTGCGGCTGAATTTTTGTAACAATGTGTTATAATGATAGCGTATAAAACAACACGCTAGAAAAAAAATATTTTATTGTCTATTACACGGTATAGCTTATAGAAGATTTGAACATCACTAATTCTGAGCGTAATAATTTATAGTTGGTTATAAAAAAAAGCTGCTGTTTTATATGAAAGTGAAAAGTCTACGGGGTCAAAATGTATGGAATAGCATTTTCAACGCAGGGGGTTTCAAGTACTGAATCCATGGTAAGAGGTTGTGCGTCGATGTCCCTGCCACCCTGTATAATTGTGTCGTCATCCGCCCTCTTGGCCTATCGACAAGTAGTGTGATGAATGGCAACACTCTTTGTGTAGTAGACTCTATGAGGTAGAAAACAAAAGCCAGTTAATAAATATCATGGGTAAGACTATAAACTCACAGCATGTGACTTAGAATCCAGCAGTTCAACTGGTTTCCCTTCAGTGCCGCCACTTCGGTTGGAGCCGTTGATTTCCAACAAGCGGGTAGTAGCGCGGCCGATGAATTCTCCGACGAGGGACAGTAAAACATCGCGTGGTCTACGGTACTCTGCTCGCACCAACTGTTAAGATAATTAATTATAACAATTATCATGAAATGGAAATTTTCTAAGAAATGTTTGCAACCCTAACCTTATTACAAAACGAGTTGTAACTTTAGACCTACCCTAAATCTTCGAGCCAGTTACTGTATTTTGAACTTTATTTCGTCAAACGTAAAGTTTTTAATGATAAATTGACAGCGTAGACTCGTCAGTTTTTGTAATAAGAACTTTACTTTTATCGGATTATAGTTGGAAATTTAAAAATGGCTCGCTGGTATAAACCCCAGGTTTATACCAGCGAGCCATTTTTAAAATTTCTAAAGATATACCTTGTTTTGTAATAAGGCTGAGTGAGTTTTCAATCATAGGGAAAAGACGTGACAAGACAACAGTGTTTTAACGTGACAAGACAACAGTGTTGTCAAAGTAACCCTGGAAGTCAAAGCAGCCCCGTTTTACTGTATATTTGCTTTGCACTATGTCAGTGGTGTGTTGGATGTTTTCAATAGAAGAAAATTGCATGTTGCTGATGCAAAATTATTATTAAACTAGCTGACCCGGCGAACTTCGTACCGCCTCAGAATTTTTTTTGTTAAGACACGTTGCGCCATCTATTGTCATAATAACGTTATTATTGTTTTCCTCGGAAACAGCATTTTTCTTCGGGATGAAAGGTACCCTATGTCCGTTTCTGTACACATGACAACGTATATGCAAAATTTCAGGATGATCGGTTCAGTGGTTTATGCGTGAAAAGGTAACAAACAAACAAGCTTACTTTCACATTTATAATATTAGTTAGGATGTGCCTGTTTGATTTATTCCTTAATTTAAATGTGCTATTGCTCTACGTCGCTCCATAAGGATACGCGCCATTTAAATTTAAATTATTTTAATTAAATTCCTTTACTATGATTTGTTGTAGCAATATTGAAATCTATAATGGTCTAATGGCAGTGTATCTAAGATTATAATGTACAAGAGCACCCAACCAAAAAATTAAAAATACCACAAATAGGCGTTCAATGAGTGTCATGAACGCAGCAGGCAAAGGTAGTTAGGGCTGATGTAGATGGAATCTATACTCGTTTGATTTTATATTTACCTCCGAGTCTTCAGCTCCAGTATATTCAGGCACAGGCATCTTAGAGTTATCGTATTTAGAGTGCGATTCCTCAAAGGCGATTATAGTAGCGGCGGTGGTACGAGGCCCGGTCCTTTGAGACGAGCCTTTATGTTCTGGAGAAGTTCTATAAGGGCCGTTGTAAGATCTAAAAACAATATAAAGTTGTTGTAAAATCATAAATGTTGAGGAATAAAATTGTGCAGGCTTGAAACCAGTAGCTATTCATGCAGTTTTTTTTCTCAAAAATAAATGAAAATGTTCTTTAGTTTCTAAAATGGTGGTAAGTTAACTCGTATTATACAGGAAGATTTTTTTATCACCATCCAAATTTTTACAGGGTGTTCTACCCATGAATATGAACAACTTTCACT
Organism: Amphipoea oculea; assembly: GCA_945859645.1. Lineage (NCBI taxonomy): Eukaryota > Metazoa > Arthropoda > Insecta > Lepidoptera > Noctuidae > Amphipoea > Amphipoea oculea. Next base: position 11,602,903 of record OX243872.1, read on the forward strand.
ATGGGACCAACTCTGAAATCACGAAAAAAATCAGCTGTTTCATACAAAAGTTCAATACCTACTTGACCGAAATGTATGAAACAGCTGACTTTTTTTTCGAGATTTCAGAGTTGGTCCCATAGTGAAAGTTGTTCATATTCATGGATAGAACACCCTGTAAAAATTTGGATGGTGATAAAAAAATCTTCCTGTATAGCTTAATATAAATTAACACTAGTCCAAAGAAGCGGAATTCAAGTACACGAAAGTTTTTGTGTTATCTTGTACACACGGTTACACATCAAGCTATTAATAACCAGTATAAGCTGAGTTCTGATAGTACGAAAAACCTATACGATCCGAGGTCAGCTAAAACTGGAAATGTATAGCTTGATGTGTAGCCGTGTGTACAGGACAACATTTCACAGAAATATGATAACACTTACTTGGAAAGTCCTTCGCAGTTATTAACAAGCGTTTTAATAGCTATAGCAAGTTGTTGAATGATTTCTTTCTCTGTCTTTCCTTCGCGGTTGTAGGTAGGCAGTTGGATTTGTTTTACGTAACAAGGCAGTATTGCCTCTAGTATTATCTGTAAAGTTATAATGTATCAGTTTAGTTTCTCAACCGATCTCTCAGTCGGTGCCACAGAACAGTGTTGATGCATAACTTTGGAAAGGTAATGTAAATAGTTTTTTCTCAAACATGCTTTGAGAAAAAAATTTGAGTATTATTTTGACAACCTTCTTCGAGATAAATCGAAATTGCCGTACTGGCCAAATACATGCGTGCAGCGGTCGGAAAAAATTGTATGAAAATCCATATCTGTCGTGTTTTAATAAATTACATACATAACTGATATCTGGAATCGTAATTCGTAATTTAAAAATGGAACGATCTTTTACTCCGAATGTTAATGTAAATCGTTTTTGAGGGTTGAGATTGATACAATGTGTGTACATGTAATATGTTCTGAAGTAGGCTGTTGCGTCAAATCCGTGCAAAAGTCATAACGCCGGGTGTCATGTCAGAGGGAAATTTCGGAAAGGCCTGTATCCGACAGTGTACAGCCATATACTGAGTTGATTGATATTATCGCGAATGATTCCGTCAAACACATTAACTGTCTCCTTCTCATCTCAATAGCAGAAGTTAATACATAACATATTTTTGGCTTGTGGCTAAATAATAACAGCCGCACGGGTCGCGGTTGGTCCGTGGATGGGTGACCATCTTTACCCCTCTGTGCTTTAGAAAGCACGTTAAGTCGTTGGTCCTGGCTGTCATTCTTAGATCTTTGACAGTCGTTACGGGTCGTCAGGAGCCCGAAAGTCTGACAACCAGTCTTACCAAGGGGTTTCGTATTACCCAGTAACTGGGTTGTGGAGATCAAATAGTCAGTCGCTCCATGTAAAATACTGGTAATCAGCTGCATCCGGTTAGACTGGAAGCCGACCCCAACGTAGTTGGGGAAAGGCTAGGCAGATGAATACATAACATATTTATAAATAACTGTACTTACCAACATCTGATATCCCCTCATACTCTCAGCGGAGTAAGATACGACCATGACACAGAGACTGATGCAATCCAGCACATTGACCATCTCCTCTTCGTCACGGTAGCAGAAGTCGATAGGTTTTAGTGGCTTTTCTTCTTTGATCAGTTCGGCAATGTGGAGAGGGTCGGGAGATGGTGTTTCTAGACTTAGAAGTAGGTTGAAGAGGCAGCTGGATTGGACCTGTTTGAAGATAAGTATAACGCCATAACATATATTGACGGCATATTGATAAGTAGGATAACTGTTCATGGTGTCTCTCAATATCTGTTTATGAAGTTTTGCCTCAAAAGACCAAAATTTCAAAAAAATAAAATTGTTCGCGATAACTTTCGGGCGTTCGGCCATTCATGTTCGCGGTCACTTTCGTCCGTGCGGACATTCTGCGGTTTTTGAGCGCTACACTCTTGTCCGCCAAACATTTGAATGGTTAAGCAGTACTACAATTGTAAAAGACACGATACTAACCTTGCTTGCATCTCCATATGTAGATTCTTCGTCTGTATCTAAAATGGCAGATACAGAGCCAAACATTTGTAGTATAAACGGCTTGCGGTTCAGTAAGTAAAACTGTTTGACAGCGTATTCTATTGTCGTCGTCACCAATTTATTTGTTTGGAAGTTTGAGTATATTTGCAGTAGCGTTGGCATGATCAGTAAATACCTGGAAGGGAAACATTTGATATAAGACAACGGTTCATTTGTACAGTCAATTGACAACATTTCATATTTTTAACCTGCATGTATTATTACGTTATATAAAAGTAAATTCAAATCTAGGGCACCCATATTTTTTCGTTTTTCGAAATTATGTACTTTTCATTCATAATTTTAACTTTGAAATTCGGTGTATTCTAAAAAGACGTAAGTGCCAGATGACGGTAGAATGGCGATATTACCTTTGCTTTATTGTGACCCGCCAAAAAAACTGTTAGATGTCACTTGTCTCAGTCGTTGTTTTGGTTCCGTCATTGGCGTATATTTTTCATTGGTATCCATTTTATTGGCGAAATATCAATCAAAAATTGATAATATTAACAGTAAGCAGCGTGTCGAGTTGATAGGAAAAAATATTGTTGATTTCAATTCAGTTTTTTAGTTGTTTTCTAGTTACACTTCTTAGGTGACATTGACATGTCTTGTTTGATATAATGTTTTCAATCAAAGACATTGGAATGCGCAAAGGTAACTGCCTCATTCCGCCGTTTATGTGACGTCATCACATGTTTTTTGATTTTTATTTTTTTTCTCAGAAATTTAGAAATAAAAAAATTAAATAAAAATATATTTGAACTCAGGATACGAAAATAAAGAAATAGTATTTTTGTTTTAAGGTCGTGTCAGGTTTGAAATGTTGTCAATTGCATCGACTGTCGTGGATTTGGCATTAACAGCGGTTTTATTTCGCAAGCAGTAAGTACGGTTTTCGTAATTGAATTGTAACTATGACATGCAGTTAACTGTACACATTATTGCTAGAAAACGACGTAATTTTGTAATATACATACCCATTTGTAGAGAAAATGCTTTTAAAATTGAAAGCAGCATTGACGTATGTGGCGATGACGTATCGAAGGATCAAAGAGTCTTCGCTATGTAACATCAGGGCGCCGTTGAGAACGTTCAAAAACAAGTGAATGTCGCGCGATGAAGTGAAGTTACCGGCCATCGCTTCGAACATTCGAGCTATGAGTCGAACCCACCTAGCATAAAAAATAAATATCACTTTAGTATCGGTAACTCTTAGAAGTCAGAAGTAAAATACTTTGGAAATAATTTTCCTCTTTGGAAACGAACTTAAATATTGTGTAATGTTTAGATCAACTGGAACTAATACATTTATGTAGTCCATTGCAAATATAATGGTTCCAGTTGATCTAAAATTCTAGAAATATCGTTCCTGGTGCTTAGAAAGCGGAAACATAATGGGTTAGAAATAATGAATTGTTCTGCTGTTACCCAAATCACTTATTTCATCGCTTCAAACAAATTAGTGAGCAGTGGTAGGGTCAAGAACAACCCAGCTTAACATGAGGTTTGGTAAGGGCCAAGTTTAAAATACTTACATAAACTTATGCAACACATCCAATCCCAATAATGTGGAACCTAGAGCTCCCCGACTATACAACACTAGGTCAGCCTCAAGAGCTTTGCGAGGGAAAGAGGGTAACTTCATGAGCTCGTCGTGTAGAAATACTACGCGTTGAACCACCTGAAACAGTATGTTGTGTTAATAATCTTTGTAAATTCAGGTCACGTTAGGTCCAAAAATAGTTTTGAGGTCATGTTTGGTTCTGGAAGTTTTTGTTGCAGTTCGAAGAAAGATTGGATCTATATAGGACGCTAAGCACCACCACAATTCTGAGTTTTACACTTCATAATCGGCTCCTGTCGACTTAACTTGACCAATTATAGGATCACACTGTTTTCAATTAAAAAACGAATTAAACAGAGAATTCAGCAAGTCTTACATACCATATCAACATTCTTCAATATAGCCCAAGTCAGCAACACTTTTCCGATCTCAACGAATTTCTGCAAGAGTTCCTGTTCTTGCAGTTTTTGGAACGCTTCATCAGGTTCCATGTGAACCAATCCTAATTGTGGATACTGCGAGCGTTTGAAGAAGTAGTGGTCTCGGACGTAACCTTGCGGGTTGTGGATTTGGCCTGTAAACGAATAGATGAGGTAAAAACAATAGTATTTCTGCGAAATCATTCGATAACCATTGGCTAGCGTAGTCTTGGGAGCATTTTTGAGCTTTCAGAGATGTCGAGTGAGGTCTAGCTAGGTCAACCATTGTAAGCTCGGGTTTTCCACGAACTAGAATACTCCCGCGGAAATGTACAGTCGCCAGCAAAATTGCAAGGGTACCTTAGTGTCTATTTTCGCGTGAACGTTTGAATTCAAGTTTTCGAAAATAAACTAGATGGCGTTGGTTTCTTCACAACTATGACTAATTTACGAAACGTAAGTAAGGAGTTAGGAAGAAACGTATTAAGTAGGACTGAGCAAGGAGTTACAAGGCTAATACATTTATCTAATTATTACATTACATTTACCAGCATACGTTGCTGAAATGATAAAAATAATAAAAGAAGCCGATAGGAATATATTTATTAAGCTAACGAGTGGGTATTTTAATAATTAATTTAATATTTCCATATTCAGCCTACCCTCTCAAGTTTGAAAACTAAAACTTAGAAAATCAGATACCTACCTACTTATAAATTGATATTCAATTTTAACATTGTAGGTTAATAATTAGGAACAATTTTCTTTAAAAGAAACTATTAATTATAAATTATTGTTTGAAGAGACAAAAAGAAACTACAAAAATATTTTATCATATAAAGCAAAGCAACGCCATCTAATAACAGCATAATTAAATTTTGTTAGTCGTTAACTGGTTTTAAGCTAGATGGCGTCATTTCTCGCTTCATACGATTTTGTTTCTGTACTACCCATGCACTTTTGCAGCCTATCGTACAATCAAACAAAGAGATAAGTGTATAGGCAGCACGCATGCAGTAAATCAGCATTGGGCTTTATTGTGCTTAGTACTGGATTTTTTACCGCACTTCCAAGCGTGTCTAAAGATTAAAAATATTAAAAAGTATACCTAACTTTTTCTTTGACTATTAACGTCTTTGAAGTTTCACCAAGTAATTTAATTTGACCCTGTATAAACATGGATTGCGAGGTATTTGTCGCCTTAAGGCATTTAAGTAACGTTGTTAGAAACGCATCTATGTTGTATATGCGTAGTAAGATAATGTTACTTACGAGTTTTGAAGTCAACAAGGAAATGTTCTCGATGTAACTTTTCTGGGATACCGAAGAAATCGAGAGACTCTTTCAGAATTTGTGCAAACACTGTGTCTTCTTGGACGGGAAACTGAGATGGTATGCAACCTTCATTGTCAGCTAAAAAAAAAAAACAGTTGGTAGGTATACATCATGCTCATACAGTAATTTCTTCCTTTTTTATTTCTTGACCATAGTTCCTTGATCTACATGTTAGCATGTAGGATTTAGAAAGTAAAAGTAGGCTGATTTATATTCTATTTTCTTAAAAACACTTTGTAGGTTTGTTTGTGTACTTACGTGGACCATGAACGATAATCTTTTTGGCTGCAGGCACATTGGCCGTTAGCAGTATAGATGCATCACATTGCTCCTTGCGTAAAATCTGTTTTAGATCCTTGAACATTATGCCGTGAACACTGTGTACCACCTGAAAAAGAAAGAAAGATACGACTCGGTATTTTACTTGCCATGAAAGTTTATACAATCAGCCCGATTGTGTCTATGAAGTTGCAGCAATTTTTTTTTGTGGATGGGAGATCATCAAATGACCCCTCCCGCTCTGGGTGGAGCCGAAGGGAGTGTCAGACTTTTACTGACTAAAACCCACTCGTGTTCCTTCCTTAGCGCATGTTCCGGGGTAGCGCTAAACCTTTCGGACATTCCCGGAACCCCGGCAGTTTGGCAGCCCTTGGTTGGTTTTTAAAAGGTAAATTTGTCAAAAAAGAAGTCATAATCCTGATGGGCGAAAGAAGGAATAGCAACCGAACTTCTAAACTGTCGCTTTTAACCACAAATTCGAGTAAATTGAAACTTTCCTATGGTTGAAGCTTATATATTTCAAATAGACCTTGTTTTATGACATGCAAGTGACATTCAACCTGCATGGTGATAAAACAATTACGAGGTCGACTGTATAGTGGCGCTAAGGCCAGACTATGAGAATTTACAAACGAAGAAATAATAATAGACAACTCACCATCCACAAAATAGACAGCGCCGCACCAACAAGCCTTTGTCCCTCTTCATGGGGACTCCTCACATAAAACATGACGTACCCTATAATATAGTTGTACAACGCAAAGGCAGCCTGAAAAAAAAAACAATATGGAAAATCACCAGGCTGACAAATTATTTATCTTTATCTATACATATTATAAATTAGTCGCTTTTCGTGTCGTCTGTGTGACCAATGCTTTTTAGAGAATTTTAACGGAAGGTTTATGTGTATATTACATTAATACACCTACATATAATAAAGAAATTTCGATGTTTTGTCAAGTCATAAAAACCATGCGAAGCAGAGGCGGGTTACTGCGGCGGGCGGAATGTGTGCGGCTGGTTGGTGATAGGTCTTTAATATCCTGTATTTATTAGTATGAGTTACCGTATGTACAGTAACCAATATTCATACCTGTTGAGGCAACCTCGGTATGAACCGGATCAAATGACGCAGTAGCTTGAACATCTCGTCCTGATGGTCTCGGGTTAAACGTTCGAGAACATGACGGAGGAATAGTGCTGAGTCTTCTACGAGGCAACACCATATCACCTGGAGAAAATGCATGGTGTATATGAAGACAGTGTATACGTTTTTAGAAACTTCTGTGGCTATTTGCGTATTCATTTTGGAATCGTATCGAAATTTTTATGGTAACATAAAAGGCCGGTGTTTTTGTGTCTGTAGTAACACGTAGGCAACTGAAGTAAATAAGACTCTCTAAAGTCGAATAAGGCTTTAAGGATATAATATAATAGTATATTGAAACGAAGTTCCTTAACGCGGCTTGCAGTAGTAGTTGAATAGTAGAAATGGTCGAGTAAGGAAAAAGCGTTAAACACCCTCCATGCGACTTTCTCTCTCTCTCTCTGTCTCTTTTTATTATAATATACGAGTGTGTGTGTGTATGCGAATGTCGCGTAAGGAAGTTCGTTCTCCTGACGCCTCTAGCATAGAGATTTGATTCAAATATCTCGGCTAATATAGCGCTCGAGCAGTGACACACCAGTTATTGTAGCAAATTAATCCTATAGCGTTGAACTTTTCATCAGGTCCGGCCGGAGGACACAAACATTATGAAAAAGGGGCAAATAGGGTGTTTCAAAAATACTTTACCTGGTAAGCGACTTCGTAGACAGAGCATCCGTCTCTTGAAACAGCAGCATCATCCAATAATGAAACAATCTCAGCCACAGCCGAGCATAATGTTGAAGGGAATAATGCTGATGCCACCTGTGTGTGATGCGATCCTCGTACACCTTCCACTAATTCTTCATCTGCTGGTGCTGCGAGGAAACAAAAGAATTTCAGTTCCAGATGCTTAGCAGAAGGATTGATAATCGTTGTGTCATGACACGGAAAGTTCCTTATCGGATCAGACCGGAATGAGAAAGTTTATAGTGGATAAGACAAAGATTAAAACAGAAGAAGAACTAGCAGGGGATCGAGGAAGGAGGGGGAGGGGGCGGGTGGAGGGGGGGCAGGGGATCAGACCGGAATAACTCTATAACTCGTGTCGACATGAAGATGAAGAGACACGTACTTAATAACTGTCGAAGCTGAACAAAGGTATTCTATCTAATGTAAGTCTTTTAGCCAAAATCTGTTGCTGGATCCATCAACGACTTGTGTTTTGAATGACAAAATAAAAAATATGTCTTTAAGGACCATTTATTCTTTTTTTTTTTTTTTTTAAACAAAAGGGCTTAAGTTTTTCTTATCACGCTAAGTCTAAAAAGAAACGCTAAAATAAATTGCTGAACTATTGCTATTGTTGTTAAATCGCCAACCCGTCTTAAGCAAGCGTAGTGATCAATGCTCGTGCCTTCTTAGTATAAGAAGAGGTCTTTGCCCTGCAGTGGGACAATAATAGGCTGGTCTTATTTTATTGAACACATATAGTAAAAGGGCGCAGTGCTGCCCACCACCACCCTATTTCTAGTTAAACAAATCAAATAAATTTTATTTCAATGACAATTAAGTTGATTTCAGAGTGACTAGCACTATTGAAAAACTTATAAAAATGTTTGAAGTTGTAGCGTAAACTGAACTTTATTGTGTAGAATTAAAGTTATTTTTCCATTAATTTATATTTTTGGCAAATAAATCGCGAACGCAGATTAAGACAACGTACGTTCAACATGATCATCAGCAGCATGGTCAAGCGCAGGTTCGCGTGCCGCTTGCCTCGTAATAGGTATAGTAGTGATAAGAAAACTCTCTCGTTCTGCACGTTTCTTATCATTGCGTTGTTGAAGCGCCCTCTTTATCGCCTCCGTTTGCTGTTTCTTGCGTGTCTTTGTCGCTGTTACCAGGGAACGCTGTGGGTGAAATGTTGAGCATAAAAAATACTATTTAAAAATAAGGGTAAATATTTAATTGTTACTTACATTTTTGGATAAAACACAATCAGACACAAGCAAAAAATAATACATAAAACAACAGGGTCCATGCTAGCAGTGTTCAGGGCTATAATAAATAGAGGAATAATATTATTATTTGTTTCTGTCGTACGACCAACGAGTGATTTTCAAAGAAAACAAACACAGACACAGCACAACACACACTAGACACAAGCTAGGCTTCATTCTTACATGTCTCTCCTGATTCAAAGTCATCTCCATATCCTTATCCTTAACCTGTGGGCTCCACGGAGGGTCAACGACTGCTAGCGACTCGATGCCGATCTTTGGAGAAGGCAGTGTGAACTCTATGCCCGGAGGCGGCACTTTGAAAGTCACTGAAGCTCCTTCCTCCATGCGCGGCCATACTTGGTATCTTAGCTTCCACATTACTTGGAATCTTAGGATTGCGTTTATTCTGAAAATGTTACAATTGAAATAATATTGTTTATTCGAGTAACATTTTAGAATTTCAAGTAGTATAGTAGTTTTAGAGGGGCACATGAAGAAATTAAATTTTACTACCAATTTCTTTTTTTTTTCAATTTTTCAGGAAACAATATTATAGGTATTTGAATAAGTACCACTATACTTGAATTTACAATCTAGGATAATTATCAAGTTATGAATTCAAGTGTAGATCTTTTTCTATTGTAATGCAAGATGGAAAGAAAAGAAAGAAAATACGTTTATTTGCGGTAAACATGACGCAGAGACGCAAAACAGCCGAAGATGGTGATATTACTGGCGATATGCAGATGACTTTCGACACAACAAATAGGCCCTTAACAATTTATACACACCTGGTACTCGGCTCAGCATGTTTCAAATCATTATGCATTATTTCAGTGGCAGTATTTGGCGCCTTGACAGCAGCGAGTATAAACAACGCAGCGGCACAAGAACTAAGTTCGCGATCTGATTCCAAAAGCAACTGCCATGCTACGGGTGCACATTCTGCGAACATGTCTTCGCCCATTGTTGTTGCTCCTTTGATTAGGGTGGCGAGAGGAGTGTGGTAGGCGTCGCGGACCTGGAACAAATATAATGAGGTAGTATTTTACCTTTTGGAGTGGTTCGAAAGTGTTTATTATGTCATATACAATAAAAAATTTAAAGTCGCAAGTGCAGTGTTTCTGGTTTAGCAAAGAGGAGCCAAAATCCCAGTGTTTTTTGTAAATTGGGGCTTACGAATATTTTAAAGACATGCATTGGGGATGGCCTGGCAAGCTCGAATGCACGTTAGTAAAATTCTTCGCAACGTCATCGCGAGATAGGTTCATTAATAAAAGATTCACTATACAAAAATAATCGGGCTCAATTCAAAGAATGCACATGAGTTAAACCATCAAAAATACATTTATTTTTAACCAGAAAAGTTTAAAATAAAACTGGATAAGTAAGGTGACTTAAAAGTAGTTAAAACATTTTTCAGACCTGTCCCTTGAGGTACTTAAGTATAGGTGGCGGGTCTAACGGTGGGTAGGGCACCGCACCAGGCTTCAAAGGTATTCCTTCAGCGGCTATATTGGCCTGTTCTCCGCCCGCGGCCCGGTATGCAAGGCCCGCACTCTCAATCACTGAACGCTCGATTCTGGGGGTGCATTGATTAAAATATCGACAAAAACTTGAATGAAAATACCAATAAAGTTAAGGCCCATTCACAAAATTTTTCGAGTATGTGCAACTCACATCGTATCTTCGAATCCAGAGAATCTTTCCATGTAAATGAGCCTTTTTATTTTATTATTAATTTAGTAAGAGCAGAAGCGATTATATTATTATTAATTGCATTCAAGGATGTGATGGACTAGACGCTAGACCAAACAGAACATATTTTTTTATAGCCAATTTTTTAAAGCATTTTGTTTATCCAATGAAATACCATCCTCCATCTGTTTAGCTTTTTCCCAACTATGTTGGGCTCGGCTTCCAGTCAAACTAGATGCTTCTGAATACCAGTATTTTACATGGATTGCCTGCCTATTTGAAGTTCACGACCCAGTTCTGGGTAACAGGATAGTTGACGATACCCCTTGGTAAGACTGGTTCAGTCAGCCTTGAAACACAGTCAGTGATTTGTGACAACATGAAATAATTTGATTAAAATTGGACTCATGCTGAGTATACCTATCAGTAGAATGTTCTGAAGACTTGCGCGAGCGTCGTCCGCGGCGGGTCCCTCCGTTTCCTTCATCGGAGCTTGTCGTGTTCATTTCGGGGCCAAACTTTTCCCCATATATCTGCAAGAAAAAGCCTAATTTTTTAAACGACTTCAAAAATTCAGGAGGTTATGCATTCGAGGTTTTTTTGGTTCATGTATCTGCAGTGCACCGATGTCTCCGTGGTTATAGTATATACTTTTGTTTGTGTGAGTGGAAAAACATCAATAAAGAAAGATTAGGTTACCTTTTGTACAGACTTCATGAGTCTTACGCTGGCTCTCATGTTTCTTCGGAAGCAGTAGGGGTGGCAGAAGTTCTGATGACAGCATACGTAATTGAACGAGTTAAGGAATTTCACCATCACCTGCAATTACAAAACCGTTGAAAAGATAGAAAGGAGTCACGATTCTCGGCAGTGAGAGACCCGTTAAAACGAAAAACCGTGGACAATGGATAAATGATTTTATTTCTGTAAATAGGTTTTACAAACGTCAATCATATTTTCTATCTGACTAATCTGAGAAGAAAGGCCGAAACAAACTCAGAGATCACAGTCTCTTTTAAAGTCCAGACATACTCGTGGTCAGATCATGTGTCAATGGAAGAACAAAACATTGCACTGATCCCTAGAAAAATAGAACCTGGTAGATAAAGAAGCTGGGTGGCTGAGGATTGATCGGAATGATGTTTTTGTAACGGACTTCCATTTTACATACTTTTTTATAAATCTGCAATTTAACTTACCTTAAGCCATGGGAATCCTTTATTAGTATCAGGTGGGTCAGTAGAGTTACTATCAGGACTGTCTGGAGGGTGGTCGTGATCATCAGAAAGTACGCCAGGACTTTCTTCTCCACCGCTGTCCACTTCATTTGACATTATCACCGTTCCACCTGTTTATAGTAAACATAAGACACAGTAAAACGGGGCTACTTTGACAGGCGGGGCTACTTTGACCAGGCCGATCATAACGCTATGACGCGTTCCCCACACCCCGCGCCTCGCGCAATATTACTCGAGGTCACGCACACTTACTGAGCACACGTGAAAACCGATTTTGGCGCTCTGTCAAAGTAGCTCCAAAATCTGTCAAAGTAACCCTGGAAGTCAAAGTAGCCCCGTTTTGCAGTACATTTGATTCTGGTATTTACACAAAGTTTTCGACAAAAATTACATTTGCCAAAGTAGCAACGAATGTTTTTGCCGAAAACTTTGGATCGACACTTTTTTTGGGTGCTTGTCTTGAAACGCGACTAAAAGATTGTTTTATAGTTTTCAATGTGTAGCGATCTTACCTGCACCTGGATATACCTCTGAAGTGTCACTTCTATCAGACAGAGAAGATACTTTCCTTCTGCTTTGTATTGAATCGGACCTCCTTGTTACAACTGGAAGGAAAAATTGTGTTTTTTAAGTCCTACACTAGGTATAATATAGGGTACTTCAAACAAGGATCTTTTCCACAGATATTCATGAGGTCTTAACTCTCTTTGATTGTTAGTTCACACAAATACGTTTAAACAATAATACTATTTAAAGGATTGATGAAATTTCAGAATATCTAAAGAAAAATAAATTGGAACTTACATTCATCCACAACATCTCTGGTGTCCTTTTGCCTTAGTTTGATAGACCGTCGCTTGAACGAGCCATAAGCGGAATGCGTTTGCTGTGTATTACGACGATGCATGCCTCCTTTACCTCGAGATCCTAATCGACCCTTTTTGTCCTCTGCCGCTGGAGGTATGGCATCTGCTAACTATAAAAACATTTGTTATTGCCAGGACTCTTTTACTTCTCATCTAATAAACTAGCTAAGCTTTAGCCGAAAGCTTCAACTGTTCTACGCGATTAAAAGCGCAATATATTATTTGTATAAATTTGCTTACAGTTACATTACTTCCACCAGACACGTTCTCAGGTTCGTGCAGAACAAACGATATTTTTCTCTCAGTCTCTGCGCCCGCAATCGATTGTAAGCTTTGCGCAGACGCCTGTGAATGGCCCATGCTCGACAGAGCCATACTCCATCGACGGTTAGCTTCCCTGTGATTCAAGTTATTCACATTTCAACGCGTCAATGGACTCATAAGTCCATGAACGAGTTAGCTTGCATTTACCAGCTATTTTACTTTAGCTTCTATACTCTTTACTATACAATTTCCTTTGAATTCTTACTGTTTGATCTCACATGCCAATGTAGCAAAAGCGTTTGTACTTTTTTCTAATTTCATCTAAACTATTTTATCACTTAATAAAACTATTTGATAAAACTTCGAAAGGGTGTATTTCACAAAACAATTTTAATATTCGTGTAAAATTTTAGAATAATTTTAATCGATAGCAATTTAGGTGTTATCTTACAACATTCCATGCATTTAACTGTGCGTATGCACATTATACCGTAGATTTGAATTTCTTTTATTATAAATAAGATCGTGGAGATGAGATCGTCACAAATGTAGCTGCATGTAACAAGTAAGGTACTTGCACGGAATATTAAAGTTTGTTTTATGAAACTTAGCGTTAGATGTAGCAACAGTTGTGAATCTCGAGTGCCAAAATTTGCCAATAAGTGAACAATATTCGCTATAAGAGTCACATCGGTCCAAGTGAAATTTGCACATAATACTTCCATTTTAAAAGTGTACGTTATTCAAGATTATGTACATTCTACATACGCATGCACGCTTAGTGCCGTATGCAAGGAAACATGCATTATTTTTTTGAAAACATACTCGACTGGCATTAATGTGTGTTGACTGCTAAGAGCCCTGTTAAAATAAAAGTATTGTCAAATATAATTATGCACTCTTCTTAATACATCTCAAATGAACTGAACATAATGAACTCACTTAGTCTTACACACAATACGTCGTTTTTCCATCCATCTTCGCATAATATAATGACAAAAAAATAAAACGTTTTACACCAAAGAATTAATAAACTACTTACCAAAAATAATCTTCTAATAATAGAATGCAAGGGAATTTGGTACCTGTAAACTCTGTCCCAAGGTCCTCTTTCCTTGAGCGAAGATCGGCAAGTTTTCGGTAGGTTCTGGTAGGTTTCGCGTAGAAACGCCGTAATTTCAAATAGAAGTACACAAGCAATTATCCTAAGGGCTCGGGGACACTCGGCACCAACGGGTTTTCCAGGCAGGCGAATACTAGCTGTAGGAATGGTAAGTCTTCATAATTTAAAAGCCAAAAAGGAATTTGAAGTTTAAACCGATAGGGTACAATACATACTAATGGAAGTAATAGAAGCATTTTTAAATGTGTTTGTCAATTTTTTGCTTTTATCAATTGAACACGTTGAATGTGCTGCCATCTGTGTGAGTTTTCATATTTTCCCTAATAAAATTTTGAACATTGATAAAAATCTACCTTCGTCTAGGAAATCCTCTTCTTCGTCTTGCTGCAAAAGTTCGCGTTGTCCATCCGGGTCATTTACAAGGTTGATTACGGTATCGATGTGCTTTTTGTCTTCGATTAACATTTCTTCCAGTCTGTTTCCTATAGCCTAGGGAATTGTGAGATCGTTAGTAAGTACCTGATGATTTTGTTAGTATAAGTTTTCTTAACTCAACATGCATAATTAGTCTATGATGTTCCCACTGCTGGGTCACAGGCTTCCTCTCTGTAAAAGGGAGCGGGCCGTAATCTGTGCGGGTTGGCAGATGTATAAACCTCGATAGGAAATGAATAACTTACCTCTGCCCATTGGTAAAATAGTTTACCAGCCAAACGCTGTCTCTTCAGCTGAGGGTTTATAGATACTGCAAAGTAATCATTCTTTTTTAATAACAATCTTAACTTGATACATCATAATTTATAATGGTGAACTTGATAAATCCTTACCAGCAGCTTTGGACGTATTAGATTTCAACCAATAAGGCCACTGGCCTTTATTGCAGTTATGCACCAAGTGCGCACATTCTAAGAGAATCGCGGCTCTTCCAACTACCACTGTATGCGGCTGAAAAATTCTGATCGTTAGACATGATGTTTGTTTTTTTTTATTTACTTTTGTTTTTTTAATATCTAAAATATTTATTGCTTCATAATAAGTAACTAACTATATACACTAGATACTAAAATAAATGGCTAACTAACTTACAATACAAATATATAAAAATATGATATGACATGATATTATTTTATCATTTGTATGTACATAAATGTTTCCATTTTCTCCGTGTTTTCAATGGAAATGTTCATGTTTAGATACTAATTTCGAACCAGGAACATTAGTCAGGGAATTTGATTGTTATGTAAATTGAAACCCTACGTCAATTTTCCGTTTATAGCCTGTCAAATAATGACTTTGAGTTGTGATTTGAATATACTGGCAATTTATGTCTCCAGTTTATAAGGGCTTTCCATCAGACGTGATTGAGGTTGAGAGCGGGCCCATTCAGCAATAAAAAAAATTAAGTTGGTAGTCAATTTGCTTAACCATTAATTTCCCTGATTTCATTATGGTCTCAGTAAAATACGTAAACGGATTTCTAAATGACTCCGCTCATAATACTTTTTTTAAAAGACTATGTCCATTAATTACTGTTTTTGTAGTACGGTAGGCTGCAAAAGTGCATGGGTAGTACAGAAACAAAATCGTATGAAGCGAGAAATGACGCCATCTAGCGTAAAACCAGTTAACGACTAACAAAATTGAATTATGCTGTTATTAGATGGCGTTGCTTTGCTTTATATGATAAAATATTTTTGCAGTTTCTTTTTGTCTCTTCAAACATTCAAACAATTTATAATTAATAGTTTCTTTTAAAGAAAATTGATCCTAATGATTAACCTACTATGTTAAAATTGAATATCAATTTATAAGTAGGTAGGCATCTGATTTTCTAAGTTTTAGTTTTCAAACTTGAGAGGGTAGGTTAAATATGGATTTATAAATAATTGGTAGGTGGTATGAATAATACTTAGATCGAAGATTTATGACAGCTCAATTGATCGTTCGCTAAGTTCATTTCGATTACCTCGTTCGAGTGCCTTTTGTTCAGTTTTTAGGGTTCCGTACCTCAAAAGGAAAAAACGGAACCCTTATAGGATCACTTTGTTGTCCGTCTGTCCGTCCGTCCGTCTGTCAAGACCCTTTTTCTCAGGAACGCGTGGAGGTATGAAGCTGAAATTTATATCAATTACTCAGGTCTACTGTCCCTTGAAGCTGTTAAAAAATCAAACTTCTAAGCCAACGCAATCAAAAGATACAGCCTTTTATGCCGCAAATTTCTGCAAATTTTCGAAACTCGCACGGGAATCAAAACCTACAGGGTACTTCCCGTGAACTTAGAATCTTGAAATTTGGTACTAAGTAACGTCTTATAGTACAGATAAAGGAAAAATTGCGAAAACCGTAAATTTTTAGTTACATCATATAATAAAAAATATTTTTGAAAATTTTAAAGTTACTTCTTTTCTCATGAACGCGTATAGGTATTAAATTGAAATTAATATCAAATACTCAGGTCTATAATACCTTGAAGCTGTAACAAAATGAAACTTCTATGTCAACGCAATCAAAAGAAACGGCAATTTAAGCCGCAAGCAAGGGAATCAAAACCTAAAGGGTACTTCCAGTCGACCTAGAATCTTGAAATTTGGCATGAAGCAATGTTTTATAGCACACATAAAGGAAAAATTCCGAAAACCTTAAATTTTTATACGGAACCCTCGGTGCGCGAGTCAGAAAAAACCGGCCAAGTGCGAGTCGGACTCGCACTTGGCCGGTTTTATTTATGATCAGGCGGATTACTTATTTTACCAAAACGAGCACGAGTTATAATATTGATTTCGTTACAAGAGCTCAAATAATTGCTTTGAATAATCATGCCAAAAACTTGTCAGAAATAGCCAGAGACCGGTGTAAACGTAAGTAGTTTTATTTTTACACTTTTATATTAAAAACTGCATTATTTTTTTGTTACTATACTACATAATAATCATTATTGGGTATTATATATTTCTGTTTTATTGTTGCAGAGAAAAACAGTAGTTCTTTGAGTACGACGATTTGAAGAGGAGGGTTCTTTGAAACACCATCAAAGAACTGGTAGACCACGACTTATAAAACACATTGCAGCATCAAACCATGATAAGGCAGCATGAAGAAAATGGATTTCTGCCGCCGAACCACTATGCTGGTTTATTTGACACAAGTTTTGACACGGAGCCGCGTCAAAACTTGTGCCGCTGAGGCATGCTGTGAAACCCTTGCTCACGGAAAACCATAAAAGGGCAAGATTACAGTTCGCTTTGGATCACATAAACTTCGATTGGAGTAATGTCATCTTTACAGATGAAAAAACTTTTAAGTCCAGTGAACACGGACGCTTATGTTTGTGCCGTCGAAATAATACGCGATACACAAGTGGTTACGTAGCTACGAGCTAAATAATTATACTTAGATAATATTATTTATATTGACTGGAGACCTGGTTATGTGTGTATAAACTATAACTTACGTATTTTTAATAATTTAAAAAGTTATGAACACTTTAAGTTTAAACAACATAGTTTTTAGTTTTTTATGTTGCCTACTAACCATTTGATATGTTTTTGTGCAATTTTGTAGTTTTTAGCCTACTTATTTAGTATCCATTTAATCCGTTTGACCTTTGTAATAAAACCTGGTCTCCTGTTTGTTTTTATTGAGGTTACATAAGCTTCAATCCTCTTTCCGATTTTGGAAACGAATACTTAAGCTATCGCCTCAGTAACTTCATAATATTATAATGTTATACCTATAATATTTAATAAACTGACTATTAAATTTGAATAATAAACTGTAAGAAATAAACCTCTATAATTTTTTATAGTGCCTTTTTTTGCGAGCCCACAAGGCGAGCCTGTTTACCTGCGATGAATCTGCTCTTTTTTCCTGTTGCTAAGTAACTACCTACCAATTCGAATATTAAATTAATTATTAAAATACCCACTCGTTAGCTTAATAAATATATTCCTATCGGTTTCTATTATTATTTTTATCATTTAAGCTACGTATGCTGGTAATTGTAATGTAATAATTAGATAAATGTATTAGCCTTGTAATTCCTTCGTTTCTTCCTAACTCCTTACTCACGTTTCGTAAATTAGTCATAGTTGTGAAGAAACCAACGCCATCTAGTTTATTTTCGAAAACTTGAATTCAAACGTTCACGGGAAAATAGACACTAAGGTACCCATGCAATTTTGCTGGCGACTGTACCTATCCTAAAACAAATGAAATTATACACTCACTAAATCTAAGATTGCGGCCATGAAAAGCGCGTCAGGGGTACCGCCAGGCTGTGTCGCGTCTAACAAAAAGTTGAACCGAGCAAGTCCTGCGTACAGAGGCGCCGCAGCCACTAGACGACGTCGTTTTAGTATTACTACTTCAGATTCGCCACCACCCGAACCGCCCTCTGCGGAGCCACGCCGCGACATATCTGTAGAAGTGAGCAAAATTATTATAAAGTTGTGGATAGCGAAAATGCTGACTTCGCTTTGATGACCTTTCTTTCCAAACTTGGAATGCAATTGATGATGAGAAAGACACCAAGTCGTATATTCTAAGTTTTATAAAACTTTGTTATGATAAACACTTATTTATACACACGTGTTCCGAGTGGACTGGCCCAGAAAATATATCAAATTATCAGTTCATTAAAAATGTATTGTACTCACAACCGCCACTGGTATCTTCTATACTGCCATCTCTCTTTTTCCCCATCTTCCTAAGACCAAATCTATTCAGCCTGTCTTCTACCCTCTTTCGAGCTCTGAAAAATGTATTCACGTGCATTTATCAATATTATCTACCTGGGAACATGATCGTGAAAACGTGAACAGCTGGTAACAGCATATAGGAATTGTCACTCATTATTATAGTTCTGGAATCCATGATAAGAAACATTATATTTGAATAGAAAGTTTAAGCTGCTTTCAATAAAAAAATCAGCCGTCCCATACGTTTAGGTCGAGTAGGTATTGAAGTGTTCTATGGGACAGTTGATACATTTTTCGCGATTACGATATTGGTCCCGTTGAGAAACTTGTTCAGTATGGTCTTTACCACACCCTTAAATTTGGCTGGTCTTTAAAAACTAACCATGTATACAATCTTACCTGTTCAAAGTATATCCAACCCTCCTCTTAACATGAACAGGTCGTGACGTATGCGGCGGCGGCATGTGCGGCGGCCGAGCCAACGATATCATACTACCGGAGATCGGCAAGGACTCTCCCGAACCACCTCCGTTGCGGATCAACGACTGAGAATGATGTGGTTTCTGACGGAACCAGTTCACTAGAAGAAAACAATTGACGATATATGGCGTTGATGGAGGGTAATGTGGGTTAGAAAACACGTCATGCAAGCTATTTCACTAACGGAATGAACTAAACTAATTTGAAATGTTGTCGTCATTTTAAGTAGTACTAACAGTCCCACCGTTGAGATTGGGATAGATTATACAGGTTCAGTTTTTAACAAGAGCTGAAGAGCAGAGTGGTTAAAAGAACCATAAACTCGTTTTATAGTACTTCTAAAAAGCTCCTAGTTTAGCCAGGAATCGATTCCGATCTGTTTCATAAAAAAATACTGTACCTGTATTACCCAGCGATAGTTTTGCTGCTAAGGATAACTTTTTTTAATTTTCCTTAATTGTAGGTATCATGCAGAAGAAATTACTAAATTGTAAACCAACTATCATATTTGCACCTAATAATGTTGCACCATGTTATGTGTTCTGTTAATCATGAGTCTTGAAACTAATCGCAGTGACAAACGAACCAAATCTGGTATTATACATACACTTTCTTATTCGCAGATCAGCACAACAATGTTTTATTTTACCAATGCCAGCGATGTGGAACTTTGAGGGAATGGACTTGGAATGCGAGATCTTGTGGTGAGGCGTGATGTCGGCTGACGAGGCTGACGGGATGGTGCGCTCTGATTGGCGCGGCGTCAGTTGGTAGCGGCGCGTGCGCACTGACAGCGGGGACTGGCTCGCTGATTCTTCGCCGCCTTCTGTTTCTAGGAGGCTCTGTGGGATAGAAAATATATGGCGATGTGAAATTTTAGCTAAGCAAGTATAGTCTTTCTCTTGTACTTGTTTTCGTTAGGAGGTAACTTGGACATCAGGGTTTTTCGGTTAACAACAATAGCCTGACCTGTATTGCCCTTCTTGGACAAACCAGTTTAGGGTATTAACGTTTAAGGGCTGATTTTTCAATAGTCAGATACCTTTTATCTGAGGAATAAATATGACAGTTTGACATATTATTTTCTATACAAAAGCTTTCAAACGACAATATTTACTCTTCAGCTAAGAGATATCTGAATTAATCATCTATTGAAAACTCAGCCCGATTTAAATTATTCTGAATATAAGTAAAGTTTGTTCACTTACATGTGCCCCCGTTGACGAAGTACTTCTCTTCTTAAATGTAAACTTCTTGTGAGATCGGTCATCAGGTGCACAGCCGGAGTCGGCACCTGTGTCAGAACCACGCTCCTCTTCGCTTTGACGAGGAATGTGCCTGAAGTAAGTATATAAAAGTTAAGAAACGATCTCGAAAAGTTTGTATCTTCCAGAATTGCAACTTGAAATCGAATGAAAGACACCAAGCCCTGAATCGGAACTATGTGCATAGGATTTTAGATAATATCCACGTATTCTTAATGTTGGTGACACTTTAAATGGCTGTGTAGAGGTATGAGGAATAGGGTGTAAAGTTCACTAATACTCTATAACTCTATGTCTATAGAATAGGATCTCTAGATCCTCCGATCAAACGGGTGTCGTCTCTGGTGGGCAATTGCCGGACGATTTATACCGGCACGTAAACTCTGATTGCGCGATGCAGGATGTTGCGTGACGTCAGTGTGGTGCGTAGTTCGCATATGGTGATGTAGATGCCGCCACATCTGTATCGACTTTGAATCTTAAGGCACGACCGAAGATCATTAATTTAAGTGACAAGTTAAAACGCATATTATAACAATGCTTCAGGATCATTCCAGCTAGAAAAAGAAATGAAGGTAGTTAAAGAGCAGGAAGAGCTATTGAAATAATTTGGCGAAACAAACCTGATAACTCTGGTAGTTTGCATGTTAGATTCTTTCTGCTGGCTGTCAGGTCTTTCTGCTGTGTCCAGCAGTGCACTAAACGCCACCACTCGGAACTCTCCGCCGTGGGCTTCCCGCACATAGCTTAGTAGCAGACGCACTTCCATGTATAACGTCTAAGGATACAAATATAACTCAATTAGCTCCGCACTATTATCGATAAATTTATCTTGCGTCCATTTTTTCAGACGAAAAAAAAGGAGGTTCTCAAGTCGACGCGAATATTTTTTTAGTCAGATTTGGATATTTTTTTTTTTGTTAGGGAATTATTTGAAATTTTTCATTAGGTCAGTTAAATACACGAGCTGTGTCAGACTTTCAGGATTAAGGTGTTAATAGTCTATGTTGAAACGACTACAAAATTTGAAGATTCAAGAACAGATTACCAACATTTATTGCCACACAATACTTACAGAATTATCAAGCATTTTCAGTTCTTTGTGCATCAAAGCGAATCTTGTGACGAGTACTCTGAACGTGGTTTCAATGATAAACGTCTCTATTGCCCGATTCGCGTTGGAGCCCTGACCGTTACCAAAGTTAGTAGCGTAACCTGATTGGAGGTTACTTATATCTGGAGACTTGGTGAAGCTGCGTTTTTGTTGATCTGGAAAGATTAGTACATTTATAAACAACAGGTTAGTTTTAAGGGTAGAAACTGAAGGACGCCACGCCATGGTCGTAGCTTTTATTTTTATGTCTTTTTAATAAACATAATAATATATCATATAGAGTATGCTGATATGAGATACATTATAGGGCCAATTTATAAAAATTGGATTTTTATATACAGCAGCAAGAAAGAATAACTAACAATCTTCTATAAAACTAACACAGTCAATAGTCAATCAAAACGCCATATTATTAAAAAAATAACTTGACTTTATACCCTCTTATTTATAAACGTTGGTTAAAGTTAAGAGACGTTTGAATGTCAAATATGTATGATTAAACAGACGCTTACCTTTATGCAACGTTTATAAATCAGGGGGATAATGTTTTGTGCAAGGAAGTCTACACTACAAAAGTACAGATCAATATCGAGGGAATATAAGTACTTACTCATAGGCGATACCAACGTAGCAGGTTCAGCACAAAACCCAACGGCCGCATGCAGGTTATCCAGCACCTCTCGTATGGGTGAATACTTGGTCATTTCCTTCAAGCGTAAGGTAAACTTGGGAATGGAAGCTGAACGCAGTTGGCGTAAGGAGTTCCTCGCTTGCACACGAAGACATTCTGCTTGAGGGCCTCGGAGTGCTGTGGTGCAACCGTGCGAACAACCTAGTTGACGGAGCAACCTGATGAACAATATAATGATTTTTTTTTTTAAAAAAAGGAGGTCAATCAGATAACTTTAAAACTTTTTACAAAAAAAAAAAAACATTACAAAGTGAAAAATAACTTTAATTTCGGAAGTCGATTATGTTGTTTCGTTTTTTGCCACCGATTTTTTATTTTTAACTTTTTAGTTGTCCTATCCCATCCATGTATTCATCTTTTTTGTATTTTTTCTATATGTCATATTTGCCGCAAGTAAACGTATTTTCTTTCTTTCTATTTATTCAAATAAGGCAGAGAATCAGCACTATTTAAACGTGAAAGTTCCAGCATAGCTCACCCGTCACAGGACACTGACGTACCTGAGTATAACATGCATGATCATGTAATAAGGACAATCCAAGTTGTCTTCCTCTCTGGTTCTCTCCTTCGTGCTGTCACCCCCATCTATGTTAGTTGACTCCTGGCTTTGAGCGCATGGTATTCCTGAATCTCTTTCCTATAAAAACATGGCATTTGAACAATTAATAGTTAAAGGTGATCTATGGACATTTTCATATGAAAAAGTGAGATTGGGATATATGCAATTAAAATTGTTTATTGAAATAATTTGTTAACTAAAACTAGAGCTAAACAATTATTATATACCTAGAGGTATATAATAATTGGATTCTACCTGAACTAAGAATAAACCTGTATCGAAGGAATCAGAAAGTGATTATATATACATAAATATTATCTAAGATTCCTTAAACAAACAGTATAACAGCTAAGCGCTAAAAAACCGGCCAAGTGCGAGTCGAACTCGCCCATGAAGGGTTCCGTAGCAGCAAGTAACATATTATAAAAGTTCTTGTAGTTCGTTGTAACTTTGTGAAAGGTAAATTGCGGTTTTCGATTTATGACGTATTAAAAAAAAACTACTTACTAGATCTCGTTCAAACCAATTTTCGGTGGAAGTTTACATGGTAATGTACATTATATATATATTTTTTAATTTTATCATTCTCTTATTTTAGAAGTTAGAGGGGGGGGGGGGGGGACACACATTTTACCACTTTGGAAGTGTCTCTCGCGCAAACTATTCAGTTCAGAAAAAAATTATATTAGAAACCTCAATATCATTTTTGAAGACCTATCCATAGATACCCCACACGTACAGGTTTGATGAAAAAAAATTTTTGGAGTTTCAGTTGTAAGTATGGGGAACCCCAAAATTTATTGTTTTTTTTCTATTTTTGTGTGAAAATCTTACTGCGGTTCACAGAATACATCTACTTATCAAGTTTCAACAGTATAGTTCTTATAGTTTCGGAAAAAAGTGGCTGTGACATACGGACGGACGGACAGACAGACAGACATGACGAATCCATAAGGGTTCAGTTTTTTGCCATTTGGCTACGGAACCCTAAAAAGGAGCAAATATTTCTCGATAGCTTGTCAAAAGACATACACTTACTTTGCTGTCCTTATCTTTACTGAACTCCGCCATAGGATCCACGTTTCCGGGCATTGCCTCTTCATTCTTGCTATTTTGCCAATTCTTGTGGACACCCATTTCCATCAGCGTGTCTACTAAGTTCAACATCACCTCCATAACACGAAGAGTTATGTAGAAACTGTCCATCGTTGATACGGAGTAAACAGCCTGTAATTTTAATATGCATTCATTTACTTATGGGTATAAAATATACAAACCCTACTAGCACTAGAACGAGTGCGTAACACCGAATCCGTCATCAGTTAAAAGTCTACAACGTCGGGAACAGGGCGAAGTCCTTCAAGTGGAGTTGGGCAGAGGGCAGGACATCTTGTTAGACGAGGAGATTGGCCGATGGAGTGAAGCTGTGACCGAATGGTGGCCAAGGTTAGGCCAAAGAAACCAGAACCATCCAAAAGCGCGTTGTGTTGATTATCGTGAAAGTCGCGGGAAACATCGGGATGAAGGACGTACGGAAACGGAAAGTATGGCCGAAAAAAGGGAAGGCCTATACACGATGATGACTATGGGTAGGTATAAAATGTAGCTAACATGAATTATTACTCTGCAAAATGCTGTCACTGAGAAAATCTAAAATTGATATATGGGCTAGATTCGCTAGACAGAAAACACTCAGGCATGAAGCCTGGCCTAGATTCTTACAATAAAAGTTATTCGACATAAGCAGCACCAAAAAATATATTTCCTAAATAGTTTACATTAGAACTCAAAAATCAAGACTTTCATCAAAACGAAAAATACTTTACCTTGAGAACAACTTGGAAATCAATATCCCCATCCTTCGTAATATAGTGCAAAGACCCAGGGGCCTCCTGTATTTCTTCAACGACGTACGTAATGTTTGAGTCGGTCTGTGACCGAGTCAGGCTGGGTTTACGTTCCGGTGTCGGTATGTGCTGGGATCCTTGCATGCTGACAGAGTCTATTTGAGATTCTAGTGAACCCTGAAAGCAAAAACATAATATAATATAGTCATTTTATAGATTCCCTAATTTAGCTGGTCAACAATTCATGATATGTGACGTCTAGTCCGCGTGATGGATTACAGTACTTCCTCTTATGGGACTCAGCACATTTTTGGCTTCCTTTTAAGGAACCTCAAGGGGTAAGCTACGTGTAAGAAAATACTATCATTATCTAACTGTATTCATTCTAAATATTTTAGTATTTATAATCACCTGTCTAGTCTTAGACAAATAATCCGGAGAGGGCGCAGGCGTGTGTTCAGTCACAGTAATAATAGGATTCTTCTTCTTCTGTGCATTTGTAGGCATCGTATTAGACGGCCCTTGCGTCCTCTCCGTCTTCACCTCATCGATGTACCTGCAAAAACTGTCTTTAAAATAACAAGTTTCTTTTAGAAAGTTTTGTCATACTTACCCAATTTTTTTAAAAGACCAAAGGGTTTATACCTCAGGTGCATTGGACTTTTATGAGTATATATTTGTTGTTTGGTGATAATCTAAACGAATTTATATTTCGTTTTATTATCACAAACGTTCCACAACATACCTGTGTTTTGTCGTGTATTTTGTTCATGCTAAATATTCAGTGTTGATTCATGCTTTTAGGTCGTAATACTTTGGTGGCTATCATGAAAAACTTCTAATTACTTGCACAGTATCCTTAACGTGAAGCATTAAAGTTCAAAATTGTATGCTTTTATTTTCATATTTGTATAAATAAGTGATGTTTGCATGGATTGTACGCAATATCGCATCCAATGAAGCCTCCAACTATATGAAGGAATTTATTCCATCTAACTACGTAATATTACTATTGTTCTAATGCATTAATTTGTAATTAATAATTATGGATTTTGTATCAGAATCTAATGAGCATCGTGCGTGCATACAACTACTTTGATGTTCTGTTTTAATGTGACTTGTGACAGTGTGTGTCTGATTCGAGTGTTTTTGTTACTAGATCAAAGTAATTGTTTGATGTGCTGAAATAAGCCTACTGTATGTAGCAACAAGGCCTCATTTCGGGAGTGCTTGTAAAAATCTGAAGCAAAACCTCTACGCCTAGTAAATGTCGTAATACTAGTTTGTGTTACCAATCCGGCATGACTAGCGTCTAAGTTACGAAGCCTCTAATTTCTTTGTTAATTTGCTTACTTACCCATTGGAGGCTAGCTCATCAATCAGACAGCTAGCGACCGAATCGTTCGTCCATTACAATAGTACGGGTACAAGCGTCAACAAGATGGGAGAAAGAGAATAAATATAATTTTTAAATAGAATTTTTCACCCAGAATTTTGTGTTGATAAAATAAACATGCTGTGCTTTGATAATGAAAGAATATGACGATTTTGTGATTGTGATAGAACGCATTTGGAGTTCAATTTTGTGAATATTAATAAAAGTCATTATATTTGCTGCTGCTTCGATATTTGCGTAGCGATTTACTTCAGCTTGTGAGATCTTTGAAACAGATGTAAGAGAGGGAGAACAGCAGTCTTCTTGCGTAACGAAGACTTAATGACAATCGCACGGCAACGTAATGGGTGTTGTTCGACTGTCAGAATGAAAGCGATTAGCATTAGGAGTGTGTTACACAATAAGGCTGCTGAACGATTTATATTTACAATGATTGATTCAGAACTTATTCTTAAAAGATGCAATGTACCTATTGGTAGGTAATTATCAGTCATATTTCTCCCCCTCCAAAAAATCTAGTTAATTAATAATAATAATTTTCTACATCTATTAATAAACCTAAATCATCTATAATAATCTGTAAGAAATGGAATCAAATATAGGTACCTACTGCACATTTTCAAGTAAGTACAAAAAATATCTACGCCTTTTCAATATATACTTAAGATTTTATTAAAAATTACCATAGCTATAAAAGTTAAAATGGAAAATGCCATGAAAAAGAAAAATATGAAAAAAAGAGTAATTGGATTGTGATATTTACCTAAGACTGGGCATACTTTTTCCTTTGATCAGGTTGCAGTGGAATAAATCGCCAGTTAGCCTCGGAGCCAAGGGCGGGAAGTTACTCGCCAACGCAGAATTAGGACGATCATCAGTATTGTCCAAACTCCTGTGATATTCCTGAAAAAGTATTTAAATTAAATATTCATGTTTGAAAAAGGTTAAAAATAAGCGAAAAAATATAGCTACAGATAGCATCCTAACTGCGGAGTGGAAGGAGAACTTGTGGTCATCGTGTCCAATTTTTTCCAGCGCTTTTTCTGACTTCGACAGCAGTTTTGTTTCCACAAACGCTTTTAGGTCGGCCATTTTCATTTTGCGTTTTATCTTCTCACTGGATCTTCGCATCATGAGGTTTTCTTCTTCTACTACTTTTGTTGGTGATGGGAAAGGCATTTCTGTTATTGGAGACATGTCTTTAACTTCTGGAATTTCGATGAAGTTCTTCAGTGAGTCGCGGTCTTTTATATCTGGGCTCTGGTAGACGGATACCTCTATCTTGGGTATAGGCAAGGAATTGCTTCTCTTTCTCGGTTGCGTTTGTTTCGACATATCGTCGCAAATGTCTCGTAACCTGTAATAAAGTGTGTGTTTTATTGTGTTGATCACTTTTATAGAAATTGGGGAGAAAATGTAGGAAAAAACAGGTACCTGTTATATAAGTAATGTAGGGCCCAATATACACCCTCTTCTTGCCATTGCGATGTAAATAAGCACCTCAACGTAGCAACATCTAGGAATGTAGCAGCCGACACCTGAGAATACATAACAAAACAGTGGTTTCTATTCCTTTTTAGTGAAATTTTGTGTTCTTAATGGATTATTTACACTAAAAAATTAAAATCTTCTAATGATTTTGAGATGAAGAGAAACAAAACACACGTACCTCAGGCTTCGCAACAATACCTAAGTCTACTTTCTTCTGTAAAGTAAGCATCTCATACAAATGTGAATTTTATTCGTATAATATTATTGTTCAAGTTCGTATGAAAGGATAATTTAGCAAAGTAATATTTTTGATATAACTACTTACATTTCCTTGTTTAGCAGTGGGTGGTTTTTCTGTGGATGTAGGAGTACCTTTGGTGGGCCCGCCTCCACCTCCGCCACTGTCTGATAGAGACTCTTTGTCGGAAGAACTGCAAAAATAAAATATTAAAACCATTACATCATCCCACCCGAGTTTTCAATTATCACAGCTTAAAATAATTAATTCATTTCATCACTACTACTCTCAAAACGGTGACGAAAACATCGCGAGGACACCGGCATGTCCTAGAACCAAAAATTTGAAGACATGTCACATCTACAAACCCGCATTGGATCCGCGTGGTATATTACAGCCCACTCCTTCTCGAAGAAAGGAGGCCTGTGTCCCAGCAGTGGGATCATTGTAGGCTGATTATGCTACAGCTTGAAAAAAACCAGCAATAAAAGTAACTTCACAGCAGAAACGTGTCTCAGATGAAATTTAATTTGAGTTTTTACCTCATCTTTGTGATTTGTGGCAGCGGTTTGATGCCTGGCAGTCCTGGCTTCGAGCCGTCGGGCTTACGTGGTTGAAATATACTGGGATCGGCTGCATACACGGTGTATGCCTCCTTCACAGCTCCTCCGAAATTTTGTTCCGAAGGCAGTCGGTAGATAAACTGAAAGTAACGGAAAATAGAATTCAGAAAACCCTGTTAAAACAAAGAAAGAAAAGCCAGGAAGGAAATGTGTTAGCGCGGGCACTAAAAAAATGTAAGTATTTATTTAGTGTTCACGTCAATTATCTAGGCACAATATTAAAATAAAAAGGGTTCATAAAAATTCCATAGGACTTATGTGTAAACCTTAGCCCAGGTTCGCATGGGCGCGTTTTTTCGCGGCGATTTTTTTTCGCGCTCTGGATTTTCAACGCGTTCAATGCGTTCAAACGCGCTGAGAGTTGGGAATCCAACAATGTGTTTTCTTGACGCGCTGGATTGCGCTCTGTTAGATTCTCAAAGCACAACTCAACACCGAGAGTTGAAAATCCAGTACACGATAAAATCCTGCCGCGATATTTTTATGTCCGTGCGCAAATGGGCTTATGGAATGTCTTAATTAATAAGCCTACTTGTATTTCCTTTTGTCTTACCACATGTTCTTCCTCAGTACTAGAACTCTCTTCTGGAATAGTTTCTGGGAATATGGTGTCTTTGGGCGACGAGAGCCATGGCTCCTCTTCAGTACTGGCCTGTTTGGACGTCACTTCCGACTGCGACATCGACACGTTCTGGCTGGGTGGACTTCCACTCACATTACCACCTCCACCTTCTTCCTTAGACAATTTGCCTGTAAGATCAAAAGTTGTTAGCTATAAACTATGCCAATTTTTGAATGTCACAGTAATTAAAATGATATTTAAGTAATAATAATAGTAATGATCGAAACCAAGCTTCATATAGGTATAAAAAAAGGTTTACACGCATACGCCCAAGGTTGCTAAATACATAAAGAAATCAGGTTACAGTGGTAAATAAACAAACTCCAGCGGGGTCAGTCCAGGGGATGCAATTGCAAGAAATGATGTTAAGGAAAAGTACCATAAATTATAGTCGTTAGTAATAAAATTACTAAAGAGTAAAAGTATGATAGGTTTCTCTACATACGTCCCATAAACACGTCGCCTGGTTGGTGTCTCTTGGAATACTTGCCACCTAGAGGCTTGGGCTTTGGTTTGACGAGAGTGGTGAAGCATGGCGCTTCAGGATGCCTGAACTCCCACATTGCTTGCCACATCTTTAGGCCATTCTCTAACCGATAGTTGTTTGTGAAGTCCGATTCTTTCAGGTGGTGAGATAGTGGTGCAAACAGGAACACGAACAGCTGGAAAAATAATTCAAAATTATAAGATAAGTAGTACCTACACAGTACACATGTAGTGAGTTATTGTAGTATATTGTGGTGGATTTTTTGGATGAAAACTGACCCTTTTTAGAGCTTTCTGAGAACTATAATTATCCTATTAATTATATAATTATTATATTTGTTCTCTTTAGTAAATATAGAAAAAAACATTTATATTTACCGTCAAAGCAGGTATGGAGAACAAATAATGGAACGGGTTTGCGAAGAAGACTCCATTCTCATAGTCGCTTTCAATACATTCATCGGATGCATCAAGGAGGATCCAATGTAATGTGTATAACAGCTTTGTTTCCACATTGCCCAGGGATTGCATGTTGTCTTTTACCCTTAAAAAATGCATTAAGATTATAATGATTATTCTTGTGAAGTATTTGTGGCGTCACATATTGTGCATTTGTGAATGCACCTTAAAATATGTGGCGTCGCCTGTATTGTTTCAGGAACACATCCCTGTTAAGTGGCAACACAAATCTACAATCCGGGGCGCTAACCTACTAGTTTTAATTAGTTATATTATGTGCTAAATAGTGTATCTTAACTGTAAACTATAATACATGTGGCAATTACAATATTATTAACTGCAAGGGAGTTTCACTTCCGCTTTTCGGCCACAACTTCACCTCCTATACGCGTAAGAGGAGACAGGTAGAACACCTTCCACCTATGTCTCCATCCATTATTTGGATGCTTGTGTTTATCCACTGATGATTACAGAATGTTGAGTTTAGGATTTAATAAGATTGCTTGAACACCATATAAATTTTGCTGATTCCAAAGGAAGTCAAACAAAACATGAAAATAAATTTTAATGTAGCATTTGTCTTAAAAAGTTTTGTATAAAATGAATCATAATTGTTTGGTAAGTTGCTGTCACCTTGGTACCTTGATTACTTTACCAAGAATTAATATCCAAAGTGAATAAAAATAAACTTTACCTGTTGTGTAACAGAGCTGCCAACGCATGCATCACATGAGGTAATGATGCTTGTATGAGCCGCCATCGTGGAATGGATTCTATAGCATCCGCTAGGCTGATAGACAGGCCAAACCGTAGATTTTGCACCAGCACTTTCTCAAATGACTGTAATGTACAGGAAGGTTTTTATTAAGATTGGGAAGATTTGCAGTAAGACGACCCTCTGACCAGAGAATGGGTCTTATTATTACAGGTAAGTATAAATACTCCCAGGACTCCGTACAGTTATAGTATTATTTTAGGTACCTCCTACAATAATAAGACTCATTCTTTAAAGTTTTAACTTTTTATGGAAACTGCTGAAGAGAATGTAAGCACTCATAACCCATTCGTTATAATTAGGCTCAGAATACAGAAAGTATTCTGAGTAATTATAAACATCATTATGAAACATGATTTTATGAATTAACAATATGTTTTACTAAGGAAAATATCTTACCTTGCAAGCTTCTTTAACTTCCTAGGGGGTGTGCGATTGAAATAAAGATTGTTTAATAATAAATACAGTGAAATTTTTTTCATGTAAACAAACATTTCAGAAAATTCAAGACAAAGGTAAACATGTCAAACAGTACAGAAACGTCTGTCAAAGTGTCAATGTCATTAAATAGAAGTTGCTTTCTAAAATGTTGCCAAATTAAAATAAAACCTGTTACCAGGCTAAAATTATAGCAGCGGATTGTATGAGTAGGTAATTAGGAATTATTGTTAAAAGTAGAGGGAGGCCCATGAAGCTGTTAGAATAATATTTGCTTCTAATAGACATTCCCACTCACAGCTCCCATTTATTCATTTTCTAAAAATAACAAAATAAATCTAGCAAATGAGGTGTACCTAAAACATAGATAAGTGACGAACAACGTCATATAAAAAGGCTGTGCTTCTTACAGTAACAATACAAATTAAAAAATAAAATACAGACCAATAAAACTAACAAACCAAGTTATTAAGCATAATTAAAGCTAAAGCACAATCATGTGATTACTTACATGGTGTCCAGGAGCACGTTGACAGAACTGCGTGTTATCAACAAATAATTGACACTTTACAATCAACAACAAAATTACACACAAAATTCAAAAAAATGCAAAAAGATTTCCCGTACCGGGAATCGAACCCGAGCCTCCTGGGTGAAAGCCAGGTATCCTAGCCACTAGACCATACGGGAGGTACTTGTCATAGCAATATATTCAATACACAATGTGCGGAATACATTCGACTTCGTAGTCAGAACCTATGTTGTATAGGTTCTTACTTACAATAATACAATTAGCTTAGCACATGTTCAAGTTGAATGAAGGTCATGAACTCATGACGAATTTGGCCTTTCTAATGCTCTAAGACAGATCCGTTCTCGTTAAGTAGCCACGTAGGTAAAAATCAATCCAAGTGCTAAGCATTGCCATACAACGTGGCAATGCCGCCAGTCTCTTGGGTACCTTACCAGTCGACAGCGATGCGGATGAATTTTTCGACGCTATATTTTAGTTTGTGTATAGTTTTAGTTAAGTTAGGTTTTAATTTTGTTATTTTTGTTAATTAAGGTAAATGGTTTAATTGAAAGAGGTTAAATTTTCTGTTATTGAATTTTAAATATAATAAGTGTAGAATAAATAATAAAATTAAAGCCTGCATTTGTGTGAGCTTGGGTGATGGGCCCTGTGATGGGCAATTACAACATGTGCTGCATGGTACAATTATATACTTGATGTGCTGTAGGTATTTTGTTTCCTAAAATGCATCGCGTTTTCCAAAAAGACCATAAATTATAGGTACAGAAACACAAAAATCAGCCAGTGTTTTGAGCGTATATACACATTTTGCAAACATTTAGGTGTAGGCGTTATCAATATAATACAATTTTATGATTGTCATAAAGATTTACTCACCATGCAAGCAGCATCGTGGACTTTTCCTAGGCGCGGTCTCACAAACGGGGTGGTTTGTCTCCACAGGAATATCTGGACTGGAATGGGGACTACCTCCTCGGAATTTGGATCTTCTTCGGACATGTCTTTTGCTTTCATAGCAAGGAGGGATTCCTGATAAAACACATTGAATAATTTGGTTTGGATCAAAATGTGCCGGCTTTTTAAGGTCCCGGGTTTTTATACAGTAGGTAGGGTGAATGTGAACTTACCTAAACGTGGCTTTTCACGGTTCAGGATTTTAATACATTATTGTGATGATTACCTCAGTAACTTATACATATTTGTGAAGGAAGCACTTTAGATTGCAACAAAATCACATCCAACGAAAGAAATATTTTACTATGAGCGCAGAATGGCTAAACTTCTAATCTTCCATCTTTGCGTAATACCTAAGTAAGTTAAAAATAACAGTTTCAAAGCCAGAAAAAATAATGTTAAGTATCTACCAATAATACCTACTAGGAATAAAATAGGTAATTAAGATACTATCTCACCTTCGCAAAACTAATGAACATAAAAGGTGTTATATAATTAAAGTAAGTGAAACCATTTCATTATACTTATAGCTAGTAAACATACCTCACTTGCAGTAATTAACACATAGTTCTAAACTCATGGAAAGCACCACTGTTTACATCCTATGGTGTCACAATGGGGAAGTTAGGGAGGAAACGAGGACCTCTTCCACGGGACGCGGGACAGGGAATGAGGTTCCGCGCAATTGTGACGAGACGGACGCGTAGGGTTGGCGTAGCTAAGTTTTTCTTAATTTATGCAGACGTCATTTTCACTAGAAAAATGTTCACTACTTTTAC
The DNA here is from genome assembly GCA_945859645.1 of Amphipoea oculea. Taxonomy (NCBI): domain Eukaryota; kingdom Metazoa; phylum Arthropoda; class Insecta; order Lepidoptera; family Noctuidae; genus Amphipoea; species Amphipoea oculea. The sequence goes on from OX243872.1 coordinate 11,636,299, forward strand.
ACGTAGTTAGGAATACTGAGGTACTTTCGTAGACAACTAAGTTCTTAATTAGTATTTCCATACTACCGGGAAAGTTAGTAGGTACCTATCTACCTATGTGAATAATGTGAAATGAAATTAGAATTTAATATTAAATGAATAAATCCATCATTTTCTTTGAGGAAACATACTCATTATTTTGCAGACGAAATATACGTCGCGACTGCAGCAACCCTGGAAAATTTTCAGCATTGATCTGTGCGCGCGGGTCGAGAGGCGGAGAGGCAGCCTCCGGTTGCCATAGAAACGGCAACATGGCTGCTTCCCGAGCAGCTGAAAATGTAGGCCAGACTTTTATTCAACGATTATTGCATTGATATGGTCTATGTTTGAATAATATAGGGCTTTATACACCGACATTTTTATTGCCAGTATGAAATCCGTGTAGCGCTTATAAGTATGAGTGCTTTTTTAGGTTTTGTTGCTATACGTATTTAACAATCAAGTAGGTATACTTAGTATGTACCTACAGCTGTTCATCCGCAAATGTTGTTCGTGGGGATTTGGGCGCCCATTTACTTATTTAATTATCAGTTGCCCTTATCCTATTCAAATTAATTACTTACTTATATACCTATACCTCTTTTATTGTACACCAAGACATTACATTAAAAAAAAATTAAACACTACAAAACGTTCAGTGGGCGGAACTTAGAACGTTACTTAGAAGGTCTTCTTCTATTTTGTATATCTTTGTTACGTTCAGAAAATTTCAAATTCTTAACCTTATTTCATACCTGTCTACCATCGCTCTACAAAGGAAACGCGGAAACCAACAAGTAACTGGGGTAGGTAAGTATCCACTGGCTAACCATTACCCAAACCTTATAAATTACGCGAAAACATAACGTGCTTTCAGGATCGTTCTTTATCAACCCTTGTCCATGTAATTTATTTGATACGGTCCCCAAATAAAATGGTAAACATAAAGACATTGAATTAACAAGATTGGCATAGATATCAATGTTCACTTAACGGCAGGCAATTTACTTTATAAATAGAGACGGTCAGGGAGCGGCGGCACTAACAGTACCCATTTTGTAGATTGTTTCCGTTAGTTGTGTCCACATACATTGTCATTGTTTTATGCAGCCATCAGATTTTATGGCCAATTAGCTGATGTTCATTTGGTTTCTATATGTTGGAGTGAGGGGTAGTTAGGGTAGTTATACCTAATTAGTACCTATAAACTTGTTCATAATTAAAAAAAAAACCGAAAAAAAAAAAAAAAACATTCAAGTATTTTTTACAAAAATACTTGAATGAGCCTCGATTTCGAGTTGTAAGGTCGTGGGTTCGACCCAGACAGGCGCTTTACTTTATGTAAATAATTTCATCACCATCACCACTGCTCTCAAAACGGTGGAGGAAAACATCGTGAGGAAATATAAAAGTAATGTCCTAGAACCGAAAATTCGAAGACATGTGACATAGCTACCAACCCGCACAGCCGCACTAGGCCTGTGTCGTAGATTATAAGCCACTCCCTATCGATGAGAGGAGGCCTGTGTCCCAGTAGTGGGAAGATTTTAAAAAAGACTGTGACCTCTGAGTTTGTTTCGGTCTTTCCTCTCAGAGTAATCAAAAAGGAAACGCCAACCTCATCTAGTTTTTACCGACTTCACAAAAAGGAGGAGGTACTATGTTCGGCTGTTTGTATGTTTTTTTTTATTATTATCATCATTATTATTTTTATTTTGTATGTTTGTTCATCGAATACTCCGCCAATTGTCGATGGATTTTCAAAATTCTTTTTTTGTTCGAAAGTAGATAGTTCTGAGGTGGTCCCATTGTCACCAAGTTAGGATCTGATGATGGGATGTTAGAGAAATCGAGGGCAACCCTCAAATTTTATAGGCTCACTTATTGTTTTTCGCATATTTTATGAAGTATCTTGTTTATTTGCGTATGGTTGTCACCATCTCAGGTAGCTGGGCTGATGATGGAAGGTACAACTCCTTAACAGTAAGAAGTTACTCAAACGGGCAAGGACTGTTTTAGTAAATTGTTTTGATGTTTGATAGGGCATTTGTCACATTTGGTCTCATGATCATCAAGTCATGACCTGATGCTGCAGTCAGGATAGTCTGCAGAGTACCTAACTCCTCGACAACTAACAGCAGATATATCGTGTTTAGGCTCATTGAAAAGGGCTCGATGTGTGGATAAACGTACTGTTAATGAGGAACACCGAAGTACCTACATAGAGACCTGATGCTGAAGCCAGGAGCATCAGAAAAAGTACAAACCTTGAAATAACAGCACCGTAGTCGTGTTTGGGCTCATTTTAAACAGGACTAAATTTTAAGTTCAATGCAATGTTGACATAAGTCTGGCCTGATGCTGCAGCCAGGATTATCAGCATCTAGTCTAAAAACATCAGGTCAGGATTTGATGATGGGATCCTGGAGAAATCGAAGGAACTCTTCAAATATTATAGGCACACCTATAGCGATTTGGGTATTTTTTTATAGTAACTCGTGCACTTGCTCTCGGAAAGCACCATTTGGTGAAGTGGAGCTGATGATGAAGACCACAGATGGCCATCGGAACTACTCAATAATATCTAAGTATTTCACGGGTTGCGATTCGATTACTTTAATATGGTTGCTAAGCAATTCATGCTCGTCACAATGTGAATGGTGATATGGAGCTGATGGTGGACCTGGAGAACTCCTCAACAATTAACTTCCCTGCATCGGGAAAAGCAATATTTTGTTTGTAAAAGGCGATGATCACTAGGCTATTGTAACTTAGATAAATTATAAGCAGACCCACTAAAAAGCGTGAAATAAAAACTTTTTAAGCAAAAAAGAAACCGACTTCCAAAAAAACACTACAAAGTGAAAAATAACTTTTATTTCGGAAGTCGGTGGCAAAAAACTAAAATACAGATCCAAAGACACCGACTTCCGAAATTAAAGTTATTTTTCACTTTGTAGTGTTTTTTTGGAAGTCGGTTTTTAAAATTTGATTGACGTGTAAAAGTGTTTGTAGAAACCTACATACCTACCTACAGAAATAAAATAATTTATCATTTATTAATCGACTTAACTCCAATATCTTAAATAACCAACGTAAGTATTCGGGGATCGATGTAATGCGAACCGAAACACAGGGGCATAAAAAAGTGAGATGTTTCATCAACCTGGGCCTCGAATCTCGATGCCCTAAAAACTGTTTTTCACCCGTCACTTGACCGCGCAATGATACTTATCTCACAGATCGATGGTTCTGCGCACAGCCATCAAACCACGAGGACAATTTATTTTTCTGGATCTCTACTCGCATCCGTCTCGAAGTCCTCTGGCTATGGCGTGATTCATTTAATGTTAGTTTTGTAATGTCAATATTTAGATGTGGCTGTTCCAGAATGTTGCTTTCCAATAAGGACAGTGCAGATAACTTCAAGCTACTCTTTTGTATGATGTACTTAGCTTAAGTTTGAAAGCACTAATCTTGGGGTTATACAGGATGTTACGGAAAGGGTATATCAATACAAACAGGTTGAAGAGTGTATCTGGTCTAGAATCTCTGTACAAAATTACAGCTCAAAAGCATTAACTTTGAAAATGCTTAATATTTTTTTATTTCGACATCACGGCGCTGCACTGGCGCGCGGCTGCGTGATGTGCGTGTACTAGGCGCACAGACACACTACAGATAATGGATAATGACCCTCGTAGTGCGGTGACACGTTTGTTATGATTTCAATTTAATAAACTACCTATCGAAATAAAAAAAAATTAAGCATTTTCAAAGTTACTGCTTTTGAGCTGAAATTTTGTACAGAGGTTCTAGACCAGATACACTCTTCAACCCGTTTGTATTGATATACCCTTTCCGTAACACCCTGTATAGTTACACATAAAATAACATCACGCCTGTTATATAGTTACACATAAAATAACATCACGCCTTGTTTCCCAGAAGGGTTGAGCAGAGGTACCTGTAAGTAATACACACACATTTCGTCCTACGTAATAGAAGGCGAGCCTATTGCCATCAACTGACTAAAAACGCAATTAACACTGCCCGACCTAGGAGTCGAACCTCATGCTCATGCTTCTATATTTATAACAATGTTATTTCTTTGGGCTTACAAATAGGTGAGCTAACGTAGTCAGCTATACAGCATATTTCGTAGGCATGAGTGATTCACTTGTCAGCAACGATTGTTATCATCTATGTCGTGGCTTGTTACTCACGTAATTAAACTACTGTCATTTTTAATCACTCATTGTTAGCAAGTAGCTATTGTTAATTAGCACATGAGGAACTTGTTCCTTAATATTTCTCATAGGTTGGTAAGCAAGGTAGATGTAAAAAAAATGGTTGAAAATGTATGCATTAGAATAGATTTCAATCGTTAATTTTAGTAAAGGCTTAATAAAAGTTACTAAGTGAGGGAATTTTGTTAGGGAAGCAATAACAATGACAATGACTCATTGTCCACTGTTGGATTAAATTAAGACGCATAATACTCTCCAACGTTTCGTTACATTACCTATATACCTAGAAGAAAATAAGTTTATTTGAGCTTTATGTACGAGGCATAAAATTCAAAATAAAGTACCTAAACAAAGAAAAACTATGGGGTAAATAAGCGTCACATGCACTTCGTCCTCTAACAGTTAAACTTGGTCCACTATAAACCCGGGCCCGAATTGCATACATACAATGAGCTTATTATGCAACGAAATGGAAATAGCTTTAGCTTTATGGACAATCTAAATGTTCCGCACCTACATACATATACATACAGTCTCTGTTTATTTCCGCCCACACTGGGCCACAGTAAATATAATATAACTGTGACTGGGTGAAGGAAGTTAAAATAATATCGAAGACATCACCCTGTCTTACGTCATAGTAATGAATCACGCACTAAACTTATTTTTTTCTTGAAAATTGTAACATTTCTGTGCGAAATATTCGGAGGAGGTAAATACTTATTTAACATTTTAATACTTAATGAAGTTTTTACTGTATGGTAAATCCTAAGAATTTTCTAGTAAAACCTAAGATTTGCTAATCGTCATTCTTAAAACCTACCATGTACCAAACTCTGATTGTAAAAGCCCAAAAAATCGTCTTATTTTATACCAAACCGTACAATATATGTTGGATGTTGGTAAATCCTAAGATTTAAAAGTAAAACCGAAGAGACTTCTTGTTTTGTATTAACATTGGAAAATCACAGTCATGAGATAGTGTTTTGTCCTTTCGAGCAACGTTTCACAGGGGCAATTCTTGTAATTTTAAGAACGTTCACAGTCTGTTCTCGGTCTTAATCTGTCAAAAATACCTTTAATTTCCCTACATTTTCGACATGTTTTTGATATTGATTTTTTATTTGATTTTGAACGGTTTTAATTACGGGAAATGGCCTTCAGATGATTAGGTATATTGGTATAAGTAATATTCGTCATCGAAAAGATTTACCTGACTAAAAGCTAATTAATGATGTCACGTTTTATTGAAACCATAATTATCGTCTTAACGGTATAGAATTTCACATTGAACTGCGCACCTTGTAACACACCTCTTTTCCTTTATTTAGGGACCAACTCGTTAGCAGGTTATTAATTTCAGTGATTGCGTTCATACAAAATTAGCTAGTTTCTAGCAAAAAACTTGTTTAATTAAACAAGTTTTTTGCTGATGTGTACCATATTCCTGGTTCATAACAAATTATTTTATGATACAATCACGAAACTTCCACAAAAATAGAACGAGGTTGAAGTTTTAGAATATATGCAACATACTATAGCTATTGGCTGGGCGTTACCGAAATAGCGACGTTGTGTTTTGAATGGAAAATGCTTTTTTACGTATTTGAGAAACTTTATTATAGGACACAGAAATAATTTCAGAATTATATTGAAACTAGCAGAATAAATCGTAGGGAAATTAATGAAAGTTTGTCATCAGTTGATGTTAAATGATGCTAATATGTTTCAGCAACCTTACAGTATTACCTATACTGTCGCATTTTATTTTTCATCATCGTGTTGATTCATTCGTTTAAACCGATGAGACTGAAAAGCGACACATACATGAAAGTAACCCTGTTTTATATTATTCAAATGCTCACACACACACTTATTCTCACACATACACACACCCCCACACACGCCCTACACGCTCTCACTCTACTCACTACACCAACACCCTTCAAATTATTTTAAAAATTTTATGGCTTTCTGCTTTTGTGTTTTGTTTTATATTAAAAGCTTCAACAGTCATATAAAGCATAATAATTAATAACAATTATTGTCATACTCAGATTGGGATTTGAAACTGTCTCTAATAATGTACTCAGTGATCTAGCTAGGAAAGCAGCGTTTCACCCAACAATGTTTGTACTTCACTATGTAATTAGTAATGGATGCTTTGTAAGTTCCTTATTAACCTCTAGGTGAATAAATCTTAGTAAAAAAGAAAGAGGCGTATTGGGAGCCCTATCCTAAATGCCATCAAGGGTAACAAGTCTGAAGCACCATACCGCATGGCATCTTTCAAATTCAAAGAACGAATAGTATCAAAGAAACAGGAATCCTACGTGTCTTACTACAAGCTCTACGATCTATGAGTTATCCTAAGTAAGGACACCTCTCGATTACTCGTTTATTATAATTCCGTTCATGACATGTAGAGCAGGCAGTTCTATGAATATTTTCATCACTCATTATCTAGAGCCTCGTAAGGAGACGAAATCCTTCTTCAGCCGCTGTAAGAGCTGTAAGAATGGTTTTAGAATAACTACCAGGCCACTCCGAAAGTATTGCGAAAAAAAGTTTTCATGTATGAGAAACTGGCCAGTTATAATCTATTTTGAAAATATGATTATTTATAAGTAAAAATAGGTACGTTCCAATTTCAAAATTTCCCTCCACATTGTTTGCGAGCTAATTTAAATTATCGTCTTGCGCCAAGAACATTTTCGCGCTATGGTTTTTTAAGATTTCAAGCGTGCCTGAAACCGGACGAATCGTACGATAGACTTCAAATGGCATTCATGGATTGATTGCCCTTCTAAGGCAACCGCGCTTGAAATCGTTATACTAACGATACACATCGTTGGTATAACGAATTCAAGCGCGGTCGACTAACTTTGGGGGCATGAAGAAACAAGTGGTCGCCTTTTGACGGCTGTTACGGAAGAAAACGTGCTAGCAGTGAAAAATTTAATCCAAGACAATAGGCGAGTTACGTATCAAGAGATTCAGCATATACTGCAGGTTGGATCGGGAAGCCTTCACGAAATTCTACACGTGCAGCTTCGCGTGAAGAGGATAGTTTCACGCTGGGTGCCGCATAACCTCACCGATGTTCAGAAGCAGGCCCGGGTGGAATGGTGCCGTGATATGATAAACACATTTGAAGCAGGCTAATCTCGGCGTGTTTACGACATCATTACAGGTGATGAGTCTTAGATTTATCAATACGATCCAGAAACGAAGCGCCAGTCGACGTTTTGGGTGTTTAAGCGATCTAGAAGAGGGGGGAAGATTTTGATCGCGAGCTTTTTCAATTTGACTGGCTACTTGGTGTCAATTCCTTTACGGAACCAAAGAAGCATCAACGCTGAATCATAGTACCAAAAGCTTGGCAGAAGTTTTCTCTGTTGTGAACAACAAGTGAGTAAACACAGGGCTCCGCGGGCTTCTGCTCCACCACGACAACGCGCCTTCGCATACCGCGCTCAAAACGAGGTACTTCCTGGACAGCACGCCAGTCAAACTCCTGGATGGTGACCCAGGAGTTTAATCATGTCAGAGCTGTAAGGAGGGTGCTCCTTACAGCTCTGACATAATAGAATAGAATACTCTTTATTATGTACACCATATAAATTACAGACATAAATATAGAAAACTTTACAATGGGTGACACAATGGGCGGTCTTATCGCTAAGAGCGATCTTTTAAAGACAACCTTTGGATGGATTAAAAACGGGAAGGACAGACAAATACTGTAGGTAGTCTGTGGTGTACCATTTACACAATACAATAAATACATACATAAAGTACTATTAATCTATATAAATAAATATATACATATACATAATAACAAACATGAAACAGGAGCAAAGAAAATACAATGACAATGTTTAAGGAGAGAGAAAGTGCTTTTTTATCATAGTCTTAAAAGTGGACAAAGATTGAGCACGCCTTATCGACACGGGCAAGTCATTCCATAACCGTACTGCTTGCACAGTAAAAGATTTATCATAGAAACTAGTGGAATGCATCGGCATCTCTAGTCTCAGGTTTTCCGATGACCTCAGATATCTATTATGTGTGTCATGAAGGAACTTGAAACGTTCTTTAAGATAAGTGGGGGTTTTAGGATTAAACAAAATACTGTAGAGCTGAAACAAGATATGGGAATTCCGGCGAAGACGTATGGGAAGCCACTTGAGCTTTGTACGAAATTCAGATATGTGATCATATTTGCGCAGGCCAAATATAAATCTTATGCAAAAGTTTTGAAGTCGCTCAAGCTTATCTAGTTGTGCCTCAGTAAGATCTGGATAACTGACATCAGCATAGTCAAGGATGGGAAGTAAAAGGGATTGTGCAAGCGCAGTTTTAGTGGCAGTTGGAAGAAAGTTCCGCAATCGTCTCAGTGACTTACCAGATGCAAAAATTTTGCGACTTACGTCCTGTAGCTGATGATCATCGTGATGAGCATCGTGTGACTTCTTTTTATTCCCGAAAATAAAAAAAAATAGCTCAAAGGGATACAATTTTCGTCGCCGGAAGATGCTCTGTCAGCGTTCGAGCAGGCTGTAAACGAGGTGTCTGCGGCGGACTGGAAAAAGTGTTTCGAAAACTGGTTTAGACGCATGAAACTTTGTATAGAGGCTAGTGGAAACTACTTTGAAAAGATTTAATAAAAATAGTAGATTGTTATGCAAGGGTCGAACGAATTGATGACTTTCACCCGTGTTAAACACTCTACTTTTCATTTCGAATATAAGGAATGTAAAAAGTAGTAGTTTTTCTAAAATATTTATTGATAACAATAACATGCAAAGTTTTTGAATTTCGGTACAGCTTACAGGGTTAGTATCCCGCCAAATAATACTATTGTCTTTTTTTATTTTAAATATGGAACACACCGCGTTATCGCCGCGGGCTGTCCCGCTTAATAGTTTTTTTTTTAAATTCACACTGGCTGTGTATATGTTACCGGCCAAACCCGATTTCAGGACAAACTAGTTTAGCCTAGGCTAAACTAGTTCCGTCGACATAGGATGCAAGGGCGAGCGAAGGGCACCCCGAGGTTCGGTTTGGTTAGGTTACTTTAAACCCTTTACACAGAAATAGGGGCCCCGCGAAGCGGGGCTCCGTCGACATAAGATCCAAGGGCGAGCGAAGGGCACCCCCTATCGCGTATAGGAAGAACTAGTTTAGCCTAGGCTAAACTAGTTTGTCCTGAAATCGGGTTTGGCCGGTAACATATACACTCACAAGACTGCAGAATTTTTCTTAATTTATGTAAAAAATTTCGTAGCTGACTACAGTTCTATTTTTAAAATTCATTCCCATCCCACCCTAAAGAGGGAAGTAATTAGTATGAGTCTTTCCCGCCCTGTGGTGGGAAGCAGCGTCTTCCACCCGCTATTTGGATCAAACAAACACTACTTTCCGAGTATGAGAAATGAAAAATATTTACCGATAAGTAGAACATTTTTTATTTTATTTTCGGAAAACTTTCTGAGTGCCCCACGTATAAACTTATTTTTGTACCAAAATAGTATAAACATCCTGATTGGCTTATCATACGTCTAAAGTAAATTATAAAAAGATAAGTATGTATAAAAACTTTTTTGTTCAGATATGTGAGGATAATGTCAATGCACTGGCTGGAAAAGTCAGGGAGATATCACGGGAAATATACCGAAAAAAAAGAGACTAATTGTCATCAAGCCCCGTCAAGATGTTGTGCAAGGAAGGTGTGTTAGATGTAGATTTATTATTTATGTTTTTAGATATATATTTTTAGATATTTAACGTAAAAATGGACAAAGAATTATTAGTAAATTCAAAACTGCCCTTTATGCGTACAGTCGATGGTGAACAAGCCTGTGACTCGCGCCTTGCGGCCTTGTTGGCAGTCCATCTTGTCAGCCAAATTTTGGATGAAGCTTCTGTCATAGCAAATGCTGCTACCGAAACAGGTAAGATAAGTTATCTTAAGGTTATGAAGATACATGATAGGTTTTGGTCTTCAAGAATGGAAGAAGCAAATTCTCCTCTGAGTTAATAATTTTCGCGCCGAATTTTGTACCCTGGTGTTTGTGTAGAATCTTGACAATAAATAGGTACTGCTTCTAAAACAGTTGCAAGTTTTATCAACATCATAATATAAAGCTGTCCCACCGGCGGCGATGAACGAGTAGCGAGTTGAACTTAGCAACTGAAATCGAGTTGGCAAGCAGCGAGGAGCGTGTGTGTAGTTCCGATAGTTTTGTCGCTGGGCTATCAGCGAGTGTTCGAGTGTGACGGGCAAAAAAAACTCGCATCACTCGCTCGGGGCGGTTAGTCCCATAGGGATTTCTCTCGGCGTGAGCTCTGACCGCCAAGCAAGCATCGCTGAGCGAGTATCGCTGGGCGAGTATTATCTTTGATAGCTCTTGTCGCTCAGCGACAAACCAGCTCGCCGGCAGTGTGAACAGTCAGTGATCAACTGTTCATTTATGCATCTCTTTTGTTTACACGGAATGTATAGGAATTGCACGTTTCTTGAACGAGAAAATAGCCGACAGTTAGTCGCTTCCTCGCTGGCGGTGGGACAAATGCCTAAATGCGGTTGCGGCCCGAAAAAGCTACTACAAATAACGCCACCTCTCCTTACATCAAACTTAGATAGACGCGTCTAAAAAGAAACGCTTTATAATTAACTTCAATTATGATAACAGGTCGTCCGTGGCGTTATCATTCAATTTTGAAAAATCTTGAAAATGATAAATTGTGTGATGCTGATGATGAAGACACATCGTTTGAGACGTCAAAGGGCGACAGTGACATCGTTAATGAAACCAAGATGGAAAATGTTGCCAATGTAGTTGCTACATCGACGCCGGAAAAAGTTACAGGTAGTTCTTACTCAGTTAACATTTCAGACACCTGCCAAATATTTAAAGTGACTGAAACAATGCCGCTGGTTAAAATATTGGTATTCTTGGTGCGACGAACTGTTCTTCCGTCATACTTTTAGACAGATTAGCACCGGGGAACGTCCCTAGTGCGAATATTTAGGCAATAGAAAACTGAAATAGGCTTTCGATCGAGATTGATAGCTTATTTCTTTGCCTAGTCGTATGCCATTTCATTTGCGGTCAGCTCTCCTCGTCATTCTTCGCCAAATGGTTCGGTTCTGGGTCGTCGTATGTATTTTTTTGACCTGAGTCTTTTTTATTGGTCAGCATTCGGCACCGTACATTAGAGCTGGATGGATTGCTGTTTTGTACACCTTTCCTTTAACTTGTACTATCTTCTGCTATCGCATAACACGCCTGAGAGCTGTCGTCATTTCATCCATCCAGTGGTGATACGAGAAAAATAAAATAACTATTACGTTCAATAAGCTACACAGAAAAATATGCTGGAAGCACTGTTTTTGTTGTTATATAGCCTAATGTAGCTTACATTTCAGATGATGTTCAAAAAATTAAGCTCGAGGCTAGTTTTATTGGTCAAGGAGACGAAGAACTTGATTTGGTGAGCTTGGATTACGATCTATTTTTAATAGCATAAGCTAAAATATTTTATTATACAATATTCTGTTGTAAATAAGTTACAATTTGTTTTTCTATAACTGAAGCAAATAAATATTTTTAGCGACAGAACGAGTTAACGAAATCAACGTCAATGTTTATCAATCATCTTTTTGACATGAGTGATGTTGAAAGAGTTATAATATGCGATGATACTGAAATTGAAATCGCACAAAGTAATCCTGAGCCCAATGAATTACTTACTGAAGCAATGACCAAAATTATGGAGTCATTTGTGAACACTGCGTTGGGGATGACAGTTGAACAACCAATCCAAGCAGAACATTCTCAATCAGTAGCTGGTGCTATGCCGTCGGAGAGGTCATCAAATTCTGAACATTCTGAGTATTCGTTTTTGACGGACGCATATGCTGAGGATATCGGTAGAGATATGGCGTTTTACATACGTGACGACGGAGCTGGTGATATTGATAGGAACTGTGGGGTCTCTCATATAGTTCCTGCTGTGAAAATTAGAGGGGTAGATACTTTTATCTTTTCTGATTAAATTTTTAACATTAATTAAAATTGAACTTAAGAGCTCTTTTTGTAATTATTCGCTAGTTTTCTAACAACTCAAGTATAATCATTTTGATTAATGTTGCTTTTAACGATCAAATAGTACCTAACATACACTAATGTTTTTGAATGTCATTAGCTTTGTGATGAAATCCCTGAAAAATTAGTTGAGAGCCTTGATGTCGCCCGATATGAAAATGCCTATCTTACTATGAATCGTGAGTTAATTTTCTTGATAGTGATATAATATCAATATTCCTTGAAGGTAATTAAAATAATGCTGTCCTCAATCTAGGTGATTATGATCAAAACTCCGAAGATGAAGTCGATCCAATTTTAGAAGACCCAAAAGGCATGACTCTTCAAGAAGTTGAGTTAATGACAGCAAACACATCCGATGAAAATTTAACAACTCATATTGACCCAGAACCTCGTATTTGTGTAAGTAATTTAAAGTGCCATAGAAATATAAAACAGTATCTATTCATTTCAGTAAGTACTATTTTCCACCTTTTGAATTTTTTCAGACAAAAATTAAGGAGCTAGCAGCAACATCAGGAGTGTCTGCAGATCCAAGTGGGTCAAAGAAAACTTCGCTGGTGAGCAAGTGTCGCTCTCAAGGCGCCAGGCTCTTGGCTTGTCTCCGAGGATGGTGGCGGCGCAGGACACCTGGGAGACGCAAGGTGCGAGAATAAACTGTCTTTATTGATGAGTCACCGGATCAAAGTGTCATCTACCTACACATTACCATTTAGCGAAACGCGCGATGTTTTGTAGAAGTCGATAATAATATTAAATTAAATCAAATCAATACGACCGTTAATCGGAACTTAGCCTTTTCTACCACTTTCCACTGTTTCCTATACTTATATAAACGAGTTACTATAGTAACTCGTTTTCAATTATTATATATTATTATAATATAATTAATAAAACATAACAAGTTGACCTTAGCTATTCGCTCTTAATATTACGTACAGTAGTACTCGTTATGACCTCTATATTTGTCACCACCCGAGCCTAGTGTCAGATGATCACCTTGGTCCTGGATCTTTTCCAAGGACATTTACTAGCGTAACAAATTATTATTATTAGTATTATTTGATCTTTGCCGTCATTACTTCAATTTATTTTTTTATTGATTAGTAATCTGTATTATTTTACAGGAGAATCGAATTCCGTTTGTTGCTCGCGGTCTATGTCCCTTATCTCCGGACGCAAGACGCCGAGCTGCCAGTCTTTTAGATCAACGTCTTCTGCGGTCCCCCTCACCCAATCGTTCAGTTGTATGGAAGTTCAATACGGTCAACGAAGCACTCGTGCATTCCTCACGTTGGAAGGGCTATACATTCGACGTAAAACCTGACGAATGCGGCGAGTACTGATTGTCCAACCGGAAAAATCCGCCAAGTTTTATATGTTTATTCCTATTTGGTTCATTTCATGTCAATAAAGATTTATGTGACCGCATTATAATATTTGATTGTTTTATGAAGTTTCGTTCTTAAAGCTACGTACATTTTATTGGGAATTATATCATATTACCTATTATATTGACAAGAACACTTAATAAATCTTCATCTGTTGATTTCAAGCATATTTTAAACACGTTCATTCCGCAGAACATACCTATACCGCAATGATCTGTTCGAAATAGTTTAGCATAAATGTAGATTTAACATTACAATTGGCGTTAGCACGTCCACACACAGCGCAGGTGGAAAATCTTTTCATCTCTTTTACACTTGTAGGAGTAGTGTGTATCCGAAGAAGCTATGGAAACGGACCGACTCCGCCGAAAATAGAACGGTCGCGGATTCCTGGGCTAAATCTCAAATATCCAGACGGGTGCGCCATCTAAGCCAGTTAAAACAGTCCCGCGAAAAGTTACCGAGCCCCACTTCTTGTCTGAACGTCTGCCAGTGAAGACCGGGAGGGAACCAACTAACACCACACAAAATGGTGAGTCACTGACGTCAGTGAAAATGTGGCAAGGTGTTAAGTGAGAAAATGGACTGTTAGCTTGGCAAGTGATAAATACAAAAAGCAATACGTAAAAGTAAACGCGTTTTTTCCTCGTGCAAGTTATTCCGCTGACCGGATGCTCGCGAGCGACTCGGTTGTGTTCACTTCACCATCCTTCATATAAATCAGTGTTGTGCTTATAAACCAGTGAAAGAAGATGGTATCGTATAATCTGAATGCTTCTACACACACCGAGCTGCAAAGCTGTGAACACACACCAACTAATACCACTACACTATGCATGGCAACTGTTACATACAAGGAATTAACGAAATGTTTTTGGTAATTTTCAGAGCGACCTCAGCAAGAACGACGTTGAAAGTAAGTACCTTTTATTACATGTTATATTGTTTACCTAAAGATTAAGAACTTTAACTGAGGAGACACCAGCCGAATCAGATGTGCCTGGATGTTGTGGTGTGAAACTGTAGGGACAACTAACATTGATAACAGGATTAATTTATGTTGTCTTTGTCAAATCTAATACTCTTTAACGAAGATGGTTGCGTCAGCATGTTTAACATTTACGTAAAGAAACGAAACATTGCATAAATGAAACGGGAGTGAGGATCATAACATCTAAGTTTAGCATCGTTTCTCGTAAAAGGTGCGCGTTACTAAGAGATGCCGGGCGGCAGCGCCAGTGGCACGGCCATGCTGCGCGCGCTGCGTTCCAAAATTAAACTCGTGCGTCACGTGATCCCGAATCGCCGCCCGCCCAAACAGAGAAACTCCGCTCAGATTTCACTGCAAGCGTGCTACGTATGTTTTAGCGTGGGAATCAAAATCTACGAACATGGACTATGTATATTTTATGCAACGGATATCTGTCACTGCATTTGCATTTGCAACGATAAATCAGCTGTCATTATCAAGGTCGGTAAATGATCTTGAATCAGCTGATCCTTATGCACTTTACGCATGCGCCAAGTAATGAAGAGCAATCTAATAAATCTTCGAGAAAATCCTCATGATTATTCTGGAATAATTTTATTAAAAAATTATCTTATTATTCTTAATAATCGGAATACAATTGAAGCTGTTTTAAAAATACAGTAAATATTTTATTTAAATAAAATTTTAAATCGGAATATTTGAAAAATAATACAAATCAATTTGTGATGGAACTCTTCAGTCGGTTACTGTTTCAATCGGGCTATAATTAGAACGTGACTCAGGAGTTCACACCGAATATATTGAAACGTATCGTAGAAAAGTATTATTCTGAGCGAAGAATGTCCGCCCACGCCCCATTCCGCGCGTTACCTGTTTTTCAAATAGTATTTCCAGAACCCGTATGACTCTTAAATGATTCTGCGACATTATTTGAAATAATGGAACTTCAATTTAAAGATTCCCAACTATGTCCAACTCATAACAGACTGCGGAACAATGGATAATGAAATAATTATCTTTATTTTAACTGTTGATTGAAAAAGGATAAATTGGAAATCCAAAATGAAAGTATATACATACAGAACGCCTCCTGCTACGATACTTACATATTCAAATGAAATTAGCATTCATATAATTAAATCTATTTATACAGAGAAAGGATGCTAAACTTACAATGATCCACTTTTTGCCGGGTGGCAAATAGGAGCATTTAACGAATAATGCACGAATTTGTAAAACAATGACTTAGGCCAGTAGAGCTATGAGTCCTATGTTTTAATATAGCACCTATTGACAAAAAAAAATGTTTCACTATAGGTACTAAGTATTTCTTGAAGAAGTACTTGGTGGTTTATAAATTATAACCTTGACTTATGAATGTATTTGTTGTACAGGGGCATCCTTCGCCTTCTCTATCTACGACTTCGACGGCTCAGGCAAGATCGACGCCTTCAACCTTGGAGATGTCCTGAGGGCACTCAACTCCAACCCCACACTGGCCACCATCGAGAAACTCGGTGGTACCAAGAAGAAGGGCGAGAAACTGCTCACCGTAAGTAGTAATCAAAATGAAGATAATTATCTAAACAGAGGAAAGAACAATAAATAATTTCAGGATCTGCTTTCAGATCGTAAAGATTAAGCAACAATTCACTGAGAATGAGTTACGGAAGTGAGCGACCTTAAACATGATAGTAAAAATAAGAATTGGTGGTGACTAGATGATGTTTTACTCGCTAAAAATAAGAAAAAATGTCGACTACTAAAGCCTTTTGAAGTAATCAATGTTGTGACTAAGAAATCTATTATTTTGTTTCAGGTTGAAGAGTTCCTTCCCATCTACGCCCAAGCAAAGAAAGACAAAGACCAGGGACAGTACGAGGACTTCTTGGAATGTCTGAAACTGTACGACAAGAACGAGAACGGTCTGATGCTTGGCGCCGAGCTTACACACACTCTCCTTGCGTTAGGTAAGAATATACAAATATTGCCGATCTTTTCCTGATACACCTTCCTTAAATTGCCCAATTTATGTGACTAAGTCTTGTGTAAAAATGTATTAAATTTTTGTATGTCAATATGAAGCTACTTATATGAATCACAAACGTACATGTTGTTTATTTCTATTAGCCAAGCTACTTTTATTTTTTTTAAGCCTAAACATGTCAATAAGACAAATTGGCATCGACTTCACTTCCAGTTGGACGTGAACTGAAATCACTTGGCTAGAAGCCATCATGATCGTCGTTTCGAAATAATGATTTTTGTGACTCAGCTGATTTAGATTTTGTTTCTACGCAACGGAACCCGTATTTTTAGGTACCATACGAGAGTTTCCTTGAAAAATCCTTTTAGTAGGGAATGAATAATGAATGCTTGTTTCCGAATATTGATACTGAATTTTGGAATTCTTAGGTGAGAAACTGGACGACAATGAAGTCGCTGAAGTCACAAAGGACTGCATGGATACTGAGGATGACGATGGCATGATCCCCTACGCACGTAAGTATCTACACTTCGTTTTTTCTGTAAAATATCAAATTATATGTTTACATTTTTAGAAGAATATGATCATGGTATTTAATGTGGTAGAACCCCAGTATATAAATTACATAATTTGTGTTACATTTGAAAAGTTTGAATCCTTCCAAAAGTATCTAAATTACATACCGTATGTTGTACACGTAGCCTAAAAAGTGCACAGATTCACCCCTGAATTCCTTAGATAAGCATATTACCATTTTACTGCATGAGTCAATCAATCATTAATTGGCCTTTTCCAAAAGTATGAACCTTGTGTTTAAATGCTAAAACTTTATATTTAAAAGCAAGTAAGAATTCACTAGATCCTTTTGTTGTCATTTCCTAACCCAAGTGTACGAAGCATGAGGGTATATTTCCCGGTTTTGTGTGTGCCCCCTTGTCTTACCGATTTTCCGTTTACAGCATTCCTGAAGAAGGTGATGGCGTAGAGGCAACACATCACGTCATATCTTTAGTTATAAGATCGTAAGTGGACCGCCGTACACACTAGCTATCACTGAGCTCCGTTTCTTCTAACTGTTGATCTAAGGCTTTATAATTTTACAGCTCTTCTATATTTCTATTGTTATTACTACTTATCAGTTTCACTGCTTGACATACTATTTAATATATAACTGTTTCTTAAGAGATAACTAATATTTATACAACTCTATCAATGTTGACTTCATCATTTTCGACTTTTAATCAGTTTATAACCCATATATCTGCAAATAACAAGTGCCGAAGATCCCTTATGATTTTCTAATGTTGTCGTCCTATGTTTCCAGCGTTCCTCCGAAAAATGTGCGATGGGTGGCAGGGATTTAAGCCTAAGGGAGCGAAGGCGGAGGCGCCGGCAGAGGGAGAAGGAGAAGCACCTGCGGAGGGCTAAGTGGCCGGAGCCTGCACCGGCGCCCGCTCGGCGGACGTCGCCTGCGCGCGCGCATGCCTGCGCCGCCGTCGCCCGCCGCGCCCTTGCCCCAACCTCGGTGACATCGACACCCCGTATACGCCATCTTAGATACGGACTACCCCTTTTTTATACGAATATAACATCTATGCACAATCGTTTTGTACAACTTTCTACCTATGACTGTACATACTAAAGTAAGATTAAATTAAATACTGTAAACACACGTTGTACGTGTCTTTTAAATTTTTAAGTACGCTTATAATGACAAAAATACAAAAAGCCGTAAATAATTTTATAATAAACTATTAAAAGTTCAGTATGGTGTTATCTTCAATTAGTTCATTGTATCGTTTGATATTAGACGAAATAAAATAGACAGGTGAATTAACTTCGAAAAATTAGATATTTGAAATAACATTTTACTCTATTTTTGTTAGACCTTGTTATAATACTTACAGTAGCCTTTACTCATTCCATGTGTGGAGAAAGTAAGTAAAAGTTAGGGAAGTTTGATGTCATGGCCAACCCACTAAAAAGGTACCTTTCAAACTGCTACTTATCCAAAGATGATTCCACGAAGAAGGCTCTTAGACACTATTCTACATCATCTGCCTTGCCTTTTCCAATTTAGTTGGGGTCGGCGTCCAGTCTAACCAGATGCAGCTGAATACCAGTATTACAGACTATTCAATAGCAAAAGAAATTCACCTGCTTTTCATTGTTATCCTAAATAGTAAAAGCAACACTAACTAATCCTTCACATTTGCAGATAATAAAATGAAATAATTTTTGTTGTAAAAGAAAATAATTAGATGTACATAAAGAGTATTCTATTCTAAGATAAAATGAGCAAATAAGCTTTGGATACGAAGAAAAAGTTTCCAGAAACCTACGAAAGATCTATAGCTTTATATGATGCTCATCATTTTCTTTAGGTTTGTCTTAAATATAATTTGAAGTTAGAAAATATAGTCTAGTTGCTTATAATCAGAATATAATGTTCACGCTACTGTGACACAGGCCTCCTCTCTGTGAGAGAGGGTGAGCCATAAACCACCACGAGGGTATATTGCGGGTTGCTTATTTGATCGTATTTCAAAGACATGCTTGATCAACAACTGATGTTATGTATCCGATAGAACTTCTGGTGAACATGAACCTCTCAATAGAGCTCGACACCTAACGGTTTATATATTTGGTAGCTTCACAAAAATCTAGTGGATTAGTGATTTCAGTAACATAATCTATGTAACACTGGTGGTATAAGTTCATGTAATAGTGACGTCAGTTTACACAAATAGAGATATAAGTTTGAAATAACTTTACTCCATCTGTAATCGATACCTAACTGTGTAAAGGACGAAATTCCAGTTTATCAAAATATTTCTAAAATTGGATTCATCGGAGTATTGATAAACTTACTTAAACCACAGACAGAGTCAATAGAGAAATATCTAATTATTTATCATAGAGGTCATAGAGCCTGTTTAATAAAGAAAAGCATCTACTGGGAAGAGTAGTGCAAGGCAGTTTACAATATTAGCAGTTTACACAGCAACTACTAAGAACAAATTGGATTTCGTTTGCATGTGTCCGTTTGTATAATCCATACAAAGGCATTTTTATTAACTCTGTTACTGATTCGACCCGAAAAGTAACTTAATCACTACAACCGTGATTTGTTACAGGATCTGAAAATAGTTATAATGTCTCCGCAAAGGTCCTAGTTGTATTTCCCCCTACAAATCAACTGTTATACAGGGTTAAATTAAATTAGCTAGCGAAACTGCAGACGTGATAGGTATCGATAAATAAACACGATAAAAAAAAAAAAAAAAAAATGTTTTTTTTTTGGGTTAACTATTGCTGGTAGTTTAGTTAATGGAAGGATGAGTTGATAATATCTGTTTTTTTTTTGTTTTATCGTGTTAAGATATCCATAATCATCACGTCTGTGAATTTTACACGAGAAAAACGGATTTTTTTTGGCTGATATTTCAAGTAACTACATTGACTACGGTCGTTGACCCCAATAATAATTACGTATGACCAATTTTTTTTTGGTTTTATGTTTAGATATCGATACCCATTACGCCTGTGGAGTTTTGCTAGCAATTTGACCCTGTATATATGCTTACCAGGAAAATAAATACATACGTATTACCTACGAGCTACAATTCCCATAGCTTTCAGTTCAAGAAATCTGTAGATTATGGAACTAAGCAGAGCAAAGAGAGCCCTACACCCTCTCCTTAGTGGTAACAGTTATATAGACGAATAACAAAATTGTCTGAAAAAAGGTTGAAAAAATTACCAACTTTGCGCAATTTAAAAAATTCTTAACATAAGCAGCCTGTAATGTTCTCACTGCTGGGACACAGGCCTCCTCTCTTCGAAACGTTGGAAAAATTACCAATTTTGCGCAATTTATGAAAATGCTTACTTAATACACAATAACTAATGATTTATACCTACGCCTTTGTTCCTTACCGACGGGTACCCATTTAAAACCAGGGGCACATATCGGCTTTATTTGCCAAAATACTCCCTCGCACTCGCGCCAGAGAAAATGGCGCGGAAAATGTTTTCCCGGCATCAATACAAGCGTTCGGCTGTTATCGGTGGGCGTTCGGATACGTTCGGCGTTTGTAGAGTGCGAAGCTGTAATATGGTGTGGCCAGCCTTCAAGTACTGCCGATTTATAAGGTAAAGTTATAAAAATTTAAAAGCCTATGATGGGTGTAGCAAAAAGAAGTTCAGTTAAGCAACTTATAGAAAACGTATACGGGTTACCAATTACAAACTCAAGTATAATTTTATCACGTTCAGGTAAGTCAATAATCCACTCAGTGACAATAATTAGTTGCATCATCGACCTTGGAATTATGAAGGTTTACATTGACAAAGTAGCAAAACATTAGGTAATAATCAAGTAATAATCCAGTAAGTAGTCGTGAGTTAGACTGTAGGTATAGTAAGTACCTACACGATTATTTAGAATGAGACAGATCATTAGAAACCTATTCAATAACATGCTATCAACACAACCTACTTACAACAAAGATTTTGAACTCGATAGAGTTTTGTTCGGGGATTTTATTTTTTTAAGTGTGGCATCCCCGCTCCGGGCTTGCTGCTCAGCTCCACAAAGTAAGGCAGTGTTGAGTGTTCAGTGTTTATCTCGAAGGCGAGCGAGACCCGCGCCCCGTGCCTCCGCAGTGTTTACGTTGTGTGTGTGACCGATTGCTCAGTGATAACGTGACGAGAGTGCCGGTGTACACAACATCTTCTCAAGTAAGAAACAAACACTTCTACTAAAAATATTTTCTAAATAAAGAAAATTTTAAAGTGGTATCTTTGCCAAAAAGTTTTGAAGTTGGCGAAAATTTCAGGCCATTGCTCTATTTATTATGTAGGTAAATGTATTTGTTTTTGAGAGACAAATTCATGAGCTATGATTGCCGGCTATTATTTTGTGCCGGTGGGACTGTACACCTATCCCCTCGTCACTCTGACAGCCATTTATCACTGTACACACATTATGTAGCTACGTGTATACGTAGCTACATAATGTGTGTAGATATAGAATAAACAAAGTATTTTACAGCTATTAGCTATTATCGCGTACTCAATTAACACTGATATGGAAACCAGTTGGTGATTGTCTCTTTATTACACTGAATGTTCATTAGGTACCTGAATTTAATCTTTATATTGAAAGTTTCAAGGAAGAATGTAAATGTAATGAAGTGGCGTAGTACCTTTATGAATAACTATATTCTGCCCGCGGTTTCGCCCACATGTTATCAGTAAAAAGTTTTTAAAACGTTCAAAATATTCCCATACCAAATTTCATGAAAATCGGTCCAGCCGTTTCGGAGATTTGCCGAAACAAACATACAGACAAAAAATTATAAAGTTGTTTTTTTGTTATAAGTACGGTATTCTTATGACCTTACAAATAGACACTTAAATTTGATTTATTTGTGAAGATTTAGAGATAAATTAATAAACAATACCTACACTTTATGCAAGAGCTGCAATAAGGATGACAAACTATTCGAGTATATGTTTGTTCACATTAGGTATATTTATGTGCATGTACGCATTTCCTAGTACTTACACATATTGGGTAACATAAATTAAGCGTATGATAACGGATGCAATAATTATGCAGAACGCTCTTAATTAACGCACCCTAGATAACAATGCGGACCTAAACTATCTTCTATATAAGCTTATCTATGAAATTACAGGTGTCGGTGTCTGTGAAGTCACAATGGCGGATGTCAAAGAGAACGTAGACGCTGGCAGCAAACTTGTGGACAAACACAACACAGGTAAACAAACACTAGAATAAATGCAACATTTTCTCTGTACAAGCAACGTTCCACTTCTAAAGGATGCGCAGTTCCGCGAAGACAATGGATCACTCATAGAGAGGAACATGAAACGAGTTGAAAAAATTTCAACCCGTATAAAACCCCACCTGCCTTTTTTACTCTACATAGACACTACATGCTAGTTGAAAAGAGCATTCATGAATTGATACTACGGCTTTTTGGCCGGAGTTGTTTGACTGGACGGCCCCCTATCAAACTGCTGGGGTCCGGATTTTATTCAAAATCGAGGATCTTGATTACTTGTCGCTTATCATCTCAAATTCTCCTACATTGCAAATAATAGCCACTGAAGTGTATAGATATATTTTTTATGGAACAATCGGTTGTAAAATGACGATAAAAATAATTGATACAATGCATTACGAACATTTTATGAGTTTTAATTTTAAAATTTTATAATAAAACTTTGGAAGACTATGACCTTTAAACTACGGTAGTCGTTTACTAATATAAAAAGCCAAACCAGTTGCAATAAATGTACAAACACCAATAATAAGCACAATCGAACTAAATGCATATTTTTACAATGTTGTCACGCGACAAAGCTAATACAATTAGCAGTCAGAGATTTCCAGATCTTTCGAAATGTAACATGTTTAAACGATTTCGCAGCCTCTGTCACAAACAGTCGATAAATGGTCGGTTTGGTAATCCCTGCTAAGTTTTTATGGAAGAGGTCTATTAACATTAACTAATAATTTGATGAGCAAATAAATAGATTGAAAACGTCTAAACGATTTGCATTCAAAATTCAATTAGGGACAAGTGGCGTTTATCAATCATGTTTCTTTTAGTTTTTTTTTTGGTATATCTTAATTAAGCTTACATTACTTAACTAGGGATTTACGAAAAGAGGTTGGTTGTGGCTTCCTCATAATATAAATTCTATCAACAACTTACAAATAAATAAGTAGATAAGCACGTCTTAAAACGATTTGCATTCAAATATTAATTTAGGACAAGTGTTTTGCAATCATATTTCATTTACTCAACTTGTTTTTTTTTTGTAAGTAAGCTCAGATTAAAATAAGTTCCATTGGCAACTTACGTATGTAAGTACTAAGTATCTTACGATGTATGGATAATTTTTTTGGATGAATTGTTTGATGACTGCTGAATTTAAGGCAATTATCTACTACGCGGGAGCAATCAATCTAGCAGATGATTATAATTTACCAATCATAATTCAGAATTAAAATCTTTAACTAGTACTATTAGGTACGAGTGTAGTACATAGCTATATTATTATGCATTCATAACAGAAAGTGCCACTTGCCGTTGCCACATTACCATGAATCATTCGCGGATAGATACATTGTGGAGTCAAGGAATCATTGATTAACCTATCAGTCTTTGAAGACATGAAGCCAAATACGAGCGCGATTCCTCTTATTTATAATGCGTTTGCTTTCTAGTTTGTTGTCATGTGATCAATGCTAATGATGCCATGGTGTGAAAAAGAGCATCTCAAGCTCAATCAGTAAAAAAAAATACCTACTGTGAAATATCTACAGTCGCACACCAATAAGATCTCAGTCAGTAGAGGTCCGAAGATAGCGCCCTGAGGAATAATACTAATTTTAGTTGTATTTGTACTAGCAGTCGATGTAGCTTTCCTTTGCAATGTTTGAACCCAACATGTAATTGTTAAGTGCTGAACGATGCTCTTGCTGCGATGCACTTATTGAATTGAACATTTGGGTCTCTAAGGAGTGTGAAAGTTAGTAGGTGCATTATCTTACGGTTCGTGTATAGAAGATATTGTGATATGTGCTGCTGGGGAGTTTGTTGCGCTCTTTCCAACTAAATCACTAGTAGGTAAGTGGTGAAGGGCGTGCGTTTTGGGGGACTGTCTCATGTAATCCAAATGGTCCAAAAAGTGCTGATTCTCAACCTAGTTTGAATAAATGAATTTTGATTTTGATATAGATGTAGGCTATTCAAAATCATTGACAGTTGGACAATGTGGCTTTTGTCTCTAACTATATCAATAAAGGTAATTAACATGAATTACACAGAAGATTAATCATTCCCTATCGAGACATCTGAATGATACGCAGATCCATTTAATGATTCTATAAATGTATCTAGATAATTGCCGGAAGCCCCGTGACTTCGAACAATGTACACATGTTATGTTTGTATTAGTGCTTGCTACCTTAGTAGTAAAAAATAATAAACATAGGTGTCATCCTTTTGTTGTTGAGCGAATACGTTTACTTTCAATACTTTCACATTGAAACGCCAATCATTTAATGATTTATGGCGTGTATTTTCACTCACCTATGTTTGACAAGAATAACATTAATTAAATAATAGGTGTCATAATTAAATAAGCGGATGCATGTAACCGATGTAACTAATGCATACTTTTCAGACAATATAACATCTCCCGTATGGTCTAGTGGCTAGGATACCTGGCTTTCACCCAGGAGGCTCGGGTTCGATTCCCGGTACGGGAAAATATTTTTGCTATTTCATGAATTTTTTATGCGTCTTCTTTGACACCAACATAAGTGATGATAGTTATATTATAGTTATTATGTCATCCATATAAAAAGATCTCTAAATATAGTTGGCCAATTCGTCATGATTATAATCTATAATCATTTTATTGTTACCGCTGGTAAAGAGATAAAGACTTTTTGTTATGCTTCATTTTATAGTCAAATTGTTTTTTGGTCGCAAGAAACACGAGTTTTTTAAATTATGATTTGATGAGGATCGTCGGAAAAGCCATTTGTAAATTAAGAAAAAGAAACTTACCTAATTGGATTGGATTTGTGCCCGGCTCATGGCAATAAGCTTGTCCCCCGTTACTTGAGACTGGTGAAAAGTGGGTGTCCTATAGGTACACCTCTGTCTTACCCTTCGGTGAATATAGGCGTGATGTTATGTTATGTGTGTGTTATGCTTTCATACTTCGCAGGAGTACCTACATTTTTAGGCTAGATTTCATAAGGAAGAATTCAGAAGCACACCTACTTGCATTTTGAGATAGGAAGTTACAAATTGGTGTTCATAAACCTGTAAATTAGAGTCCTCATCCCGTTGACGATAATCACGTATTACGTAGGCGACGGCATATCAACGTCAATCCACTTTCTTGGGACAATCATCCACATTCCACTATATTGCTCAGTGTCCTGAATGAGCAACTGTCATCGTAATAGAATCGTCCCAGTTTACGAGAATGTTATGATATATTGGGTATTGTTTGTCTCTGCATCACCCAAAGGTTGAGTGGTAGAAAATGCCTATGGCATTAAGTCCGCCTATGTAAATTTATGTGCTTGAAGTATTAAATAAATAAATAAATTGGCATAAGGTATGATCGGCTCTGCCCTTGCACAATCGGGCTTTGACTTGCATATGCTGTCATACGTTATACATCCTAATTTATGAACCATATAAACCATTGGCGTGACATATTTATTAATTAAGATTTATAGAGCTTCATGCTAAATTAAAACAGCAAGGGATTTATTGAATCAAGTAGAGTAACAGAATTTGAAACCATCACGTGCTTCGTGGTTGTTATCATATTTAGGTGCATTAAAGTTTTTTTATCATATCATGATCGATTTCTTCATTAATTTTAATCTTATCGAACAATATTATTTATTATACGAATGTTAATCTTGGTTCTTATACATTTTTAGATTCTTAATCCACTTGGTTGGCTAGTGGTGTGTGAGGATTACTAAAGTAACCGAGTTTGACATCTAAAATACAGGATTTCATTATAATAGATTTGGCAAGGGTCATGAATGATTTATTCGAAGTTCTATAGGAATGCGATGTGAACATTGTGAAAACTGACATTGAAGGAGCACCTAGTTACATACATAATATATGGTAGGCAGAACCCTAACACAAAAGGGATTACCTACACTGAAATGAGAATTCGGTAATCAATCTAGAACGCTGAGCACGATGTCGTAAAAAAGGGTCTCTGCCCTCTGGTATATTTTTTGTTCGTATTTAAGTTCGGCAAATGGATTCGGCACGATGACCGTTGCCCAGAGTTCCTACAAATAGATCAGGTGTAGGTGGCATTTCTAAGAATACTTACGATAAATTGACACATACGTATGAATCCCCTTGATGCAGTGCACGAGGCCTTGACTTCATTTATCTGGAGCTCCCATTATTTCATTTAGCTGTTTCCTATTGGGCCTCTGTTTTGCAGTATAGGAGGATAAGGATGTGAATTTGTCTTTATCATATGATTGTGCAAAGGTTTAAGGTAAATCATATTTTCCGGAGCAGTTTGGAGTTACAATTGCGGCAGTTTTCGAACAATTCTTAAGTTCTAAAGGCTTTCAATTTTAGTTCTTTATTCCCGGGTTCTTTCTAAAATTTTCTAAGAAAGAATGACTAAACTAATAGGTTCTTCGTTTCAATAAAGAATTTTAAGGCTGAATGTATTGAATGCGATAGTTGACAGTTACGTTAATTGTGTATGGGGGTTTGGTCGGGGTGTGAAGGGCGTAATGACGCTTCCTAAGTTCCTAGAAGAATTCGCCCCGTACCTGATACCAGTCGCGCCTAGGTCTCATGTCGTGCTACACTAGTAATCACTGAATTTTAATTAGCTGGCTTTATGAGCCATTTTGTTATTAGTATTTTAATTCTTTATTTTATGCAAACTTGCATGCAGCCTTGCGCTATTGCTTTCATGGTTTTGTTTAATAAAAAAATATGTAATAAAAAAAAGTTTAAGCGTTTCGATACAAGTCAATTTCTTTACTCACCTACCTAGAAAGCTACACCATTTCAGAATAATTACATCCAATCGAAATCAACAATGTTGTGATCATTAAAAGATGTGATCAAAGTCCAGCCCATCCCCACAGTTCGATTTATTTAATAAAAGTAGCTACTTAAAGAAATAAAATAAGTATTTGGTTTTTGTTTGGCTTCTGTACTCTTAAGTGATGAACAATGATTTGCGTTTTCGTATATGGGCCAATTTGATTAATGGGTCTGCCGATAGGTTAAATGCTTTCGAACACAATTTCATGTTGATATTTTGCAAATTAACAGCATGTTTTTTTTGTAGATTATTTTTCTTTTTGAAGTTCTTTCAACGATAAAATAGCTCCATTGTAAATTCTTTACAATTTTAAATCACGACATTTGTGAAGATAATATTACTTACTGGCAGGTTTCCATTTTCTTGTTTATACGTGAAAGAATTTAATTAAATAGGCCTACACAAAAGGTTAGCACATCAACAGTAAAAGCCATAAAAATTCTAATGAGGAGCGACTCCCCACGAAGCTTCCCAGAGTTTTTGAAGACAATGAAAGTTCGTTTGTTATGGAATATTAATATTTTCTCGTGGCTTGCGTGGCTACGAGTACGCACTCGCGTTTCAATTGTTTGTAATTACTATGCCTCGTAAATAGTTGCTTTATTGCACTAATGTAATCATCTCTAATGTTTACTATTGCTGGCTGATTAGATCGCGGGTTTTAATGAGCTATCTCTTGTTTGTTTCATAACCTAGATTTGTATTATGTGATATAGTCATTTTGAAATAGGAATGATGAAACACCACATGCACTGTTTTGAATCCACACCCAAGTTTTTTTTTCAAAATTGAGGCTCGTCTAACTTTTCCTATACTGATCTGCCTTTAGTCTAGCTTAGTAACAAATTCAGTTATAAACTACCACTGTAGTTTATCGGTCAGATCTAACACGAACCACTGATTAAATCAGTGTAGGCCTGGACAGGGCGCCTTGCGACGGCGTCTATTGTGTTAAGTAATGCCATAAATACAATTAAACTCACTTTACTCTCGTTAGTGTGATAATGCAGTGTCTTTGCCCTCAAGCGGCATGGCCGTAAGTCTTATTGTATTATGTTGACTTGCTGAGCTCACAGCCTATTGTCTTTAGGAACCTGGCCCGAGAGTTCAACAGGGCATTGCAACTCATTCATAAATGATAAATTATAACAATGGGTTGTGCAAACACATAAATATACTTTAGGTCTGGTTTGTTTTTCAAAGTTATTGATAGACACACAAAGGTCTCCCTTATATACTCGAATTTAAGCGCTTACACGAAGGGTATTCTTGAAGTTAAACAAATAAGTGTATAGAAGTTTTGGAACTAACATTTAAAGTCAATTTTGCAATGAAACATTGTTCTAAATAATCATAGTCGTGCCACAGTATAATACAGTAGAACATCTTCATACAAACGTGCCGCTCTCGGTTTGAATGTGTGCGTGCGCGCCGCGCGCCGTGTCGGCACGCGATTTCACGCACACGCTAGCATAATATATGAGGGAATAAGGTGGCGGCAGTGCGGGCTGTGCAGCGCGACTGTGAGCACGCGCGTACGCTACATGACCGGTTGCGTTCGTCAACTCTCGCCGGCGGCGGCCACTTAAATTACGAGTATCATGATGACTTCAAAAAGGGGAAAAAAATATTGTAGTGTTTTCGGGTGCCTCAATAATGATTTCGCAAACCCGGACTTATCATTCTTCATAGTTCCTACTCAACCAGAAATGTAAGTACCTACTTATACTTAAATATTATTAGAAAATGTGGTATTGTATTGTTTATTTCACAGTTTATTTGCTTTATTAAGAGCGTAGCCGAGTCGCATTTTTCCATATAAATGTATTCCCAAATTTACTTTCTGAATACTATGTTTAGAGCTAAAGTTAGTTACCAGTAGCAATCAAACACAAGGAAATGAAAATATTTTGTCGGAAATCTTACGTTCTGACTATGTAACAATACAACATGAGCTACCGGAAAAACATGCATTTTTTTATGTTTGTGGCGCTTTGTTAAAAAAATGTGTTGCTTACCATAAGAACTGCGATTTTTTAAATAATTACGTCGACGTTTCAACGAGCGTGTAATTTAAGTGTAGAATCTAGATACACCCATTACAGGAATTACGGCAAAGATCGAAATTTACTCATGATCCCACCTGATGATTTTGTCGATAATGTAGAAAGGATGGAGCAGGTGTTTCGCAAAGCGTTCGAAAAGGACCACATCAACATTAAAATTGGCCGGTCAATTTACGATCAACTGAATGATATAGAATTTAAGATGCCCTGTCCATGCTTTCCCAAAAGCTTTTTACAAAAACTTTACATAAGAATGAGAATTTACTTTACATTAACAAATAATAATAAAGCGTTCCGGACGTGCAGAAACAGGAGAAAAATTTTCTCGGTATCAAATTTGTAACTTAGTATAATTAATGTTATGTGAATAAAGGCTTTTTATTTTTACTAAATTTATAAATTGGTAAAATATTCAATCATAATACGCTTTTTAACCGACTTTTTATTAACCGACTTTAAAAAAGGAGGTTCTGTATTCGACCCGTATGTATGTATGTATGTATGTATGTTTGTATGTCCGCGATTATCTCAAAAACTACTGAACCGATTTTGATAATTCTTTCATTAGTGTAATCTGCATACTTTCAGGAAGGTTTTAGTATATAATACATTAGGTAATTATTCTTATGTACGAAGTTATATGCATAAATGTACTGCCTCTCCGGCATTTCTATGTGAATTTTGATGATTCTTCGAGTCGTGTCTTCAATTCTTCAATGCACTAGTGTTAATTGAATTTGTGTGGAGTAGGTACAACTAAAAAGTGAAAAATAAAAACTGTTTTACAAAAAAAAAACAACCGACTTCAAAAAAAAAACACTACAAAGTGAAAAATAACTTTAATTTCGGAAGTCGGTGTCAAAAAACGAAAATACTGAACCAACGACACCGACTTCCGAAATTAAAGTTATTTTTCACTTTGTAGTGTTTTTTTTTTTGAAGTCGGTTGTTTTTTTTTTTTATTTCATAAATTTAGATCAAGTGCTGCTTGTTCGAAAATATTAACTAAAAGTAAAAGTGACAACCCTGGGGATCAACGCAAGAGTAGGCTAATAACTCGACGGGCGGCCTTAGATAACGTACTGTATATTTAATGTACTGTGGTCGTGCGCTGTCCGCAAGTAATGACGCGGTGGTAGTTAAGTGAACAATTAGGTCAAATGTAGGCAAATGTCTATCGCCTAATAAACGGCGAGGAATTTAGCATTATGTCAGTGTCTTTCATACATAGTTGAGTCAGAGATACTGGAGACCGCCCATATTCACTTCATTCTTATATCCCTATGTATATTGTGTGTGGTCTACGTTAGGGGTCCAACTATTTAGATTTGTCCATACTGAACTATCTCAACGGATCATTATGTACATATATTTTATTTTGCGCTATAAATAAATTATCGTTTTTAATTTAAGTATTTTAAATATTTAACTCACCTACAGCTTATTAGTCGTCTTTGTTTTATATAGTTTCTTTATTACCCTCTGGTTGACAGCGAGCAGTCGATCACGAAGATTTATTTCCTCATTCTAATGCTCCATATCCGTAGCTTCAAAGGATCTTCTCCTATGAATGGAGGGAAAGAGTATTATATTTTTATATTCTTGAGGTTATCCAACTTTTATTTTACAACGCAGTTCTGCCTCCGCAGACTTTTTTACTGATTTTATTGTTTTAGGGCCCAAATACATCAAGATATAATAAATATTTTACATAGTTACATGATTTGAGGGTGTTTATCTTCCATAAGGGTTTTATTGTCGTGTTATGAGAATAAGTCATCTACTGAGCTGTTGATGATCAAGATTGAGGGTGTTTATCTTCCATAAGGGTTTTATTGTCGTGTTATGAGAATAAGTCATCTACTGAGCTGTTGATGATCAAGATCCGCTTGAGGCATTTAATTGGGGTCATGTTTCATTTAAGTTTTAAATTGAGACAAACATCATGACTCCACTGGGTTTTCTTTCACATCTTGAGTTTTAGCTGCTTTTATTATAAATGAAAAAGATGTATTGCCACGATTATTAACTGACTCATAAAAAAAAACACTTATTTTACCATAACCCTGACCATGGATCATTAAAATTAACAAGAGAATTTATTAACAACAAAAAATGATTTTGTTAAAATAAGGCGGGGCTCCCGGGCGCGGCTGAGCTCATCCTGAAACTTTACTCAATGTCGCTGATTAATGAACTGTGAACCGAACAATAGCGTCTTGGAAGGTACACCACCAACTTTCTGAACAGCTACAAGATACAACCATCTCAAGTTTCCATTCAATATAAAGGATAACAGTATACAGTGTTTTAATCATATTTTGTGGAATTTTCGTTCTAGTAGTAAATAAACTCCGAAATAGGGGTTTTTACGATGTCAGATTTATGAGAGCACTTTTGAAAGGACAATATTGGAGCTGCGGGTGACGGGTGGACTCGTTCAGTTAACCGTTTATTAAATTTATTATGAGTTGGGAGAAAGATTTCGAGCACTTGAACCCTAAATAATTTATCATCGTTACAGCCACAAATCTATTTGGTTATGGCCCTTTGCCTATATAGCTTTATTTAAATGATGCTGCTTTCTATTTATGGTAGTTACGACAGTTGTATTAATTGACTACCAGAACAACGATCCCACACTTTCTTGGTTGCATTTCGTCGCCTTAGAGTGAAAACCTCGGGAATGCATTTGCATAGTTTTTTGTATGAATACCTTGTAAGTAGCATTTTATGCATTTCGGTCAATCTTCGAGAATATGACTGTTCTGGATATGAAAGCGGGTTAAATTTACCTATAAATTAACAAAAAAAAACATAAAAGACGCCGTACAAAAATTGTACAGCACGCAGTTGTATCTTCCTCCTGAAAAATTACTTCTTTTACACTTAAGAGGTTTTCACTCTAAGGCGTCGATTTGCATCATCTGCTCATCAATATCTATTATCCCATGAACCCATGGCATCACTTTTAGTTCAAAGCTGATAACCGTGGGGAATTGGCTAATGCTTGTTCCAACTTCCAACATCAGAGGACAATTATTACATTTAGCGGCATCTTGCTTCGTGATTGGTAAATTGCCGGACGAGTTCGGGGCAACAGCATCGCGTCATTTCCCACCTACAGGGACACCTTACTGCTGTCTAGTTCAATGACAATAAACACTCGGTCATAGATTCTCAAGATTCAACGAAAAACAAAACAGATCGATATTTGTTGGTACATTTAAATTACGCTACAGAAACACAATTTAAATTGCTCGAAGCAGTATCGGTAGTATTTTACCATTCTTTATTTGGAATTAAGGATAAATTCCATTTGTCTGCCTGAATCGGTTTTAAATGAAGGTAGTTAATGTCGCCCACGAGCGAATTTTAACCATTACGTCAATATAATTGTAACGATTAGTACAATTTAGTCGCGACGTTGCGTGCCGTTCGCCAATTAGGTGGAACCACCAATTAAAGCTGGTCTACAAAAATAAATTACTTAATGTTACTCCAACTCCTTTTTCCATTGCATCCGTTCCTTGGCTGCTCTTTTATTGCTTTGGAAATGTTTTGATAAAGTTGTTTGCGTTTGTAAAAACAATGAAAGCACGGAAGCCACCAAAGAGTCAAAGCTCTTCTACGTTTTTTTATTAATTTTATGAAATGATTTTCAACTGAAGATAAATTAGATACAAATCCAAAAAAAAAACAGCGCTTTACTAATTTGACAGCTATAATCGAGTAGTATATACAACACAGTAACATTTACATGTTACTGTGTTGTATAAAAGATACAGAAGCGACGTAAGAGATTTGGCCCCCGACAGTGTCGCTCGACGCGTGAGGTCGCATACAAATTAGCGTAGCGGTGCGCGCGCGCTGGTTTCATACATTAACACTACGCAACGAGTATTCAATTACATACGCTACGTTTTAATGCATATCAGCAAGGACACGACGAAATTTCTAGAAAATGCATGTGATTAGTCACGTTAGACTTTAAACGGGTTCGTCATTAAGAAATCCCTCATTATCATGTCTTAGTATCTTGCGAATGCCGGCGATAACCTTGGCTATGAAACGAATATCCATGTTGTTTAATCTAACAAATCTACTTACAATCCAAAAATCAATAAGGTGAATGTGATACAAATGCGACGAGTAGAGCTCCAGGGAGTTATAAGGTTGGCTAACAGTAACACTTTAGAAAAAAATATAGAAAATACATTTATTTGCGGTAAATAAGACGCACAGAAAGTACACATACACAAAAAGGAAAAGTTGGATGCTACGACCGTATGCGAGACAGGCGTTGTGATGACGTCAACCGGTGCAGTATACGATGAAACATAAATAAGAAAAAACAAAACCTAGTTCTAAAATCCAGCCAATCTTATCTGAGAAACCACTAAAGGGCTTCTAAAATCATAATAATCCCTATTCATAAATCTTATAATCCAAACAAAAGACAAGATTGAAGCAAGAATCTTCTAAGATTAAGAAAATTTACAGCACGTGGGTGTTTACGAAAGAGCTGTGGCTGCAATGGACCCAAATCCGACATAGATAAGATTATCATATACCAACAAAACGAAAACATTGCGAAGGTGTGTCCACCGATGACCCATAACTTGACGTGGCTAGTAAATATTTCTAGTGGTGATGTAAGAAACCGCTAGACTCTAATAATTACGACATCCGAAGGTCAAAATGGCCGTCATCATCTGTGATTGGTTTTTGCATGTCCACTTTAGGTTTTAAAGTTATGTTCAGGACACTTAGAGTGTTTTTACCGATATACATATATAGGTGTAGATATTGTTTCTTTATCTACATATGTTTCAGTTATCTATAGCAGATAAATAACTTCACATTAATTCTGTTCTATTTTTTTATTTGTTTTTTGCTTTTCTGGACATTTGAAACAGGTCCCTAAATAATCAGGTTTATTTTACAAATTCATAGTTTGATTATCCTTTTGTTTATTTCCCATGTGGATTGTATTGTTTGCGCTACAGATTGAGTTGCCAGTAAATTACTAGCGTCATAAGAAATAGTGATTCTAAAGACATATGTTTTTATTGCCATTGTTTTAACTTCTTTGTAAAATTGTTTGGTATCACTTCAATGATGTGATTATTTATCTCTTTGATTGCTGTTCGTGTTCATTTGTTTAAGTTTGTAGATAGCGAATTTATGCCCATTATTAATTTAGTTTTTTTTTTTAACTACGGATATTACCCAAATGCCCTATTAGGGATATACATATATAATTATGCATTTCGATCACATTATCCTTATTATAGGTAGGTATAATACTTTCAGCGTGCAAAATCTATAAATACCTGAATCTATAGCTATAATAATTTGCACGCGAAATATAATATTTAACCAAAACTTTGAATGTTATTTTCTAGAGTTTGTATAAACAGGTGCCCTAGGTCACGCTATGTCAGCCCAACAGTTACCTCAGATATTGTCAACGGTCTATGCAAATGTGGATATACATTAAAACTTTCAATGTTTTCATTAAATTAAAGAGTAGAGGGACCAAGGTTTATAGTGTTCTACGATAGGTAGAAGAAACTATGTTCTATCTAAGCTGAAGAGTTTGTGTTTTTGTTTGTTTGAACGCCCTAATTTCTGGAACACCAACGGAGTTGAAAAATTGTTTTTGCATTTGATAGTCCAGTTCTTGAGGGCCGAGCAAAAACCCTTAGCACCCTTAGGAACGACCCTCAGGGGCCGAGCAAAAATAATGAAAGTCAGAAAGAACGCTAAGCGAAAACAAAGTAGGTACCTAATAGCGCGGATGGGCGATGCGATGCGATATGGTCGGAAGAAAAAGAAATTTCACGCGGTGGAAGTCGCGGGCAGAAGCCAGTTGTAAATAAAATACGACTTAGGTCAATACGGAATTTCCTTCTTCCGTAAGGAAGAAGGTATAATTTGCTGTGAGGTAATTAATTAATTGTGGCAACTGGATCAACCTCACTATGAGTGGGTGTCGTAAAATGCAATTACTGGATAATCTACAACAAGATGACCAGTACCATCTAGTTGTGAACTGGGAATCATCTAATCAAGAATCACAGATTATTACGATTCTTTTGAAGCTTAGTAACTATAAGAAAGATGTAAAATTATTGATAAAAACGCTTAGGCGCATGGCATCATATTCTACAACGTGCCACGCGACATAACGCGCCCCCGCGCGTGATTTTTACATACAAAATCAATAAAAACCTTCTGCGCAGGGAATTTGGATTCGTTTCCCGCGCCCCGTCGCGTGGTGCGTTGTAGTGTGTGGTCCGCCTTAGGGTGTTTTTAATATCGTGCGGATTTCATCACGCACGCGGGATTGGCCCGCATGCGGAAAACTTCACGCAGCGTGAGACACGCAAGCCCACGATTTAGTTTTCTGCGGGCTGCCATGCATTGTGGTTGTGTACAATGAACGTCAAACTCAGAAAATGATTGATCATTATACTCAAACTTTCGAAATTTGGTACTAGTTCCTTTAATATTTCTTTCCAGGCAGCGTCTCTAGCATCTCTGTTTTTATATAATTCATGGGATTTATCCCATAAGCACGGCCGCAGATGCACTTCAATTATAACTTTATAACACGTTCTGTGTCAATTTTCATTTTAAATGTGACTGTACTACGCACGCGTGCACCCCGCATGACAGTAAAACGCACACTGATTTTCATAGAAGTGCTCACGCGCGCGGCGTCCCCGCGCGGGTTGTTGCCACGGATCACACCCCGCGTCCCGCGTGCGTATTCCACACATTACAATAAATACTTGTATAGAAAGGACACTTGCGGGTGTTACGCATGCGGGGCAATCCCGCGTGCGTGATGAAATCCGCACGATATTAAAAACACCCTTAGACTGTAGTTAAAAATATCGTTTATTAAAAAAAAAAACGCTATAACTTACGATGACTTGTTGCAACTTTCTGTGTCCCATATCTTAGTAGTACCTATTTAAAATCAGTAAACCATTTTATCCGTAGTAGTCCTTTATTATTGTCTAACACCAAATACAATTGAAAAGTAACATTATCTTAGAGTGCAATGAAAAGTTTTGAAAGAACAACAAAAGTAAAATTAATTTTCTTCATTTTGAATGTGGTCTTCAGACTTTCAGGGTTTGTCTAAAGAGTCCTTCAGTCACGCTATTTGAGTAGTTATCTGAAATATGACATCTGTGGTTTTATATTAAAGCGATTTTAATGTTTATAGGATTCCACAATTATAGTAGTAAATACAGGCCACCCAAATGTTTATTTCGCAATTGGCGATAATCAGCCTAAAATCGTGGTTGGTCCAATTAGGTATCCAGAGTCACGCTAAGCTATTAACGTTTGCCCATTAAATATGAATATATAATCAACTTACACTAAACTGATGTAAAAAAATATCTACGAAATAAGTAATACTTAGGTACCTGATGATTTTGCTTGCAAGAATTTAATGAACTTTAGATACCTCCTTGATTAAATTCTTATCCGAAATAAGTAATATCCCAAATATTCATTCAGCATCTTACAATCCAATTCCAATTCACGTAACTGACATAACATAATATCTACCTGTTTTCCAGTAAGGGTGAGGCAGAGGAATGTTAATGTTAGGTACCTACTATTATTTAAAAAAAAACACTTGGGTTCTAAAGTCCAATCGATACAGCAGAAAGTAGATACTCACAAAAAGCTTTGTTTAAGTACATGGGGACGAAAAACAGCGTTATGTTACAATGTAAGAATACTGATTGCTTTTCTTGTTTCCTGGCGTGGGAACCTGATTACACAAGTGAGATAAAGAAATGTACACTGACAATAACATTAATGCGAAAGATTAGAAGGCATTTAGAAGGTACTTGTTAGTTACTGGACGTGTTGTGCGTGGCAATGAATAATAAAAGTGTGAAAGATGATATGGTCAGAAGGGGAGTTAATATGATAAGAAGGTTAATAGAAATGTATGGAAGAGAAAGACAAGCAGCGCTGACCCTAAATGAATTGGGATAAGAGCAATAGGGTAGTTTCCTGGGTAAAAAAATAATAATTCTAATTAGTCCGTCAGATTATCGAAAAATAATGGACCCATATTTTTTCTTTTGTCAATCAAACAAAAAATGACAAAGATAAAGCGCGTCAAAATTTGGGAGTGGGGGGTCGTGACGTCACGCCATGCTAAAAATTGTCGCACGGCGTGACGTCACGACCCCCAACTCCCAAATTTTGACGCGCTTTATCTTTGTCATTTTTTGTTTGATTGACAAAAGAAAAAATATGGGTCCATTATTTTTCGATAATCTAACTGACGGACTAATTAGAATTTTTTAGGAAACTAGCCTATTATGATTAGCGACAAAAAAAGGGCCACTCGATTTAAAAGAAAAGTGGGTGTCAAAAAAGCGGTCATGAGATTACAGCAATAGGTTGGGCGCTTTTCTGTCTACTAGTAACATCTTCCGGATGCTAAAAATATCTGCCATAATAGGTGAACGTGATTCACAAAATCCCCTATTTCCATATCTAGTCGAAGTTAAGGGCCTGATAAAATACTTTTTTCACAGACGACTTCCATGTTGATAAGCCACTCCCGCCACAATCCCTCAGTGATGGCAATCCCTTCCCTTTTTATCAGTATTACTATGATGACAGGGCGCCGTTGGGATTTCATCCGTCCATTTTGCCCCGACTAACGTTGTCCCTTTTCCGTCCGGCATCGTCGAGGGACCCACGCTTGGAATTTTTAACGCACACAGTATTGACCGATCATGCGAGGTAAATAGGACCACAAAAGGTCGGTCGGCGCCCTCCTAGATATCCGAAGTAGAATTTTCGTGTTAAAACTGGAATATGTATTCGAAGGTTATGGTCAATTTTCAAAAAACTCTGCAATAATTAAAGTATTCAAGACGGACGCGGAAGTCAGACTGCAGCTATTTTTAAAATATTCGTTTTCTTTAGTTTCGTCAATATGGCAAACTTAAACCTTCTATTTTCTGATGCTGTAGACAACTGCGGAAACTTAAATTCATTTAATAATGCCCCTGTGACGGGCAAGCAATTACTCTCTGAATGCGTCAGAATATTGTTTAGCATGGCCAACACATAATAAAGGTAGGTACGTAGTCTAGCCTGCCTTATGACTAAAGTCAAGGTGTAAGGTCGCCATCTTCAGACTATACTCAAAGAGCTGCTCTTCATAAGGACTTCAAAGAACACTTTAAGACGAATCTAACACCAAGGCTATGTACCCAGCTTCCTCATTAGCACTACCTTCCCTTTCGTGTCTCAGTGCATTCTTAATTAAACGTTGCACCTCCTTTGATTTCCAACATGTGTAGGTAGTACCTCGATGTCATTGCTAATTTTGTAGAACCTCTGTTTAACGAAGCGTTAAAACTAGAGATCTCGATAAACTAAACAAACATGGGTGGAATCACTACGAGTGTATTATTGACAAGAAATGGTATGACGAGCCACGTGCTAGTTATCGTCACCATCACAACATCTTACAAATTACAAAATAGGTAGGTATGTAGCGTTAACATCAACAATAATATTTTGTTTAATGCTTGTTACTTCTTCTCTCATAGCGCAAACTAAGTGTACGGTATGTATACTCATGTCGTGGTAAAAATAATATCGGTTCATTACCGCAAACGGTTAGGAAACCGACATGTTCTAGAACCAAAAATCCGAAGACATGTGACATCTACTAACCACCACTGGGCCAGCGTGATGGATTATAAGGCTCACTCCCTATCACCAAGAGGAGGTCTGTGTCCCAGCAGTGGGAACTTCTAATTATGCTTATGCTATGCTACCGCAAAACGATTGAAACCTATTCTAGGACATCTTCAGAATACCAGTCAGTAAGAAATACTAGAAACCCACTGATTGTGGGTAGCCACAGAGCAATCGATACTTTTTGTCACACATACAAGTACTACGTTAGTCGAGTAGTACTTGCCGAGTGCCCACATATTGTGTACCTATTAGCATTTTAATTGTTCTGGCACCAACCGATAGGGATGCAGTCACAACCAATTTAATTAAGCATTATCGCAGAGTTCTGGTGGGAAAAATAATAAGTAATGATAAGCTTAAAGCATAAAATATTTTGTTTATCAATAAGTTTCTTTGTAAATATACGTTCATTAAATTTTAGCTAGAATTTCGAGATAATAACGAAGGTACCGATTTTCGTAACGACCCCAAAAAGAAGATACGAATTCTGGCGGAATAAACAGTCTCAACAGTGAAAATTTTAAGGGAAACAACCGAAATAATAGCTCCAAACTGAAATATGTCATCGTTCTAATGCATCCGAGGGTGAAACTGGGGACGTTTCACCCCTTCCCGGGCTATTAGCAATGGGTAGGGTTTCAAAGCACTCGAGCAAGAACCCTATTGTTAGAGAACCTCTACACTTGCGGGTCATTACGCCTTGACTCCCGTTACTCTCTCGTGTGTAGTAAACAATCGTTGTTTGGTTTGATTATAGTTTTTACGTGTGAAAATGAATTAAATGATCTTGAGTGCAGTATCACATACAGTAGATAGTTAATAATAGAAAACTTCTATTGGCTTGAAGAGTTCTCACGTTTGCACGATAGTGCGAATGATATGACTGTAATTACATAAGTCGTGTGAACTTATTAATGAAGTTGTTAATATAAGTAGTAAACAATTTTAGTTATTCTACTACCTATACTTCTGATAAGGCGGAGTAGGGCAACGAACTTCCAAGGTTTCCTGATAAAAATATTTCTATGCTGATTTATGTATTTGTTAGACGAATTTTATATAAAAAAAAAACAGTTTTATCAATACGTATCAATTAACTAGTCAAAAATACGAATAAATAAAATATCAAATGGAGAAGAGGTTCCGACGACAACGCCATCTATTGGAAAAGTGGTGAAATGCTTACAAGCGTTCGTAGCTACGCGGCTACGCCACGCTACGGAACGTAGCACACGACGAGCGCCGCCTTAAAACTCACAACATGTTGGAAAATCGTTTACTTGATAGTTTGTGAAAATTTTTATAGATGGCGCTGTGCGGGAAACTTTCTCGCTCGAAGTGCGATGGCAGCACTAGCTGGCATTGATTCAAATCAACAACTTTTTCTTTTGTAATTGGGATTCTTCTTCTTATTTTATTTCTTTAAGAGTGGATTTTTCAATCGTCTGATGATAACTTTTATCTGATCAATAAATACGGCAGCTTGCCGTATTGTTTATAATTTTTCATATCTTAATTGGGAGAACATAGTGAACTGCGCATTGACTCAACACCTTGGAATGTATTTAAGTATATTATGTGGGTACTGTGTTCAGCAATAAAGATTTCATTTGATTTAAAACAATTAAACACAAAAGCTGTTAACTAACAATTTTATTCCTCATATAAAAGTTATCTAAAGATTGAAAAATCGGCGAAAAGTAAACTTTGGTATCTGTTGGATAATTCTTGCCCATTTTCATGACTTTCAGCACTTTTTATTTTCCGGTCATTCAATTTTAACCATTAGGTACATGTAAGGCCAATATTGATGGTTCAACTGAGGTTTTTGACAAATAAAGCCACATAGAGTTTTTGAGGTAGTGTTTGAAAATTTTTTTCCAGTTTAATGTGTTTTGCAAACTGGATCTGATATCTGAAAATATCAAAGAAAAAATATGCGATGAAAGAGTTATCGATTGACCGATAAAAGGCAGCACAGACTAGAGACACACATTTTTCAGCCGAACGCCTAAACACGAGACACGCACCAATGACTCGTAATGTATAGAGACACGCGATCGCGAACTCGCTTCCTGGTTGGGACAAACGCGTAATATTCAAGGACTACCCACCATCAATAACTTGAAAGCATTTATGAGTTTTTGGTTCGCGACAAATACATGCATAAATGTGATGTGACCTTAGATGACAGTGACGAATAGATTACGGACCATTCTGAAAAATTAAAAGTTAAAGGAAACAATGAAATCGATGAAATGGAATCAAAATAAAGCATTTGTACGCACGACGACATATCAATATAAGTACACATTTCTAGTAGGTATAACTTCTCATTGTACGAAAAGCCTATACCTACAATGCGAAGTCAACTAAAACTAAAAATTATAGCTTGAGTAGGCTTGATGTGTATTCGTGTGTACCTACCTCAAATAACTTGGGCCCAAGCCAGGCAGTTGGACATAGGGACAGAAAGGAGTATTGACGTCATTCTGAATCGAAAATATAAGGAATCAAAATAAAAAAATAGAATTTCCTTCTAGGTCTATGTAAAAGAATTTGTCAACCGGTCTTCCCCTCACAAATGTCGTAAAAAGCGGTATGAGCGTCATCATTAGTGTGCTAATTAACCATACGACCGTCACCTGTTCGTCTGCCAAACGTTATAGCTATCCCAAATATTTCCTTATCTACCATAAAGTCGGTTGTACTATCCAAAAGTCTTGTTAAGATAATGGTAAACATTTGGAGCGTGTTGTGGAGGACTTATATCACTTTCCTCGCGACTTCGTCCGCATGAAATTTCGTCCCCCGACATACCGCGTCGCATCCTCGCGCTGTTACCTCATTTTCGTTTAGGGTTTTTTCTGTATTTTTCTGTTTGTGGCTCCTATGGGTCCTCCTCAAGAATTGGGCAATCAAATGCAAAAAGATTTTTTCAAATCCGACTGGTAATTTTGAGAGATTAGCGCGTTCAAACAAACTCTTCAGCTAGTAGAATGACGGACTGTGTGCGATATGAGTCTGATAGAAATGATCTGATTGGGGTCTTGAGGTGTCTTGGAACCGACTAGATTTAGGCATATTTCATATCATTCTTTCTAAATAATGTTCATGGCTTCGTAGCAGTATGTATTTAGGGTTTGATGGGATTTTCGTACGTATTGCGATTATAAAAGTCCCTAACTAATAAAGAAAAAAACAGAAGGTAAATATTAATAGCCTCAAGATCGATGTTAGCATGCAGGCTTCCTTTATGAATCGTTGGAGCTAACGATATTGGATGGGTAATCATGCTTCATCGCCACAGCCAATCAATCAATCATAGGTAATCATCACCGTGGAAGGCGGATATGTGATTGTAGGTAGATTCTATCAGTAGTTTATGTCCATAGTTATTTCTGTCTACTAAACAATTCTTTGCTCGTTTTCATCGATTCTCACGGGAAATACCACTATCGCCATCATTCTGATTACGGCAATTTTTAAAAAGGAGCTATCAATTTTTTTCTCGGCAAAGATCTTATAGAAGGTTCTGTGTTTTAGGATGGAGGGGTAAGTCAGACGTATTGGTTTCCGCATCTTCGTTAGAAATAATGGGTTAATTACGACACTGACTCAGAAACTGTTACATACGAAAACATTTTCAACAAAAAAAAAAAAAACAACATCATCACTCTAGACTTCTCCCAACAGTCCCAACTATGTTCAGGTCGGCTTCCAGTCTAACTGCATATAGCTGAATACCAGTATTATACATGGAGCGACTGCCTATTTGACCTCCGCAACCAAGCCAGTTGCTGGGTAAAACCAATCACGAATTCACGATACCCCGTAGTAAGATTGGCTGTTAGAGTTTCAGGCTTTTGACTACCCGGAAAGACTGTCAAAGATCTACTTATCAAATAAAACAACAAAAACATACTGAATACATTATAAGACAATGAAATCAGATGGATGTCATACTCTATTGATATTTATGTATGAGTTATCACACTTATCACAATAAAAAACAAATCTTTCTGACGCAGACTAATTATTATTAATTCTTAAACTTCATTAGCGTTTCTTTATTAACCAGTCCAAATGAGTAGGTCAACGACTTGTTTGGTATATAGATGGATGTCGTACGCACCTACGCTCTACCTACGTCCATGGGTTATTTTGCGGGTTTCCTATCTGTCTTCGTTCCAAACAATCGTTCTATATTTTCTAAACAAGACTGCTCATTAACTTCAGCAATTGTTGTCTATATTGGAAATAACGTCGCTGTGTTAATACGTGATTGGTTTATCCAGTTGTTTTCATGTTTGTAACCTTGCTTTGACTTTAACAAATGATTTTGTATTGTTTCAGGTAATTAAGATATGGAAGAAAGGCTCAAAATCCGCTACAAAACAACGTTTGGCTCATTTTACTATCGAATGTTCTTCATAATGGAAAGTTTCATGTAAATGTGACGTACAGGAATTATACCTATTTAGTCTGTGTTGCGATAAACGCTATCATAGTTATATTTGCAATCATAAAGATAGATAATGCAAATTACGTCTTATTTAAGAATAATTGCTATCAATTTATTATTCCATTAGTAAAACTTGATACTTAATTAGGTTACTGATATACAAATCGTTTTATCTTTATTGATTTCGTCCACCTTGTTCTACGATTCCATTTCAATTTTCTGATACGATTCATGTAAATTGGAACTTGAAAAAATAAACATGCCGTCTAGCGGCACTACCCGGGGTGCCTATTACCTTCTGTCGAAACAAATACGAGACTTATCTGTTGTCCCTTTTACTCATTCTGAATATGAGAGGGACGTTCGTTTCGTTCTCAATGAAGGTTGTAGTAATCTTTAATAGTGTTCCCTCGTAGGGAATTGGCCGGTGGTGGTTGCGCGCGCACAATTTTCAGGGCGCAGGACGCGTTTTCTCTAGAACTACAAATGCTTAGACCAGCATCAGCAGTATTAGCATTTAAATAATGGTTTTTAACATACACATGTTTTGGTACTTGCATACAAGTAAAAATTGTTTATTGAAGTCTTTGTTTTATTAGCAATTATTAATTCATTTGAAATATTAATGAGATTAGAAAAGTAGGCTCATCCTAAGTTTAAATGAAACCCTGAATGAAAAATGACACAAACTTGAATTTTAAGTGGATTGTTACAAAAAAAGAATTCGCCCTTTGCCCTCTCTGAACATTTCGGCAGTCTTCACGTTCTTCGGTTGCCGATAGAGGCCGCACGTATCACGACACTTCAGGTCTTGCCGGCGTCCATTGCGGAACGCACCCCCTTACTTGGAGCCCTCAATCTAACCACAAAGTATCTCAGTCATATTTCAAAGTAAATCAAAGTGTTTCCCGTTCGTCTCCGGCGAGGTGAGTAGTATAACTCTGAAAAACAAGTGCGCACTGCCACGGCTTCCCGCGATTGCACCTCGAACGTTCCACGAGTAGTATTCCTGTTCAATAATATCACTTAACAGTGTCGTCTGTATACAAAGTAGTTATTCAATATCTAGATATTATGTTCTAAATATCGATCGTGGACGACCTAATCATTTATTGATGTAGTTTTAATAGGTAACCGCCGCTTAGTGTTGTCACTCCCACGTTTGACTTTGAAGCACTCGACACGGAAAAACGGAACGGGTAAAACGAATTATAGTGATCTGATTACGCGACGAATATTTTTTTTTTACTCGTGCTGTGAATCT
Organism: Amphipoea oculea; assembly: GCA_945859645.1. Classification (NCBI taxonomy): domain Eukaryota; kingdom Metazoa; phylum Arthropoda; class Insecta; order Lepidoptera; family Noctuidae; genus Amphipoea; species Amphipoea oculea. The sequence continues at coordinate 11,681,284 of OX243872.1, forward strand.
AGATTCGTGCAATTAACTAAATGCACAAAGGCTTTTCAATTGAAGCACCACTTGCACCGTAACTAGCAGGAACTCTTGAAGACGTTTATACCGCGTAATACATATCAAAGCAATTAATGTTTTCCCTCGTCAATTGCACTAATTATCTGATAAGATGTTAGCTTCAATTAAGACGATTGATTCCGAAGGCTAGCTTGTTGATTTGCCTGATAGGAACATTTATTGGCGGGTTCCTTGTTTGAGCTTTGATGTCGCTGTAAGGTTACAGGGAAATTTCATCGGTACCTACAACCTATCTATATTGTGGATTCGATTCAAATTGTAGATGCCATCTGCCAGATTCTAAATGGCGTTTATATATTATCAAAACATACCTATACCTTTGTTTACATTACGTAAGCTTAATTTTTTTTGCTAAAATAATCTCACGTATTTCTGGGCTTCATCGAAGGTTCAGTAGCCTTCAGTCATTTACAAGGAAGCACTCCATAGAGAATATCATTCAGAACGCTTATTTCGGGAAAACATCAATCAAACTTATGTCATGTAGGGAAATATGCGGACAATTGGTCCATTTGAGAGTTCCGCCGCCGCTCCAACGCCCACCGCTGATTGCTACTTGATTCCAAAATGAACAACAAAAAACTAGCTTGCAATTTATTGTTGTATTGTTCAAAATATTAATTAAATACCTAGTATTTTAGGTACAATTTCGTTCATTTAATTTGCTTGTTAGAATGGACAATGTCTAATTATTACGTACGTAATTTACTTGTTTCCAAAACGAACAACAAAAAACCAGCTTGCAATTTATTGTTCAAAACATTAATTTATCAGTTATTTAGGTATAATTTCGTTCATTTAATATGCTTGTGGTAAAAATGGACTATGCCTCATTACTGTTACATAGACGTCATTGAGGATTTAGCACTTACATTTATTTGTTACCCGACTGCGCGACGCAAAGGAGTGGTAATGTGTTTATCAGCCTATGTATGTATGTATGTAAGTATGTATGTATGTTTGTATGTTCCTTTGAAGCACTATACAGACCAAACGCCTGGGCCGATTTTTATGATTCACACGTCAATCGATTCCTCTTAGTCCGGCGAGTGTCACTAAAGACATGCCGTTAATGAAAATTCAATATGGCGACTACTAGACGCCATATTGTGAAAATGAAAAAAATGAAAGTCAAGAAACTATGTCAAGTGGGGTATCGTTGGATAGGTCTTTCAAAAATATTAGTGGTTTGAGAAAACCGTTTTTTGATTAAGTAAACCGTTCGTGACTTATCAAGCTTTAAAGTACCAATTTTCGTTAGAATCAAGTGTCCCCCCTCTACCAACTAAACGCAGCAGTAGTACCTATATATTACGAAGTTTAAAGGGAAACTATCACACTTAAGTGGGATTTACAACTCATAACTAAAAAGAATAAAATAAAAAAATTAAATTTAAAAAATCAAAAAACCCGACTGCGGTAAAAAACTTAAGTTAAAAAAAACTGAAAAGCTAAAAACAAGCCCATTTTAAATTAAATAAAAGTTGGAAGCAGGCGGGACCCATACCATTTTTCTATTATCAAACTCAAATGGGTCCCGCCTGCTTCCAACTTTTATTTAATTTAAAATGGGCTTGTTTTTAGCTTTTCAGTTTTTTTTAACTTAAGTTTTTTACCGCAGTCGGGTTTTTTGATTTTTTAAATTTAATTTTTTTTTAAGTGCATGATTCACAATTTTGGGAAAAGTTGCCATTGAATTTTTATGATGAGTCATCATCCGATGAGTCAGAGGAGATTCAGTGTTGAATTGTTGATAAAAAACTTTATAGTCTCGTTTGAACACAATACTTGGTTGAGATCTAACTCTCAATCAAATATTGTGTTCAAACGAGTCATCGTATTATCTTTATGGAATCCTATTTCCTGTTCACCTTATGCAATTTCTTATCACTGTTATCTTTTAACATGATAACTGTTTCATTAGTTCCTGATACATGTTCTTTATAAACATTAGAAAGATTTTATTTTTTGATAAGCGGTTAGTCAGAAACAGCTTTGATAAGGAATTTAAGACTAGGTAAATACGTTGCACGTAGGTATGTTCAAAAAATATTTTTTATGTAGGTCTCAAGTTTTCAATTCTACTGTCGGTCAATTATAATTCTAAAGAGTTCATTGTCACTTGTAAGTCAAAGGATATTGAACTTTTAACCGCTGTAGGTACATAGTATTTTCTGTATTTTATAAAAAAAATGGTATGTATGTAGGTTTGTGTAGGTAGGTGCACAAGTACTCTATCTTCGGTTCAAATCAACTTACCGCACAAAAAGTAAGCACTTAAACATTGACGTCATCGCACTCTAGGTACTGTACTTACAGATAATGTTTAAATATATATAGATAATTATATAACATCTAACAGTGATAGTGTAAAATATTTTTAATAGTGATATAGGAAGATTTTTATTTAAGTATAGGATCAATACTATCTGCGTATATGAAATACCTACTTCACGGATCATTTTACGATATTTCAGACTTCATCCTGTACTAGAAGTTGTCCATTTTCATACCAAGACTATAACTGGCGAAATAAGGGTACTATAAGGCTACTTCTGCCTTACCCTTCGGGTAAAATAAGCGTGATGTTATGGGTTACTATAACCCTTCAAATAGTTTACTCTATTAAACAATTACACGTTATCATGTGAAGAAATATAAACACAAGTTATTATTTAATTGATATTTATGTATTTCATGTTTAATTTATTGCTTAAGTTTTTTTTATATCACTTAATTTAGTTTTACAATACGTAGGTACGTGCTTTTTATGGAATTTAGCGTTAGAATATCTTATACAATTCTACGCAAATGCTATTTCTTAATACAACATCGACTTATTATTGCTTTCACTGCGACTAAAACACTATTAATAATAAAACATAGTTCACTCAAAACATGTCCATAGTTCCATACTTGTCACGGAAATGTTACGTTGTCGTGCGGTTTTCCACAAATTATCACAATTAACAAATAATAAAACTTATCGCTAAACCGTAGATTGACCGCACATGCCACTGACGCACTTCACGTTATGCCTGACTGAAGATTCCCTCAGTTTGTCTCCGACATTTACGTAGATTCTGCTTAACGTAACGAGGCGTATTTTTATTCGACTTTACTGAAAAGCCAGAACGACAAAATGGCAACTTGCCATTTATATTTCAATATTCTTATTCGAAAGTCCATGATGCGAATCTACCCTATTCTTTGTGGGAAGAATTCGAGGGGCTGGGGGTTTGCTTGGGGTGGTGGAGTGGGCGGGATCTCGTGCTGAGGCTTCAGTAGCCAAGGGTTGCTCCCACTCTGAGGTGACCCATCGGGTCGCTTCTGTCCACTACCCGATGGAGTCAGGTGTAGTTGAGGTAACTGGCTTGTAGGGCCCACTGGTGGTCTGTCAGATTTCGGCTGCATGTTTCCTGAAAAAACAGACGACATTCATAAGTTATGGTGTCACTGAAATACAGTTCTTATTTTCTGCGCGACTGATTTGATTTACACATGCGGAAAATTCTTTGTATTTATCATGAAGTCATGAAAAGATTTTCCACACCAATTTTTCACGGCTAACACAAATCACTGATTAACTGTTCTAACAATAACACTTGGTTGAATACTTACTGTCTACGTTCAAACTGATCCTTTCGAATTGTGAAGTGATAAAACGTTCACCGTTTACAAACATTAATGATTTTAAATAATATGTATTATCAGAGCACAGCGTGGGCCGGCGGTATTATAGGAAATGTGCGGTGCTTACATTGGCCGCGCGGTTTTATATCGCCACTGACTCACATTTGGCAAGAGAACTCTCTATCTAAGACCACGTCACTTGGACTCTGACGCGATGTTGTGACGGCAGCGCATTTTCCTCGATCAGAACTTACCGCCACCTCCGTAAAATCAATACGTCTGCAGATGAATAAACGCTATGCAGTCGCACATTATTAGTAACATGTTTTATCCAGGATAATTTTAAAACATTGGCTCATACAAGGAAATATTTTTTTACGTCATTGCCGTGCCTTTGTCTAACTTGATTCTGATTGGTCATTCAGAATATTGTGGAAATAGCTGATTCAATTATTTTATGTATTGCGAACGGTACTCAAAACATGCGGCTGAATTTCAATTGATAGTAGTGGAATATGGAAATTTTATGGTTGTTTTTTCATGGCTATTAATTAGGTAAGTAGGTACTTTAGACGTTGATGTTGACTGTACGACTGTACGTTTTCCGTAACTACTCTCATAAATTCAGCTTAATCGGCACCATCAGTCGCGTTCTTATTTACGATAATAAAAATATAAAGAAGAGGCGACTTGATGGAAGTAAGTCACGGTCGCGGTAATAGTTTTGTTCAGTTTTCATCAAGTAGTTACTTTAGAGCACGTTGTTCACAAATGCAAAGTCAATAAATTAGATATCTGATAGATACTATCCTATATAATTACATAGACTACTGATAACAACTCGTATTTCCCAAAACTCAAAAATAATTTAATCATGTTAAATGATGAAACTATCTTTGGTATCATTAGCAATGATATCACCGTTGCCACGTTGATTTAATTTCAATTATCTTTATACTTAAATGGAAAAATCGTGAAATTTCTAATACTATAAGTATTAGAAATTAATTCGTATGAATTTGAAGATATCAGGATTTTTTTTATGGGTACAAACACGAGGCATGTGAATTTCCATAAAGTAGATGACAATAAATTATATATTTTATTGATTTGTTCTGGCTCGATTTGTAAAAAGTGGTACAAAATACAAAAGGCTGTATGGCTGAACTACAATATGATGAACTAGAGCGCATCAGGTTTGCAATGGTGGAAAATAGGACTTTACTGTAGGTGCTGTGGATGGTCTGGATAACTGTATTTATGCGCAATTCATACTTTGTCGCTTTGTCCTCTTCACGTTTCGCTTCATACAATGAAACAGAATTGACGACGAAGTTCATTTACGTCTATAGCTTGTCGAACACGCTATTTGCGTTTATATTTTGGTTCTATATTAAATTGTGTCTTCTGAAATTGTTTCATAAAAATCGTCCCCAATTCTTATTGTTGGGTAGTTAAGGGTTTCTAGACAAATATTCGAACAAATCTTTACCTCGTTTTCATTTTCATGAAGGTTTTCTCTGAAATTAGATACTAATTACGACACAATTTTCTTTGCCTTTGTTAATTAAACGTTGTTGAAGAAGTTTAAAACTCGCTCTTAACTCTACTTATTTATAATTTCTTCAAAAGAATATTGTGATTTTTCATTTCTTAGGTTTACCTTCGAAGAGAGTTAGTCAAGTTTCCTCTCAACTTTAGTAAGGATTCATATTCGATTCATTCGTAGTAAAAATACTTCATCGTTTCTACGTCAATATTGTAAGATTATTCGTTTTTCCTAATTAAATAGGTAAAAATAATATTATAGGTATTTGGAACGTAGAAACCTAAAAAAATTCTACTAGAGCCATCTCAGGATCAGGATGTAGAAGGTCATTTATTAGATGGGGAGTCCACCTGTGCAAATAACATCATAATGCTACGCCCGAAACCAGCATCTTTATTACGAAAAAGCTTAGCGATTAGAACATAATATGTATAGGGGTTCACATTATTATTAATAAGTTCTACGGGGTCATTGCGTAACACAAACAGTAGTAATGGGTTTCATTTTGACAGTTCAACAACATTCATTGCGTAATAAAATGACTAAATCTAATAATAAAGTTAAGACAATGTGGAGTATAGTAAATGAATGTACTAACAAAAAACTGGCAAGTGAAAAATGTAACATAACCCTACAAAAGAATAATAGCCTAACTTCTGAACCCAAAGAGGTAGCAAACATATTTAATGAATTTTTTGCTTCTATCGGGGAGGCCAGGAACAACTCAACCGGTAAGCAGAAAGGATATCCAGCTGTATGCCCTACAGAAAATACAATCTTCCTCAGTCCAATTGATCCCTACGAGGTAAACACATTAATAAAAAATTTGAAAAATAAAAAAAGTCACGGCGTTGATGAACTTCCACCTACCTTATTAAGACAATGTGCAGACGAATTAACTTTACCATTTTATTTATTATTGAACCAATCTCTTGAAGAAGGAGTTTTCCCCAATCTTTTAAAAATAGCTCTTATAAAACCTATTCACAAAAAGAATTGTAAAACTGACCCAAACAATTACCGCCCCATTGCCCTCTTACCGACAGCTTCCAAAATATTCGAAAAAGTCATGTGTAATCGAGTATATGCGTTTTGTGAAAAATATCTTATATTTAATGACTGCCAAAACGGCTTCCGAAAAAATCGTTCCACTATCTTGGCCGTTTACAAATATATCCAAAAAGCCCTTGATATCATTAACGATAAACAGTACGCGATAGGACTTCTACTCGACATGACTAAAGCGTATGATAAAGTTCAATTTGAAATATTATTACGTAAATTATATAGTATAGGACTCCGCGGCAAATGTTATGAGTGGTTTGTATCTTATTTGAAACACAGGGAACAAATAGTTGAAATTGAACATTACAATAACAACAAAAATGAAATAGAATTAATCAGATCCGATAGCAAACAAATCACCGCTTCCATCCCGCAAGGAAGTGTAATAGGGTGTTTCTTATTTCTTGTTTATGTAAACGACCTTCCAAATAATATAAATGAGCCATGTGTCCTGTTTGCGGATGACATATCTATACTTACCTCATGCGAAAATAATACCAATTTAAATGATAAATTAAATTCCATACTAGATTCTACAATAAACTGGATGACTGAACACAACCTAGAAATTAACTTCAATAAAACTAAAATAATTTCATTCCACCCTCGTCAAAAATTACCAATAAATATATACTTAAACTTTACTTTTGAAAATAATAAATTAGAAGTAGTTGATAAATTCACTCTACTAGGCCTAAACATTGATACACATATAAATTGGAAGTCCCACATTCAGAAAGTAAGAGCAAAAATATCTAAATTCTCATACGCCCTCCGCGAGATCAAAAAAACTACAGACCTCAAAACTGCACTAGTAGCGTACTACGCATACGCCTACTCATGGCTTAAATATGGTGTCATCCTATGGGGCAACAGTACTGACGCGCCCACGCTATTTACCCTACAAAAAAAACTAATTAGAATCATAGTAAATATTGAAATTACCGATAGCTGTAAACCCCACTTTCAGGAACAAAAAATTTTATCCCTACCCTGTATCTATATATTTGAAGTCTGTAAGTTCGTGCGTAAGTACCCAGAACTCTTTACAAAAAGAGAGGACATACAAACAAAAATTATTTTAAGACATAAAAATAGACTAAACTTACCAATATCGCGACTAAAAATGCACTCCAATAGTACCTTTGTCATGTCCATAAAAATTTATAATAAGTTACCCGAAATAATAAAGAATTCAAATAAATATAACATCTTTATCAATAAATTGAAGCATTTCCTTATAAGCAAATGCTACTATAGTATAAGCGAATACTTAAGTGATAAATTATAACTAACTCATAACTAAATAATTGTATCTAATCTACATTTGCGATTTTATTTTGCTAATAATAAAACAAATATGAGTTTTAAGGAAACTTAACTTTGGTTTCCCAACTTCAAATATTGTACTAACTTTTACAATAGTGCTAGCCACTCTGAAATTAGCTTACTCTCCATTGAAGTAAAGTTGAGATTGGTTTAACTTGAAATGGCATCAATTTGAAATATGAGCTTGAATAGACTTTATAAATACTCACTATAAAGATACGCCTACCTAATCATAATACGAAGAAAAATTTTCTAAATAAATATGAAGCGTCCAATAAATAACTTGCCTTAGGGATATTAAATATTAATTACATAATAAATAAAAATAATAATAATAAGTAAATAAAACAATAATGAATAATTAATTTAAAAATAAAAAATGTTTTTTACAAATTTACTAAATAAATAAATGTGTATAATTTATAAAACAATAATTATAATTCGTAAATTCAAAAAACAATATAACTTACTTAACTAATACGTATTAAAATTTATCATAATAAACACCCAGTGTTCTTCCTCCTCTCTCCTACTATCTATGCTGTGCCCGACAGGGTCCATAATTGTGACTAATATAATTATTTCTCTACCAACTATATACATTATGGTACGCAATAAAGAATTGAGAATTGAGAATAGGTATTTACATTGTTGATCAGACACATTTTTCGAACATATGAAGCAATGGATTAACAATATCATTCAAAATTATTAAGATTTATTGTGTGGTACGCAATTAGGGAGCTGGTATTTTTATTTGCATGCTCGCCATGTGTAACTAGACGTAATAAATCAAATTAAAAATAGCACCATTTCCAACTAAACCACTTCTGTAATAAGTCGCGTGTAAAAATTAAATATATAATACTTAGCAGTAATTAAACAAGAGGGTTATTTAGTTAAGTTATTATAATATTGACCAAGCATACACGCTTACTAACGCGCATTACACAGTAGGTATATACGTACGGTACGTAAAGGACGTTATTTAAGGTCGGGTCACCTTCATTTGAAAGAACAAAAAGTAATAATACTTAGTGGGTAGGTGAGGAAGCATAATCATCGGTACCTACCTACCAAGGTCGGGCCCTCCCAGTGCAGGTAACTCCCATGGGAGTGCCGGAATGACAGAGTTTACGGAGTGACGGCATGGCCCGGCCGGCCGGCATGGCCAATCACTTGGCTTCCACCGGCCCACCACGTGTCTACTGCGTGGCGATGATGATACTATCCTATACCGAAGATAGTTTATTTACGAGCATTTGGCTCGAAGATTCTGTTGCGTGGATTTTTTACAGCTCAGCATTTATTTTGAGCGCAATGAATATAAAGTATAAAAAGATTGCGTGTTAAGCGGACTATTAAAGTAATATGGAACATCATCTTTCATATTTTTTTCCATTTACTATCTTTATATCTGTTGCCAGATATTTGCCCAGAGGATAATCTGGTAACGATATTTGGCTATGTAATCCAACAACATTTTGTAATCCAAGAGCTTGTTTTACGCTATAATTGTTCTAGATTAACAACTGATTTCGTAATCATGACTTCACAATTCTAAATCAAGCCAACATTGTAAAAAACGAAGTGCGTCTAATTGTTTCTATTTGATGAAAAACATTTCCTTAATCTAGGATTTTTTCCTGTAACAGTAGGTATGGTCAAGTACATATGTTGGGTGTGTGATTGCACTTACAAACATTATAACACATACACACACATAAGTTTGTTTGCTTTTTATACCTACTAACTTGACTGATAACTACTGATAAGTGATAATTAACCGTCTATTTACTTAACTATCTCTTGTCAAAGCTAACACATCAAAAGTCTTTTCATATAAAAATGTTTAAAACTCATCAAACTCGTATCAGTTTTGATCGACTTGTATGACGTCATGCGTTGATGGAAATGTCCAAAATAACTGGGATTTGTTTATAAGAAGAATAACCACGTTTATTTACGATGTATTAATAGAATCTTCAGCTATGACGCTGAACTTAGTTATGGAAAATGGTACATTTTGTAGTTTATTTGTGACACAGCCGTCATTAGCTTCATTGTATAATTTATAGAGTTTCCGAACAAAATTGTTTTGTGGAATTGTACCTACAATGATGGCTTTATACCCGAAGTGGTTACTTTGCCATAGCCATAGCTATAATTAGCGCTGTATTCAATTACTCAGGCATTTTTTCTATTGTTCAGGTTCTTTTGTTTGTAATTATTAAAATGGATGATGGCACGAATGAAAAAGGACAATGCTGTTGGATTCTTTGAAAACCCGTCACACAGCATTTGCATACAAAATCAAGATTAGAAGCAAAATATAAAACTAAATTTTGAGAATAATAAAAATCCCCTAAGTTTAATGTTCAGTTATTTAAAATGTAAATATTTACATAGTCCGAAATATGCTCTACTGTTGACAGAAATAAACTGGTATTAGGTGATTCACAAGCTTTATTCGTGCTAAGAATAAGCCTTATAGATAATTTTATATCCTGACTATCCATAAGAGGTTCAGGAAAATGATTCAACATTTAAAACTCATCGATATCTTACTCATAGCAACTTGAACATCATTCACCATTGGGATTGGTCACAAGTGCTCTCAAGACAATAGGATTGTAAAGGTCACTGGGGCACTTAAACTAAAGAGCAGTCGTTACAACCTCATTATAGTTATTAGTTTTACATTTAGGTGAGTATAGACTAGAGCATTTACTTGTAACAGAACATTGAGCATTCGCCGTTTTTAAATTTTATCGAACCGCACTTCAAACAGGATACTCGATTTTTTTTTACACCCTCATTTTAATCTGTCAAGCTCCGCTAATGAGACAATTGATTTTCTATTGTTTCGTCGCCGATCGGCGAACCGCACCGCTTGACCGGTAATATTATCACCACTTAAAAATCAAGCAAAAGCTTTCTTGTAAGTACCTTCTTTGTTTGGTTAAAAACCAACGAGCGTATTGGAGTAACATTTTATCGAGCAAATGCACGAGCGATCAAGAACGCACAATCATCAACAATGAACGCAAGGTAGAAAGAAATGTTACGGGTAAATGCTCACTCGCCGTGAGCATTACGTCGAACGCAGCGTCGAGCATTACGTCGAACGTAGCGTCGAGCATTACGTCGAACGCAGCGTCGAGCATTCTGAGGAATGTTACGTTACATGAAAATGCTTTTGGAAACTGAGCTTTTGCCTGTATTGCACCATTCGTAAGAACGTTACATTCCATGGAAATGCTCGAGAAAATGGTCTAGTGTATACTCACCTTTTTGTTTAGGCAACTTCAACAGTCGTGCTTATGACGTATTTAAAATAAAATAGGTATTCCTTTTGTTTAAAATTTAAATTTACAGACGTATGTAAGACGCGACAAAGTGACTCATGAGTTAATTGCGGCATGTAAGTGTCATTTAAGTATGGACGTTAATACGTAGGTAGGTATGTACGAAGCAAGCTTATAATACCCTTCCAGTTTTAGCTGACCTCATATTGTATCTTGTAGGCTTTTCGTACAATGAGAAATCAGTTTATACTGGAAATGTATAGCCTGATATGTCGTCGTGCGTACACAGTTAAATGTCCGTAAGATTAATTGTCAAGAAAAGGTCGTTGTCTTATCCTGACAGTTAGACATCGAAGATCAAAGCAAAATTAAAAGAGATCTCATACGAAATCGCTATTATTGATTCTGAAAGTAAAACATGATTGACGTGTTACAATTTATTTGTTGGCAAGCGTCTCAGCACGTGTCATTTTACCACACAAGATAGGTATCAAGTTTGTTGTAATAAGAAATTCTCCTCGACTCGTACCTTACACTCACATCTAGGTACATACATGTAGCTACGTAGGCACTTCTCTAAGGCCGAATGTCTACTTATCGATTGTACGTAAACCTCGTAACGCCTATAATCGATCTGACAGTCGTTCACGTATCTTGGCACTAATATGAACCCTGTGTTGTCGTAATAAAGTCGCAAAGTAATCACGTCAATTGGAATAATCTTACATAAGTCACTGGCGTCTTAGATAGTCTTCCACCATAACACTTGAGCATAATTGTGTAGTTTCCACTGTTGAAATGCGTCAGCAAAGCACCCCGTCACCTTTATAACACCACGTAGTTGTGCGTGAAGGCTTCATGCCTAATAAAATGTTTATTATCTTTTATAGTTTCAAGGAGACATCGCAAATACGCGATCGCCTCGTCGAGCGAAGAAATATGACATAGAGACTACTGTCAAAGTTTGAAGAGTGTAACACTTTAATCTTTGTAGTCAGCAGTATGGACGCTAACCGGGTAAGCCTCGTGGTTTCACGAGAGCACCGAACTACATGCTGCACTAATGCACTTCATGGCATCATCACAAATCAATTATGAAGTTCTGAACATGAGCCGCTGTTCCGGTTTAATTACAAACTTCGACCTACGCTGCTGTAACCAGCGAAAGGTTTACTATTCATTAGTTTCATGTCAGTTTTTCCTTCACGAAAAAGGTGCAAAAAACGACCGTGAAGCGCTCAACCCATCCGATAAAAGTACAAGGGCCGTTTCAGCTTATTAGGTAATAAATCGAATCACGGATTTTCGTGATTACTTAAACGATACCACTATTAAACCTGCCCAAAAATGACTAGCTCATGAAAACTTCGGCATTGAACATCGTGGCACTAAAACGTGATGAACGGATTGAATTCGTTTCAACTTCGCAAATTTTCTAATTTTTTCTTTGTGAGATTTGCAAAGTTTGTTGCCTTGTTCTGCGTGAATATCAACGTAATTTGCAAAACAGATATAAGTGTTTATGAATATAAATCAGTCGAGGTACTGCCATGCAATGTTATGCCAAAGTTAACCATAGTATTCGCGAAATTTTACAGTCTTTTCATGTAAATTTGAGAGAATTCGTTGACGAGCGCTATAAAATATTATAGCAAAATCACGCGATCGGGAACGTCTACCTTTTGTCAAAGACGATAACCGACATGTTTATGGCGATGCATTCTGTTAAGTATTCCAAACTGCACTTATGTATTCACCTATGTCATATGGATATGAGATGTTTTCGTTTAAGGAGGTCAAAAGTTCAACCCTCCTTTAGAACAATGAACACAGCCGCTAGATTTAAATTTAAAATAATAAATAACTGTTTGGTAATTTGATCTTTTACTATTCATTTGAAAAGAAAAGACATTTTGCGTGACGTATTTTTATTTCAGTTGGGATAGACCCTAAGCAGGCACCATTTTACGATGCGTTCAACGTTCAAAGTCAATTTAGAAGTCATGGCTACTATTAGCGATGTTCTTATATTGTCCTCATTTGACATGCTTGGCAAAGTTTATTTCAAACTTTAAATTAATCCATGATTGTGCAGTTTTAGAAATTACGTAGTTCAAAACTTTTCGTATGGATCAGTTAATATTTTAGCCACGAAATTGGAAACAATTTGTTCTGAAAACACACGATACGTTGATTCATATTATGGCTAGGGCATTGTCATTATAAACACAAATATGATCTTTGGATTCAATGCGATAAACTGTGCGTAACGTCTTGAGAACTGACGCTCTTCCTGACGTCACTGAAACGACTGTCCAATGTATAAAACTGTAGCAAGAATATATTGAAGTGTCGCAAACAGTAGACAGGAAGACGCTTTTTGAGAGATTAAAACAGTTTCGTGAAAAAAAGGAACTACTTGGTAGTTTCTTTTTTGCTTGTTGAAAAGTCGTAGACATCTGCGTAGCCCTTGTTACAAACAGTTACTAATAGATTCGTACTTAGACATGCTTCATGATAATAATATTTGGCAGCTGAAATGTCGGGAATAAAATTAATTCGTAAACAAGCCATTAACTCGGAATTTCCTTTATATACAGGGTCCCATTAAAATAGATGGACAAATTTTAACACAGCGCTCAGTACGTCTAAACAAAGATATCCAAGCAAAAAAAATCACTAATTAAAGTGATTTTATTTTCACCTAAAATAATAAATTGCCGGCACATTAGTGTATTTTCGTTAGCTGATTATTTTTCTTGTAAGTATCTAATGCGTTTTTTTTATTATATTTTTTTACCATCGTCCATAATTTGGTGGTCTGAATGATTTCTAAATGTTGGTCCACCTATTTTAATAGGACCTTATATACTGTTTGTCATCGTCTCTCATTTACAGACGAAATTATTCCGCGTGTACTAAGGAATTGTTGAAAATTCCTTCCAATAGTAGGAATTTGTTAAAGATATGTCGTTTTTTTCGACAAAACTATTCACTGAAACGGGTTCAGAGGACGTGCAGTTTATTTTTTACCCGCTTAATAGCTCGTTGACCCAGTAGCCGAGTTCGTGACAACTTGTATCTATCGGGCGTTGCTCGCTTGGCTCACGCGGTTCTGCTGGATCCACGAATAGGGGGCGGGAACACGGAAATAAGCCATTTAGTGCATTTCTTAATTCTACTTAGACCATACGTAATCATAGCTTATCTTTACTGTGCGCGTGAGTCGAATGAGGTAAACGGCCTTGATAGCATGAGTAGGTAATTGAAATTGCTGTAAGATAGATTCAATTTCAAGGCACGTTATAGGCTTAAACCCTGTCCGATGGTTTGTGCTTTCAATAACTTACAATCAATGATAACAGGAATAAACGAGTTTGTTTTTTTTAGGCATAGATAGACGCAAAATGTATGTTTTCTGTTCTATCCAAGGTATTAAATGCTTTGATAGAATTTGTTTTTTGCTGGAGATCTAGTTTGTTATGATTCCGGTCGATTGGGGCTGGCGACAGCGCGATCGTCTCCGCCCTGCACCCGACAGATACCGTGTTCAATCACTCTACATTTTGTGAATTATTGCCCAGACTCGCAAAATATTGAGTGTTTGCAATATTATTTATGATATTATGACATACTATAGTTTCTATAGTCATACTTCATCGATCGTATCTGCTCCATGTAAACAATATTCTATTTCGTGATTAACTAAAATGATGTTAGATACGCGATAAGAGCGAATTAAGTAGCTTACTTACGTGTAAAACTTTGGTAATGTAGATTTTAGGAATAACACGTCTAAGTCTTCTTATATCTAAATTAAAATCTTAATCATTAAAACTTTCGTTTCACAAACCTGGCATTTTTGTGTAGACCGTAGGTATCATAGAATTGTTTTCTGCAATTATAGATACTTGTTTATTTTTGAAAGGCCCCAACGGAGAGTCGCCCCCTGAGTACTGGGTTGGCTGCTCAAGATTCGTCTCAGCACCCACCACCAATTCGTCCACTTAATAGAGTTGATTCACGTTCAGCCTTTCCACCACAATCTCCGAGACCAGCAGTACCACCGTCACAACCAAGACCACAATTTCAACCTGGAGGACCCGTTACTACACCTCCACAATTTGCGCCAAGAGTAGGTGCTCCAGTACCAAGAGGCCCAGCTCCACCCGGACCTCCAGGAGCCCAAGTTCGGCCTGTACCTCCTACCTTACGACCTTTTGGTCCGCAATCTATTGCACCCCAACAAGGACCTAGGCCAGTACAGTCACCGACAGGACAGCCACTACAACGAGCTCCTCCACCGAATAATTTGCAATTCGGTCCAAGGCAGGCACCAACAATCAGTGCAACAACACCCGACGGAAGCAGACCCCAGATTCCTCTGCAACAGCCTAACGGGGCAGCTAAAAACGGAGCACCCGTACCTGGATTCCAGAGACAACCATCGCAAGGCTCCTTGAAGGGTCTCGATCCATCGAATACTTATCAGACGAAACCAGTCAACCTGGATAACCAAAGTATCTCAAGTGACAACCAAAATGTCAACAAAACAGAAAACGGTATTGAAGGGCCTATGGCGGCTAAAGGGAGGAGCTACAGCATTGCAGCTGCCCCCGGAGCTCCAAGTCCTTTGAAAGCAGAAGATGATCGCCGAAAATCAGTCAGTGCTATTGGAGGCAGAATAGATGAATTTATTAGCCGCAGTCCGGGACTTGGGTTGATACAGGAGGGAAAAATTGAAAGCAAAGAAAGTGTACGTGAATCTAAAGAAAGCGTTCGATCGGACGAAGGAGCGAAAGAAATTCCAGAACGATCCGAATCCCGTATATCTGGATCTAAAATGACGGAATCTTTTATCGGTGCTCTACCAACTGCAGCTCCAAAAAAGAAATTAGACGACGATGATGATGTGATTTTACAAAACAATTTGACTGCACCGCGAAAAGTAAATGAAACTGCTAAACCGAAAGAAGAGTTTTCTGATCGCTCACCATCGTTGACGCGCAGTGACGATTCCCCGGAGCCTAAACAGAAACCAACACTGAGCCCAACTGCACCTAACAAGTCTCAGAGTGTAACCCCAGAACCCGCACGTCCGAAAACACCAAAAGCGGAACCAAAATTAGAATCAACAAGGGGGATTGATTCTACCAAAGATGTGAAACCTGTAGCGACGCCAAATAAGACCCCTTCAAAGTCTCCTTTACCGGATGCTAAGCCACCTCTACAAGTTCCGAAAAAACCAAATGATTTGAGCACACCGATTGCTTCTGCAGATTCAAAGAAATCAACACCTCGTAAAACAGCCTCTGCGCCTAAATCGCGACCTAAAGGTAATATTTAGGAAACTCGTACTACAGAGAATATTCTATTTTAAAATGAGCCAAACGTCTCTGATTTAATGCTTAATATTGTTATCACAAATCAACAGTGTCATTACATTAACACTTCCTTTCTTTAGATGGTGACAACGATAGCGGTGTCGATGAATCTACACAGGGAAATGTATGTATTTTTATTAAAATATTTTCTTTATTTTTAAATTGAACTCGGCTTTACATAATATTTATATTTCCTTGAAGGATGTCAATGGGTCTCCCGGTTCACCGAACAAAAAGATTCCGAGTAAGTTACCCATGAAGGAGAAATCAAGTAACAGCCTGAAAATGAGTCTATCACGATCTTCGAGCAAAAGTGCTACTGCTAAAACACCGGAAAACCCTCTACCAAATGATAAGAAAAGTGAGTATTTGTGTTGAAGCAACGTTTTTATGCCTCAGTTTTTATTGTGTTGGTATTTTTTTGCCCTTAACCTTCATTGGATTGTATTTTACAACCGCTATTCATTGAAATTATAGCTTCATTGTATTGGTTAATAAAAAATATTAAACGATGACTGCCATTTTTAATACAGTAAGCCAAGTTAAAGCCAAAATAATATGAAGAAAAC
Source organism: Amphipoea oculea (assembly GCA_945859645.1). Taxonomy (NCBI): domain Eukaryota; kingdom Metazoa; phylum Arthropoda; class Insecta; order Lepidoptera; family Noctuidae; genus Amphipoea; species Amphipoea oculea. The sequence continues at coordinate 11,698,184 of OX243872.1, forward strand.
TTTGCGCAGTATTACATTACAATGTTTATGAGTTTGCTAAAATTAAGAATGGAAAAAGGGAATAAAGTGGCTTAGAATTGTAAAAATCACGATGTCGACTATTGTTAGTGCTTCACATTGAATTAATAAGCAGGACCTCAACTGCTTAACATAGTTAAAGGCATACATTTGAAACTTATTGTTAATTAAATTTCAGAAGTGCCAATGAACAAAGTGCAAGTTGGTAATGCTCCGTCGCCCAACATTAAAGCGGTGAAATCGAAAATTGGCTCATTAGATAATGCGACGTACAAGCCTGGCGGTGGAAAGGTTAAGATTGAAAACAGGAAATTAGAGTTCGGTAACGTAACTCCTAAAATTGCTGCTAAAAACGATGCTTATACTCCAAGTGGTGGGGTTAAAAAGGTAAATACACTTTGATTTTACAAAACCCGAGCATCCGAAGCCTTAAGTTTTTTTCTTTATTAAAATTACGTCGTTGTATTTTTCAGATTGTATCCACGAAATTAGAATGGAACGCAAAATCAAAGGTAGGCTCGCTCCAGAATACTGCGTACAAACCTGGTGGCGGTGACAAGAAGATTGAAACCGTGAAACTGAATTTCAGCGAGAAAGCAAAACCAAAAGTTGCTTCGACAGTTAACATCACTCATAAGCCTGGAGGTGGTGCCATTAAGGTAAATTAATGAAAATATAATGATTTTTAAGATATCAATTGAATAGGTCATAGGGATGCGGTTATAGGCGATATATTAGGAAACTATTTTCTGTGAGTACTCTTTTGACTAGTTTGTCAGCACGGCTGGTAAAAGTAACTTTCGAGTAGAGCTTAAATATTTGGTAAAGCACTTAGACATAAAAGATGGCAACACGATCAAGTATCATCATTGAGCAAATATGTTAGCGCAGTTCACAATTCGTATTATAGACGCACTCAATGTAAAAATAGAACTATCGAAGTCTGTATTGTATGTTTAAGTACAATATTGAAAATAATGTTGTTCTTCTTTAGTCTACAGTTGCAAAAGACGGAACGAGAGCAGTGAGTAAAAATCAATATCTAAGTTTGTGTGAACACAGTCACTTTATTGCACAATTTTTATGTAAAACGTGTTTTAGGTTTAAATTTTACGCGGTGACGTCAATGCACATACGTCATATACAATCGAAGTATGAAATGCAATGTCTACACACGTAATTATGGGATTGTATCGTTATTATTTTCTAGAATGTTAAATGGGCGTTACCGCGATGGAGGGCATCTCATAAAAATTTTGCCTACCACTTTTTATGGAGAAAGGTTGGTTGGGCGGTACATAGTTTGTACCATACGTGAGATATTTGACTTGATAGAAACCTTCTAGTGTCTACCTAAGGTATTTCTAGGATGGGCTGTGGCTGTAATTTTCACGCTAGGTGTTTTGCTTTCAATATAAATATAACTGTGTCGTTCACATAAAAATTAAAAAAACAACATAAATAAGGTCTTGCCGGATTGAAAAATGCGAATGTTAGTAGAATAAGTGTCCTTACACCTTATACGTTTTATTTTTACACAGAATGCCAAATTTCTACATAAAATATTAATATGACGGTTACATAACGTAGAGAACAAACGTACGACTGTTACCTGTACACATGACCTACACGAATATCATCGACAAGCACGCCATGGAAATCAATAACGATTATGCATTGTACTATGAAACAAACACAAACATATGTGTACACGTACACACACCACATGTTTATGAAATTATTACTTAGCAACCGCACTGATATGACCGTATATATTTATTTATACATGAAGGTTCCGTAGATGCAATTGGCAAACACAATTTTCCATTATTTAATTTAGCCATGTCCACCAATTTCTCTCAGCAATTAATGTACCTAATTGGAACAAAATTGTAACCCACGCAAAATTCCTAAGGGAAAGAAAAATCTAGAAATAAAACTAGGTATATCTAATGGGAAACCGATCTAGTTTAAACGATCTTGACAAGGTTTGGAGAGTTCAGCTGAAGACTAATATAATTTTAATGACTTTGAAATGGAATCTCACGTCTGAACTACTAGGAACGTAGGAACATAATTATGTAAATTATTATGTTTGTATATTTGGAGTATTACAAAAGCATATTTAATATGATTCACTATGATATGTGATTTTCTAATTTTACGGCGATCTTGATAAATGTTGACCTTTCGGTTATGTTTTACACTATCGGATTTATCATTTTGCTTATTTTGATAAGAATTTTCTTTCACATCGTAAAGATCACATTCATCGTTATAAAGAATATGAGTACCTAACCGTAGAACTATACCTACATTGATTTGCACACGGTTTGAACTTTACTTAAATATAATCTTAAATCACTCTATTTCTCGTACATATTTAGATATTATAGTACATAATTTGTCTGCCGATTCGTAGTGGCATTTTCTGGTTACATAATATTTTTATCATTGTTTAGATCTACTTGAATTCAGCACATAAAATAGGCTGAAATGATCTCTAACCTGTGAAGTACCCTTAATAATATAACTTTTCATATTACATATGATAGGATTTATACATTTGTGAGGTTACAGTTTTCTTCTAATCAGAATACCTAGTTGTATTTCTACTTATACTTACATATAATGAACAATGTTGACTTTACACCGCATGGCGCCGGTTACTTGGCAATGTTTCACTTTTCACCGTTTCATTCTTGGGACAATAATAGACAGACGGAGGAACTGGCAACAATGTATTAATCACATTCATTTGGAAAATATATTATCTTCTTACATCCGTACTTATTAACTTCTTATATCTACGGAACCTCCAGATTATTATTATATTTTATGTATTTTTATTTTATGTATTTTTATTTTATGTGCACACCCACTTCTTTGAAACAGATCGAAAATCAAAAATTGGAATTCAAAGCACAAAGTAAAGTGGGCTCCATGGATAACGTAAAGCATAAACCTGGAGGCGGAGACATCAAAATATTCGATGACAAAGACTACATCAAGCAGATGACGGGACAGTCCCCGGTGCCCGACAGTCACGGCCATTCCCGACAGGAGGTGAGGCCCTTTCCAGCCGCTTGACGGGCCTTTGCATATATGTCGTGTTCGCTTTTTCATTTTTGGTTTTTCGGTGGAGGTCATTTAAATCGCAATCACCCATTTTTGTTTCAGCCAGGATATTTATACACGTTTTATTGAGTAGGTAACTCATTGGGTTGCAGTGTGTGAGGGGTTGGCTTTTGTGGATAACAATTTTCTAACGCGTCCGTTTTGTTTGTTTGGTTATTCTTTTTTTTTCTTAACCATTGTTTTTCTTATAATTTGCGTGTCTATTCATTTGTATCAGTGTGTGAGATTAATGCATTTTCTTTTCATCGTGGGGATTAATGCATTTTCTTTTCATCGTAGAGTCCAGTGCCAGCGACATCGGAACCTCCAAAGTCCGACGAGAATTTGAATCAACAGCAGTGTTAAGAGCTTACACTGAGAAACTATGACTTCTCAGCGAACCACTCTAATATTTATAATCAAGAGTCCAAACTTATTGTATAACATTTTTATATTTGTTAATTTTTTCGATATTGATACCCAGTTTGAGTGACTTTGTTAAGGTACGTTTGTTTAGACAAATTGGATTATTAAAATTTGTCGTAATCAATGTCAATGATTTATTGCATATCTTTTCGGACAATATGTTTAGTGCGTTATAAGTGTATCAATCATTAAAATTGGAATTGTATTGTTATACGTAATTATAACTTTGAATGTTGTATTTGTAGCGTTATAGTTGATGAATAATTTGACAAGTGAATTCCTTTTTTATATCATCATTATAACCCGAGTGATGTTAGTATCATGAGTGCCAATTCATACTAGTACCGTAGAAGTATCCATTGTGTTGTGTACAGTAACATTGTGGCAAGTAGACTTTACCATTATCGATGCTATTGTTTCAGCAAGCATGATTTTCGAAGTCTCTACCATTGCTTGTAATAGTGTTTGAAAGATACCATTATGTACATTGCACTATTCAACATTATTTTCATTAGCAGCACTAACGTACATTTTCTCATGCGATGTGTTAGTATATTGTATTGGTAATCAAGTGATATTCATATATTCTGCAACTATATCTAAATGTGCATATTTATTTATACTATTCTTAGTTATATAAGCTTTGTTATCACTGTGTTTTGTTGTTTCCACTACGTATTCATAGTATTATATGCACTGACTAAGTATTTCAAAGTTTTATTATTTGGAATGTAAAGATAACAGGTAGGTTCTTGGCACAGCATTCATCATGATTTTGTGATACACAGACGTAGAAACTTGTAGCTTTTTCTCGCATTCGCGTAATATCGACAAACCAGTTTTCACTATATTGTAACTGGAGGTTCTATGATAATGATAACACGAGACACTGCTGTGGCGAGAACAGGTGCGGGCTCGAGATTGACTGACCAGATTATTATATAAATGTTTTATATGTAACTATGACTATAAGAGGTGATTAGTTTTAGATAGCGTGTATTAATGTTTGATGCTTGAGTCACAAAACTTTCTCGCATTGTCATTTTTATTATATGAAAGATGTTTTGCATTTGAGCGGTTCTATTATTTCTATGTGATTAAAATTTGGACGCGTCTATCGTACTAAAATTTTGAATTCGTTAATTTTCACGCAAGCTTTTTTATGGTAAAATGTCTAGATAAGTTTTAACTAAACTAATAGATACTTAACCAGTAGACAGCAACTTGTCTCCGAGTTTTGAGACCGATGTTTTATGAAGAGCAGGACGTATTGTATACCTATTAGGTAATCGTTTAATACAGTTTAACACTATACGAGTTCGTTTTATTTTGTACACTAGTTCACAGATCATCAGACATTTAGAATCAACTGTTTATGTAGTCGAATATTGCCATTCTTCTTCTCACTTGCACTTAAACTGTCTTTAGATAAGGGCTGATTCATGTATTGGATGATACCTCATACCTACTTGGTAAGTTTTCACTTTTTAAACTTCCTTCTTTTTCCTAGTTTTTAGGTAGTACGAGTACCTACCTACTTCAAATGTAGTGAATGTACTGTAAAGTTAACATAAGTATTAATTAGTTGTGTATTACTTGCTTAATTTAATCATTTGTGAACGTCATGAAAATAATAATAATGAGGTTTAGTCGATTTTCCCCGGTTATGAGGGTTTTCTTAGATTTTTTTATGATCGTTGGGTTATACAAGATAACCGGAAAAACAAACGTAAAATATTTCTATTTTTTATTTCCTTGTATGTTGTAGAATGCAAGTATGTTCGTCACACGAACCCATTTTTTGAAAATGGTATCGGATACTGCCCGAGGAAACCGGTTTACTAACCCAACAGATTAGTGATCGCAAAGGCACTACATTGCAGTGGCAAAGCTACCACGATATCTGTCTATTTTCAGCGTTGAATTCCGGCGGCAAACCGAATGACTATCCCCAACATTTACACCACTGAGGCCTCATTTTTCAATAGTCAGATATATTTTATATGAGGATTAAATATTGCGGTTTGGCAGCTTTTTGTATAGAAATTATACCAAACTGTTAAATAAAAGTTGTCTGCCTATTGAAAATCAGCCCCAAGAGAAAGTTCGGAAAACAAACTTCTAAGTACCCTCAGTCAAACCCACTTCGTCATTTATGTGTGTAGCCAATTTTGGCGCGTTTTACATTTATTTAGTGGGAGAGGTCCATGTCCTGCAACTTCATTGAGCGGGTCTTCTTTTTAGGTCCATACGAACTAACTGTGATTTAATAATATTAACATTCCCTATTTACGCAGGAACAATATTACCATATGTCCGTCCACGAGTGGACTGAGGAGGTACGTCCGAAGTCCCGGTGTCTGTCAGCTCGGGCTCCGCGCACGCCTCGCACACCCCGCACGCCCCGAGCGCTGTCCCCCCGCCGCAGGGTTCCAACCATGGAGGAAGAGGACCTGGTCATGCGCAACAACGAGAGGAACCGACGGACTTCGGTAGCCAGACCCCTTAGTGCTCGCGAGGTTCCTCGTTCTACATTGTCCAGACGAACCTCGCTTACACAACGTCCAGCCTTCTCCATATATTGATGTAGAAAACGTTGATAAAAAAAAGAGTTTATTAAAAGGGCCCTAGGCTTTCAGTGCTGTCTCAATGTTGTAGGAAGTCAGACATGTAATTGGGGTTCTAAATGTTAGACTTTGTAGTGGTAGGTTTACAATGTGCACAAAAACATTTTTACTGCACAAGCGTGCACAAAAATGACGTCAGAGATGATAAAAAAAATTATGTCTTGTCTATGTCCTTAGTAGTTTCGATTTTCGCATTATGTAGGCTTTGATTTGCTTAGCAATTCTTTATGTATATTCAATATTGATGGATTTAGTCATATTCATAAGTATAATTAGGTAGATGGTCTATGTATGTAGTTTCACAAACACACAAGAGTAGGAAATTCGACACAGTCGTTCTTAAATACAGGTAGAAAGCAGCTTTAGTCGTTAATTGAATGTCCGAGTTTATTTATGTTGATTAAACTATACACCCTCATTTTGACTTTTATTTTGATTAATTTTCTACCCCGAAATCCACCCATAGTAGCTTGTGCTAATTCTTGATTACACGATGTAAGTTTCATGCCTGTGGCATGCAACAAAATTTCAGCAACAGAACACACAATGCATCTCCTAAACACTGTTTATCTAGTGGATACAGCTCTAAATGAGACGTGACATGCTGGATTATTAGTGGTTGCCTTAAACCGACCCCAGTACAAATGCTGTATCCACTGACTGGCATTGCGACTCCAAACATTAGCAGGACCATAGCCAGCCGCATCGACAGGGCGAAGCTACAAGCTGACTCACATCACCCAATGCACAACTACAACCCAGTGCCCCAGAGGCTGAAGAGCCGAAAAAGTTTTCTTGGGTGCGTGGGTTCAGCTAGTCCAGCCAATAGTAACGCCTCCACAGCAAGATGTATTCTATGGCGGGAGCTGTATAAGCCCCCGACAATTTTATCGAACCATCTAAGAGCCGCTTGGGCACATGTTACCATGGCCGACTTGGAAATCTCTAAATAGATTTCGAACCCAAGTCGGTCGGAGCAAAGACAATCTCCACAGATGGGGGTTCACGGACGGCTCAGATCTCAAATGTGTCAGCGACAGCTCTCCACAGACAATGGCCCACCTTCTATCCTGCGCCGCATGTCACCTGTGCACTTGATGATCTGCGTCTGTGAGCAAAGTTTAATCAACAACCAACTCAGCCTATTGAAGTTCACTGCTGGACGTAGGTCCATTGGCGTATATAGGGGGGGGGGGGGGGGCGGGTGGGCACGGCCCACCCTAGAATGGTCTCAGGCCCACCCTAGGATGTTTGGGGACCTATTCGAAATTTTAAGCTGGATACTTAGGTACATAATATAACTTCACACAAAAGCAATCAAATAAATAATCTACCACCAAGACCTACACAAACTTATTATTAACTACATAATACATTCCATTATTTACTTTTGAAATCACAAAAATAATATAATCTATTAATAAGCAACGAAATAAGCTAGATTATTATTATGATTAGACGGCCCGGGAGCTAACGCATCGGCAATCGGCCATACAGGCCGCGGCAGGGGTTGCGCAGGTCGTTCGAAGGATCCCGGCGTTTGGGCCACGCATAACGGACCAAATGGGAGTCTAAGTGCGGAAAAGGGAGCCCCATCATCATCATCCGGCCGTCTGGGTCTCGAGGTGGCTTTGCACAAATCTGAGGTCCTCTGTTTCCATGGGCCTCGGAACAAGCCACCACGCGATTTACACATAGCGGTAGGAGGCGCCCGCATCGGTGTTGAGTCGACGATGAAGTACCTAGGACTTGTCCTCGACAGCCGGTGGGACTTCGGACCGCACATTCAGCGACTGGTCCCCAGGTTGATGAGCTGCAACGCTCATCAAAACTGCTACCTAATTTGGGGGAGCCCAACGCCTCCTGCCGGAGACTGTACGTGGGGATTGTGAAGTCCATGGCCCTGTATGGGGCGCCCGTGTGGGCGGACACTGACGGCCCGCAACGTTGCAATATTGCGAAGGCCGCAAAGAGCGATAGCTGTTAGGGTGATAAAAGGATACCGTACGATCTCCTACGAGGCAGCAACTCTCCTGGCCGGATCAACGCCCTGGGATCTGGACGCGAAAATCCATGCGTCCCTATATCGCTGGCGGAAGGCGGAGCTTGCTCGTGGTCAGCCTCCGGTTCCTCGGGAATTCGATCCACGAAGGACTGAGCTCCGTCAGATCCTAGTGGCTGAATGGAAGGAGTGACTTGCGCAACCCAGGAGGGGGCTCGCCACAATAGTGGCGATAAGGCCTGTTATAGAAGAATGGCTGGAGAGGCAGCATGGCGCCCTGAGCTTCCGGCTGACGCAGGTCCTTACTGGACACGGATGTTTCGGGAAATACCTGCGTCGCATAGGTCGGGAGCGGACACCTGCTTGTCATCACTGTGTGGACTGCCACGAGGACACGGCAGTACATACGTTGGAGGAGTACAGCTCGGGCCCAACAGCGCTGTGCCCTCGTCGCGACACTTGGTGCGGGTGATCTGATCTGTCATTTTCGGTCGTAGTTCAGTCCATGGTCGGAAGCGAAAACGCGTGGGATGCTGTGGCCTCTTTTTGCGAGGAGTTGATGCATGCAAAGGAGGCGGCGGAGAGGGAGAGAGAGCATTCCTCTCATTCCACCCGCACCAGAAGAGCAGCTGGGCGTCGAAGGGTGCTTAACGATTTCCGGCCACTATAAGGGGCCTGCGGGCGGCGAAATTGGGGCCGTGTCATCGCTCGAGCAGTCGGGCTCAAAGAAGTGGCACGCAATAGTGGGGTTTTAATCGGTAGGTGTCCGACATCATGGTCGGGTGCAGACGTCGGTGTGTCACCACTGTGGGGCTTGTCCTGAGATACGGTGCAGCACACGTTGGAACAGTGCCCAGCTTGGGCAGGGCTGCGCCGTGACCTCATCGCGGCAATAGGCGGGAGCGATCTCTCGCTCAATCGATGGTCGAGAGCGGGAGCACATGGGACGGTGTTGCCTCCTTTTGCGAGGATGTCATGTCTGCAAAGGAGGCGGCCGAGCAGGAGAGAGAAGCCGCATCCTCTCTCCCCTCCCGCAGGAGATGCACCGGGCGCCCGAGTAGGGCGCAAAACGATCTACGACCTCCATGAGAGGTGGCCTGCGGTCGGCGGACTAGGGGCGTCTGTCGTCCGACCAGACAGGCCCGAGTTGGCGCTGCAGTGTTTCACGCACGCCACTCGAGAGTGGGTGCGGCCATTATAGGAATGGGCGCACGGGGAGGTGGGACCCGCTGAGAAACAGCGGGTCCCACCTCGACCCGCTGTTTCTCAGCGGGTCGAGGCCTGTCGGGGGAGCGGTGAATGTTTATGCGAATCCCGCACCCCCGGCCATAGGTAGAGGTGGAACACCGCGGTGGTTTTAGCTGGTAAGAGTCGCCGATACCCCTCTGTCACCCCCACGATAGAGAAAGTCCATGAGAATTTCCACAGCGAGAAAAAAAAAGGTGTCCGACATCATAACCCTCCGTTCTTGCCGGACGGAGGAAAAAAGAAAAGGTCAGGGGCCAGGCCCCCCCTAGAAAGAATCCCTAGATACGCCAATGCGTAGGCCTCTCCCAGGCTGCACCACAGGTCAGCAGACCTTCTTTCTTTAGGTGAGCGGAGTTAGCGCAGCTGAATTTTGGGCTAAATAAGAGGAAGAACGTTGCAACTACTATTGCTAATTTAACATATGGTATACCATAGGCGAGTAAATTAAATTAAAATGAGAAATCAAAAGAAGAAGAAGTTGTTCATTCAAAATTGTAGAGATAAACCATTTTACAAATGGATGCCTCTCCGTTGCTTGTTGCATACCAAAGTGATTTAAGATAGGTACAAAAATAATTTAATGTCTTTGTTGCATATACATTTCAAATGTTTGTAAGTATAGAAATTTTTGTGGAGGAGCGTGCAGATTTAAAATTGTTTATCTCTACCCCAGAGTTACTACGAACATCTTGCGAGATGTAACTGCTACTATCCACTCCTAGATTGTAGAATTAACTTCGTAGATGCCGCTTTGTTGCATAGTAGACAATCATAATGTAGTACAACATTATGATTGTCAACCAAGCAAAACACAAAACGAAATGAATGTTTTAAACGAAACGGAACATGCTAGCATGCTAGGTACAGCATGTTGCATTTCGTTTCAATAGGTGGAAGTCTGCCTTTCCTAATAAGAAGGGGTACTTATCCATGATGGTCATATTAGTTAAACTAATGGAAGTGCCTTTTGGATAATAATAATACTTATCTATCAAATTCATTACTGATATTATATTCAAATCTTGATCCAATTAAGGTCGTAGAGTCGTTGCTGTTGGTAAGAAGGGTTTAAATAAAACAACAATATATCTTTTATATATTGTTTAATTGGTGTACATGGTTATGCATTATAATAATATTTATCAATTGTTAATTCATTAAATTATGGCACTTAACACAAATAAAAATATCTTTAAACAAATAGATACATACATTGAATGAGATAATGTCACGCCGGAAAACAATTGATAATACATACATAATTTAATAAGTATTAATTTTTCGATATAAACTTAATTATAATATTCGGAATAATTTCTCAGTCGTTCGTTGACATTTCGTTTTGTAACGAAAGCCTCTTTTTGTTTTTATTCTTTTTATAAGAAAATAAAGTTTTCAACACAAAATTCAACTTATTGATCCCAATCGTAAAAATTATAAATAAAAATCTTACTCACAAAATAGTACAATAACTTAACCTTTTGTACCCATAAGGACAACTGACTCACCACATGTATCCAACAATACCTTAAAACGAACGCGCAGGATGTCATTTTATAAAAAACCAGTTCAACATCATTCAATAATACAAACTGTTGATAAAAACTTACGACTAACAAACTCCTCTATGTACTGCAAACAGAGACTAACTGCGAAGCGATTACTTGTTGAAGCTGTCGCGAAGCGAACAACACTACGGTCTGACCTGCTCCATCAGTAGATATTACTTTAAGGCATGTTTGTTCGACTAATACTTTAACGGCTAGTTAGGAGTTTTGATTACTATAATAAATAATTTGTGGAAGCATTCCCCATGCTATTTAATGTTAAGTAGACGATACAATGGATACTTCGACTGATGCAACAAGCGCACACACACGACACAGTAACACTATATAACTTTAATACATACAAAGGCCACAACACATCATTCAGTCACAAAGCGCGAATTAACCTAACACTGTAATGAAATGTGTATTTTACAAACGCTCGCCGTTCTCACAGCATGGAGGTTACGATCATCTAAGTAATTCAACTATAATTTAGATAACATTATTAATCTAATTATTGTATAGATTATTTCTATAGTACAGTTCTAATTTGTGTCAACTTACGTCCACTCTAGTTAATGAGATTATCGTGTCGACGAGCCTCTTCATCTTGTTCACTGAACGTAGTTGGCAAGAGTCGATACCTCACGACTGCCTCGAGAAACACACCTCGGTCATACGCAAAGTTATCATAATTTAGCTCACTACGAGTATATCAACTACATTTCACCAATGTTGTGACTCGATAGCACGACGGACTACGAGAGGAACTGTATCGTGCATTCAAAAGTTTTGTTACAAATTTTGACCTCTAAAATCACTACTAAGAATAACTCCATAATATTATGTACAATCACTTTACACCAATTAACGAATACTGAAATTTATAATAGGTATAATATATTAGAGTATTACGTCTCGAATATTAATATCAATCATATCATCCGATAATGTTGCGCTTCCAACTTGAGCAATAAAATACATTACATACCAAAATATCGTTTCTTTCCGCATCATAATAGCAGTGATATGACCATTATATCACAATAATATTCGTGACTGTCAAGCAGACATTTGTTTTAGATGAAGAGTCCATCTTTAATACCAATATCGATATCATAATTGATTTAATACCGCTAATAATGTACATAGAGTCAGGTACGGTTGTTAAACAGTATTTTATATGAAAGTGCTGGTTTGGGATGTGTGACGTGGAGAGGCGCATGCAATTAGATTTACAACAGGAAGTTACGCACCAACACCGTATTATAAACTGTCAAATAGAAATTTGAAAGTGTAGGTCAGTTTAGGGAAGGGTAATGTCGGTAAAGGCCATGCAGTTAGTCATGTACACCAGTTAGTTCACCTACACCGCTGTGATTAATGAACCCTTCACCACAGACCGCCAAGGAAGGTGCTTAGGAAAGGCTGCATGCAGTTAGTGTAGCCAGAAGTTAACACAATCTGTGGATAGTTTTTCTGTCAAAGATTTGTCAATATTATTCAGGTTCACCGTACCCAATGTTAAAAACTTAGTGAATTCACAAGTAATACTTAGTCAATGAAGTACTATAAAATTTTGTTACAATTTATACCTACGTGTTACACCACTAATACCAATAGGGCGTAATTAGTATATTATACACATATCGTTAATATCGAGGGTAATTTTAGACATCAAATTCACATTTACGTAATTTATCTAAACACCGAAGTACATTGGGGCGTGTTTCTCTCGGCAGTCATGGATTTCCATGATTTTAGGATACGATGGAGTTTGCCCTTAAGGTTTGAGATTTTGTTCCTACCATAAAAGTAAATAGTTTTCTATATATCACATATTATTGAGATAAATATTTACTGATAATGCGTCATCAAAGGTTTTTCATTATGGGCTGTCATTCCCAGTAAATATTCCCACAATTTGTGTTACTTAAAATAGATTTATATACAGTCCAAGACCTTGTCGTGCCTTATAACGTAAGACTAGATTTTACTACAATAATTAGAAATGTGAGAGATATTTAATGATGTTAAGATTCTGCGAAGAAGTTATGATATTGCTGAGTAAGGCAACATCAAAAATTAAATAATTTTAAATAATGATAAAGATATACAAATAGCGCTCCAAACGAGTGGAGTAGAGTATGAAACATAGAATTACATTACAAGTTATATTCACATAGTCTTTGAACAGCATAGTTCACGATCACATTCATTTTCACATACCGAATCAAACTAGACAACACAAGGGTTCAAGCACATTCCAGACGAAACGAAGTATAGTTCCACTAGTTCCATATTGTTTGCTCACTCCGAAACCTATTGCACATTTTCTCGAAAATTTTATATATATATATTTTCCAATGCCACGAAATGTGATATGACGAATCTAAGCTGGATGCGTAGATTCAGCATAAAAATCTCAAAGCATTGGAAAGTATAGACTGAAAAGCGATGTTTCTCTGAACGTTTCCTTCAACGTTTGCCATTCAAGCGTAACGGGCGCCAGGCTGGCTGCCAGTCGTGCTAGGGCTGCCAATATCAGAAGTCCTCAAGCAGCACAGCATCGCGTGGGACTAGCCCTTTGTGTTCACCGCGACAACACAGCAGGTACTGGTCGTCTACCTCCAGTATAAGTCGGAGACGGTCACCTTCGTTGAACGCGAGGTGACCCGAGTCTGAAGGCAGCCGGTGCCACAGCGTTCTCACGTACCTGGAATTACATAGTACACAGTTAATTAAACGGAGGGCACAAATTGACGTATCCGTAATCTTGATGGTTGGGTCAATTAGGATATGACCTGGATTTAGGGACAAAGCTTAAGCCATCTTATTGTTCTTTATCTACGACAAAATGTGTGGATTTCAATTTAGACTTCCTTATTGACTTGAAATGGTAATGAGGACGAAAGCAGAGGTAGGACTGACCGTATTTACAAATAATTATTATTTGATTTGTTTTGTAAAGATGAGAAGTAACCGATTTTTGTGAAATGGACATAATTACGATGCGGAAAAATGAGAAGGGTGCGACAAGACAGTTAATAAATTTGAATATCAAAGACAGTTATAGACAGCCCAAAAAATGGGTGTATTGTGTGGAAGATTATGTTAAAGCTTAAAAGAAAGTGAATTCTGAGATAACGACCTATCCCAATTTGTTTGCGGTCACTAATAAGAGACCGCAAAAAAATTGAGATAGGTGAAGATGGTGAAGGAGAGGCCGACGGTGAAGATTAGTATAAGGATGATGTAGTTGATGAATCTTGAAAATCTGACAACCAGTCTTACGGAAGTCGGTCCCAACATAGTTGGGAAAAGGCTAGGCAGATGATGATAAAGGGGCAATTTAAATGATGAAGGTTGAATACATACTTGTGTTGTTTCTGCTGTGTGGTGGTGTGATGCGCGCGCGCGGCCGAGGAGGAGGCGGCGCGGCGCGGCGCGGCGGGCGGCGGCGTGCGCCCGTACGGCAGCGACGCCGGCCGCGGCGCCGCGCCGCCGTGCCCGGCGCCGTCCACGCGGGACGTCCTGCACGTGGAGCAGTTGGATAAAGTGGGCCAGGATTGATACACCACAAAACATGCATAGTATACGTTTGGTTCACGGACAACTTTGAACTGTTCGTGCTGTTGGAACACAACGTCTGGCGCTTTGAGCATTCAATATATGAGTGAATTTCTCAAGTGTAATATTTAGGCGGCGCAGCTGAAAATCGTATCTTAGATAAAACGTAAAGAAGTTTAAATTTTTTTAAAGAAATTAGACGTATATATCTTGATCAGGTCAGAAATATTTTAGTAGAAAACATTTTAGAAGTTATAAAAAAAAAATATTATTTCGTATAATTCTAATTTTGGTGGCGCGTCCACAATCTGTTTTTCTGAGAATTATCACCGCTTAAGCGAAACTGCACTAATTTACTAGATATTCCTAATTGTATTTAAATTCGTTATTAGTTTTTCTATCTGATGACAGTTTTATTCTTATATTTAGTGCAATACTTTATCCTAGAGAAAATTAAAAAAGGGTGTCCGTGCGAAATTTTAAATTTTGGTGGGAGAAATGAAATCATTAAGTGGCTCGTATAGAACAAACCCAGAAGGACGAAACTTCCATCGTTCACTTCGTAGAGCCAGGCACTCACGCGCAGCACTGATAGATGTGAGCCAGCCTGTTTTATTTTCCCGGTAAAAACGAAAGTAAGTTTTTTTTTAGTAATCGGACAAAAGTCCTGCAATTTTGGTGTTGATGTTTAAAAACGTTTTATAACTAAGTCAGTGTTGTAATATATTTTTATAATAAAAAGCTTTGTTAAGCTTTCAAGACAATACAAATATAATTATTATATTCTTAGTAGTTTTTTTATAAATAAACATATTAAACAAGATTCTAATTTTGGTGCTGCAATTTTGGTGGTTTTGGTGGTATTTTACCAATCACAAAAATGGCTTACTACGTAATTCAAAGAAAAACGAAAAAAGAAGCGTAATAAGATGACTCGATCTCTTCTTCCAGACCGAGTTATCTTATTACGATTCTTTTTTCGTGAAAAGTAAGAAAGTATAGTGTAGTAGATAGTAGTGTAGTAGTGATTGCATTTTTTTTAAATACATTTCATTAGATATGTTAGTTTTTATTACTTTAATAAATATTTATTCACTATAATTTTTTTTTTTATTATTATTGTATTAATAATTTGAGGTAGTTTTAATAGATTTTCTAATTTCGGTGTTAGATATCAATTTTGGTGTCTTACCAATTCTTGTGTCAACAATATATTAGAAGCTATCAGGATTAAATTCATGTTTCTTACATTTTATGTAACTGGATACGTATTTCTTGCATATCAACTTCTTATATTTATTAAAAATTCACAAACAAAAATTTCCACCAAAATTAGGTAAAAAATCATAGTTGTTGAAATTCACTCATATAATAATAATTCGTTTATTTCAGGCAACTCAGGTCCATAGATTAATCATAACCTAAACATACATAAAATATTTCGTTGTACCGGATTGAATGTTGCTTTAAAAGATGTAATTCTAATTTCTATCTGGGTATGCAAATGTCCAAAAACACTGATAAGTATTTAATAAGCTTTGAGAAAGCTGAAATGGGTGGATTAGTTAGTAATACAAACGAATTAAAATACATTCTGACTATCAAGAAACTGTAGAAAACGAGACATCAGAAAGGGTCAATGCCAATCAGTTTTCCATTTAAGTATAATATTCAACTAAAAGTATTACATTTCGTTAGTTAAAAAATGAATGCATTAATTAAACGCTGCCTTTATAGCTAATTTGCGTTTCATTATGGTTTATTAATTAATTAGCGAATAGTTAGTAAAACCATGTCATGGTTCTTCATTGCCTTTTTCAGTTAGGTAGAATCATTTGCGGTTATAGTGTTATTTTCCTTAAGCCTACATGCGCAACATGCTGTTAGCATCAAACTGTCGTCACAACGATGTTAGTCACAAGTTATTCCCATTTACAGTACATACGTTGTTTTCTTAACAATTGTAGTGTTAACAACAGCTACATTTTGCACTCGCGGCTTCACATCAGGCCTCTTCGCTGTCATCTCGGGTAATACTCTGAAGATATGTGCATTATAAGCATAATAATATATTGCGGTGCTGAACATAATTTATATAAAAGCATAATATTACAAAACATAAATGTTTTTCAGTGTTTCAGTAAGAGAAGACATAAATAAATTCCGCCACCTGAGATATCCCATTCAACCTTGGAAGTAAGTGCAGCATAAATATAATTTTGTGCTCAATAAAAATAAATTATAGCAGCTATTTCTACAATAGTGTTTCATTTGTGCCCGACTATTTTCTTGTTTTTTTCGACTGTCGTATTTTTTAGAGTGCCAACTACATCTTCTTTTGCGACGTGATCATGGAAATATCTCCCACGTTTGATTTTTGGCACTAGACATGAATAACAAAAAAAAAACTATAAATTCTATGTTACCTGTTAGCAGCCTGAGGCGGTTTCTTGTTGGCAGTGCCAGCTCTCGCCGTAGTCGGTCTAATGGGTGTAGAGGTGGTAGGAGAAGTTCCCTTGCGAACCGGTACCGGGATACCCCTGATTATAAGAAAAACTCTGTCATTATTCAGTCTTCGGGCCAGTTTTCGTGACTTATGGCAAAATTGATAGATTTGCCTGAAAAAAAAATGTGATCACCATAGCTCGTTTGACTCTTCGGACAAGTTTATTTAATATATAGAAAAGATCAAGACAATCATATAGGGAACCATTGAATACACTCATTTCATTAAACTACTTTTACTCATATACACACCATATTATGAGTAAAAGTAGATTAATGGTATGAGTTTATATTATGGTAAAAAAACCTATATTGTGACGTAAAATAAGTAAAGAAAACAAGGCATATCAGTCTGTCTAAGAAAAATCAAAACGCAAACTATTATGCTTCAATCATAAATTATCTAGCGTGCGCTGACAGTGTTTATCGCCACCATTTGCCACCGTTGGACCATATTTGGCACAAAGTAATAATGCATCCTGGGGGAATTGGCACAATGACCACAACCTACTCAATTGGTTCGTCATTGTGAATGAGGCTGATGTGACAAATTGCAACAATATTTTTGCGTTAGCGGATGATTTGTGATGATTACGCGAATTGTAATGCCAAGGTCGATCTAAATCATCTAGAACTGATGTCATCACTACGAATGCTAAAGGATTTGCGAAAAGATTTTTAAAATAAAAAATGCACAGTGATTCCTATATTACACAAAAAAGAGATTTCAGATTGCTTTTAAACAGCAATGCTTAGTAACAGAAATGACTAATAAAATTTGTCCATGGGTATCCACTGAAATGGTACCTACTAAAAGATTTTCTTGTCTACTTCGAAAATATAAACTGATTTCCTTTGTAATGGTTGCCACTACATTTTCACTACAAATTACATTCCTATGTTGTAATGTTGCCAAGATTCAAAATCGTAACCAAGGAACCAATACCGGCCGGTATGTACCTAATAGATATCCAAAAAAAAATTATTGACAGATTTAAAAACAACATTGTTTTGTCATTACCGATGGCCTGTATTCTTGGCTGGAGACTGCAGCGCAGGTGCCACTGGCCGCACGGGCGATGACACCGGCCTGGGGATCTTCGAGCCACGTGCCGCTGCCGGGGACGTCTCTCCTGAATATATAAATATACAACACATATAGGGCCAGGTTCGTAGTAGTTTTAAAATAATGTAAAATATTGTCAAGCGTGCGTTAACTTCTGCGATTTGCTGCTGATCAATCATTCAACTAATCGCAGCAGTTTACACGAGCTTGACAATTTCTCACATTAATTTTGCGATAAGTAGGTACTTTTCGTTCCAGAAACTGGCTGTAAGACACACTTATATTTTGTAGAGGTGACGTCATCCATCCGATGCACGGGTTTATACAGCTGTTCCTTGTTCTCACGAAAATATAGTGTAAACTTGTTTTGCATTGCTGTTTTGCCAATTTGTTTCAAGTTTTATCTTCGGATGCATATATAACTACAATTAATTATCTAAATGTACACGTACGATAGGCTGCAAAAGTGCATGGGTAGTACAGAAACAAAATCGTATGAAGCGAGAAATGACGCCATCTAGCGTAAAACCAGTTAACGACTAACAAAATTTAATTATGCTGGTATTAGATGGCGTTGCTTTATATGATAAAATATTTTTGTAGTTTCTTTTTGTCTCTTCAAACATTCAAACAATTTATAATTAATAGTTTCTTTTTAAGAAAATCGTTCCTAATTATTAACCTACTATGTTAAAATTGAATATCAATTTATAAGTAGGTGCTAAGTAACTACTAATTCGAATATTAAATTAATTATTAAAATACCCACTCGTTAGCTTAATAAATATATTCCTATCGGTTTCTTTTATTATTTTTATCATTTATGCTACGTATGCTGGTAAATGTAATGTAATAATTAGATAAATGTATTAGCTTTGTAACTCCTAACTCCTTACTTACGTTTCATAAATTAGTCATAGTTGTGAAGAAACCAACGCCATCTAGTTTATTTTCGAAAACTTGAATTCAAACGTTCACGGGAAAATAGACACTAAGGTACCCATGCAATTTTGCTGGCGACTGTACCTAGTCGTTTCTACGTATTTCTGAAATGTAGGTTGATACTTGGTAAAATTGATTTCTTATCTACTAGTTTCATTTAAATATTCGTATTAACCAGTGCCTTCCGTGAATTTCATAATCATGACTTTCGCTATCTACGAATGAGTTGACTCATCGTAAATTGGGAGAAAATCCTTTAAGGTAAACGAAGTAGGTTTTTCCGCCATATAAGCAAGAGGATTATAAAACGAACCTGAAGGCGTCACGGGACTTTCGGCATTGCTGAGCATTTCCCACTTGAGTTGCAGACGTCGGAACTTGCCGCCACCCGAGTTGCCGCTACCATTGCCGGTGTTGCCACTGGCACCGCTGCTGGCTGACCCCGGCCGCCAATTCTCCTCACCGCTGCACTCCAGCTGAACAAAACATACGAATATGTTCATACGTTAGCAATTTGTTATTTCCTTCTGGATTCTAGACATTGAATTATTTGGATAAAAAGACAAAACAATCTACAGTTTTTAAGACAGTAAAACCTAGAACTTTTAAGGCAATAAAAACACTAATGTTTTAATATTCTATATACAAAATTTGTAATTATTCTAAATCAAGGGACGCAAGAAATAACATAAAAAGTGGACACGAATATATTGCAAACCATTCTAAACGATGACGTGAAAAACAAAGAAAAGTAAGCACACAAAATAAATGTTAGAAGCAGCAAGCAAGGTACTATGAACAACCTGCAAATTAATAACAACGTAGACCGCAACAAAATAATGTCAAAGCACATAACATTCAAGTAATGTCCACACAAAGCACCGCCGAGTTACCTTCACTTCATTGCTGGAGGGCTTAGCGGAGGGAGGCTTATTGTTCTCTAGACTATCAGTGTAATCGTCGCTGTCGTCGAACACGAGCCTATCGAACGCCTGCATTAACTTGGAGCCCAAGTGCACCCCGGACCATCTGCGGTTATTTTCTATCTCTATTCTGCTGTTGTTCGGACAAATATCATAGCCAATAGTCGTCGGATTAACGCATGAGCGTGGTCTATTCTTTTCAACAGAAGTCCTTACATTCGCCGAATCATTCAGCAGGTCGGGTGTGGAAGGCTCTTTGTGTTTGGGCTCTTTGTGTCTCATTATGACACTGGTCTGACAGTCGTCGCTGGAGAGACCGCTCGACTGCATCGAACGCACCAGCTTCAGCAAATTCCGCTGGTTCAGGGTTAGTGGTGGAGTGTTAATCGAAGTGGGCTGTTAAATACACCAAATGTTTTTTAGCATCATGCATCATGCCATCCAAAGTTAGTTTAGTAGGTATAAGTTAGAGTCCTCGACAAGGTCATCGATCGAGTTTGATCGCCCGGCCATACCTTTATTTGCATTTTATGTAAGCTGTGCACGAAAGTAAATGCTAAAACATCGCGTCGGTACGCCGTGAACTGTGATTTAAGCACATGCAGAAAACAATAAAATGCAAATAAAGCGATGTTGCTTCGGCAGGCGGCTGTTTGATAGTATGCGATAGTGGTTTCGAAACACGAAAGACACGGAATATTGATTACGTATATTTCATGGGAAAGTAGCATTCTGTGTCGGCTCATAGGTATTAGATGTTATTTTGTGAATGTTATCTAAACTTACCCGACTAGCAGCACGCATGTCGCTTTCAATCTTCTTGAAACTTCTGTGTAGTTCACGCATTTCGAACATGAGGTCCAGGGAGAAGGGTAGGAGTTTTAGTGGTTCTAGGCTGGCGAGTAGCGTGTCCAAAAGAGCTCGGCATCGCGGTTCACCCACACAGCCGGCGAGGATCAGAGAATCAGGACTGTAGTGTTTCGCTAATATAGATTCCCGTGTACGTATGTATGACACCCATGCATCTACGGACTGTGCACTGGAAGAAAACACGAAATTATTGGAAATGTGTTTTCCATCCGTAAGATTAATGATTTCTTTTTTATTTTTGTTTATACTTACTTGAGCAAACCAAGGATGAATGCATTGAATTTGACCAATCCTTCTGTGACTGCATCTTCGCTGTTAATTCTCAGTACCAACTCATTGAGAGATTTAGTAATCGGTCCTAAAAGTAGTAACATAAACATCGTCAATACGATCAAATCAGAATGACATAGGCACTATGATTCAGGTTAGCACTGGCTTCTATATTCTTACCTTGTCTTGCTGTAGCTTCAACCATTTGCCAAACAGAATTATTTACTGCTCCGAAAGAAGTTTCAATATTCTCTTTCAGGCCATCTCTGAAGATTGCATACAAAGCTGGACACAGTGCATTTAGTGCTATTTTGGCGCAGGCCGGGGATTCTTTGGAGTCTCCTAAGAAGGCTAACTCAGCTTGATCCGTAGCAGGCGAGAAATGTTGAATCAACATTTCAACAGCATCGGTCACATTTGACACTAAGGCTGCAAAATAGAAGAATTAAACATGGTTAAGTATCGTTACCGTTAACCAAAGTACTAATGATTAAGGTTTTTATTATATTGAAAATATCGTTACCTCTCTTTTGCGAAACATCGATTATATCATATTTCCCTCTCGCGTCATGGTGGATGGGACTTCCAAACTCATCAGGGCTCACTTCAGCTTCTTCACAAATCGGTATTTCTGCTAAATTCTTGCCCTAGAATCATATAACTTTATCTAATATTGGGCATGCGAGAAAAAAATCACACATTTCATTATATATGTCACAAAGTGGTTAATGAGTGACAAGCGCAGGTAACGTGTTCAACTTGCTAATAAAAATGTGGGTGCAAAGTAAAAATGCTACAGCGTAAAATAATAGCACATCCAGCCAAGCAAATAACTTTTAAAATAATATAAAGTACATCGAGGACATAACGTAAAAATAAAACATAAGAGCAAAAAATAAAGAACCGAAGGTACTCACAGAAAATATAACGGGCAATGATGTGTGTGAGCAGAAGTAGCATTAGCAAATGAAACGTTACCTGATAAAGCCTCTGCGCTATCACAGCGGAAATATTTGGTGAGTTAGGCGGCGTTGTTAGACTGACACCCTTTATGTCCTCCATAGGTTTTAATTGGGACTGTTGGCTATCGGCCTTCGTGACCTCAGACTTCTGCGCAAAACTCACTGACTTCTTACTATTACAACTACTGCCACTTGACTCTGTGGACCTTTGGTTCTCCTCCTGAGATCGCTTCATCTGAAGGAATTTGGACACCTGGTTCCTTACCTTTTGAACTTGATTTTGGTCCCACTCATCCATGTTTAGACAATTGAATCCACTGTGTTTCAGAAACTCTTCAAGTTGTTGTAAATCGGCACTGCTGATAAGTGCACCAGGAGGTGGGAATTCAGTATACTCCATTTTCTTTGTTCTTGGTTTAGGTAACGGTGGAGTGTGCGGCCTATGGAACTTTAATTCGTTAGATTTTCCTGATTCTAGACTACTCTCAGTTCCAACTCCTTCATCTGGATAATACTCATTATAATCAGCATCTTTCTCGGCTGCGTCGAGGAACTGTTGGGACAATCTTTTCGCAGCTATATCGTTATTCTTTCTATAATCTACAGTTTGATTCTGAAGATAATAAGGTTCTTGTAGCGATCTCCTCTTAGTTTTATGTTCCGTCGCCGCTGTCATGCAAACAACCGGATCTTGTAAAAGATCATCCATTTCGAACATACTGTATCGTTTAGTATGCGTGTTAGATTTTCGTGTCTTATCCATTGACTTACGCAATATGCTCTTTGGTAATGGTGGCCTCGGAGGCGCTAATTCGCCTTGTTTGGGAATGCGATTTTGATCTGCTAATGAGAGTGATCGTTTCGGAATATTGGGATTTATTCTGTGACCATCATTATTGACACCACTTGCCTCTGAGCTTGTGGCGCTATCGTAACGATACACAAATAAAGGATTGAAATTTCCAGCTGGTGCAGGGCTATTTTGTGCTGAAGAATCAGTTAGCATTGTGGACGAACCGCGGTATCCTGAAGAAGGTTGAGTAGCTGTGCTTGAGCTGGAAGATACCGCAGTAGTATTGCCAGCTAAATTATTACAATCGCAACTCATCGGTCGATTTTTCGATCTTGAAGCAGGCGAAGCATTACAGTACTTATCCCCACATTTTTGTATACCTTCTTTTTCTTTCATATGATGCATTAGTTCCGGCACTTCAGATAATAATTGCCTACATTCCATTGGTAGCAAAAAGTTAAGGGAATCCCAGTCTTTTATATGACCGACTCCTTTTTTCTTTAGCATTTCAAGATCAGTGCATGAAAACGGTCGTTTGCCTTTAACTTGCATTCTGTTTCTCTTGCTTTCACTCGATCTGGGCGATACATTTATTTTTAACGGATTTAAATAAATATTTGGCCTTCCATTCAGGAAACTAATATCAGGCAGAGTATAGCTAGGATATAAGACAAATACGGGTTTTTCGCAATCTCCTTCTTTTAGCTTTTGTAAGAATGAAGGCTCGACGACCTTGAATAGTTCTCGTTGAGACATGGATGATAGATTCATGCTAGATGTTTGTATACTCTTATCTGTCGTGTCTGTATCAAGGTGAGTTGACGTTGATTTGTGGTCACATTGCTCACGCTGTAGGAGCCTATTCATTCTGGTAATCTGAGTTCCATCAGATTCAGAACAGCTTGAAATGCTTACACTAGTGGCCGAAGATTGAGAAGAACATGATTTTCTATTACTTCTCATTCTAGATGGACTGTTCACAATATTTAAATTAGTTCTCTTAATATGTGGTTTGTTAACTGTTGCGTAAAGATTAGATTCACTATCACTCAATTTAGTTCCATCCCCTGTTTCTTCTTCTTCAATCAAAACTTCATCGTATACTCTGTTACTGAAAGGATTTACAGGGTTTATCTCCTCGTATACAAGTGATGAGACTTCTTCCACTGCAGTACTTGGCAAATCAATTTGAGGGCGTTCTGAGATTGCGGTTTTCGAATCGACTAGTTTTTGTTCTCCCATGGATTCTCCGCTTTCTCCTCCAGAGCTTGAGGGCCAGCACTCTGATCTGTCCAGCTGATCCATGCTAACGATCCCGTCGTTGCTCATGCTCTTTTGTTTCATAAATAACTTTACTAAGCTAAATGCTTGTTTTGGTTGACTTTTATCTGATGAAGTTTGATTGTCAGTAGAAGATGTACTCATAGGTTCCGAGTGTTGACTTCCCTGTGACCGATGTTGGGACACATCGTACACTTTCATGCATATAGGAGTGCCCATTAGCCTTTGATTCACGGTGAAAGAATCGACCTGAGAATAAAGCACATTGTTAAATAAAATATAAATAGACGGAAAATTCGGTGATAGTGAGTTTCTTGGCAATCATCTCTAATACATACCGTTGAATTACTCAGAGCAGCCGAATTTATGGAACTATTCATAAGTTTCCTTCTGTACAGATTTGGCAAACTTTGGCTTTTGATGACTGAATTACTCATGTTGTCGTCTGTTGCATCAGTCCCTTCATTTGAACCTTCATTGTTATTTCCAGAGGGGTGCCTAAAACCACATTAAATAATGAATAGTGGACATTACAAAAATTTGTCATCTATACCTTATATATGTCATCATAAAATGAATGCAATAATATTGTCGTTATTTACCTCCTTAAGGGTGACTGACTGGTTTGTTTCTTAAGCTTACTCCAAGTAGTTAATCCTAAATCGCTCCTAGCCATAGACGTCGTTAACTTATTTGTTAATTTCTTACATCTCTCTAATAATTCTAAATTCCTGCGCGTTCTTTCATCGTTATCTAAAACTAAGGTTTCTTCCTCGCCCAATTTGTCTGAAAAATATCAAGTGTATGAGTTGGCGGGCTATCATGAGTAATTAACATAGCAGTGAATCAGTACAGGTGAGTATATTAGCGTCATTGTAAACTGGGTAAACATTATTTCATTATCGCGGTATGCATCAGTAGTTCGAGGAAGGGCATCAATGTTGCTTACCATGTATTTGATTGACGGCCAGTTCGATGCACTCACTGTCCTCAGAGTATGTGGTGAGACTGCCCTCGAAGGCGATGGTGTAGTTGTCCTTGTTGGCCTGGCAGGTGAGAATAAGGTCCTGTTCGGAGGGCAGCTCGCAATCCAGGCTGTCCACACTGAAGTGAACGCCATGCGCACCCTCTTTTACGGGGGAGAACAGAAGTTCCGACTTGCATATCGACATTGTGTTGATCGAACCGACGGATTCTTCACCCTAGTGGGAGAAATATACATTTTTATAAGGCAAATGGTGGTTCTTCACTGATAGCCATAACATTGGTAAGCTGCTCTGAATTTTGTGATATCAAAGGTCTGTGTCTAGGTAGTTTTTTGAAGAAGTAAGTGGGTTAACATTATTTAAGGAACTTTATTGATAACACAGTTGTGTAATATGAAAATTCCTATACGTTAGTAGCATTATGGGAAATAGAGGAATTCCACATAAAACAGGGACCAGAAACGCACACTAATAAAACAAAATGTAATACAGAACGTTTATAACGATGAAAGCAACATGTTGCACACTACAACATGTGAATGTTCTCAGAAGATTTCGAAACTGTAACGCGTGTTAGTTGGAACATAAACATTTACGTGTAGTTATAACTGACGCGGATGCAAGTCGAAGTCTAAAAATAATGGCTACGGGTACTTACAGGTACAATGTCCATTATCAAATAAACTGTAGCGGTGTAGATCTGGGTATTGTTTTGTGGTTTATCTAACTCGGGTATAGTTATTATCTAAGTAAGGCAGTGATTATAAAGCTTTTTATCAAAACACACACAAAAAATGGGCTGATTGATAATGTTATTCGATATGTTTGGGAGCTTTTGGGAATGACGATACTTTTATTGGAAGATATATGAACTGAGGGGGCTAAATTAACTATTGTAGGGTAATGACCGTTATCCATAGGGGCTATAGGGGTTTCTCGATGATGATGATGAGTATGTGTTTATTTTTCACACAGGTGATTTGTTTACAATTTGGAATGCAGATAAACTGCCACATCCGCATAATACATATATAGTATTTTCCGGCAAAACAGATGTTTTATTTTCCTGTTGTTTATCGTAATATTCCATTAAAGATTACAACTGTTGAGGAAACCGTAAATGTGCCTTTACTGAACCCTTTACGAAGTCCTGTCCACTGCTGGGCATCATAATTTTAATTAACATAATATTATGTAGGTATTTATGTGACAACATTGTTAAAAGATTTCATATCGTTTCAAAACCAAAATGTGTATGTTAAAACGGCCCATTATTTTGTCCATGACACGCCCTACGTAACGCATCTGTGGTACAGTCAGAGCTAGAGCAAGCGGGTCGTTTAAAGTGACAAACAACATGGCTGCCACGAGCGTTATCATCAATTTAATTCCTTTTCCTGCTACAAATGAGGTCACAAATCAAACAACCACTCATAACAATGATATTGTTTTACACATATTTTACTGTAATTGATTAAGTACCGCTAAGTGATTGTTGACCATAATGAGGGTAGTTAGATAAGAATAAAAGGAAATGTAGTCAGAGAATATAAATTATATACAACATTCTAAGAGACAAGTTATTGTGTGACTTAAGAAGTGGAGATGAATAATTAACAGTTACTCGTATAGAAAGCGATGATGTCATTTATAATAATGATAAAGTTGTCAACAGTGTCATTGCAGAGTATGTAATTACTGTTTTGTAATAAGATGCTAAATATTGCTGTTAATTCAAAAATAATACAAATTCCAATTAATCTAATTAAAGCTCGTCGTAGGTGGTCTAGCGTACTTATAGTAATTTATATGGAAGATTTTATAAATATTGTAAACTGTAGTAGTAAACTTACTGAATAGTATCCATTGTAAGTGTCCCAATCATAGTCCGTCACACCCATTTTTAATAACAGTCTCATTTATACCCACTGTCTCTAATAGAACGGGATCACTATACCACTAAATCATTCACCATGTACATGTAGTAAAATGTCTCTGCCATCATGCTTCACAGTCACTATCGAAATGTAAATGTCTACAAGTCCGCTGTAATGCGTTATCTAACACAAACACAATTATCTATAAGGTTCTCTGAACTATCACATTTATTGGTAAAGCAACATGTGATCGAATTCATTTCAAGAAAGTGCACAGACCACAGCACAGCACTCCCGAGAGCCCTGGGCGCGACTGGGGCAGCGGGAATATTAATTTTAATATTAGACACAACATGTGCTTCTCAAAGTTTACAGCAAATGAAATAAACGCGCGTACTGTCCAATCAGAGCTTTAAACGCAACTGTTATCAAAGCGCAGCACGCGCTAAAAATAATATTAATGAGGGCAACAGATGCTCATTAGCCGAGCAGTAATTATTGATTAGCAAGTTTCAATTAGTAACTGTTCAAGGTTTGAAGTACTACAGAACAGAACACTACGTTTCCTCAATTTTACAGGCCCTTGTGAATTGGTAAATTACAAAATCGGCCGGTACGCGGCGTGGTAGTACATGCCCTGAACAGTTTGAGAACGGCTGGCCTAGAGGATAGACTTCATTGGCAACGCACACAGATGGTGGCAGTATGAACAGGGCCACACATAAGGATGATTAAATATAGCACACCTACACATACGTAGTCGAAGAGGGAAAGACTATGGCTGGGGGAATAACGAGCGTGGTTAAACTGATTGACGCAATTCAGCGTGTAGTTAGTGTAAAAATATATGTGTGTGAGTTGAGTCACGCACACAGTGTTGTCGGTCTTATTCCGTCTTTACTACTGGCACATCCCGTGGGACCAACGCACTTCACACTATAAGGAACTCTAGTTGTGAATGCTAGCCAAGCGTCTGGACTTTCCAAGTATTGTTATGATGTGTAAGTACTCTAGGGAGTCAATAACTGTTAATTGGCAAGCGTGACGGTTTGTAATCATCAAGAACAATTTATTAAACGAATATAAAGTTTTCAAAAAGATGAAGAGCATGATTGTACCTATCTTAAATAATTCTGTTGTTCTGAATTTTTAACATAGGTATGTATAATCTATCCAGATTTTACCTTACGACAAAAATATTGAAACCTAAACATGGGAAGATACTAAAAAGCTGTTCAGGATCTTTTTCATACGGCTTGTACATAAAACTCCAAATCGGCGCGATGCGAATTCGCAACGCAGAAAACTGCGACACGAATTGCTGCGATGCGAGTTCGTGCGGCTAGACATCTCTCTTCCATGATTCGGGTGACCGTTCTTTCGACGACCGTCAATCGTACTGAACGTATTTTGTAAACTAGGCCGTGACATGGATCGTAAAAAGAAGTGCTCACTTCTGTTATTGCTAAGAAGATACAGGGAAAAGAAACAAAGAGAGAGAGATTCGGGATGCGAATCAATTCGCAAGTTCTTGCGATGCGTCACGCGAGCTCGCAGTTTTTTACAATGCGACGTCGCATCGCAGTTTTGTGTACAAGCCCATAAAGATAATTAGCTTATTAAGCAAATGGGAGATCACTGATAGTAAATTACTTTTTATATACAGCTAGCATCATAGCGACATCTATCGTAATTAAGAGTATGAAACGTATAGTAGTAACGTTGTGTAACACTAGATGGCGTTGTTGCCATAGACTAGTTTGAAATTGTCCCAGCACTGGTAGGTAAAACCCGCAGTGTACTTAAGGTAATTAAAATTGTAAGTGCTTAGCAAGAGTGACAAAAATGAGATGAAAAAATCCTATTGCTTTTAAAACTTTTAAGGAAATGTATGAAATGAAACATTGAACAGCAATGCGAGTCGAACCTGGAAACTACTGTCGGCACTGACACTGCTGTCGAATCGAAACCTTTCCATGATTGAGCTCGAGATGCTCGCGAACATCTCGCCTCGGGGATTACTCTGCAATACACCATAACACGTCACACGTCATCCATAATAAAAATAAAGGTAATGGAACTGAAAAAATAAACATACATAAAATAAACGTAGTAGATATAGATACAGCAGAAAATAATAATTTGTACATAAATAAAGGAAGGTTAATTATTATCACGCCCACCATGCCCAACACCATTGAAGTGAGAGGAGAGATATGGATAATAGAAATAACTAGGTGAAGCTTAAAGACAGACATGACTAGACGGCCAAAAATGAAAATGTATAATAAGGTTAAATGCCATTTTATATAAAATTCTGATTAGGGCATATCTGTAGATATTTCCTTCATCAGATTATAGTTTATTTCGTTCACACTTGGAACACAGAAACAAGAGCACCATTTTCTGTTGCAACGGCCATTTTGCAAGTAATTACAACACTGCATATGTGTAAGAAACGTTTCATGAACATAAACGGTCGATTTCATCGCCATAGCTTCCGTCTTCCGTAAATACACACAAGAGTTAGACGGCCTTAGATTGTTTCTAGCGCTTGCAAAATTTCTACGACGGATTCCTACTATATTTCGAAGAATTTGTCGTTGATGTTGAATATTATTTTTTGTTAGGTCTAGAACACGTTTTTTTAATGAAATTATAAAGGCTTAAGAACAATATTCAGAAAATTATGTAGCGGCAGCACCTCTGCATTAAAATTAACATCATCGTGCAATCGACGACGATCCATAGGCTAAATCGTTGAGTTTGGAAGTGCCCATGTTTTTAGCAACGGTGGTCTACGAAGCGGCAAAATTGCTTACAGTTCTGATTAAATCTTTCGTAGTTGCGAATGAATTTAGTTTTAACATCGGTTTTACTGTTTAAGTTATTCGTCACCTAATGATGATATCACTTACTGTGAATTAGTCATAATTTTTATTTGCTCCTTGAAGACAAATATGTGCAAGATGCACCTGTGATTACACACCTGAAGTGAAAGATAGCGTTTTATTATTTAATTTAAAATGTAAATACGTACGTAATATGAGAATAAAAATAAATATTATTCGTTATGTTCACCTCTCGAAACTTGTCCTTTTATGACTTTATCATTGCAACACGGCAAGTTAATGAATTCACAGCTGCTTTCAAAACCGCAGTAAGTGAATTTTCGAGACGATATTCGTTTTACGTTTTGCGGCTTAAGATTATGTTAACTGCCTACTAAAATCCTTGATCTGTATATAATTGTGCAATGTGCCTTGATCTTTGTGCAGTCAAAGTACTAAGATTTATTTAAGATTGTTTGAAGGTAGGGTTTACAAGAATACACTGCAGGTTTAAGAAATTGTTGCAGGAACCATTATTTTATGTAAATAAACTTAATGAAACCGCAGGATATTATTTTAGACTATAAATGTTACAGAGAAATACGGCGTGATTTATTGCTGCTCAGTAACAGACATGTGGCCCGCAATACGGTTGGCTTTCTCTATTTCCTTTTTCTGGGTGAGTGGTGCTTCAACTCTAATTAAAAGTGGTGCTAAGGCTAGATTTATTTTGGCCTTCTAAGGAGTATTATTTTCGTCATTACTTTAGTCCTCATTAGGTATGTTTTTATGAGCTATAAAATGTTCAAGAATTAGGTACATATACCTATGACTAGTTTCTTGGATTCTATATTTAATAAGGAAAGGAAAACCAAACTCTTGATTTTGACATTTTGTTTATCCCGTTCACATTCTTATAACCAAAACATCTAAAACTATTCCAAATAAAACAATCCTTTTCTATGGTTTTCCTGTAGCTTAATAATCTTACGTTACATTTTATAACTCTAAAATGCAACATATCCAAAGGTTCCCAGAACGAATAATGATTACCTACGTCCAAAACGCCGAGCAAAATGCTTATAGACGTTGCAAGGTCATGGTCGATGCACCAATAGGACAGACAAGTTATTGATTGGATCCAATTTTGATGCATCATCTGATAATCGTAATAAGAAATTATGGATTATCTCATATAATCCTTCATCGTTGTTCTAAAAATATGTAATTTTAAAGAACGTTGCTCAAAACACTAATAAGTTTACGTGCTGGGGTACCACTTATCATTTGCACAACTTAATGGATATGCAATATAGCTACGCCGAGAATATTAATATGGCGCACCACCATATCATCAATGCCACAAATTGCCACATATTATGTTAATGAGTACATGGTATATCAAATATGTTTTATCCCTATTATGTCACCTGTTATTATTTTCAATTAAGTCAAGTTCATTAAGCAGTTTCACGTTTCAATTAACAGCTGCTATAGTTGTATTTAGGAGCCCTATTCTCATGGCCAACGTTCTGATCCTGACATCTATGTGCTAACAATCAAGGAATAAGCCTTGCCCTTTTTGCTTTTGGTACTCACATCACGAGTCCTGTCGTCAATGATGGTGTCGTGAGGCAAGTTGGCGGTCATCAACAGTGCGTGGATGTCTTCGGTCCTAAAGCTCTCCATGTCGGCCTCAGCGAGGTTCGCGTCGAGATCCCGCGCAAGGTCGTTGTAGCGGGAAGTGAACTCGAATCGTGATGTTAGGTCGCTTATGCCTTTGTAGGAGGCTGACACGGAGGACAGCACTGAGGTGTGGTGGCAGGAGCCGTCTCGAAAAATTGGGCTGAAACATAGAAAACATTCAATCAAAACTTTGTTCGAGATCGAGGCCAGGAATACAAATCCGAATAGGCACTATTTGAACAACTTTTCAATTAATAACTATTGTAAACAAACTTCAACAAATAAATCCTATTATGCTGCGGTTACGGATTAAAACCAGTAACAGTAACCCAAATCGGATTGTTTGACATTCCCAATGATTTTAATTACCTATCTAGTATTAATAAATTGGGTCAATCGATTTATTCGGTCTTTGTTTAGATAAACAAAAGAATAATCAGACTTCAACATTTCCAAAATGGAGTTTTAGGTGTCCAACAAACAGTTTGTGTTGCGAAAAAGAATGGAATGTATTGCAACGTTCACGAACTTGGAAATGTCACTGTAGTGTTTTTTGTTGTAGCTTATTTTTCATTTCATTACGAGTCGGTGCCATTGGTTGGTAAGTGATTTGGTATTTGTAGCATGTATGTTGTTATAATACAATTTTAGAGTGCTTTACCTGCCCCAATTATAGTGACTTTAGTCGCCTTTACGGAATTAAGATACCTTACAAAAGATGAATAGTTTGCCTGTTCATTGGAGCGGGGAAGTGTAGAAAGCACTAGGAAGTGGTGAAGGACGGGCGTTTTGGGGGCCTGTCTTATGTAATTTTGACGTTCGAAAAGTGCTGATTCTCAGCCTAATTTGAATTAATAATTTTAGATAATTTTGTAGAGCTAGGAAAACATTAACTAATAAAATTCTCTTTATTTCTAGGTCTCCTTTGTTTTACACTTCAAAAAACAGGTCTAATGCTTATAAAAGTAGAATAGATATTAAAATACATTCCAGACTGATGAAGTACCTAGTGGTTTATACTCGCGTACATACGAGAGTGGGCGCTGGCTTTTGTAACTCGGGTTTTTCACCTAACTTAAGAGGCTTCAAAAATTGTATCCATTGTGTCAATAATGAAGTAAAGAAAGAAAGAACAGGGAAAGAAATAATGATGATAGTAAGGCAAAGCCCAAGACCCCAAAGGCATGATGTCCGCCTTTGTACCTTTGTAGTGGACAAAGTTGAATACATAAATAAATATAATGATAAATAACTCACTTGTAGTCGAGGAACCAGAGATACCCGGAGTTGTCGCAATGCGCATCGATGTCATCGTGCGAGTGCTGGCTCCCGGTGAGGCTGGTGTTGCTGTTGCAGTCCTCATCGGCGCCTGCCACCCCGGGGCTCGCCGCCTTCAGCCCCAGCCGTGGCGGTGGCCCTGGAATTTAGAGAAGAAGGTAATGTAGTTGATATAGACAGATAAATTGATGTTCAGGGGCGTAGCATTTTTTCAAAACACCTGACGAGGTTGCGTTAGACTAAATTGGAGCAGTGTTTATTCATAATGGAAAATAAATCGTGACATGATCAATCAAGATTGTGACATGACTTATAAAAATCGAGACGGTTTGTTTTATGTATGCGTTGAGGTGTTAGGCTTAGGTTTAGCCACAGACTCACTTGAGGGTAAATATTTTAGTAAATAGTTTAAAGTTTCCAAATGAATGAGAACGATGAAAAGAGAATGTTTTGACCTTTTTTACTAAAAAGAGCTATGTTTTATACCGCGTGCAGTTTTGTATGGCTGACCATACAAAACTGCACGCGGTATAAAACATAGCTCTTTTTAGTAAAAAAGGACAAAAAAAATGAAGTGTTAATCGACTTTTGTTGCTGACAACAAAAGTCGATTAACACTTCATTTTTTTTAATCATAGTTATTGAACAAAATATTTGCTCAAAATTGCTGCAGAAGAAAAACTTTTAGAATATAAACTCTTTGCTATTATGTGAAAGCTAAGAAGCAGTTCATTGATAAAATTGTTGTCAATTTAATAACATGTAAAAACTTTTGTTGCTGACTGTACCTGAGGCATTATTTTTACTAAGTAACACCTGATTATTTTAAATTTTATTTAACCAATTAACTCTCGGGTGTTTTTTTGTTTAAACAATCATTAAGTAAAACCACTCGTTTTAAATAAAATGGGTTAATTTGGGTCGACTTAGTGACTATTTCAGTCGGACCTCCGTAACATCGGTTGATTACTGTAGAGACGATGGAAATTGTGTGACGGGAAGTAACGAGGGAGATAACACCCGACGGGCAATCATTCCTATCGAGGGTTGTAGTTAACGAGGCTTCCATTTGGTGGGACTAAAGCTGCAAAAAAGGTGTTAACTTTTTCTGTAATGTATTTTGGCAGGACTCAGAGATACCTTATTTATAATGTTGCTGTTACTATGTTAGGTACCTTATACCTTGTGTGAACAAAAACTTGATTTGACAAGCAAAATACGTTTACACACAGTATTGTACGCCATTCGTATAAAAAAAAAAAATTGGTTGATGGTCGTTACCTATTGTTACATCAATCTGGTAATTGTGACAGTCGTCTTTCGATATACTTCAGTTTCGCGTTCGGTTGTAAAGATCTAAAAGCGGTTTCCTACAAGAGAGGGATCATCTCACTGTGCTGTCAAAACATACCGTTCAAAATTACAAGTTTCTATAAAACGGGTTTACCTAATAACTATAAAAACAATCGCCCCATGGCGCCACACAGCGCCACATTAGGCTGTCACGAGCAAGGTATTGGAATACTAAAACGTAGTGGTAAAGGTTGTTTATCGAGCGGAGAGGGGCGTGGGTGGGCAGCCTGGCTGGACAACATGCCTTTTAGGGAATGTTGGTGTGCATCCAAGCTATAAGGAAAACTGCGTAACACGCCGCTTAACTTTACAACATCAAACGTATTAGTTACAATTTTCAATCAAGGTTTTATTACAATAGGTGTCTCCTTTAGTAATCAATCCTAAGTCTTCAAGTAACGGGGTTAATAATCGTCACGCGTTATAATGTAAGAAAAATTTAATTTAAAAAATCAAAAAATCCGACTGCGGTAAAAAACTTAAGTTAAAAAAAACTGAAAAGCTAAAAACAAGCCCATTTTAAATTAAATAAATGTTGGAAGCAGGCGGGACCCATTTGAGTTTGAAAATAGAAAAATGGTATGGGTCCCGCCTGCTTCCAACATTTATTTAATTTAAAATGGGCTTGTTTTTAGCTTTTCAGTTTTTTTAACTTAAGTTTTTTACCGCAGTTGGGTTTTTTGATTTTTTAAATTAATTTTTTTTATTTTATTCTTTTTAGTTATGAGTTGTAAATCCCACTTAAGTGTGATAGTTTCCCTTTAAACTTCGTAATATATAGGTACTACTGCCACGTTTACTTGGTAGAGGGGGGAGGCACTTGATTCTAACGAAAATTGGTACTTTAAAGCTTGATAAGTCACGAACGGTTTACTTAATCAAAAAACGGTCTTCCCAAACCACTGATATTTTTGAAAGACCTATCCAACGATACCCCACTTGACATAGTTTCGTGACTTTCATTTTTTTCATTTTCACAATATGGCGTCTAGTAGTCGCCATATTGAATTTTCATTAACGTTATGTCTTTAGTGACACTCGCCGGACTAAGAGGAATCGATTAACGTGTGAATCATAAAAATCGGCCCAGGCGTTTGGTCTGTATAGTGCTTCAAAGGAACATACAAACATACATACATACATACTTACATACATAGGCTGATAAACACATTACCACTCCTTTGCGTCGCGCAGTCGGGTAAAAAGGCTGTGAACTCCCATGTGAGGTACACTGTGACGCAAGTTCTACTGACTCATCAGTGATACATCGCTAAGAAGCGGCTATGACTGGCCAGTCAATTGTTTTTGTAACCATGCTATGGTTAATTCGAACTTAGAGCTATAACATAAGAACATAGGTATAGCGCATTGATTCACTGGTTTCCGTAGAACATAAAGTTTGACTCATAAGACATATTGATGAGGAGGAAACTCAATATAATTTGACTTATCAAATAACTCAATAAAACCATAGCCTTTGGTTATGTTTTATGCTCCAGAACACAACTACGTGGGTGTCATATGGGTAGTCGTAGAGCAGCCATTTAAATTACACAGTCACGTGGGTACAATAGCGTCTCGCCTTTATGACATAGACAAATTGATGTAATGGTCCAACTTTGATCACACGGACGACTACCAAAGATAGAATTGAAAAGTATTCGAGAATTAAATGTATGGTTTCATTGCATGTGCCTCGGGCAGACGCCTGCAGTGGGCGGACACACTGCATTACTTCATTCTTGCAATTTATGGGCTCAAATGAAAGGAATCTTGGCTATGCTTTATAGAATTCTAAACTGAATTTTGTTTACGCTTCCTATTTTATCCGGGGATTAGAGTAACACCAAAATATTTGATGAACAGTTATTTGGCGCCGAGAGATTCGAGACAACACAACATTAATCACAGTCAAATACTTAAATTTATCTTCAGGAATGCCACAAACGAACAAGGAGCAAAGACTCACACATTTAAAAGTTCGTTTGGATTAACGGTTCACGGAGTAATTAATAGGAATGTGTGAGGTTTCCCAATTTCGTGGAACGCGTGCCGGAGAAAGCATTTACTTGGTCGTTGTTTTGATAATACAACTCCCAACTCCCAAATAGCGGCACAGTGCCAAAGAGACTTTTCCCTGCTGCGACTGTATAATCGAAACTGTGCTTGTTATATTTAGCAATGAGGCGTATCACCGCGAAAAAACGCGCTGTAATGCTGTATTAACCGTGTTTACTATACCATTATTTTTATGTATTTGCAGTTATTCGTGTCGCGGACGCTGGGATTCTGTCAGAGTCGCAACATTTTGCCTCGCTCTGGATGCAAGTGTCATTTTTCAAGAGGGATTAAGTCACTAGCGAGTACACAGTTAATCCGTTTATGATTAATGCGGCGGAAGTCATGGAGCTTAAAGTGTATTTCCATAATGTGTTAGCGCTGGGTGGAGATAAATAAAACTATGTTTAATTAATCTAACACCAGCAGCGTCATCCTAAACAAAAGAACGTAAAATCAATTATAATCGTTTCATAACAATCAAACAACCGTGAGAATAGTTGCACTTTACACAGAATATTAATTAAGCAGTTAATTATTGTAACTGGTATCGGTGAGTTAAGTCTTAATTGCATTTTCACAATTGACAATTCAGATTTTGCAGCCAGTTTTTGCAACATCAGAGAGACAATGAAAATTGCCCGTGAGATCGCCAGACAAATTGGCCGTGAGCGACCGATGGAGGTCGACGGGCACCTACCACGATACACGAAAACATTTCTGAAAGTGTGATATTTGGGGCAAGTAAAAATATTACAATTGGAAGACACTGTGTCGTGGTAGGGGCGTTTGATTCTCATTGCCCGACGGACGGATGGCGGCTATTGCATTCATTTAGTAATTAAGTTATTGCGATACGGCTGGGCACCAGTATGTAGTCGTACGGTATTGAAAGTCTGCTATATGATACGGTATTATAGATGTTCGTAGCAAAAAAAAAAAAACGATTCATGGAGGAATGTGAAAGAAGTCAAAATGGCAGTATATTTTGGCAGGACAGCTTTTTAATTTCCGGTCACATTAATTGGTTGGTTTTCAAATATATGACATCTGTACGATTAACTTTCTCTGCTGAACATATTTTTATAACAGTAGTAGGTAGGTATATCGATAGGTATACGATTTCTGATACTTACATATGAACTGCAAACTTGGCAAAATACATAAGACGCTGTTTGATGGCTAACAATATTATTGAATTCATTGATGAAGGAACGAAGCGATTGTTTGCCATTTTTTTTTCACAGTGCCGATTATTCTGTTCCATCGAAGTAGCGTAATAAGGCCCATAACAATAATCATCAGCGGCCTTTATTAAATAGCGATAAGGCAGAGCTGCAGCCTCCAAGTGTCAGTGAGTACCCATTTCACCTCCTTGGAGCATGAAAGAACAGAAACCAAAAGTAATGCTTGCCAAATTTGTATCATAGCGCCAGTTATGATTGCCCTTCGAAGTGGCATAATGAGATACATATCAATATTCAACAGCGGCCTTTACTGAAATAGTGAAAAGCCTGAGCAGTTACCACCAAGCGTGAGAATGGTAACACAGTGCTAGGTAACCTTTCACCTCCTTGGATCTCGGCGGACCTTATACGGCAGACGACGACACGCTGGCGCTCGGGGACCACACAGAGACACGCGCTCTACAAACCGCGGTCATGTTCCAAGAAAATACGTCGTGGGCGAACACAAACAATAAAGCTACACTTACACGGGCAATTTTTCAGCAATTATTGCCCGGCAACAGTTCCCCGGAGGCAGTGGA
The DNA here is from genome assembly GCA_945859645.1 of Amphipoea oculea. Lineage (NCBI taxonomy): Eukaryota > Metazoa > Arthropoda > Insecta > Lepidoptera > Noctuidae > Amphipoea > Amphipoea oculea. The sequence continues at coordinate 11,736,191 of OX243872.1, forward strand.
GCAATCGAGTTTGATTTCTAAAAAATAAAAATTGCTTTAATTTCGGCAATGTCACCTCTAATTGCTCCATAAATCTTTACGACTAACAAGTTGCACATCATGGCGGTATCTCTAGCAACATTGCTACATGTTGGCATCGCAGTTTATTGGTTGATGCTGTCTTGAACAGTGACATCTTTTTTTGACAAATATTGCACAGAGTTGATAATCAGCTGAATCCGGTTAGACTGGAAGCCGATTCCAACATAGTTGGGAAAAGGCTAGGCAGATGATGATGATTACTCAGAGTTGAGCAATTGAATTTGCCAGTGCAAAGACACCTTAAGGGTAAAACTGTAAAGACCATTGTAAAAGTGCTGAACAGTGTAAGAAATCTAGGACGCGCATTGGTTACATACCGAGAAAAGTGATAATGTTTGAGCATAAGCAGTAACGGTGCCTAAATTGTTTATAGTTTCATGTCATTTAGTATGCAGTTAATTTTGTTTAGTTGTAATTTGGTATTCAATTGTTTATTTTAAAGTTTACCTCTAATGCTGTGTGATTACGATTCGTTTATGTTTTTTTTTTGTTGCAGTGCAGGAAACAGGAATGGGCGTTTCTTTTAAACTTGCCTTTTATTTTAATTGTAGTTTTTAAAATCATCATCATTATCAGCCTGTAATGTTCCCACTGCTGGGCCACAGGCCACCTCTATTTAAGAGGGAGTGGGCTATAATCTCCCACAGGGCCTAGTGCGGGTTGGTAGTTATCACACTTAGTCGAATTTTAGTCCCACGACATGCCGGTTTCCGCACCATGTTTTTCTTCACAGTTTGAGAGCAGTGGTGTTGAAATTATTTACTCAAAGTAAAGCACCTGCCTGGGTTCGAACCCATGACCTACAACTCGTAAATCGGGGCCTTTACCACTGGGCCACCACTGGTCCTTTTAAGTTCGAATTCTGTTATTTGTTTACAACGCCTACAATACGAATTTAATCAGATCAAAAAATCCTATTCGAGCCAATAATCTTCTTCTTTATTGTCCTCAATAAAACAAAATAAAAACTGATGACGATAAAAATATTTCTATCTCTTATTAATACTGACCTTAATACCTTTTATAAACAAATTGATAATTTATATCAGTTGGTTGTCACTAAGCCGACTTATAATGGCGGACCTATAGTAACCATTGTCCGCACCTCCAAGTTTTTTTCGTGATATTAAAAAATAAGGCCGTTTCAATCCGATTATGACGTTGTAATAAAATAAGAGATCTGGCTTTCAAGGAGATAATGCTATATTTATTTTTTTGTACATGATTTAATCAGCGAGTCTGTTCCTCAAAACTTTTTTCCTCAACATTCTAAAGACATAATTCCTGTATGAATGTTTGAGGATAAAAGTTCCAAGTTTGTCGTCTCTTTTTGTTGTAACGAATATGACAGTGACAGGCGAGACTTATGGGGCATTACAAATGTCAAGTTTTTATGAATAGGGAGTGATATGAGGGGAAGTTTTTTATGGACTGTCGCTCCATACCTCTGCTCATATGGTCGGCTGATTATTGGATTTTAGAAAAAAGTAAAAACGTACTTTAAGAACGGGTTAGTTACCTTACAGTGTAGATATTTATTACGTAGCGTAAACGTGGTTGTAAATCTAAATGTGAAATCAGCACGTATCCTTTCGAATATTTTATTCAAATCCTACTCAGTACACCATCTAATTCAAAATACATTAAACCAACGCATTTAGTTAGACAAACATATTGCATTTCGTAACTTAATCAATCTCTAGGGGGCGACCCATTATGTATGTACTACATGTTGATCTAGAGTTTATTGGCAGTAATCTGTACTGATAATAGAGCTGAAGAGTCTGTTTGTTTGAGCGCGCTTATATCTGAAACTACCAGTCAGATTTGTAAAATTCTTTTTGCATTTGGTAGCCTAATTCCTGAGGAAGGCTATTATAGGCTAACATCACGCTAGGGCCCTCAATAGCTAAGCAAAAAGAATAAAACGTCACAAAGAACCCTAAGCGAAAACTAAGTAATAGCGCGGGCAGGCGTTACGATGCGAAGGGGTGGGTTGGGGTAAGAAAAAATTTCACGCGAATGAAGTCGCGGGCAGAAACTAGTAAAGTAATAAACAAGGCAGTAAGTAACTCGCGCGATATTTTAAGCATGGTAAGTGAGTCATAAGAAAAACAGATTGCAAAACCAAAGAGACGACAATAAAAGAAAACAGGCCATGAGGCGCCGGTTAATTTCACAGCGACTCTGCGACATGAGTTCAGCTCAAAATGGAAGAAAACCAAACCCACCCTTATAAATAGAATTACTCCTCGCGCACTGCATGACCAATTCTCTAATTTTGTAACCAGTTACTGGCCAATATAAAGCGTATATCTTATAAATAGATCTCATCTTTATTGGTGAGTTAATGGTACAGTATTCTAACTTATGTAAAGACAGTTGAACACGACAGTGTTGAAGCTTGAAACAAGCTGTGCAACAAATTTAGAACAGGTGATTAGTTAATAAATGAGTCAGAGATCAATTTAGTTTGCTGCAGTAGAAATTGTTATTTTATAAATGTCAGCGTGGGACAGAAGCACCTACACGCGTTACATCACAAACAGATACCGCTTTATAATGTTAATGATATACAGGTTTATACCTACCTAGTGTTGAATGTTTTTAAATAATCGAGCATCCTACGCAAAATCAGAACAACGACCGGTGTGAGGTCGAAGGAACCTTGAAAGCGACTTTTGCTCATACAGGTGAACCAGTGACATAGCGCATGACTGACTGTGTACATGAAAATATCAAGTGTCTGTAGGCATATTTCTAAACACTGCGAGAATTAACGAAACAGAAATTCTGTAGTACGGTCAATAGCAAAAGTAGATGATGAAAATCAGAAATTCAATACTAGTGAACGGAGTTCGCGTCAGAACTGTGTGGCGTCGAAGTGATTCAAAAGTATGTGATTGTAAATTATACCAAACATTTACTACTAGTATCTACAGCTGGCATTTATGACGCGAACTCCGTTCATTAGTATTGAATTTTTGATTTTCATCATCTTCTTTTGCTGTTGACTGTACCAGGGCAATGTCGGCGATAGAAATTTCAAACGTCGTAAGGGACAAACCCTGACTTTTCAGAGGGAGCCAAAAACAAAATTTGACCTAAGAAAGGTCATAACTTTTTAATTTTTTGTCCAATTGTTTGAAAATTACTTTTTCTTTAGCATGACCGTAACAAACACAACAGTTTAGAAGATTATGTCCCTTACACATTGAAAGATTACGGTTATAATATCAAAAAACTTGCTATTTAAAACTAAAAACAGCCTTACAGACTAAGTTTAATAAAATCATTTTGTTGTTACTGTCAGAAAAGTGTTGTTTACTTGAAATTAATTGTTGTAAAGCTAATATTAATCAGGTTAATGAAGTACCTAAGTCACAATAAGTAAAATGGTTTCCATGACAATAATCGTAGTAAGTATTCTGGATTATAGAGAACCAATTTTGCTTAGCAAAGAGATATTAAAATTCAAGAATACAGATCGATAGAGTATGAAATTTGCAATCGAAAGGTATGTATAAGTGTGCCTTGCGACATTTGTATCCACCGTCGACATGTATGAGAGACTAATGGGATGGGCGGACATGTGCATGAGTAAATGACACACTGATAGACAAAACATTGTATGACTAATCGAGCAGTTCCAATTTGTACGTAGCGCGAGTCAGGGCCACTTCAACGATATGACGAGACCGTTGAAACGGCAATTTAGATGCTGTGCAAACGACAACTTCCTTTTGCAAATGGCAAATTGAAAACGCCTTTGGTGTTCCGTTGTTGAGTGGAGAGAAAAATATTAATGCAAAGTCAAATATTTGGTAATGTTGATATACAATAATTTATCAGCCTGTGTTGTCCCACTACCACTACCAAAAATTCGAAAACATCATGTGATTTTTACCAACCCGCATTGGGGCCGCGTGGTGGATTACGGCCCACTCCTTCTCACAGAGAGGAGGCCTGTGTCCCAGCAGCGGGAACATTATAGCCCCACTGCAGGACACAGGCCTCCCTTTCGTTTTTCCACTCCACTCGATCCTGAGCCAATATGAACCAATACCGCCTATGATCGTCAAGTAGATACTCCGGAAAAATATATATTCGCAAAAAATATGAAGCAATGAGTTCACAAAGTAGAAGATGAGTTAAACATCTGGATTGAGGCAGTTTCTGGTTAATGCATTCTCTGTCATAACGCGTTACGTAGCTCATATGAGTTTTATTATTGTCTAGAATCTAGGCTACACTACAGCTCTACACGTATATTATGTATAATACTGTTTGGTAAGCAGTAACAACACAACAGAGAATAACCTCGAATATTCCAGCTGCGTTCGCTGCACCGCCCACACGAAATTATGAATTTGAAAAACATACGATGTTTACGTCAACGTACATAAGGGTGCACTGAGACGGCATGGCTTAGATTATGTAGGTACTTTCATTTCCATTGCAAATTGATCGAAAGTCGAGACGAACAGTCATTAAGGGTATCAAAGCAGCACTTACCGAGTGTGATGCATCAATTACACGCACTAATGCATGCCCTACCTTCGTTAGAATACAAAGAGCCTATCGGATTGGTTTCATTGTGCGTACGAATCACATCAGGCGTGATATTCTCCTGCATAATGAGTCAATGACACTGCATATTCTATTGTTTAGTACTCGTATCCGAGCTCGTTGATTAGCGAATTACCATATGTAATAACTTTATTTATTCATTTCGAATGCGTCGTGTCCTGTGAGTGCTATGTCCTCTTATGTCTCTAGAAACTTAATCATTCTATTTTTAGCTTCTATTTACTAAGCTAAGCTGGATTAGCATTTAAGAATAAGGCCTGATTTTTCAATAGTCAAATTATTTTCATCTGAGGAATAAATATTGCGGTTTGACAGCTTTGTATAAAAATTATGTCAAAACATTTTCAAATTTATTCTTCAGATATAAAATTAAATAGTTACGAGTATCTGACTATTGAAAAATCAGCCCGAATAAGAATAAAATTTCACTTAGGTAGGGCTGAATTTTCAATCATTATCCGAGCAATCATTTTGAAAGTTTGATTTCATACAAAAACTCTCAAACGTCAATTTTATTCCTCGAATAAAAGTTATCTGGCGATAGAAAAATCAGCCCTTAGTTTACTTTCAATTGGATTAAATACTTAAACCTCTAGGATTCCCTGTGTTGTGAGATCAAAGCTCCTTCGCTTTATTAACGATTTTATACAAAAAGGTACATTTTTAAAACTTATAATAGGTATAAAAAGAGCGTAGAGGACAGACGCCAGCACATAATACTACAATCTGTAGATTTTCAAATCATAAGGTTCAAAGTTGATTGGAAGACAGTTTCGGGTAGCTTGATGTGCTGACGTCTGTACATGGTGCTGCGATTTGTGTCAGCTGTGTTGGTGTTTGTAAGAGTGTCTGTATGCTATACCTACGTATGTTAGTGAGTGCATATCTTATGCACAATAGTCTTTTATATTTCTCTAAATAGCCTTTTATTTAGCTTTTTCAAATTACTTAATTAATTACCAACTGTTTCTTTTTCTAAAAAACAAATAACAGTAGATATATCTTATTTGCTTGTACCTAATTCCCATGAACATAAAACTGATTTATAATTCCGAGTAATAATTTCACCTGAGTCTCATAATTAGCTCATTATTTAAGTTTTAATGACAAAACATAAACTTATATCTATTGTTATGTCTGGCTAATGATTTTTATCTCATTAGCACTTCAACTCTTGTGCCTACCTAAGAAGTTCTGAGAACGTAAACCATGACACCATAAATTATTGTTAATATTTATCCGCAATATAAACAGTGAACGAAAGCTGTGAACCGAGAGGCAATGTTTACTTTGAGAATAATTCACGGGTATACAGGGTGTTACAGAAAGGGTATATCAATACAAACGGGTTGAAGAGTGTATCTGGTCTAGAATCTCTGTACAAAATTTCAGCTCAAAAGCAGTAACTTTGTAAATGCTTAATATTTTTTATTTCGATAGTTTATTAAATTGAAATCATAACAAACGTGTCACAGCACTACGAGGGTCATTATCCATTATCTGTAGTGTGTCTGTGCACCTAGTACACGCATATCATGCCGCCGCGCGCCAGTGCAGCGCCGTGATGTCGAAATAAAAAAATATTAAGCATTTTCAAAGTTAATGCTTTTGAGCTGAAATTTTGTACCTACAGAGATTCTAGACCAGATACACTCTTCAACCCGTTTGTATTGATATACCCTTTCCGTAACACCCTGTATATGAAAAAATAAATAGAACTGGTACAATATTAAACAACGCACCTCTAACAAAGTATTCTAATAGCCGCGGCCCGCGTGGTCATGAATCAGAATCAAATAACCTAATGTTTACTACCGCGTTCGTTATCCCAAGCGTGACTCATTGTAACAGAGATGATTATCCAAATCGTTATTCTGGGTTGGTATAATATTAGTGTAGTTAACATTCGTGTATCGTTCAGGTATCGATGTTTTGTCAACAGAGACAATGTGTACAGATAACTGAACACAGAACACACAAGACCTGTATGAATGTGCCTTATGTTTAATCTCGGTGAAATCGCTAACAATACGACATGAGCGCGGCTGTTGTCGTCCTTGACTGGCGAGCTGGCGCCAGTAAGCGCCGACACTGCTTTCTGGGCCTGTACCACGAATTCTTAAGCCTATTGCCTATTTTGTACCGAAAGAGAAAGGTTGCTGAGTAAGTGTAACGCCGGTCTACTCGCTCGCGAAAACCGCGAACATTTTGCCGACCGTGGTACGAGCTCACTCGCTTCAAGCGAGTCGCTTGCCACCACTCTACTATTTATATTTAGAGCTGTTTTCAAGCCCCAACGCCAGCAGTAATTTATAGATTGCAAATCACCATGTAAAGGGTCACGATTAGATATTTCAGTACTTATTTAAGTCGTCGCTTGCATTGCTCATGCAAGTTAGCAACTAACCCATCCATATTTGTTTGATTCTTAACACTTTCTCATCCTACTCGCTTAGATTCAACGAATGTAGATCGAACACATGCGTGAACGTGTGAACATTTCTATTTGAACACACTCTATTTTTACGAACATTTATTAAATTGCAAGTGATAACATGAAATTTAAAAAGCCCCATTTATTATAACAGCACTCTAACATAAAGGAAACCATAAATAAGAAGTGCTAATGTTTGCATAGCTGTACATAGACATATTATACGTTTTAATACACGAGTCGGTCATGTGAAAGCATTCAGTTTTTTTTAGCACTAACCGATTACTTACTGATTTTTTACTAAACAATAGTTTTGGGGTATAGTCCCATCGCAGTTAAACGGTAAATACAAGTCATTGACCACAAATGCAACATGTCACGAACCACGAATACCGTAATGACTGTCTTAATAGAGTCACGTTAGCAACGCCGAATTTAGGACAATCTTGTCAGCACATAAAGTAGACATAGGTACACTCTAGTGATCAATTGCTATTTTAAGATAAAACCAGTTTCAACTCCAGCGGTTAAATAAGTCATTGAAAATATATCTTATTGTATTATGTATTGCCGAAAAAATTGCAGCCTTAAACTTAATCGATGCAAATTCGATCCCCAATACCACTTCCTGAGTGTCAAGGATTGTTCCTTATATTATTTTAATCGCTTGAACGTAACCTATAATATAATTCTTTGGATAATGAATATGGATCACTTGTGGGTATAGCGTGCACTGTGCACTTGGTTGTGCGATGCCGAAATGTTTGTCGTGACAACCTGCAATTAATCTCAATGTTCTCAAACTTAGAACGTTATTTCATAGCCGATTGTCAACTGAAACACCGTTATTGAGTTTTTGGGGGATATATCACAAAAAGCTTTTGAGTAATTGGTACCATTGACACGCACAGAACACAGTTAGAAATTACTCGGAATAGAAACAAAGTTATTCTGGCTTTTTCAAAGTCTAGATCTAATCAGTATTATACACATTACATAAAGTGGTTTAAGCAAAAAGTTGTAGAGGTAAATTTCCCGATGTGGGAGTTGATTGGGACGTATAAATAGCCGGCCGGCATCCAAGTCGGAGCCGGGACCGGCCGGGCGCGGCGGCGTGGACAATGGATTCCGTAGACGAGACGCGTTCCATATGGATGAACTGCTAAAGGGCATACATGATCGCGTTCTAAATGCTAACTCATTCAATTAATATGAAATTCCTAACTGTTTTAATTGCTTATTGTTTTGGAGGAAAAAAGCTGAGCCTCGATGTGCTGAACTTCATTTTCAAGATTTTCTACTTATAAAAGACCGTAGTTATGATTATATTAATAATCATTTGAGCGTTCTAGCTTTTAAAATGTATAAATCAGTATTAAATATAAATTGGTAATCAAAAACAACTTTCGAATATCTTAAGACGTTAGTCAAACGATATCACAATTTTAACAAAGTTTGAAGTTGATCGTTCCATATATTTCTTCAAGAGCAAGTATAAGAGTAAAAGCCACCGCTCATCTTTTATCAATGTAATAAAATATAAATGTCGCCATGTGTGTGATTCGTTAAATGGTTGATTGAGACTAACTTGAAAAAATCAATAATTATTTTAGTATTTAGGTATTTTATCCGCTCAGAAAGGAAGATATAGCGATCCTGTGTGAGAAAAGAGCCATAAAACGAATATCCATTAAGATTAAGTGTGACTACGACCTATAAATTAACTCTGCTATATTTTATTCGGACGAGCATATAATCATTAATAAAAAATATAATATGAAGACATTAAAAGGGCATCTTTTGACAGAACGATATTTCAAAAAAGATGACTCGTTTTCACACGTTTTATCTTTAACATTCTTAGGAACAAATTAGAGCAGCAGATGGCAGTTGTTTATTTTGGGTTACTTCCCTAAAAAGGGGAACAAATTGCCAAGTAAGATAGCGCCAAGTGTTGAAGGAAGCTGTGAAGATATGCTAATAACCGGCTTGTGGGTTATATCGCGCCCAGACATGTTATCTAGGCAGAGGCGTCGCCGGTCCCCGCAATGGCGTCGTTATGTGTTGGTAGTTGGACCACGTCGTGTACTGTACACACTGGTTATAGGCTTATAGCTAAGCATGGCAGCATGGCTGAGCCAACACATTTAATATGCGCTTAGTTATGCTGTGCATGCAACGTCGACAGAAAATAAATTGCTAACGACGCAAATACGACAATTAATGTCGTGCCAAACTACAAAAGTGTGCAGGAAATGGAGAAGAATGCATTAATTTTACAGCGAGTTATCGAATTTGTGCATGCTTAATATTCATGACCGTGAAAATTTCCGTTTTACAAGCAATCATAAAGAAAAGTCGGCTAAAAGCCCTGTGTTCTAACATCGTTAGAAAGAAAATTACCAATTTTCTCAAAATACTCTTCCTGCATACATGATTTTCTAGTCTAAAGCGCAGGTACCTGCGTTACGAGAACTCGTAAACTTCAGCGGATCTAAAATAAGAACATGGAATTCCAAGATGCTCTCAACCTTGAAATGTAAGAGCGAACTGATTTTAAGGCATGGCTAACAACCATTGATCACTAGTTTTCAAGCATGATATATTATAATACGATAAGTTTTTAATTGGATATGCCAGAGATGTGTCTTGAATGTATGTGTTTTTGTATAAGTCTAAAACAGAAGGCCAATTCTCGTAATTAAAAACGTTTAAAATCGCAATCTCATCTCAGCAATAATCAATGTCAAAAACTTGTGAAAAATGTAGGGAAATTAGAGGTATTTTTGACAGATTCAGACTGTGAACGTTCTTAAAATTACGAGAGTTGCCCCTCAGGCCTTTGTGTAATAGGCACATAACAAGTCAAAGGGACGTCAATTCTAATGTATTTATGTAATAACCGCCGTTTGACCTAGACATTTTAAACTAACACATCTTTGTCATACATAAGACATATTTTACTCTGAGCCTTATGAAACTGAATTTTTCATAGTAATTATGTACGAAGAGTTATTATGTTTTACAAATTAACTAATTCTTATTATACCATACAAAAACGTATTTATTACGTCAACTCCATTCTACACATTTGCAAAAACTTATTAGATCTTGTCTAATTCTTCGAACAGTACCGTGTAACAAACTATTGTAATAAAACCAGTTTTAGTAGATAACCAGGAAATAATTAAGTCTAGCTACAACCGTGTGTAAGCATTTTATCAAATGTTTTTGTAACACGCGTACTCGTCCGTAGTAAAAAGTCACGTTCAGAACTAAGCTAAGTTTCATAACGTCAAAAAATGCCTACTAGAACGACTCCAATCTATGTAGAACATGCGTGTCTATGTTTACTAGCATTTTGTGACTTACAAAAACAGTTTAGTACTTATCTAATATTTATGTTAAGCAATTGATAGAGCGACTACATCGTGATTGATACACGCGACTACTAGACTACAACGCTAAGTCGATACGACACCTACGTGGCTTAAACGCAACTGCTTCGCGCGACTACGCGGTTACAACGCTACGTCGTCGTCGCGTCAACACGGCGTTCTCGTGGCTACGACGAGGTTGCTACGCGCCTCTACGCGACTACTACGTCTACGCTACTGCTACGCGGTTAGGTACAACGCGACAAACGGTCTATATGCATCGCCTAAGCTACGACTTCGCAGCGTTTACGCTGTGTATACGTCCGAATCAAGCCAACGCTGAACAAACAACTTATGATCACAAACATTATGTTTAAAAAATCAGAAAATAGATATTTGCTTGCGCGTTACTTTGTACGAGCATTGTGTCGATTCAAGAAAACATAAACGAGTATTCAAGCTCTAATCCAGCTCATTAAATATTGAGGTTTATTTACGCCTAACCGTTATTTCACTATGCGTACCAAAAAAGAGAGAAATAGTTTATAGTACATTACACCAACCAATAAATCAGTCACTATCCTTTTAAACACACTATAACTCAATGGATTTATGAATAATAACGGGTTAAAATAACAAAATAACTTATAGTAAACTCCGTTACTAAAGAGGGTTTAACCGAGAAGTTTCTCAGTAATTAGTAAGCAAGTAGGAGTACATTTCAAGGCGTTACTGTAAATCTTATAATCATTGGCTCTATTATCGAGTCGGATCAATTAACATCGAGTCGTCGAGAGGACGGGTGCCGCCTACGGGCAAATCGCGTGTTTTAGAGCATGCCTGTAATTGTAGCAGGGAGATACGAACTGACGTTTGCTATTCTTAAAGCGGTAAGGACAGGTGTATTGTTTGCATAGACGCATTTTTATGATGATGGTTTTGAAGATGAAGCCCCTATTATACTTGTACAAGGGTAACTATTACTATCCTTCGTTCTCAATTTAAATTACAGGCCGAGGCCTGTATCGTTTATAGCTTTTGTCCACGACTTCGTCCGCGTGGTATTTCGGACCCCGACCTCTGCGTCGCATTGTGCCCGGCCATTTATTTCGTTTTCGCTTATAGTTCTTGTAAAAAAAAGGAGGAGGTTATCAATTCGGTTGATTTTTTTTTTCTTTTTCCTCGGCTCCTTAGGGTTGTAGCGTGATTAGAATAGATTTGTACGTACGAACACTTTTACACGTCAATCATATTATTTTAAAAACTAGGAAAGGTCGGAGTCTCCTATCTGACTACTCTGAGAAGAAAGGCCGAAACAAACTCAGAGGTCACATTGATGTTAAATAGCCTAAAACGTTCCTCAAGAATTGGGCTATCAAATGCAAAAATATTTTTTCCTATCCTATTTACAAACAGACAAACTCTTGAGCTGTATTTAATTAGTTTAGATTTCCTTACAGAAAATCACTTTGCTTGAAATGGGAGTCAATTTCAGGACTTTCTAGTTGTCTACCACAAGATGACTTGAATCTAAATTGAAGCCGTTGCAGACACAAATTGAATTTAATCACGATGTAGGCACTCTATCTCTATCAAGGAGAAACCGATATCTCGTTAATCTATTGACTCCTGTTGTCTTCATCAATTTTCAATTGAAACCCGCTTTCATATCTCCCAGCATCAATTAATGTTAGTTAACATGACGCTGAAAGTGTGAACCAGTTTTTAAATTACTAATTAATGTTATACGATCCTAGTGGTTTGATTGGTGGCTTCAAAAATAGATTGGGCTTTTGTGAGACAAAGACGGAATGAGTGGGCTTTCTCAAATAATCTATAGATACTATCTATATATACAGGGTGTTACGGAAAGAGTATATCAATACAAACGGGTTGAAGAGTGTATCTGGTGATCTGGTCTAGAATCTCTGTACAAAATTTCAGCTCAAAAGCAGTAACTTTGAAAATGCTTAATATTTTTTTATTTCGATAGTTTATTAAATTGAAATCATAACAAACGTGTCACCCCACTACGAGGGTCATTATCCATTATCTGTATTGTGTCTGTGCGCCTAGTACACGCACATCACGCCGCCGCGCGCCAGTGCAGCGCCGTGATGTCGAATTTCAAAGTTAATGCTTACTAGAATCAATGACTAGAATCAATTCTATTTTAAGATAATTTTTGACGTTCAAAAGTGCCTTTTATGTGCCTATTTGAAATAAATGCTTTGACTTTGACTTTCAAAGCTGAGGAGTTTAAATTGTTTGTTTGTTTGAACTCGATAATCTCCAGAACTACCAGTAGAATTTGAAAATATATTTTTGCATTTGAAAGCCTAATTCTTGAAGAAGGCTGTAGGTATTTAATAACACGCTAGGAACCTCAGGAGCCGAGCAAATGAAAGATAGCTAAGCGAAAATGAAGTAATAGCGCGGGCAGGCGATGTTATGCGATTATTGTGTTGATATTGCGAACAAGACATTTCACGCGCACCAAGTCGCGGGCAGAAGCTAGTACAACTATAAAATTGTACGACTGAAAGTAGAAAGACTTCGTGATGTGGTCGTCAGTTTATTATTTGTTTAGGGGATGTAAAACTTTGACCCCCTTACTAATAAACGGACGGTGAGTAATGGGCTCACCATCCGATCAGGACCAGGCCCGTGCCGGGCGACGCGTACGTGTTCCACGCGCGCCTCAAAGAGATGTCAGCAAAAAGGAAGGGGCCTGCCAGGGCCGAAGCCTGCCGGGGGTGCGGGACTGTCCGAAAGGAACCCAGAACATAAAGGGCTAAGGAAGAAACACGGATGGGTTTTAGTCAGTAAGTCTGACGCTCCCTTCCGCTCCACCCAGAGCAGGAGGGGTCATTTGATGATTTCCCATCCATAAAAATAGGGGATGTAAAACTTTTACCCCCTTTATACTAATAAACGTATTATATCAGATGAATTCACACACCAATTCCTATTTTTCAGTCGTCAGTAATTTGACTTTCGAAAGAAGAAGACAAAGCGTTGTGTAACTAAACAGACGTTATACAACGTTTATTAGTAAGGGGGTAAGTAAATAACGTCAAATGACCTTTGTATGCAGCTTTTATTCGAACAAAGTTTAATTCTAATGAGGTTATTCCTCTTTAAACAATGTTGATTTTATAATTTACATTTCAAACTGGTCTGTCAATTAAGCCGCAGACGAAGAGCGGCTTGACTTATGTTAGATAGCTATCTAAATGACAAACTAAAATTGATCACGACTTCAACTAACATTTTTTGCCTGTCTATAAGTACTTACGAGTTTTAAACGGCAGTCGTAGTATTTATGTACATAAATACATTATTATAATTACAGCCTATAATATAATGGACAAGGTCGTAAATTTTTTGCATTTGTAGATTTAGTATCTCAAAATTATTGGCTAATAAATCTAAACTAAATAAACAACGTATGTATTATAAAAACTAAATATTATAAAGAGAAAAGATTAGATTTTTTGTATGTTTGTTTGTTACGCTTTTACGCAAAAACAGTTGAACGGATTTGGATGAAATTTGGCATATGGGTAGACCATGAGTTGTATATAGATATGTAGCTAGTTACCCATTCCAAAGCGTAGTGAAGAAGAACGGGCAAGAAACTCTCTTTTAAATTATATTGCAACAGAAATATTAGTTACATCATTATTAATAATATATGTGAGAACGATGTAGAAGAAGAATTTTCGTCAGAAGCCCGAAATTCTGACAACCAGTCTTACCATTTGGGGTATCGTATTACCCAGTAACTGGGTTGTGGAGGTCAGATAGGCAGTCGCTCCATGTAAAATACTGGTATTCAGCTGCATCCGGTTAGACTGGAAGCCGACCCCAACATAGTTGGGAAAAGGCTAGGCAGATGATGATGATGATGATGTGAGAACGATGTAAAAAAGACATACACTTTAAAAGTACCCAGAGTGCAGCAAATACAACAAAAAAAAAAAACAATCCAAAAATAAAAAAGAGGGGGCGGGTGAAACCGCGGATCTAGTTTTATATAACGCAATAAAAGATGTTTCGTTCCTAAAGGGGCTGTAGCCCATAAGAACGACAACTGGTTCCAAAGAATGCAGAATCAGGATTTCACAGTGAATGTATAGGCCCCTGTTTGTGCATGGAACACGTGGGCGGTGGGCGAGCCAGACTGCGACTTTTACTATTTGTTTATCAAGCTCCGGTAATAAATTAAATTGATTCCAATTATATGTATAATTGGCGAAAGCACAGCCGTTTGATATAAAACTTCTTATTTATTATACAACGTGTTGCAACACATCCTTTGGTTACTTTCAGGCATTTTTTTTTTTAATGTTTGTATCTAAGTATGGCTTAATGTATCTTCGTTCAGCGTTATATTGATTACTCACTTCTGACTACGACTTTCTCGTGAAATTTCTTGTTTTATCATAAAATATATCTCTATGACACTCGGCAATACTGTGGAGGGGCCTTTGGCTAAATAATAACAGCCGCACAGGTCGATCGATCAGGGTAAGCTACGATTGCCGCGGTTGGTCTGTGGATGGGTGACCGTCTTTACATACCGAGACCCCTCCGTGCCTCGGAAAGCACGTTACTTAAGCCGTCGGTCCCTGCTGTCATTCGCGGAACTTTGACAGTCGTTACGGGTAGTCAGAAGCCCGAAAGTCTGTCAACCGGTCTTACCAAGGGGTATCGTATTACCCAGTAACTGGGTTGTGGAGCTCAGATAAGCTTATAGATAGATAGATTTTACATTTATTATATTATTGTGTTAAGAACAATAATATTAGACCATTTTCTTTTATGACAATGTAGGAAAAGTATCTAACAGAAAAATTGCTTGTAGATATTTATGAAGTTAGGCTTTAATATAAATTTCATGTAAGTACCTATACATGAAATCTATCTCAAAGCCTAACTTCATAAATATCAACAAGGCCTATACGAGTACTTATTGATCCACCTCCTTTCTAGACTGAATCAAATAAACATAAACGAGATTCGTAGTTCAGTGTCAATACCCGTAGCGACAGTACTATTAAAATAATACACATGAAATCTATACCAAAGCCTAACTTCATAAATATCTACAAGGCCTATACTTATTGATCCACCTCCTTTCTAGACTAAATCAAGTAAACATGAACGAGATTCGTAGTTCAGCGTCAATACAACCCGTAGCAACAGACTATTAAAATAATTGGTTAAATTATGTTCAATATTGGTGTTCCACTTTCAACCGTTCATTGAGCATGTATTATGGTCAGTGGCGTAGAAGTATAATTTTTCTTATTGTATCTATGGTCGATGGTAATGATTTAAATCAGTAGATTCAACCCTACCGCGACTCTGTTACAACTTACAACACACAATAACCTAGTGACTCGACTTGATTGTCATGTAAACGCCATTATTATTGTGTGAGCAGTGTGGGCTCCCTTCTTCTCAGTATAGACACGTTTTCGCGCGACTAAGTACGGTGAGGGCAAATCTAACGATTTAAATCTTTGGTCGGTGGCAAACGGTGTGCCGGTGGTTGAACAGTTATTAGATACGGTTTTAAATAACGTGGGTGATGGCTCTTGGACCATCTCTTATACGCCTTCTGCACTATAATTTTAATAACAAGTCGTAAGTGAAACCGTGTATATTTCTAGTGTTGATCTGATATTAAATATAGATAGAAATGTGAAGTCGTGTGGGAAGTGTGGTCGTAAAAGAGAAGTAGCGACGCTCAGTAGGCGTCACACATATCGCAAAGTAATTCTATCGTTACCCAGCAAATTATACACTCTTGAGTTTGCTACTACTAAACTGATCTTATAAAAATACCAAGCCCGGAATTCACATGCCTGTAGCTTGCACAAAAGAATGCCGCGTGCCATAACCACTTTTGATTGGTGAATACCATAATGGCATGCAAGCTACTTGCATACTTTTCTGTGAGTTACAGCCATGTGTATTCCGGGCTTTAAAGACATAGATAGTTGATAAATCATTCAACAAATCGCGCCAGTTTACGCGCGCTTGATAATTTGTTGCATTAACATTGCGACCATTTTCGTTCGAAAGACTGGCCCAACGTTGAATTGAACACAGAGATAGATAATTAATTAAACAATGTAGAGCTAAGTGCAGATAGTTGTCCTTTTTAATAACGACCGAAAGATCTAATACGACTGAACCACACCGAACAAATGAAATGCGAGAGGCTGAAACTGTCAGAAAGTCTGTAGTAGATTGCAATTAACTAATTAATAAGCTAATAATATGCAATTTGTTTGCAAGTTAATTTACATTTCAAGCAAATATTGCCCTAACTAGTTTGTAGCTTCTCCCGTGAACCGAGATCCAGACTAGTTGGACCAACTTGGGGAACTAATAAACCCGCAACGGGGTTGGTGACATCTTCTTGCTAGAACTTTCTATAACCAACAGCGTTTAGTTGCAAGTTCCATTTTTATTAAACTACATTTAGTCGCTTGGAATCGGCAGTCATATGGGCATTTGATACGGAGGAATGAGGGTTACTTAAGTGGTGTGAAAAGTTTGGAATATGAAATGCGAATGGCTTAACTGATTAGTACGACACAATACAAAATCAATTGTGTCTCATTAGCGGAGCTCAATGAGGAGGAGCGTAAGTAGGAGTTAGTAAGACTAGCGAAACAATGACTAAAATCTATATGAAAAAGGATATGGCTAGAAATAGGGTTACCTCTAATATGATGGGTATCTAACCGAGATGTAGGTATGGGACAAGAAGATATTCTGCGCAGACTCCAAAAACTCCAAATACATTGGGATAATAGCGTTTTGGCTAGATGTTTCTAAGCTACCTATTTGGTTAGGTTAGGTATACTATATGCCCCCCCCCGGTGGGTTCCCGCATTGTCGAGGCGGGGGGGCTCAGTAGCCGTGGTTTGGACACCCACGGTGAAGCGAAGTGGAACCCGAGGAGGGGCCGCTCGTCTGGGCTTTTGCCGGTAAGCCGACGACGTAGCGGCCAACAAGTAGGTTGCGGTGCCGCTTGAGCGACATCGCAGCTGAGGCGGGCCGCGATGTCGTATCGGAGGCATCGCGGCTGAGGGTTGGAGGCCGCGGTGGGAGAGGAGTGCCGGTATTGCGGTGCGCCGCTCTCCCTACCTTCCGCGGCCTTGACGGGGTCGCCACCGTCCGATGGCGGACGCGGTGGGGCCGCAGAGGAAGAGGAGTGTTGGTATGACGTTGGCCGCTCTCCCTATCCTCTGCGGCCGAAAATTGGCAGGCGGCGGGGCCAATGACCTGACCCGTCGCAGGGGGACCAAGGGTGCCCAGACACGGGGTCGTCTGGCGCCCATGTGCTGGTTTGGTCCCTGGGGTGGTCACGGCGTGCTATGTGTTCTGGTGCGCCGGTGATGGGGAATAATCCCCAGAGGAGGGTCCGGTGACGGACAGCCGCGGCGGGTTCACGGATGAGTGCTAACGCGTGCCCGTGTTCCCGCCGTAAGCGGCAGAGGAGGACACCGTGGAGTTTTAGTGGGTTGGAGTCCCACATAACTGCACTATCTCCCCGTGGTAGTGCAGAATGCATGAGCATTTCTCCACGTTAAAAAAAAAAAAAAAAAGGTATACTATATGCAGGAGTATTAGATAGTCAGTGGTAAATTGATATCTAACTATTACTATATAAGTCATTGTATAATAGCCATCGACATACTGTTTTAATAGAATAAAGATGGCGGCATGAAGTCTGTTATAATTGTATAATGAGCTGAACAGAATAATTTATAGGAACAGAATAACTTAAACAAAACATTTATTAATTATTAAATTATGCTGAATATTTTAATAGGTGATGAGGTTGGACTTAAAAGTCGAAATACTACCGAAAGAAATTCAATATGTAAACAGATGTGAAGTTAGTGCTATCAACCGGCTTGCATCGGTTCGTGACAAATTAACATGTCCAGCGAAACACGCTACAATTAATTTGTGTAGCTACAGTAAATATAACGAGCTAAATGAAATGCAGCATTGTGGGCAAATAATGTTAACCCATATAATTTAAATTACCTGCTTACTCACACATAAGTTTGTTCTGTGTATATTTACACATTTTTCTGTTTAAAATCCCGTGGCTAAATAATACGCTTGCCGCGGTTGATCTGTGGATGGGTGACCATCTTTACATACCGAGACCCCTCCGTGCCTCGGAAAGGACGTTAAGCGGTTGGTTCCTGCTGTAATTCGTGGATCTTTGACAGTCGTTGGGGTATCTTATTACTCAGTAACTGGGTTATGGAGATAAGATAGGCAGTCGCTCCATGTAAAATACTGGTATTCAGCTGCATCCGCATAGACTGGAAGCCGACCCCAACATAAATCCAACATAGAGTTGGGAAACAACAACAACATATAAGTACAACATACAGTTGGGAAACAACATAGAGTTTGTGTGGGGTAGGTGCGACTAAAAAGTGAAAAATACTTTTTTACAAAACACTACAAAGTGATAAATAACTTTAATTTCGGAAGTCGGTGTCAAAAAACGAAAATGCGGAACCAACGACAAAGACATCCGATGAAGTCGGTTGTTCTTTTTGTTGTAAAAGTTTTTAATTACGAGAATTAGCCTTCTGGACTCCTTAGATCACAAATGTTACAACAACGAGCCGTCACGTTATAATTATCTTTTCAAACAACAGATTGTCTTCACTAACTGTGACTGCTTTTGTGAATGAAGAAAACCTTTTGTGTTCGTAACCAGAACAATTTTCCGTTGATGGATGTGAATACTGTACATCTCTCTATTATACTTACATCGTTCCACAGTATCATAATTACATTGAATAATCAGAGACAGCGAACTTACCTGCAAAAGAAGAAAAAAAAAAAAATTAAACACTGCGTAAACTTAACAAAGTTAAGTAATCAAGTATATGATTAAAATCTTTCCACATTCTAAGTTAATGAATTAAACTGATCAATATACGAAAACGCGAGACATCATCATCATTCATCATTATTGTTGCGTAATCTTGAAAGCGCAAGCAAAGAACGGTATGTATACCGATATAGGATATAGATGTTATGTAATGGATTGGCATCAAATATGTTAATCCAAGCGTTGTCGAATTGATAATGTCGTTGATATTCGGAACTATCGGCGTCGTGCGCACGAGTGGGCTTCCGATTCTTATATAATATCACTTACGGACCTTACATAATAGCCGCCGACGGCTAAATTAGCACTTTAGCGCTAATCAATTATTATAATTTTTACTTTATTTTGCTAATAAATTAGACTAGCAAAGTATTATTAATTTATTAATGTTTAGAAGCATCATTAATTCGGTTATCTGATAGTTTTAGTTATATTATAATATAAACAATGCTAATCTATTTACATTTTGTTTCGCGTTATTATGTTGTTTAATTAATTTTACATAAATATTATTGTTATTAAGTTTACCTTAATAACAATGCTACCTAGATTAAATAAACGAAATAACGAACAAACAGCAATTATACGTCAGGTTTATCAGTAAGTAAGTAATCTAAATTAGGAAAACCAACTGTCTGAAACAAATTATATTCATGCGTATAAACCGTAGTTTCAAAACTTTTTTATTTTTGTTTATTACTATTTTTGTCGAATAGTTATGTTATTTTTATAACATTATAAGTAGGCGTCATTATCCTTCATGAAAAAATCTACGAAATAGATACTCACGTGGTAAATAAACGCGATTCGCTTCGAAAACATGAAAAATAATTTCTCCTTAGAAAAGCTTTTCTGGTAAAGACTTATTGGGTAGGTACTAAAATGTTAAGAAGCTAAATTGTCACAAAGTAGCACAAAATGAGGAAAATTAAGTAATTAACATACGACCGCGGTGACAGTCTGGATGACGACTGAAATGAAAAGTCACGAAGCATATCCTTCCTCTGGAAACTACTAACGTTGAAGGACACTCTCCTTTATGTCCTACTTGCTCACCTCGCTCGTACATCGCAATCCCAACACTCTGATACACAATTGTAAAACTAATTCCCATACTTATAAGGGCTGAAGTTCCGTCTGAAATAATATGACGCAAGAAGATTCACTGAATGTGACCCGCAGCAGAGCATGAACCATGTAAAGGTGTACTTAACTCGACACTAAAGACTAAGGAAGTTTGTTTGTACTTGTTGCTATAATCAGGCTTTATAGTATCACGTCTTTACGCCTTTGTCCCTTATTTGATACCAGTATAATGTACTCGTTGATACTTTATCCTATGATCCGGTGATCAAGCTGTTGATAAGAATTGGTAGTGTAAACAAAATGATAAGTTTACGTTCATGCTCGTGTCCCAGTTTTGAAATTATTAAAGAAAATAGGGCCAAACTTGGCAAAGATAAGAAAATGTTGACATAAGTTCATTTAAAAAGGGCCTTCAAGCAAAATTGCTTACAAAAAGGACGTCCAATAAAAACAGTCTTCTAATTTCAACGCGAAAAAATGAGTTTTCTTTTGAGTTTTTCTGACTCATCTTATTTTGATAACCAAACAAATGTAGACGCGTATACCGGAAACAAATACATCCAATTTTCGACACCATTCACTTTGCGTGTCAACCATCATACAGAATTAACTACAGTTTTTTATTCACACCATAAAGAATCAACTAGCTCTAAACTTTGCCCATAAACGACAGCTGTTCAATAAAACACCGATGTTATCAATGGCAGTATTGACATAAGTAATTTAAGAGTCATCAGCGATTAAAATGGTGGCGCATCGGCATGCATGATGCGGGCTGCAGATGAACAGGGGGCTTATTGTGCGCCGGCGCGGGCGCCGAGGACGTGTGTCGCCTCGCCATCCGGACAGACACTGTACACAGCTTTATATTCATTGATACACTCATAGATACTGAGTCGGCATACTTATTGCATGCTCTGAATCTTGAGCCAGAAATAGGTTCGATGTTATCGGTCGATTGTTTATCGTGAGAGGTACAAACAAGTGATAAGGGGAAGATGATAACGATAGAAATAATGCTGCCGTAAATCAGAATCTGGAATCGATACAACTTATAAACCAATATGCAGTCTACAGTTAAAACAGAATACTTAAAAATATTACCAACGATCCTGGAGCATAATCCAAGACCGTTATCGTATCTTGGATTACAGACTCTTAGTTAAAGTGACGTTGATCTTCCAAATATTAGCGGTTTCTTTCAATATCCACCACTACAAATTATGTGGTTGTCAAAGCCATTCCAGCGATGCAAATGGTTATAACGAATTGAAAGTTCCTCGGTGACGTAATTCGCAAATTGTTTTCAATAATAGCGTTAGGTATAATATCATACTCGTGAATCGTGATGCGTTTGCAAAATACTGACAGCCTTGGTTAAACAATCATAGATCTATAGATAAATATAAGCTTGTTGATTGCCAAATTGATAATTACTCTACTAATACTTATCAGAAATTGAAGTAGTCTCGACCTCTCGATTATTATTATTTATTCTGATACAACTCTTAAGTCCCGAGTTTCTTCTTATGTCACGTCAAGTTATTACAAATATTGCACAGTATTGTTACTACTATTATCTGCTGCATCCATTACCGTATCCTTCGATTGCGTATCAATAGTCTGCAAAGTGCGACTACGACTATCGACTTCCCCGCACAATACTTGTCAATTCTAATGATCTGCAACACCATTGTTCAACCCACATCCAGTCACTTTTGACAATAGGCCGTTTTTGTACTATTGAGCAAGAATATCATGTGCGAATATGATTGAAATAATAATGAACACCTCATTTGCAATGCAATTAATTCGACAACAATATCTTATAGACGTAGAATTGCAGACTCGTATTGCAAATAATATATCATACAAGTATTGAGGGTCGAAACAGAACAAGGTCCAAATAAAGGAGAAAGACAATATTAAGATTCAAAATGTGTGCGACATAAGGTATATGAATTCAGCGTTAGATACAGCGGGTTCGCAACACTATAATGTAATCTCGTCCCACATAAAATAGCAGAAAAAAATCACGAACGAACCGAGCTATGTCGTGTCCTATGTAAATATCGACCCGGGGGCCTTTTGAAGGAAACTGCAAACAAAAAGAATAACTTTCGCCTTGTCACACATAGGCTAGAGTGGTAACTGTGACAGTAGGCACTTTCCACTGTGGGTGTCACTGGTCGCCCATTGTATTCCAGCGAAAGCCGAATAAAAACAAAAGGTTGTTTTATGTTTGACAGTACATGTTATTTCGACCCCCAGTGGAAATATGACTGATAAGTGGTTCAAGCGATCAAAGACGGCGTTTCTATTTGTTTATTTCCTATAACATGCGACCTGATATGACTCACACGCACTTGTTGACATACAATGTAGGTAGTTCTGCTCGAATAAGAATAGATGACCTAGACTTTAAATACTCTCATTTTAATTGCCAACTTATGTTTCCGGATATTGAAATCATATACAGTATTTGATACATAAAACGTGGTTATTTACTTTACGTTGATTTATGAAAAGAAACCGCTTTCCCTGATGATTGAGGACATCGTTCAAGGTACAGTTAGTTACGTCAGCGTCCGGATGAATTTCTCGATGGTTTTTTTGCAAATAGTAAAACTCGTTTTTATGCGACCTACAAAGCACTCGGAAACCCATGTTTAGATTGCGTCGAAACCCAAGCGAATAGTTGCTTTTTTGTAAGTGAGGTTTTTAAAGTAAATGGCGAGAATATTTCGAAATCGAGATTGCCATAGCTGCTGCCATTGTGACTAAATGCTATATTATTCATTAGAGACGTGCGATCGGTGTTGCATCAATGTCACTAGAAAGTCGTATGGATGGATAACTTTTTATCGACACATGATGTCGATAGCTCGCTCGCTAGAACCAGACTTACGTTATCACCTGTCTCCCCTTATAGAATGCTCTTTGACGTGTCGCGGCGGCTAGCTCTCTCCTTTTAATGACTTTCCAAGAAAGACAGGTGCTTGGATTATCTATGTATCGATATTTTATATGTCTGTAGTGTCAATTAGAGCTTATAAAACAAAACTCCTTTACTACGGGACGTCGTCGTCATAAGATTTATTAATAACAAAGTGTCTTAGCCTTGGCACTTGATTTAATACTATTTGCTTCATAAAGCATGGGGCTCGCAGCCAAACAGCGATTCTCTTTGAGGTTTAATACTGCATTACATACAACAACATCCATAATCGCGGAACCATATTTAATTAGATCAAAAAGAACTGGATTACAAAAAGCATGTTATTCAAACAATAATTTATTCATTGGAACAAAGCCGAAAGCTTATCCAGTTTTCGTCTAAACCCGAATACAAATAAAGTACCCTGAGGGATATGTAACGTAAGTTCATAACTAAACATGAAACTTTGCGAGGCGTGCATTCAAATCGATACGCCCCCCGGTCGAGTGCGGCATGACCGCGGCGGTCGTCGGTCGGCCGGCGGTCAGTGCAAAAACACTCGGAAACAAACGCCTCATGGCCACTCAGTTTTTGCCTCACGGAGCTGCTGAATGTTATTCACAACTCACAAACTGCTCAATTGTTAGGTCACGGTAATAATCATTTCCACACAAGCAAATAATGTACATATTGTTAGTTTACAGGTATCATTGTACTGTGGGAACCGTCGATGTTACTGACACATATGAGAATGGTGTTGGTTACATTTGGCTAGATGGAAATTTAGGTTTTTTTTAACGAAGTATCATGTTTCTGATATGATATTGAAAGCAATCTGTTCGTCTTTTTGTTGGACAAGGCTGACACAAAACCACCAATTCGTAACTTTATTAAATTTCTGCGCAAAATTAAGATTATTGGCCCAATTTTCGACTATCGTTGTTTCAACGCATTCGTTTTAAATTACCACACGATCGAAACCGTAACTAATGCGTTCATTTTATATCTATGCCAGATCCGACTAAGTAATTAAGTTTAAAATCTAGATAACTATAATATGCGTTTAACACTTATAGTCGGATACCATAACTCATATTATGGTTTACTGGCGTACAGATAATTAGTAGGAAGTGTAAGGTCTTAAGCTTCCTTATTTTATTTTCCTAGTATCCGACATTCACTTGTATTAGATAAATTGCTATGTACGGCTTTTTATGACTTCATTTTGTTCCCATAATGTTTATGATTCTGTCGAGAATGCACGGTCTTAATGTCATCTTTATTTCTTTCATCAAACCAGCCTAAAGCACGACGGGCGCGCCCAAGATAAGGGTTGACAGCTGTATTAGACTTTAATCTTTAAATCATAAGAGCTATTTTCAGCTCATAGACTTTATGAATTCACATCTTTAGTTCTAAACGAAATTCATTTTTTGTTGTGTGAATTACATTCTGTTTCAATTCTTTTAGTCTGTGATAATTATCTTTATCTAGATCAACTTTTTCAGATGCGGTAACGACCAAAAATAGCTGTGCCAAATTTCAGCTATAGGTAAACATTAAAATGGCTTCCTCGAAAAACGGTTTAATCGTACAGACAACAAGAAAAATATGCCAGTAGTGACGTTCAACATCGAATATAATTTTAGAAACTCAAACTCACAGCATTTATTTTAATTAAACCAATTACAGGCACTTTTGAACTGTCAAGGGGTCGGTCAGTCACAGAAATGAAGCTAGTCGCCTATTCCAATGCGTAGTGAGTAGATTCCTATAGAGAAGAATGTGCAAGAAAGTCCACGGGCACTGTTTTAAATCAAAACATTGTACTTACATTCAAATCATTTAAAGTAATGATTCCTATTCATACCGTGATTGACATGTTACTTACTACTAAAGCATAGGCAAATTATAATTTTATGAATTATCTGTAATATCTATTTTATGTAGGAAAGTGCGATCGATTGAGTCAAGTGGATATTACGTGGGTAGGTATATGATCAGCAAACATCCGATACGCGTTCTATAAAGCTTTCTTTTGTTTTCCATTTACTGAGGTAGAAAGAGATGAAGAGCAAAACCAATACCTATCCAAGTAGGTATCCAATCAAGATTGTGAACTATTCTTGGTAGAGATATGTTGAATCGTCCATCATGATTTCTTTTTATGTGGATTATATGCTGTAGTTTCATTTAGTTTCAAATAACATCGTCATCATTATCATAATCCTGCTTCCCTTATAAAAGGGCCCAGATAATCTGGGGTCAGGGCAGGCCGTCTTTTAATCGAATTCCAAAAAGGAGGAGGTTCACAATCCGGATGATTATTTTTTTTTGTTCTTCCATAGATTTCTGTCAATTAACCGTCATTTCATCACTAAATTTTTTGTCATATTATCATCATAATTCTCCTGGCCTTATCTCAATTTATCTAAGATCGGTGCAACATGTCTTTTTTATCAATACCTACTTCTCTATAAGTCATCATCTCAGTAGGATCACCCCCTTTCTAGCCATATCATCTTTCAAATATGTAGTTTCAACTATTGTTAGATATTTATTATTTTAAAACTATAGGCCTAATTAACAAAAATAACAAAATTAAAACCTAACTTAACTAAAACTATACAAAAACTAATATATTACGAGAATTGCCCCTCTGCTGAAATGTGGGCCAAATTTCATCGAAATCCGTTCAGATGTAGGTATAGCGTCGAAAAATTCATCCGCATCGCTGTCGAATGGTAATGTACCCAAGAGACTGGCATGGCGGCATTGCCACGTTATATGGCAATGGTTCTAAACTAACTAAACCACTTATTCTTTTTAGTCACATGATCTTTCTTAAAATATTTACTTCCGTATAACACTCGTTATTCAGCTGTCAAAAAAAAGTAATTTCCTAATATACGAATGTCATATTCACTGGTACTTATGTAAGTACAGCAGAATTCAACAGGCTTCTTCTGGGTAAGCTCGCTCCATCGTCGACTTTGTCTCTGTCACCTTTGACCTAGGCTAGAGTCAAGAGCAAGCCCATTTCAAATAAAAAAAAAAAAAAAAAAAAAAAAGAATTGGCAAAATTTATAAAATTCAAAGTCCTGACTGACTGATATATAAACGCACAGCCTAAACCGCTGTTCCTAGAGACATGAAATTTGAAGGATGTGTTCTTTGTGAAGAGTAGGTATCCACTAAGAAAGGATATATCGAAATTCCACCCCTAAGAGAGTGAATGGGGGGAGGGTAAAATTTCACGCGGACGAAGTCGCGGGCAGAAGCTAGTTAAAGCATAAATTGCGACCGTAATAGAAATAAAAACATGAGTAAAGTCAATACTGAAAGTGAAGATGATTTTGCAATTATTTCCCTTTCACTGTCTTGTTAAAAATACATACATCATGTACCATCTCTTTATCTTGAAATATAAGTTGTAAGTGTCAACGCTAAAAAATGGGTACAGCCAGACAATAATGACAAATGGAGTTTACCATACAAGGCTTTAAGAGCCTATACTACCTCAAATGGCTTAGCGTGATCCACCGTTATGTCGAAAATACTGCACCATTAATTTTGAAATAAATATATGGTAAAGTTGAGGATTAATGCTAAGTCTTATGTTAGATGAAAACACGATTCCATAAAATTTTCTCGATAGAAAATAAATCCAAAGTTACCTCTAACCCGAACAATAAACCGCTGGTATTCAAAAAATACTTCAAATTAGATCATGAAACTTTGCATACTAACTGAACTTACTTTAAAGCAGGTCTTATGTTATTTACTTTTTTATAATTACCATTATTTTCACTGTAAAAAGCAAATACCTAAACTATTGGCGCTGCCTGCCGCCCAGCACCGCACTCTGTCTCGCTCTCACTCAGTCCGCGAGCAGTATCGTATGAGCGAGATAAAGAGTGAATTTTAGCCGAGGTAGTATAGGCTCTTAACAGATGCCAATTTGTCTTGTATTTGTTTCTGAACATCCTTTACATGCATACAGTACAACGGAGGTACTTATATTATTCCTAACGGTGTATGCAGTTATGATGATAAAGCACTTTACAGCAAGTTTCATCATTGAGAATAGTGAGTTGAATATATTTGAGCATTTTCATGTGACCTCTCATCAACTTTTATCATGTCTTTCCTTCGCTTCAGAAAGAATTTATGTTCGAAAATGACTAAAATTCTCTTATTTTGGCAGGTGGATATTTTTAGCATGAAAACAAAAGAACATCAATAAAAACAGAACGAAAACAATGTGTGCGTATGCGTAACATTCGAAACACTTCCGTGTACGAATTTGGCACACACTTATTGATTTCCGATGTACCCAAAGACGGCGTTAATAAAACGGCTTTGGTGTCAATTAAAGTACAGTGTGGTTGTGACGTGACGTCATTAATAGTGATTACACTGACTGACATGGTTTGCAACGCGACGCCAAACAGACCAGGACCGGGAGAGTGTCGAAACACATCCATTAACGATAATTAAGCTAGGTTTTTTACAGCAAACGTTAAAAATATCATCCGCTCACACGATAACATTAATAGACACACTAAAGAGTGCAATTAGTGGGAGAAAAATAAAAAGGTAATGATGAACGCATTGATTTTTGCCTGTAGTTGAAGTTCATGATCCGATAAAAGAGTGTAGGACGTAGATAGGATAGGATTTTTTAAACCCTCTAAATATAATTTAGAGGGTTTAAAAAAACAATTAGAAACCGGGCAACATTTGAACTCTCCTTTTAAGTTAAGGTGAATGAGACATTGTTTTCAATTTTTCTTCCGTTTTTTGCAATTTGCAGATCAGTGTCAGGTTGTATCTTGATCCAAACATGATTCGTGACTATAATAGATATGTATTTACAGAATCATAGTCATTAGAATCATTAATATATCTCTTTAAGTTAGATTTCTACCATAAACACTTTTCCATACGAGATTTGTTCTTAGCGGTAGAAATCTAACTTAGAAAGATGTATTAATGATTCTAATTATTATTATTCTGTAAATACGTACCGGTTATAGTCGCGAATCATATATTGATCAAGATACAACCTGACACTGACCTGAAAATTGCAAAAAACGTAAGAAAAATTGAATTTCGCGGGCTACAACTACCCATTCACCTTAAATCGAGAGCTCATGACTTTGTTACTAATAATTACCCTAGTACATCCCCCTTTTCCATAGAGCAGTATTAACGACTAAAACTAGCTAAAGGAACAGAAGACTGGCAAGCTTTCTTACGCAAGTCTCAGCTGGTGATGGCACAATTTGGATACCAGAACTGGCCAGACGAGGCATGTTAGAATATTCTCATACTATCATGGGAATTCGAACCGCATTCTTTATCAAAATTTATTGTAAAGAATAAAAAGTTTCAAAAGAAAAATAAACAAACGCGAGCTCAATAAAGCTATTTAATATTTCAACATGTGTCGTTGTTGCCTTATTTTTCACTCAACACTGACTCATCCCGACTAATTTGACATCTCATTTATTATCATTGATGCAGCTGGTGCCAATGGCAACTGAAAATACAGACAGATTTTAAAAAGTCATCAATCTTTTGTCTAAAATATTTTAGAGAAGTTAGGAGATTTTCTGACAAAACTTATTAGATCTCAAACGAAATAAAACTAGATCATTTGTAGAATAAATGCTGTCAAATTCCCAAGACCTAACGGCTTTCGTATTAGCTACGTGCCTATAATATTAAAACCACGATACCATCTAACTATTCATAATTCATGCCTAGAACACTAATTACTCATCTCACAGGAATTTCTATGAACAATAAGGTTTTATCTCGAACGTTGATACTAACTTGTAATACCTAGTCCACGGTTAAGCACTACTTTTTATTCTTAATCAACCGACCGAGAGGTTTATAACGTCATCGTGTTGATAAGAAACGACTAATATACATTTGAATGGTATTTTACTTTCTTTAAACATATTTGTTGAAATAAAAAGTACGAAAATGCTGTCTGTAAGAAATATATGAATAAATCCACTCATTTTCTTGCTCTAAGAAAAGGAAAAACCACTGGTTACGCATTATTGCCTTGTCTAAACGCAGCGCCATATTGGAATTTTGTGGGCTATCATAAGCGATCGATCATGAAGAACGTATTACAAACGTTTGAGTCTATCAATTCTAAGCTGGACTTTGCTTGCTTGAAAGACGGAAGGACGATCAAAAGTTCTGATAGTGTGATCAATACATTGGTATCAATGGTGTACAGATATCCCAAGATAACACATGAGTGTATCTGAGTATGAAGTGTAACCGCTACTTGCACTCTGACAGCAAGTTAAAATGATATTTACATTAAATTATACAATAAGACCATTTATTAATGCGAGGCCAGATTACTAAGCAGTTGTTTCCAGTCCAAGACGAGTGAAGTGATATTCCTAAAAGGCAAAAGAAAGGAGTGAGCATAGAAAATGTTTTACTAGTCTAACGAGTATCTATGCATTCAGCCAAAGACGCTGATTGACTGATCCAGCAGGTTTCGAAAGCAATTTGTATTTCCGCTGCCATAATGTGAATTAGAGATTACATATGCTAATAAATTCTTCATCGCTAATTATAAATGGAAATTTTCAATGTATTTCGTAATTTATTTATATCATTATGGTTTTACCATTCGATAAAATAGATCAAATGTTGACTGTTTTTGGTTGATGACGAATAGATCATGATGAAAATAGTTCGTGGAATGAACAAGTTACTGTCACCATTTGTATGGGTAGGTAAAGTGTGTTACAATTATAATGCAAATAATGAAATACTTTGTAATTTCCTTCCAAAGTTGGATAAAAATCGCCTTTTAGCTGTTATAATAAAATTGCAGCCACGTATTTATGTAATACGTCGTGCCAGGTACGGAAAAGTGGTTTTTCCTTTGAAGCAATTAGTGTTGAGAATGGTGTTAATACTAATCGTATCAAGCCACTTGATCCCGCTTACTGCGGTAATCTAAATCTACTGTGTAAGTACCTGCAATATGTACAGCATAAGAGAGATTAATAGCTCATAGCACCTAAATGCTACTTTAAACAATAGCTGTATGTTAGCGGCTACTGTACTGTAGAATTAATGCACCAAAAAGCTTTTCTACACTTTAAGTGGTTTGCGATAAGAGAAATTTAGTAGTCGGGGAGATTTGCCCGAACATACACGAAGTGGGACGAACGTGTTCGGGATCTTTGTTCCACTTTTTGAGGCTAACTTTTTAGTCATACAAGCAGATTGTACGCACGATTTCCAGTATAAGCTGACTTCTCATTGTTCGAAAAGCCTATACAATAAGAGCTGGAAATGTATAGTTAGATGTGTCGTGGTGTGTACTTTACCAGCAACATTTTGCAACTATTTATCGTCTAATCTAATTTTCAAATACATAGTTTTTATTACTAAGCTAGACGACCCGCCGCGCCCCGGGAGCAATAGCGACCTATCAAAACATCGAAATTTTATGAGATGCTAAATCTAAGCGAAATAGCAATGTATTAAAGGTACTCATAAACCTTCCGGAATACATGATGGAGAACATCCAGTTTAGAAGATGTAAACGATCACACAGACAGACACGAAAAACGACTTTGTTTACTATGTTTATATGTAGAAGAGATTTTATATTTCGCATATATTACTGCCTTCTCATTCCTGAAGAAAAACAAGCAGTCAACAATGACACACATTTCTTCCCCTTTAATTATAATCATGTTTAACATAAAAGGAAATTGCCCTAAAAGTAAGACTTAATTTATGATAAGCATGCGATTAGACACTGATCTCATTTCGGATGATTCAGCTGTCCGCATATAGCGGCTGAATAACGTCCCGTCATAAATGGTATGTCAACGTATTTATGACACGACCATGTGGCATATATGGCATCATACAATATATAAATTCCACTATTAATTTAATAAAATATACGCCATAGCTAGCTAGGTACATGTAACTATAAAAAACACCGTTTTGGACACGCATTCCACTGACGGTCTGGAGTGCCAAATTTCTGCAAATTGGATTTATAAATAGACACATGTGGGATATTTTGGGAATTTTGTACAGTGTTGTTAGGACTGAAAGCGGTGTAAACGTGCGAATGTTTTCAGTAACCTCTTTACTGAAGTTTGTGTTTACGTTGACAAACATTTCAATCAGCAGAGTCATGAAATTTTTCATCTACTTAAGTATAAACAATAAATAATATGAATAAAATAATTGAATTAATAAAAAAAGAAAATTGTAATATCCTTAATACATTTTTATTTTCATAAAAAATATTACTTATATAAATTATTAAATTTTATAATATAATAAGTATATTATTTGTATATTAATACATTTACAACAATAGTGATTACAAATCTGTATAAAATTACACAGTTATAACCGCGAACATTATTCCCATATGGTCGATTCGATATTGTTTTCCCCTAAACAATAACAATGCTCCTGTCACAAAATGTTCTAACATTGGGCACCTATTGTGTGCTAAAATAAGCTTGGCTCATTGGCGCCCCGCGGCGTCACCGCTTGGCAGACCACCCTACTACCGGTTGGCATCCGCGACCATTGTACAAGGACCAGGTGTATTACGATACTCTTTGTAGTTCGTACTAGAACATAGCGTAGTGCCAGTTCTAGGAAGTAGCTATCAGATTTATTTCATTGCTCTTTTAAATGGAACGCTTTGATACTGATGCAATAATTAAAAAGAACTGCAGCTGCGAATTTCGTTAACTGATTTCGAGAACTGTGCTGGCGCTAATTGAAAGCCAGTTGAAAATAAATTCATTACGTCGATTCGATGTTTGTTGGTGATTTTCGACAGCAGCATTCTATGAAAACGATTAAAAATATAATAACATAAAACAACAATGCAATTCTTATTTTCTCTGAAGTCCATTTACCGTCCGTTTCCGCAACTGCCAACAGTTTTAACATCCGCAACGATCGTATCTCATCCAATATGATGCGGATCAACCCTGAAACCAGTATTGTTCTCTTATAATCCACAGACAGGAAAATAAGTTAGGCTCAGTGCTCACGGCAGCGGCAGAGAAATCACATTGAAGCCGGAACTGATAGCACCAACGGATATTTTGTTATTGAAGAGACCTGACACTGCGGTCCCACTTCTCAAGCTTTATCGATGTAATGCTCTTGAACTGGGGAAGGATGTGTTGCAGCGGATATAAAGAATATCAGATGTTGTTTCTGCATTATTTATGTTGGTAGCTTTCTTATTGGTTTTTTGGTTGCAGGTTGTTTATGATGTTAGATGGATTGACATTTCTGTTAAGGACTTTCTGTTACAATACTTCTTGGTCATCCACCAACACGCGTGGTGGTATGTCCCACTACTTCCACTCCTTCTCACAGAGAGGCCTGTCACCTGTGTCCAAACAGTGGGAACATTATAGGCTGACTATTGTTATACTATGTCACTTGTTGGGCATGAGTGAGTAAATGGAAAGAGACTGTTCTCATTCTATCTCCTCCTCCTTTCTTGTCATCAACAATGTGGGTACAAATTATTTTGCTCCTCTTCCAAAATTCGTCGATTTTTTGTAGATGACTTGTCTGTAGATATAATATCTATGAATTGAATTGTTTGCATTCCTGATCTTGCAGGTTACTGTAAACTATTTTAGCATGTTTTATTCTCGCCCCGCTAATGTCCGTTGATGTATGAATCAATCTTTATTCGTTGGCGTTTGTCCGTCCCTGACACCGTATTAACAAATGTAGCTGTGTGGTTATTTACGGTAACTACATTATGTACATTTAACATCTGTACCAGTTTCACGAGGAAAATTGTCTGCACTTTATGACTGCTAGACATTCAGTTGACACAATTAGGAATGTTACCTGGAATGTCGAATAAAGTACAATGTTATTAATATCATCACACTTAGAACATTATACAGACGCCAGCACATCAACCTGCTACAATCTGTCAAATTTCTTTAATAGATTTTCAACTTTATCACTAATTTATGAGGTTCAAAGTTGATTGGGAAAATTTGACAGTTTCGGGTAGGTTGATGTGCTGGCGTCTGTACGTCACAAGGAGTTAATAACCCATCGTTATCTACGCACATAACAATTGCAAATATTACTGCATACTTAGTTATTATGTATCTTCAAATAAACAAAGTGTGCCTCCAAGTGGTTGTCAACCGGCGGCATTACATCAAATTAGAAGTTGCTACAGATTGCACAGTTCTCGCAGTATCATTATATCGGATAGTTAGCTTACAACATAGCCCGGTGGGCCTCTGGGCAACTTGTAGCCATATATTTTTTGCTTCTCGTATTACGGTTTCCGAACCCACTCGAGAGGTTCGCACCTAATAATAAGAGCTGTCAGACACTTAATACAGAGACGATCTGTTTTTCATCATTACTCTGAACCTGAACGAGCGGCATAGAATTCTTTCGTGATATTATTAGACTAGTCACTAGCACATACCTAGTTCTACATAGTTCAAGCAAACATTCAAAAATAATATTAGGTATAGCGAGAGTCTACACTCTCGCTATTATTAGGTATTGAATGTTTGCTTGAACTTTTTGCAGTCTCTGCCTCGCATTTTTGCTCCGACCATTTTTTACAGTTACTTGATTTCAATAGGCTACGATTAACCTTTAACTGTAAAGGCTGTAGCACTATAATCCAGAGTAACCTTACTAAGTAAGTACAATGAATTACTTAGACTAAATCACTGTAACTTAAGAAGATTATATTACGGACCTTAAGCTACCGTTATTTATCATACTTTAACAATGAACAACAAGCCTTGTTTACAATTATTTTTGCTTAGATTTTGAACTATAAAATGAGATAGTAATCAGAAGTACAGTAAATAATAAAGTCATTTACATAGCATTGTGTTTGCGCTCCAGTGCGCATTACGATGCAGAACGTTGACAACACAATGCCTTGGTTTTTACGAAGCAGTCGACATATTATCAGTCATCACAACGATCACTTTCCATATACATAGGTAAGTGCGTTCCCCGAAGGCTTTAAGCTTCATCAGTAGGTATGAACAACAGTCACTGGTCTTCAGTTCTTCCCACAATATGTGTATGTTTACATTATGGGTATGTTCGTATATTATTTAAGCCTTGCTCCACATTACAACACATTTTATAAGGCTTTTGTAGAAGCGAACTAGGTCGTGAACTCCAAGCGCGTTTATTATTACTTCTAAATAACAATATGCAGATTCTAACATTTATATCACGTTTTGAATAAACATTCAATTCCAAGTGTTAGGAGGAAGTCTGTCTATGAACTTTATATGCTAAGTACTCTCACGGTCTCGCAAAGAAGTCATCAATCAACCGGTATTTGAATAGCTAATAGAAATGTTTTTTTATTCAAACGCCAACTTCAAAGGATCAGCTGAGGAAGAAGTAACGACTCGTATAAGGACGAGTAAATCTCAGTTAGTGGTAGAAGCAATAAAACTGATAGATTACTGCCATCTTCGTCTAGAATGCCGACTGCAAAATGTCCGTGTATCGAGCCGGGCGAGCAGTAAAATTGCAAGGAAAAGTTGGCGACGCGCCAGCCGTGCGTACATAGCGCCCGCGCCGAGCCGGGGCGTCCGCGATTTATTGTCTGCAGAAAGGAAACTCTTATTTCTTATTCATGTGGACAACACTTCGATTGAAAGTGATATCAGACTCGCGTCTCGTTCGTGTTAGTGCAAACATACGCTTCACATTGTTGTGTTTCAATCTGTGAAGATAACATTGGTAGCGGCTTGATGTACGGTAGAAAGGAAATTGGAAAATAACACTATCAAGTTCTGTGTGTTGTGTGTTTGCTTGTTAAAATACAGTACCATGTTTATTGACTGTAACAAATTAAGCAGGTAGATTACAATGCACAATTAAAGTTAGAAACTTTGTGTAGAATCATTTAATGGTGTGGCAGATATGAAATTGATTTCTAAACATATTTTAGCACTCCTTCTATTCGAAATTTTATGCAAATTTTAGAAAACGACATTCAAAGTTTTGGCTTTAAACTGAACTTTAAAATGCAAGAGTCGGCGTAAACTAACGAAAAGTATTAGATTTTGCTTCACAATCCTTTAATTGTACGAAAAGTCTACAGCTACACCATCCCTAAAATTGTAATAAAAGTCTTAGCGAAAGTCATAAGCATCGTTGCATAAAATGTTCTAATCTAAAACCTAAAACGACGGGAGTTTCATATCAAAAAGTGTAGTAATTCAAGTTTATGCGTCATTACTTAGACGTTTTAATTGGTGTAGGGAAGGGAATGAAATTAATTTCGCTGCTCGGGCACGCACGGGCCCCTCTCGCCCCCGCGCTGACATGACGGCTGCCTGCCTATCTCCTCAGTGAAGGGGCCTCCAATATTCCCGACAGCCGAATTAAAATTAATAAATCGTTTGTATTAATTTCAGAATGATATTTTAAGTTCAATTATTTTATGAACCGTTTTCGGGCATCATTTTCGTGATCTTTATTTGAAAACGATGAAACCAGAGAGAGGTGAACTTTGCAAAAGATTTTCCATTCGAAATCTTTATAGGAGTAACTCCAATTTTTATGGCTTTCCTGCAATGGTAGAAAGTAATAAAGTTCGTTAGATATGTACCCCGAAAAGTTTTACTTCACTAACCATGTCTACATGTAGATAGGCATCTACGTTGCAGACGGCGAGGGCTAGAGGGGTCGCCGCACTGAACTACCCTCACCCCAGAATTCCTGGAAAATCGGCAGCAAAACTGACATTCAGAAAACTTACTGCGTCTCTCTTCCAGATAACCATGACTCACGTTAATAAATCAAAGTGCCTGGCCTTGGTTGCTTGATGCCAACATTTACCTAACGATCATACCAGGCATGGCTAAATAAGCATAGCCTTGAACTGTAGCTATAATGGCGAAAACAAGACCTAATCGACACGCAACCTTCTTATAGCACAAATAAGCAGCTAAGGTGGACAACTTTGAAATTAGAAATGATTTATGAAATGGTTTCTGAGTCTAGATCGGTTGTATAAGTGACAATAAAGGTCATGTAGTTATATATGTCTATAAATAAGCGAAGGAAAAGCAATCTAATAAAGTCCTAGCGCAATATTATATGTCGTGCCCCCAAGCCCCTCTGGCTGTTAATCCTTCAAGCTCGTAACTGAGTTTTTCCGGCAAAACACGCACTGCGTGATTCATCGAGTGATTTTATGTTGGGTGGCTCTATTCTTATAACGAAGGAGACCATATTTGCAATATTGTAATATCATCTTTATGACTTCTTTTCTTGTAAAATTGTCTCATTGACCTCGGTGGAGCCAATCAGTTCTAGAATCTTGCGTGGGTTGCTTAACAATTTTGGAAAGTGAGCGTTGGTCAAGGGGATTTTCGTAACGATTTACAATTCCGAATGCGTCCCATAAAGGGTGCCTATTAGGCTCGCTCCCAATAAGTTACCCTTCGAATTCCTCCTTAGGGGAAGGAACTTCCGTTTTGGGGTTTCCTTTACATAAAATGCGTGACAGTAAGTTTCATTGTAGTCATAGACAAAACGTAAGTACGTTTTGTCTATGACTACAATGAAACTTGTTTGCAAATGAAATTTGTCTCAAGTAATCGTCTATCTGAAGATAATTTCTGTGTGAGTATTTTTCTCAGTAATTCGATTATACATGATTCTATGAACGTAGTCACGAGCAATACCATTTCTTACTAAAAACGCTGCATCTCGTGACTTTCACCGTTAGGGGTGTGCTAGACACTTATGTATGAACTGAACATGTAAGTGACAAGAGGTGCTAACGTAAAGGGGACTTGAGCTGAATCAACCTCGTAAAAAAGGGTAATAGGCGGGCACTACACAGCTCTTATACATAATGTGGATTAAGTTTCCGCATTCTAAGTTGCAGATTAAAGTTTTGAAAAGATAGGCTTTTAAAATAATGTATAATATTAAACCGGATATTAAACTATTGTATAATAAAAGAACAATATTCGATAAAATCATCTGTAAACATGTCTGAGTGAACTCTTCCTAAAAGTCATCAAAATACGTTTTTACATTTACATAATGTGTCGTTTCAACGTTGAAGAGCATGCTTGAAAGCGTTTCACCTAATGAAATCAGTTAATTTCAGCTAAATGTGTGTACACATGGGTCGTTTATTTCTGTTATTACGTCTACATGAACAGCACAAATTAATTTACGTTGCTACACGAGTTTATCAAATATTTTAGCTTGCAGCAAGTTTTTTTTTGTTCTTCTACCTCAGATGTTAAGGTTTTATATATTGGTGTCGGCTTCCAGTCTAACCGAAAGCAGCTGAATATGAATATTTTACATAGAACGACTGCCTATCTGACCACCACAACCCAGTTACTGGGTGATACGAAACCCTCATACCCCTTGGTAAGACTGGTTGTCAAAATCTCTGGTTGTTCTTCTACCTGTCGTTAATAATTCCAACTTTGTAACCGTCCACTATTTTTATATGCTTATATTTTAAATTTAAATTAAATTAGATCAGACAGAAACATTACTACGCAATGCACGTCCGTAAAATTGATTTACATCTAACCGTATTTCAATGCATGAATGCCTAATGCATACAGTGAAATCCGATTAAAACGATGATCAAAAACGAAATGAGTACATTCGTAATCTTAATTTGATTTGCATTCTTGAATAATTATTAAACCTGTTGTATTCTGAATTTATATTTGACCCAATAAATGAACATCGGATGGAGGAAAATGAAATAAACAAGTGCTAATCACAAGAACAGTTTTCAATTACTTGTAATGAAAAAACAATGAGCAAAATTAAAAGCAGAAATTCAGAGGCGTTGCTAAATAACGTACAAAGTGCAGTTTCGCTCTGTGATTCCATTGTAACCGAATAATCTCTTGTATTTAATTTAAACGACTCAATAAATTTAGCAAACACGGCAGATGCGATAACCGTATCATTTCTCACCTGGTTCTGTACGCACCTTGTGTAAGGTAAATGCATCTCTTACGAAACCATTTTTGGTACTGGACATATTTCATGTTTGCCTTATCTTGATCCCTGACATTTCATCCGATTAAGAATGCGTGAGATAATTTAATTACTTCAATTATTTCTTGACTAATTTCTTGTTTAAAATGCTTGAGGAATTTTTGACAAAAATGCTCATAAGACTGAATCTAGTTAGGTATAGAATTGCCAGAATGTACCTACACTTGGGAGCAAATAAATCGAGCCACTTGCTTTTTTTTGCACGTATAATGGTTATTATTTTTGGTATTATGGAACGTATCAAATCGAAACATATATCGCCTAAGGGCTTATTTAATAATCTTTACAATGAGGGTAAATTTTTGAATGATAACCTTATTTAGTGATAAATTATTGGCTCTGAAAGAAAAACGGTAATTTTGATAGAAAATTGTAGGGTTAAAACAGTCCAGAAAATCTATCGAAATCAGGGCAAGGGGGGGTAATACAAGATATTAAGAATAAGTTTATACCATAATTTTGTTTTTAATTGTTTTTTTCTGGACTGACAATTTTCTATCAAAATTACCGTTTTTCTTTCAGAGCCAATAATTTATCATTAAATAAGGTTATCATTCAATAATTTACCCTCATTGTAAAGATTATTAAATAAGCTCTTAGGCGATATATGTTTCGATTTGATACGTTCCATAATACCAAAAATAATAACCATTATACGTGAAAAAAGGAAGTGGCTCGATTTATTTGCTCCCAAGTGTATTTATTTATTTCACTACTCTAACCAGCTGCTATTTTAATGCTCAAACAACATTGACAGCAGTCTGTCCTACTTAAATCCACATTCTTCAATAACATTTTCTTTAATAACGTTTTTCGTGAAGGTTAGCTCTTTTGCATCGTATGGATCATTTAGCATAGTCCTGCCAAATAATTGTACCCACTCAGCCATAAAACGTTGTACTTTATACACGTGAACTTTTACCTGAACTTCACCTTTAAAAGTCGGCGAGGTTCATAGCTACAGAGGTTCAAATATAGCGAAACTGCGCGAAATCTGTGCGTCATTATTGTACTTATACTAAATAAGGAATTACCTGATGTTATTTATTTGGAATTCAAGAAAATAAAGATGTCCTTTGTTACTTCTTTATATCCTTTGCCTTTAAAAGAAATAAAGTTTAATGATTTCTTTAAAGGAAGTGTTCTAGTCCACCATCTTTAAAAGGGTTCTCAATCTTTTTCCGACATGTGGGTGATATATTTGTCAGGAAGTCTTGGTCACAGCATCACTTGCAAGGTGACTATCGTCTTAATATACAAACACTATTGTGTTACAATGAATGGTATTATGAAAGGGTCGTAGTGAAATGTACCAGTGCTTCCAACAAAATGACGAAGGTGATAATTCTGGCCAAACGCAGCTCCGTTTAACTACGGCATGTCTAGCTAACGTCTGCAAATGTAACTGAGAATAGAATATGTTCACATCAAGTGCGTAGAACTGCTGTAAACATAATAAGGAAACTAAAATTACAATTAAATTCACCAGCCTGCAACCATGATGTAGCCGTGTACGGGAAATCAGAAATTAAAATAGCTAAATTACATTTGTGCGAATCATCTTGGAACATTAACGCTGCTAGCATTGATGTAAAATTGTAAACTATTGCAGACGGACTGGCTTGCTTTTGATGCTCCTACTTTTACACAGTACACACACAAACTCAGGCAGTTGAAAACAGAATCTGCAAACTATACATATATAGCTATTTAATATTGCAAACAGGAAAAGTTTAACCCAATGCATTCACGCTATTTCTTTTTTCACCCGATTATTTTCCTGTTACTTCTCCACCAGTTTAGAATTCAATATTTCTACTATCACTTACACAATGAACCACCATCAAACACTTAAAAGCACGTAATAAATACTACCTTATGATGATGACGTAACAATAATGTGAGTGAAGATAGATAAAGTGAGCACTTTCCCTGGTAAAGGTACTTACATACATACATCTCCAATCGCGTATCTCACGCCACTTGACGAGCTGGTTGCCATTAAGATGATTATCTTATGCTCGATTGATGTGAAAATTTACGCACATATACAGTATCGAGAATACACGCGTCATTAGCGAGGGTGAAATGAGTTCAGACTCTTTTGTTAAACCGCTGCGATATACGCCCCCGCCGCATATATACAGCAAAGATACGAGAACTGTTTGAAAACGCGCTCCATTATAAATATCTCGAAGCTATCTAAGGAAACATCACCTACATTCATTGTATGCAATAGAACGCCGGTCTAGTTCTAGACAGGAATGATGGATTTAGTCGAATAGAAACGGATTTATTGTAACATGAAACTAGACGTGTCGACTGACAATGGATTCGAACGTGAACTATATTGCCTCCAGATCAAAATGATCACGTTTCCTTAAAGAAAAATCTTGTAACTTGAACCAAAATCTCGAAAAACCAAGATATACTATATATATTTACAAGTCCTATAGATAGAGATACGTTTGCTATGTCGCGATGGGGTCGAGTCACCTGAGTCAAAACTTATTTGTGTCGCGTTCGACGGCGAGGGTGGATCGCTCATCGGTTGAATAAGGAAGCCTCTTCCCCTTGAGGGTGTCAAGGGTAGCTTCGCAGACAGCCTCGAGTAGGCTGACGTTTGTTATCTCACCCATCTTAATGAAGAATGTAAGCCTTATCGTTGATCAAATACTAGTCATTGCTGTACAATGATGAAAAACTATACTTTTCTTTGCTAAACCTCACGGTCGCGTGTCACAAGCACAAGGTCAATGTATTTTACCAAAATTTTTATTTGTTAAGATCAGTTTGTAGGACAAGTTCAAAATATTGGTTTTTCTCGACCTTTTGCTGCTTTATATTCATTTCTTTTGCATGACAATATAATTATGGTAATGTTCGACTTTATAAAATGTAGGTGACACGGGTTTTTTTATATAAAATAATCGACGGCTTACACAAACGATACGTCACTGTGAAAAGAGTTAATTTTGTAAGACAATAGGAAATGTTTGTTCGCGTGCTCGTTACTTATTCGGAGCGATTGAAAGGCTGTATTTAACAGTAGCCTGAATTATCTGTATAATTAATGATTACAAAAGAGAATTATTGTTATGAACATGTTAACCATAACAATATAACGCAATAATGAAAAGAATCGTGGTAAGTGTGGTAACTGCCTATTTAAAAGAACAATGGGAGGTTGTTGGACAAAGTTTAAAAAACCTTCGTTGTAGTAAAAGTAGTTATATTAAATTTTACTGTCAATATTGTTCGCGTGATGTTCACATTTCTGATGTCTTTAGTAGGTACTCTCTGGGGTATCCATACATTATGAATCGTTTCTTGGTATTGTTGTGCTACACAATGTCGGCACATAATTCGGTTATTTGTCATGTTAATATAGCTACATGCTAAAGGTAAATGAACACTAGCTACTACTATTGAATCATTCATGCTTTTATTTCTTCTGCTTATGGAACGTCCTGAGTGAGTTATTAAGGAACAATCCCAATCTCGATATAAATAAAAATAAACAGCAATTGGACTTGAGTACGAATTGGAAGATTGTGGAATTAAAAAAGGGTGACTGACACCGACCAATTAAGTTAAAACAAAATAAAAAGACAATCACTAAGGCTGCCCATTACATGTTAAAAATTGACTCGAATGCAATTACAGTAATTGACTCGAGGTTTAGTGCGGACCAACCACAAAACAATATGTGTAATTACGTATGTAAAATCAACATTTTGGCAGGAACAAGAACAATGCAGTAATGACCATAACCCTTTAAACCGTTTCAACAAGACAATATAACATTCATATTGTTGAAATAACAAACACTCTTGTCAAATAAACACAATTTTGGGCTTTGTTGCAAGCAGCGACTGTGATAAACGAGAAGGGACATAACATAATATGTATACAAAAGTCAAAGCATTCAGTTTCACATGGTAAATACTTCGTACGGCTCCCATACGGGTCGCTATATACGCGCCATATGGAAGATGTTTTATTGTAAGTATTTGTGTTCGTGATGAAACGGCGCCCGACCTCGTCCGACAATTGCGCCAACGAGAGGACAGGACAAGTCATCGTAATTTAAATCATTAGAACGCTTTGTGCCTGAATTCTGAGCTATAATTTGGCGAGTGTAACGACTGTGCTAATCTTAACACGTTACAGCGAGCCGGAGCTGTGTTCTGCCGGTCTATCTGTAAAAATTTCACCGTTGACATTTCATCTAAATTCGTCACATTGATTAACACTATTGACAGCTAACTTCACCGTGAAATTTTCACTGAATTGATCGGCTGTACCCTTGACGTCTGAAACTACTTACAGTCTGTTCACAATAATTTTATAGTTAGCGCCACGAAAGATGAGACTTGAACCCGCCTCCTGCAATCTTTTTGCCGCCCCTATAACGCCCGGTCCCGTCCCGCGCTCAGACCTCATACCGCTAAAGAGACCTAAAATCGTGTGCTGCGCAAGTCAAACCACGTGGTGTGTCAAGTCTCATCTTTCGTGGCACGCATTGTACCTCTGATTTCGCATCACTGTCAAAATCACAATTATCTTTTTTTTCGT
Organism: Amphipoea oculea; assembly: GCA_945859645.1. Classification (NCBI taxonomy): domain Eukaryota; kingdom Metazoa; phylum Arthropoda; class Insecta; order Lepidoptera; family Noctuidae; genus Amphipoea; species Amphipoea oculea. Next base: position 11,779,348 of record OX243872.1, read on the forward strand.
TATGATAAGGTTGCTATTGGATTGCTACTATCTGATGTAAAATAACTGCAAGGACTGTAACATAAATGTTTATAGCTACATTCGCATTTTCTTTTTCATGGAGCGGAATTGAAAACCAAAAATATTTTAGCGCCTAAAAGGTTTCCTGGTGTTACCCTACATTAATATTGTTTTACCATCAAACTATTGGTTCTGTTTTGCTGTGCCCTTGCTTGCTATATAAATATACTTACGAATGAAACTAACTTTTGCATACGCATTATCTTTTTCATTTTTATAAGGACAATTGGAAATCAGACAGCACTTAATTAACTTGACTTTGAGTTGGTTTTACATAAATTTTCGTACTTGTACATTTGGTTCTGTTTATCTGTAATTTGCCTATAATGAATGAACCTTCCTATAACATGTACGCATCTTTTTCATGTAACGAAAACTGAAAACCAGACAGCACTTAAAAGATTTAGGTGTTACAGTTATATTTTATTGTATTAATTACCATCAAACTTGGTTCTGTTTTGCTGAACCCTTGCTTATGACGCATGAAACCACTCATGCATACTTACGCGTTTTATTTTCATGTAGCGGAAACTGAAAACCTGTGGGCACTTAAGAAATCTTTTAAGGTGGTTCTTACAAAATTGTATTACTATCAAACTTAGTTCTCTTCTACTGTAACTTTTCCAATGATGTATAAAATTACCAATACCTTCCACAGTTTCTTTTTCACGTCGCGATTAATGTAAACTAGAGATCCTAGAAAATTTATTGGCGTTATGTAAGGCCATATCACCATTAAACCTGATTCTGTTTTGCTGCACCATTGCCTGTGACGTATAAAACTACATATAATAGCATAATTATACATTTTCTTTTTACGTAGCAAAAATCGATACGAGAGCACTTAAGTAATATTTGTAGGTGGTTCCTACAAAATTGTATTACCGTCAAACTTGGTTCTTTTCTGCTCTACCCTTGCTATGACGTTTAGATATCTACAGTATGTAATACGCATTTTCTTTTTCATGAAGCAAAAATTAAAAATCAGTTTAAATAATTCTTGGTGCGGCATGAGTATACATATTACCATCAAAGTTCTGTATGCTATGCTATTCTGTTCTCTATGCCACATGAAACTAAAAAATTAAGCCAGAAGAGTTTCTTAGTGTTACATACATTTTATTACAATCAAACTTGTGGCAACCTAGATTGGCTATGATGTACGGAACTAGGTACCCATGTGGCTTACGCGTTTTTCCGAGGCGAAAAATACTTGGTCTTACAAGGTATGTATATGTAAAACCAAGCTATATATCATCATACTTGGGTCTGCTATATGCCTCAAACCTTCAACAATAATTGTGTGCTTTATTGTTTTAAGCGTTTCTTTCTAACTTCATTATTTCGTTCCCATAATACCTATGTGTAAAATTCTTTGAATTGTAAACGAAAATATTATGTGTTAGCATTCCCGTTGAGATTTTAGCATCAATATAGTTGTCTGCCACGTACGGCAGTAACGTGCTAGTTGAAAGATCGCCACTGTGATAGTGGTGATAGACTATCGCTTGCTTACTTGCATGGAATGATAAGCAGTTGCAAGTACTTGCAACTTTCTACTGGTCTGATATGTTTCTTTCGATCCGAATCAGCCTGTATTTTGAGAAATATGTCTGAGTAAAGTGTGTGTTACGAAAACGCTTGTTTGCGTTGTCTTCAGAACCTTTAAGTGCATTACATGTTCTTTAAGTTCTATTAGCATGCCGGTGGTTTCAACACAAATACCTACGAGAGTGTACATGCTGAGGGTACAAAAACGTATACATATATTTTATGCAACAAAAAGAAAAAGTTAAAAATAAATTAGGTATGTGAAATAGCAAAGTCAGACAATATAACAAATTACAAATTCACAGACGACAACTCGCTATATTTGTCATTAGTGTAGAACAATTCTAACGAATGTTACAAAGTTTTACATAAGAACAAACCGTAAGCTAGTGAAATTTGACTTTCTCAGCTAATAACAATAGCGTGTTAGAAAATTTTCATCACAATTATGAGCCGCGCCTAATGTGGCTACATCAGCGACCAACGACGCGGGTATCATTGTCTCTTACCACATCTACTCGCAAGCATTGATGCACAAGTGCTTCAGTTTTATTCAACAACAATTTATTCTGTTTTTCAGTTACCTACACATATCGATTCAACAGGTGGGTATTTGATACGTCGATAATGTGTATAGGTACCCAAAGACAATCAATAACATTAAGTTTATCATGAATTAAGCAAACCATGTTATGAGTTAATTGATTAACCTCAAGTAGTTATATGGTATAGGTGTCATCTGTTAGTATGTTAAATCTTATTGGACTAATTAATACTTCAGGGGTTTCTAATATTTACCATTCGGGCGAAAATCTGAATATGTCTTGATCCGCATTTTCTTTTCTCAATGTATCCTTTAGGTAGTGTTCGAGTTAGGTACACTATCGTAATTCAGGCACCTTCATCACTATACACTTCGACACATCGAGGGTTAAAACACCTCATATTTCGCGTCTACGATCGATTTTATATTACAAGTCAGAAAGGATACAAGTTACTTAGAAAATAATATTAACAACCACTTTTCACATTGTTTTTGCACGTGACAAACACAAGTAAAGACACTGCAAGCGAAAAAAAAACAAGATTACAATAAACAATACTATTGGTTACTACTATAGTTGTGCCGCGTATCGCTTGATTTGACAGCTGCGAGCGTGCTATCCCGAATTCCCGGTCGGAATATTGGATGAATCGCGTGAATGAGCGCGGGGCGCGGGAATGAGACGGCAAATGTAGTGAACACAGCCACAAGTGACAGGAACGCGTCGGGAACGGGACGGGATACAAATAGATCAGGATTAATTGGAGTATACTACGACCGACGAGTTTTAACACTTGGGGCGTTCAATAAAACAAAATGCAAACAGGAAAATTATTGCAGGCATTGAGGAATGTGTACTGGTACCACAAATATTCATTTTTATATACACGCGCAATGAGTGAAACTGTAGCTGATTACGCTACATTGAATTTCGATAAGAAACAAATCGAATTCAGTGATAATGCTCGCATTAATCAGATCAAGCAGTACGATGCACATGTTAATGTAATAATAATAGTATTGTATGGTAGAATAAAAATAAAACTGACGTTGTTAATCGGATCACGACTACAGCACCGCCGTGTAAAGCGTCAAACGCGCAGGCGCAGAGCCCGTAACTGACGTACGCATTCGCGCCAACTTCATACCAAAGATACGTCACTATTCAGAACCAGCCTCTCAAAAGGTAGTAGGGTGCATAACTAATCGAAATAATGGTCAAACATTGTTATTGTGCTCTTGTATAGGTATATAAATGTTAAGCAGATGTTACTTATTCAACAGCGGTACATTGGGAACATGTATGTAGGCAGTGAAATGATAAAAATGTGGTTAATTAACTGAGTGAGTAGGTAATTAATTATAAACTGCAATGTGACACAATAGGTATTTTATATATGTTATGATTATGTTTGTTTGTTTATTTTCGACTCTTAGCCGCATTATAATTAATAGTAGGGTGCACTGTTAGTTCTCACTAATGAAAAAATTCATTAAATCTATCAACAATATTTACATGTTCTAAAGTAATGTAATTAACTACATTTCCAGATTCTGAATCCGTTAAACTTTGTTGAACATATTAAGTATAATGGACTGTATCCTTGTTAACGCTTCAAGTAACCTTAAATTACTGAGGAGTTTCTTAAAACATAAATTCTAAAATAAACATCACTATCTGCATACCTTGACAATTTCTACAAATAACACATAAAATAAGGTACATAGTGTAGGCTTGTTTGTACTAGACAGAGTAACACCGGATGGCTAAAAATGTAACGGTATGTTTGCCAAATCAGTCATAACACTGAGCTAAGTGAATGACCTCACAAATCGAGACGCTAATGCGGATTGCTGGTTCCTCATTCCCATGCTTCGTCTGCGAACATCCATTATACAGTTAATTGTAAGTAAAGCAGTGCCCGACGCTAATACCACTGTGTTTCATATCGTAAATTAGAAGACATGAGACTAAACAAAACGGCGTGTCTATGATAACCGGATTAAGTAATTGACCAAGCAAACATTTCTATAGGAGGTTTAGCCATGACCATTTAGAACTAGTAACAAGAAATATAGTTGATAATTGATATAAGAAATCTATAAAGTATGATCTTTGCAACTATGAAGAATTTGATGAAATTACAGCGCTTCTTGAAGATTGCAAATGACATCAACAAGTAAATTTTCAAAACGACCCTGTCAGTTTAGTGGCACCACGAACCGGCAAATATTTCGCCTACACTTAGCTCATTCGGTCAAGTATTCGTCATACGTCCTTTTTGCTGCAGACAAAGGCATAAAAGCCGGACACAGCAATGAATTGCGAAAGAGATTTGCACATAGTGAAAAGAATAATAAAATCTTTCATTAGGTATACTGTCAATCAACTTCCGCTTCAAGGTAAGTCTTGCGCATTTATTAAAAGTTCAACAAAGAGCATTTACTGTCACATAGTCAATAGAACATAAAACTTCAATGAGATCTAATTGTTGATCAACTTTATGTAGCAAGCAGCGCCACCTAGCAGATTTAATGGTACTGAATGTTTCATCAACAACTTGCCTTCGATCAATACTATTGTTGTTTGTATCACACTCGAACGATGCACCAATTAGTTGCCACACGATCACACAGATGTCGTTGGACACGATTTTCTTTTTGTTTTGAAACTTGACACTGTCGTACCACTTGGCATCCCACGTGTGGTTACATCATTTATAAACTGATGACCTTGGCTACTTAGAAACGTAAATAGTTCTAATGTACAGGGTAACGAGGGCGTTTAGAATAAACAATAAGCTAATGCGAACATCACTAGAGCAACTAACATGATTATAGCACCTGGAACGAATACTTTAAAAGACATACATATCTGATTCGATCAGGATACGTTAAAATCAATGACTGAAATTACACAAGTTTCACGAGTAAACCTGAAGTTAGATGTAGAAGTTACAGAACAGAAAAACTTTACCTCTCCGTCTCCTACGTTTCCGGGGCGTTTTTCTACGCTTCCGAGTTTTTCTCTTCCTTGGTTCATACTGTTCTAATTCACAATTACCGTAAGCACTTTTTGCCACTTCAATTATTTTACCAACTAAACACAGCACCAAGGCGATCATTTTGCACTCTTACTAAAAACTTTAGACTAGTTTCTCTTTATCTACTACCTCTACTAAACGTTATCTTTGAGGCACTGTTTTTTTCTTTCTTTTGTTAATCTTCAATTCATGCACAAGTTGTTTATTACTTTGCCGTTCGCGGCTATTGTTTTTTAAAACAAGTTTTGATTTGATTTTTTGTACGGTTCTTGTTGAATAACACATAACCTTTGCTACTCGCGTCCTTAGCACTGCACTAATATTGATAATTCTTGAATGCTCTCCAGGTTTATCTCTTGTGTGTTGAAATGTTTTATTGAGAGGTTATCACTGTTCTACAATGACAAGATACAAACATATGACTGTTTGGTTGCATCTCACGACACTCCGGGAGCCTTGGCGTGATTTCTATATAAGGCTAAAAATACACGCCACACACGTTCAATCATTTTTAATCCGTTGTCGTCGAGTGCACTTTACGATAATGTTTTGAGAAAATAAATTCCATATAGTTTCTTTTTACTCTAAACCCTCGATATATATTTCTAAGTGCCAAAAGAATTTGTGGACGTTTGTTGTAATACATCAGTATTACTAGGCACTTGTTCTATCGAAGGATTAAGTATTGTGAAATGCTGCTATGCACCAGGGTGTCGGCGTAGCGGTATAATCACTGCACGCCATATATACGTGCTTTCTATTCAGATGTGCTTTGCGTATTCAATTACAATAAACAATTATACTTATAACAACGTCAGCACGAAATTTAATGAAGAATTAAAAGGATAACATCGGGCAGAGCAGAGAACCTATTAGCCAAAAGCTTTTTAAGTAGGTACTCTAGAGTATTTTTAAGCGACTTCAGCTGAAACAATTTTGTAGTTTTATAAAATGTTAAAATTATGTTTTTAATGGAGTCCGTTCTGAGATTTTAGTAAAAGCTTCACTTTTTGTTAGTTATTCAACTTTTCCTTGCGTGGTTTACCTCATCATCATGCCTAGCCTTTTCCCAATTATGTTGAGGTCGGCTTCCAGTCTAACCGGATGCAGCTGGTTTACCCATATGTTACTAAATTATCTGCTGCGACAATTTTCCCTCTTTTTTCCATGAAACAAGCTACAAAAATGCATGAGTACCTAGGTATGCAAAACACGGAAACCAATGCAGATCCATACGAAAATGGAGCAAACAAACTTTTCTATGAATAATTAAGACAGTTCAACGCAGTATATACTGTAGAAAGCATTTGTTCGTATGTTGCAGCATTTGTCGCAACAAACATAAGATTTAATTCCTAGTTTATTTTGCAAATAATTTCGTTTTGTCATGAAAAACATGTCATGTGAATGTTTTAGCTTGTAGTGAAGGCCTTCAAACTTCACTGCTCGCTGTAACGATTAATTTTGTTCTACACAGAAGAGCAATTAACTACGTCCAACTAGACGATACTCGTACGTCTTTACCCTGAAGACTGGAACCATTCAAGCAAAATATAACGATAGTAAATTAATATTTGTGAACCAAATAATTGCCGGGACGTGTACAAATACAGAACTACAAGACAGAGTTATCAACTGAATTCTAATTGAGGATAAGTTGATTAAAATCACAAACCGTGGTTATTTTCCCCGCAGATCAATTCGCTCTAATTCCCGGAGAGCCTAATAACATCACTTTTACATTAAGCCACCGCGAAATAAATGGGTAGATTCAGTTGCGTTGAAATTGAGGACCCATTTTACTCCAGTGGGCACAAAAATTGGCATTCTAATTTGGAAGGATTTAATTTCGGCAAGGGACTTAAAACCATCGCCTTAATTCGTGGCTTCAACATAAAATCATGTTTTTCCGTTTAAATATTTAGCCAACGAGATTCTATTGATTTGTAAAGTAAGTAAGAGTTATATTACGAAACAGTTTTTTTTTTATTGATGGTTCTCATCTCAATCTTGTATGTATCATTATTTCGTAGAAAAATGTGTTGGCTAAATAGTATTTTCGAAGTAACGTTACTTCGAACAAACAAACGTCGAAGAAACAAGGGTTCGATGTTAGGTTATCGATATAAAGAAACAGCGAACAAAAAAGGCGTAGTAAACGTCGTGGCATTATCAAGGCATCGATGTATAATCAGTTAATCATCCATGTAACGTGTTCTGTGAAAGAATGTATGTAAGGGAGTCTACTGTTCCATGTTAGTTTAAAATTAAATTATATGTATAGGTACAACATTATTGCCAACGTAATCATTGTTTCTATGTAAATTAATGTTTTAATTAACAAAAAATAAATAAATCACATACATTTTTAGTTATCTACCTATATTAATGTACAGACGCCAGCACATCAAGCTACTACAATCTGTCAAATATCTTTTAGATTTTCAACTTTATTGCCAAAGAAGATTAGGAAAATTTGACAGTTTCGGGTAGCTTGATGTTCTGGCGTCTATACTACCTACAAACGTTTGTCTAGCTAGACTCTAGAGCTATTGAAAGTCCTAAAACAAAAAAAAGAATCGCCAAAAAGCTAAAGAAAGAAAACGTAGAAAGATAATAAATTATATAGTAGATATTGCTGGTATTTTTCAAACAATTTGCAAGTACTCTTTATAATGGAGACCAACAGAGTTTAGTAAAGCCAAGCAACACGGTTTTTAGAAAATCGTGCCAAAAAAATCTGCCCACGATACAAATATGTCATAGCATTACGTTACGTAGTAGGTACGGGCATGAGTCATGATACAATTATTCCAAAAAATACTCAAGTACTATTAAATAAACAAAAACATGAATCTACCTACTCATTCCTCGAATACAGATTCATTTTAGAAAAACAAAAATTAACGTAAAACGCGTAATTCAGACCACGTTCAATGGCGACGCGGAAATGGTTGTCGTGACATCCGCACTGGATATGCCAGCGTCATTTAAAACAGATTTTATACTGATTATAATATAATGAGTAGATATTATTTAACTCCTGACACTCCTTAATTGAATATCCATGTACGAAATTCTTATGAAACTATTTATATCGTAGTTTCTAAACTGTCAATGTATTGCGTGAATGTGAAGCATTCGAACAAGACATCGTTGTTAGGAAGGCATATAAAATAATAGACTTTTCGACTATGTTTAGTTCGTTCCATTTAAGACCTCATCCATCGCTTTCCATCAAGCGAGATCGAGGTCAAGAGCGGTCCCATTAATTAAAGAAAAATACGGTAGAATTCAGTTGTTTTTCCGACACATTTCCGTGGAAGGCTGAATATTTTTTTTCTTATAAGTACTGGTGCAGTGACGTAAGGTAACAGTTTTTTTGCATGAAAATTCGGTCTAAACATGTTAAAATTTAGACTAAGTAAGAATCGCCTTCTTCAGCTCGCTTCGCTTCTTCGCTTTCTCATGCTATGAAGACCGTTCGCTACTCGTAACTATATGTAGGGAATTATAGCCAACAGTATGAGTCATCACTGGTCGAAATTCAGACATGAAAACATAATGTATTTGTATTACTTCTAAGTATAGGAAAATATCTACTATGTGCCTACTAGAATAATACTCTAAACCGTTGTTGTTACTATGTATATGTATAGTTATTCATGTATGCATACATGCCCTCTGGAAAAAACATCACAGTCCTTATTAGCGTATTTATAATATTGTTCAAGGATTGTGAGCACTTGTTTTAATCTAAGCATAATATCGTGAACAAACTAGACTTACCCAGCATCCTATTGACGTCTCCCCTTTCAGTCATAATCGTCGTCAACGTCTTTCATGGCTTCGAAGCTGTAAGTAGAAAATATTTTAGGTTACACACTTAAAAATAATTCAATTAATTTTTTAATATTGTTTAAAATGTTTAAATATATAGGGGAATATTCTACATATGACTCAAAGGTACAGACTGAGTTTTCTTTGACGAGTCGACAATCTATAAAAGCGTTAAAATTCGCCACAGTCTTTACCTTAGTATCGAACTGCGTTCACCCCTTATACCACAATGTGTAAGCACAACAATGAACTAACACTGACACCAAACAAAACAATATAAACTCACTATTTAACAATATACTACATCAACTTCATTTATATTACGTAATAATAACCACATTTTCACTTAAAACTTAATATTTCGGGAAAACAGAAGGAAATGTTGTAAAGATTTTTCAGATTGCGATAGAGCCATGTCGCCGAGGGTTGGAAGGCGAATCTGACGGAAATGCACGAACTCCTACGATGTTACCCGAATGCAAATATTGTACAGGGAAGAATCTAAGCGGCACTGACCCCTTTAAAAATGATCATTAAAAAAAAACACAAACGACGATTGTGGAAGGTACAACAACTGAAACCAAAACTATGATATTTGTTTGTTTATCACGTTACAGAATACTCAAGATTTTCAAATAAAAAAACAACGATTTTTTACGGGATGGCTCAGTTCGTGCCTGCATAGAACGGTAACTACCACCCTGCAGAGAGGTCGTCGCCGCTTCGCCATATTTTCCACGCATGCGCCATGGCACCCCTAGGGGTAATCACTAAATACGGTATTACGTATTAAAAGTGTTGCCAGTAAGAAAATTCCAATTTTTCAAAAATAACACGAGATATTACAGAGATTTTTTACATTTAAGGATTTACCTTGCATTATTTGATGACAAAATAAAATATATTAGATATAATTTTCAGTTACCTATGTTCTATGTTACAAACTGATGACGTACGCTCATGGCGCATTGGCAGAAGTACTTGCAAGCAAGGAGATCGATAAAGTGACGTCACACCATTGAGAAGCCCGCTATAATATGGCAGTGCACTTTAGCAACGGGAATAGGCGTGTAATGGCTAAAAATAAGTACGATACATACAAGTTAAGTACTTACATCGAATTTCGTTTTCGATTGGCTTATCTTTTACTAAGTTTTGATATTTTTCTTCCGTAGATTTTTCAATTCGATTGAGTGAACTACCTCATTAATATAAGAGTACATATATTTTACTCGAAAATCGTGGAGCGCATGATTATTTAGAATGAGTAAAACCTAACGCAAAATAATCATTATAATTACGAGTTAATGATGTAGGTACCTAATTAAAATAACATTTTTATTCATCTGGCTCTTTTAAATACCTAAATTGTTATTATTTTATTCAAACATTTTTAGAGTAGTAGAAATATATCAAAGTTTTCAACCCCGTGACCCAAGGGCTGACTTTTAGCTTGGCCAGAGGCTCAGCATTGCCTTACAACACATGCTACAGACGCCAGCACATCAACCTACCCGAAACTGTCAGATTTTCCCAATCAACTTTGAACCTTGTTCTTTAGTGATAAAGTTGAAAATCTATTAAAGAAATTGGACAGATTGTAGTAGGTTGATGTGCTGGCGTCTGTGCATTACCAGTCGACAGCGATGCGGAGGAATTTTTCGACGCCATATTTTTGTTAATAGTTAATATTTTTATTACTTGTTATTTAATTTAGTTTATGAAGTTTATCCAGTGTATATATTTTTATCCTCTTCCATAAATTATCATCAAAGTTCAGATATCTAAAATAGAATTTCCTCCCCAGTGCCCCTGCCTGATGAGCGCTCTAAAACAAAACCAAAAACTCTGAGAACTAAACGTTTTTGTGTAGGCGTCAAACAATGCTCGATTCTCAAGCAAAGTTACGAGTACGTCTAATGGATGCGCGTTTCAATCGCTGAGCATTGAAGGCTCTTTCAAGGCCAGCTAGCCTCCACATAAGGATTTCGTCGTCATTCAATCAAGTACAGTGAGACACAAAACGATGTATACAATCATTACAATCTTTGTTCCATAATATTGTATCAAAGGCACAAAACATATAACTTACACGTTTCGTACCTACTTCAGCAAAAGGAGTATGTAAGATCCTAGCTGGTGGCATTCTGTAGATTCTGCCTACACGGGAAGAAAGCATGAGTTTTATTTGTACGTGTACTTAATTGTAGCTGCATATTATTGATACACCGACAATCAAATTAATTCTTGTCGATGCCGCGATGTAGGTTTACATCTCTTTGAGGCTGTCTGTACAATCTATGACTGCGGGACTGGGATTACAAACAATTGGCCCGGGAGGACTGAACCTTGTAGAAGACTTATTTGATATATAAAAGAATAAATTACGGACTCTGCCTCTATACGACGCTCCTTATTTCTTATATCTTGACGAAATGTTTGACTCATTTGTTTACAAAGTATGTACAAGAAAAAATCTGTTGCTCACAAGATTCTGAATCAACAGTACCAACGATCGTTATCGATATTCCAATATTTAATTGGTAATATTAATTTATGACACAACTTAACGCATAAATCACCTGAAAATATTGAAAGAACCACGCAAAAATTTCTTAGTCATTAACATTTTCTTCGAAGTTTGAGTAGCTTACTCGTTAGTTCAAAAAACGGTGTCGGCTTTATAGGTCATGTGTTTTCACGTCGTTTGGTGTCCCTAGTCAGGTTGATGACGGTGTGACACCCGCTTTATAATTCCGCCTGAATCATGTTCCAGATTCTCGTTACTGGTGTCAATCAATCGGTAACATAGACTGTTAACGACTCGTAAAATATATACTCTGCTATAAAAACCGAAGATATAAAATCCATACTATACCTACGAGTACATCATCATTATCTACCTAGCCTTTTCCCAACAATGTTAGGGTCGGCTTCCAGTCTAACCGGATGCAGCTGAGCACCATTGTTTTACATGAAGCGACTGCCTATCTGATCTCCAAAACGCAGGTACTGGGTAATACGATACCCTTTGGTAATCCATACTATAAATAGTTCTATAATAATATTATAAATTCGAAAGTTACCCTGTCTGAATGTTACCTTTTCATGCCTAAACGAATGAACGGATTTCGATAAAATTTTGCAAGGATATAGGTAGATGGCACCCTGGGGTAGGGAAAGCTATATATTTTGTCCCGGTAGCACGTTCCTTTGGGACAATATCCGACATCGTACCTATATTTTTACCTACACGGTAACCCCCTTACTAATAAACGTATTATATCAGATGAATAGTTACACACCTATTTCTCTCTTTCAGTCGTCAGTAATTTGACTTTCGAAAGAAGAAGACAAAGCGTTGTGTAACTATACAGACGCTATAAAACGTTTATTAGTAAGAGGGTAATAATATAAGTCGGTATCTAAGCTGTTTGGCCTAATTCTCTTTGTATAATTAATCTAATCTAACAATTAATTTTAGGTCTGAATGTACTGAAATCGACCGACTTTATAATCAAATATTGTTTTCCAAAGGTTATTCTGAGAACATGGGATGTTCACAACAAATTACTGCCCAGTCGGTTTTATTGGGCGTGTTAGATCAGACATTATAAAAATGATAAGTTTGCCTAAATGATAAATGAACGATAAAAGACAGAAAAGTAACAAAATATGTTTAGTGATCATTACATAGCACAATTGCATTGCATTTGATTGTACGTTTTGTTTGTTCAAATAGGTACGGTCAGCATCAGAAGTTGATTAACACTTCAGTTTTTTTAATCTTAGTTATTGAGCAAAATATTTGTTCAAAATTGCAGCAGAAGAATTTTTTGTAGAATATAATACTCTTGTCTATTATGTGAAAAGCTAAAAATCAGTTTATTGAAAAATGTTGTTGTCAATTTAATAACATGTAAAAATGATAGTGTTAATCGACTTTTGATGCTGACTGTACCTAGTATCTACCTACTTAGTCCACGCCCCCTATCTTGTTAGAAAATGTTATATACTATTTTTTGCATAAAATATAGTCGAAACAGACCCGCGAGGTAATTTTGTAACACATTAACAATAGCAATGGCTTTCATTCTGACAGTTCAACATCATTCATTGCGTTGTTAACGTTGTTGAGCAGACAAATTTTATGAATCCCCCATAATGATTCAGATTGTGATTGATAGTTGCGCAATTAGGGTGCAGGCTCAGGAAACATCCAAATGTATGATGCAACGGCTTCCCTTTTAACCATCTTTAAAGTTTTGATGCATTAACAGAATAGCAGTGCAGAAAAGCAAGCTCATTTTATTTATTTATTTATTTAATACTTCAAGCACATAAATGTACAGAGGCGGACTTAATGCCATAGGCATTTTATACCAGTCAACCTTTGGGTGATATAGAGACAAACAGTGGTATCTTTGTTTAAAAGCAAAAATTATTAAAAATAACATACTCATCCACGCAAAGCGAAACTTGCAATTTCATGAAGGAATTAATATAACAGGTGAATGTACTGGTGACTTGCAATTGTGGTTTTCACGATTATTCAACTGTTTCTAGTCACAAACTCACTTCTGATGCACATTAATGTCTTTGCCTTTATGTAAAATTTTACACTTTTATTAAACAAAATAACTATCGTGTATAACAACGAACAATTCCAACCAACTGACTGATTAAGGACGTTTTGTAAGACTTTGAAATAACTTTACTTTCAAAGTAAAATGTTTCGTAATATCATCCAGTTAAAAGTGAATTTGCCTCACACATTCGCTTCCGCCTGAAACGTAGGTGATTCCAAACTTGTTTAGCCGAAACAGATAGCATTTAATTAACATCAACTAGAATTCGTTAATTCTACAGACTTTGTACATTCCGATCAGGTGCATTACCTATTTGTTCCATTGCGGGTATCTACATTGGTAACTTTTATTACTAGTTGTTTTAATGATCCATGCACCTATGTTATATTGCCAAAAATGCATACCTAATATTTATCAATTTTAATTTAAAAATGTCTATTGGAAATGTTCAGCACACACTAAATATAAGATCCATATCTAATGTGTGTAAATTGGATGTTTTTATTATTATTATAGGATGTTAAATATGTAGGTTATCGAAATAATTAGCGGAGAGATCGTTTTAGTCGTCATCGTTCGTTGAATTTTCAGGTCTTAATGTTCACTTGATTTAACTGTAAGAGCATTCCAATCCAAGCTAGTTAAGGTAGAATTAACGTTAGGGATTCCGGTAATATGTAACTTTATACAAATAACACGTTTAGGACTTTAGGCACACTGATTTGGCAATCTCATAAATAATAGTTCTAATAAGCCATAAAAAAGATTAACACACTGAATCGGGAGCACTTGGATTCATGCCACTTGAAATGGAAAACACAAAACGTAGTGGCTTTGGTAGTTGATCGTTGCGATTGCTTACGTTTTCGAACACCTAGCGGAATTGACCTCCGCTCTATTCAATAATGAGTGATAATTGTACACGTAATGACCGCGTAACCGTCGTAGGAACGCGTGCCGACCGCCGAGCGAGATTCTCAACTGTTTTATTTTAAAGCTGGCTCCGAACACTTTGGCCGTGAAAAATATTGCAAAGGTGTATAGCTCAGTGCAAAACTGATGAGCAATAGACAATGTCGTTCATTGACTGTGAAACAAGAGAGCTGTCTCGTGCATTATTAATTGCCAAAGCTATTTATTTTTTTGAACAATCGAAGCATGAAATCGTTTTACACGGTAGGTACGTCTCTATTTGAGGTCGTTGAAAAATGTTAATGATTCTCTCTTTAAAAACAGAATATGTATGGCATCCTAGACGTTAGATTGCGCCATGAACTCATGACACATTTTCTATTAACACCTTAAGAGCGTTATCTAAAACTTGAACGAACAATAAAATAGTATCTGCATCTAATTATGCAAGTAACATACTGCGTCTGTACAGACGCCAGCACATCAAGCTACCCGAAACTGTCAAATTTACCCAATCAACTTTGAACCTTATACTTTAGCGATAAAGTTGTAAATCTATAATAGAAATTTGACAGATTGTAGTAGCTTGATGTGCTGGCGTCTGTACTTTCAATTAACAAAGTTGCGTATGTGGACTCTATCACGTAGATCACGAATTTAATGACATAAGGAAAGATACGAAAGATTATTTATACATATATGTATATATTTGCGAATCATCGTATAACATGCGATATACAATGACTGCACTTGGTTGCCGATAATTTTGGCGGTTCAGACCTTGGACTAAATTTACAAAAAAGGTAATCGGACGGAGAGGACAGTCGAGTAATCATAAAATAGATAAACATCTGATAAGTTCAGAGAAACAATTATACAAGAAAATAAACTTTAGTAAAGGACGGTGTGATTCATTAAAGATTTAGATAGGTACATTTTTGTTAACCGACGAAAAAAAAACGGAGGAGGTTCTCAATTCGACGCGTATATATATTTTTTTTTATGTATGATCACGCATAACTTTTTACAGAGCATTCCGATTTTGATAATTCTTTTTTTATTAGAAAGGGTATACCCTGTAGTTGGTCCCATATAAATTTGGAAAAAAAATTCTAACCCTAAGGGTTAGAAAACAGGGGATGATTGATTGTTCACTCACTGATTGTAATGTATGACCACGCTTAACTTTTTACAGAGTAGTCCGATTTTGATCATTCTTCTTTTGTTGGATAGGACATACTTCGAAGTTGGTCCCATGTAAATTTGGAAAAAAAAAACCTACCCTAAGGGTGGGAAAATAGGGGTGACTTATTGTTCATTCACAGATTTTAATGCTGAGCTGTGTATTATAATTAAAATAAAAGGCCTATCTATGTTGGTATATAAAGCCTGTTTTTTTTTTAAGTATTACATTATATTATTTAGTATTATATTACACAAAAAATAATAGTTAAAGTAGGATTATATAACAGGTAATGTCCAAAGTAAGGTAGGTATTTTAAAAGTAATCAAACATTAAGCATGTAGTAATTAGTAAATTATAGCCTCAAAAAATTATAAAATAAAAACTTTTTAACAAAAAATTAAACCTCCGAAAAAACTGAAAAGCAAAAAATAATAAACTTTTTTTATTTAACCTTAATAAATAAGTTCTTAAACTAATGCAAGTATACCTAAGTAATTTTGAGTCGGCGCCAAACAATCAATGAACAAAGATTACTAAATTACCTCAAATTTAAAGAAATAAGCAACGTGACATCTATAGCGATAAACATTAACATTTCAAACAAAAAATGCGCTCTCCGCACGACCACTCGCAACGAATTAATTTGCTTGTTTGGCGCCGACTCTAAATTACTTAGGTATACTTGCATTAGTTTAAGAACTTATTTATTAAGGTTAAATAAAAAAAGTTTATTATTTTTTGCTTTTCAGTTTTTTCGGAGGTTTAATTTTTTGTTAAAAAGTTTTTTTTTATCTAAGTATCCCAATATCGACAACAGTTTTCATTCGTTTATCTTTTTATATTCGTTTATGGTTTTCCCGAAGTCAAAACATAATCTCCTAAACAAAACTTATCTTGTTTTTTTTTTTAATCCAGCATAATTATTTATTTTCGGTAGCAAGGAACAAATTTCTGGAAAAAAAAAACTTAATCAGACCTGTATCAGTTACAAAATAGTTTTAACGTTATCGTAACCCTATTGGTAGATATCAGAGAGTGCGTCGGCCAATTGCTGTAATCGAACCAATTTGGTCTGAAACCACACCGGTTACCCGCGCTCGCGCCGGTCGGTACCCTCAGCCAGTTAAACGGGCATTGTATATATTGACAATAATGCATCGTATTCAGTTCAGAAAGTTATCTTTCTATTTGACTAGGCACTGTGTTTCGAATTTGCAAACAGACTGCTATCTTATCGGCTCATATTAGTAGGAGTTGTACAGGGGCACACGCGTCGGTGATTCTGACTCTGAGCGAAAACTGTGATGTGAACCTCTCATGTGTTTGTGATCTTTGTGTTTTATTTTTTATTAAGATCGTGTTGAAAGAAAGTTTATATTGTGACAATGAATGAAGGCACGGTTGATATACAAAGTGAATTGGAGAAATTAAGGTTTTTCTTTTATTTTATTTGTAATGTTCGTAATCATTTTATCGTTATGTAAAAAAATTCGTTCTGATTTTCTTTTTAAATAAGTAGTTTGTTAAATAATGCGCATGATTGACACTTGGGTTGTTACTTTACTATGATGTTAGAGAATGTAAATTATTTGGAGAAACATTTTATAAAACATTTCATTGGTACAAACAGTGACGATATACTGTATGTGATTAATTAACAGCTGTCAAAGACAAGCCTGTCCACCACACTGCCATCCATCAAACGCAGCACTCATTAATTTCACATAAGGACTAAGTACTTGTATTAGAAATTTGTCATCAAAGTCACGTTACTAAGTCCTACTTTATATTCAGTGAACATAACTTGAATCATTTCTCTTTGAATAGAGGGCCGCCCGAAGAACAGGAAGAAAATAAATCACCAACATGTGAGAATCGACCACAGAAGTACCGTATTCTACTCGAGCCTGCCCTCGTGGGTGCCATGATAGCCATCAATCTAGGTCAGACCTCGCTTCAAAACTTCTATTTGCAAACAGCCTGTACAATTGACCTAGGGGTGGATTTAGCTGTTTGCGAAAAGGGAGAGATGGAGGTAATCAATACTTTTTTTGTTTTATATCATTCGTTTCTTACTTTCACTTTTCTTTGACTGTTTATATCTGTGATATCCTATCATTCTTAGATGGTTATCGAAATTTTTTTATCTTTAAACTACATGAATAACTAACTACCTGTTATTTTTTTTTTTTTGAAAGATTGAGAATACATGAGAAAGAAACCATTAATATTTTTAAAACTCTACAGTACTTTAATATCCGATTATAACTTCGGTACTAAGACTAGGGCAGACTGTATTGACACGGCGACCGTGAATTTTATCAGACCTTTGATAAACTAAGCCTATCTCACCTTTTACAAATGTCAATATACACACATAGAGGAACTATCGATATCATATCCAATGTACCTATATTATGATCTACTAGCAGCGCCCCGTGAGGGGCCCGTGGCTAAATAATAACAGCCGCACAGGTCGATCGATCAGGTTAAGCTACGCTTGTCGCGGTTGGTCTGTGGATGGGTGACCATCTTTACATACCGAGATCCCACCGTGCCTCGGAAAGCACGTTAAGCCGTTGATCCCGGCTGTCATTCGTCGATCTTTGACAGTCGTTACGGGTAGTCAGAAGCCCAAAAGTCTGATAACCAGTCTTACCAAGGGGTATCGTATTACCCAGCACCTAACTGGGTTGTGGAGGTCAGATAGGCAGTCGCTCTATGTAAAATACTGGTATTCAGCTGCATCCGGTTAGACTGGAAGCCGACCCCAACATAGTTGGGAAAAGGCTAGGCAGATGATGACTAGCAGCGCCCCGCGGTTTCACCCGCATAAGTCTCGATCCCGTGGGAATACCGAGATAAAAACTATCCTATGTCCTTTCCCGGGACTCAAACTGTCTCTATACCAAATTTCATCTAAATCCGTTCAGCGGTTTAAGCGTGAAGAGGTAACAGACAGACAGACACACTGGTAACTGTGTACTTTACGAACCTAATATCAATACACTGATGTTTTGTAAACAAATAGCAGAGCGTTAATAACTGCCAACCAACCAGTGATTAATTATCTCAACAAGGCGCAGTACTTACGGCAATATCTATGAGTGACCTATGGCCTGTCCAGTTTATCCTATGTTAAACATTCAATAGAGCCATTAGACCTCTCCTATTGCAGGCCATTCAACTCGATTTTCGGCACCTAGTCTTTCCACCTAGCCTGAGGGCGTCGCACCTTACGTTACGAACACGGCTTTTCATAGAAAAGTATAATACTTACGCGGTCAAAAATTACTGAATGGCTTTTTTTTTAAACACCCGACGAAAAATCGCAGGAGGTTTAGAATGTTACACTGAATTTGTGGTAACAGGTTGTGCGTCGATCGATGTCCATGCCACCCTGTATTGATGCCATAGATACCTAGGCCGAACCAAGACAGCCCCAAGTGCTGTAAGAATGAAATCTAATCCAGAATCAGACAGCCTGCATAAGTACGATGAGAAAAACGTTAAGTAAAGAGTAAACTAAGTTCTTCTTCTTCTTCAGCCTTTTGCCATCCAATGCTGAGTGTAGGTCTAAACTAAGTTCAACTACAGTTAAAATAGTTCCAGCCTGTTATTGTCCACTGCAGGGCAACGGCTTCTTTTGATGCATAGTAAACATTGATCGTCGTCACGGTTGCTCATGGCGTGTTGATGATTTCAGACCTATGTCAGGTTTCCTCACGATATTTTCCTTCACCGCAAGCTCTAATAAAACCATTCTATTTGTGTCCTTTGATACTTGGTACCGTTCAAAATCTTTATTCACGTCAAAGGAATAGACCGTAAGCCCACATCGCATAGACGCAAGAATACCGCGGCTGGATTTTATCGCGCACTGGATTTTCAACTCCAGGTATTGAGCCGAGGGTTGAGAATCCAATAGAGTGCACCCCAGCGCGTCAAAAAACAGACTGTTGGATTTTCAACTCTCGGAGCTACGCAGTGCGTTGAAAATCTAGTGCGCGAAATAAGATCGCCGCGGGTAAAACACGTCTACGTTAATTGATAATGTATTTTATAATCTGCATGAGTTTTTTAATAAAAAATAATATTTGTAAGTAATTTGTATAATTGTTTGAAATTTATTTTTTCTAATTATTTTCTTAAAATACTATTGCATATCCGACTTGGGTAGACTGTTGACACAAAAAATGTAATGAATATGAACTGAATGTACACAGTTATGCAATAAATATATCTTTATCTTGTCTGTGCTTACCTGGGCTAAAGACCAGGGGCTAAAGATGAAAGATAGTACAATGACATATAATATAAAGTACAAACGTCTGCCCCTATTTACTTGTTATTATTTACGTTAACAACAATAGCTTTTATCTGTGTTCGTGTAATTAAATTAATGACTTCAGATAATCCCAACGAGACGGCATAATATTACTCTCTTGTCTTTTTGGGCCATCTCGAAATTACTTCCTTCTGCCTATTGTTTTAAATCATACCTTCTTGTTGTTGACGTTGAGAAGGTATACAGTATATCTCAGCTTTTGAAAGTGGGAAACAAAATGGGGGATGTTAAAGAATGACGCTTTTCAGGTTTTTCGCTTATTCAGACGTCTTGCTTTAATAGCCTGAAATGGAATTCTTTCATCTCTTTAAGATTTGACATACATTTAACATGTCAGACATGATTCAGTCTTAGACATTTTTCGTCGGTTATCAAAAAGAAAATCTGCTGTTTCATGGAAAACTGCAATAAGCGCAAGTCTAAGTACTTTTTTCTCTATTTTGGTGTGCGGTAGAAATCCTCATGGACTTTCTCCATCGTGGTGCGAGATTCGCATAAGCATTCACCGCTCCCGCGCAAGTGTACCTACGCAGTCAAAATATATAGAACGGTTTTTTTTTAATAACCGCCGAAAAATATCAACGCCGTCTATGTAGTACCTATGTCAAAATATATCGAATGTATTATCTAATACAATATTACTAAAGCCATTTTCTTATCAATTTCAGGCAGAGAGTCAAATAGTCGTATCAGGAGTTAACGTCAGTCGAAGTTTCATTGGATCTCTCATATCTACTGTGGTCCTGTTATTCGTGGGACCATGGAGCGATTGCAGTGGGCGACGGAAACCACTGCTTATACTGCCGCTGGTCGGCATGAGCGTAATGACGACGGGAGTCTTACTTATGCTGGTCTTCCCTGGAGCGTCAACCACACAAGTGCTGTATGCAGTACAGCTTCCCATGTCTTTAGGAGGGAATTTTGGACTGCTACTAGCAGCCGCATTCAGTCATATAGGCGATGTAAGTAAACAAACATCGGTACGTTTAATAAAGTGTAAAAAAACATGTAAATATTTAACCTACGTCAAAGATAATGAGATGCGAATAATTCGGGTATTCCTCGAAACGCACCAAAAGTATTCCTCGAAAAAAAAATTAAATATGAATCAAAATAAAAGTTATTATAATTTAATTTTTAGGACATGTCATATGAAACGCATTGAAAAATGCCTTACTTCGCATAGTATTTTTACTTACACAAGTATTGTTTGTGAATACACCCTGTGAATAAATCCTAAAAAAGTAAAAAAAAAGTCGTTATCAGTCGAATTAGCTCCCACAGCGGTACGTTAGATAATTGAATCGGCATGGACTTAAATCGCAACTGTGGTCCACTTTATGTGACACAAAAATGCCCGTAACATGTTCCATTGGAACTGAAACTAGGTCACATTATACTTTACTCTTTAGGTATCGCTCGGGTGTGCCCTTTGTTTACACCTCGTAGCATAATGTGTACAAAACATGTTCCTACATCATGGATTAATGCTATGGAACTATGATATTGGTATATCAGTTTCAGGACATGTCAGAAATGGAAAAGTCAAACATCGAAAATACAGTAATAATGAAAAGAGGGGTTGATCATTTTAAATGAAATAATAATTTTAAAAAAACTGTTATTTCGGACCCATAGGTATGAACAAAACAAAGCTTTTATACAACACACTATTCTAATATCTACTTTAGTTGATAACGTAACAATCACCGAAGTTCCAGATTTCAAAAATGTACTTATTTGCGTCATAACAATATCTAAAAAAAGAACCTACCGCAACTCATTCAGTACGTAAATTATTTCTAATTATAATAAACAGATTAGATAAACGGTTAGTTCCGTTTCATATGTCTATGACTATAATATAGATAATTAATGGCCATCTGAGTACCTACCTATACCTATAGGTAACAAAAATCTTCTTATATCAACTGCTTCACTTTCATCTAAGTCTAACAAGAATTGTCTATACTGAAAACAATCGCAAAGAGTCTCCAACGCGACAGCTATTTGTTCGTTGCCAAGTTAAAGTCTGATAAAGTATCCTTTTTCGTCTACGGCTTTACTGGACTAAGGCCCATCGTCCACGTCGCTATCCAAAAGTAACCTGTCACACCTCACGAATTCACCAATGACTAGCCAGAATTTCACCGCACTAGTATTTCAATTGCAGTTCGTACTAATTGTGATTGCTTGCGCTGTGCAAGCAATCACAATTAGTAATTCGCGTCGTGTGTGGATCACCATTGAAACACTAGTGCTGTAACATTCTGGCTACTCATTGGTGATTTGAGTTTGGAACATGTTACCTTTGAGTAGTCGTGGACGACGGACCATAGACTACCTTACCTACTATGGTGAATCATGAATCCTTATAAAACAGAGTGTCGAAATCCTTCCAGGTGTGCTTCGCGACGGGCCGTGACGTCACTCGCACCATGGGCACCCACCGAGCCGCCATACAAATAGCCCACGTGGTGGGCGCCGTGGGCGGCCCCCTTCTGTACCGCTACCTCGGATTCTTCGGTGTGTTCCCACTTGTTTTATTTCTACAGGTATATAAATCCATATACGTTACTCCTTTGTGCCCTGTTCTATGACATTGCAAATACTACACTATATTATAAAATCTCTATCAATAAAATCCAATGAAATAAGATGCATTCCACCAAAACCATAAATTCACAATCATGGTGTACTGGCTAGAAACTCCAAATACAATCAAATACCTTTTGGCAACCATTCGGTAAACCGTAAACGGCCATGTTTGCGTTAGGCGGATACTGAAAAGTGCAAAAAAGAAACTGAAAAGGCAAGCTATCTTACTTATAGCTTTAGCTATGTATGCAGGAATTCGCGACTAACACCGCAAGCCAAACTACCGGATCGATATCGTGAACGAAAACATTTTCCTTGCATTTAGGTATATATGGCGGAGTGTTTAGAATCATTACTCGACCATAAAACGCGTTGTACAAGTATGTCCAACTTATTCTATCATTGCTTACTACAATGACTTCTGAAGAATGTCATGTAGGTACAGTAGCACAGCATAAACCTACCTATTTCTTATTGAGCGATGTTTAGGTATATGCCCGTATCCTGATGTCCGAAGATGGATCGTTTCGTAAAAGTTTAGGTATCTAAATTAATAGCCCTATCCTTAGGGGTCTTTTTTAAAGCGTGTCAGATGGACACGCTTATTTATAAGCGCGAACAAAACGAAAGGGCTCGCCAATATTTCGATTTATTCCGGTCATTGGCATATTATATCATCATCTTACTTAATTTTTTCATCATCTACTTAAATACTTGGGCCCAATACACATCCATAACTTCCCTTCACCAATTTACTACAGGGTGGCCAATTCGGTTGTATACAAAACTTTATAGCCACCATTTTCATTTTACACCAAATTTTGCAGTTGCGTTATGTTTATTATTTACTTAAAATACGGAAAATTCGTTATGCACAGTCTATAAGGCTATGGCCACCGCAATACTTTCAGTATTTTATCCTGAAGTTTTTAAACGAATTCAAAAATTTCAATTTCAATTTTTCTACCAAATTTTGAACAACGAAGATATCGCGACACGTCCTAAATTTTTTCTGTGGGGTTATCTAAAGGGACGTGTTCAATCTTGAATACGAAAAACAGAATATTTTTGACTTTGTTAGCGGGACACCTAATAATTAAGAATGCGAAAATTTTATGAAAAACACGTTGAAAAGCGATAGAATTTTAAATAAAGGAGCAGATTAGGCAGGTCTTATTTACTTTCCGTATTAAATTGCAAAGCCTTATTTAAAGTTTTATACTTCCGAATTGGCCACTCTGTATAACCAAACTATTTATAAGACCATCAAAACTAACCTATTTAATCATAATATTCCAGATAGCATCCCTTGTATACGTGATCTTCGCAGTCAAAGATGTTAGTGTGAACAGAGAAAACAAAGTGTCGGTGTGCAATTGGAGACTGCCTTTCAACGCAGTACATTGTTTGATAAAGCCGCGAGAAGGCCGCAAGAGAATGATCATATTCCTTATGTTGGTCGTCACCCTTGGCGATAGGATGTTGTTATCTGGTTAGTATGAAGCTTTAATAAAATAATAGCCTGTGTGTTTAGGACAGTGGGCCCTAGTTGAGAAAATGCTGCTTGATCTATACAGCATTTGTGATGTAAGAATGTTTTAATTAGATGCGTTGTGCGGGAAGATAAGTTTGCTTATCCTCAATCTTATGATGCAGTTACTTATAACTAAGAAGGATCATAATGTAATAAACTTATTGGTAATGTCCTTTAAATGTTCGTAGTTTTACCAATAGGCTAAGGCCAATTCCCGTAATTAAAAACGTTTAAAATCTAGTCGCAGTCTCATCTCAGCAACAATTAATGTCAAAAATGTAGCGAAATTAGAGGTACGTTTGACACATTGAGACCCTTTGTTAGCATAAGGACAGATTCGCGTTAGGTCAGAGATCAGACTGTGAACGTTCTTAAAATTACGAGAATTGCCCTTCAGATGTAAGTATAATCCACAAGGACGAAACAAAAGGAGTATGTACACGGATCGTAGCACATGGCGTAGGAACTACTTATGTACCTATTATTTCTACTGACTCCCATGAGAAAAATGCGCACAATGTTGGCATTAATTTTATGTGACCAACTCCGAGTGTACTGAGTTTTAAATATTGTCGCTAGAGGGCATTTCAGTACAGATAGTTATCTATCTTTGCTTTCGATGCTTTTATAAGCATCGTAGCAGTTATCACTCACTACGCTTGATTACAGTCATGCACTGCTACGCTTCAGGCACAAGTTCGGAATGCAACTACTAGATGGCGTTGGCAATAATTAAACGAAATATTGCAACCATATTCACAAACATTTATTTTTGAATGCTTTAAATTTATAAATACTTGAAAAGAAGTGCCATCTAGTACCATACTACCTCCTACAGATTTATTGCATAAGCCAAATATCACTGTTGGTACCCTAGAATTAGTTCTAACTTCTGCAACTCTTTACAGGAATACAATAGATCAGATTTTTGCATGGCAAACTCGCTCGTTGCAAAAATATAGTTATAGTTCTGAAAGATTGGGACTGCTCATACAATACACCGGGACGGGAGTATGTATTTATTTTCGTATAGTTAATAATGGATACTTTGTTATAGCGGAGGTGCTAATCGCGTACATGTACTACAGGTACAAGTTTCACTGGAACGACGTGATGTTCGGATCCTACCTCGCCTACAGAAATATTGTCAGTTTTGTTGGTACGTATATCCTCGTAGAAATAATTGCAATATATTGCTAACGACTCATTACTACACATGTTGATTAAACGTAAGTAGGTAACGTTACCTTTCGGTATCGGTCACTGTTTATCGGTATATTTACATATCAGAAACCAGCAGTATCTGTGACTAGGTTACAACTGATAAACTTTTATGATTCTGTGATGTATGGAAGGTGTGATCTGCAGCATTGCTATTTTTTTCTGTTTTTTTTTTATCTAATTAACTGCTGATAATGAGCTGAATTTCGATGACATGTGACATCGTCAACCCGCACAAGACCTGCGTGGTTGATTACAGCCCACTCCCTCTCGAAGAAAGGAGGCCTGTGTCCCAGCAGTAGGAACATTAGAGGATGATTATGAATGAGTTGAATAATGCTGAGGATTATCAAAATTCTTAGCGACTATTATAGTATGTTTCGATTCAGATAGTCTGTCGCCATATTCCACACATTCCATTAATAGCATATTTGGCTTTATTTATGTGTCAACTTTGGTAATACTAATCTTTAAAAAAAATCTAGACTATGTACAACATTATCATTAACCGAGGATTCCGAACCGAACCGAAGTTTTCTAAACTCGCCAGATAAGTACCGAATTCGCAAATCATAATCATCACTGTAAGTGATTGATACTAACGAACTGCTGCCATTTTAAAAACTACACAAAACTTCTTAAAACTTTTGTTTTGTTTCAGGGACTTTATTAATCCTCTCAGTGCTGAAGCGTCGGTTACGGCTATCCGATGAAACAGTGGGCATGCTCAGCTGCAGCTCCTATATCCTTGCCACTTCGGGCCTTATTACGTCTACTACGACTTGGTGTGTGTTTATGTGTAAGTATTAAGGTATCTTTGTGGGAATTTAAGTAGAACATTACGCAAGTTTGAGTATTTCATTTTATTTAGGCTTTAGGGAGCAGTATATCATCAGGCCGATTTTGACCCAGCAATACCTCATTACAAACAATGATAAGGGTGGCCATACAGTGAACATCTAGAAATTCGTAACATTTGTTTAAGTATGAAGCCATTTCATTGTCGATGATAATTATGCTGTTTCGTCCCATCATTCAGAGCCGGGTTTGACAAATAAGCTGTTGTACTACGCCTAAAACCGTCACACTCGTTCTAATCAGGCTTTGTTGGCTTTGCATCAAGATGTATGTCGAAGAGCTGCTTTGT
Organism: Amphipoea oculea; assembly: GCA_945859645.1. NCBI lineage: Eukaryota > Metazoa > Arthropoda > Insecta > Lepidoptera > Noctuidae > Amphipoea > Amphipoea oculea. The sequence continues at coordinate 11,805,922 of OX243872.1, forward strand.
CTTCATGTATCGTACAAGCACGTACTTAAAAAAAAAAATCTCATACTGTGCCAAAAATATTAGCTAGTCGACAAGATGGTGGAGGTGGACTGCCCAGAATGCAGTCATGGTTGTTCATGTTTGATCAAATTTTGCAGTATCTTTAGTGTAATTGTCGCAGTAATTAAACAAGAATGCAATCTAAAGAACACGGGTCCCAGGATACAACCCTATGGAACACAAGCCCTAAATTGACTTTATTCAGCCTCTATGGCATCAATATTTCCTTCGTTTACAATACAAAGTATTTGATGTAGGGGGTTTAGCACCAATGGTTCAACATGTACTCAAGAACAGTTCCTTTGGGGCTTTTTAAAAACATAGACCTACCAAAAACACTGGAATTTATTTTTTCTAATGTTTTCCTTGTCCAACTACAAACATGACTATTTTTATGGTGACTCATAAAATATCACCCCCCCCCCTCCTCCCTATCCCCTCTAAAATATGAAAAAGAGGTTATCAGTTAGAGAGATAAAAAGTTAATAAATCATTGTTTTCTATGTTGTTTTTCAACCGTGATTTTATCACTTTCTTTATATCATGACGATACGGCCAAACAGGAAGGTGATAAATACAAAATATTTAGGCCCTGCTATATCTACGAAGGAAGTATTCTTGAATAAAGTCGTTTGGTTCCTGTAAAAGAATACCAAAATACACCATACCTAGTTCCCATTGAACAGGCTGTCATACACATTGGAAGAGATGAGTAAGTGGGGGATGTGGGATGTTTAAACAAAAATGGATGTATCCGCCAATGAAAATTACATTTATGTAGAAATATGGGCCCAATACAAGAGTATTGGGCCCATATTTCTACACAAATGTAATAGGGGGTGTGTATGTAATAGGGATCAATAATTACATCAATTAGGAAATTGATCTAATTATTGATCACAATTTTAAACTAATCTTCATTACATTTAGATTGAAATTACACTTTTGCATTAGAAATTAGTTGGAATATCATTCTCATTTAAAAAAAAGGAGGCCTGCACGTTCTTAAAATTATCAACTGCTAGCTTTTAATTCAAATCGTTTTCTACATTAGATCGTACCGATTTTGAATTAATTAGGTAATCCTATAAATAGTAACTCGACTTATCTAACATGAAACTTATTCTTCACGATACTTTATCGATATAAAATATTACGTGAGGCAATACACAAAATTACGAATTATATCTCGCTTGATTCGTCAATCATTGTTTTATCAAATGATAACTTTTAGATAAATTGGACAGTAACATGACGAGTCCCGATCACGAGTTAGATACCTGTGTCTACATTTAGAATATCTTAATGTCAAGTAATGTTGTCTAAAGCTGTTAAGATGCATTTATTCAGGAGTGACAGTGAAAAAACACTACTTATCAGATTTATCCTTATTCAAAGTTTTTGGACTTTGGTGGAAAACCTACATTAAAAGACCCCTCTAAATTAAAAAAAATTGAGGGTTTCGAACTTCACAACTTCGAACCCCTCTCGAACACCTTATATTTAATCACAGAACTTCTTGTGCGACGATTTTTTTATTATACGCATTGCTATAATGCTATCCGCGCCCCCGGTCTACTCTTTGATATGCAATGGTCCCTGTAACACCATGAAACATGAGTTCATTCGATTAATCGAGTCTGATCAAATCACGCCGGGGTCGGTGCATTTCATTCATTCATTCATATACGCATTGCTATAGTGTTTTGAATGATAATTATGTTATTTGTTACAGTGCCCTTGGTCGGTATAATCTCACAAGGCTCGCAGGTGGTACAAAGACCTATACTGAATAAGCAGATACTACCTACTGAACAAGGTAAACATTTCATTGTTGTTCTGATTGTAATCTCCTCCCGGCTAGTTCCGGTTTTCTATGCCCTGTAATGACGATGTAGCCTTTAAATTCATATAGTGGCCTGTATGAATTTAAAAGCTACATCGTTATTTGTATGTAACCACATAGTTCATACTTAAAAACACGTATTCTAAAATATATGGATCATGATGAGTTTATCGTAGAAAAGTCAGAGTTATCGTCAAATGCAGGTTTTAACAATCATCATTCGTCAAATAAAAGTGTATACTTAGCTTGAGCAATCGTCTAAAATTCATTAACCTTCCAATCTATTCTAGGTAAAATCTACAGTGTGATGGGGGCATTAGAATCAGCGATGCAAACTATGTCATCACCTCTGTACTCCTTACTTTACACAAATACTGTTGCAAATATGCCAGATGCGTGGTTACTACCCGGAATCACTTTAGCTTTCTTCCAACTACTTTCTTACTTAATAACAAGGAGATTAGGCCAATCGACAGCTTCAAAAACGAATGCTATGGATCTCGGCGATGCTGAAAAGAACTCGGAAAATAAAACACCGTTACAATCTAAAGACTCCGTTAAATAACTATATATCAAGAATTTATTAGAAAATATTGTAATATTTTGTGAACGAAGAGGTAACTTTTATTTAAGGAAAATACATTTTTATAGAAAATTGCATGTTGGTTTTTTTCATTATCATCCTTTGTATATACATTTATTTATTATGCAGGGTCCCATTAGTATAGATAGACAAATTTTAACACAGCGCTCAGTACGTCTAACCAAAGATATCCAAGCAAAAAAAAACACTGATTAAAGTGATTTTATTTTGACCTAAAATAATAAATTGCCGGCACATTAATGTATTTTAGTTAGCTGATTATTTTTCCTGTAAGTATCTAATGCGTTTTTCTTATATATTTTGTTACCATCGTCCTTATTTTGGTGGTCTTAATTATTTCTAAAGGTTTGTCCATCTATTTCAATGGGACCTTATATATGTATATGGCAGTAATAATTGGAAATGATACTCCTATCAAAGTCAAAGTCAAAGCATTTATTTCAAATAGGCACATAAAAGGCACTTTAGAACGTCAAAAATTTTCTTATAAAATAGAATTGATTCTAGTCGCCCATTCCAAAAGGTAGTTTTCGTATGGAGAAGAATGGGCAAGAAACTCCATCGTTACTCTTTTAAAATGTTTTTGGTACAATATTTTGCATGGGTACATTAATTATATAATAACATGTGAGGACGATGCACCTAAAATAAAATTACTATACCACAATAGGTAAAAGAATTAAAAATGAAACCATGACATATAAATTAATTATCTGATAGATACATGGTGCTCACATATTTACAAACATGGCACAAGCAAAACGATTTTAATTAAAAAAAAAAAACAATACAAGTAATAAGTCAGGGTGTGAGTAATGAATGTAAAAACGAATAAAAAAAATTACAATTAAATTAGCAACCAGTTTGATTTTGTCTAGACTCTAGATTGTCCTATGGAGCAGGACCAGCATGTTTCCAAGCGTTCTTATCTTGGATATAATCTTCTAATTTATAGTATGCTTGTTTACAAAGTGTACGTTTAATGTGAGTTTTAAATTTTCTTTCATTTAATTGCAATATATCACAAGGTATTTTATTGTAACATTTGACACAGTAGCCCATAAAAGATGTATGTACTTTGGCTAATCTGAAAAATTGTTGATGTATTTTATCTTTATTTCTTGTATTAAAGTTATGTCTATCGCTTGTTTTATTAAAAAGATGTAGATTTTTTCTTCCATACCTACATAATGTTTTCATAAATGAATTATCAAAAATTGAGTTATGATATGCACTAGACACTTGATTGAAGTCATTTAGATTATGTTTATTGTGTTTGTATCCTACAGTACACTATCAGTTATCTTTACTCTCGCCGAAATGAAAGAACTGTCATTGATAAGTCATATCGTGTGGCTCTTTCTGATTACCTATCTTATTGTCTTTGAGCGAGTTTCTATAAGATCCAGACTTTAGTCCACAACAATGTCGAATTACCTACATTTAAAGCATTGTCTATGGTGCCCTGAGCAAGGGTTTTCAATAGTCTAGTATACAATAGTCTACCTACTTCTAAATATACAAATCAATTCATCATCAATCAACTCGGCATATGCCTACCAGTCCACTGATGGGCATACACCCCTCCCATGCCGCATCAAAATACCCGGTTCTCCGTCTTCCGTATCCAGTCTATCCCAGCCTTTTTAATCTCGTCGGTCCACCTAGCTGGGGCGTCTCACGCTACATGCTACAATTGCCCACACGCAGTCTCCACACTACGACTCGTCTGTTTCATCATAATACAGGGATTATGTGGTATATGGTAAAGAAGTCCTGCGAACTGTCAACTGTCTCTGAATCACATTTTTGGAATTATAAATAATATTCGTACCGAGATATGTAAACAACACAGATACACAAACAATAACAAAACACATCACAAGACACATCACGAGACATTAAACTCAATCACTTAGTCATTACGAGACATTTAAATAATAACAATTATATCGTTTGTGTGCCTTGCTTAATAAATTGGTAAATGATACAATTATTTAAACGGAAATAAATAGGTAAATGATATATAATTAATCGGTCTCTGTACCAAACCTACTAAACAAGCTGGAAAACATGGGAATCAGGGTCTACCACAGTTAGTGATACTGTTAGTAACACATTTTAGTAATATCACCTGTCACTTTTGGTGTACCACAGGGAAGTGTAATCGGGTCCTACATCGTCCATGCCTACATTAAAAATATCTGTAACATACAGCTACCCCATGGTAAAATCATCTATTTTGCCGATGGCACTATTTTTCACAGCAGACTCATGGGCTGGTGTCTGTCTTGTCCGTGAGGTAACTTTTTGGTTTATATACTGTTCTCAAGAAGCGCTCGTCCTTAATATTTGATAAGTCTATCGCAGGAAAACGCTCATCATGTAATCATAATACCACGATCTGTCGTCACCAAAGATCTAAGGCTTGTAAGAGTGCTCTAGTTGAATGGCTTCATAATTTAGATAAAAAAGCAACTGAGGAATTACTAACTCCAAAATAGTCCGTCCTGCAATTTTTTCCACTTACTTTTTGTTCTACTGTTTTAATCTCTAAGGCTATCATTGATTTTTATGTTATGCCCTATGCCGTCACATTTACTAAATATCTACTTGTTTACACATACATACTGTATGGTGGGACCCTGGTGGTCTAGTATACAGGTATTCCAAGTTCTTCTTCTTTAAATTATTAACATGCATTGTGTGAAAAGAAAATAAATTATTTTAATTTAAATATTCTGAGCCATGCGAAAGGCAATGGTGTGACCGCAGAAGGCTGACATCAGAGACGTCATACACTGACAGAAAAAAAAAGAAAAATACAAGACCTGACATCTACTTTAAGACCGATTCAGGCCAAGTAAACTTAGTCATATCGAAACAGATACCTACTTATTTTGAAAGTTTAGAAACCATTTGGCTCTCACAGACAAAATGCCACTGCCATAGCATCCTTAACAACCTATAAAACGCTTTTTGACAGCATATTTCAATCAATGCAGGATGATACTAACTCAAAGTGTACTTACATTATAAAATTATTGTATTCCTTTCTATTTGACTAGCTTGGAACTTTGCACCAATCAGTCGGGATTGCTTTATCAATGCATCTAATCACTGATCATTGACGTATTTCGATTCGCCATTGCGCCATCACACCACTATTCTACATATTTTATTACAATCTTAATTCAACCACCTAATGAATCACTGTTATCGTCAACATGAAATCTTAATAGACGGCTCTATCACTATGATAATCTTTTTTCAGTGTAGTGTTTCATTGATTGCATAATCTTCATGAGCTTCTGGTCCTTCGGTACTTTATTCATGACTAGCTTTTGCCCGGGGCTTTGCCCGCGTGGACGTCGGATATTATCCCACGGAAACGTATTACTGGGATAAAAAGTATCCTATATGTTAATACAGGTTATAATAAACTATCTGTGTGCCAAATGTCATCCAAATCCTATTAAAACCATAATACTAATGATTGAAATACTATCGTGAATTCATGCAAGCCTAGTACTGTTTGTTAGAGTAATGCTCAGAATGTCGGGTCATATTTCAATCATGATTCGAAAGACACGTAGCGCCATGACGCCATCTTGCATCCTCAAGCAATCGTGACTGTCGAAAGTTCTTGTTTTTTCCTCTGTTTCCTGGATTTTTTTCTGGATGTAAGGTACCCTATGTTCTTTTTTACCCCTGACAACGTATATGCAAAAAAATTCATGGCGATCGGTTCAGTGGGTTCAGGGGGTGTAAGGGGTTCCCGATAACAGCCTAGGAACTCAAGCCAACCTCACCTGCTCGTGGTACACCCTGCTTTCGACCAAACGAGGCTCTGGCGACCCGCCAACCCGCACCGGACCAGCGCGGCGGGTTATGGTCCAAACCCCCCATAAATATGGAAAGCACAACAATAATATGTCCCCAAGTGCCCGGCGACTTCAGCTGCTCTGCTGGCGTTGACGGGCGTCGGCTCAGCACTGAAGTCAGGGGCGAGGTGAATCTCCGGGCGAGATCGATTAACCGTCAGACGACTCCGGCTAAAATTTTAAGAAATTCCGATATGCTTAATGTACTAACATACAATGTTCGCACGCTCTCATGAGGGATGAGCGCCTCATTGAACTAGAAAATGCTCTTAAAGACGTCAACTGGGATATCATAGGTTTGGCAGAAGTTAGGAGACAAGGAGAACATACAGAAGAACGAGAAGATTCCATCTTTTTCTACTTCGGAGAAACTAATGGACTACATGGCGTGGGATTTATGGTAGCTAAAAGATGGAAGAACAACATTATCGAGTTCATTGGGTACTCGGAACGGATAGCAGTTCTCAAATTCCGCATCACACCCAAGCAGACACTAACAATCATCCAGGCGTATGCGCCTACGTCAGCATATCCGGACGAGGATGTCGAAGACTTCTACGATCTCCTAAATAAAGCCTGCGAAGAAAATCGCGGAACGTGGAATATGATTATTGGCGATTTTAATGCAAAAGTCGGACCAAGACAAGAGCAAGACGACGAAGATATTTTAGGTCCGCATGGATCAGGAATACGCAACGCACGTGGTGCTCGGCTATTACAATTCGCCTTTGGACAGAGTGTTTTTGTTGCCAATAGTCTATTCAATGGCGCCCAGCGCCGATGGACATACATATCACCCAATAATTTGGTTAAGAACGAAATAGACTATGTATTAACTTCCGACAAGCAAATTATAAAAGACATAGGTTTCATTAATAAGATTAAATATAGCTCAGACCACAGACCATTACGCGCAAAAATCAAATTCAATTTTAAAATCTACCGCGCAAAAACCTTTAGGATGCCTATCAAAAAACTAAATAAAGATACCCTTATTAACAATTACGAATCCTTCAATTTAGAACTATCAAACCACTATGAAAGCCTAGACATAAATGTCCCAGATGTGGACGAGCAATATGACAGAATAGTTACTGGAATAAGAAAAAGCAGCAATAGCATAAAAATGAAGGAGAAGAAGAATACAAAGCTTACAATAAGTACACGTTGCTTGCTTGAGCAGAGAAACATGCACGAAATAGGGTCAGAACAGCATAGATTAATAGATAAGCAGGTTAAGAAAGCTATAAGAACAGATATAAGAAAATCGCCTTACAAAAACACCGTTCTTTAAGAGTAGCAAAACAGGGAATCTCCAGAACCAAACCTTGGATTAATAGTTTACTGGACACACATGGAACCAAACATCACAATAGGCAGAAAATTATAGAAATTTGCACAGAATTCTACAGCTCTCTTTATTCAGACAATTCAAAATTACTAACAGAAAATAGATACAGTTGTCAAGAGGATATCCCTCCCATAACGGGATATGAAGTAGACAAAGTACTAAAAACAATGCACTACGATAAGAGCCCTGGCGAAGATGGCATTACAACTGAAGCTTTGAAACTAGGATCTGCCACACTACTCCCACACCTCACTAACCTATTTAATGCAATTTTACAGTCAGGTAAGCTCCCAACCCAGATGTGCTACTCAAACATTGTTCTTCTTCATAAGAAAGGAGACAAGTCGAATATAAACAACTACAGGCCCATTAGCTTAGTCTCACATATTTATAAAGCATTCATCAAGGTCATTCACAATCGCATAGATGCAAAATTAGACTCGCATCAACCACCGGAACAAGCAGGATTTCGCTCAAGTTTTTCTACCACAGACCATCTTCAAACTTTAAATCAGTTAATAGAAAAACACACAGAATTTCGAAAACCTCTATACCTGGCTTTCGCAGACTACACAGAGGCTTTTGACAGCATTAAACACAGCGCAATATTTTCAGCCTTACGAAGTCAAGATATAGAGGAAACCTACATAGATCTTCTAAAGGTTATTTATAATAATAGCACGGCCAACGTTAAACTGGATTCCATAGGCACAACATTCAAAATAGACAAAGGGGTAAAACAGGGTGATCCGCTCTCTCCTAAACTATTTACGTGCACTTTGGAAGAGATATTCAAAAAACTCGCAGACACATGGGCAACGAAAGGTATTCCAATCGGCGATAAAATGCTGTCAAACCTTCGTTTTGCAGACGATATCGTTCTTTTTGCATCTACAGCGGATCGACTGCAACAAATGCTCCAAGAACTGAGCACTGCAAGCCTTGAAGTTGGACTGACGATGAATCAATTAAAGACTAAAGTCATGACCAATGCCACCAACTATAAGGTCGAGGTCGATGGGCAGGAAATACATTATGTCGACGAATATATCTACCTGGGCCAGCTAGTTTCCTTCCACAACAGACAGGACAAAGAGATCGACAGTCGAGTCGAAAATGCGTGGAGGAGCTACTGGGCCATGAAGGCGCTAATGAAGGGCGACCTTCCTATTTCACTAAAGCGTAAGCTCGTCGACATGTGTATCCTGCCTATCCTAACCTATGGCGCTCAGACTTGGTCTTTGACAGAGGCTCAGAAGTCCAAAGTCAAGGTTTGCCAAAGAGCGATGGAGCGTAGTATCTTAAAGATTAAACTCACCGACCAAATTCGCAACACCACAATACGCTCCAAGACAGGTATCGCTGATGTTGGTGGCAAGTCTGCGAGGCTGAAGTGGGACTGGGCGGGTCACACTTATAGGATGCATCCAGACAGATGGGCCAAAGTCGTCACACAGTGGGTGCCTGAAGACGGCCGTCGTCACCGAGGCAGGCCTAAGAAACGCTGGCGTGACGACTTAGACTCATTCCTAACCGACTGGACGGAGAAAGCACAGCACAAGGAGAAGTGGAAGAAAATGGGGGAGGCCTTTGCTCAGCAGTGGGACAGTACAGGCTAACGGAAAAAAAAAAAAAGATCGGTTCAGTGGATTAGGCGCGAAAACGTAACAAAAAAACTTACTTTCGAATTTATTACTAGCTGCCCGGCGCGACTTCGTTCGCGTGGTGTCCTATCCCTTACCCTACCCTACTCTTACCCTACCCATTCCCTACTCCTAATTATTAATATTAGGAGACATAGTTCGGATAGTATATTTCAAATTAGATTATTTTTCAATAAAGACTGATTTCATTGAGCTTCTCTTCATCGCATAGATTCAGACCCTTCGAAGCCCTGTCGAGGCTAAAAAAAAACTACACCACGAAACTTTCCATAACAGCAATCAATTAGGGTGATTATCTACGTGTATCATTTTCAAATGTTTAATCGCTATCTTAATACCTAGCTGTTGTTAAGAGTAACTTATCGCCTCAACCAAAGAACGTAAATAATGTATGGCAAGAGTAATAAAATTAATCTATACATACAATTAAATAACATTGAAGTGTCTTTTTGTAATGTCAAATAAACAGCATTTTACTCAATGCATATGAAAGTATATTCTCCGGTCTGTCTCCGAAACTGCTGAACCAGCTTTGACGGGACTTTCACTGGCAGATAGCTGATGTTATAAGGAGTAAAATAGGCTTTTTGTCCCGGTAGCACGTTCCCGTGGGATAATTCCTGACAACCACGCGGGCGGAGCCGCGGGCAGAAGCTAGATCAGGATAAACATAGAATCGGAGGCTCTTTAACCATGCGATCATTTTTATTTATTTGTTAGAAATATAGAGAGCAGTGGCGGCCCAGTGGTAACGACCGCAACTTACGAGGGTAGGAACCCAGGCAGGCGCTTTACTTTGTGTAAATTATTTCATCACCACTGCTCTCAAAATGGTGAAGGAAAACATCGTGAGGAAACCGGCATGTCCTAGAACCAAAAATTCGAAGACATGTGACGTCTATCAACCCGCACTGGGCCCACGTGGTGGATTACGGCCCACTACCTCTCACAGAGAAGAGGGCTGTGTCCCAGCAGTGGGAACATTATAGGCTGATTATGATGGTGACAGGTTTTGTCTTTTGAAACTCTGAAAATCACAAAGATTATCATGACAATAACATAATATACAAAACGTAATTTACGGACACCTATTAAGTGCTTGCACACAGCCATTTACAAAAGTCTATTATTATAAATGATACAATATCGATAAAAATTATAAGAACAAAGCCGCAACTAATGCTAGCGATTATTTTTTTTTATTATTTGAAATATCTGTTGGCGCAGGTTTCGTCTTTTGAAACGCTGATTATACATCACAAAAATTATCATGACGATAACATAATATAATTTACGGACAAAACATAATTTACGGACACCTATTATTATTATAGGTAGTGCTTGCACTCATCAGCTATTTACAACGTAGGCTTAGGAAGATCTATTATTATAAATGATACAATATCGATAAAAATGATAAGAACAAAGGCACAACTAATGCTAGTTCTCCTGAACCAGCTGTTGGATTGCTTATAGCTCCTTCAGCTCAAAAAGAGACAAACTTTCAAAAAACTATCTGCACCCTAATTGCGTTACACATAAACAGTAGCAACGAACAATAGCGATGACAAGCAAATTTTGAAAACTAGATATTATTTTGTCAGAATGCAAGAGACGGGGCCGATAAACGATATACAAAAACAAAGGGACAACAGTCGTGATTTGCGGCGATAGCAAAACTTTGACAAATAATCCGATAACAAAGAACGTATAAATAGATGCCGCTCCACAATCTCGAGAGCAGATTGTAAAAGTCAGTCGATATTACAACAAGTGAATTTTTATAAGATTTGGAAATAATATCATGTAAGTATTTATTTTTAAAACTTTACTGTAGCGTAAATTGACCAAGAAGTTTTGTTAACCAGTGCATTTCAGAGGTATAAGAGATAATGTTGAGGTTTATCAATAGTGTTCCAAGAATATAGACTTGTTAAGTTACCATAAACAACGATAATTAATGTTAGTAACTCTGTTTCCAGAATGCAACGCCCAGGTCCAGGATTTAATCAAGGCTACCCCGGCCCCGGTGGCCCAGGTGGCCCAGGTGGCCCCGGCATGAACAACGGTATGCCGATGCACCCAGGTGCGCCCGGTGGTCCTAACATGTTCAACAACCCAGGAGGCCCAGTCTACGCTCCTGGGTACGGCCAGCCCATGGGAGGCCCACAGCACCCCCAGCAGAACTTCCAACCGAACGCTGGCTGCTTCATGCCCGCTGCCACCATCCGCAAGATCAGCAACACCACGCCGCCACGATTTGACCCCTCCTTCCACTAATGTTGACCCGAGTGAATCTCTGCCTGTATCCCATAAAGCTAGTATAAGTTATTGTTAAATTATACATATAAATAAGTCTAAAAATAAACAGTTGTGAAACCACATTTTCGTGCATTTTCTTTGGACTTTTGTAAACTTGTTTGCAAATTCTCCCGTGTCTTGTGATCTTCACATAACATGTTAGTAGATTTATTTTCTAGATTTTATAATACCGTGATGTGTATAATGATAGATAAAGAAGTACATAAAGTTTCCTGAAGTAACAATTCTCTTTCTTTAGCAACCAATACCATGTTTCAATTCAAGTATAGTTAATAGATTTGTTGTATTCCATTGGATTATGAGCATAAAACGTGTTGTTTGATGAACAGCTAAGTCCGCTTTTCATTATACTAGACTAGCAACCGAATACCGGACATATACATAGATACAGATGATTGATCTGCAAGCGACTGTTAAGTATGAAGAAATATACCAATAGCCCAGATTACTTATCAGTTATCTGGGCTATTGGTAGGTATATTTCTTACTATATAGAGATTCTTTATACTATCGTCGTGAGCAAAATCATGTACCAGTAGGTACAATCTTTGACAACACTAGCAGATGTAACAACAAAGATAATGCCAAGATAACAAGTGCCAAAGATAAAAAGACAGACGACAATACCAATAATATTGTACGGTCAAGGAAATTAACCGTTTATCAAATTGACACATTAGATACGTAAAGCCGAGATATAGCCATTTCGTGTAACTGTCATAGAATTACATTATTGTGATTTGAACATATGGACAATGTAAGAGAGAATGAACATATAATTAATTGCTCTTCGAGACGCTTGTGGCTAAGTAATAATAGCCGCACGGGTCGTCCGATCAAGTTAAACTACGCTTGCCGCGGTTGGTCCGTGGATAGGTGACCATCTTTACATACCAAGACCCCTCTGTGCCTCGTGAAGCACGATAAGCCGTTGGTTTCGGCTGTCATTCGTGGGTCTTTGATAGTCGTTACGGGTCGTCAGAAACCCGAAAACCTAACAACCAGTCTTACCAAAAGGTATCGTATTACCCAGTAACTGGGTTATGGAGGTCAGATAGGCAGTCGCTCCATGTAAAATACTGGTATTCAGCTGCATCTGATTAGACTGGAAGCAGCAGCCTAATTGCGGAACGCCAAATCGTCAAATGATTCTGATCAGTTGGCTTCATTTCTATCACAATTGGCTTCATTTTACGATTTTCGAATTGCGAAACTCTAGTTTCTGCGCAGGGCCTTAACGTTCATAATTGGTTTCATAATAAACTAGAGTTTCGCAATTCGAAAATCGTAAAATGAAGCCAATTGTGATAGAAATGAAGCCAACTGATCAGAATCATTTGACGATTTGGCGTTCCGCAATTAGGCTGCCGATCCCAACATAGTTGGGACAAGGCTAGGCAGATGATGATGACTGCTCTTCTTACTAAAGCACAGGTTCAACCACTAGTACGTAGAAGTTCTGAAACTATTGATTTTTAAAGTAGGTATTATGATATTGACCACTGCGTATATCTTACTTGAGATCGGAAATGTCCAAGTCTGATATATAATATCATAAACAAGATAATAGATTATATAACACTAGCTTCTTCCCGCGACTTCGTCCGCGTGAAATTTCACCCTCCCCCATTCACCCCGTTAGGGGGTGAATTTTGAAAAATCCTTTCTTAGTGCACCCCTAGACCTCAAATAAGGAACCTACGTGCCAAATTTGGAATCTCTAGATCCAGCGGTTTGGGCTGTGCGTTGATATGTCAGTCAGTTAGTCAGTTTTAAGGAGTCAATAAATGAGCCAATTAAAATAAAATTCCTTTAAGAAAATAACGTTACAGGCAAACCGCTTATTTGAGTCCTCGCCTGCGGGGTATAGGGGCGCGAGGGTATGACGAGAACGGGGACCGAAGAGGTGCGGGCGGCGGGCGCTCGTAGCGTGATACACAAGAGGCGAAATGTGCACTGGACAGATTTTAAGATATGTGATGTCACAGTGGTTAACTAACGGTGATCAGATGGTGATTTTTGATTAGAAAATGAATTAATGTTTTTACAAAATTATGTGAAACAACTATGTGTAGGTAACAAAATAAAATATTATATGTATATACTTAAATATTATATATATATATATAATATTATATTATGCAAGATTTATCAAAATTATAAAGCGTTTTGGGACATCTGAGACGATGTCAGGGGGGAGGTCTTGTGAGTGGTTATGTCCATATCAATATCACTGGAACTCGATTCTTCAATTTCGAAGCAGCCATCATCGGAATCATCTGAATCGTCCTACACATTAATAATAAAATAATCACCATCATCTAGAACTCTGTCATGTTTGCAGTAAGTATTCATCCTCGACTTTAATTACATGGTTAACACAATGCTCCCACTTCTCTACGGAATATCCAACAAATAATCCCTCCAACATATTTTTTTGGTCCAAATTAGAGTCGATACTTTTTTTGTGTTAACTATCCTTTAATATCACCCCAGACCAACTCAATTGGGTTCAGGTCTAAGTGGTATGGAGGCAAAGGCAACACTTCATGTCCGTTTCTTTTCAATAACTAGTCAGTTTTGTAAATATCTTCTTTGAGATGGCTTTTAATTAATTTAAATAAGTCATCCCTTCTAAGTTTATCATCAAAAGGCACGTCATGCCATCGTAGCCAATCTTGCATAGCTGGCTTGGTAGAAGCCATAGTCGGCTTTTTCTCTTCTCGAACCGAATGATAAGCTGCGATATCCATTATTATGACAGAATTTGGTGGTATATTAGGCATATTGTGATAATCACCTGTTTTATATTTGGATTTAAATATCACATGATCTCGCCGTCTAAAAATCCAGTTTGTCCTCCACAATGTACGATGATCAAACGGTCTTCTTTACTGATATGAGACAGAACGCCGTGTTCATCCTTTGAATGCCAACATTTCGTAACGTTATGAGACGCATTAACATATGTTTCGTCAATTGTATAAAATATGTCTTGCTTCTCTACGATATTTTAATAGTATTTAGGTATTTCCACCTCCTCGATGTCATATTTGGCTGTTCGATAAGGAGTTTCCTTTTAGATCCGCAGTTCTTAAATTTACCCCATGACTTTGCTGTTGGCATGCCCTCGATCTGGTCAAGACTATTATTTATAAAAAAGAATGTCGGCTTATGGACGATTACGATAATTTACGGACCGTTATTGTTTAAAATTAAGACTCTTCTATCTTTACCAATACTGAAGCAAATACCTCATATATTTTCAAAATAGACAGTCCCATATCGAAGAAGAAGCTATCACAGGTAAAATTATCTAAATTAGAATCTATTTATATGTCCAATTTAGCAATATAAAATGCTACCATTGGTAAGCAAAACGATTCGCTTTTTTTATAGGAACCGAGCATTAGACAGGTAGGTACTTCCTTAGGACATACGACCTTTGTAATGTCCAATTTGCAAAATCTGCCCTACATTTTTATTGTTGTTGATTCAGTGATTTATCAAAGACATGGCTATCTAGATAAAGTCGCCGACGCTATCATGCAGATATTAAGATTGATTGATGGCATTATTGTTAATGTAGGTAAGGAGACAGTGGCTACTTCCTTAATCCGAGGCCGGGTTCAATAACAGAAGAATCTGATAAACTCAAATGAGTCCAAGTTAGTGAAGTGCAGCAAATTAGAACTAAAAGATGAATTACAGGACAAATACAAGGGGTAATGCTCCATACATTTATATTCTTCTTCAAAATTTAGGGAAAGTGGTTCATAATGATACGATAGTAAAAGTTGTTAAATATACCTTGTATGCCAGCAAATTCTACAGAGAAATTATGTGTGTCACATACACCCGGATTCTAAAACGCATGTCCAGTGTCCACACCTCTCAGCTTGGTAAGCTCTCACCGTGTGCGGCTACAGTAGCTATGCGGCTATAGTGTGTATTCACTTGATTATTATTTTCCCTTCATTTATTTCAATTAAACCATTTACAGGCACTATTGAATTGTCAAACAGTCGGTTAGTTAGTCAAAAAGTTGAAGTTTGTTGAAAAGTTTAAGTTTAGTTGCCCATTCCAAAACGTAGATTTCTTTCGAGAAGAACGGGCAAGAAACTCCAAGGAAACTCTTTTTAAAAATCAAGTGATTTGAAAATTATGTACATTATTCTTATTACTTCTCTATGTAAGAGCAATGTATCTAAATATATAAAATTCAAAGTCCTGACTGACTGATATACAGGGTGTCCAGTAAATAGTACGACATATTGCAGGGGGTGATAGCTTGGGTCAATACCTACCAAAACAACACAATATATGTTTCGCAAAATGTTACAGATTTACAGTTATACAAAAATTTCCGAAATACCGAAAAATCTCTATCTTGAAACAGATTTATAAGCATCTCGTAATAAAAAATTCCTTTTCTAGCATTTTTTTTACATCAAATTATTCTTGAATAGTTACTCTACTCACTGGTAAGTCTTGTTTCTACCAAAAACAAGAATGTTTTCAAGAAAATTTCCGCAGAACGATTTTCTTATCGCTTAATTTTAACCTACAGTGGTGAAAAAAAAGTTACATTTTGCGGAACATATATTGTATTGTTTTGGTAGGTATTGACCCAAGCTATCACCCCCTGCAATATGTCGTACTATTTACCGGACACCCTGTATAAACGCACAGCCGAAACCGCTGTTCCTAGAGATATGAAATTTGAAGGATGTGTTCTTTGTGAAGAGTAGGTATCCACTAAGTAAGTTTGAACACAAATAGTATCTTAACTGTGCTTCGATTAAGGAAAATTATAGTTTCATAAAAAAATAGTCTCGTTTGATAAGCGAATTAACAAGTGCCTTATCGCCGTGTAAACAACAAATGAGGTAAAACTAATTAAATAGGTATTGAGGACCACACAGATAAGAACTTCTTAAAACAAATTTCCATGTTTAATCCGAAGATAATGTAAACAATACATTTGTTTTTATGAATTGAATTATATAATTCTATTGATTCATTGCTTGACTACAACCTAACTTATTGCTTTTTCTTAGGATTTCACATATCCATTCATAATATCATGTTTTACATATAATTAAATAATTATCACGTAAAAAAATAAGTTAGATTAAAATTGCTAATTAGTCTTATTGCATTGGCTAGATTGCAATTATATAAAGGATAAAAAATAATGTTTTTCATAAGAACCAACCAGTCGCAGATAAAAAGTCCCCAATACCAATTAAAAATGGCATCCAATGGGCTCAGATCATAGATAAAGAAGTCTCCCAAAAACACCTTCCTAGAGATTATATAGGACAAATGGAACACCTTCAGCAAATATTGGATAGAAAGAAAAGAAGAAAGAGAAAGGAAAAGAAAGAGTTTTGGCTTAGTCTTGGTCTTGACTCTTGTTAGTAAAAAAGATAGATGGACAATGAGAGCAGAGACACCAGACAAGACGACTTATATAAAAACTTTTTTACAAAAAAAACAACCGACTTCAAAAAAAAAACACTACAAAGTGATAAATAACTGTCGTTGATTCCGCATTTTCGTTTTTTGACACCGACTTCCGAAATTAAAGTTAGGTATTTATCACTTTGTAGTGTTTTTTTTTTGAAGTCGGTTGTTTTTTTTTTGTAAAAAAGTTTTTATTTTTCACTTTTTAGTTTTACCTACCCCACAAAAAAGTAAACAAAAAGATCGTTAATGTAGACAATGTAGATAAATTTTTAGATTTTTGTTGATTTTTCAAAAACTGCTTGTCCGATTTCGATAAAATTTTCATGGGACCATTTAGGAAGTATACCCTTTCCAACAAAAAAAGAATTTTTCAAATCGGTTGGCAAATGACGGAGTTATGCGCGAACAAACACAAAAAAAATAAAAAAATACAAACATTCGAATTGAGAACCTCCTCCTTTTTTAGAAGTCGGTTAAAAATATTTTGTTGCATCAAGCCCCCATTAATGAGACATACTTAGACCGGCGGGTCTTGTGATGCCACTTCATCATCATCTGTGTAGCCTTCTTTCAACAATGTTGGGTTCGGCTTCTAGTCAAACCGGATGCTGCTGATTACCAGTATTTTACACCATGCGGAGCATGGTAGATTTTTAGCATGGATGGTCTATCTACACTCTACAACCCAGTTACTGGGTAACGATACCCCTTGGTAAGACTGGTGACTTGGCTGGCTGGCTTAGTTTTTCACTGCCATACCAAAGTTTATTTACGCTTATTTTGATGCCATCTAAAATGTTTCAGCGTAAACAACTAATTGATATTTGATGTCTACTTCAGATTAAATCACTGTGGGGCTTCCCACTTTTACCTTTCATTAAGGAACATATTGATAACTATCTCTCAGGTATTTTTAATGATAAGATTAATTAGTATTTTCTTGTGAGTAACATATCACAGTGTGTCATATCTTCTTATAGCAAAAAAAAAAAATATTGTAGGACATTGACATTTTTCATTTTATTCTTTTAATAGGTGTAACTAGGTAGGTCTCCTACATTATCTACCTTTTTAAAAGTTTGTTTATGTTCTTGCCGAAACTCGAGAGCTAATGCAATAAAAAGGAATACACATATATTAGGTCCTTACATATGAAATTGGCGTTTTGTATGGAAGGAACAAAAAGTCGAATATTTTTTAATATAATATATTTAATTAATCAAAGTATGAACCATTGTTTTCAATGCACTTTTGCCATCTTATAGGTAGTTCATTGATCCCTTTACTAAAAAAACCAGTCGGACGGGAATCAATAAAATCTTTGAAGGCGATTTGGACTGCCCCATCGGAGTTGAATTTTTTCCCTTGCAAAAAGTTATCCAAATTGCGAAAAAAATGGTAATCTGTTGGAGCAAGGTCCGGGGAGTACGGAGGATGTCTAAGACATTCCAATTCAAGCTCTTCTAATTTGGTAGCCGTCTGTTGCGCAGTGTGTGGTCTGGCGTTGTCGTGCTTTCAAGCTTTTTAATCTTCCCAATTTGCTTCAAGTGAATTAAAACAGTTTTATCACTAACATCGAAGCCTGCAGCTAACTCGGACGTGGTTTGCGATGGGTCCGCTTCCACAATAGCCTTCAATTCTCCATTATCAACTTGGGTCTCAGGCCGTCCACGGGGCTTGTTCTGCAGGTCGAAATTTCCAGAACGAAAACGTTGGAACCAAAAACGAACTGTGTTTTCTTTTGCAACATGACCGCCATACACATCATTCACCCTTCGAGTCGTTTCCGCAGCACTAGTGCCACGGCGGAACTCGTACTCGTAAATAATGCGATATTTTAAATTTTCCATTTTGTAAAATGAGTGACGCAAACAGAAAAAACAGAAGAAAAAAAACAAATGAATGACGGTCATCGAAGCACAAATACATGAGTAAATAGCTGTACAAATTTGAATTTGGAATTCCTTACCAAAGAGGAGAAATTCGTGATTAAAGTGGCCAGTACGAAAAACGCCAATTTCATATGTAAGGACCTAATATCTAAGCTTATAGTAAGCCACATTTCATAATTTTCCGGCTCTCATTTTTTCGCCATTAATATAGCCTGATTAAGCTGTGGAACGCGGATTTTCGTGAAATATTAGGCGTATAATCATGTTATCTGATTAGGCGTAAGATAAATCCATCGAACTCAATTCTATGTTTAGTTGTTTACAAAACAAACCGATTTTTTTTTACTTATTCTTACCATGAAATCTCATTTCACAAGTAAGGTACATTCTTGAGGGAACCAAACACGCTGCTACGCAATTCATTGAATGCGTAGGTCGCATTCAATGAAATGATGATTGATGGCTGTAAGGGCAAACCTGTGAGCTTCTTTGAGGACTGTCAGAGCTTAAGCTTTACTTGCTTGAACAGTTTCAAAAATGATTTATTCTAGGAAGATATGTGGATTGATCCTATTGCATCCTATTTGAATAGGACAGGACGGGACAGGTAGAGTGGAAATGGTTTTTGATGAAATGCGGTATGATTATGATTCATGTAAATATATCGTGTGATTTCGTCCGAATCCGGTGTAATTACACAATATTATCTCATATCACGCACACTATTATGACGAGTACAAAGATATTTTAATGAACGTAAGTTCTAATGAATCACGAAAACCAGCCAATAGCAACGAGATTAATAATACACTCATTAATAAACATATTAGTTCTGGGTAGCACTAAAAGTAATCAAGATACGGCACAAGGAAAAACAACGGAACTTTTCTAATATACTGAAATCACTGAGGACTAATAAGCAATACTTTGAAATCAGTATCTACGTGACAACAGTCTAGTAAATATATTATCATGAGGTTTAGGAACTAATCAGAAAAGAAAAATACGATCAGTGTCCGGCAATATAGCTGATAACAGACGAATACTCGAAAACCAATTTAATTTAGCCAAGTTAAACAAACTCTAAAGTAAGTTAGTCAGTCGACATCGAAGAAGAAGTAAAACAGACTCTAATCTCGAGGACATAAGCTTCTTTACGAGTTTATACGACTCAAAACTTTGCCCATCTAGACATCCAGTGTGTTGCCACCTGTACAGCTCTACCAATTAATCAGCCTATAATTTTCCCACTGCACGGACACAGGACTCCTTTCTGTGAGAAGGAGTAGGCCGTAATCCACCACGCGGGCTCAGTGCGGGTTGGTAGATGTCACATGTCTTCGATTTTTTTTTTTTTAGGACATACCGGGTTCCTTCGTGTCGTTTTCCTTCACCGTTTTGAGAGCAGTGGTTATGAAATAATTTACACAAAGTAAAGCGCCTGACTGAGTTTGAACCTGCGACCTACAACTCGTAATTCGCGGCCGTTACCACTGAGCTACCCCTTAAGCTCTATCACACCTCGGACACTCCATACAACGCTCGCAAAATAATTACCTATTACATAAACAAATGACGTTTGTATACGTGCAAATGTGTACGTGAAATCTAGTAGGGTTGGCTGTCGTGGGTAGCGTAAAAATATGGCGCGGAAAGCAATTTTTGTCGGGGAACCGAACGACGACGGCGCTGCCCGAACGTGTGCATTATTATGAAGTGACCATGTAGTTCAATTGTTTATTTATATAGTCGGGTTCGTAATGAAATAAAAACACTAAAATAGTTTAATTGAAATGACTTATCTAATCGGTTATTAAATCGCATGGTATTAAAAATGCGAAATCTTACAAACAGTTTATGTAGTTAAATACGAATTCGGAAAAGCATCACAATATCCAACCATCGTAATTAAAACTCAAATAAAACTTTTAAATCGCACAATTGTGTGTTTCGTGTCAGCAGTACAGCGCTGCGCGGTTTGCGAGCGCCCTTGCTAAAAAGTCGGCGACGAATACCTCAAAATGCGGGGTGAGGTGCGGTATCTGATATGAGCGCGGGGAAGGGAGTGTCCTTTCTGTACGTAGTACTATTAAGTATTCTGTGGCTCTATCAATGGCTTCGTTTAAAAACTGAAAGGTGCAGGTGGTTGTGCATTATGGGCAAGAAAGGAGGTGAAGCACGTCCTGTGGAGCTCCCAACTAGCACTGTGTTTGGGAGGAGTCAAGGATACGACCCCTACGGCTACCGACGGGCCCGCAATCGGTTTTAAGAGATTTCCAGATTGGCCACTGCAGTTCGTGTCTAGGCGACAAAACTTCTGCCGGAATTATGATGCATAGTTATAGGAGTAAGGATGCAAGATACTACAGATCAAATAGACCAATGGACTTTTACCCAACAAATTACTGTTGTTAAATTGTCTCATGTGCCTAATAATGATTGTTCTGATAAAGCGATCCCCGTATATTCGGATTAAATTATGAGCCGAGCGTAATCACTACACTCCGAAAATCAGAAGCATGATATGAGCGTGATATTTTTACAAACAGGTAGAGAACATCATATGATTTTATTTTTAGAAGTAATAAAGAATTCGACTGATGCAATATAAAGCTAAAAATATACACTTTATCAGATATTGAAATGAAAAACATCGATAAAAGAGCCCGTTGGAGTAGTACACTCCAGCGGACTCTTTTATCGATGCTTTTATGATGATCAGCTATCTAATTGGACATAAAAGTGACGTTAGCATCAAACTATTATTTTATATTTGATAAAATTATCAGAAAATTTAATCATTTGAGTATGAACGTTTATGATCCCGTTATAATAAACAAAGCAATATGACTAAATCATAAATACGTTAGATACATTATTAATGTATTGTCGTGTCCATGGGTCGTGTCTTTCCCAGTTGCCACCGCTGACATCTGCAGACGGTTTGCTACGTGACTATGTGCAGAGACTAGAAGGTTCATCGTCGTCTTCCTACCCTTGAAACATGTTACTGGTCTGCGCAACACATTTTCTTGTTCCATTCTCTCTTATCGGCCGTCACACTATCATTCACTGCCTTTTCTTTCATTTCATACCTCACACCATTTTTTCTTTAGCCTTCCTTTTCCTCTCCATTCTCAAGTTAATGTTCATCACTTTCACTCTTTGAGGCGTCTCGACTCTTTTCAAAGAAATTCTCGGAGATAGGGCGATGTTTCACGTGACCAGAGGGGCTGGCTCTTTTACTGGCGTCTGGTCGAGTAAACTGAATTAAAACAGTGTTGTAGATCAGAGAAGTATTTCTTTAACGTACGTACCTACTCGTATGTATGCCACAAACGGATGGACATGATGTTCAGCCAAGCAAATTATAACCATTGACCAATTGCTATGCCAACGACAGAAAGATGGCGAAACAAGATTAAAAAAATGTGATGACGATAAAATTAATAATTACGACAGTTATTTATTTTTAGGAAAAAAATATTAATTAACTCGATAAGTAGGTGAATATAAATCTCTTTATCAGATATACAAATTAAAAATAGCTTGATTAGAATTCTGCGAATTTATTTGTTATCCGTGTGTAGGGAAAATCAAACCAAGGAGAGGGTGACATCATTTTTTACTACACGTTTGGTAAGTTGAATTATATGAAAAAAAAAAAAACATAAATTGCCAAAATTCGAAAACGTGTGTCTTGTGTGTCAGTTTTTCTTTCAGGGACACAAACTTTCTGTCGTTCTTAAACAAGACATCTACGAGTGTTTCTCCTACAATCATAAGGAAAAATTACTATGACTACGCATTAATAATCCGATTCAACCATTCCTTGGCCTCCTTTGTGATAGTGTCGATGCCATCCGTAAAGTCGGTCAACTGAAGGTGTTGTTTTGTTTACGTATTCCCCAGACCTCTACTTGTTGCGGATAATATCTTTCCTAAAGAAGTGTCTGTGTTTCTGGAGACAGGTCACTATTGTTTACTGTCCTAATTAAAAAATCTTAATACAGATTATTTTCCAGGAGAAAATTTCTTGGCCTTCTTAAAAATGAGGTCTGGAGAATACGTAACCAAAACAGCACCTTCAGTTGACCGACTTTATGGATGGCATCGACACTATCACAAAGGAGGCCAAGGAATGATTAAATCGGACTATTAATGCGTATTGATAATAATTTGATAAAACATGTAGCATCCATATAAATACACGTAGTGGCATACTTAACACAATAATACATTCGAGTGAAAGACTAACAAGTCGACTTGAGGACCCCAAGTGGAGTTTTATATTCAATTCCAAAATATTTCGTCAAATCTTTACCTAATTCAAGTAAGTATTACCTTAAAATCATAATTTTTATATTTTAATTATTTCTGTTTATTAAGATATTTGTGAATCCCAGCACTCATTTTAGCGTTCTGTTTACCTCTTAATGTCTTGTAAAACGCCAGAGGTCTGATTATTTTTAATCTGTAAATGCTTTGATGATACTAACATTTTATTTTGTTTTCCAGAATGCAGCGCAATTCAGCCTTCTCTTCAAATATGAACAACGGCTACCAGAAGTTTGCGCCCAGCCCTTGCTTCGGGCCTCCCAGAAACCAGTATCACCCTAATGGAAGCTACGCACCCCCAGCACCACAGCCCTTCCAGCCTAACACATGCTTCATGACCGCTAACGTGATCCGAAAAATGAGCAATATCGCTCCTCCGAAAAGTTTCAGCCGTAACTTCTAAACTAAAGGAAGGCTCAAGCATTTTTGATGGAATCTCGAGTAGTAATTCGTTTTGGTTACCGTTTACTGCTAGTTTAGGTTAAGTAATCTCACAATAAATATTTAATAAGTTTAAACATATTAAATTAACCTATTTATAATAATTATTGTTTAGTGATTTGAAAGGTTACAATTTATTTTTTCAAGTAAATTGTTGTGAACTATTTTTGTAAGGTGGCTTACACATTAACTTAATAATATATTTGGTCTTAAGTATTTTTTTATCAATAAATTATTTAAAAAAACTATTTTTTTGATTTCATAATTCCTTACTTCCTAGTCTATCTATAGTCTAACTACTTGCCCTGTCTACATTTTGCACCTCGTTTTACACGTGCAACCTGTGGGTAGATTACACTCAAAAATCGTACAGCGCCCTTCGCATTCAAGGCTCTCCCCCACAGGCGCGATATTATCGATCGATAATATCGGATGCGTTATTGCAAGATCTAACGACGCAATAGAAGTAGGACGCTTGCGTTCCTCCGTCCTGCGATATTCCGATATGAGTTCTTAGAACATTTTGTATTAGGATGCATACGATCTTAAACTCACCTGCATAAGGGAATGTGGAACCTAAGATAGAAACACGCTTGTACGATACGACCACATACAGAAAACATGGCTAATAGAAATCTCTATTCCTTGACAGCACATTTCGCCGAAAACTTTGTTCATAGAAAACATTGTATGTAGATATCTCGGTTCATAGGAAGCACTGTTGACAGAGATCTCTGTTCATAGATAGCACTTCTTGGCATAAATTTTGTTCATAGAAACCACCTGTTTCCAGATAGGTACCTTGGTTAACAGAAACCGCCTTTGGTTCACGGAAACCAATTAGATAATTATCTTTAAGTAAGTTGTATTCTCTATAGTTTATTTAATAGTTTTAAGATCAATCTTGTCAGAATCTCTAAATGGACTTTGAATTTAGTCTTCTGTATTAGCATTATTTCTGTAGCGCCTTCACCATTGCTTTCCGCAATATTTATTTCTTAGATTTCGTACGATACAGTTCGCAATAGCTGTAGAAAACTGGTGGTAATACAAAGGTTTTGTTATTTTATTAGGGTGATTAAATAAAAACAACACAAATTGGAACACTTCGGATGTGATATTTTAAGCTCGACTGGGCAGGTCATTATAGTTACGAGTATGTTGAAATATTGTCTAAGATGACTCTGTTTCCGTACAATTCAATACGATACATAGGTATAACTTTATAGCATTCAAATCAAGTAAGAAACTGACACAAGTTCTGTAGTTTCCTATTCTATATCTACATGAATTATCTATCTAAATATCTAAACTGTGTTCTAATAGTAATAATACGTATAAACTGAATCAAGATGCCGTTAAATATGATAAATGTTTAAAGGGGTGTGAGCCTGGAGATCTATCATACAGGTCCCGAACCTAGTACTCCAGCTCTCACAAGGGTTCTAGCATAACTAAGGCAAAATTGTATATACGCACTACAGTAACAATGTACCTTTATGAGAGAAATAAATAAATAAAGAGTGTCCGTGAAGTTTCTTACCCATTCTTCTCCATAGGAACCTACTACGCCTTGGAATGGGCTTCATCCTTCTGACTAACCGACCCCTTGACAATTCAAAAGCGCCTGTAATTAGTTTAATTTCAATAAATGCTTGGGGTTTTGAATCAGGGTTTGAAACATAAGTGTAAGTAGTGCCTTTGTATTTTCTACAGCAAACAGTAGTCTTGCAACATAAAAATATTTTAATGCTAAACAATATAGAT
The DNA here is from genome assembly GCA_945859645.1 of Amphipoea oculea. Taxonomy (NCBI): domain Eukaryota; kingdom Metazoa; phylum Arthropoda; class Insecta; order Lepidoptera; family Noctuidae; genus Amphipoea; species Amphipoea oculea. Next base: position 11,831,542 of record OX243872.1, read on the forward strand.
AGGTAGGTACTCGTAACGTAGGAGAATCAAAACATCAAATAGGTAATATGTTAGATTGATATTTCTTCATTTATTTCATTCAAGCTCTTACTTTTACATCCTGATTATATCAATAAGAAAACGTTGTCAATTACTTGCACACATTTGTTCGAATTTTTGGTGCACAACGAATCTTCGAAATAAATGCTCTGCAGTCTGCACACAACAATATATGTATAGGAAAACAAGACAATTTATTGATGTGGTTTTGAAAAATAAGGTTGAATAATGCAAGACTGATCACGGCTGTAATCCTCGGAGGGCTAGGCAAACGTGTACCTACCTGTAGTTCACCCTTATTTTATTTCACCAGTTATGTTTAAGTGCCATGTAAACTGGGGCGAGCCTATTGTCATCAACCGGGCACAAATTCAGACTTCGGGCTGCTACTGAAAAATTCCTGATGGAAACACACACCTAAAGACTATATAACCCCAATTACACTTTGCCCGACCTGGGAATCGAACACAGGACCTCGTGCTCAGCTGTAGCGCTTGCGACCACTAAACCAATGAGGCAGTCTATATCAATATCTTATTCGATCTGAATCTCCCAAAATTGGAAACTCACACATAATAAAATCAATAAAATGAACAACGCATTACCCGTAACACGTGTGGTAATGCAAGGGGAAAGAGTAAAAATAGATTTTACCCGGGTTTACTTAATAATTATTTATTAAAAAATAATATGATGACCTAGGTGATTCTAGATAATCATATTCATTTTTAACAAAGGTTTACCCAACGGATGTTAGGTGCGCAAACCAAGCAGGCTCCTTCAAGCACAATTAGGCTATAGGTAGGATCATAGAGATGCATCCGACGTCCAGTAGGAGTGTCGATGTCGTGCAGCGGACAAAACGTTGCCACCACCAAGCGAAAATGATTTTATAAAAACATAACACTTCTTTTTTTCGGCAGTCGTGCAAAAATAGTGCGCGTAGAGATAAACCATTCTAAAAATGAACGCCCCTCCACAAAAATTTCTATACAAACATTTGAAATGTGTATTATTGTGTATTTTAGAAAAAACAAAGTTTGACATTGTTTGTTTTACTGAACATTGGTTAAAGGATTACTACCAAATGTTAATTAATTATGAGAACTATAGTGTAGGCAGTTGTTTTAACCGTAAATCTATGCTGCGTGGAGGTTCTTTAATCTTAATAAAAAATTGTTTAAAATTCAAGCAACGAAATGACATAGTGGATTTATCAATTGAACATTGCATCGAACTGTCTTGTGTTGAGCTAGATAAGCATGTTGTAGTGTGCGTTTACAGACCCCCTAATTATCAGAACTTTTCTGTATTTGAGTCAATAATGGAGGATGTTCTAGTGAAACTTGCATCCAATAACAAAGCCGCAATTATTTGTGGTGATTTTAATATTAATATTTCGGAAAATAATTCAAACAGCAGTAGATTATTAAGCCTTTTCAAATCGTTCAATTTATCCAATGTTTTTACAGAACCGACTAGAGTAACTCAAACTTCTGCTACTTGTATCGATAATGTTTTTTGCGATTGTGATTATTTAGATAAAGCCATCGTAAATTATCTGCCGTCTGATCATAGTGGACAAACGGTAACTTTTAAGTTTAAAACACCTTTGCAAAAAGTGCAAATACAATTTAGACCGATAACGACTGGTAAACTAAAAAGATTCAATAGTACTCTAAATAATAAGTTAAATGATCTGGGCCATGATATGGATGACGCAAATAAATTGTACGAGGATTTCTTTTCAGTAGTGTAGACTCAATTCAATAAAACTTTTGAAAAGAAAACAAAAAACATTTGCCCTAATTTTATATTTAGTGACTGGGCAACTAGAGGTATTAGGATAAGTAGGGAGAGACTGTTCGAGCTGTATGGACTTAAGCCCTACATTAATACTGATACTTTCAGCAAGTATGTTGCTACATATTCCAAAATTTTTAGAAATACTTGCAAAATAGCCAAAGCCCGGTACATTAGCAACAAAATCAAATCGGCAGAAAATAGAATAAGAACGGTTTGGAAAATTATAAATAACGAAACTAGTAGGAATAAAAAACGAAACACAGATTACACGTTGGAGACTTCACGTGGTGCCATAAGCTCTAACTTAGAAGTAGCTCAAGAATTTGTAAATTTCTTTACTAATATACCATCAAAAACGACGGAAGCCTTAAATTCCTCACCCGGCGTATCAATTGATTTATTAAGAGCGAACGTTCAAGCCTGCCCGGTTGAATTTCAATTTAAACATATTAACCCTGCAGTAGTAATAAAAGCTTTTAAGCAAATTAAGATCAAATTGACCGAAGATCTTTGGGGAATGTCTATTAAAGTATGTACCTCCATAATTGAGACTATTGCGCCTTACTTAGCCTTAGTATTTAATTCGTGTGTTGATCAAGGAGTCTTCCCCGATTTAATGAAATACAGTAAGGTAATACCACTTTACAAATCCGGGGACAGTAAAGACACTAATAATTATAGACCCGTATCCGTGTTGCCGGTTTTCAGCAAGGTGTTTGAAAAGATAATGCTTAATCAAATGCTCAATCATTTTAACACGAACAAAATCCTTCACGATCAACAGTATGGTTTTACCAAAGGACGTTGTACGACCGACGCCGGTGTAACCTTATTAAAACACATTTTTAACGCGTGGGAAGAGGCCCAAGACGCCATAGGAATCTTTTGTGACCTCTCCAAGGCATTTGATTGCGTCGATCACGAAACCTTGCTTTTGAAACTTGAGCATTACGGACTTGGAAAACTTGCGCTCAGTTTAGTTAGTTCTTACTTAAATGATAGACAACAGCAAGTTCAAATAAATGGTGTCAATTCACACGGTTTAACTGTAAAAATGGGTGTGCCACAGGGCTCGATTTTGGGTCCTTTCCTCTTTTTAGTGTATATAAATGATCTACTCCATTTATTCAAAAATCAACCACAAATGGTGTTATTTGCTGATGACACTTCCTTAATTTTTAAGGTAAATAGACGTGCTACAAATTTTGACGACGTAAATAACGCCCTACTGCAGGTCCAAAATTGGTTCACTGCTAATAATCTAGTATTAAATGGGAAAAAAACTAAGTGCATAAGATTTTCTTTACCGAATGTCAAAGGTAGTGATTGTGAGATAATATTGAATCAAGAGAAACTTGAATTCGTCGATAGAACTGTTTTCCTAGGGATCACGCTCGACTCAAGGCTACAATGGGGTCCGCATTTAACATCTCTTGCAGGACGGCTAAGTTCAGCAGCTTATGCTGTGAGAAAAATCCGTCAATTTACTGATGTAGATACCGCGAGACTGGTCTATTTTAGTTACTTCCATAGTATCATGTCTTACGGTATTTTGCTTTGGGGACGGGCTGCAGACATCGATTCTATTTTTATTCTGCAGAAAAGAGCTATCAGAGCCATTTATAATCTCCGCAGGCGCGATTCTCTAAGGGAACGGTTTAAAGAAATTAACATCATGACGGTACCTTGTCAATATATCTACGAAAATATCATGTATGTAAGGAAAAATTTACATCTTTTTAGTAAAAGAGGTGAAAGACATAATTATAGTACTAGAAATAGGGACCTATTAGTTCAACCAGGATTTAGACTAGCTAAAGTAGACTCATCTTTTATGGGGTACTGTTTAAAATGTTATAATAAAATACCTCCCCACATTCTTCAACTGAATGAGACAAAATTCAAGTCTTGTATTAAACGCACACTATGCAGACAGGCATATTATAAGTTAGGGGATTACATCGCTGATAAAAATGCCTGGCTCAATGCTGGTCCTGCTCCACAATCACAACTATTTGATTAACACTTAAAAATGCTGTTGGAGCTGCTGAAGATTGTAAGTCTATCTTTGCATTGTATAAATTCAATCTCCTAGTATTGTATAATTGCATAGCACATGTTGAGTACTATGTACATACTATAAAGCTACCATTTACTGGGTACGTCTTTCATTGACTGAATGTGCCCTGGCGGCTGAGAGTATGTCATGCTCACTCAAATGTCTCGCTGATGGCGGCGCATGTGTTGGATCATTTAGCTCCCTTCAAAATGGTTGAGCTGAATGGTGCTAATACATGCGTCATGTTCGTGAACGGGCGCCGTCAGTAGGGACTGGTCATCTCTTTGCTGCCATGGCTTATTTTATTTTAATTTAATATTTGAATTGTTGTTTTTTCTCATCTTTTCATTATGGACGCTTTTAACGTTCTGCATCGTTCTCACATGTATAATTTTTAACGTGAATGATGTAACCAAGACTTTGTAACCATATTATTTTGATTTAAAAGAGTGTCCATGGAGTTTCTTGCCCGTTCTTCTCCATAGGTACCTACGCTTTGGAATGGGCAACTAGCTTCATCTTTCTGACTGACCGACCCCTTGACAATTCAAAAGTGCCTGTAATTGGTTTAATTGAAATAAATGCTTTGAGTTTGAGTTTTGAGTTTTTGCAACAAGCAGTGGAGTGGCGTTCATTTTTAATATGATTTATCTCTAACTTTATGGCGGCTCTGAAGAATGCTACACGCTGCGCCCCCGCTGACCCATTTTGTTACTGCGCAGCGACTCTCCTCATTTTCCGAGCCGTCATAATCACAAGTTTGAATCGGGCTGTACCGTCGACTCGAAAAGTAGTAGCTTACTGAGTTCCTTGTCATGTCATAGAGTGACAAACCAGTATCTGATGGTAAACTGGTGAGCCCCACCTATCATCATCATTATCATTTCAGCCGAAAAACGTCCACTGCTGGACATAGACCTCGACCAAGCACCTCGACTTCTACCGGTTTTGTGCTTCTCGCGTACAATGAGTTCCTGCGACCTTCATAAGGTCGTCGGTCTACCTTGTGGGAGGCCTTCCAACGCGAACGCTACGTCTTCCGGTACGCGGTCGCCACTCCAGAACCTTTCGGCCCCATCGGCCGTCTGTTCTGCGAGCAATGTGCCCTGCCCACTGCTACTTAAGTTTGGCAATTTTTCGGGCTATGTCGGTTACCTTGGTTCTCCTGCGGATCTCTTCATTTCTGATTCGATCACGCATGGAAACTCCAAGCATAGCCCTCTCCATTGCCCTTTGAGTGACTTTCAGTCTTCTAATAAGGCCCATTGTGAGCGACCACGTTTCAGTACCCGCCTATAGTCAGATCTGTAACATCTACAAAAGGTACCGCAGGTACATTGTCTTCTGTCTTGAAGAGAAAACTAGGTACAATACCTATTACTACTTTATTGTAAGTTTTCGGATTTTATCTGTAATAATTTTTCAGCGTGACCAAAGGTATTTCTCAAAAAGTATTCCCCAATGTTAAATGCACAGGCCAATATAAATCTGTGGTTAAATGTCTCGGTCTTCTTTTTTATAATACATTTAAAAAAAATTAACTTGTGGGCATGCTCTTGAACTCTTATTCTAAGATAACAGTTTTACAATCAGAAAGAAATCTAATATCTCGTGATTCCAACTTCCTTGGGTTTATCCGCCTTACACAAGTACCGTATTTTCCCCAATTATGGGTCACGGCTTGCAAAAGTTTCTAGGGCGGTTATCAGTGATGATATACATAGAAACGTTGATGGCCCCCAACACGTCTTCAGATTTTTCCTTTTATCCGATTGGTAGATTCTGTGATGTGACATTGATCCATAATATCATCGAGATTTCAGTTAGAACAAAATAATGAAGTAGTAATCTCGAAATGAATGTCTTTTATTTCATCACTAGTTGTTGCCCGCTGCATCGCCTGCGTGTGTGTCGGAAAATATCCCACATGAACGTACTACCAGGATTAAAAGAACCCTATGTGTTAATCCATGTTATAAACTGTCTGTGTGCCAAGTTTCATCCAAATCCGTTCCGTCGTTTTACGCCTATCCGGAACATACATCCAGACAAATAGACAAACATTCTAAAAACTTCCGGCATCAGACTCGTACGTACCTCATAGCAATTACTTTTTTTCAAAAATATTCAATGTACCTACAGCTTTGACTTCGTTACCTACTATTAGAAGGGATATCGACGCGCAAACTGTAACCTTGAATTCAGCACATTCTAGACAGCGTAAAAAATTTTCGTCAATTATCAAAAAAAAAAAACCGATCAAGTGCGAGTCGGACTCGCGCACCGAGGGTTCCGTACAAATTTCTAGTTATGTAACTACAAAACGGTTTTTGAATTTTTTTTTCGAATTTTTTCCTTTAAGTGCTACATGACATTGCTTCTTGCCAAATTCCATGATTCTAGGTCATCGGAAAGTCCTCTATAAATTTTTATTCCCTTGGGAGTGTCGAAATATACGTTTTTTGTGGCATAGACGGCCGTATCTTGATTTTTTTGACAGCTTCAAGGGACTGTAGACCTGAGTATATGGTTTTAATTTCAACTCGATATCTCCACGCGTTCCCGAGATAAAGGGTCTTGACAGACAGACAGAGAGACGGACAACAAAGTGATCCTATACGGGTTCCACTTTTTTCCTTTTGAGGTACAGAACCCTAAAAACGACTGTTTCATAGAAAAGTGCAATACCTACCTACGCGGTTAAAATTTATGGAACAGCTAATATATTTTTTAAATAACTTAGTGCATTTATATGGCAGAATCATGTTTAGCTATTTAAAAATATGTTATTTAAAAATATTAGGTCCTTACATATGAAATTGGCGTTTTGTATGGAAGGAACAAAAAGTCGAATATTTTTTAATATAATATGACGGGGAAGGTCCCCCGTGATTATTTTTAAAAAGCGTGACGCCAGCATTGCTGGCATCACAACTTTCATGTTCAGGACTGTTGCTCATCTTCGGTGACCAAAGTAAACGCAAGTAATTCTTTCTTCAATTTATTGTTCGAATTTTTGAGGAGGTCCGATCGCTGCGACGGCTCGAGCAAGAATGACCGAGTCCGTCGTGCGCTCGGCCTTTTATAGCAAAACTAGGCGAGTCATTCTTTTGAACAAAACACCTACCTTTGCACAAAAATTAGTTTTTACATTAAAAAAATATTACAAACGTTTTAAATTATTTTAAAAGCTAATTAACATGCGTAAATCTATTTTTAAATGTCAACACGTGATCTAAACATTGATCACATGTTTTCACTTCAAAAATGCAACTACCTTACAAACAGAATACATAAAATAGTCTGTATTTAATTTTAATCAATATTAATCCATTACTTTAAACTGAATTTATTAACTAATAATTACAATAAACAAATCTGATTTTATTTTGTGGTTATTCCGGACACGTGTTTTCGTTTTCATTTGTTTTGAAGTGTGGCAACCCGCCGATTTAATTAATCAAAGTATGAACCATTGTTTTCAATGCACTTTTGCCATCTTATAGGTAGTTCATTGATCCCTTTACTAAAAAAACCAGTCGGACGGGAATCAATAAAATCTTTGAAGGCGATTTGGACTGCCCCATCGGAGTTGAATTTTTTCCCTTGCAAAAAGTTATCCAAATTGCGAAAAAAATGGTAATCTGTTGGAGCAAGGTCCGGGGAGTACGGAGGATGTCTAAGACATTCCAATTCAAGCTCTTCTAATTTGGTAGCCGTCTGTTGCGCAGTGTGTGGTCTGGCGTTGTCGTGCTTTCAAGCTTTTTAATCTTCCCAATTTGCTTCAAGTGAATTAAAACAGTTTTATCACTAACATCGAAGCCTGCAGCTAACTCGGACGTGGTTTGCGATGGGTCCGCTTCCACAATAGCCTTCAATTCTCCATTATCAACTTGGGTCTCAGGCCGTCCACGGGGCTTGTTCTGCAGGTCGAAATTTCCAGAACGAAAACGTTGGAACCAAAAACGAACTGTGTTTTCTTTTGCAACATGACCGCCATACACATCATTCACCCTTCGAGTCGTTTCCGCAGCACTAGTGCCACGGCGGAACTCGTACTCGTAAATAATGCGATATTTTAAATTTTCCATTTTGTAAAATGAGTGACGCAAACAGAAAAAACAGAAGAAAAAAAACAAATGAATGACGGTCATCGAAGCACAAATACATGAGTAAATAGCTGTACAAATTTGAATTTGGAATTCCTTACCAAAGAGGAGAAATTCGTGATTAAAGTGGCCAGTACGAAAAACGCCAATTTCATATGTAAGGACCTAATATAATTTGTGTGTACATTAAGAGGGCGCCGACCATAGTCGACCGCACAGTGGCGCCCTCATCGTTTTTTAGGTTATTTCTTTTATTTTAGAATGAAAATGCAGAAAATAAGCACGTTAAGTTGTGTTCCACAAGATTGTACGTTAATATTGTTGCAAACGGTAGTTTTACATTGTTTAGTTTTATTATAATCATTAAAACGGATAAAAGTGGCCACTATTATCCGTTTTAACGTACAATCTTGTGGAGCACAATTTAACGTGCTTATTTTCTGCATTTTCATTCTAAAATAAAAGAAATAACCTAAAAAACGATGAGGGCGCCACTGTGCGGTCGACTATGGTCGGCGCCCTCTTAATGAAACAAAGCATATGTAAGGATAAATGAAATAATAATTTACAAAGTCAGGGTTCATATACCTATTTCGGCAATATTATTATGTTTTGCTGAACTCATCAAAATAGACACATCATAACGAAAACCCAAAGAATGAGTAATCATTCAACTTAAGTATGTCATTTGAAGATCCGGGAAACCCAAGTACATGAAGCTTTTTCTTTACAGATAACTCTTTCAAGATAAAATGCGGACAGCTGTTATCTAGCTATTGCTGTATTTATAAACTACAAACGTCAAATAAGATTTAGTAACCATCCAACTGTTTAACGTGGAGTTTCTACCGAGAAGGAAATCATAACCAGGTAGGCAGCAAATTACTAAGATTTTATAGCATTATTTTATGTATCGTGTCGTCTTCTTAGTGTGTCAATAGCAATCTGTCGTGATTTCTTTGCTCGTAAACCCAATTTGTGAGTGGTTGTACTCTCGTAGGTATTGTTTTTAACCCCATACTTACCTAAACGTGTTTTATAAGTAAAGTCTTAAAAGTTATTGATTTACATGTGTAGACCGTGGGAGTGTTAAAGTCATCATATTCCCAACGCGAAAAAGGGTGCCCACTAAACTAGACTTACATAGGGTCATCCCTCTTCGCACTATACAGGCAAATCCTGCTGCAGTCAAGTCCTTCGATTAAATCAATATTTGGAGGATGGATACGAGGCCAACAGAGTCACTGGTGTTATATTTGTTGAGCTCTCATAAGCTTACAACACCACTAACATCAAAAGAATACTTACTAAAGTGAGTACCCTTACTAACGACCATGGTTTCGTAAACATTTTAAGTGAACTTCTACTCAAATGCCGCTTCCAGGTTTGTTTTCGGTCTGGTAAGAGTAGATGGCGAAGGCAAAAGAACGGTCTTCCTCAGGGCAGTGTGTTGGCGCCAAGGTTTTTTAACATCTACACAAATGACCAACCTATTACCCAACACAATGAGCGCTTTCTGTACGCGGACGACTTAGCTCTGGTGGCTCAATTTCATTGGCGAAGAAGATAAGTTTTCACTGGCACTCGACCTACTAGGAAAATATTACGACTGCTCTCCGGCCGAAACCATCCAAGAAAGAATCATGAGCATTTCATCTCTGCAACAGACACTGAAATCGGGCCCTTAACATCACGTGGAGAGGCACTAAGGTTGAACATTGCTCAAACCCGAAATACCTACGAGTCACACTGCTACAAAATCAAGTAGAAAGTCGGGACACGTAATAATCTCTTACGTCGCTTAATTTTTACTAACTGGGGAGCAGCACCCAATGGCCTTCGCACAACTGGCATGTCCTTGTGCTTCTCTGCTGGCGAATTTGCGTGTTCAGTGTGGTACCGGTCCGCTTACGCCAAGCAAGTGGACACTACCTTGAGTGTGACGTGTCAGATAATATCGGGCTGTTTAAAATCGACTCCAGCCAATAAACTCTACCCACTTGCAGGAATCGCACCACCTGGCGTACAATGAGATGCGCTGAAAAAAAAAAAGAACCAGGAATCCGATTCCAACGTCCCCTCTACGATTACACAACGACCCCGGGTAGGCTTAAAAGTCGTAAGAGCTTCTTAAGCTCTACGCACGCCATCAAGAAGAAACCACCTAATGAGAGAAGCAAATTGTGGAAAGAAAAGCATACACCACCTCCCGATTTCGTTAAACCCTAGGAACATTTGCGTCTCGGCCTTGATCTGCAGTGGCCTTTAAGGAAAGCTCTCAATCGATTGCGTACCCAAGTAGGGCAGTGCAGACACAATTTGTCGAAGTGGGGGATTGCGAGCGGTGCCTCTAATCAGACTGTGATCTAAGTGCCCGTTCACCTGTACCTTAGATGACACTGATGCCGCAATCAATGTGGCCACCTACTGGGCTCAAACAATATAAAATATCGAAAAAGAGTACCAGCGAAGCGACACGAAAAGAAGAAAACTATACAGCCAATAAGGCATTAAGGAAGTCTAATAAGGAAATATGCTGTCAATTACCATGTTAGGTGAAGATGAACTAAAAAAACAAGTGTAGCATGACCTAACGTTAGGTACGTTAGGTCATGCTACACGGGACGGGAGCCTACAGGGCCAACCGACAGTAGGTGAAGCATTACTAGTACGTACGCGACGCTCGCGGTACGCTCGCATAATTTTTTATTGCTTTACCGATTATCCTGTAGGTTTTACCGTATACCTACTGTGTTTTTACGAGATTATTAGTTTATAAGAAGGTACGCTTACTGTTAAACTTGCATTCGAATAATTAAACTAGCTCGACACACACCCTGAGAGAGAATTTTCTTACAAAAGTAAATCCTTTGGCTTTTATTTGCCCACAGATTTTTAGAAGCAAGTTCAAATTAAATTGTGTGACTATATTGTAGTAAACTGTGTAGGATATACCTAGTGGTTCTCCTGTACACTATTGAACTGAAAAAGTCTGATTTTAAAATCTGACTTCAACACTTACACAGAACTCGAAGACTTAAACAGGAATCTGTTTAATCAGATTTTTTTAGAAACAGGTTAAATGCGCTTTATAAATAACAAACGATTCTGCCCGCGACTTCATCCAGGTTAAATTTCGTTTTTTAAAATCCGACTAGTAGTTCCAGAGATTAACGCGTTCACACAAACAAAAAGCTCATCAGCTTTATTATTAGTATAGACTATAGATAGATAAATCAATAACCTTATTTTAATTTTGTTTCAGTTATGTCCGGCCCAGGTGAAAAGAATGAGCAGAAGCCGTATCGTCCTCCTCCATATGAAAGACCTTACGGACCACCGGACAGCCCGAAAGATCGTCCAAGAGCATAACAAAGCAGAGCTATTCTATCCAGAATTATAGTTTGTGTACCTAAGCTATTTAGTAACGTTAAATATTTACATCGGGAGTAAATGAAACGAAATTTTATCACGTTGTAAATTAAGTGGAGACACTGAAATACCAAGAAAACTGAAGTGCTGCATGTCAGCAGCTGGCAATGTATGTTGAAGGATTGATAGCCGCTGGAAGAGCCGAGTCCTCGAGAGGAGACCGTGAATCTAGAGTCTAGACAAAATCAAACTGGTTGCTAATTTAATTGTAAATTTTTTTATTCTTTTTTTTTACATTTATTACTCACACCCTGACCTATTACTTGTATTTTGTTTTTTAATTAAAATCGTTTTGCTTGTACCATGTTTGTAAATATGTGAGCACCATGTATCTATCAGATAATTAATTTATATGTCATGGTTTCGTTTTTAATTCTTTTACCTATTGTGGTATAGTAATTTTATTGTAGGTGCATCGTCCTCACATGTTATTATATAATTAATGTACCCATGCAAAATATTGTACCTAAACATTTTAAAAGAGTAACGGTGGAGTTTCTTGCCCGTTCTTCTCCATACGAAAACTACCTTTTGGAATGGGCGACTAGAATCAATTCTATTTTAAGATAATTTTTGACGTTCAAAAGTGCCTTTTATGTGCCTATTTGAAATAAATGCTTTGACTTTGACTTTGAATCAACAAACGTATTGCAGGACACTCGGGTTGATGAACTAGAGGATCTGAAAAAGGAGCCGAAGGTAATATTGATGCAGAAGGCTCAAAAGCGGTCGTTGTGGTGCAACTTGGGAGACGCGTGTCTGTCAGTGGACTGCGATAAGCTGAGTTGATCTGGATGCGTGAAGCACAAAACCGATCGAAGTGGCGATGCTTGGGGGAGGCCTATGTTCAGCAGCGGGCGTGTTTCGGCTAAAATGATGATGATGATGAAAGGAACCTCTAGTCTAATGAGCACTAGAGGTTATTTTATCTGGAGATAATAATGTCCATGGGTCTAGCAGACTATCTATAGATCTATTTCTAACCATGGAGATATGCAACGTATATTGCTGACCAAGGCCAAAACGATAGGTAAGAAAATAACACTGATATCTGTCAATTGTTGGAAAAACACACAACGGAAGGTGAAATTTTGGGAAAACCCTGGCGAGATAAGTTTTCAATACAGAGAAAATGTTTTCAACGCATCAATCAGAATTAGATGTCAACCAAGTGCTACTGTTCTAAATACATAAAAAACCGAAACATGTTTATAAATAATTTGAGTGTAAGTTGAATGAGATGTTAATATTAATTATTTTAATTTTAAATAATTTGTGTTGTTTAAAGTTTTATTGTAGAATCTCTAATAAATGATGGTAATTAATTATTTAATAAGATGGAATTTGTGAAATTTCTATTACCTACCCCATCTTCTTCGCAGGGTTGCTATAACTCAAACCATAAATTCTCAATCAAAACAATAAAAGAGATAATATTTCAAACTGTTTAATGACGTCACGCAAAACAATAAGTACGTTCAAACATGGCAAATCTTATGTTATGTTCAATAAATATGGTCTAAAACATCTGGATTAATATGATACTATAAGTAATGACGTTAAGCATAGTGCTAAGTAACATAGAGTAACTTAACTCGAACAAACTGCACGCGGTAAATTGGAGACGATCATTGCTGACCAGTTCTTTAAATGTTTCCAAAACGGGCTTCCTTGACTGAACTGAAAATAAAATGTGAGTTAGGTAAAAGTTTAAACCAAAAACCAGTTTTAAGACTTACCCCTTCATTCGTAAACGTTGCTTAAAGTTAAAGTGATTAGCGACTGTTTAAAACCACACATTTTTGACGTTTAAGCGACACTTAACTTTAATCATTGTTTATACATAAACCCTATATAGGTAGTGATTATAAATTACTAGCTTCTGCCCGCGACTTCATCCGTGTGAAATTTCTTATTTTAACATAAAATCCTATGACAATCGGCAATACTGTTGCTCCCCATAAGTGAAAGAATTTTCGGAATTGGATCAGTAGTTCCGAAGATAACCCCTGCATACAAACTCACTACCTCTTTATAGCCTTAAAATTTAGTTGAAGAATATTTATTTGTAACTATACTTTTAAGATTCAGCGCTGTAGGTAGTAGCAGGACAAGGAATTAACAAAGCTTGATATGATTTCCAGGGGCCGTATTACGAAGCCATTATGATTCCAGTGCGAAAAAGGAATGGTGCTATCGGTCATGTATAGCTCCATCTCTCTCTTACACTGGAATCATGATGGCATTAAGCCGTCATAATACCATTGAAACTGAACCAAATAGTACGAAAACTGATGTACACAGGACGACATATTTTAACAAGTTATACATTTCCAGTTTCAGCTGACATCCTTTTCATACAATGAGAAGTACGGTCAGCTCATACTGAAAATGTATAGATTGATATGTCGTCGTGCGTACCTACCTAGTTTTGAAAAGTTGCTTTGACAGATTCCAAGGCCTTACCTTACTAAAGTTAACAATACAAACATACCACATCTGAAGTCTATCAAGCACTTGATAATAAGAGTGATGGTCTGGTCAACGTCTTTACTCATTTGGTCATTAATGTAGCACCCGATGAAACACCAGAAGAAGGGCAAAACGCTCTTAACAATCACTAGCCATTTAAGAGACGCCTGAAATAAAAAAGATAACGTGAATAAAACTGACATGCCAAACGATATTCTGAAAAGAAACCCAGGGCCGGTACCTAACCGTTTCAGCTCGAAGTGGCAATTGGAGCTAAGAAGGAGGATTGTTTTCTAAAATTGTGAAGCGTATTAGAAGTACCTATAGTCAGCCTAAAATGATATTACTACTGGGACACAGACCTCCTTTCGCCTCGAGAGACCTCGGAGACCGAGAGGCTCTCGGTGAGAGAAAGTGGGCTGTAGTCCACCACGTGAGCCCAGTGTGGGTTGGTAGATGTCATATGTCTTCGAATTTTTGGTTCTAGAATATGCCACAGCGGCGGTAGGAAAAGTGCCTAAGGGCCTTTTGCAGAATAGGTACAGTAGCAGGGCAGGGCAGCATGTGCTAAAATCATACAACGTTATATTTTCTGCGTTTATTCCAAACGAACGTAAAGACGTTCGTTTGGAATAAACGCAGAAAGACATCACCCCGGCTATATCACTCCTTCTTCCAACCAAAAACCTACAGCAAAAAATTTAAAGCTCATTCTAAACTAGCTTGACTGTTCGAATGCAACCAAAAGGCCAATTCCCACAATAAAAAACGTTCAAAATCAATATAAAAAACTTGTCATAAATGTAGGGAAATTAGAGGTATTTTTGACAGGTTGAGACTGAGATCAGACTGTAAACGTTCTTAAAATTACGAGAATTGCCCCTCTGTTATTTTATTACCAGCCTGCACTACGCAAGGTCGACTTTAGCAGACAATCTTTACAGCACCTAGTTAGTTATAAGTCTAGTCTAGTTTTTAAGTGAAATATCAGAACCCATACTAGTACCTGATTGGATACTATCACTGTCACTCCAACCACTCCACTTGTGAACATCAACCAGATCGATAAGAAAATCTGTAATCAAATGTGATGATGAGTAGGTACCTACGCTTTTTGATATAACAAAAAGTTTAAAAGAAACTCATTGCCATAAGAATCATTGCAGGTTGTGTGTCACTGATGTCCACGGTTATAACAAATCTTATTTTCTCTCTCTTATAGCATAATAATCAGCCTATAACGTTGCCACTGCTGCGACACAGGCCTCCTCTCTGTAAGAGGGAGTGGGACATAATAATCCACCACGCGGGCCCAGTGCGGGTTGATGAATATACAGGGTGTTACTGAAAGGGTATATCAATACAAACGGGTTGAAGAGTGTATCTGGTCTAGAATCTCTGTACAAAATTTTAGCTCAAAAGCATTAACTTTGAAAATGCTTAATATTTTTTTATTTCGACATCACGGCGCTGCACTGGCGCGCGGAGGCGTGATGTGCGTGTACTAGGCGCACAAACACACTACAGATAATGGATAATGACCCTCGTAGTGCGGTGACACGTTTATTATGATTTCAATTTAATAAACTATCGAAATAAAATAATATTAAGCATTTTCAAAGTTACTGCTTTTGAGCTGAAATTTTGTACAGAGATTCTAGACCAGATACACTCTTCAACCCGTTTGTATTGATATACCCTTTCTGTAACACCCTGTATAGGTGATCTCTCTCTCATAAATTATGTCTGTAATGGTTATTAATTATGTATTCTGTAGTACATACATTTTAGATGATTCAATCATAAACTCATTAGAGTTTAATGCTGCACCATAATCATCGACTACATCATTCAGTGAATAAAACAAATGAAGTACCTACCTAGGTACTTAATTTAAATGAAACAACAAAGAAATTAAAATGAGGGTACAAGCGAAATAGTTATCTATTACGAACGAGCGAACGTGTCTGTCCTTAAAACAAAACTTTTTAAGAAAAAAAAAAACGACTTCCAAAAAACATACAAACAGCCGAACATAGTACCTCCTCCTTTTTGTGAAGTCGGTAAAAGTGGTGCAGGGCTGTTTGATTTGATAGATTGTTCCTAAAAGTGTGTTTTAGTCACAGTCAATTTTCCTTTTTTCTTATTTTTTATGTGTGTTTTTTACTATTTAAGTTTATTCATTTATAATAATTATTTCTTCTTCATATACAGGAAACAAATATCAGTGCGCAAATTGTAACCATGAATTCAGTACATGATTCTAAATACCCTAGAGCAGACATTTTTCGTAAAATAAAATCTGCTGTTTCATAGAAAAGTGGAAACCTACGATCAAAATGTATGAAACAGTTATTTTTTTTTATTAACCGACGAAAAATTTCAACGTCCCCTGCGCTGCGTTGAAATTTCTCGTCGGTTAATAAAAACGGTAGTTACATATTATTTTTGTTCGATTTTGTAAGTATTTTTTATTATTTAACTTTATTCGTTTATATTACTTATAATATTTCTACGTACTTATATAGAAATGTTGTTTTAATTTGTATTTCATGTTTTATGCATAATGGTATTCAGTTAAATTAAAGAAAAAATATATATTTCAATTACAATAGGATCTGTTTAAGAATTGACGTAGAAGAATAGGTTAGAAGAGGTAGTTTATCAATCAGACCTTACCTGTAAACCGTAGCATTTTTCCAAAAGATGAACGCAAGTGCTTAAATCGTCATACAATTTGCATAGAAATTTTAAATCAAATTGTGCTAGATCATCTACTTCGATAAATTCTATACTAGGGCTAAAAACGTACTGGAGAATGCGTCTTAATCCCATATTCTCTTTGAAAATCATTTTAGGTACTCGTGCATTGTCATTATAAATTAATATTCTAGACAATCGATGATTTATTACTTTTATGAGTGCCGATAACAAATACAAGTGCATTATTAAATGCATAATTGATAAAAACGTTGGTATTCGTATCACAAGAATAAATGGAGGATTTTTATTTACAATTTCCATTACAATTAGAATAATGAATATCACCATCGGTGTAAAATACCACAAATACATCTTGTAAGCGAACAACTTTATGATATTGCCATTAACATTTAAATCTTTGAAAATGTTGTCTAACATTTCGTGCATACTCATACATATGGTTTCACTGTTAATAAGGTTTACGATTAAAATTAAAATATTTACAATTAAATCTATAATGTCAGGTATTAATTCCATTTCTTTTTTTACATCAAAATGATATATTTCATGTATTGCAAATGAATAGCTGCTAATCAAGGCTACAGCGACTAATAAAGACCAGAGCTTGAGCCACAAATTTATCTTGAGCGATTCTCCTTTTGCAGTTATTGTAGGTTTGGGTAACCCGAAAATATTGCAAATTAAATTAAACGGACGGAAATAAGCGTAGAACATTGTTTTTTTTTTAGCCACAAGACACCACTACAATGTATACAATCGTTCACAAAAATATGGAATGAGACTCGGGCTCTCCTAAAACAGATATTGAAAAGAAATCAAAATGTAATTATAATACCATTTACAGCTAGCTCAACAATTTTACATGAATGTTCACTTAACCAAGATTGGAAATTACTTACTATTAAAAGCGGGTATTTTTGGACCCTCTTCTGTCGATAGCCCCTTCATGCTGTTTTTAGTAGTTATTTATTTATTATAATTTTATACACTAGTAAAAAAAAATATGTACAAAGGCGGACTTAATGCTACAGACATTTTCTACCTGTCGACCTTAGGGTGATGCAAAGACAAAATATGAAAGGTGCAACATAAGGGATAGATAGCGAGAAAATAAGTCTAAAAAAATAAAGGAATAAATACTAATTAATAGAAACATACTTGCATTTCAACAAAAAAATCTCATATGTTATAAGTCTTTTTACACCCTGTAGATAGACGAGGCATTTTAAGATCTGGATAAACCTCCCTTAGTTCTAAGAAATAAAGTTTTCACACTGGCGTTCAAGAAGCATAATAGCAAGAATGTTCTAAAAATAGAATGATACTTATAGACTCTTGTTTACTCAAAATAACTAGCTTGATGTTAAGTATTTAAAGTTAATATTGAATTAATTAATTACTTAATATACTTTTGTGGGGTATTGTTAAGAAAATTAGGGTTTAACGTAGTGGAGTGCCACAGGGATCTTTCGTTGGTCCTTTTGATATTACGTAGTTTACATGGTCCTTGTGTGGTGGTGTTTAGCTGGCAAATTTCGAGGCTATCTCTGTATTGACAAAAAAGGGCATATCCCTGCAGTCAAATTAATAGATACAGTTTTATTTTCACTGTCATGATTCATATAAAACTAATACAACTAGGTAATTTTCTTATGAAGATCCCGGGGGACATTCATAAGAAAAGTACCTAGTCGGTAACTGCAATAAAACAAATATTTCAGTACGTTATTGTGTCCAAGTGGAAAACCATTATCTCTAATCATGAAATGCGTCGAAGTTCAAACCGATATGATAAGGGCGTGAATCACAAGATAGGTACAAATAAATGATAGACTACTGAAGTGTCCAGTGAGGTTTTGAACACCTGTGAAACAAACAGTTCTGTATATTGTTTATTTTGTAAAATACAAAGTAATTACCACCATGTCCCACAGTAAGTAATCTTTTAAATACCTACTAGCTTTAAAGTATGAGTCTACATTTAGTTGAAAACTAAAAACTGCTTTTGTATAGTAATCTACCTACAGGTGATACCGCTATTTGCGATAAGAATAACATTTCTTTTCCGAAACATAGATTGATTGAGCGGAGTAAATTGTAACTTCTTTTTATATGTCCGATCTAATGAGGCTGCCTATTAATTATTCTTGTTTGATGCAAACAAAAATCAACAACGTATAGCAAATATTACATCAAAGTCCAATTACATGAAATTCCTTATGAATTTCATCAGGATCAAATCAATAAGCTGTTTTGTCAGTGTAGCCCTAAGAACCGATGATTACTTCATTAATGCAACCAGTTCCTAAAGATTTTTTTCTTAACTTAGATCCTCCGTACGGGCCACCTCCGCCGTACTACACTGGCCATGGTCATCCTCCGCCACCCGGAGGGTCATACACGTACGTGCCGACCCCAGTGATGATGCCGGTGTACCAACCCCCGCCGCCACAACCACCACCAGAACCTGCCCAGCCTCACTACGTCACCAACTACATCTACCAACAGACACCGCAGCCGCCGCCAGTTGTCACTATTGTTGAAGGTAAGTTATCGATGCATTCGGTTATAACTAGGGTTCGTAAAAATCCGACATTTATAATTAATATCATAATATTTGATCTTTTATATTTATCCGATATAATAAAGGCATAAAGTGAACCGTGTAATTTCTTCATTAAAGAGTCATTACTCATTAGTCATTGGGCACGTATTATCTGAAACACAATCAGTCGGCCAACTAATCCGAAATAGGTGAAAAACATAATAATGTTAAGACGAAACAAACTAGTGCATTGAAGAATTGAAGACACCGACTAGAAGAATCATCAAAATTCGCATAGAAATGCCGGACATGCAGTACATTTATGCATATAACATCGTACATAAGAATACTCAGGAAGTATGGTACGCCTTATATTTGCAGTAGTCCATGTTCGTTCAACCCTCACCTCCACCAAGTAATCATTGGAGTAACTTATTGACGGTGGGAGCCGAAAAGGGATTGTATGTCAATTGGCAAAGGGTTGGCCGTGCTCGAAAATAATCTTCGCTCTAGGAATTCTATTAGTAAATTCAAATCGTTGTATATTTTCTCCTGTAAATGCCTACCTATGCAATCGAATGTCCAATAAAGTCGTTTTAAGAATTCAAAATGTTTGTTTTTAACTTCTGCTCTGCAAGCCTTTTCTAGTATATTGTGATAACATGATCAACAAGACTCGATCTTTCTTTACAGATCCTATTCAATGGATACCAGCTACAACATCGACCGTATCTTCACTGACGCACAAAGCTTACGTAGCTGGTAAGGAAGGTTACGATGGCAGTCCCCTCTGCATCATCAGGTCACACATCAGCGGAGAGTTCATTCCGGGGAAACTGGCCATAAAACATCGCTCCGCTTATGTGCCGCATGGATGTAAAGAAGTCCCCGTACATAACTTTGAAGTACGTAATTCATATATTGTGACTAAAATGGCAGCACAAATACTTCACATAATGATAAATAAAGACATAGCCCTTGAATTGCAACAGTAGATACACGCGTAAACAGATAAGAGAAAAGTCCTCTTGGTCTTTGAGAATTCGAGAGTTTTCATAATATCAAGAGCAAAGGAAAGCTGTTATTTATTTGAATATTATAAAACCTTTTTTACAAAAAATACAACCGACTTCCAAAAAAGACACTACAAAGTGAAAAATATCTTTAATTTTGGAAGTCGGTATTGTTGGGTTCGCATTTTCGTTGCTATTGCTATTTTTCACTTTGTAGTGTTTTTGGAAGTCGGTTTTTATTTTAGTTTTTTTTTTTCACTTTTAAGTTGTACTTACCGCACACAAATTCGTATAACACTACTTGCTATGTAAATATCAGTGACAGGAATGTATCATAACATCATTAATACAATCTAAATGGCAAAAAATACGTATTCTTGAAGCTAACTCAAAAACTACCCAAGCAAAGTTAATAAAATGTATATGGGGCTTCCCCTAAGGCCTATGTACCCTATCCATTAATTAAGAATTTTTGAAACCGATTTACAATTGCCGGAAATATCGTGTAACATACATGCAAAAAAAATATAGGTACAGTCGAATTGAGAACCTCCTCCTTTTTGAAGTTGGTTAATTATGTAAAGATACGGCACTTGAGCCGCAATGCAGCCCATGACAACTCCACTAAGCCACCACAGAAAGTGGAAATGCAAAAGACGCAATTTCGTTTACTTGAATTTTTATCAGTAATTTTGGTTTAAAAACCAAACTATCGATTTTGATGAAATTTCTATGGGACCAATTTGAAAGCATATCCTTTGAAATAAAATAATAATTTTGCAAATCAGCTTATAAATAACGGAGTTCTGAGGTAACAAACATAATAAAAAAAAAACGAATTGAGAACCTCCTCCTTTTTTTAAGTTGGTTAAAAAATGAGAATCACTGACGAAATCTGCCCTATGCAGCTGCTTGTTCCTATGATTATTTGTTCGGGGAATATAGCCATTGCTATATGATTAATTAGATATTATATTACAATGTGACTGTTATCTTCAGGTGCTGTGTTGCCCACCTCACGCAGTACGTTGGCTGCACGGCAGCGACGGCCAAGTCCCAGTAAGAGCCATATCAGCTGGCAACGACCACAATGGTGAACCGCTTTACATTGGACGCGTTCATTACAAGAAATCTCTGACGCCCGGCAAAGTAAGTTCTTTTATAGACTCATCTATCATCTTCATCATCATTTATCATCAGTCGATTGGCGTCCACAGCAGAAGGTAGGCCTCCACCGGGCGCCACTTCAGCAATCAGAATTACCTATGTTAACCATTGACTTATATATTACTAGCAATATTACCCTATTACGATTATTTTCTAGATTAATAGTATTTCTTTCATAAATCATACGTACTATCTAAAGCGAAATCATAAAAATATATTGAATAACCGAATGTCTCATTTTTAAGTATTATTTTTTTTGTTTTACCGCTTCAGTACAATATCCTAATGAATAATATCTGAACAACTTTTCAAATTATGTGTAATTTCTAAATTTTTATTGCACTTGAGGAAATTATAAGCAAAAACCATGACACACGGGTTTTAATATTGACTTGAATTGACCTCGATCTAGCCTGGTGGAAAACGATGGATGAGGTCTATGATGGAACCCAGAAATTAAAGTTCACTGTTATTGTTTGTGATATGTGCCCCTAATGTTTACTTTGCTGAATTTTCCTACCATATAGGCCGATTATATGTACCTATATTATTGGGACTTGCATCCACAAACTGACACATTTTGAAGACAAAGATGATTACACGGTGCGAACTTCCTTTCTTTGTTTTTGTTTAAGTTCAGGAGGAGATGCACTTTTTACTTATGTAAAAACTATTAATTGAGCCCCTGAATATTTCAGCCCGCACTATTAACGTTTGATGTGCAGTTCAAGCGCAGGACAGTGAAAGATGACAGTAAAATTTACCGCATTTTTTTATTTCACCGCATGTTATTTAAAATCACTTGACCCTTGATCCTCGGTTCTACAGAACCGAACCAAACTTCTCCATTGATCTCACTGACTGAAGTTACCGATTACTTCCGTTGGATTACCTTATTTAATAGTTTTGAATATTTAATCAAATTATCTTCATGAATTTTCTATTTCAGGTGCACCCCAGTCACGGATGCTGCTACATTTCGTTCGACGGGTCTGAAGTTGCACACAAATCTTACGAAGTGCTGTGCAGAAATGTTTAAAAACCAATATAACACATAATATTATACAATTTTCCTATCCATGGCAGATCAATCTTTTTATATTGTCAATAAAATTTTTACTAAACTTTGCATCTACTTTTAAGTTTTGAGCTTTTAATATATATTATTTGGATATTGTTTCAATAACGTTTGTTTCGTTTATATTATTTCCACTAGAATATACTTAGGTACCTACTTACCTACTAAAAGTTTCTACTTTGAACTTAAATAAAACGATATATCTACCTCCCGATATTATACAATTTTCCAACCCATGCCACGTTCAATCATTTTATTTGCAGTCGTTAATTAAAATTCATAGCTAACTTTACATTTACTTTCTGAGATTCCTTATATTTTGATATTATTTCAATAATGTTTGTTTTGTTTATGTTTTTTTTTTTTTGCACATACCTACTTAATTAGGAATCTACTTACGAAAAGTTTTGACTTTGGACCTAAACAAGAACGCCTAAAAGAGAACAAAATAAAAAAAATCCGACTAACTAATTAAAAATACCTATTCTCCCACATCGCCACATCACAGAACTTAAAGACATTCTCTAAGATCTCATCATCATTAAAGCTAAAAGACGTCCACTGCTGGACATAGGCCTCCCCCAAGCATCTGCACTTCTACTGGTTTTGTGCTTCTCGCATCCAACGGGTTCCTGCGGCCTTAACAAGGTCGTCGGTCCACCTTGTTGGAGGCCTTCCAACGCTACGTCTTCGCCACTCCAGAACCTTGCGGCCCCATCGGTCATCTGTTCTGCGAGCACTGTGCCCTGCCCACTGCTACTTAAGTTTAGCAATTCTTCGGGCTAGGTCGGATACTCTAAGATCTAAGCACAGCAATTCTTGTGCTTGGACTTCAATGAACAGATCCAATACACAGGTGAGAGCACGAAACGTAGGTCGAGGCAGACGGACATGTATTGCAATATGTCGATGAGTATACTTGGGCTCTGGCCCTCTGGCACTATCTGTAGTGTCTTTTAAAAATAGACGAGACAAGAAAGTCGAAAGACGAGTCCAAAATGCTTGAAGTTCCTACTGGTCCCTTAAGAACACATCGACATGTGCATCCTGCCGGTACTTACCTACAGTGCACAAACTTGGTCACTTACTGAACAACAGAAGTTTAAACTCAATATTTGCCAACGGACAATGGTACGCAGCATAATAGATGTCAAGCGTATAGACCGAGTTAGAAACACCACCCGGCGCGCGGCGCTCCATTACTCAAGTAGCGGGTGTCGAGAAATAACTGCTAGGCTGAAGTGGGAGAGGACCGGACATGTCACGCGAATGCACCCGTAGAGATGGGCAAAGATCGTCACTCACTGGACGCCTGAGGGAGGACATCACCGTCGAGGTAGGCGACGGCGAAGGTGATGTGACGATCGCACAACACAGGAAGGTTTGGAAGGAATAAAGATTATTGGGTAAAGGCCTCCCCGTCTTTGCCCAATAGTCTATTACTGAACTAAAGTACATGAATCGGATATTGAACTAAAGTAACTGCCACCAACTGCACCAGACAGCTTGACAGTTTCTGATTTTTCAATTTTTATTTTCAACCTTTTTGCTTTCGCGCATTCTTGTAAAAACATCGCCCTCAACTGGTGAGAATCAAGATTTCTGGACCAAGTCAGATATTAAGTTTTGAGCATAGATGAGAATGGTACCTGGTCATTAATTTTATGTACTTTATTAATCTCATAACAAGAAGTCGACCCAGTACAAACATGTCTGGCGAAGAAGGACGAGGAGAACCGACCCCAAATAATGGGATAAGACTGGGCCGAGAGAGAGAGAGTTAATTTAGAAATCGCTATAGTAAAGATTTCAAATGAAATCAAATACATATGATGAATTAACATCTATAAAATTATATATATTATGTATTTTTTTAAATCGATGATGGTTAAAATGAAGGGACCAAATCTCCAATGTCTGTCATACATATATAAAAAAAGAATACTATAAATCTACTATTTCCTACGTTTCCTATAATTTTAGCTACCATAACCTACCATTTTAGCCACCACCATTTTACCATTTTTAGCTACGATTTTGCTAGAATATCTTGGAGTACAACCAAAATTGGTGCATTCTTTATTCCGTCGAAGACGAAGTATATTTTATCTAATCACGAAATGCGTTCTAAGCTAACCGATAGATATGATAAGAGCGTGAATCAGATGATAAGTACAAATAAATCATAAACAACTGAAGTGTTCAGTTGGATTTTGAACATCTGTGAAACAACCAGTTTTGTGTATTGTTTATTTTGTTGAAAACCTTATATAATTACCACCATGTCCTACAGTAAGTAATGTTATCTTTGTAAGCTTGAGCACAGAGCTTGAGTCTTTATTTAGTTGAAAAGTAACACCTGCTTTCAGGTAGGTACTTATTGATTGATATCTATGATTGATATCCTGTTACTTATTATAAATAATGAACCACTTCTATTCTGAAACGTAGACTCTAGAACGGAGCAAATCGAACTAATAAGTTAATAGTTAATGTTTTCTGCAAACGACCATGAAAAACTTTGATGATCCTATACCTATCTTTGTAGCAAATATTACAGTGTCTTGAAATTCATTATGAATCATCACTATACTTTTCCTTATGAAATCTTTTGAACCAACGATATTATCTTCTCTTATGAAACCAATTCGTTTGTCACTTTTAATTAGATCCTCCGCATGGGCCACCTCCACCGTACTACACTGGTCACGGTCATCCTCCACCACCTGGCGGGTCTTACACGTACGTGCCGACCCCAGTGATGATGCCGGTGTACCAGCCCCCGCCGCCACAACCACCACCAGAACCCACACAGCCTACCTATGTCACCAACTACATCTACCAGCAGCCACCGCAGCCGCCGCCAGTTGTCACTATTGTTGAAGGTAAGTTATCGATGCATTCGGTTATAACTAGGGTTCGTAAAAATCCGACATTTATAATTAATATCATAATATTCGATCTTTTATATTTATCCGATATAATAAAGGCATAAAGTGAACCGTGTAATTTCTTCATTAAAGAGTCATTACTCATTAGTCATTGGGCACGTATTATCTGAAACACAATCAGTCGGCCAACTAATCCGAAATAGGTGAAAAACATAATAATGTTAAGACGAAACAAACTAGTGCATTGAAGAATTGAAGACACCGACTAGAAGAATCATCAAAATTCGCATAGAAATGCCGGACATGCAGTACATTTATGCATATAACATCGTACATAAGAATAATTACTTAATGTATTATATACTTAAACCTTTCTAAAAGTATGTAGATCACATTAGTGAAAGAATTATCAAAATTGGTTCATTAGTTTTTGAGAAAATCGCGGACATACAAACATACATACATACGTACGGGTCGAATACAGAACCTCCTTTTTTGAAGTCGGCTGAAAATGACAAAATACTGTCATTCGACAGGCAATTTACCTACCATTAGGTAAAGCTGAGTGTACCAAACTCGATATTGAATCGCTGTGACATGTTCTAACTTTAAAATTTTAGTACCTGGCTGAATTATAACTGACACAAATCAAGATACAATTATTTTATTTGCAAAGAGCATTTTATCACTGGTAATGTATCACAAATAGGGGTTCCACAAGGTAAAACGTCAGCCCCATGTTCTTCTTTTATGCAAGTCATAATGTACTCATGAAGTACGGTACGCCTTATTTTTGCAGAAGTCCATGTTCAACCCCCACCTCCACCTCCACCTCCACTAAGTAATATTTGGGGTAACTTATTGAGAGAGGGAGCTACGAAGGGATTGGCGTCAATGGGCAAAGGGTTGGCAGTGCTTGAAAATAATCTGCGCTCTAAGAATTCAAGTAAGAACTAATGTAATTGAGTATCATATTGAATTCAATTCGCAGTACAGTTCCAGTATTTAGCAGTGTAGTTTCTCCTATCCATGCAGCTATTTGAATGCACAATAAATTCATTTCATAAATTCAAAATGTTATGGATGTTTGTTTGTCTGCCTTCCATCATCTGCCTAGCCTTTTCCCAACTTTGTTGGGATTGGCTTCCAGTCTAACCGAATGCAGCTGAATACCACCAGTTTTTTACGGGTCCGTAACTTAACTTCGAGAGTGTGTCCGATTAATGGAAAGTGACTGAACGATTGTTCGAATGGAATTTATTGCGAAACAACTTTTTATCGCCAAACGCTACTTCGACTGAACGATACATGGAGCGACTGCCTATCTGACCTCCTTAACCCAGTTACCCCTTAGTAAGACTGTTTGTCAGACTTTCGGGCTTCTGACTACCCGCTAAGATCCACGAATGACAGCCGGGACGGGGGACCAACGGCTTAACATGCTTTCCGAGGCACGGAGGGGTCTTGGTGTGTAAAGATGGTCACTCATCGACGGACCAACCGCGGCAAGCGTAGCTTACCCGTGCGGCTGTTATTACTTAGCCACGGGCCCCTCCTTTCTAACTTCCATTTTCTATTATTATGAAACTTGAACACAGCCCTGTGATAACATAGTCAGCAAGTCTATTTTTTTTGTTACAGATGCCATTGAATGGATACCAGCTACAACATCGGACGTTGCTTCACTGACGCACAAAGCCTACGTTGCTGGCAGAGAAGGTTACGATGGCAGTCCCCTCTGCATCATCAGGTCGCATTACAGCGGAGAGTTACTTCCGGGGAAGCTGGCCATCAAACATCGCTCCGCTTATGTGCCGCATGGAAGAAGAGAAATCCCCGTATATAACTTTGAAGTACGTCACTGCATATTTCAATGTTATTGAAATGGAAGTAAAAATGGTTCATATAAATAAAGACATAGCCCTAGAATTGCAACAGTAGATATATGCGTAAACAGATAAGAGAAAAGTCCTCCTAGTCTTTGACGATTCGAGAGTTTTCATAATATTATCAAGATTAAGCAAATAAAATATTAATTGAGAATTACTGATGAAATCTGCCCTATACAGCTGTTTGTTCCTATGATTATTCCTTCAGGTAATATAATGCTTTGTTATTTGATTACAATGTGTCTAATTTCTCCAGGTGCTGTGCTGCCCACCTCACGCAGTACGTTGGCAGCACAGCAGCAGCGGCCAGGTCCCAGTAGGAGCCATACCGGCTGGCAACACTCACAATGGTGAACAGCTTTACATTGGACGTGTTAGTCACATGCAATCTTTGACGCCCGGCAAAGTAAGTTCTTTTATAGACCCATCTTTTATTTTCATCATCAGTCGATTGACGTTCACAAGTGCAAATAGACTGCGCACAGGCATCGTCACCTATAATACTGTTTGCTGTTATTTAATTATAGCTCTCATCACAGTCAGTAAACTTGTCGCAACTACATTCTTTTACAAACAGCCTTGTTCTTCTCATCATTTTACCTCACCATAATGAAAAAGCAAAACATACGACCACAAATTATGTAACTGATTCATTGACTCTCTCATAAGTTAGGTTTTAATGTTATTATTTATGTTCAATAAGTTTGTTCTTTTCAAAAAAAAAAAACTGACTTGTTCATTTAATTGTCCTATTGTCCATGGACGACCGAGCTTGGGCACAAGCTACTCTTCCCATTCGTATGGGGGGCCTCGGCGTCCGCAAAATTTCTAGTATTAGTTTACCGGCTTTCATATCCTCGGTCCACGGCACTGATAAATTAATCAGGAAAATCTTAGCCTCCACACTGATTAATTCTGATGTGCCGTGTTTCACCGAGGCTATGGATGCCTGAGACTCGCTTGCCCGAATACAGATCCACCCGACAATCCATCTTCCCAGAGACGGTGGGATGAGCCGCTCTGCAGAGTAGTACAGAACAATTTACTTGACTCGTCTGCTACTTCTGCGGAACGTGCGCGCCTGCTGGCTGTGGGTAGATGGGAGTCGGGACTTTGGCTTCATGCACTACCTTCGTCGAACATAGGCACTTTGTTCGACGACACTACTTTTCGCCTCGCTGCTTCCCTGCGACCAGGCACTCCTTGCTGTTCCCCTCATCGCTGTCACTGTGGCGAAGATGTCAACAGCCTCGGACACCACGGCCTGTCTTGCAGCCGAAGTGCGGGTCGCTTAGCGCGCCACGCGAACATTAATGACATCATCCGACGAGCTCTTGTTACCGTCGGCGTTCCAGCTGTATTAGAACCCAATGGCTTGGTACGCGACGATGGCAAGAGACCGAACAATATGTCTCTATTTCCTTGGAAGGTGGGTAGGCCTTTAGTGTGGGACGCAACTTGTGTCGATACTCTTGCGCCATCCCACCTTCCTGGATCGGCATGCTGTGCTGGCGCTGCTGCTGCGGCTGCGGAAAACCTCAAGCGGCGAAAATATAATAACCCTATCGGAAATTATATTTTCGAGCCGTTTGGGGTTGAAACCCTCGGGCCGTGAGGTCCGAGTGCTCATAGTCTTTTTAAAGAAATTTCAAAACGGCTGGTTGATACTTCCCGTGACCCAAGGGCTGGCTTTTACCTTGGCCAAAGGCTAAGCATTGCCATACAACGTGGCAATGCCGCCAGTCTCTTGGGTACATTACCAGTCGACAGCGATGCGGATGAATTTTTCGACGCTATATTTTAGTTTTTGTATAGTTTTAGTTAAGTTAGGTTTAATTATGTTATTTTTGTTAATTAAGGTAAATGGTTAAACAATAAAATTGTCCTATTATTTCTAAATCTTTATTACATTTGAGGAAATTACTTGCAAAATGACTCTCGGGTTTTAACAATGACTTTAATTAATTTAAGTTGTGGGACTAGCAACCACAAATTGACACATTTTGAAGACAAATGACATGGTTAGTTAACACTTAATTTGCTAAACTGCCTTCCTCTATTTTCTTTAAGTTCAAGAGGATTTGCGCTAATGCTTTCATTAATTACAATTCAATCTAAGAATGTAAGAACTTGAAATCGAGCCCCTGAATATTTCGGCTATCTGGGTCCGTACCATTAACGTTTGCTGGGCAGTTCAAGCGCAGAGCAGATAACGTTGACAGTAATATTTGCATCGTACATGGTTGATGGTTCAGTGCAGTGGTAGCTCAGTGGTGTTGGCGCAGACTTACCGAGTTATAAGGTCGTGGGTTCGAACCCAAGCAGGCACTTTACTTTGTGTAATTTATTTCAACACCACTGTTCTCTAAACGGTGAAGGAAAACATCGTAAGGAAACCGGAATGTCCTAGAACCGAAAACTCGAAGACATTTGACATCCACCAACCCGCACTGGGCCCGCGTGGTGGATCGGCCCACTCCCTGTCTCCGAGAGGAGGCATGTATCCCAGCAGTAGGAACATACTGGGCTTAATTTTAATAGGATTATGCCATGGTTCAAAATTACTTGACACTTCACATTCATTTGCTTCATCATTGTTGAAACGCGAATCATTGCTAAACAAAGTTTTATTTCCTTAATAACAAACTACCTACCATAGTTGCATACTTCCATAGGCTGTAGAACTGAACCGTAATATGTTCTCCGGTGAACTCTAAACCACAGAATAAATAATAGTACTAACGTACTCTAACTTCAGTTGTATTACTGTAGGTATAAAAAAGTAACTTATGTGGATTTTTCTATTTCAGGTGCACCCCAGTCACGGATGCTGCTACATTTCGTTCGGCGGGGCCGAAATTTCACACACATCTTACGAAGTGCTGTGCAGAATTGTTGGTTGAAAACCATCTACCTATTAAATATAACACCCGAAATTGTACCATCTTCCATCCCATTCTGCAACTTATCTTTTAATATAAACTCGAGTCAATACAATACAATACTTTAAAACTACACTACTACTTTATTACTTTTTAGGGTTCCGTAGTCAACTAGGAACCCTTATAGTTTCGCCATGTCTGTCTGTCCGTCCGTCCGTCCGTCCGTCCGTCTGTCCGTCCTCGCTTAATCTCTGTGACCGTTAGCACTAGAAAGCTGAAATTTGGTACCAATATGTATATCAATCACGCCGACAAAGTGGTAAAATAAAAATTGGAAAAAAATGTTTTATTAGGGTAGCCCCCCTATATGTAAAGTGGGAAGTGATTTTTTTTTTTATTTCAACCCTAACGTGTGATATATTGTTGGAAAGGTATTTAAAAATGAATATGGGTTTACTAAAATCATTTTTTGATAATATCAATAATTTCGGAAATAATCGCTCTAAAAGTAAAAAACAATGTGTCCCCCCCCCTCTAACTTTTGAACCATAAGTTTAGAAAATATGAAAAAAATCTGAAAAGTAGAACTTTATATGGACTTTCTAGGAAAATTATTTTGAACTTGATAGAAACAACAGTTTTTGTACAAAAAAGACAAAAGTTGTACAAAATCATTTCTGGAGTAAGTTTGTAGTATAATCGTATATGCAAGCATTTTTTTTTTAACGTTTTTACATATTTTATTAACCTGAACGTATCTTTTTTCAAACAAAAAAAGAATGATTAAAATTGGTTCTCGCAATCCAAAATTACCACCGATAACTTCTGGCACGTCTATGTACTAATTAGTAACCCAATTCCCCGAGAGATGGCGGATGGCGCTGTATGTACTTATTACATTGGGTCGGGTATTATCGAATTGTACGTGGGAACACTTATTGTGACGGACGGGAAACTACGGAACCCTACACTGAGCGTGGCCCGACATGCTCTTGGCCGGTTTTTTTTAAATTTTTTTTCTTTGTCAATACTTTAGGAAACTTTACATCTACCTTCAAGTTTTGAGATTCCGAAATACAAATATGTCGATATTATTTTAATACCGTTTGTTTTGTTTATATGATTTCCATTACTAGGTATATGTCCAGCCTTTTTTGATTAGAAGGACGCATCTATAGGAACTATTCATAAGTCATGGAGCCATCTAGGAAATAGAATAAAAAGATAAAACTATATTTTTTGTAAGTAGCGACACGTTCAACTGCGTAGATGGTGCAAGCATTTCCCCAGATGACGACAATTAAACTACAGAACACAAAGTTAATAAAACCTTTTCAGAAGCCATGAGTTATCACCACCATCATATCGGCCGAAAGACGTCCTCATAGACCTTCTCAAGCATCGCCTGTCGTTGTTGTTACAAGTGTATATGATAGTTCGTTATTCGTGATTGATGTTTTCTGTTAATAATAATGGTGGGAAGGATACCTAAATAACTTCACATCGTTTCTTCGCTGTGTCAGATATATACAGGATATATTATATAGATTTATTATACGTTCGTTTGAAGTCCCTGACAACGATAATCTCTTTCGATTTAAGGTCTTTTCTGCCTTAAATTTTTATAGTTATATTCAAACATCAACCTAAGAATACAAATAAAACCATCTTTGTAAATAGTATCAAATATACATATATTTTATGAACTCAATAATAATTTATTAGATATAGGCAGCAACGTTGCTTGATTGCTTTATCACTCAACGTGTGTTCTTGAGGGTCATCTCTGCATGTCCATGGGGTGGCTGCCCATGTTTCCACCATCTGGTGGGGGGGCCCAACCGCCTCCCTCATTGTTGAATGCATGGTCCGCAACGTTCAAGCCACCGCCGTCATCACCGCAACAGCTGCAGCATAAACCCATGATTGTAACCTGAAATAGTAGAAAGCTTTCTTAGTAAATACTCTTCTTAAATATATAGATTACGTAGGTAGGTAATAGGTACATGTATCTTTCGAAAGGCTTCTATTTGTAGAGTATCTAATTTTGATTTTTAGTTTCTGATTTACTAAGGGCGTATTTCACCTTATACCTAGAATACGTCTTATCCTGAGAATAAATTTTAAATTTTTGACAGTTTTTTCCATACTAGAGAAGTGTCAGACGTCAATTTTATTCCACGGATAAAAGATATCTGGCTTTGGTAAAATCAGCCCTTAGTAGCATACATTTTATTCTGGGATAAGTCGATCATTGGTTTGTGTACCTGACCAATTAAACCACTAGGTAAGGTATAGTATAATAAGGTGGCAGTTAGTTGACTTGGTAAGCCCACCGACTGCACAATGTAAAAAAAATATCATCGTTCCAAATCTATGACAAAGCTTGCAATGATAAGATTAAATGGAAGGTCATACGTTGTTGATTGAAGAAATGACAATAGGTGTGCCATTGATATCTATCGATGTTTTAGACACAAATGCTTATTATGTACTTAGTTATTTTGAACTCTGACCCAAGGTAACAAGGAAATCGAAAACTATGACACGGTTAATTGAGGTACTCAATAAGGGCCAAATACTTAGCTAATAATATTCTTCATATTAATATCATTACAAACCCGCAAACTTCGAATTCGCTTATAATATGAGTATCAAATCCCGGTTTTTTATGTTATTGGATGGTAATATTGATTAGATAATAAATGCCCACCTAATGTGAATTACTTATGGACAACTACAATATCACTGGCAACCTAGAAACACTCCTATCCCAGAAACAAAGGTCAAAATGTCTGCCAAAACTGAATGTCAAAGTAATGTTTATTGCCATAATCAGGCGCTTGACAAAATAGGTTATAGGTAAGTATATGACAGCAGAAAGATGCTAAGAGCTGATAAAAGCAGAGATTTTATAACCATTAACTTCCATACATATTGGTGGTTTTATATACTTTTGTATAGAAAGTTGATTTCTCACGAATTATACTTATATAAGTAGGTTTTATATAACCACGAATGCAGAAAACTATATTAACAACGTGTCTTAGATAACGTTTTAACATCTTGAATTCCCTTTCATCCAGACTTTTAGCATTGCACGTCCATAAGAAGTTTCTTAGATGCAATACAGCCTACAATGCAACATGGCAGTATGCCTTTGTACAGTATGTTTTACTTGTGCATACAGAATAAATACCTAATAGATTCTATAGAGTATGTTAATATTAGTTATCAATATGAGACGATGAAGAAAGTACCTATCGTAAATATAAGTTGCACAGCTATTGCACGTCCATAAGAACTTTCTTAGATGCAATAATAATAGATAATAATTCTATAGAGTGTATGTTAACATTAGTATTCAATATGAGACGATGAAGAATGTACCTCATTAGTCATTTCCCTGCGACATATACGTTTCTAGGATAAATGTTTTAAATGGGTGCGTTTCCACTAAACACGCACCAAAATAATCTTTCAGATTAGCCTTAGTTATATAATAAATAAATAAACTAAGTAGGTTAATTAAGTTTGAAAAACAGAATACGTCTACATTTATATCTAATTATCTATAATATTTATGGTGTACATAATAAATCTATTCTATCAATCTATACTAATATTATGAAGAGGTAATCTATAATATAATAAAACTTACTTTTATTTGAGTTTATCCAACTGTTGATCCACAACGAATACAAAAATGTTTATAATTTTACAAAGCGACTTATTATGTAGCCCACTTGCTAGCTAACGCGATGCCTGTGTCCAGTAAGATAAGATAAATTATCGATAATTCTGTGCCAAAAATGAAATATTTATTTTTCATACGAATTGCAGATATGAATCACCTAAGGCATTTTTCACATTGAGTAAAACATTACCGTTAAGGAAAATGTCGAGATCGATTTTGAAGCACGACAATGTGTCAATTGCCTTAAATAATATGTCTGTTATCCTTATCACGCTTCCAACTTTAAATGGGCTTGTTTTTAGCTTTTCAGTTTTTGCGCCGCCAAAATATAGGATGCTACATCCATGCGCGGTCCGAGGGGGGGGATCGTGGGGGTCATGACCCCCCCCAAAATCATTCAAGCCGTCAAGAGTCTGAATGATTTACTTGCCTTACTAACTTAAAACTGTACTTGAGCCACGAAAACCCCGATTGGCATATTCAAAAACATTAAGAACATCGGCAGACAGGGGAATCCCGACTGAAGTAAAAATGAAATGACAGTGGGTTTTTTAACGCGCCTAAAAAATATTTTCCCTTAAAAAGCCTGTTACAAAAATATAGAATCCATAGGATTCAAGAGCGAGCGAAGCAAACTCGGGATATTGGGCACCCCGCTCGTACGTAAGGTTGAAAGGCTTCGGTAAGCCCAGATTCCAAAACCTAAACTGCTGTAAAACGAGTTTAAGCTTTTCGTCATAATTCTATAAAGTAAGTTCTCTTTTTGTGTGATGGGTAAAAGAAAACAGAGACTATTCAAGGTGGGGTGCTAAAATTTTCAGGCTCGCTACGCTCGGTCTTGGAATTTACATTGTTTCTTGAGCTTTTCTTCAAAAGTTGACAAAGCAAGTAATTCCTAGTCCTTTTGGAATGATCGAAAGAAAATCGAACGTATCAAAAATGCAAAATGCATGCTATCAAATGTGAAAAATTTTCGAGCTCGCTTCGCTCGCTCTTGCATTTTAGATTCTGATAGTTGCTTGAGCTTGCCTGCATAAGTCGACAATGTAACTCCTATTTCTACTTGAAAATATAAAACAAAACCTAATCAAACAGAGGGTTGTTAAAATTTTCGAGCTCGCTTCGCTCGCTCTCCCCACCCTACCCAATCTACCGTTCTAATACATACGACCAATTTGGCAGCATTTAAATAACACTCCCTATATAAAAGCTGCGTCCCTGAATAGCATAAGTAATGTGGAGCTGGATGTGTACATGAACCTTAACATATCATCACAGCTTTAATCCCCAAAGGTTTGGGCCAGGGGTGTACCTTCATATAGTACTACACCCACATTTCGCCAGTTGTCATAGAAAGCGAACCTACTGCCGCCAACCGGGCACAAATCCAGACTCCAGCATGCTTCTGAGAAATTTCGGATAGAAAAATCCTTTAACACTTTACCCGACCTAGGAATCGAACCCAGCTAGGACCTCATGCTCAGTAGTAAGGCTTGCGACCACTAGACCAAGGAGGAGACGTACCTCCCTTAAAATATTCCTCGGCACCCATGATGATCCCCCCCAAAATCTTGGGCTGCGACCGCGCCTGGCTACATCGGCGTCAATAAGCTGTGTCACCTCTATATTATCATGGTATCAGTGTTAAAAAAAAAACTGATTTAATATATAGGCAATTATCAACTTGAATATTTTTTATTGTTCCCTTTTGAGCACCACGGTAAAATAGGTATTGATTAGTGCTCAAATGGGAATACCTTTTGCCAAAAAGCTTTTGGTGCTCTAAAAATAGGTGCTCAAAAGGGAATACTTCATTCTTACTGCTGTACTACAAGCCTTCATATCTTTAAAGATATGAATGAGAATGTAGCAAATAATTACAACAAATAGCAAGATTACATCGTCATTTTCACAACCTATGAGCTAAGTATTTGTACTCCAAAAGCATGGAAATGAACGAATCACGTGTAGGTAAATGAATAAGTTCCCATAAGATGCGAGTGGAAAACATCTACTTATCTATACAAATATTATAGTTGTACTATCTTCTGCCCGCAACTTCGTGCGCGTGAAGGTATGATTCCGATCTCGGCAGCACGCAGCAGTGCTGCCGCGTCAGTGCGCTCGCAGCACTACTGGTCCTCATACAATTTCTATGGGTTCATATGAGATTACATTCCGAGCACGGCAGCAATGCTGCGCGACATGCCTTTAGAGAACATATGGGGACCAGCAGTGCTGCGGCAGCACTGCTGCGTGCTGCCGAGATCGGAATCAAACCTTGAAATGTCTTGTTCCCCCGACCCACCCCGTCGCATCGCATCACCTGCCTGCGCTATTACTTCGCTTCGCTTAGCGTTCTTTCTGACTTCTTTTCTTTTAGCTCGGCTCCTACTATTACTCCTCAAGAACTACAAACAAATAATTTTTTATAAGTAGGTAATCCAAATCCATACTAATCCATACTATACATACTAATATTATAAATCCGAAAGTGTGTCTGTCTGTTACCTCTTCACGATTAAGCCGCTGAACCGATTTAGATGAAATTTGGATAGAGATAGTTTGAGTCCCGAAAAAGGACATAGGGTAGTTTTTATCTCTATAAGTACCTATATTCCCACGGGATCGAGACTTACGGGTGAAACCGCGGGGCGCTGCTATTCTTCTATAATATAATACAAATTCGGGTTATTTACACCATTTTATAACTCAAGAACGGCTGGACTGATTTTTAACCCCCGACGCAAAAACGACGGGGTGTTATAAGTTTGACGTGTCTGTGTGTGTGTGTGTGTGTTTGTGTGTGTCTGTCTGTTACATCGTAGCTCCCGAACGAATGAACCGATTTTGATTTTGTTTTTTTGTTTGAAAGGCGAATTAGTCGCGAGTGTTCTTAGCTATGTTTGAAGAAAATCGGTCCAAGATGGCCGCCGCCACAAAATGGCGGATTACATATTTTTTCACAACTCTCTCAATATGGGTATCAAATGAAAGGGCTTGACAAGTAGAATTTACCAAACACTATGATAAATTTCAAAACCAAGGTGGCCGCCACCACAATATGGCGAATTATATTTTTTTTTCACAATTCCCTCAATATGGGTATCAAATGAAAGGGCTTGACTAGTAGAATACTATATACTATTACAAATTTGAAATCCAAGTTGGCCGCCACCAGAAATGGCGAATTCACAGAGGAATACGTTAGTATGGAATGAACACCAACGACCACGAGTACCTAACTAGCTTCGCTTCACTGTGGTAAAAAAAGTCACGTGTCGATCGTATAGCATGTATACTAGTAGGTAATATAATATTATAAAGTTTAAAAAGCAAGAAATAAAAGTTAAATTAAAAATTTTAAAAACCCCCGACTCAAACAAAAACCTCTAAAAACTAAAATAATAATATATATTAGCCCTTTAAGTATAATATAAGTTGCAGGAAATATTTTGATCCAAGCGTCCTCACGTCGGGGGACGGCTAATGAAAACGCAAAACAGATGAGGCTTAAACCCAGCAATAATGAATGTAGCTATTGTAGAAAGCATAACTGCTGTTAACTTCCAATTTTCATTAGCCGTCCCCCGACGTGAGGACGCTTGGATCAAAATATTTCCTGCAACTTATATTAAACTTAAAGGGCTAATATATATTATTATTTTAGTTTTTAGAGGTTTTTGTTTGAGTCGGGGGTTTTTAAAATTGTTAATTTAACTTTTTTATGATCTTTCATTTGTTGGATTTGTGTCCGCCCCGAATAGCAGATGGAAAAAATCACGAATAAAAAAGTGAAAATAATTAATTTTCTCATATATTCGTTCTTATTCTGAGGCGATACGAAGTTCGCCGGGTCAGCTAGTATTTAGTATAGATAATAAAATATATGTAATAAATAAAACTGAAGTGTGTGTTTGTAATGTCAAAATAACAGCTCTTTACTAATTGCATTATGAAAGTATATGTGTATAGGTATCTACTCGTACTTATAACAAAAAAACAATTTGAAAAATGTTTGTCTCTGTCTGTTTGCACCGGCTTATCTCTAAAACGACTGAACCGATTTTCATGAATTTGGTATAGGGATATTACTTTTTATCGAAATACCGCGCGGGCGAAGCCGCAGGCGGAATATGACATTGATAGCACACCATCCAATCTATACGATCGATATTCTATAATACGAATGTTACGTAAATACCTAGTGAGTCATTTGTTTTTATTGTTTGTATGTAGTATGTTTGTAATACCTACCGGACTGATATTAGCACAGGAAATTAGTCACCTCCAAGTGCCTCAAATCTTGCGGCCTAATGTGGGAGGTATTTATTTGTTCTGATTAACGCGCCTGGGAACTTCTGACGCACAACAGTATCATTCATGTCATTATGACTGGCTGGGTCTTGTCGGTTGAATGTCGAATAACAATCGATTTCACACTTTCTGGCTTGTTTAACGTGCCTGAACAAATTTTCACATTGTTTGTGCACAATTAACTCAACCTATTGCAGTCCACTGCTAGACATAGGCCTCTCCCAGGCTGCGCCACAACACCCTGTCCTCCGCCTTCCGCATCCAATCTGTCCCAGCCACCTTTATGAGGTCGTCGGTTCATCTAGCTGGGGGACGTCCCACACTATGCTTGCCAATACGCCGTCTCCATCTGCACACTGACGGCATCAATGTGGTCACACTAGTGATGTTTACGTTGCCACATTTTACTCTAAAACATTTAAAAGAAACCATAGACTCAGAAGAAAAAGGTAACCTTTGATCGAGCCAGTCCACGCCGCTGAGCTCATTGTCCCTAAATACTTAATTTAGATCCGATCCACCCTGTCCCTTGCTACCGACCCCCAGCGACGCCCTAATCTGTTGACCTTACCCCACAGGGGGTACTCCTTATAGCGTGTAGTCGCTTAGTTTATAATTTTTTTGTCCTGGTTGGCTTATTTATATGGAATCCACAGGACAGCCCGGTAAAGCAGGCGACAACCTTCTATGTAGATTTAGACCACGTCACCTACGTAGACTTTAGTAGATAATCATAAAATACCAGCACTAACAATTGACCATCTTTGTTAATTTTAGCCGGTCAATGTAATTTAATCTTATTAATTTACTAGCTTCTATCTAGCTAAATTCGTACTTTCCTCTAAAAGTTTCGAAAATGTATGTTGGTATGAGCTTTATAATTAATTTAGATAAATAAGTATTCGGGCCAATTTTTAAGTTTATAGAACAAAGGAATCAGATTTTTCAAATAAACTGTATCCCCGCTTTTCACCCCCACAGGGGTGGAATTTTGAAAAAATTTCGAGCTAATCAAGCCACGCAGTAAAATCCTCCCCTTTAAAATTAACTACCTCTTTTCACACAGTTAGGGGTAGATTTTCGAAAAACCCTGATACACGTTATTAATTATTTTTAGTCCTTAGTATAAATACTGAGTTTCAAGTTAATCGGATAGGGCGTTAAAATTCTTCCATACAAATTTTGACACGCCCCAATACCTCTTTAGGGGGTATTTTAGAAAAACGAAAAATTCCAAACTTCATAATTTACATAGATAAGTATTCGTGCCAAGTTTCAAGGTTATTAACTCAAGAAATAAGATTTTTCATACAAACAAAATCCCCCCTTTTCACCCCCTTAAAGGTTGAATTTCCAAAAACCCCTTCTTATTCGATACCTAGGTACTCTTCACAAAGAACACACCCTCCAAAATTCATGTCCCTAGGACCAGCGGTTAAGACTGTGCGTTGATATTTCAGTCCGGTCGTTCATCCCCCTTTGGGGGAGAAATTATCAAAAACGCTGAGACACGTATACATTAATTTTCAATCGTTAGCCTAAATACAAAATTTGAAGTTCCTAACTTTTAAACTGACGGACTTTCACACATAACTTCATCCCCCTTTTTAACCCTTTGGGGGTAGAATTATCAAAAACGCTGAGACACGTATAAATTAATTTTTAGTCGTCAGCCTAAACACAAATTTTGAAGATCCTAACTTTAAAACTGACGGACTTTCATACAAACTTTCATCCCCTATTTAACACCCTTAGGGGTTGAATTTCAAAAAATACTTCCTTATTCCTTGTCTACATTATAAAGGGAACCATTGTGTAAAATTTCAGGTCTTTCTAGGTCCAAGGGTCTGGGCTGGGCGTTGATGAGTCAGTCAGTCAGTCAGGCCTTTTGTTTTTACTTATACAAAGTGTAAAAAAATTAACCTTAAAAACTTTAAGAGGTGCTTTAGACCATCGAACTGAACAACTTTCATTATGGGACCAATGTATGAAACAGCTCATTTTTTTTTCGTGATTTCAGAGTTGGTCCCATAGTGAAAGTTGTTCAGTTCGATGGTCTAAAGCACCTCTTAAAGTTTTTAAGGTTAATTTTTTTACACCTTATATAGATAGATACTTTTCTGGGATAATAAGTACCCAATGTGTGATATTAAAGAATAATATACCAAGTTTCATCGTAATCGAACCGGTAGTTTTTGCGTGATGCCTGGACGTTGAACAAACAGACAGACAGACAGACAAAATTTTTTTTAATCACATTTTTGGGTTCGGTGTCGGTCTAGTAACACCCCCTGCCATTTATTTTTTTGATATTTTCAATGTACAGAATTTTCACTTCTACAGATTTATTATAAGTATAGATACGAGTAAAAACAATTATTTTTGTTACTATACAGTAAAACAAAAACCTCCTTACTAATAAACGTTGTATAGCGTCTGTATAGTTACACAACGCTTTATCTTCTTCTTTCGAAAGTCAAAATACTGACGACTGAAAGAGAGAAATCGGTGTGTACTATTCATCTGATATACAACGTTTATTAGTAAGGGGTGTGTTTAAAAATCAACCTGTAGGTAAATAGATAGAGTGACTTATAAAACGATTATTATTTTGTAATGCGATAATTTGTAAGTAATCTGGTAGGTACATCATAAAAATAATGCGTGCAATAAATTGGATTCAACTATAGTCGAAGTTTAGTTTAGAGAAGAGAAAACCTGCACAATTCCAACGCACGTTACAGGGTTCATTTGCTTACGATTTTTTTATTTCACATAGCGACACACGCTTTACTTGTGGTAAACAAGTTTACAAACACGCTGTGAATTTGTGCATGAAAACAAGTACCGTCAGCACATAACACACACACACACTTCCAACTTCGCCATTGTCTCGGACGGTACCGAGAGCTCCTGCGCTTACACACATTCACAGCGTGTTTGTACACCTGTTAACCACAAGTAAAGCGCACGTCGCTTCGTGAGATAAAATTACTATACTAGCGACAGTTTACTATAAATCGTATGCACCACAACAGTTTTATATAAAAAAAATAGTTAGGTACTTGGGAAATTGGAATTGTAATATTCTATCATGATTGGAAAATTCAAGTTTATAGTTACGTAGGTACCTACTTATTTATGGTGTTTCTAGTCAAACAAATATTATTATGTTATCGTATTAAAAGCGTTATAAAAAAACAATGTGTATATTAATGGAACATTTATCTCATAATAAATACAAAATATGATAAGTAACCTAATAAAAACAAAATTCCTTAGGTATCGTGCAGTGATCGAGCTCTCTCTGTATCGTATCACATTCATAATTATAAAATATTATACACATTTCCATATTAAATAACCTAATATTATTAGTGTCTAAAATATTATATTTTATGAACGATATCCTTTAATGAGCCTAATACATAATTATATCATCTCTATTATAAAATTACACTATTATAATTATAGAAATACATTACATTTTTTTTTTGTGCAACATTCCTTCATTTGTTTTAGGTACCTACGTATCTAGCTCACATAATACCTACAGGGTGGCAAGGACATCGACTTGCAAACTGAAACCATGAATTCAAAACATGATTTCAGATGGGTAAAAATCAGCTGTTTCATAGAAAAGTGCAATACCT
The DNA here is from genome assembly GCA_945859645.1 of Amphipoea oculea. NCBI lineage: Eukaryota > Metazoa > Arthropoda > Insecta > Lepidoptera > Noctuidae > Amphipoea > Amphipoea oculea. The sequence goes on from OX243872.1 coordinate 11,873,315, forward strand.
ACGCGGCCTAAATGTATTGCAGAGCTAATATTTTTTAAATAACCGACGAAAAATATCAAAATCGAAAAGTTCAAAATCATGTACTCTATCCAGTTGTGCGTCGATGTACCTCCCAAGTCCCACGGCACCCTGTATTCTTTAGATAAAGCAGCAACTTGTTTAATAAATATACATAATTAAGTCCCTATATTTCAGACAGAGACAAAAATGAATCCTTTCTGAATTCATATTATTAAAAGGGCTTATGTTATTACTTGTTATTTATTTACAACCGAGGTAAAACAGGTACTTGAAATACCAATATTATCACAATTACTGATATCTCCTATCTCGTACTAAGACAAGGAAAAAACAAGAACTCACGTACCCTCATACTCAATTAAAAGATAACAATATTATAATTAGTTTTAGGTACATTTGTATCTTAATAAAAGTTGGAAGAAAAACTAACACTAGGAGGAAACTGTCGGATTTAGAGTTATTATACGATTCTTTTTAAAAGAAAGAAGAATTCTTTAACAAGTTCTATCTCAAAATAAAATGAATCATGTCTTATTTGTATCTAATCAAATGAGACGTGTATCACATCTGTCTTATGAAATTAAGTTTTCGGAGAAAAAGTGTTATCTTGTATTCCTAATAGTATCAACATCTGCATAATGAACAAGGAACCATCAAATATTTGATATTATGTGCTAAAGTAATAATTAAAAATATTTATAACAATATAATAACAGGTTTACATTTAGTAGAAGTAAGTGTTGCTGCATAACATGATTTTTTTAGGTGCTTTCAGAGAGAGGAACCGTCTCGCCGTACCAAATCATTGCCGTGGTCATCAACATCATCTATGCTTGGAATTTCTCTGAGATGAGAAGATCTGGCAGAGAACCAAAGTTGTCTACATAGGTCATAGAATAAGTAAGCTGAAGTGGCAATGGGCTGCCCATATTAGCCGTAGAACCAATGACCGTTACGGTAGACGTGTTCGTGAATGGAGACTGCGAAACTTCAAGTGACGATCTTCGCAGGGTGTAGGCGCAAGTACCGCCACTTCGACCCTGCTCCCGTGGTTAAATAGAATATTGACCATAACAATGATTTGTAAGTAATTAAATTATTTTGGCATCAAAAAGTTCTGATTCGGAAGGACTCCCTCTCCCTGGAGCCCAGACCCTGTTCCCGATAAGTAAACAGCTTTTCTTTTACATTCATTTAGATAGAAATATTAAGAAGTGTACCTACATATTTCTATCTACATGAATGTAAAAGAAAAGTTACACCGTTATACCAATATACAGTGTGACTGTATAATCCGGTTTCGATCAAATTGAAAAATGATCCCTAAACATAGGTATAAAAGGTTAAAAATGTATTATCATGGTGCTATTTAGTATCTCTGGTAGGGTGGTGGTTGATGTTGTACAACAACGGGTCCTGCAGTTGGTTGTTGAACGACAACATGGTTGACAACCACGGTGCGTTTTTGGGGGTCTGCACAACAGTCGCAGCAACAACAGGGGATACAGCAGCAGCAACACGGGCGACAGTTCCAGTTGCAGCACATCCTGGAACACAATATTGTTAAATTAAAGAAAATTCTGAAGCTACATGTATAGCAAATGATAACTGCGAAAACCTCGATGACACAAGTTTTAAGGCGGAAACAGACTTATAACACGCCACGTTACGCGACATCAATGAAGCTTAGGTACTCATTGGCCACATTTTTCGTCTCGTTGAGCTATTTTCGTCATTTGGCCAATAAGTAAGCGTGGGATGGCGTCTGGTGTTACAAGTGTGCAGCGGTCTTAACTACCTTCATCTAATGGGTGAAAGAACAGTCAGAGAAATTACTTAATTGTTGAGCAAATGGACACCTTATGTCAATTTGTCGTCTTATAGCCATTTAATGCAACTGTCCAAGAGAGACAGTTATGCTTTGAATACCTATAGGGATAATTTAAGTTAGGCAATGGTCAATTTGCCTAACAATTATTTTGCATGACTTTACTATGTCAAGAAGTTGGCAAAAGCAAATAAGGACATGCACGTGTCTGGAAAAGGGGGCAAAACTACAAGATACTTGCAATTTGTGTTTTCCGGCATAAATAAGTCACCCGAGACTTTGGCATTGAAGGCCGTGTCTATTTTTTTATCACAAATTCATCTGCTGAGCCTCCCATTGGATAGAGCATTATCCGCTTGAATGTCAAAATTACAGAATCAATCAAAAAGCCATTTTATCTCGCGTGGATCCACGTTGATACAAAGGGTTAAAGTAGTCTTGTAGTGTGGCAATGCTGTAGTTGTTGATGATGATGAACCATCATGGTTGTACATCTAAAAATATATACAATGGCTTCTTCAAATCCTTCGTGTTGGGACATCTTTTAGTAGGTAACTACTAGTCATATTATATTGAGATACATAGGTACGTATGTGACTAATAGATAATATGGATTAGTACCTATTTTGACCTATCATGAATCATAAATGCGTTTTAGGTATACAATACATAAATACTCGTACATTAGTGACGATAATTGACCATCGCTATCACATTTGAACAGCCATGAAGTTTTTAATTACCTACGTCGTACTTTTTCCTTTGTTCAAATAAGGTATTTTATGGTTGGGGAATTTGTCTTTCCACTTATTGTCTCGATTGGTACTGTCATAGCGGTCGCTACTGATTGGTTCCAATGTAACCTACCAATACCAACCTACCATGTACCAATGTGTCCTAACTGTCACTATAATAGGAATATCTATACAATTATGTGACGCAGTCTCAATATGATGCTAATAGAATCGAAGGTCTGTCACTGACGACTGACGACGATTTGTGTCGTTTCTGCCATTTCAATACTCAATACTTACTTCTTTCTTGGCCTGACAAGTAATTGATGAAGTTTTTCTGAGAAAAAAGACTATTGTGAGAATTGTTTGTCACTTATTGCGTCGCTATCAATTCAATTAGCAATTATAAATAGGTAGGTAATAGCATATTATATCCAGTATAATCTTGTTACATTTGGAAAGGGAAATGTCTTTAGTAATATGGTTAAATTTTAATTCATGTAATAAAATAGTATCGAAGTTAAACTACTGTTACCTTCTGTACATTGAAAATTTTTGAAAAAAAGTGTGAGAACACGTGTGATGTAGAAAATATAGATTTCAGAATTTTTGCCTGTCTGTCTGGATATGAGTTCCGGATTGGCGCAAAACCGGCTAAACGGATTTAGATTGGCACACAGATGGTTTATAACCTGGATTAACACATAGGGTACTTTTAATCCCCATGCGCGTTGGTACGTTTCCGTGGGACAGTTTCCGATAAAACGCGAGAGAAGCCGCGGTAAAATCTAGTACAGTTCGACACAACTTAAATGTAGCATCGGCAAAATTCGTAAAACCGATCACATCCGAACTAAGTGCGCCTTCAAAATCACCAATCTTTACAAAGAAAGATTTACGAATACGAATTACAAACGTTTTACGAACGTTTTACGAATTTTGCCGATGCTACATCTAAGTTGTGTCGAACTGTACTTAAATTATAAGTGCCCCTCGCCTTCATAATATACTGAATCCATTAACTGTATCACATATGGACATGTCAAGGTAGATGGTCAAGTTCACTAACAGTAAGGACACAATTTCGACACAGAACAAAAATATTGAACTTCAAACACTTTACGTACCTACATAATTATGTCTAGCTAGTTTATATACTCACTTATTTACTTGCTGCTCAGTTCAGTGTTGACCCGAAATTTATTTTATGTTGCACTAGGCTATCTTTAGTTATTTGTAGATATATGTAGTAACAACACCTATTAGGAAACTGCTAACAATATAAAAGTAAGTGTGTCTAATAACTGCCACCAAAGTACAAAGATATCAAGTATTATCGTACTTATCTATGATTTTGTTATCAAGAGTTGGGATCGATTAATGCTGAATAGGTGTAACCTCCACCTCTTCACTCACATACAAGTAAATCTAGGCATGCACAATTATCGCCCAGTTTCAACAACGAAAATCGACACAAAAATTCGCTAGCAAATGTTAAACTCATGTGATTGGTTGACTGAATTACAACAGCCAATCGGATCGCTTGACTTTGACGTTTAGTTTTGACAGGTCGTTAATTTTTGTTCCAGAAACCGAGTGTAAAAGTATTTGTTAAGTAGAAGTAAGCATCTTAAACTAGAAAAGGTCGTCCACTACTCTTACCTTAATTACAAGCTTTTCATCTGTACATTTGGTTAGGATCATGACCGTATCCGGGGTATCCCTGTGGTGGAGGGTATCCCTGTGGCGGAGGGTATCCTGGATAACCACCAGGAGGTGGGTATCCTCCTGGGGGTGGCGGGTACGGGTATCCTGGTGGCGGAGGTTGCTGGTCGTAGACGACTGGCGGCTGCTGTATCACGGTTACTTGCTGCGGGGGTTGTTGCTGTTGCCCACACGCGTTAGGACACAGGCAGGGCACTAGGCAGCAAGCACCCAGCGCCAAACAACAAGGATTGCAGCAGACATCACAGTCCCCACAGTCGAGCGAAAAACATAAACCCATCCTCACGCACCGGTGTGAACTAAAACCGATACCAATGAATTACTTATTTTACTGGTTAAAAACACCTTCATTTACCTATTATAACAACAGAGGAAAAACTAAAAATATGTATTCTGAATTTTATACAAAGTGGAATAAGTACCAGAGTTCCAGTTGTAGAATGACAAAATGGCGGAGTGTTATCGTTGTTAAGACTGTTATCATTTAGTGTTATCTAGTGATAAGGTAGTCAGCTATTGCTCACAGTATATGTATAGGAGGAAAATGACTGCAAAGTCTTGGAAACACAAAAGGATATATATCTAGTAGATATAGACAAAGGGGACGACACATATAGTCACTAGTCAAATATGTTTTATCACGCTATTACCAAATTAAAAACGCAGTGTGTCCTCAGGGTCGCTTCCTAATTAATTCATCAGTTAAACGTTCAATATTTCATTAAAGTTTGTTTTTAGGGTTTCGTACTCTAAGGTAATCAATGAGTTTAGGGTTTCGTACCCAAAGGGTGCCAATTGAACTCTAATTACTAAGCCTCCACTATCCGTACGGGCGTGTGGAACTCTGGACTATCAGCGAGCTGTATCTCATGAACCGTAAATACTCGTAGACAGACAATTGAAATTTAAACATAGTGTGTAAGTATTAATTTTATTGTTTGTTTTTTTTTATTTGTGTCTATTGCTGCTATAGCAACAAATAATAAAAATTTCTCCATACAAGTGACGTGTTTTTTCGGCATTTTATGCCTTGTGGTGCGGAACCTCGCACTTGGCCGGTTTTTTACACATAATATTATGCCGGCGCCTCACATTGGGTGTATTGGCTGCACCAGTGTGTAGATTGGTCTTGGACAGATCAATAGGTATCTGTCCAAGACTGATCTACATATTGGTGTCTTGGATCCAAGACTGCAGCTTGTGGCCAATATGCCCAATGTGAGGCGCCGGCATTATACACACCATCCTTTTTCGCTATTCAGAGTGGCCTCATTTTAGTAAATGATGTTCATATTTCATGATTACTTTGGTCCACTAAAATATTGCCATTGAATTCATAGTCAGGTTGTACTTTAAGTATTTTTCGGCTGATTAGTAGACACAGTTCATTATTTTTTTTTTTTTGCTACAAAACACTCTCTACGCATAGTGGTAAAATTAACAAAACTAATCTGAAATCGGTTGGGTACGATATTATTTAGTGCAAAACATGAAGTGTGGTGAACATTAAAACAGAAAACGATATTAGGTACATGAAGCTATACTATCTGGGAGCTAACTATGCATTAACAACTATACAATAAGGTGTTAATTCATAGGTAGCTACCTCCTTAAAAAGGATTTGGAAAGGCATGAAAAGAAGTAAATAAGTTTAAGAATCATGGCAGAAATGGGTGATATTCTAATGATGATTTGTGACCATACAATTGAAAACAGACAAGGTATTTGTAACTAAGAAGTGACTTAATAATTTAGCAGAAAAAATCTTCTATCTCCTTTACTACCAAACAAATGCAAACTAAACTAGATGAAATTAGTATGAATGTGGGTGGCTATAAGACTAGGGGAAGATCAAGACCAAAGAAACGGTGGATGAACTGTGTGAAAGATGATATGGCAAGAAAGAGAAAGAGTATCGAGATGACGACAAATAGAGAAGTATGGAAGTGAAAGACATGTTGCACCGACCCCAATTAAGATAGAATAAGGGAAAGAAAATGAAAACTAGGTGAAATGACTGAACCACCCAAGAATGGCTATTTGTAAGGCCGGCTTCACACATTGGCCCCAACATCGGTCCCAGCGCTACTCGTCCAACGTGTGGATCTAGAAAATAGCATTCGCGCCAACGTTGGGCCGAGGCGTGTCGGTTTTATCATCAAGGAATCTGCGCCAACATTCGCGATCCGTCCACATGTTGGCGCTTTGCTCAGTCCTGTTGCAAGTGCAACACGCATTCCGTGTTTTATGATGTGTCGTCTTCCACCATCTTCTTCGACGCGGCTTTTTCTTTTTTTTTAGTAACAAATATAAATTATAATTGGCACTCAGTACTATAAAATCGCTTAGAGCAATTTCGATTTCTGTATCATGGACATCTTCACGTTGGCTCTGATGGAACAGGACTGATATAACAGCCAAGCCAACGTGTGGACGCCTCACGAAATTAACCGAGCAACGTTGCCGCGTTGGTGTCAAGCTTTGGCGGCAACGTGTGGCGCCAGTGTTACAACTGTTACATAAGTAAGTATCCATAGTAGGAAGGTATCTTTAGATAAAATTAGCATGCTGAATCAACAACGGAACGGGTAGTACCTATAGGTAATCTAGGGTACCTGATTCTCGTGTCTATCAATTGAGGAAAAACCGAAATCTACATGATCAGCTTATCACATCCTCAACTTGATGATAAATAATGTTTACTAAAAATTATACAACATAATCTTAAATATCACACTATCTATCAGTTCCCTATATTTGCTAAGTATTTAATGATATAATTTGAGGCAAGATAGCTCTATGGATTTACTCAAAATTCTGATAACATAATAATATATAGCTCTAAGTAGATAGCCTCACGTGGCCTCTTCATTAGAATAATAGACATGCGCATTAGTCTAATTGCTAGTACAGCAGGTATTATAATTACATTAAAAGTTTCACTGGCCCACTGAATGTTAGGAAGGCACGAAGGACTATAACTAATAAAAAAATACAAACATGGAGTGGTGTGATACTTACGAAAAAAAAAGGGCTAATGCCAAATGCCCATTTTTACTATCACTAAGCGACTCCTAAATATAAAAATGGGCTGTTGGGATTTTTAACTTTCGGCGCTGAGGCTGAGACAAGCGTGGAAAAAATCCAACAGCGTGCTTTTATTTGATCATTTATAGAGGTGTCGCCTAATGTTAGTAATGAAGGCATAATTGGAAAAAAAACTATTGACATACTGACTGACATACTTACCTACATACCTAAATAACATAGACTAAGCAATTGCAATAGGCATGAGTCTGCTCGGCATTATAAAATATTTTCTTGGCAATGACCAACACGCCTATTGTGATTCGGGTAAACCCTATGAGTCTACAATGTTCATTGTAGTGGTCAGGGCATGTCCACATTGTCCACTTCCATATTTAGCAATAAAAGATCATGGGGCAGAAAAGAAACTTTTTTTTTAATTCTTTACTAGCTGCGCCCCGCGACTTCACCCGCATAAGTTTCGATTCCGTGGGAATATTGGCATAAATGTAGCCTATCCAGAAAATACAAATTTTATCAAAATTGGTCCAGCCGTTTGTGCGTGAGGAAGTAACAAACATACAAACACACTCACAACTTTCGCCTTTATAATATTAGTGTGATTTATGAATGGAGGTTTGTTCATATTTGAACATGTCACTCCGTAAAAATAAAGAATAGAAACTTGGTGTTGGGTAATTTTCTAAAAGTTCTAGGTACGTACGGTACATAATCATAAATGCAAAGAAATACCCCCTTATTTATAAAAAAGTTAAGTATTGATTAGCGTCTGTATAACCATACATTTTTGGCGTTTAAATGTTTTTATATGAGAGGATTAGTATCTATCCTTCGCTAACTATCATTGCCTTTATTTAGGCACATTCTTAACCTTCCTAGTACGATATACCTAGAAATACCTACAGATTTACAAAATAATAGAAAGTACCCACTTTGTTATAAATGTTTATGTAGATTCTTGTATACCTAATAAATATGCGATTAAAACACAATGATAGAAACGTCACAGTTGAGGTATATTAAATTTAAATTAGTTTAAAATATTTGAAACAAAAAATATATTAGAATGAAGGGAGGTACACTGTTAAACAAATGTTGGATAAAATCTCTAATATGTGTCAGTTTCCGTTAAAATGGAAATAAACTACAAGGTATATTGCAGTGATTTAATTTTGCATTATTATATTGACACACAAAAAACTGTGGGTAAATAAACAACATGAATATTATTATCACATGACAAAGCAGCTGATTTTGAATGTAGGTGGACGACCAATTTTACAGTTTTGTTAGTAACCATTGCAACCCCTGTTTGTTAATTAAACCGAAACCTTATTTATTTACATATATAAACAAGTTCTTACCTGATATTTTGTATTTGATTATAATAACAACACACACAACGTTAAAGACACCAAAGTGAATGAATTGTTCGTAGGTTGCTGCTGGTTCGTCACACTTTGCACTGGCGGGGAAATGAGTAGTGCGATGACGCCAACGTCTGCGCACAGCGCTTCGGAATAACTAAAACTCTTTATCTCTTTCCCTCCTATGTGGAAAACGATATGGATGACGAATACAACTGCAGTGTTACTATCAGTGGTTGTGAAAATGAGAGCAATGTCGATTCAACCTTGTCATTTTGCACGTAGTGAAAACGAACCAAACATTTACGTGAAGGAAAAAAGTAGGTACCAAATAATCCTCATAACATTATCCAATTTGGTTGAGGTGAAGAACCTCTAAATTAAGGAACACGAAAAATATGGACCGATTTAAGTAATTATTTAAAAAATATGTAAACTTTAAGAAAAGGTACCTACATAATTTAAAACAATTTAAATGCAAAATTAATTCAATAAGTACCATAATATAGGGTTCTGTCACCTGACACCTCTAATGGTATATTTTTGTGGGTATAGTCATGCGAGTATCGAGAGATGAGGCGATTAATACCATAAGTACCTACATAATTTCCTCAACTTTATTTTACCCCTAGAGACTTTAATTTACTCAACTTTATTTTACCCCTTTTTTTGTACAAGGCACAAGGGTTTTTTTTTATGAGTGAGTAGTTGGATGATGTCTACGCTATGTATGGAAGGAGCGCATCCAGAAATGGATTATTGGCTCTATTGACTCAGTAGATACCTATTTACCTAATTTAGTATTGCTCCCATAAAAGTCGCAAATGACTTAATAGATACCCACTTCTATTTTTTATGTTTGCTTGTTTTGCTACTAATTATGGACACCTATGACCTTTAATTTTCTAGACCAAAATGACAGCTCTAAAATATTATATACCTACTAAATGCAAAACCATGTCATGTTGACAAAAAAAAAGGTCAACCGCAGCTGTTATTTTAGTCAGGAAATTAAAAATCAGAGTTTTGGTATTACGATGGATCTATCAAGCCATCTTATCTCGTCTAATTAATTATTGAAGATAGAATTCTATTAAAACACTGTTTATTACTTGCCACTGACGGCCATGAATTTTAATGAACCTCATAACCTGCAGGTTGTCTACAGACACAATGACTACCTTAGAAAATGATTTGAGTACGTATCTATTTATTTATTCATTCATATTATGTATACTTTATTGTACACCACAAAAATACATAAGTAGAAGTACCTACTTTACAAAAAATAGATCGAACTCTACAAAATATACAATGGACGGCCTTATCGCTTTCTGCGATCGTTGTTGGTGCAATAATAAGTAGCCTGTCATATTGGTACATAAAGAAGTTGACGAAAACGATGTTAGAATACAAAAAATACTAATACCTATGGGTATCTACCAACTTAATTAGCTATGCTACCCTGTCTTCATTCGATCGTACCTAATGGAAATGATTTGTGTTGTAAGTATGTACTTACCTACGTTTAATAAGGTATGCCTACCTTTGGATGTTTTAACACATCGCCGCGATTCTTACCTAATTGTTCAAATATGAGGTGGGCTGCTGTGCTCCTACCATTTTATCATATTATCTGCGTAGTATGACACAATTGCCATGTTTGAGTTTATCATATTTGTCCAGATCTTGTATCAGTGAAGTGAAGTTTAGAGCAGTTCTGTGGCGGAAGAGTGATTTAGCCTCACGGTTACTGAACACAAGGCTACGGTTTCAATCATTTTTTGTATTGAATTGAGTTTTTTTTACGGAGACATTGCCGGTAACTGTCCACTAATAATATCCAAGAATCCATAGTCTACTTATAGCTGTTGTCAAAATAAAAAGTATAAAATTAATTTATTGCCGCCATTAAAAACCTGCTAAGTATAATGCATTTGTTTTCTACGAGATTTTTACGTCGTATAATCACTATAAACCCAAGTCGCTGTAATCACAGTAATCTGGATAATATCTTATCATGAAACTGCGTCACACTCAATCAATGCCAAAAATTGAGACAGGAGCTCACTCTAGCCCGATAAGCGAACAAAGTAGGATATATACAAAATGTGGAAAATAAAACAGTATAGTGATGTCTGATGAAGACATATCTGTGATCGCACCGGCGGTACCTTCTAGGAAATATAAGAAATCAGTGAAAGTTAATGATACCCAACCGTGGACGAACAAATTCAGTGTCAGTGAAACGAAAAATGATAAAACAGAGAAGAAGACTTTACTGCGTCGACTGCCGAGTGTACAAAGAGCGCTGGTGCCAGCATTTGGCAGGTTTCGCAACAGCTTCCGAAAACTGAACTGTTTAAAGAAGGAGGACGAAGATGAGCTACCAATGACGGACATACCACGACACAAGAGTATAGACATCGGTGTGGGACTGGCGCGACGGGTATCCCTATTCCTTTTCACAAGGAGGACAGTGTGCGTGCATCCTTATCATCCGTACACACCGCCGCAAACCACAAGGAAAATATACGTGTTTCATGAAGACAAATAAACTACTTTCCTTATTGAGCAGTTACTCACGATGTTATAGAATAGTGGTAATATCTATGACTGTTTCTTGTGATGGTTTAGATATCGCTGTCACCATTAAGACAGACGTTATCGTGTAGGAGAGTTAAAAATAAACATTGACTTAATTTACGTTGTTAGATATTTACGTTGTAGTTTATTTCCTAATTGTATTATTTATTATTATGCAATTAATTCATAAGTAGTTTTAAGTAGAATATTTTTATATGAGACCCTAAAAAACCTGTTTCTACCAAATAAAAAGGTCCTTAACTCCTGGCGTCTACATAAATGAGTCCGAAAAAGATTTTTTTTTTCAATTAGTGAAGTGCCTACATCATTTGCCTGATTTTAATGTAACTTAAAATACTGTTAAGTTCTTTTTTTTTTTTTGTTGACCCTCCGAGACGCTTGCATGTGTTTATAATTTTAATTACCATAAGGAGGCATATAGAATCAAAGGCAGCTAGCGCCACACTTTCAAAAAATTAACTAAGTATGGAGAATAAACTCAGAGAGTATGAAAACCCCTGACTCTTATAGAAAACGTTTTTTTTACGGTTCCTGAAAATTTGACATGGAGGCACTTAGCTACCTTTGATTCTATATGCCTCATAGTAGTACATACATATTGTTAAAAAATAACATGAAATAAATTTTATTTTTAAAATAATACTTAATGCAATATTTTATTTCCAAACTGGTTCCTATTATATCACAGGTGTTGTATTCGTTGGTCTATCAGCGTCTACAACACCTGTGTTACTTTACTAATTATTATTATATACAGTCAACATCAAACGACTCCAAAATAAAGGTCAGCCACCTCACAAAAGGTGGCTTAGTGCATATCCTTCGTCTAATCTATATAAATAAAACAAAGTCGGATTAGTTACAAAATCTATAAGTCAAGAGAGGCTTCTTTGATTAAAATTTGTTGAATTTGTCTCCGTCCCGAATAGCAGAATAAGTGAAGATCATCAAATCATTTTCTTATAGGTATTCGTTGTTATTGATTCTGAGACGGTACGAAGTTCGCCGGGTAGTGTTGAATAATGGCTGCTTTCAAGTACATCTCAACAACAGCAGAAGAATATAGCGATGTCAAAAAATCTGGGTTCCCACAAGGCAGGAACTTTTCAACCTCTACACAAATGACCAGCTTGTCTCTCCTCAAAAAACGCTTTCTATAATCAGACGATCTTGTTTCAGTCACCTAGACATTCAACTTCGAAGAGTCCGAAGAAAAACTAACTAATGAGTCAGAATTTCCAAAGTGCGTACCTTGGTCGACACTTGGGAAATTATGTTTGGCCTATTAAGTAGTTACGGCCTCATTATCCTGTGTTTTCCATCTTCGCAACCGTCAAGCAGAGTCAAGTCAGAATCAATGTACGAGATGCTGAGAGTCCGATGTGCTGGTGTTGTCATATAGCATTGTTCGAAACCTCGATACCTAGGCATCTCTCTGGTCAGGTTACATCAGATTCCTTTGCGTAAAAATAAACAAAGAGTTGGTTCTAAGTTGCACTTACCAACATCCTCCAGTTAGGTTAAGTTAGCATCACCGTAGTTTTCCTAAATTCCTCAGTGACTATTTTACCTACTTATTGACCCAAAACATAGCTCACAGCTGGACCGTCTTTAAAAAATTTACAACTGCGAAATCACTGTTAACTGTTAAACTATATACCTACCTACTAATAATAAAAATGAAGAGTTTGTTTAAACGCGCCAGAGCCCTGATTCACAACCATACGACATGCTATCGTATCGAAAACCTGACATTTCGATAACCTGATTAGACTTCCCCTCAACAGCAAATAGGTGTTGGAAGAATAGCGGGCGTCTATTTGATTTAAACTGACAAAATTTTCGGCTTTTGGACTTGTGAACAGCATTGAGAAGACTCCTACGATAACAATGATTAATGTTCGATACGATACGGAAGCATATCGAGTGTTTGTGAATAAGGGGGCTGATCTCTGAAACCAAGCCACCAACCAAGCCAAGCCAAGTTGCCAACCTGCCAAGTTTAAAAAAAATATTTTTGAATTTGATAGCCCAATTCTTGAAGAAGGCTGCTTAACATCACGCAATGATCCGTAGGACCAGTGCAGAAACAAAACAAAAAAAGAATGAACAGTAAGCGCGCGAAGTAATAGCGCGGGTAGACGATGCGATGCGACGGGGTGGGTCGTGGGAACAAAAACTCTCACGCGGACGAAGTCGCGAGTAGAAGCTAGTTCTAAAATAAAGAGGCTTAGGTACAATTCGATAATTGTAAGCCATTATTAAAGACAATAATTATTTTATTATGGAAGATACCTATTATTAATTGTTTGGTCTGGTTATTGACTCTCAGAACCGCAGAACTGTTTTGATCAGCTGCATTTACCTACAGCCCATAATAGACCTATTTATTACGGAATTTTGCGCTTAAGGATTTTTCGCTTTCCTTGTGTGTCATAGGGACAAGATGCATAGGTAAGTAGGGGAGCGTGGGTCACAGTGGATCCTGGGTCACAGTGGATAAATCATTGTAGGTGTGTATTTAAAGCAAACAGACGCGTACGCGTTCGCGACGTTGCCGTTCTTACACTCCCCCCCCAACCGAGCTAGTCGCCATCTTAGTATCGGAGTGGACGCACGCGGTACGGAGCATCCGTCGACAAGTAAGCCAGAAACTTTTATTTTACGTGTTTTTGTAAAACGTTTTGCCTTTCCGTATATTAGAATTTTACAAGTGTTGATAATGTGATATGATCTAAAGTTACTGTAGAGAATTTTTGTTACTCTAATATGTTTATTTGACAAATAAATAATTTGGTAGGATTTTTTAATTAAGACTTCTCCAACTGGGGCACAGTGGATCGTTTTGAATTGGGGTACAGTGGATCTTGTATCCACTGTACCCCAAGTCAAAATATTGATCGTAAAATTATTTTGTTTTCAGGGATAATGCCACGAAACAGGAAAAGAAACACCAATATTGGTCAGCACGCTGAAGAGGAGATGCGGGCAGCTTTGCATAAAATATCGGAGGGCCAAAAAATAAAAACTGTAGCTAAACTAATGAACATTCCATATACAACTCTATACAGGTATAATGAAAAAATTAAAAAATCATTGAATGCCAATCCTATTGATACCAACAGAGTTACACCAAATTACACAGTGCGTAAAATTTTCACGGATGCTCAAGAGAAGGATTTAGTCGATTATTATTTGTTGACTTTATTTCAATTAGTCTATATCTATAAGATCGGAGGATTAAGAATATTATGACTGTAATTGTTTTTTATTGTTTGTAAGAGGTTTAGTTATGTCAACCTTATAAGTTGAAGGACAGCAGATGTGTTCTATTTATTGATCGTTTGATTTTTTCATATTGTGAAACTAGTACCTAAGTTTAAAGTATTATAGGTACTTTCCAAATACAAAGTCCACGTCTAAATTACCTCAAATAAAGATTTATGTTATGTTTACAATTAAACGCATGTTTAATGATTAAAAATAAACCACTTAATTTAAATACACGTTTTTTAATGAATATAAATTAATCATTATCCAGTGTGACTCACAGGATCCAGTGTAACCCAAATCAGTATCCACTGTGCCCCTGTTATGGGGCACAGTGGATAATTTCTCACTTAAAATAAAAATAATAAAAAAAAAATACTGAGTGCTTTTAGGTCTGTTTTTGTAATACAGGTTCAAATTTAAATATATTTTCTAGGACTCAGTCAACATGATAGAAAATTTGAGGTAAAAAAAGTAAAGTTACAAGTAATTGAAAGAAAATGGATCCACTGTGACCCACGCTCCCCTACACCAGACAATATATAAGCGAATACTTGGCATGATCCTTAATCACACTGAAGCACTCGCTGGAGCTGCTTTCATCGTCCCACGCTCAGTTATTTTTTCTGATAGCTTTCAACAGGTTTGGCCAATCAATTAGTCGTTTTCCTCATCGGTATTATAAAAGCTCGGAATACTGTTTCCCTTGACACACACTATAATTGGTTACTCTGCTTAATTCTTGAGGAGATAACGTGCCGACATGTCGCGAGCCATTCTGTTTGTGGTCCTTTTATGTTTCGTGTCAAAAACTTTTGGCAAAACACTCTCAGAATGTGAATTGGTCCGTGAACTTCGGAAGCATGGTTTTCCAGAGAATCAACTCAAAGATTGTAAGTACTTTATTTATTTATTTTATTGATTACCGTTAGTCCCCCAAGAATTGCGCATCAAAATGTGTAGGTTCAATTGTTTTTTTTTCTAATGATTTGTGTTTTACAATTTGACAATATTTGGGTGGTCTGTACACCTTATACCTGCAGACCACCCCATTTCAAGTAGGAATTCCCACGCCCACGGGGAATATCGATGTAATGTAAACATAAGTCATCATAGACATTCGAAGTTCTCGTTTACCTAGCGTTTGAAAGTTAATTTCGTACTCTCAAACTCTTTGCTTGCTGTAGGAGACCTACCCCCAAGCAAAGCAGTCAAAGCAGCGGCATGTTTATAGAATTAGATACTTACCTACATGTCTTAAATCTGTAATATTCATGCCACTCCAATCATCTTATGAGGCCGACAGAAAATTAACAAGATTCGTAGTTATCTGACCTGCCTACTGGTTAACTGTCTATCCACAGCTCTTTTCAATTGTAAAATCAAATCAAATCGATTCAATTGTTTGAAAAATTAAAACTGCTAAAATGTCTGGGTAAGCCAATGATTTCTTAAGTCAATGGGGTAAGCCCTCTTTTTCACATCCACCGCTTCTGGTCGGTTTCAACTTATTCCCCACGTTCTTTAAATATCACTATTATTCACCCGGAAGAAGTCGAACGCAACAGACGATCTGTGATAACACGACCAATGTGTACATTACTTCGTGCAAGTGTCATCTTGCAATACTATTAAGATTTCTAACACGTTTTACGAAACCGGTTTCTCCGTTATTTTTAGGCTCACTCCCTACCTTTTACACCTAAGTATAAAACAAAAATATTGGTGTTATTACACCAATATTTTTTTGGGAGTATGCTGTAGGTAAACTTCGGGGAGAATTTTTGATGATGTTATGTTTTTTTTTTATTACAGGGGTGTGCCTGGTGAATGCAGAGAGTTCCAGACGGACCAATGTAGTTGGTGGCCCCAACTCAGATGGGTCTCACGACTACGGACTATTTCAAATAAACGACCGTTATTGGTGCAGCTCTACCGACAAACCCGGCAAGGGCTGCAACGTACGATGCAAAGGTAAATTATTATTATTATAGAAGTACTAAGTTTGCTTGTCCGGGTAGGTATGATTATAATCGTCTAGAATCTAGATGACTACCTCGTTAGTCTAAAGTGGTCGCAAGTGCGACTAATGAGCGTGGTGTCCTGAGTTCGATTCCCAGGCTTAGCAAAGCCGCCGCGGGAGACGCTCCGGGCGTCGGGAGCCGCGTGACGACTCCCGGCCACCGTAGGCGCGGGCCTGCGGACGGAGAGTAATGGGTAGCTCACCGTCCGATCAGGACCAGGCCCGTGCCGGACGGCGCGTACGTGTTCCACGCGCGCCTCAAAGAGATGTCAGCATAAAGGAAGGGACCTGCCAGGGCCGAAGCCTGCCGGGGGTGCGGGATTGTCCGAAAGGGTTACCGCTACCCCGGAACATAAAGGGCTAAGGAAGGAACACGGATGGGTTTTAGTCAGTAAGAGTCTGACACTCCCTTCGCTCCACCCAGAGCGGGAGGGGTCATTTGATGATTTCGCATCCATAAAAAAAAATAAAAAAAAGGCTTAGCAAAGTGTTATTCGGTGGTTCCATTGAGAATTTTTCAGTAGCCCGTAGTCTGGATTTGTACCCAGTTAGTGGCAAAAGGCTCGACCGTATTACTAGGTGGTAAGGTCGAAGATCGGTAAAGCCGGCGAATGCGGTTGCAAGTCCTGCTTACCCTTTTACTAAGTTTCGACCCCAGCAGTTGACTGCCTAAAGCATTACATTTACAGCAACTGCTAGACAACTGCCTAGCAGTTGCCGCCTGTCGATTAGCCACCTAGCTATACGACAGGTGGTTACAGTAAACACAGTACGAGATAATTTTTTTTTTGTTAGTGTTTTGTTAGAGTCACAAGCGCTACTGCTGAGCATGAGGTTTTGGGTTCGATCCCAGGACCGCAAAGTGTTAATGGATTTTTCCATCTAGAATTTCTCAGTAGCCGCCCCGAGTCTGGATGTGTACCCGGTTGATCGCAATAGGCTCGCCCCCTATTACATGGGACTTAAACATAACTGCCGAAATGTGGGTGTACCTAGATAGATACGCCTCTACCTAACCCTTTGGGGATTACAGAGGCGTGATGTTATGTTTATGTCTTGTTGCTCGAATGAAATAAATGATATGTTATTATAGGGCTCCCCAATCTCACGCCACTTAAGGGAGCCACGAGCAACTTTTGTCTGAATAACTAATTTGTCTCTCACATCAAGTCTACGGGTTTGTATGAAAGTGATGTCTTTTCCGCATTGCTGCATGCGCGCACTTTCATATAAACTCGTAGAATTGATGTGAAAGACAAATTAGTTGCTGAGACATTTACTCGTGGGCGCCCTCCCTAACTCGATCCTCAGCTTCTCTCATCCATAAATTCATACATTTCTTACCTACTTACTAATTACGTTTACCTGTTTATTATAGATCTCCTGCTGGATGACATCTCAAAGGCAGCCCAGTGTACTAAAACCATATTCCGTGCCCATGGCTTCGAAGGGTGGTACGGATGGGTAAACAAATGCAAGGGGCGTCCGCTACCAGACATTCACTGTTAATTTTGCATGACCCATTCTTCCATTTTCTATCTTAGATTTTAAGTTGAAGATTGTTTTCTGTTTACCAAAAATATATAATGGTTTACTCTTATAGTTAGATAGTACCTAAGTAAAACTGTTTGGAATGTTAATAAAATACAACTCATGCTCATTGGTTCAATCTGGTACCTACCATTATAAAAAATAGGTACATACTTACTCTTACTTACTAACACATGCTTTTCTATGTATCTCGGTAAAATAACATTTTTGTTTTTTTAAATAAAATTCTTATTATTCTCAGTTTTGGCCTGTATTTTTTTACTATATGTAAGTACCCGTGATAAAAAAGGGGAGGCTTTTCCCAGCAGTGGGACATAAAATAGGCTAACAAAAAAAAAAAATACCCCTGAGTGGCTTCTCAAATATGTGTAAATGTTCAGTAATACAAACTATTGCTTGCTTAGTATTAAAGTGACCGAATTCAAAAAACTAGTTTTTTGGCAAATCGCAAAAAACGTTTTGCAATTAGGACTTCGGTTGTTTATTTGGACATAAATATTACAAGATGTTAGTTGCATTCTTATTTATATTTTTTTTATGATAGAATATGAACAACATATTTCACAGATGGCGTTGAATTAAAGATGACGGATCTATCTCATTTATGACAAATTTTGAATTCAGTAACTTTGTGTAATGTTGTGACGAGATCCTGTGATCCGAGATCACGATCAAATCTTAACGATCACGATCGAGATTGACTGTGTACAGTCACGAGCACCAATATGTCAACACTTTGCAATTTTTAATTGCGATTTTTTCGTGAAATAACGAATCCAACGTTGAAATACGACACTGTGGGTTCGAAAATACTATTTTCGTAATATCATAAAATTTCATTCAAAAATAAAGGAGAAAATCGCCTTTGAATAAAGCAAAACACATACTTATAGACGTGACTGTACGAGCCGCCTATGAGTAGAACAAGAAAACGAAGTAGGACTCGTCGGTGCCAGAAAACCCCAAACTAAAATAAAACGAGGTAATTTTTGATAAAGCCTTTATTAAAAGTAAGATAGTTTACTACTACAATCGTATTGCAATCTACATTACATTGTGCTAATACCTAAATTAATACAAGCTTTGGAAAGTCACGGTCAGACAAAACATCGAGATATCTTTAAATATAAGTTTAATATTAATGTATTTATACACATAAACTAATAAATAAATTCTCTAATTGATGGTGAAAACCACATCAAAATAATCTACCATCATTTAGAGAATTTAAAAGAACAACGGTTACACAGACAGACACGAAAAGCGACATTCATTTATAATATGTATAAATTGTGGGTAATATTCATAAATAGCATACTAAATTATTCTGCTGCAGTTTTGCCAAACTCTTATGTTGATTAAAGCGATCCATGTGTAGCTAACGTTAGTTGACATTCATAAACTAATATACTTCATTCGTATCTATGAGAACAACTTCTTATTCCAGGATAAGGATCAGTGGAGATCTAAGAGCAGCAAAATGATCGAGCTTGCACTTTTGCTGTCAAGTTTTGAGAAAAATTTGCACCCGGCGTGGGAGCAAATTTTCTCTTTCACAGGGAATCAACTCTTGCATGCTATTTTAAACTCTATTTTAGCTGAGATAAGGTTCATTGCTCATTTATCGATAAAAACATGCTCGAGTTGCTCTATCTGTGCATGATCTGCACTAACCCTAAAAATAACACACAATAATGTCAAGCATTGTTGTACGAGAGAGAGCGACCTGTGCACCTGCACAGGTCGGTAAAACTCCTGTACCTACCTAGGTACAGGAGTTTTTGCGTGGTTGAGTAACAAACATCCAAACATCTTCACAAACTTTCACATTTATAATATTATAGTAGGATTAAAAATATAATAATAATACTTACAAATACTCATTAGGGTTTCTCTTTTAACTACAAACAATTTTACTCAGATCTATTTCAGATTATACATGATATATCACAAACAGAGAATGCACGTGAAGCCTTATTGCATAAGGTAATGCGGAAGTAATACTTATAATAATATAGAAACTAAATAAAAACACAACCCGAATTATGCACAGTGTGCAACTTTCCACAATAAAAAATATAATACATGAAAAAACTAATACATTAAATGTATGGAGATTAACAGGTTATGTACGCGCCCCCGCGTTGCCGCCCCCTCGCGCTAGTTTCAGGGGCGCGTACAGGTTATAAACTTATAACATAACATTATACTGAGCGATCTTTCATTTTTAATTCCAAAAGAAACAATTGGAATCTGCTGGATAACTCAAAAGAAAATAACCATTCCCTTCCATTGAACCCTCCAAGGCCTCAGCCACGACATTGGGCGGTGCGTCTTGCGGCGCGGGGCGTCCTGCGACTGGCGTCGCCATACCACGACCAGTGGCGGCGGCGGCGGCGGCGGCGACTGCGACCGCGTCAGACGTATTCAATAATGTCTTTATCAAAAGTGGCACGAGCCTGCCTAGAATCAAATTTCTTTTTTGTTGAAGATATTTTAAATACAAGACAAGCAGTACATCCCGTCAATAAGAAGAGACAAAATTATTCATTGAACACGCTCGACTCTGAATTCGTCCGTCGCACTCGCCAGTCGCGCCGCTCTGAGTCGTGGCCACTGCGCTGTGAGTTAGTACTTTTGTTTACATCGCACGCCTCTCCGCTCCGCCGGCCGCGGTAGCTCGAGTGTTTCCGCGCCGCAAGACGCACCGCAGGTCGCACCGCGGCGACTCGTGGCACGCTCTAAATTTGTTCTCTACATTTGTTCTCGCCGCGGTCGCAGACGCAAGACGCAGGTCGCGGGAGCGGTGATGTCGTGGACCTGGGGTAACTTGAATTATTGAGACTTCGTTACTCATAGGTACAAAATATTATTTATGCCTCTACATGATATTTCAAGCAGTTCCCTTGGAAGTCGAGTTAACCAGTTTCCAGATTTCAATAACAAAGCCGAACAGCTTATTGTAGTTTCTTCACAATTTTATAAATAATATAAATTAAAAATATCACTAAAATATATTGAGCATCAACAAAATTGGTATACTTAGTGTAAATGTTCAGCGAGTATTGAATTGAGATTCATTTTGATGAATTTGATTACAAGTATTCCTAAATACATTACAGACACAGACATTACCAGATTCACATTAAGTACTTATTTCTTTCCAAGCTCCTTATTTCTGATGGTTGACGCTTCCACTGCGTTGATCAATGTCGCCCTGTAACAAAAACAATTTAAATTAAAAAAAAGTCTATTAGTGTGCATACACACGAAAGACATGAGTCGCCGACAGAGGCAACTGCAAACGTCAACGCATGTCGGCGGCAGCCGACGACAACGAGTCGCTCGTGTGTTTTAGTACGGTGTTCAAATATACGAGCGGCATGTTGTCGGCGGTTGCAGTTGTCTGTCGTCGACGCGTTTCGCTCGTGTGTATGCACACTTAGCACATTAGAGAATGAGGCCTTTGCCCGGCAGTTGGACGAAACAAGATAAGCAGATAAGTGGTAAATCCTCTCAACGAAAGCCAGTATGCCAGCTAAGCGGGCCC
This sequence comes from Amphipoea oculea, assembly GCA_945859645.1. Classification (NCBI taxonomy): domain Eukaryota; kingdom Metazoa; phylum Arthropoda; class Insecta; order Lepidoptera; family Noctuidae; genus Amphipoea; species Amphipoea oculea. Next base: position 11,895,039 of record OX243872.1, read on the forward strand.
AAATCTGGACATCTTTTACTGAGATCTACTCGACCCAAAAGGTTGGTAAATTAGCACACTCACAAGAACAAATCTATTACTATTTAGGCAATAATATGTGATTTGATGATTCATTTATTAATATCGACGACAGCAGTCTGTTGAGAACAGATATTAATGAATGAACCATAAAATCAGATATTTTTACTTGTTTTAGTATTCTGAAAATCATGCAATTGTTTATTTTGCTAAATTCCTTACAGCTCACCTTATTTTACCATTCTCAAGTTCTGTAATACCACAGATAGTGGAGCCTCCAGGAGAACAAACTTCATCCTTCAGCAGCCCAGGGTGTTTCCCTGACTGCAGTACCATTTGTCCACTGCCGACCACCATTTGTGCGGCGTGACGCATTGCCATCGCTCTTGGCACACCTTGCTTCACGGCCCCATCAGCTAATGCTTCAATGATCACGTACATCTGTAATGTTTAAATACTGGTATTAGCTTTGGACCATGCGGCGACGCTTGACCCTAGTTATCACTAGAAAGCGATCATGTTCGACCGTTTTAGCGTCTCAATATTTGTGTGATTTAAAAAGTGTAGCATATTCACTGCTGTGACACAGGCCCCCTCTATGAGAGATACTTCAATAACTTATTTTCGTGTATGAAATAAGTAGGTAGTCATTTTTTATCTAGTTCTCTAATTTTCTAATAAACAATAAAGTTTTTTAGATATAAACCATAAAGGCTATTTAATAATATGTCCGTATATCATAATCAGCCTATAATGTTCCCACTGCTGGGACACAGGCCTCGTCTCGGTGAGAGGGAGTGGGCCGTAGTCCACCATGCGGGCCCAGTGCAGGTTGGCAGATGTCACATGTCTTCGAATTTTTGGTTCTAGGACATGCCGGTTTCCTCAGGATGTTTTCCTTCACAGTTTTTAAAGCAGTGGTGTTGAAATAATTTACACAAAGTAAAGCGCCTGTCTGGGTTCGAACATACGACCTACAACTCGTAGGTACGTCGCGGTCGTTGCCACTTGGCCACCACTGCTCTCATTGTCCATATGTACGCTGGTAAAATTATATATCTTTCTATTCTTAATCTAGTCATAATCTAATCTAATATAGATACATAATTATTATGCAACCTGGAATCAGTTAAAAAAAATCCAGAACTTACATAAGCTGGTCCACAAGCTGTCAGTGCTCCCAAGGAATCCATAAGATCTTCAGGAACTTTCTCACAAAGCGCGGAATTGCTTACAAGCTTTTCCAATATTGAACATTTATTTTGCGTCACTGTAGAGTCTGGTGTGTATAAACAAATGCCTGCTCCCACCGTCATTGGAGTGCTGGGCATTATCCGTATCACGCTTGCATTAACACCGTGTAAATGCGATTTTATAATCTGTAAAAAAGAATAAGCAGCAAATAAAATTTATGATAAAGGGACCGTTATTAACAAAACATGTTTTTCAGTACATTTTGGCAATAATATTGTTTGTCGTGTGCCATATTGTTTTTTGTGTGCATAGGTATGTAATGTATTACCTCAGAGACAAAATAGGTGGTTCAAAATCACCAAGGTTGAAAATTTTAGGACTGGTTTTATGACGAAATTTTTTAAAGTAACAGTTGTAATTATAAATATAATGTAGTCGTTTATTTACTGGAGAACAGGAATAATAACAGCGGCACAAACGATCGACGGATAAGCTATGCTTGCCGTGGTCGGTTTGTGGATGGGTCCATTACATATCGAGACTCCTCCGTGCCTGGGAAAGCACATTGAGCTGTTGCCATGTTGGTCTCGACTGTCATTCCTAGATCTTTGACAGTTGTTACGGTTAGTCAGAAGCCCGAAAGTCTAACAACCAGTTAAAACTGATGGAGTAGTTAGGTACCCCAAAAAGGTGTTCAAAGGTGTTGTGAACGTTAGACAGGCAGTCGCTTTATGTATTCAGCTGCATCAGATTAGACCGCAAGCCAAACCCAACACGTGGATTTTTTTCTTTTTACTATATGTATAGATCATAACTATTTACACTAGGTACTAAATTAAATGACTAAATAACTATAGAAATAAATACATAAACAAAAGGACACTTAGGCGTCGCAGTATTCGTCCACATCGCTTACTGGAGAAGCAAATTTACCACCTTGGTGATTTTGAGCCTGGTGTTAATGTATTGCATGTTATCTTACATACACACTGCCTGTGTGCAGTGCAGCCCATTATCAAAGTCAATAGTAATTTCATGTTTAATGTCTAATTAAAAGTCTCAGACGGTATAGGTAATGAAGTTAATTTTGTTTTAAGAGTGTTTACGACGTACGGCATTTCATACAAACTTTCAAGCTCTTGTTTTTCGAAATGAATGAAACGATGTTACCGAAACTTCGTATGCATAAGCAGGATACAAAGGTCTAAAATGTTAGTGAAGAACATTTTCGAAAAATAGTGTTACAACCAAATTAGACCGATTTTAAATTTTCTGTAGAAACAGAGACTTCCAGTTATCTTTTTTTAAATACCTCAGACATTTCGAAAATATTCTTTACTAACTTTTTAGACCTTTTTTATCTTCTTTCTTCATCTTTCATACCAAAAGTATGGAAAAAGATTTTTTGTTATTTATTTGTGGCCTTTTTAGTACTCAAACCTCAGTTGACGCAAGTTTTTTTATCCTTACAAGAAATGGAAAAAAAAAACAATTGCAATTTATTTTCAAAGTCAATGCAGGTCAAAATGTCTCAAAAAGTTAGGTACAGTAAACTAAGACCGTTTTCCTGTATCTACAATGGTTAAGGTCCTTGCCCTTATGAGCAGTAATCATCTCAATTTTCTGCCCTGTATATTCTTTGCTGTCACTATGAGGACTTTAAAAAAATACTTTTGTCAATGCCCACTATAAATAGCAAGTTGGATGAAGCTTAAAACTTAATACACACCTTCTGAAGTTCTTCTATTTGAATCCCAGCTAACATAGAGACAAACAACACTTCTTTTTCTGTGGTCTTCGCAGTCAATTTGATGCCTTGGATAGCTTCCTGCAGTTTATTGACCTTCACTCCCAAGAATATCATATCACAGTTATCAAATACTACTCCATTTTCGGAAGTAACATTAGCGCCCATAACACTCCAATGTATGAGATTCTCTATGTGGGGACCTGCTACCCAAATCTTTGATGCTGTATGGACACCTGAAACATTACCATAGATTTTTACTGTAGTTCCTCAGTTTATTTATTTAAAAGTACACCAACAGCTTCTATACAGGGTTTCAGGGACATTGACACGCAAAATGTAACCATGAATTCAGAACATGATTATAGATCCCCCTAGCGTAGAAATTTTTAGATGGTTATCAAAAAAAATGTACTGTTTACCACTTGCATTTGCTGTTTTTGTGCATTGCTTGAGCAGTCAAAATGTATCAAACAGCAAAGCTTTTTTTTATATCCAATGAAATATTTCAACGGGGTTCAGAATTATGTACTTACAGTAAAGATTTTGTATCATTTGGAAGGAGGAGGGGTTGGGAGGGGGGGCGAGTAATGGGGTGTCCTCTCTCCCTTGGCACCACTTCCATGAAAAGGTAACAAATTATTGTAACCTAACCTCAATGGTTGAGTAAAATTAACCACGAAGGGGATGGCCATCCCCTTCAAATGTAACCTGTCCAAGTCATGGTGACCCAAATTCCGAGCTCGCTTCACTCGTTCTTGTATGTAACATTGCCTTTTGTACACACATGATCAGTGGGGGCACACCAACTTTCGGTCAGTGGGTCGTCTTAGGGGAGGTCTTCTGATCAGAATTTCTAAATTGTTATAAAAACAAATAAAACACCAAAACATTCATAATTTTTTTATGTTTCGTTTTACCGATTTTACACGACATTTTATACCACGGACAATATATTACGACAGATTTGGTTGTCCATCGCCTATTTTATTGTTTCGTTTTCGCTTTAAAGCTGATTTGAGAGTAGACTTTTTTTTTAATTTCTCGAAAAATATGCATTACCTGCTTTTTAATAAGAGTGTAAGCGGTATAATCGGCGATTCAACCCCTACCAGCTTTAACCCCTTTTACCATCTAACTCCTGCCAAACGATACTAGACCCATCACCCAACCCGATTGCTAATTAATAAATTAAAATATGCAGACTTACCACTTTTAAGGATTCCTTTTACAATTGCTGTAGACATATTACCACCACCGATAAATCCCAAATTGAATTCCATGGTGTTTGATAAAATTTCTTCCTTTCTGGGCAAAAAATTATTTAATTGGAGATACGAGGATACTGGATCCAAGGAAAATAAACAGCGGTCCACTTGGCAGTTGGATAAATTATTAGTAAAAAGAAAACGGAAACGCGATTATTATATCACAGTCAGTACAGTTTTCAAGAATTTTCAATAAATCTTTATAACACTAGAAAGAACCTACAATACTGAACTAATGACATTTCAGAATTTGACTGGAAATGTCTGCAGTAGTGCAGTCTGTCTGTCAGTCAGTGATCAGTCTTCCTTCAGTTCCTTCACTTTTGACATTTAACTATTTCCGGTAGCACTTGTGTCTTTGACTTATTTCCGGACTTCTGCTGCTTTCCACTCGCAGTGACTTTACTCACAGACGCAGACAAATCTGCTGTAAAATATAGATGTATTAGGCAGGCCGCATACGCATACGCAGACGTTTGCGGCCTGCCTAAGGCAGGCCGCAAACGTCCGGTTTCCTGATTCGGAATTCAGTTTCGGAATTCAGATTCGGAAACCTGAATGCAAGCATTTCATACAAAATGTTCTCACTAGCGCACACGTGCTTAAATTTTCCGTTCTGAAACCCGGACGGAAAATTTAAGTACGTGTGCGCTGGAGAGAACATTTTGTATGAAATGCGTGCATTCGGGGTCTCCGAATCTGAATTCCGAAACTGAATTCCGAATCAGGAAACCGGACGTATGCGGCCTGCCTTAGATTAGACGTGAGATTTTGATTTATATCGCGTGTGAGTCGCGAACTTCACGTTCTAGCTGTCACTTCTTCAGGCGAAAAAATTGAAGTGATATGCCTATTGACACGACCTCCTTGGCTGTATGGTGGCTTGTGCTGTCAACGACAATGTTATACACATAGTTTCATGGATACATATTCAATCTCTACCTATCTGTAATTCTTTAGCTAAATAAAGCCACGTTCTATTTGGTATTACGCTTATTATGCTACAAAAATCAATTTTATTTTTCTTACGTCTTTTGCATGTCTATTTCATGAAATTATGACATTTGAGGCCAAATTCTAAGTAGTCGCACAGCCGATGGCGATGCTTACTCTTACTGGAGTACGGCTATGCCACAACCCGTTCAAAAGATTTTTAAGCCCTGTTTTTGCCGCTACTCAATTTTGCACCGTAGTGCAGGGCACCTTTGCTGTTTCAGGGTTACAGCCCGATTAAAACTCTATGGCTATTCTGAAGTGTGTAACGGCCAAAGACTACAATACAGTAACGGCCTGACCACGAACTCGCCGCTATCAGCGGAAGCTTAGCGCGGGGCGGCGAGCGGTAAAAACAAATAATATACCAAAATATATGAACCATTCCACGACGAACCGCTCGCAGCGTCAACGCTAGACAAAAGAAACCGCGCTGCTTGCCGCGCCGCTTGCCACTAAGGGTCAAATCACACCGAGATGGCAGCGAAGCGGCGAGCAGTTTCAGTGTCATATAATTTTAAACTTTATCTTCAGTACTATAATACATAGTATCGCTTGAGAAACTTGAAAGATCGCGCGGCCGCCCGTGGCGCCGCGAGCACTCCGACGACTCAAGTTTCTCAAGCGATACTATGTATTATTGTAATGAAGATAAAGTTTAAAATTATATGACAATGAAACTGCTCGCCGCTTCGCTGCCATCTCGGTGTGATTTGACCCTTAGCCAAAAATCGTGGCTGGGCGGTTACTTGTTGCGCAGTACCACACCCCGGACACTCCATACAACGCTCGCAAAATAATTACCTAATACTATTTATTAAAAAATGACGTATGAATGTTTGCGTGAGGTACTTGTGTTTGCGAGCGCTCTTGTTAAAGAACTGCGACGAATACGCCGAAGTGCGGGGTGAGGTGCGGTAACCGATGTCAGTGCGGGGAAGGGAGTGTCCTTTCTGTACGTAGTACTTTAAAGTATTCTGTGGCAGTACCTCAATCCTCACCCACAAAGCATAAAGGCGGAAACACATTATTAAAACGCGACGCGACGCAACGTGTCGACACCCGATGTGCACCGTGCACATTACCAACACGCGACGCGACGACATACTAGCAATTTCTGAATACAGTTAGCTAACAGCAGTGGAAGTGTATGGTTATGTACTATGGATTTAATAAATAACGAGTCAGATGAAGACTTTGAAGATTTGATGCAAATTTTGGGTACATATATGATAGTTAAAACGACTCAAGAAAAATAAAATTTCATGCCATATAGAACAGGATATCGATTTACCATCTCAATTAATTGTTTGTCGGTCATTTCGCTAAATAAATGCAAAAAATAATATTATATTGGCATAAATTCCGTTTGACAGTTTGAAGAACAGGGATGGGGTCGAAGAATGCATATACGCTCTGGGACAGTTCTCGAACGACTGACGCGTGGTGTTGGGTGTTGTCTAGAAACATACCGAGCGCGCCGCGTCGGATGGCGTGTTTACCCCCACCATGGGCAACACACCGACCTGGCACCTCTGGATCGGATGGCGTGTGCGCGCATGGCGTCGCGTCGGATGTTCATAGTGTGAACGGGTCTATAGAAAACAATACATTTGATTCGACTCAACACGCATCACGTTTCGTCGGGTCGCGTCGCGTTTTAATAATGTGTTTCCGCCTTAACTCCTCACATTCACTGACAGGTGAATAAGTTACTGCGTAGCGACTCGCCATAAGTTCCAAGCTGCCCTAAAGTTTGAATCAAACTTTAGGGCGGCATGCTTACGCATGGCTAGGGCTGTAACGGCCTGGCCACGAACTTGCCGAGTCGCCGCTATCAGCGGCAGCTTAGCGAGGGGCGGCGAGCGGTAAAAAAAAAATGAACCATGCCACGTAACACCGCTCGCAGCGTCAACGCTAGACAAAAGAAACCGCGCCGCTTGCCGCTAAGCCAAAAGTCATGGCCGGGCGGTAAGACCGCATCGCATTGCGGCCTCGCAATAATGCTAGATACACACGCAGCGACTTCCGACGGTAGTGACTTGTTCGCAACTTCAAAATCTCACATCCACACTTATTTTGAAATGACCGGCGACTAAAGTGTGTAACATACCTAGCATGACTGTAATCGTTATTTTATATGAAGCAAAGAAGGCTTGTCTAAACTTTTTGCTCTAATGGTAATATTTTATGGACCACAAACTCTGTAACATTATAATAAAATTGATTTTTTATAACTTTACGGAAAGAAGAGTGTCTACTACTTGTAATAAACATTTATTTCGCAATGGTAAATTCGTTGAACTAATTTGGGATTTTGATTAGACGGGATGGGACAGGATGTCATTGTATCGAACAGCTTTCGATGCTGCCAAGAAAAAAAAAATGGATTTATAATGAGACAAGAGATATGGTATGGCAACTCTGACAGTTTGTGGCTTCATTTTGTAGGGTGAGGTGTAAGTTGTGTTTTTTGGATTATTTTGATATCGTTATCAATTTTACAATGCTAAAATAGTGTAACATTCTTGAAAGTGCTCAAATATGTGTCGTTGTAGTGATTCATTCAATTATAGTTTGTATGAAGTGTAGTGTCCAACATGTTTCGATGTATACCTTTGTTCAAATGTAATCGCCAAGTGGAATGTGTAGACAAGCGGCATTGCTCGTTGCCAACAATACCCGAAGACATTTTACGATATTCCAGGAGTTTGGAGGAACTCTTTTTGGATGCAAACCATATAAGAGATCTGCCGAAGGTGAGTGGGTTTTGTAACCTTTAAAAGAGGATTCGTTTCACTCGTGGGCGTTTACCTTATCACTGATTATGTGTAAATAATATCAATGCGTCTTATGTTGTTATTGGTGCGCAATGAGTATGAATTCTTCAACCCAATTCTCACGGTTTTAAATCTAGTTTCGGTCAGTGGGTCGTCTTAGGGGCGGGTTTCATACTGCTATAAGTATTTCATACAATCGTTTTCTTTTAAATATATCTTTTTGTAAATAGGTAGACATACAGTCATGTCCCTGAATAAATACCTTCATATGTTTGAGTTTTACACATTCATAAACATTCCATTGAGCTCCATAAATATTACAAAATGCTGTCTCATGCGATTTACAAATTCTTATTACTATGTTTATTTAGTTTGATAAACAGTTGTAAGTATGTCAGACTCAACTTGAGTTCTCCCAAAAAACACCAAATACAAAAAGCGTCATAATAAGTCAGATCAAAAGACCAGCAGGGTTGGAATTCAAAATCTTGTAACAGAGAATTACCACAAAAAAAATATGATTCCATGCATTATTGATTACTAAATTATTGAAAGCCTTAAGGCAGACATACAGACATTGTTGACACTAGGATAAAAATATTAAATATTATTTAAAATGGAACAGAATAATATAATTTCATTTATTAATACCTGAAAACAGTCTCCCATACTTACCGAAGTTTATTTTGAATTACATTGTTTCATATTTTTAGAATTATATTACCCTAATCAGTATGCCAGTGTGTATGTAAAGTAGTGGTATTCACCTGCATTCAGTTAGACTGGAAGCCGTCCCACACAGTTGGGAAAAGGCTAGGCAGATGATAATAGTATGCCAATGTTCAACCTACCTGAGTAATCATTTTCAGCATAACAAAGGTTTTTCAGTAAATTATAATAAACCATAACTTTATAAGAATACTGTTTCCACTGCTGAAGCCTCTCCCACTGGCACCTATGTATGCCAAATATAAATGTAAGGTGTTAAAACTTTCGAGCTCACTTCACTTGCTCTTGCATCCTACATTCTCTTTTTCTCAGGCTTTACTGGGTAAGCCGATAAACTAAAAGCCCTAGGGGTGTTTGCAAAATTTTCGAGCTTGGTTTGCTCGCTCTATCATCCTATATTAAGGTGAATGTGACATGGTAGACCGCGGAATTTAAATTTTCTTACGTTTTTTGCAATTTGCAGATCAGTGTCAGGTTGTATCTTGATCCAAATATGATTCGCGACTATAATAGACATGTACTTACAGAATCATAGTCATTAGAATCATTAATATATCTCTTTAAGTTAGATTTCTACCATAAACACTTCCATACGAGATTTGTTCTTAACGGTAGAAATCTAACTTAGAAAGATGTATTAATGATTCTAATTATTATAATTCTGTAAATACGTACCGGTTATAGTCGAATCATATTTTGATCAAGATACAACCTGACACTGACCTGAAAATTGCAAAAAAACGTAAGAAAAATTGAATTTCACGGGCTACAACTACCCATTCACCTTAATGATCTACCTTTTCTGTATAATTCAACAAAGTATCTTCTATTTTTGTATGAGTGCTCAAAACAAATCCTAACCTTTTGAAGGCCACAAAAATGCAGCCACCATTGAGATGAAATGTCTATCCTGGCTCTTAGGAGGACAATCAAACTTACTTCTTAGTAACAAAATACTTGTTTACAGTTAATAGTAAAACCAATCTGGACTTATGGAATAAATAAACATAAAAAAAAACTGTGGGGATGGGCTAGCAACTCTAATATAAAAATTTTACAAAGGTTCCAAAATTTTGCCTTAAGAACAATCTCAAGTGCACCCAGGTTTGTCGGAAACAGAAATGAGTTTTTATGTTCCACATTAGTTTAATGGAACACCACAAAAACAAACTCACACAAAGACCCCTTCTGATCAAGGCTAGAAAGCCTATCGCAGATAAAAGGAGGACACAAAGAAAACCTGGGCCTACCCAGGTATGATATAAATTAAGTGGGGGCCCCAACTTAGTTTTTCTACCCCTGGCCCCGCCAGGCTTAGTTCGCCACTAGCCTCACGTCACTTATTACTTATATTCTCTTTACATTAATACATATAAATGTTATTTGGTTGGTCTGATTGTTAAGTTATAATAAAGTTATTCCGAAGTAGCTTGAGGCAAAAAAAGGCAAGAGGGGTGGTACCTATATTAAAAACTCTCTCATTGGTAGAATTACTTATACACAACAGTAAATTGTCTGAACATGCACTGATGATTCAATATTGCTTCTAATAATAAAGCTTCATAGAAAACAGTATTGTGTTTATTTCAGTTTTCTCATCAAATATTTAGAAATAAATATTCAGAATGATCAATACTAAAACACCACCTGTGTCGGCCCTAAAACTCAATACGCCCAACCAGGTTTTATTTTTCCATATATAATTCAAACAAAGTTTAAAAAACTACCAAAAGACAAACAGACGCTAATTAGTTTTTTTTTTCCAATACTTATAATCGACGACTCGACTCGACTTCTACGAATCGTGGCATGTTGATCTTATGTACTGTATCTTTTTGTTACAGAATTTCTTCAGACTTCATAGACTAAGAAGATTAGGTCTCAGTGATAATGAAATCCACAAACTTCCATCGGACATACAGAATTTTGAAAATCTAGTCGAGCTAGATGTATCTCGAAATGGTAAGTTTTATATTAAACTAGCTCCTGCCCGCGACTACGTCCGCGTGAAATTTCACCCTCCCCCAATTCACTCTCTTAGGGGTGGAATTTCGAAAAACCCTTTCTTAGTGGATGGATACCTAATCTTCACAAAGAACACACTCTCCAAATTTCATGTCTCCAGGACCAACGGTTTACTCTGTGCGTTGATAATATAATCAGTGAAATCAGTCAGGACTTTGAATTTTATATATCGCTCATTTGGAGAAACATCGACGTAAATGTACTTTCTCCCAAAAATGAGTTAAATATGCCAAAGCACTTAGGAAGCGTATTTACGTTAGGAAAGCAAAGACATTAAAAAAAATTATCAGCTACATCGATGTTTCTCCAAATGAGCGATATATATAATATAGATTACTTTTAAAGTACTTACAATAGTCTACCTACTTGGAATATTATTTCAGGTATTTTCATTACTTGCTTAAATTCCAATTTATACCTCATCTAGTTTTAAAATATAATTTTTTTGACTTCAAAAAGTGTTTGTCAAAACCAATTAACGGAAATAAATTAAATCTCATTTAATGGAACCTTGAACGCAAAAAGCGCCCGAATTCTGTACGAAATCATCAAAACACTATTGCTACGAATTGAATTATCCTTAGTTCTATTTTTTTATTGTCTTTTTATTTTTTTTGTCATATGTTCTCATCACGTCCTAATAAAACTGCTTAGTACATAAAAGTAAACATTATGCAAGTGAACTAACCGTAAACGATAAAAAAACTACAAAATTTGTATGGTACTTGATATTTTTGTAGAAATTAAAAAAATCCAATCGATTACACTTTCATTACTTTTTGCACCAGATTACGTCACGTTCTTGATCATAAGGCTGTTCAATTTACCTTTGAGAGAAAGTTTGAATGTTCGAAACATTTGAGAGGTTACTAACTATTTTGTTAACTTCGTTCTTTGTTTTCTTTAGATAAATTCCTGAAAATCATAACGATCGGTTCGCGGAAATTACGAAATCACAGAACATAATCGGGTGGAAAATTCGGCGAAGCACCTACCTATAAAACTTTCTCAAAATATTTGTGGCCAAAATAAACCAGCTGAAATCTTTTAAGGCTGTAGGTAATGGAGGTACCTCCCGTTATCAGTATGCACATTGCGTCCTTTCTATCAAGCGCATAACTTCACGTACGAAGCAGGTGCGAAATACTCGTGAATGAAATATCATTTGACGAAAAAAAACAATTCGTCTTACTATCTAGTAGCAACAAGTCTGTGTGAAACGGATGGACTTCCTTAACTAGTTATTTAGAAAAAACCATGTGTCCGATGGGATTTCCTATCAGCAAAAATTACGAACTTACAAACTTTAATCCACTAGTAAATCCCTTTAGGGGATGAATTTTTTAAAATCCTTTGGATATCTAAGGAATGCTTGATGTGCAAAATTTCATGCTTCTAAACCCAGCGGTTAAGGTTGTGTTGTCTATCAGCATAAAATACATTAACATCGATATCTATGATCAGTGAATTACTTAGATTTTTATTAAGCAAAGGCTGATTTTTCTAACGCCAGATAAAATATCCGAAAAAAAATTGAATTTTTGACCGTTCTTCCATACAAAAAACTTTTTTACAAAAAAAAAACAACCGACTTCAAAAAAAACACTACAAAGTGATAAATAACTTTAATTTCGGAAGTCGGTGTCGTTGATTCCGCATTTTCGTTTTTTGACACCGACTTCCGAAATTAAAGTTATTTATCACTTTGTAGTGTTTTTTTTGAAGTCGGTTGTTTTTTTTTTGTAAAAAAGTTTTTATTTTTCACTTTTTAGTTGTACCTACCCCACAAAAAAGTAAACAAAAAGATCGTTAATGTAGACAATGTAGATAAATTTTTAGATTTTTGTTGATTTTTCAAAAACCGCTCATCCGATTTCGATAAAATTTTCATGGGACCATTCGGGAAGTATATCCTTTCTAACAAAAAAAGAATTTTTCAAATCGGTTGGCAAACGACGGAGTTATGCGCGAACAAACACAAAAAAAAAAATACAAACATTCGAATTGAGAACCTCCTCCTTTTTTAGAAGTCGGTTAAAAACAGTCTGACGTCAATTTTATTTTATTCCACGAATAAAAATTATCGGTCGATTGAAAAATCAGCCCTAAGTAGACTATAAGTAGCTACTCTAGGTCACTAAAGATTTCAAAACCTGATGACGACACTGTGAAATGTTTTAAATGATACCTATTAGCGAAATAATCTTTCGATACTTAATTGAGGCCACTATCGAAACTATCATGGTTATGGTCTATCAAAAATAATAGTATAGCAATAAACGTCTTGTTTAGCTAACATTAAGTTAATGCGCGATGATTCAGAGTTCATTAAGCTTAGTAGCTTTATAGAATGTTGTCGTATAAATTGCACATTCTTTTTGGGGTTCAATTACTTCACCCGATTTCTGAATTGCTGATCAACACTAAAGTTTGCTGGTTTAACAGACTGCCATGCCAACTTATGATAACCGCTGTGATCGGCTAACTGAAATAACTAAGCAAATCACTAAAACTGATTAGCACAAAAGTTAGCTTAAAACAGTCTTGTATTGAGCTAACTTTTGTGCTAATAAGCTTTTCAGAAACCCAATCAATCTGATTATGCCTACCAGCCATTTTTCCAACTATGTTGGGTTCGGCTTTCAGTCTAACCGAATACAGCCGAATACCAGTGTTTTACAAGAAATAGAGCCACTGCCTATCTAACCTCCACAACCCAGTTACTGGTTAACACGATACCCCTTGGTAAGACTGGTTGTCAGACTGTCAGGCTTCTGACTACCCGTACGACTGTCAAAGATCTACGAATGACAACCGGGATTAAAGACTTAACTTTCTGAGGCACGGAGGGGTCTCGATATGCAATGGATGGTGACCCATCCACGAACTGACCGGTGCCTAATTATAATGCTACCCAAAAGTCACAAACCAAAAACAATGCAGAACTAAAAATTCTTATAAAAACCATATTGTTCTGTTAAGTTTTATAGCTAAATGAGGGTCAAATCACAGTACCAACATAAATAATAGCGATTTACGTCGACTTGCTCACATGAGGTTTCCAGTGACCTCGCCTTGCACAAATGCCACGCGCGGCTGCAAATCTCCACTAAGCGTCTTTCCCTATTGTGTATTCAATGGGAAAATATTTTATTCTTGTCTAGTACTGTATCAGGTGGGAATTTCTACCTTTAGTCGTAACCCATTTGCAACGAAGGTCGTAAGCTGGCACGAATAAGTTGTAAACTTTATACGACTGTCTCCGGCTGAGGTTAAAATTAATCGTGTTTCATGTCAAACGCTCCAGGTACGATACTACGAATAAAAATATTCCAACATTGTAGCTTATGTCCTTCTTTACCGACTTTCGAATCATCTTTAATGCAAAATGTATTCCTGAAATGCATAGTTGTTATATTTTGCTTAGTAAACCTGGTACATAATTACACTGTGCCAGATCAATGTGCGCCAGCGAAGTAACACAACAGAACAACATTTGAACAACCTGGTTGTAGTTTCAGCTGTACATAATCTATTATGAATTCTGTATATCGCACACTCGCGTTCCTAATTATTCGTATGGTAAATGGTAATGCATAGCGTATCGAAAATACTGCATCTAATAACGTGACACCATTTAGTAATGACGGACGGACGTAGGTATATAATAGGTCACTACCTCACTACCGTAAGCCCTAGTACTGTATGTGAATGACTAATCATTCCACTTGATAACATAACACCATACCGTATTCCCCAGAAAGGCAGACAGAGTTGTACCACATTTCGCCAGTTTAGTTATGTTTAAGACTTGTAAGGCTTAAGTCCCAATAGCTGTGATTGAATTTAATGCCATAAACTCCACCGCGACGGTCGATACTTCTCTCGCAGTTTAATTAATAACTGTTTGTTCCGGAAAGTTTATAATTTCTAATAGGCACGCCAATAAACCATTGCCTAAAATACAATCCACTCTTTGATACACCCCGCGCTAACATTGCTGCCCGACAAATCTACTCTCCGTGCTTCCAGGCTGCAGAAAAAAATTCCATACTTACCAATAAAAATAAAACCCAACTACGTCAAGGGGATCAAACCCCACGATTAGCAGTCTCGATTTTCGCCTGACGACTAGACCTAAAAAGCAATACTTATTCATTTCCATTAATCATCATCTAAGCATCATCTTCCTGCACTTGTCACAATTAATTTGGGATCGGCGCAGCTTGTCTTCTTTTTTCAACATCTCTAACTATCAGCAATCATCTCAGTAGTGACCGTCTTTCCAGCCATAATTATCACCTTTCACGGCTTTCACACAATCCATCCATCGTCTCTTTGGGTCTTTCCCTTCATTACCTATTCATTTTTACCGATGTACGAGTAAGATAGAAATAATTATCTCATCAAGTCATCCATCACACATAGCCGTTTACTATACTGACCTATAAAGAAATTGCGTATGCGATGCACAACAAGAACGTGTACATCTTCAACCTCCTATTTTTTAATTTCTCACTAAGCAACTAAGTTCTGTTTCACATTTGCATCAAATTGACACCAATCTCGTTTAACTTAAAGCGATGCTTTAAATTAAAGCTGTTCTATTATAAAATCTTTACTTACGGTATGGATACCGTTTCAATGCTGACGGCGGCAAGGTCTCTCGAACGGGGATGGTCTAAGTAGATAATAAATAATGTGCAATTTTACTTAATTCAAATGTGATTATAAAGCACTTCCGCGCTCAGATTTTATTATGCCAAAAATGTGTTACAAACTGGTAGAAGTGCTATGTTGGGAAAATTCCTCAGAAAAACGAACGTTGTATTTACTTAAAGACCAGTATTCAGTTATGAAGGCTAGACATCAATTTTGTGATTGAATGGGAAACCTAGTAAATAAGTGCCTAGTTTTCCAGTAATTTACCTGATGACGATGCTATTACTTATATTAAAATTTTGTCATTATACATCGGTATCGGCTTCTTCCGTAATTATCTGTTACATAAATAGAAAAGGCTAATGTAGCACAAATGATCACGGTAAATAATATTGAGACCTCTTTGTTATTTGTTTACTTACCTGGTTTATTGAAACTGCAAAGTTTCCTTATTATGTTTTCCTTGCAGTCTATTAGAGCGGCTAATAATACTTAACTGTATTGTATTATAAGTTTGAGAACCAACTGCTCGGCAAACTTGACGATGTATCCCTTAATTCAAAAATACTGAAACGCCTGAAGACCCTCCTCTTTAAACAATGTGTCTTGCCTAAAGTAGATACCACTGAAAAAAAAAAGCTCACTAAAGAAACTATAGATATCAAAATATGACAGTTCCAAAACAGGCTTTCACATTGAACGATATCGGTTCGAAAATGCCTACGGTTTACCAAAAAATGGCAAAGTGGACGATACCGGTATGCGTGCTTAAACTATGGTCAAGTGGAAAGACCCGGCTAGATGGTGACAGCAGGAGGAGTGCGGAGTAGATTCCTGTCGGAATGGAACCCGAGTGCGTTTAGGCTCAGAATGTCCCTTTCCCAAAATGTCCCTCGGTTTCAAAAAGTCCCTTTCCCGAAATGTCCCCTTCCCATAATGTCCATTTCCCAGAAGGTCCCTTTCCCGAAACGTCTATTTCCCAAAATGCCTCCTTCCCAAAATGTCCCTTTCTCAAAATATCCCTTTCCCGAAATGACCCTTTCTCAAAATGTCCCTTTCCTACGACAGCTACGCGTTTAAACTAGGAATATTTAAAGTAATAAAAAACAAGAATAAAATTAATATACATATTATTATATTTATATATGTATATTTTTTTATTATTTTTTTTTTCTTTTCTTTTTTTTATTTATAGCTACGTAATTCAAAGGCTTTCGACTGTTTTTTTTTTGTTATACACACATCAAAAGTGTCTAGGGATCAACATATATTTTTGCAATAACTTTTCTCCTGATTGACAATAATTAAAATTTTCTTTAAGGATTCATCAAATAAAGTGTTTTCGTTTGTCACAGTAACGATAAACCAAGTCACCTTTGCATTAATTAAGAAATTTGCCATTTTCCTAATAAAGGGATTTTTGACATTTGAACCACTAACACAAAAGTTCGAAAAAAAGACTGAAATAACAGTTTTCTCTAAAATTTTATTGGGTAACTTAAACAATTAATAATCCGTGTTTCTACCGCGAACACTAACAACACAAGAACATCGGTTTGGCATACTCAAAATGAGTTCATCCAAATCACGCTGTGGAATGGCCGCCCATGTTCGTTGCAACAACAAAAAAAGGTCTTCTTGCGACTGGATACCCTCCATATTCGGCAGAGCTCTTCTCTGTAGCATATCCCATGCATGCTCAATCGGGTTCAAGTCTGGCGACTGAGCAGGCCAGGGCAGGACATTGATGTTAGCTGCGGCGAGAGTCTGTCTTACAACTCTTGCGGTGTGCGGTCGTGCATTATCATGCATTAACTGAAATAAGGGACCGATTTGCACTTGTAGAGGAACGATGACGTCTGATACAATCGTCTCAGCATAAATTTGAGCGTTGAGGTTGCTTCTGATCCAAATCAACTCAGTTCTTCCGCCGATCCAAATACCCGCCCATACCATGATGGTTCCACCACTATAAGGATGGACTTCCTGGCAGGATTTTAATCGCTGTTGGCGTCCAGGGGTTCTTCAGTGTCGTATACGTCTTGTATCCGGTCTCATACCAAAACGAGACTCATCAGAAAAGCACACGAAACGCCATTGTTCTTCTGCCCAATTTCTGTGTTCAAGAGCCCATTGATATCGAATCCTACGATTGTGCATTGCTATAGGTGGTACCCGTAGCGGTCTTCGGGAATGAAGGTTCACTTCATGCAAGCGGTTTCTGACTGTTTGGTCGCTAATTAAGTTCCCTGAAGAGTGATGAAGCCTCACGGCTAACATCATGGCGGTTATTGTTGGAGCTCTTCGAGTTAAGATTTGAATGTATCGGTCTTGTCTCCGTGTGGTGCAGCGATACCGTCCTCCATGACGCTCAGCCACGGTACCAGTGCTTCGGTAACGTGTCCAAAGTCGACTGATAACACTCTGACTTGTATTCAGAGCTAAAGCCACAGTACGTTGCCGGGAACCAGCTTCTATCATTCCCACGGCTCTGAGCATTTCTTCCCTGCTTAAATGACGTCGCCGCTCCATAATAACGTTGGTTTTAATCAGTAGTAGGGAAACAGTAGCACTAATAATGTCTTCAATGCGTTGTATGTTTTTATAGGGAAAATATTGACAGCTGATTTTCATCTTTTACTCGAATTTGATTCACAGTTCCTGATTCAAATTATGAAATGCACCAAAAAGGATCCATATAAATTTATAAAATCATAAATTTATTACAAAGCCACATCTCAATCTCAAGAAATCCGCATAAAAATGCTTGATCCCTAGACACTTTTGATGTGTGTATGTGATTGTGTATACCCAGTTTCGTGGATAATTATGGGCCTTTGACGTTTTTAACCGACTTCAAAAAAAGGAGGAGGTTCTCAATTCGACGGTAAGTTTTTTTTTTGTATATTTGTTACGCGATTACTCTGCCAATTGTGGACCGATTTTCAAAATTCTTTTTTTGTTCGAAAGGAAGTGGTCCCATAGTCACCAAGTCCGGATCTGATGATTGGATCCTGGAGAAATCGAAGGAACTCTTCAAATATTATAGGCACACCTATAGCGATTTGGGTATTTTTTGTAGTAACTCGTGCATTTTCTCTTGGAAAGTACCATTTGGTGAAGTGGAACTGATGATGAAGACCACAGATGGCCACCGGAACTACTCAGTAATATCTAAGTATTTCACGGGTTGCGATTCGATTACTTTAATATGGTTGCTAAGCAATTTATGCTCGCCACGATGTGAATGGTAATATGAAGCTGATGGTGGACCAGGAGAACTCCTCAACAATTAACTTCCCTGCATCGCGAAAAGCAATATTTTGTAAAAGGCGATGAGCAAGTTGACACTAGGCTATTGTAACTTAGATAAATTATAAGCAGACCCCATAAAAAGCGTGAAATAAAAACTTTTTAACAAAAATACAACCGACTTCCAAAAGAAACACTACAAAGTAAAAAATAACTTTAATTTCGGAAGTCGGTGGCAAAAAACGTAAATACAAAACCAAAGACACCGACTTCCGAAATTCAAGTTATTTTTTACTTTGTAGTGTTTCTTTTGGAAGTCGGTTGTATTTTTGTTAAAAAGTTTTTTGATTTATAAGTATGTCATTAAAAGGCTTTTGACTGTTTGTTTTGGTTTTATATTATATGTGATTAAAAGTTAATTGACCACTTGGGTTATGTTATTTAAATATTACATACTTATAAATCAAAACGTTAAAAGCCCATAATTATCCACGTGATATCTAACTATTAACAAAATTATATAAACTGGGAATACACAATCACATATAATATAAAACGAAAAAAAAAACAGTCGAAAGCCTTTTAATTACATAGCTATAAATAAAAAAAATAAAAGAAAAAAAAAATAATAAAAAAGAAATATACATATACAGGGTGAAATTGAACACATGCGACAAATCGAAATGGGAGATTGTACTCGTCATTGTGAACAACTTTTACTATGGGACCAAACCTGAAATCGCGAAAAAAAAAATCAGCTGTTCCCTACATTTATGTTCGCATAACTCGCCAAAATGTAGGGAACAGCTGATTAATTTTATTCTTGTTTTTTATTACTTTAAATATTCCTGGTTTAAACGCGTAGCTGTCGTAGGAAAGGGACATTTTGAGAAAGGGTCATTTCGGGAAAGGGATATTTTGAGAAAGGGACATTTTGGGAAGGGGGCATTTTGGGAAATGGACGTTTCGGGAAAGGGACCTTCTGGGAATTGGACATTATGGGAAGGGGACATTTCGGGAAAGGGACTTTTTGAAACCGAGGGACATTTTGGGAAAGGGACATTCTGAGCCTAAACGCCCGAGTGGTGGTTCAACAAGTGTAGGAAGACCGATGCCAAGATGTGTAATACATTTCGAAACTATGGATAAAATTGGTATAAAATAGAGAAACCTGGCGTAAAAGGGAAGAGGGTTCTATGAAAGAGGCTTATTTAGTCCCACTGTAAGATGTAGTGGGGTACAGATGACGATGATAAGGATGCAAACCAGACACATATCCATAGTCTCGGACATCTGGCAATTCTAGTAAAACGTAAAAAATCGTTTACCAGCACAAGTGCTGATTGATGATTTAAAATACCTTTGTATAATTTACCATCTACAATTGCCCTTGTCCGCTCAACGTTACAATTTAAACCGCACAACTACATATTATTTTTACCGCTAACCTGACGTCACCAAGTATTGAGCCTTTGTTATTAAACAAATGCGTTCCCACATTAGACGAACACCAAGAATTTGCCATTTGCAAACTAGTTCAGCAACAAACTACATACATGTAATCATTGCACGTCATGTTGCTTTTGATATTGTTTCTGTTGGCAATTTTCTTTTTAGGTTGCTAATCTTTTTCTATCATCGATATCATCTTTTGTTTGGTAAAGATAACCTTAATGTTGTATCAGTTGATTTTAAATCCACCTGTATTCGGTTACTTGCATTGAATGAAACTGTATGAGATGATGATTATAAGGTTTACTTTTATAAACTCAAAATGAAGCGTAATTTCAAAACTTTTAAACAGTTCTCATAGTCACGGGTCAAAATGAAAATCTGATCTATCGAAACGTTTTGACTGTTGTCAGCCAAAACCGCTACTTTGTTACCGTTCTTATTCACGCAGAAAGCTTTTTCTTGTTGTTTGTGTAGTGTAGACAGCTTTTGCAAATATAAGATTCATATTATATATAAAACGGTAACTGTTCGCGTATTGTTGTCGATTTAACGATATGCGACATGGAAATTCGGAGCAAAAAGAAATTGATCATCTAATTTGTATCATATTTCGCAATATTCCTCGGACTAGGATGAAATAAGGTAGAAAAAGAAGTGCTGCACAGACCTCAAATGGATTTGGATATAGGCAGGAGGGTGTTAATGATGTTTCCTAAGACTTGGATCAGGCGAATTCAACCCTGGATCTTTGAGAACGCAGTCGAAAATAAAGTTGACAGGTTACTCCAATGTGTGAACATTCACTAGACAAAATCTCTGTTCAAATTTTGACCCGGTATCGTGTATCTAGTGTAATGTTAACCTTTAGTGTTTCACTTCATTAACTAATTTGACGAGGGTCCCAAGCGCAATTCTTTGTTGTTCAAAATATTGGAAGTTCAGCTTGCTTAGTCAACATCTGCAATGTTGGTTTTTTGTGTTTCGTATGTTGATGTAAATCAAGAACTTTCTAGTTTACAGTTTTTAAGGCTTTTACGGTTACATACTGCCTCAGATTACGTACATCATGATACGTATGGGTATATGTATAGTATTTTACCAACGTGTACCTACATAGATGGCAAGTTCGCGGTGGGTGATTCGAGTCGAGTACGTTTCCAACGACCCGTATAGATGAACTAGATTTCCTGTTAAACTCGCCATCAAGCGGTTAGTGCTATGTTATGTTGCTATGCTAACCTCTGTGTATTATTCACAGTTAACTGCATCGCTCTGAATTTTAAAACAATACAACGAACTTTTGCAATTTTATGATGAAACCATATCACACCAAACAGTGTAATTTCAGCTTGGCAAATAATTTGGGCGCAAAACGTTGTTAATAGGCTCTAATTAGCAATTTGTTTGTTATTGCAAAGAGACTCGTCTGTTGATGACATAGTGAATCTGGGTACATAATTAAGCCGATCCTGACAGCTGTAATTAAATTACCTTTGTAGTAATAACATTACTTCAGACCAGCAATTACTTTAGCGAGGTGCTTGATGTAGTTTAATAATAAACCTGATGTTTCACATTTTCTCTGTGTAAATATTCTGCGAAATTTCGTTTAAACGTACTCTCGAGACTCGAGATGTTTGTTATGCTTTGAATTTCAGAACAAGGTACTTACTAGATCAAGAAAAATGAATTTGATAAGTAATATATTTCCAAAGTAACTAGATTCTTTTCCCCTGGACTCCATTCCGCTGTATATGCGACACCCATCGTTACAAGCGGAGAGATGTCGTTGCTAGTAATATAACCGAAAAAATAACAGTGCCTTGCAGGATACCATGAGAAATATTCATCACAGCATCTAATAGAAGAGATTCTGAAAACTAATTCAATTTGATTTTATTGACGCAAGATGCAAATCTGTTTAAGTTATTTCTTCAAGTCTAGTCTAGTTTGCATAAAATATGCTTTCCTTGTTGCCACGGTTCCTCGCTTGCGCTATCTTTATTCAATCTTAGCATGACCTACCAACTACGTGACGTAGATGCTTTACTGAAGGAACTTAGTAAGCTTTCTAGTGGAACGAGATAAAAGCTTAATCTAGAATTCTTGGAAACTCCTGCCTGACTACCGTGTTGGAATTCTTTGTGGTGCACTCGCAAAGTAAATGTTTTTTGACGACATGATTATAATGTTCGCTATAGACAGATTTATTTGTATGAAATAATTATTATCAACAATGATAAATACGATAAGTGGTGGATTGGAACCACTTGAATCCGACTGCCACAAATTCCACTTATAACATCAAATAACAGTCTGTGACATGGAGGAGGAAATTAAACCGTCCCAAAATTTTGATTAAGCCTATTAAAGGGCCTTTCTCCATTTATATAACTCTAATATCGTCAGCTCCGTGTCTATTTTCAAGAAATATTGTCATGGTATATGTAGCAACAGTAACTGAAAGAACTGCCATAATTAGATTATAATATGTTTTAATGCCTTTACGAGAATATTGTCATAGTTTAATGTTATCAGTTCAAGGGTAGTTGCATTACCCTTCACAATAAAATACAATTCTGATTCTCAAGGGGTTCATTATCGTTGCTTGCATTAATCCGATTGCGATGTACGTAGAAATAATGAGAATTCTATTTTAATTGCCAATTACTTAAATTTTGGTTTGAGGTCAAAAGTATGATGAGGATGATAATTATGTTGTGAAACTAATCTAAATTGATATACTATCTTCTTCATTCTCCAATCAAACCACAATGGAATTCATCATATCATCCTTATTGATATGGCTAATGCATTCTAAGAAAAAGTTTCGTTCTTCTCAGCTGATGTTAGTGGTGAGATTCGCTTGCAAACAACTTGCAAACTTTTAATCACGAGCTGTCTAGACGTTTTATTTGTTTTTTGGTGAGAGGTCAGAGGTGGAGCGAGTGTTTCAATGACTGCTCATGGGGCTGTTGAACTAACGGAGCGTGCTGCCGAACATCGTATTGTCCTCTATACTCCCACGCGTTTGCACCGCTCACGCTTCTCGCTTGTCTGCCCCATATAGTCGTTATTACAAATCCCATCGCTCTCCCATATCAAAAATTCCTATTATGAACACCATTTGAACCTTATTCTTCATTTATAAACCGAACGTGTATGCTGCAATGTTGCTTATCACACGAGGCGGGTTTTCGTTATACAAGTATTGGATCACAGCAGTGAGGTCACTTTTGAACCGGTTTGGTTACAATAAATCTAATAATATGTTATGGGCTGAGCATTTTATAAGATTTGTTGTCGTTTTTGTGAAACACAAATCACAGTCTCGGAATAAAAAAGGTAATTGCTGGAAGTGTAGGTAAGTTTAATTTAAGAATAGCATTGTATTCTTGGTAAAAGATATTTTCTCAAAAATACTTCAGAAAATTTCAGTCTGTTTTAAGTCCCACGACACACATCTATAGGACATTAGCTACTGCCCGCGACTTCGTCCGCGTGAAATTTTTTATTAACCCCCGACCCACCGCGTCGCATCGCATCGCCCGTCCGCGCTATTACTTCGTTTTCGCTTAGAGTTCTTTCTCTCTTTTTTTTTCTTTTTGCTCGTCTTCTAATGTTAAATAGCCTATAGCCTTCCTCAAGAAGTGTGCTATCAAATGCAAAAAAAAACAAATTCGACCGATAGTTCCAGAGATTAGCGCGTTCAGACAAACAAAATCTTCAGCTTTATTAGTATGGATATGCACAAAGGAGAGGATATTTCTTAGAAGATTTTGGTCGACGATGTCGTTGCTTGATTCAATATAATTCAGGCCAAAATAAAATTCGCTGAGAACTGCGGCGTGCGGATCAAATCGTTCGCAATGTGGAACATCGTTTACGACCAATAAATTAACCTATAGGTAACTTCTCAAAGTTGTAACTTCACACATGTCGTTACATTAAACATTCAACTGTACAGTAATAAAATCAAAGCGTCAGGAAATATCCAAGTTGGGAGCAATGGCACATTTACTGTCGCAGGTGTGACTAATTCTTGCGTGCGAGCAAGTACTGAGAACAAGATGTTTAAAATAAAGATACGTTTGAAATAATTGAAGTGTGCATATTAAATCTATACTATTATGAATGTGTATGGTGCAATGTACGTAACATATTCATTCCCACGTTCGTATTTGTTGAGTTTGAAGACAGCCATATGCAGCAAGCAGCGATGTGTTTCATATCAACGCTGTCAAATCAGTGACTGTTTGGATGTTTGTAAGCCTTCTTTATTTGGATATTTATTCAACTCAATTTACATAATTACATTTTTGTTTTAGTTTGTTTTATTTACCTTAGCTTTGTCAATAAAGAGACTATTAAATACCTCTTCGTTATGAAATTACTTAACTGTATAAAAATTAACAGCACCAACCACCAACGATAGCTTTATAGACCTACAAAACTATTTGAGCGTGAATTTCCGTCATTAAGTAGTATCGTTCAGCTAGCTCGGAAACAAAATTCATACATCATATCGTTTGTTTATAGGGGATGAATGTTTAACATCTTTAGTTCACCCAGTTTCAAATGTTTCTCTCAGAAACTGCTTGGAAAACCTAGTTTACATGAAATATTGTAATATTTAACTGCAAAATGTGTGTGCTAGGTTGTTGACGCATAACCGATTATTCAATCGTCTGTAGGTATATTATCGCTTGAGTTTTTTTTTCATACTATGTACGTGTATCTTTTTGGATAAAAGAAGTGTACATTTTAGGTACTATACATTACTCACAACTAATGTCTACATTTTCCTCATAAAATTGTGAGCCATATTAATAACTCCCATTCGTTTTACTACAGTGGTCGATAGACTCGTTGGTGCGAGGCGCGCAAAACAAATAGGATTTTGCCCTCAGGGTGTTTATTGTGCCCTGAGTCCCACTGGTTGAATCGACAACATCCATTATAGTGAGCGTTGGGTCGGTATAGACTACTCGTTCGTTGCTTTGTACAACGAACAACTCAATAACGTTCTAATGGGATTCCAGTGGTGGTAAGCCACGCGAGACCGCCACTCGACCGGCGACTATAACTTTTACTGTTCATTTATCGAACCTGCATTGTTTATCATTTATAAATGTAGAATTGTAGACTCGCGACCTATAAAACTTACACTGTATGTTTGTTTTATTTTTTGCTCGCCATAAAAATAGGCAGGTACTGCGAGGTCAGCTGACATTATTGTAACACGCGAATCAAACATCTGCTAACCAAACTATGCGAGATGAGAAATGGGTGCGTCCGAGACCCAATGAAAATCTGTGGTTGTCTGCCG
The DNA here is from genome assembly GCA_945859645.1 of Amphipoea oculea. Classification (NCBI taxonomy): domain Eukaryota; kingdom Metazoa; phylum Arthropoda; class Insecta; order Lepidoptera; family Noctuidae; genus Amphipoea; species Amphipoea oculea. The sequence continues at coordinate 11,920,491 of OX243872.1, forward strand.
AACATTTGTTACATCATCTCTTAAAAATAAATTGGTTGCTTGTTCAATTAATAAACTGGATCTTGTGCGTATTTAACAGGAAGGATAACGAGAGTAATTACGTTGATATTTTTGCTGTAAACCAAATGTGCATTTGCTCAAGGAGGCCATTCGCTAAGTATTTGAAACTACCATTTCACTAATTATACTTTTTGAAACCGCTTGCTACCGATTACAATTAATTGAAGTACTTTCCTAATTAACATTATATCGTAAGAAGTCTAGAAGTATCTCCACTACTGCAAACACTAGAATTCAGAACCCCGACAGCAAAAAAAAAAACTGATTTATTAACTGTTTACACGCACACTTTGAACCGTTTTGCGACGACACATGCATGCTATCTTGAAAACAATGCGCAAATAGAATTCAAATTGAGCCTGCCTGATTCATTCACCTGCTTACTTTATATGACGAGACATGTTTATCTATTCCTTTCAAACGGCTTTATCGAATTTGCCATAATTATTGGAGTCGGTAATTCCATATTCAATTTCTTTGAAAAAAGGAATTTGCTTATCTAATACATTCCTACAATGAGCAATGTGTGTTTAGTCTTGGATGCATCTATGCAAGCCTAGTTAATCTTCGTAGACGATAAGACAATCATAATAATAGAGATTCCGCCGCAAGATGAAGATTAATTTCCTTCCAGATGCCGTTTCTAGGTCCCCCATTCGATTCACCGTTGGTTTGTGCTTTGCTACGGATATTACGTGATCCCGGCCATATGCCACTTGTACTGTCAATCATCTTCGTTGAGTTTTGTAGCTTTGGTTAGCCATTCTGTTAGTAATAAATTACATTCACCTCTTCCAAATTCTCCAAAAAAGTTTATAACCATAAGTAATGAATAGAGTAGTTGGACAACCCTTGCTCAGAATGATTCTGCTCAAATTTATAGTACGTCACCACTTTGTTAATTGTTCGCTTGTTATACTTTCCATTTGACCTACTCTTAGAACAGTAGCTAATTTAAACGATTCTCGATCTAATTTAATGGAATGATATGAAAGCGGTCTTTGAGCATGCTGCATTTGATTGAAGTGAACTCCAAACTTATTGGGAGCACTGACATGCGGAAACATTCAAGAGTTTGTAGTACTTACTTACCACTTAAATAAACATCTTTAGAAAGGTTTTCGAATTACAACGGAAGTGCCATTACCGTGGACCTGACTGAAGTGAACATCACCCGCACCCTTCAGATAAACAAAGCGGCATACTAAGGCCGATATTTATAAACGTTACTTAGCTCGTGCTTTGGCTTAGACATGTTCCCGTCTCTATCTTGCACTTGTAGTTTGATAGTAGTGAGACGGTGATAGGGAAACGCTTAGCCAATGTACGAGTTAAGTAACGTTTAAAGATCTCGACCTTAAAATCCAAATAACATACCTTTCTTAAAATAGCTACACTCGCACTCAAAAAGAGCATTTCCTCTGCCTATTTTAAAAATATGTTTTACTTAAACATTATTCTATGAATGATTTATTACGGTTTCGAACACCTGTTACATAAAGATGATTTTCTTTTAGAACGTGGAAGAAGTTTCATACTGAAAATACTATAATGCTGTTGAACCATATAATACGTTGATCGGCAAACATAGTATTCTGTGTTATAGTGTAGCTGGCCTTTGAAGGAAAACCAGCAGGGCAATTGCGTAACACATTATCAATCTGAATCGGTTTCGTTTTGACAGTTCAACAACATTCATTGCGTTATTTACGTGTTGAGCAGACAAATTTTTCGTACTTATGAAGCAATTTGCTTCAAAATGATTCAGATTCCGATTGATAGTAGGTTTGTGTGTTACGCAATTGTAACGCAATTAGGGTGCTGAACTCTAACTTCCTTTTAAGGTTTTAATTCATTAATTATATTAGCTATGCACAATTATTATAGGCATTTTTCAATTTAAGAATATGTTTTAAAATATTTAAAGTTATTCGTTATCTCGTCAAAACATTATGTTTAAGCGATCTTATAGTGTATTGCTTGTGCTTTCACGGGCAAAACTAACGACGTGACATAACCAGTACTAAAATTAAGTTTCTGGTTAAAATTTACTGACCTGTGTTGTCGTTTGGGTTCATCCATGAAATAAGCACAGCTCATGGCTTGACAAATAATTGATGACGACACGCCCGTTGGAATGCCCGCCCGTCAACCGGAAACCGGGGCGCACTACCGTTAGCATCGTGAAATTAGAAAACCAGTTTGGTAACTGCCTTCGTAATGGTGTTTATTTTGCTAAAATCTATTCAAATTTAAATTTAATTGCCTATGTACGTTGTTTAAATCTCTTGTTTGTCATCGATATGAAACAGTTTCTTGACGATGTGGTTCAATTGAATCTACCTTTGGGGCAATCCATGAATTACGTCACACGTAAAGGACCGAGGGAGTAGGAGTCATAAGCTTTATGACGTCACAATTATAAATTTAAAGTACGAAAACTCTTAAGCTTCAACTCGCGAAACTTTAAAATATTACCAACTTTATTAATATTTAAATAAGGTTTAATTTAAATTGCAGTATTTGCCAAAAATTATGAAATTTATGTGACGTAATTCGTGTTTCAGGTCCATTCAGTGATGAAAGTAGCTCTTTAGAGAAAATGTTTTTCATTATATAACAGGGCAATGCTGTAACAGAAATGCTGGAATGTAACAGTTTTGGTTTTATAACTCTTGATATGCATATCAGTTGTGCACGCCACTCGACCTACCTTGGTATCCGTTGGTCGATTAACTACGGGTTACGGGACTGTTACGGTTTACCTGCTCTAGTAAACACGTTTTGTAAATAATTAATTTGATTCATTAATCGATCTTCTATTGTCTTAATCATCTTTGCTTTTATTATGGAAGTACTTAGTTTCTAATTTTTGAAACTCATCATCTGCCTAGCCTTTTCCCAACTATCTTGGTTCCAGTCTAACCGGATGCAGCTGAGTACCAGTATAGTATTTTACATAAAGCGACTGCCCATCTGACCTCCACAACCCAGTTAGTGGGTAATACAAAATCCCTTGGTAAGACTGGTTGACTTTAGGGCTTTCGAGCTTTTGAAGTAATTTATGAAACTATTGGTACGAAAGACTATTTTAGGTGTTACAATAACACTTGAATTACTGAAGGTGCTTTCTTACAACTTACTAAGTCCTAAAATAAAGTGCGAAATTGTTAAGTAAATTAAACTGATGTTTCAACCTTGTGAACCCGGCAATTCCAAGAACATTAAGCCAGTTTCATTATTTTGATTTACAATAATATGCCCTTTGAAAACGAGACTAATTGTTTTATCTTATAAAACAATCTTAATTAAAGAGCCTTACTGGGCTCTGTAATGCTCATTAGCTAATAAACTTCTGCTAAGAATCAAGTTTTATGAATGAACTAGCTCCTGCCCGCGACTTCGTCCGCGTGAAATTTCTTGATCCCCGACCCATCTCGTCGTCGCATCGCATCGCCTGCCCGCGCTGTTACTGTGTTCTTTCTGTCTTTTTTTGTTTATGCACGGCTCCTAAGTGTCTTAGCGTGATGTTAAGTAGCCTTCCTCAAGAATTGGGCTATGAAATGCAAAAAGTTTTTTTCAAATCAGGGGTCAGACCAGAATAACTCGGTAGTTCCGGTGATTAGCGCGTTCAAACAAAAAACTCTTCAGCTGTATTATTAGAAATAATAGATGTGTTTAATTTATAATCTTGGAAAAGTTATACAATTAATACAATCATTGTTTGATGAAAATATGAGGCAAATGATACAGGTATTCAGTATCATCCTCGTCATTTTCTACTGTTAACATTAAATAATAAAACGCTTAACACTTTAGTGACGCACGATTTGTTTAACAATTTTATTTTGTCTTCGACATGTTGGTTTCAATTGAAGCCAATAGAATGTAATCAGTTCGACCAATTTTTTATCACTATCGGCTCCAGATTTTGTCCTATATTTTTGTCATCTCAACCTTACTAGCTAGTAAGATTAAGCTTCATTGGAATCTTAGACTAAACTAACGCTATGTGACAATCAGAAAATGATAATTTCATTGATTAAGTAATTAAAATTAAGTCAATAACACCAAATTATGAACAATTTAAGATCACTGACTAAAGAACCTCCAATTTGACAATCCAAATGAGATGAGTCTTGGAACTTCCGAAGGTGGATGAAGTACTGTATCCGTACACATCTACTGTAAGTAATACTTAATAGGAACGGCTATATAATTTGCCGCTCCGTTGACCTGTGATGACTCTAAAGAATTAAGGTCTGGAGGCTATTACTGAAAAGCAACATACTCAAAGATTCTCTCTCTGTTAGCGTGTCATGTTCAGATGTTACGTGCAAAGAAAGATTAAATTGAAAGTGAAATCTAACAATTACCTACTATTGCTCAACTTTGACGTTTGCGGTCATCGCCTTGCCCGATGATGCTATTGAAATAACTAACATTTCTTAAGCTTAAGAAACAAGCAATTTTATAAAGATCATCGATAAAATTTAAAATGTTATTCGTATTCAAATCTTGGTTCGACCTTGTCTCGACGTCGTCGTTTACATTGTTTTATTTAACGTCTGGAAACGTGGAACAATCGCAAATTATTTTGATGACCGCAATGTTTATGTCCATGTGCCAATTACTCTCATGTCGACCTTCGTCGGCCCTTAGCTTCACTGAATGCGTGCGATGCAATAGGTCCTTGTGTGGCGTTAACTGTGCCATATGCCGAAACTGCGATCTGTTACCAGTACCGTATTTGGGTGCTCAATGTTGCAGTAACCTACATGAAGTACTTTCTTGAAAGCATATACATATGTATATGCTTAGTTTAATATACCATTTAAATGCTACGAGACTTAATATTGCTGCATTTACAATTCTCACGCTTTATAATTTGTAATTTTATGAAACAAAACAATCTGAACAATATGTGCTATTTCAATTCACAACAAAGTTATAATAATTTCAATGACAAACTGAATCGTGTGCCCTTTGTGAGTTTGATTTACACAAACAAAGGGCACGAATTTTTATATCCAAGTTTGACAAGAAGAGCCGGTTTAATTTTTAAAGCGCCAACGTAGCACGTAGCAACAGAAAACAGCTGTACACCGCACAACGATACAACCCAGCCACTTACGTAAACATCGGTGTGTAAACTGTTAATTATACAACGTATTTATTTTACAGACATTCCCGATATCCCGGAGGATATCAAGAAGCTGCGGGCGCTGCAGATTGCTGACTTCAGCAGCAACCCGATCCCGCGGCTGCCAGCTGGGTTCAGCCAGCTGCGGGCGCTCACCGTGCTCGGCCTGAATGATATGTCCCTTACCAGCCTGCCCAGCGACTTTGGCAGGTGAGACATATACACATCGTAAAATAATGAACGAGTAAAATTCTTTGTGGATGTTAAATTGGCATGTTGACACAAAACTATTCACTGCTCAAGTGCTCAACATGGACCTTTCGACGTAACCGTAGACGGCGTCGTCCTTTGTCCACCAGGTCCTCACGTAGTTTTCTGGATGGAGCAGTGTCGTTACTTTAAATTAAATTCCACAAAACCCACAAAACCGTTCATTTAAAATTGCTTTTCTTCTCATAATTTGATATTCAACAAAAATATTAAATTAAAAGAACTGGAACACAATATTTAATAAGTGAGCGAGTCACTAATGTTCAAGGTTGGTAATGAAAAATTCCGCAAAATTAAAGCAATATTTGATACGAACGCTCATTACCTCGGGCTAAATCCTGTTGTTAGCAATGAGGCTTTGTGGGACACGACTAAAGATTTATAAACTAACAATGAAAAATAGTCCCTTGTCACGACATGCCGTACTGTACACTCTTACGTGTTTTCATGTGACTTTTCGCTCTGTATCATACTATGATAAGTAGAACATCGTAAAATTATTCATATAAAGTCATTTTTAACGTAATGTCTGCTAAGTCGATAGATAAAACACTAGAGTTTGTGATTGTAATGCAGTCAAAATATCGGGAGTGTACATGGCTTAGATAAGAATAAAAGAAATTCCTTTCGATCGTTATCTGTTAAGTTATCAAAGGAATGAGGTAACTTGTATTTAGCTAGGAGAATTTGTGTTTATTTACAGGGTTATGATCATTGGTGTTTAAACGAATCCACATGATTTCGTCTGTCAAACCCTATAAGGAGGATAAATAAATAAATAAAAACCTTGCAGTACCCTATTTTTGCTATAAATTTTATCATATCTATTCTTTCTTAATATTTCTTTTCTATTTTGAATTGTTAGGCCTTGAAGAGTCTTTAGCCATATTATCACATAGGATATGGGAAATCATCAAATGACCCCTCCCGCTCTGGGTGGAGCGAAAGGGAGTGTCAGAATCTTACCCACCCGTGTTCCTTCCTTAGCCCTTTATGTTCCGGGGTAGCGGTAACCCTTTCGGACAATCCCGCTACCCCGGCATTTAATTAAGCCTAATAGGCAAGTTTGTGTGGTAAGACGGTTATTAACCGCTAAGTACTGTTAATGAAAGAATTATTTTTCAATATAGCGTACTGCAGATAACATGATTACTTTGCTTTTGCTCGACTTGGTACTAATTTCCTGCGGGAAATTGATTTTTAGTTCGACATTGATCAGAAGCCTTTTGTGTTCAGATTCCATCTCCGAGCCATTCCTTCTTATACTGATTGTTAATTGAAAATTATTACGGGTAATAGGCTAGCTTGCAATCCTGTAATTAATATATAAATCATTAAGTTTTGGGACTTACGTTGATAATTGGGTTGAGCTTGAGAGGCCTTTTAAAGACTGTTTAAACATTCATAAGGTAGGGAATGATCAGCTTACATTATTCAGCAGATTTTAGCAATCTGTGACTCCCTTCCATTCGCAAAAATGGATGAAATACGTTATTTATTATTCCAAGTCAGTGACTCAAAGCAAATTCGAGTTACTGTTTGTATTCCACTAAATAATTCATTAACGGGCGGCGTTACATCAGTTTTGGCCTAAAATGTTCCCACTGCTGGGCTGGGAGTCTGGGACATTGGTTTCCTCCCTTCAAGAGGGAGTGGGGGAGGCCCCAATGCGGGTTGGTAGATGAATTTTTGGTTCTAGGACATGGTTGCAAATAGAGTCCAATAAAAAGTCAATAAGGCTTAATTATATTTGCGTGTAGATCAAAGATTGTGTCTTCTAATTTATCAATTCAGTTGTAGGTACATAGTCGTGAAAGTTAATGAATAAATTGATGAAGTCACGAGTCTATAGTTGCACTAACAAATTGTATGACCAAGCTTTGTTTGAGCGCAAGGCGAAAGCGAAAGTTGAACTGGAAAGCTATGGTCGGCTCTTAGAGTAACCTCCTATTGACGTCTATACAAGTATACAAACAAATAATACGTTTGTAAAACTTGTTTCACGTTCTTTTTGTCAGGAGTACATTCTTTCTGTTCTCTATAAGTACCCTCTATTGTGTCACGCTTAGGCCATTGTACGGGGATTACGAAGAGAAAAGCTTTACCGATTCTTCTTTTTATGTATCATGTGAAATTGTTTGTCACTGATGCAAACAGAAAACTAGACAGCTATGCATGGTTCCGGAGCACATATTGTGCTAAATATAATAAGATACACAATCATGTTGCGCCGACCCCAAATAAATTGGCATAAGGGCAGGAGAATGATTATGAGGAAGATATAAGTAGAAGTTTTGATAAAATTTCTGTATGTAGGTACGATAACTTAGATCAAAGGTTTGCAACGTGAACTTCAACTTTATACTAGTTTGCGAAAATCTATGTAAGTCGATACCTACCCTATTAGCAACAAGATTTATATGATCGTCATCGTCCAGTGACTGTACCGTACGCGTGATGTCGGTGACTAATGCCGTGTCTTGACAGTTTACTACATGTGTAGGCAGTTACCATGATGTTTCAATTAAAACTCATGGGGTTACAAGTAACTTGCATTGATTGATTAATTGATATTCAATAACATCCATTAGCACGTATGCCGCTAACAGCTATTTATAAGTTGGTATTTTACATTAATTGCGTTAAAAGCTTCACAGGTTCATCAAAATGTATTTTCTGCGAAAAGTAAATTAGGTCTTTATCAAGGATCCAATTTTCAGGCGTTTGAGCTCAAATCACTTTATCGTTCGGTTTATTGAACATTTTCTGGGCTCATTCGAATATCGATAAAATACACATACAGATAAAGGAATTTATAAAAAAAATCTGCCGGATCTAGATCTGTTAAGTATCCGGCCGGATAGTAAAATAAGCCGGATACCGGATAGCTTGGTTAACAGTTTTTCAACGGATGGTAAATATATTATTGTAATCAATAATAGTACTTATCTTTCGGGGCATGACTGAAAATATCCTATCAAGAAGAGATATTTATGTAGGTTTCTAAAGTGCTTTGATGCATTAGGGCACATTTATGTTATGATTTAATTTTGTTTCCACACTGATAACTTGTTTCACAAAGGACATGACATGTCATTAAAACAACCAATAAACTTTGTGCGATCATCTCAGTTGTAGAGATCCGTTATAGAAGCCGTATAAACGTTACGTTGTACGCGTCGTTGCTATAACCTGTTGCTTTACATCACACTGATTAATGTTTTCCTTTACGATTTAATTGACACATTACTCCTCCTTCAAGCCAGAGCCGTTTTCAAGACGTCTTGCTTTTATTATTATAATAAACCTAATTTTCGGACATCATAAAACTTTTTGTGATTGTTGCGGTTTAACATAGCATAATTAACAAGAATACAACTTTATTAACGTTCTATTCCTGGATTTAGGTCACGAACATCGAACCATGCTTACTGGAACTCGTATAGGTGATGTTTACTCCATATTCTAATTACTAGAGTTCATAAGCGGACTTAAAGTGAGTCAGAACACGCTGTAGTACGGGTACAAAACCAACGCTAAGTACTATGACATCGACTGCGGAATGTGGCCTCAAGGCTCTAAACAAACATGGCGTGTGCTCACGTATTATCAGTAAACAATAGGGCTTTTTCATGACACCATAACATCAGACAGTTGCTTAATCTTTGCCAAGACTCGCAAAGGAAGTTAATTAACGTTTAAAATACTTCTGACTTCCAGTACGTAATATCCAAATACAACTTTACTTTTATGTGACTGTTAATTTCCCGGAATGGTGTGTCGGCGCGATGCAACAGTTTTCTGGAAATCCACGACAGAGCAAGCGGAATACCAATATGTCGTTCGTGTATGTACATTTTAATGTAGGAGGAAATATTAGCGGTGACAATGTGTCAAATATTCCACGATTTTTCCAGAGTTGGGGTTTTATATTTCGTTTTAAGTATTTCATCACAAGAAATATGCACTTATTTGAATAAAAATATGGACCTTCGATACGAATAAGAGAAAAAAAAAATCAGAACCTCCACTACCGCCAAACTGCGCTAAAAACAATTATACTATTTTTGAGATATCTTTGGCAGCTAATATTGAAACATATCACTCTTCGTTCATCTGAAAAAAAAAGCTTTCTGTAAACACTTAACGCTGTTTGTTTACTCGTACATTAAAGTTTACTTTGAAAATAAACGCAACGCGCGTTTATTGGTGGATTGAATGCAATTTAAAACCTGTTTAAACTTTAATAACATGCCACTTCGCAAAAGGGTTTCTTCCACATTCCTAACAGGATAATTTTCTGCCAGTTGGAAAGACTTGAACTTAAAAATGTATGTGTTAAATGCTTTTATAAAACCGGCTAGACTTATCTATTTAACTCGTACGTGTCTAGTCAGCTACTCTGTCGCGGTTTTACGTGCCGCCTCCGATATGAATTCCTTTTCTTCGAGTATGTATCATACGTGCATGTCTAACTTGTTTTTGTAATCAGCCTTGTCTGAGGGAGGCTAGAATCTGATATTATGCCACATACCTACTATTTATTTTCTCCTACTATTTCTGTTGATGAAGAGAACCCCGTTATGTTGATGCGTTATCATTTTACTAACAACTTAAGACGATGGAAAAGCATGAAAACCTCCATGTTAGGGTGAGCCTCCTGCTGCGGTATTGAGTATTCCTGTAACGGGTGGCTGCCACCGGCCACAGTTGTGCGACGAATCAATACAAAACGTATGAAAAAGCGCGTGAACTCCTTGTTACTGGGCCACCCGTGGCTGTGGCCGGTGGCTCATTTGCGCCTACCCTTAAAGTGTAAATTGTTCCTAGTCCTCGACAAAATTTTCTCCTAAAATTAATCGAAACTACTGTATCGTGGAATATTTTCACATGCAGAAAAATAAAAAGCGAATCACGGACGCAACCGCGCGCTCTGGCATGGTAACTGTTCAATATTTGACTCAACAATGAGCTGAAATAAAAAGGACTCTTAATAAATTTGTATTCCCAAGTTCTGGCTCCGACAAACATTGAGAGTTTTCATTTCATTATCTTTTTATTGCCATTGCTAGGGATTTTTTTTGGCGAGACATTTTCCTGTGAAGTACGAAGTCCTTATACTTACGGACGGATATTACAGAATAATAATTACTTCCTTACTGTTATTTCATTTTGTTATGAAAATCATTTTAGTTTCCGACATAAAGTGAAATGAGTTGTTTTAACATTTCCGTATTTGTTTCTCACGATTCATTTATCAATTCTTTGAATAGGTTGCCATCTTTTGCAGTAATGAACTTAAATCAAATCAATGTTCAACAGAGCGACTTTTTGTTTGTTTCTGGGTGTATTTCAGGAATTAATAGAAGGAAATAGAACTGAAAAGTGCGAAATATCTTTATGTTCAATCATAATATAGGAACCTGGGTTTATAAGGAGCGTGTGTTCTCTGGAAATCACATCTGAGTGATTTATAAGGTGTTCTGTCTGAGATAAAAAGAAAATAATAGTGTTAAATTAACCTTGCAACGATGCAGTGGGAGTCGTTGGGACGTTGTTACCACGATTGTCGTTCTATTGTGTTTCCACCTCGCTGAACTATCTCATCAAATTATTATGTCACAATTGTTGGGTAGCGAAGGTTACCTACTATTAAATTAATGCTTTGCCTTTTATTTGCTCTCTATAGGTAATCGTTTTAATAGAAATATTTTATCTTTCCAGTTTGATCTCACTTCAGTCGCTCGAGCTGAGAGAAAATCTACTAAAGTCGCTGCCAGAGTCACTGAAAAATCTTACTAGATTACAAAGGCTGGATCTTGGTGACAATGACATTGAGGAACTGGTATGTTCTTTAACAATGCTGTTTGTTTTTTTTTATACAATTGGCCAATAAAAATAACCATACGGCGTTTTCAATTCCAGCCGGGTTTCATCGGAGAGTTACCCGCTCTGGAAGAATTATGGTTGGATCACAACAAACTCCAGTATCTGCCGCCAGAAATCGGCAATTTAAAGGCACTAATATGTCTAGATGTGAGTGAAAATAAACTAGAGAAAATTCCTGAAGAGATTGGAGGCCTGTGCTCCTTAACCGACTTACATCTCTCCCAAAACATGCTGGAAACTGTACCAAATGGTACCGGAGATTTATCCAAGTTAGCTATACTGAAGTTGGACCAAAATAGATTACATACATTAAACGAAAATGTAGGAAGGTTGGTATATCGCACTGTTTAACATATATTTCATTTTGTTAGTTTATCTTGAGCTATTTATAACGCTAATGATTCCGTATTTCTCTTCCAGGTGTACAAATCTACAAGAGCTTATATTAACGGAGAATTTTTTAATGGAGCTACCTAAGTCGATAGGGAATCTCAATGAGCTGACTGTACTGAATGTAGATAGGAATACCTTGGCTGAAATACCGTTAGAGATCGGGAATATGACTTTGCTTGGTGTGTTGTGCCTAAGAGATAACAAACTTACGAGATTACCGAACGAGCTGGGGAATTGTAAATCGTTGCACGTATTGGATGTGAGCGGCAATAGGTAAGTTTTATTACGAAGATAACATAATTGTTTATAATATTGATAAGCTATGAATAACTATGATGCCTTTCGCTGAATAGCACCAACTAAACACGTTTAAAGCACCCGGAGTTGATTTTTGTTGCTGATAATTATGACATTGAATTGCCTATTTATCTTTAAGCGCATAAATACTATGATTATGTAATGTTTCCAGACAGATTATATGATGTAAATTGTAATCGGTACCTACTGCAGGGTTACATAAAATGTAACTTTACATTATTATCTCAAAGGAAATCTGGCTTAATTCTATATGATTTATCATGTAGTTGACAATGTAGATATGGGAAAATAATAGTATTATGTTTAAAATATTTCAGGTTACAGTACTTACCCTATACATTAGTGAATTTGGAACTGAAAGCGGTGTGGTTATCGGAAAATCAGGCGCAACCGTTGTTGACGTTCCAGACGGACAGGGATGAGACCACAGGGGAAAATGTTCTTACTTGCTTCTTACTACCTCAGCTTAGTTATACCCAACAACCAGGTATGAATGTGCCCTTAAAAGATTATCACGGTGTCGCTTTTGGTGTCCTGCTCGTAGAAATACCATTATTTCACTTGAATTCAGAAACTTGGAGAATTACATGCCATAGCCAATTAATCAACAGCTTACTTAACCATTATTTATCCAAAGTTTATTTTTGAGTGACTTAGGGCGAAATCAACCAAACTGTACCTAGAATAAGTCGTAACCAGAGAATTAATTTTGTCATTTTGACAGATTTTCCATACAAAAACTGTTGGACGTCAGTTTTATTCTACGGATAAAAGATAACTGACTTTGGTAAAAATCAGCCCCTAGCAAATTAAAAAGGTATTCAATGGAATTTGAACTTAGTCTTTTATGACATAGAGCTTGATATTAATCTAAGATTCTGAATTCAAGTTTAGGCGGTTCATATTTATAATCTTAATCTTTGCCTATCAACACTGGTTATTGTCAATTTCATGAGCTTGTGATTTATTTTGATCTAATAGAACATTTTAATCTGCTGATACTTAAAGGTATTTACTTTGCATAATGCATATGTTTTGATTTTAGAATTCATAATATTTGATTTCAATTTATTTCCTTTTGTTATATTTCCTTTTGATTGTATATAGGGGCAGGGACATCCACACGCATACTGTAACCATGAATTCGGCACATGACACCTTCCAGCGAACACAATTTACGTCAGTTATCAAAAAAAATCTTCTGTTTCACAGAAAAGTGCAATACCTACGCGATCAAAACTTATGGAACAGCATTTTTTTTTTAATAACAGACCTAAATACTTAGGGACACTTACTTACTTAGGGATAACAACTTAGGGGGGTTCAGAATCATGTACTCAATCCATGGTAACAGGTTGCGCGTCGATGTCTCTGCTACCCTACAAGATATTATAATGAGTTGATAATGATAAGGAAATCGCATTGTGAACCAATAATAATATTTCTATCAATATAGCATAGTAAAGAATATTACTGCCATTGTACGTTTGCTTTTATGTGAGCATTTTGGTACGTAATTTATTTCGTCTTTGCCAATGCTTTTTGTGCTTTTATTTAATTATGCAAAATCAGGGACCATTCACAGTACTGACGTTATAATTTCGGCTTTGGTCTACCGAGATTTTCCTTTCCCCTTGTTACGAGACTTAAACTTTTTTGTTGTGGTGGCATGTATATCGCCACATGCGAACTTCGCGTCACAAAAGTTATGTTAGTACGTTCGTCACGCAAAATCCTACATCGCACAAGCAAAGTTTACCGCGCATCCGGCATACATGCGACGTCCCGACATTGACACGACACCCGTCTGGTCGGAGGATGCTCCCTTTTCTGTTGAGGAACGAATGAGTGAACTTTATTACACCATGTTTCTCGTATCTCTATACTGGGGCCCCCGACGTGAAGGATAAGGAATGTTTGGGAAACCTTCCCAGGAGTTCTTTGTACACAAGAGTAATGGCGATGGTTATACAAAATACAAAAAGTTTATTGCAGTAACTTGTACAACTTTTACAGTAAATCTTACATAGGGACCTCCTTTTAAGTAAAGATATACCAGTGCTAGGAGGTCCCGAAATATTATTATTATTATATCCGTTATCATACCGTAGCCCCGTTATCATACACATAACCGTTTGTTTTGGGCGTCTCAATGTGTTTGAACATATTCAATGTGAGGACCATACCAAATACCAATGAATCGGTTTTCAATAAATATAATGGACCATTGTTGTAAACTAAATGTACATACGCCAGTACAACATCAAGCTACCCGAAACTGTAAAATTTTCCCAATCAATCTTGAACCTAATGCTTTAACTATAAAGTCGAAAATCTCTTAAAGAACTTTGACAGATTGTAGTAGCTTGATGTGATGGTTTCTTATGTACATCCTTTTACGCAACACGTAAATATTTAATCGGACATCGAATTGCGAAGTTATTGCTTAATGCTTCGCCATAATTGAATGATTCATGTTTGCATTTCCTGTTAAATTAACTTAGCGGTTTTTATGTACTGTGAACTGTCTCTGAGCTGTTCTTGTTTTGTTTTTGCTGTGTAAATATACTAAATGCACTTGTCACACACGAATAGAGCTGGAACACACGTCTGAGGTCGGCAGTGGACACTGGTTCAGGGAACACAGATTTAATTCACAATCGCAAGAGCTAGATAGAAGAGGTAAGGTTCATAAAAGTATCAATACAATACAATTACCAATTGAGACCTTTTTGGGCTATAGTATCTGCTACGGATTTTTTTCGCGTCCATTTGATTGTAAAATGTGAGTGCCTGGGTTGATGATAACTTTTTTTTCAATAAGATGCAAAATATAGTACCTACTCGGCGGGGTAATTGCGTAACACACTAACCCCCTTACTAATAAACGTATTATATCAGATGAATAGTTACACACAGATTTCTCTCTTTCAGTTGTCAGTAATTTGACTTTAGAAAAAAGGAAGACAAAGCGGTGTGTAACTATACAGACGCTATACAACGTTTATTAGTAAGGGGGTAACAGTAGAAATGGCTTTCATTTTGACAGTTCAACAACATTCATTGCGTTATTTACCTTGGTGAGCAGACACATTTTTCGAACATATGAAGCAATGGATTAGCAATATCTTTCAAAATAATTCAGATTGTGGTGGAGAGTGTGTTACGCAACTAGGATGCAGAAGCAACGCTATTCCCTTGCTGATGTAACGCCCTATTGTGATTATCTCGATAAAAGATAACATAGGTATTTTGATAAAACGTACTAACCTAATGACTGCACATGAGTTTTCTATTCAAACTAACTGGTGTCAAGTCATGTTATTTGTACTGAACGAATAAAAAACCTCGCGCCAGTTTTTACTATCAGATGGACGCGCGACTTTATCAAGGTTGAAATGAAGATACTCTATTATTATGACAATTTCGCACTGTTATTATTTTTTACGACACAACGCAATTCATGGTCATCATGCTATAGCACTGCACTGAATAGAACTGTAGTGTTGTTTAGGACTTATTAACTATTGTAACTATTTTATTTACCTACCTGAAGCCGTACTATAAAGTTTTAAAGCTATAATGATTCCATTGAGGAAAAGGGACAGTGCTATGCATCCTGCATAACTCCATGATCTCTCTTTCACACTGGAATCATAATGGGTTTAGCCCTTCATAATACGGCCCATGAATATTCAAACATTCTGCACCCTAATTGCAAACACACACGGAATGTCAACCCCTTTCATTTTGAAGGTTCAATCATAGTTATTGCGTGGTTTTTGTTGTCGAGCAGACGATTTTTTCCAACCTTAAAAGCAATTAATTTCTTTGAATTGCACAAAGGGATTGCCATTACGAGTTAGAGTGTGTTACATAAAATAAGGGTGCGGGCTGGGTTTAGTACGATTAGAGAATTATCAATACACTTATCAGTTATCATACAATCATTAATTAATCATCACTGATATAAGTAATTTTACGCAATGTAAGATAATGTTATATCATTTTGGCTTTCAATGTTTGTTTGGTTTGTGACGTAGCGCTGCTGTGTTGTGATTGTCTATGGTCATTTATGTTTTAGACTTACTAAATGGGAAAATGCTGCCACAGAATCCGTGGTGTCGCTATTGATATCGACATTTTATGAATTTTAGTTTTATCATTGAATTATTGAGGACAGATGAAATAAGTATGCAGGCATCTAAATAACTACACTACATGTGCCTTTTTTAAGGGATCCCTTCTTTTCGCATAATGTTCTTTGTCCTAATATACTTCGGCATAACGATTTTGGCACAATTTGTTTTGGCATAATAATACTTCGGCATAATTTTTTTAGGCATACATTTTATGTTGGCATAATCATCTTAAAGACTAATTTGTTTTGGCATAAATTTGATTCGCATAATACTAAACGACGTCAGGGGCACCCCGAGGTTCGGTTTGGTTAGGTTCCTTTAAACCCTGCAGACAGAAATAGGAGCCCCGCGTAGCGGGGCTCCGTCGACCTGACGTCGTTAGAAATAAAACGCTCATGCTAAATTTTATGCTTTAGAATGTTATGCTTAATCCATATTATGCGTAAGCTACTAAAGAAATTATGCGTAAGCTGTTATGCGAAAATATAATTATGCCAAACAATATTATGCTAAGTTATATTAGGTCTTAAAATTTTATGCAAATGGATAGAGAACCCTTTTTTAACACATTTCTGCGTTACCTATTAAACGGTGAAGTCTTTGTCATTGTTCGTCTGATAATGCCTCGTGGACAGTAACGATGGCAGATACCTGTGCGGTAATTACGTGATAATTGCTCGCCTGCATAGTTATCTCATTAGTCGTGTGTACTTCAACAATTCATGTACTTAAACATGCTTTCCAACATTCTACTAACTAAATTGGTTCCGCAGAATCGACTATGTCTCGCGACCGGGACTCAGACGACGAGAACTGGGAACAAAAGGAGAACTCACGCACGCACTCGGTCAAGTTCACCGAAGATATGCCTGAAGTCAAAGAGGTGAGCCTTTGCTGTTGTAGTAACTTATTCAACAATACTAAGGGATGGTATAAAAATAAACGGAAAATGAACTTTAATACTAGGTATGCTCACAAACACTTCCAGTATAATGTATCTTCTTGCTTCTACCATGCTGGTGACACGCTTAGAGAGAGGTGGAGGAATGTAGGATCTTGGTTCAGAATTCATGTACGCGAAAATTTATCAAGGCACAGAGCTTATGTAGCACTGAGTACAATACTTGTAGCTTTAGAATAATATCAGTGAACAATTACATACTTGTAAAAATGTTATTAACGCTTATATTTAGCATGATTTTTGTAACTTGTTTAATACTAAAATTGCAATTCTCCACTTGTATAAAGGTAGTACAGTTACTTACAAAGGTTTGGTGATAAACGATCTGCATATTATTATTTTTAGTTGGCTTAACAAAACTTCAGTATTATTTAGTATAAACTGAATACTAATATTTTTTATGTTTATTTATGCAATAAACTTTTAGTTTTCATTATTTGTTTATCTTTTATTTGCATGTTTTATTTTGTTACACCACTGTCAGATATTTTGATGTACTTAAATAAGAATAATGTTTATTAGACAGAAATAATAAAACAGGGTGGCAGGAACATCTACGCGCAAACTGTAACCATGAATTCGGCACATGATTCTAGGTACACCCCGATTCTAACTTTATGTCGGCTCTGAAGTGCGCTACTAGCTGCGCAGTACCTCACCCCTCACCCCCGGTGACACGAGAATTTGTTACTGCGCAGCGACTCGCCTTATGTTCCGAGCCGCCATAGAGTTTGAATCAGACTAACAGGTTGCGCGTCGATGCCACCCTTTATAATTGGCTATCTTTCCAATTAAATGAGAAGCCATTTTCTTAGATTTCCTGATTATTATTTTCAATTATCTGTTCAAACTATTTATTTTGTTACTGGCAAGTCAATGTATTTAATTAAACACATAGGTATATCATCAACTGTCGGATTGTGTTTTTATATGTTATAACCGTAATTTTCGTACTAGACTTTCTAACGTCATAGACGATACAGAAGCAAATTGCAACCGCCTCACTTGTTAATCTACAATTGATTAGAATGAATTTGCTTTTTATTTTTTCCTGATCAAAACTTATCTATTTTCGGTAGGGAACAAAAAACGGCAAGTATGAACCGTATGTATTTTAATAAATATCCATCAAATACTTCGATAGACATAACCCTAGTTATATACTGCACACGTTATTATATTATTATGTATGTTTATCAATAAGTATAGGTAGGAAAAGTAAATGAACGCTGCGCAAATGAATACTTTTATTGTATTGTGTAAAAATATATTTAATCATTTATTTATACATAGGTATGATGTAACATGAAGGAATATTTAATTGTACGTAGAACCTCTTTGGTTGTGAACTGTTCCTGGAACAACAAATTTTAATTTTAAGGTTCCGACGATTCAGGAGGAGAGTGATGACGTGATGCCTTCTGACTCGTTCTTCGCACAACAGTCGATGCTTGCCTTCAGGCGGCCTATTAACGTAGTTCGCAAGCTAGTCACAACACAACGGAGGAGTTCCCTGCAACGACTATCCTCCTCTATAACTAACCTCACGGAGGTATGCGGCAAAGCGTCTCGCGGGGTGCATTCACAAATAATTATACTTACCAACTTATCACACAGTAAAGTACCAATTAGGTATTTACTATACAGTCGAGTTATTCGAATATAATTACTTGTTTATGATTCGAAAATAATCTTTCATACATTACCTGCATTATTTCTTGAACGATGAATGAGCACAAGAGATTTTTAAGGCATTCGTATATTTACCTTTACAACCTACTAATATTTTAGTCTATAAATCATTACTTTATCATAATCTAACATTAAACAACAGATATTAAATTCCGTCTTGTTGAAACCCCCAGTGGAACCTGCAACAAAATACACTCAAAATAGTTACAAAATATTGTGAATGCACTACCATCGAGTTGAGTATGCGCTGTCCGCCACTAAGCCTCTTGCTCTATCAGTATTTAGATAATAGTTTGTTTTCTTTGGAAGTAGACTAATGCATAGACAAATTAGTGTTGTTTTTTGCAAAAGCATTTACAATTTTTTCTGCGAATTGGAACTTACACACATATTAACAATTAAACTTTACGTAACACTAACCACACCTGACCTAGCACCGAATGAAATGACTCTTTTCAAAGAAAAAAAATGTATTCCCAGCCACTCCCTAAAAGTCTTCATTCTTATTCACACAGTATATTAAAAACCATACCACCTATTTTAAAATATTCCTCCAACTAATTCCACGTTGCGCACAATATTTGAACTGCACTTAACTTAGATTAGCTTTACACCAAGAGACGTCGTAGTGTCACGAAGAAAAGACTACGTGTGATATCATATCCTGTGAATCATTCGGTTCGTCTCACACATTGCGACACTATGCGGTTAATAGGTTAAGTGACAATTATCATATTTCTGTACTTTAGTCAGGAATCTGAACATTACTGGGATAAGCCATTGAGTTTCTACACGACATGGATTGATTCAAGTCATTTTGGTATTGAATTTTTTCTTCTTGTGATTTTTGTGTGATCACCACGATTGTAATACCGAAATATGTCGCATTCCATTATGTACCATTTATACTGGAGATCCTTTATCTTTAGTATAATTAACATATGATTACACACTCGCTTGCTTCGTAGACACTTATCTTTTATCTTTAACACACTAAATTAATAAATGCACAGCGTTGTTTTGAATGTTGCAATTTGCAAAAGATATTTTTAGCATTCTGCAATTATATTTACAACTAACAAAAATAATTTATTTTGCTAATATTTAAGACTTGACTAAAAACATTTGCACAAGCTTTTATATAAATACACTTATATTTAAAATACTAAGCATGAGCATGTTTATTTTCTCAATTTCAAACGCTGTGATGCAGTAAGTGATGCTCTCGTCTTATTAGTCTATTACTCTGTCTAATATATTGTCATTTTCACAGACTCCATTTGTCCGACAAAATACACCTCACCCGAAGGATTTGAAGGCGAAAGCACAGAAGCTTCTCGCTGGGCGGTCGCCCGAAGCTGCGGCCCTGCTGGCGGCGAAACAACAAGAGCCGCCGACAACCAACGGAATTACTATGTCGCCACCCGAACACGTTGAAGTGCCAGTGGAAACTATTGAAGTAAGTATATTACTTACGTCTTTGTTTTGTTTTTCGATCAATAGCATTTGAAGGTTGTAAACACAGACACGTCACAGTGGCAAGATAAGTGTTCATACAATTAGAAGAAGTCACATTTACCTTACCTTGTGTCAGTTTGATGTCATTTCATCTGGAAATCAATGTGATAGTTTTGAAAGCCTATTCAATATTAAATCGTATTGAACCCTACTTAAATGATAACAACAGATAATGAGATATTTGCCTGCAGATTACCTGTTCAGAGACTTGATCAGCCTTTGGGGAACTTGTCTTTAAAAGTAACACCTCGGTGGTACTTGGGTAACACACAACGCCTTTCATTTTGACATGCATTGCGTTATTTACGTTGTTGATAAGCGAATTTTGAAGTGAAAACTTCTTTCGGTGCGTTGGGAATTTTTTGAGTTTGGAAAAAACTATTGAACTCGCGACACTGTTACCGTAACCGACACTTGGACAATTAAAAAATACACACTTAATTGTTCAAGTTTTCACTTCTGTCGGCACTCCTGGAGTGCCACTGTTTTTTTCAAACGTATGGATTTTGAAGAAGGATTTTTTCCAAATCCGCAATGGATTTTCTTCAGATTGTGAAAGTGTGTTACTCAATTAGGGTGCAGGTTTCTGAAAGGCGGAAGAAAAATAAGCAGCGTGCTAGTTCCTATTAATAAGGGGGGTGGCCAGCTATTTCAGTTTATGATCTTACTTTTATTGCCCACTTGGAAATCACGAAGAAAATCTAATAGGAATATAATTTTCTAATACGACTTTCACATTTAAAGTTTATGACCAGTGAGAGTTAATGGTTTTTATTAACTAGCGATGAGTATAAATAAGATCAAGTTATATTGCTATCATTTCCCGGAAAAATACAGGGTGTTACGGAAAGGGTATATCAATAAAAACGAGTTGCAGCGCCGTGATGTCGAAATAAAAAAATATTAAGCATTTTCAAAGTGGTTTTTGAGCTGAAATTTTGTACAGAGATTCTAGACCAGATACACTCTTCAACCCGTTTGTATTGATATACCCTTTCCGTAACAACCTGTATAGCAGAGTTTCAATACACTTCCAAGTAAAAACACCAGCTTCTTGTGTGTGATTTTGATGGTGACCATAATCTGTTTTTGAGTCACGTGAAATGATATCTTAGTTGTAATATTTGATTTCCTTAGCTACGTCAATTTTAAAGATTGACCCCAGATATTAAAAAAAAAACTCACTAGGTATATTAACTCTACCTGCTGTACCCAAACCGTAACTTTAACTTTTTGCGAGTTTTAAATCAAATGGCCAATTCTCGCCGTACTCTCAACTCGGCGACAATCTCTCTCAAAACCTATCAAAAACTTAGCTAACTTATATTAAGCATGCGAACCCTGCGAACCTTCTTAAAAAATTGGGAAGGCAATTCCCGTATTTTAAATTAAAGCACGTATGAATTCTAATCTCAGTCTCTAGGATATATGTAGTAACTATACCTGTATAGTAAATAAAGTTCCATTTACAGCCGGTGCACACACCACAGCCTCTTCCCGAATTGACGAAAGAAGAAGACAGCGACACCCAGACGGCAGCCGATCGAGAATCGTCTGAAGGTGAAAACGACGAGAATGATGACTCTGACGAACTTGAGGTAAGACTATTTAAAAGAATATTAGTTTGGTAATCTATAACTGCCTACACACTGCTCATTTTTGGCGATTTGCACGCATCTTTGACAGAAATCGAGCAGATTTGTAGACACCTTAACTATGTAACTTTCTACAAGCTTTAAACTATTATAGAAGTAATCTTCGCCACTGCAGGCTTAGTTTCCATGACAACGCAAGCTAAGGCGCGCGCGCCTGGAGATCGTGCTACAGCTACAACACAACTGTTCGTATATTCGCGCGTTGACGCACGCTTTGAAAACTGTAGGCGTTCACTTGCAGCGCACGCTAACGTGCGTTTACACGCGTAGTCGTGGTCGATTTTTGTCATGGAAACAAGACCTTATTTTTCAAAGTTAATTAAGGCTTGTAAGAAGGGACTGAATTAGATTAAAGATATTCGGGACATTGACTAATATTTGAATATTCTAAATTCGCCTGGGAATAACATGTTACCCAAATAGTACAATTTAACCTCCCTTAGTTCTGCTTGTTATAGAAGTAATTGACTTTCTAATGAAATAGAATTGCAATTAATATAGGAAGGAAACTATCAATTAACATTATTTTTAATAACATAACAAATTAACTTCTTGGAATCCGGTAGCTATATTATTGATTTTAAAACCACTTTTATATGATCAGACTAATGTGAAATTATGAAAATATGCTAATGAAAACTTACTTACAATAGACTATATCTCATTATATTTTAAGTCAACATTAATTTTCATATGCATATTCTTTCATTATGATATTTACACTGAAAAATGGATTTAAATTAGCAGTCATACCTCGAATGCGAAAATCTGAAGTACATTTTACAAAGAACTTTTTATTTTCTGCTTTTGGTAAAAATCAGGGTAATGGGGACAGAAAAGGGGGGACAAGGGTTCATCTGATGGTTCGAATGATTACCGATGTCGATCGAGAAAATGTGCCTATTCAAAAAACCCCTATTTATCGCTATGCAAAGTATTCTATTTTTTTTTTAAAACCTATTTTATAAGATGTCGATGTAGAGTTGCTTATTATATCGACATCGGTTGATGTATCGGTGATCGTTTAGCAATCAATAACCATTGCCCTTACCTTAACCATAAAATCATGACTTCATGTCACTTGATAAGCTTCGTTCGGGATATGACTGTTCATTGGTATCACGGGTGTTCCCCGGTGGTGGTGCGGGTAGCGTCCCCGGCGGGTAGCGTGGCGCGCGACGGTGGAGGACCGCGACGCGCCCGTGCAGGGCGGCCGACTGCACCGCCGCGACACACCCCACCACCTCAAGAACAAACGCGTCAATCAGATCGACGCACGGCGTGCGCGAGAACTTATTGCGCAGGTGCTGCTACCGTCTTCCTAATGCATTGTGTTTTATGTGTACTTACTTACAGCCTGTTAACTCTGATTATAGTCTTGCTTGCTCGAATGGTGCTAGGTACATTCATACTGTGGGTCTTAATCATAGCTGTCAGCATAAATCAACAAAACTACTAACAACCCATATTTTAGCATGAAGCTGTGTATCTACTCATCCTCGAACGTTTTAGTAATAGTAGAGCCCCATGCCATAAAATTAAATCATTTTGCCGTAAAACGGCATGGAGGTCGGTGTAATAACAGGCACATGAGACATTTCTACTTCGTGTCTGGGATGGCAGCGCATCTGCGGTACCTAGTACAGGTGCCGTATAAAAGTATAAAAAGAACTCAGGCGCAAGTGCATACGCAGCTTCTAATTTTAATGAGCAAGTTGTTGATTGATGCAGACAGGCCTGAAATGACTTTATTGGACTTTAAAATTTGTAACTGGATCCTTGTTTTATTATCTTAGAATAATTAAATCTCATATTTGAGACAATTACATGTCTTCCGAACTAGTTTTTTTTCACCATTTTCAATCACAAAGTTTGAAGTCCAGTTTTTCTTGCATCATGGTGGTAATTTCTATGTGTAATTTTTAACTATCTTTATATCATTAAAAGTCTCTGTTTGCATGTTTATACATATTTTTCATACTTGTGGTTTATTGGGGTTCATATTTTAATTAAATTGTTTTAACATAATATCGTGAGTGTATTGTGTAGTTTTAATTATACCACTTCTTGTTTCGACGAATCATTATAATGTCTAGTCCGCACGACGACACACGTTGCGACACGTGTTGCGCAACTTGTGTTAGGTACAGGTATCTGAAACAAAAATTGTGCTATCCATTCCTGATACTTGTTGCCAAATGAAGTACACATCCTATGGCGCAAGATTTTCTCAAGAATGCTCTTGTCTGTGCGGACAAGACTTTAGTAGTTTATGGTACTGTGTCCTTCATGTGTACTGTTGTTAATATCAGAACCTTGCTTCGTTTTGTAGTATTTGTATCGATGTTTGGTCATCTCGGACCTTCGTTTTAATTAGATTCATAAAGCAGTGTAAAATCATTCATTATGCATGATGTATTGTTGTAATGTTCAGTATCAGTATAAAACCATATTCGTGAATGTTGTATTTCATTTTGTTAGAGTACCTATTATGTCCTTCTTAGACTTCATATACTTGGACCATTCCAAGTACATCTATAAATAAAGTATATCTTCACAGATATGATCTTTACGGAGAAGTTTAAGATGACCAAAACCGAACCTTGCCAGAAATAGAGAAAAGAGGTCAAATCTCACGATTCCTTTTCTGTATTTCTCATCGGTTGTGGCCATACATTCTCATTTCCAAAATTACTTTCTTTACTATTCTCAGTGTTTTTAAAGCTCGTCCAAATAAGGCAGTATTGTTTCGATGAAGTTTACGATAAAGTTATTTTTAACTTGAAAAGCGTTCAGCGTGGCCTCCCTTTTACGCCTTCTTCATTTTAATCATAATACTGAAACGCAAAACCTATTTATAATAGAAAATGTCTACCGTTGCTGAGCAAGCATCATTTTTAAACTCTTATAAATAAGTAATTATTAATAAAGAATTCAACTTATAAACCTCATGTTTTAAGCAACGATTGCTCTTTTACAACATGTACAAGATATTTTCGGAAACCACGAATATTTCATTGGGATTATTGCCTTTCAGAATTATCAATTTTATTTTATCAGACAAACGTGTCCAATGATAATAATTTGAAAGAATAATGTAAGTGAAAGCCTCGATAACTAAAATAATTTCAGCAAAAATATTATGGATAAAAAATGCTTAGTTGATTGTTATGCTTGTCTACATTTACCATAATTCTATTAGCGAGTGATTTTTTGTAGACGGTA
Source organism: Amphipoea oculea (assembly GCA_945859645.1). NCBI lineage: Eukaryota > Metazoa > Arthropoda > Insecta > Lepidoptera > Noctuidae > Amphipoea > Amphipoea oculea. The sequence goes on from OX243872.1 coordinate 11,945,757, forward strand.
TCATATACATGATCGTTCATCAATTAAATACACTGCTATCGTGCAATCGTGCTGCGCATCACAATGGCATCTAAATTGCGGACTATACAATAACGCGAAAGGGTAAAAGCTGACGCACGGTCCGCGTCGAAATTTCTTGTTCACCAGAGAATAGCAGAAACAATAGCGTCGTGAGATCTCTTTCGCATCGCACCTGTACTCTGTGAACATATTACCATAAAACGATCATCGGGGCTAGTATTCACACTTCACTCACATTTTATCCTGCTCTAAAATAATTTCTAAATACCAGTTCAAAATCTAGTTTGGAATCTAAGTGAAGAATCTGGTAACATCGCAATGAGTGTGTAACTAAGTAATAAATCTCTTGCTGAATCGCTCCGTTTCTGTAAGCACGACCCAACCGTGGGTAATTGTTGGAATACCGCGGCTGTTACGGGCTGATGCGCGCGGGCCCTCGACCACAACGCTCTCGGTAGACCCTCTGCGAGGCTCGCAGAAATGAGTGCCTTCCACCGCGCCGCGACTAACAATGCTTCGTGTACCGCGATTAATCGATAAGTGAAGTGCCGCTTTCTCAATACAAGTGTAGTGTTAAATAAATCACCAACAAACACCGGGCAATTTCCAAAGTGCTCCTTATCTGTATATATTAAAATGAGGTGCTTGAAAGCGGCAGGAGGATGGCTCGCCCGGGTGAGATGCGTATGCAAGATAGAAAGACATTTAGCGAAAGATTTCAATTTAGATTCGACTGCATTTTGTTTGGCTTGCTTCGCTTGTGTATTGTCGTGTCACGATCAAACCATTTCACTGGCATGTAGTGTAATGCGACATTTAAGTTACTTCCCTACTAGCTGTAATCAGTGTGGCTTATGTCTTTTGTTTTTGCCTGATTATCTTCTCCCGTGATTGACTGTGGCGATTTTTTTCTGGAGCATAAAGCATATTTTCCTTTGCAGGCAATTAAAAAACGAGAGCAAGCTGAGGAATCGAAGACTGATGACGAAGAGCCCGTTGAAGACGTTCACGACGGTGAGTTGCATTTAAAATACATTTTATATGTACCAGCAAATTAAGTAGTTCATTAGTGGTTATTACAACTTGGGTGGTGCACGATGTTCCCCTGAGATATTCGATAGTTGCGACATTATTTCACACGTTCGTGACCATAGTCTGTCGTCTTGCGATCACGAACGTGAACCGAGCGGAGCCCGTCTGTCACTCTCGCGTCACACACAAACGCATCGTCTCCCCTTTATTTTTATGTGGGAAACATCTAACTATGGCTAATAACTTTCGCAGCTTGAAATCGTGTGCTTGTTAATTGTCATATTGCTGTTTAACTAGAGATCATGCGAATATGCAGACTAAGAAATTTTCCGAATAACTAGGGCTTTGATTAGGGACATAACTTAGTTTATACGTGCTCTTCCTTAAGTACAATGAATGAAGCAACATACCTGTAATACGCAATGTTAGCGTTGTATAAAATCGGTATCGCTTCGTTATCAGCTTATCTCCTACACTCGGCGTGCCATTTCGTTCCGTTGAACGAAGCCCCGCAGTGTTTCGCTTGCCTGTGCCGAGTTTGCCGCTAATTCCACCTCCTTCTTCAGTGAAAATTAATAACAGTGTGTTCTAGTCGCGTGACACACTTCAAACTAAACGATACAGAAATTCGTGATCTGTGCCGAATCCGTGTGATACCTGCGTTAGGTATTGTATGAGTCAGAATCACAAGCTGATCACATTCGACTCACAAAACGGTTTGCGTTGACGCAATCTCCCTACATATCCCAGTTCCTTAATATGTGTTATTAAGTTGTCAAAATATTCAGTGCTGGAATTAGTGTTTTAGTGATAACGTAATTTAATAACAGTGTTCTTTAATGGCTTAACATGATAGAGTTATTGATTCGATCATGAGTAAATAACATTATCTATTGTTCAGCACGTATGTATGATATTCTAGAAACTAGTGTGTTCAAGCCATGTATGAAGGTCAAGCTCGGTTATTGTTAGATCGTTACATATAAACGCGTCACTTACTCATGTTTCTCTGTTTTTGTTTCGAAAACATCTCAATGTTCTACGGAGCTTCGCGGTAATACGCTTTGCTCCATTTACTTCCAAATTGCGGGTTATATACTCTGCACTTACGTGCACAGTTGCACACGTACCCACTTTCCCTGTGTCATACCACAGCAAGCAAACCGCTTCTTTATTGCTTCGCCACCTAATGGGTAACTTATTTAAAATGTTTCCACAGTAACTGATTCCTTAATTTTGGTAGTCCTAAGTAAACAATTAACAAGTTGTTCGATTACGGTCCGCACCGCGTCGGCACACAGTTGATATTAGTCACGGTAATATTACCGTGTAATAGTGGTCTGTTTGATTTACAAACAAAACACCAACTTGTTTCTTAACACTTTGCGACCTGCGGCGTTTTGTAACATTTACATTACACGCTGATCTAATACGCGACATGCCTAATATATTTTAGGGAGTTTTGCGATATTAAACGCTATTTTCTTCGTTAAACTTTCACTTTGAATCTAAATTCTAACTCCTTTTAAATAATTCCACAATCATGCTTCATTTTTTCGTAGAGAAGTCATTATAAAATCTGTGCCTACAATATTTTAACTGGCTTCAAACCAAAACTTCAAATCAAAACAATGCATAGAGAGCATCTGTAACCTTGACCCAGTTTCTGTTTACTCAAGGCAGGTTATATTTTCCTGCCTCAAGTATTAGTAAGTGTACTTCACATTATTCACGTGGCCGGCATACCAAGTTGATAAAAATACGTTTTACATTAGCAAACAATAACTTGGCTAAGGTTGCATAGAAGGTGTTATGTGCCTCTAGGCCCCTAGGGAGTAATGTACATGTTTGTTGATACGAGTTATTGAACTGACGGCATTATCTTATCAGCTATAACAATAAATTATTATTCGATCGAAACTCATTGTCAGTCGTTGTTGAACATTGCACTCAAGAAGAGGGAAGTCGTTCATTAAATTGTGATAATATAATAATATCAATATTATGTAGTTTCTTCAACATCGAATCAGTTCACAATAGTTTGCCAGACAGTCATCTCTGTTAATTGGTTACGTTTCGTTAGTGCCTTATCGTGAAATAAAAATGTTTTCTTGGAAATTTTATTAAAACGGATCTACTCCGTCTGCGCGGATATTGCATGTCAAGCAGTTGTTTATCAAGCAACATCGTTGTTCGTATATCTATTTTAGCAATTATTTATATTTCCAATCGCGGTTCGTGTATTTGTAAATTGATTTTGTTTTGGCTATCTCTTTGAAGTAAACATGTTCATGAATTCGTGTAAAGTGATCGAATAAAACTAAGATGTGCCTATTGCATTGATTATACTGAAGTTTTAAAATATCGTAGTATATAATTTGTGATAAAAGAAAAACATCCATCTAGATAGCAGAACCAAATGTCGCTGTGATTGATATAGTAATAGTTAACTAATCGTTAAACGGATCTATGAATTTTCTCTTTGCAAGTTTTTATTGTTCCTCTCTGTCTATACGTCAAATTGCCTGCCACGGAATTGACAGTACCTTTGTCCGAAAGTCGTGTCGATGTTTCGTTCAAACTATTTTAACCTCAATTAACTTGAACAACGGAGGTCTTGTTCTCGGGCTAGTGGTCATTTACTTGTACATCGACGATCATCATTACTCATCGTTCATGATGAACACGCCGCTGTAGATGCAATTTACTTTCTTCAGCGTGATATGTTGCTTCGTTGTATAACACCGTAAACTATAATTAATCCGTTATTTAGTCTGGCAACGTTTCTAATACGAACACATTAAGTAACAAATGGTGATAGCAAGGGGGTTCTCATGAAAGTGTAAAAAGAGAACATAATGAAAGACAAAAAGAGACTGGAAGTGACTTTAAGTGTTCGTGGTGACGGTTCACTGAGTCGAAACAACCTCAGGAGTAGTAACAGGAGTAATCGCAGTAATGCAAGCAACAATAGCAGCATACTGCCCGTGAGCGAGATATTCGCCACCGATCGTTTCTCCGCACCTCACAACAGATCCTTTGATATACTCGACAAGTACCGCAGGCAACCGAATCAATATGGATATCCAGCACAAAGCTTGCAAGCATTAAATCATTACCAACAATCAGAAAATAATGGATACGGTATAAGGGAGAGAAACAACCCGTATATTGATTACACAGACCCGTCGAAGCCATATTACTATCAGCAAGAGCCACAACAGCTGCGTAATGTGGGTCAACAACAGTATCAGCCTGTCTATAATGATCCATCGATCCTGCAAGGGACGTTGCCACGATCTGTCAGTCGCCAAGACCAACAAAGGAGCAATCCTGTGTATGCTGACGAGTCCTTTCGGTCAACATTGCCTCGGTCAACGAGTCGCCAAGATCAGCAACGAGACAATCCGTATTATGGTAATCAGACAATGCATGGCTCGTTGCCACGGTCAATAAGCCGTAATGAACAACAAAGAAACAATCATGTTTATAATGAGGAGCCCTTTCGTTCAACGTTGCCACGGTCAGTGAGTCGCCAAGATCAGCAAAGGGACCATTTGAATTATAATGACGGGTCAATGCAGGGATCTTTGCCACGGTCAATAAACCGTAATGATCAACGAAGAAACAATTCCATTTATAACGAAGAGTCTACTAGACTTCATGGATCAATGCCACGACTAAACCGAATTGATGACCAAAGAGGAAATCCTAGTTACAATGACCCCTCAGCTCGGTTGCACGGCACTTTACCTCGATCAATGAGCCGTCAGGATCAGCAAAGGGGTACTCCAATTTATCCCAATACCCATTACACGTTGCCTGCTAAGTACGGACCAAGACGAGTACGCATAAGCGAACTGGAGCCAATCGTACACGGATATAATGGTAAGTAACCAAGTATAATTCACGCGTGGCTTGTCCATTTTATGTTGTATCTGTTACGGCTAAAAGGCAAAACACGGTTGCACGGAAGTTATATCTTAGGTATATGTATGTTAGGAATAGGATCCCGAAGAGCGCCCACAGCTACAAATATGTAGGCGGTTGGAACTCGGTAACAAAGCGAACATCCTGAAATGCATAACAATAGTTTTGATGTCGGTTGACGGGACTTGCTATCTACCCTAATATTAGTCTCTGGTTAGTTGCCCCTGAGAGAGGTCTGTCTGACTAACACTAGGTGAGCTACCTCACCTAGTCGTTTTTCAGTTTTCACCCAGTGCAAATCAACGAAGACTGTTTGGTCGGGTCCTGTGAACGGTGGGGAAGTGACATCTGATGATAAAACTTTTAATATGATATGATTTTTTTTAAATAAAGTTGTGCTTGTATTCCTATATTTATAAATGTATAATTTCAAGAAATGTTTTATTGGTAAGTAATATACCTTTTGTGCAGTGAAGTCGGGAGAGAAATCCACGATAGAAAGTCGTTTTGAATAGAAACTAATCTAGTCGTTAACCTGCAATATATCACGTTGTATCAAGGTATAACTACCATAAAATATTCTGCTTTCAGCTCAACCACCATAGTGTTTTGAATACTTAGTATCGATATTCTAACTACCCATTAAGCTCACCGGGAACCTGTTTATCTTAACTAGTTCGCGACAATTAAATTCAGCGAGGTTATTTATAACTCGCTACAGATTTCTAGCGATCGATTAAACTTTACAGTGCATATTCCTAATTGTTTAAGATTTTTATTGTTGTAACATCAAACAATATTTTGCCGTCACTTCTTCTATATATAAACAAAAGGTTTATTATGCGTGTGAGCGTAAATAGGACGACATCTGGGCCAACCCTCCCTCGGGACGGACAACAATAGCTGCAGCAGGGCACTCTCCCCACGTTTACTGGTGCGCTCTAATGAGCCAGCCAGACCGTTGTGTGAGCTCTCAGTACTTCATATGCCTCTACCATAAGTACCCATATTTTGAAATTCAGTGGTGTTTAATTATTTCTCGAAAGAAAATCTTTGTAATGGCGGTCACAAAGTCAGCGGTCCGTGGGATTATGTGTTCCCTCATGGAGTTTACGTTTAAAGCAAGTAAGACGTCCAAGTTGATTGAATTGAACGTTGATTAGCCTGATTTATTGAAAGTTAATCATCTCTAAGATTAATATATTTAAATTAAACTGACCCAATGTTTTCAATACCTACTCAATAGACTCTACCCACAAAATTAAATTTATGAGGAGATTAGTTATGTTAAATGTTGTTGTTTTCGAATTTATTTTAATCTTGATCACGTCGAATCGTCGATAGAATAACAGTCGATGCCGTTATAATCGGTACGTTTTGATATTCGCGTGTCACCGTTTTAGCATTTGCACAAAAGGAGCACTGGTTCAGTTAGAAGGTCGACGACTATTTATTGTCTTTTATGTTTACTAAAGTTATACCAAATACAGCCGTGAAGACGCGTTTCTAATTTTTATTCCATATAAAAAGAAGATATAAGATATTAGTCGCCATATTATCTTCTCATTATACATCGTATGACTCACAAATCTTCTTTTATGTTTTCAAGTTTATGTAGGATGATAGGCTTATTTGAAAGTTTGCGCTCCATTCCAATCTTTGAGTTCGTTTTGTGCAGTGTAGTTAGATACGGGGTTTATGTAATGGACTGTTACGGTGTAAAATCTAATAACAAATGGTTCGTAAACCATAATCTATATCTCAGAGTTGTGTAATAGTTGGCGATATCGTATAGAAAGTACAATACAGGCAGTGTATAAAGTTGGAGGTTATTTGACCCTAACAAATAATAACGGATGAGCTTTCGTTGCGAGTATAGTGGAGAAGGCGGTTTGGTACCAGCCAGGGTGCGCGTGCCTGAGCCGAGTTCGTGCACCGATGCCTGATAGAAAAGGAGACGAGCACGATTGACACTCGTGAACTCACAGCTTCACTCAAATAACATCGCATTTCGATTTTACTAGACCGCACCATACTGTTAGTTTTGACTTACAAAATAAAACAAACAACAACAAAACCATATTTAATTAATTGCTTAATCTTTTATGATGTCTATTATCATGAACCTTGGATCAAAAACGAAGGAAATACCGGCACGAAGATTAACACCGGATGTAAATAAACCAATTAAACAGTGACTAAGTTTGGAATGTTAGGACAATTTGGATATGAATCTAGGAATGTGATTGGGTAACAACGAAAATTCAAAATCTATTATTAACTTTTACTTAGCTAGGGATCTATCAGTCACGTCACACGGAACGTAAATTACGGTGTTTTACTTTCGAATCTTAATAAATAAATGTCATAGATTGTAATTTGGTACATGTTATTATAATGTTGGATACAAAACACCTTTCTCTGTAGCAGTAATTACTATAGTAGTGCACTCATGTTTTTCTTTTGCATTATCAATCTTCGTGCATCCGCGTCTTATTCAACGCCGTGAAAGTCCTTGTTATTGTGTATTCTGGCCCCATGAACTTATTAATTGTTATTGCTGTTACAATGGCGTTTAGCTGAGATACGTAACCTTTTCTGATTTCTCTGCCTATTAATCTCGGGCATGAAAAGAGCGCGTTTGCGCTCACCACTTGACGTTGGAATTTTATCGAAGTAGGTACTGGCTCAATCTTATCTTTTCATTTGTATTATAAGGACGTTTATTCCAACGGATGGCACGTGAATATGTATTATTTTATACCTGTCGTAGTTTCTCTAATATCGTATTTGACCGCAGTGTGTCAGATCTAAGATACCTGCTGGCTGTAGTCGTATATGTAGAATCTGCAATGTGCACAGGAAACTGTGCGTTGCGGTTAACATCCGTGCTGCGGGCAGATCTCGAAAGTGAACCTGTGAAATGAGCTATTGAAGCGCATCAATAACATGATACCCTGAGAACATGAGCCCCTATCATTAATTGTATTTACTTTTGCTACACTGCTTTTCGCTAGCATTTGAGATGTTCTTCATCAGTCTAATACACAATTTGGTTTGTATGTTAGTTATCAACAATCAGGGTGAAAATCCATAAAAAGTAAAAAGAGTGTCTTGAGTTAGTTATATTACAAATGAATGCGAGAATCAATAAAATTTTATCATATGCTTAATCCAAGATACAACACAATTGAACGGATTTAAAGAGATGTCGCTGCAATCTTTTCACGGATTAGCGTGTTTTATCGTCCACTCCACCTACGGAGAAACAGTAACAAATTCTTACAGAGCTATGTCACCATGACCGTTACTCGAAATGTAGACGCATAAAAGTTCTGTGAGAAAAGTGTCCTTTCGAGAACAAGTTTGTTAGTGCAAAGTTAAGTAGGTCTGAACGTCCATTACTTCTGTGACGCGTGCCGTATCTAATTGGCATCCTTGCATACATTAATCACCCTGCAAGGTGTGCATTGCATGTATGTAGATCACCGGTTGGACTGCTTTTCGAAAGCTGAAGTCCTGTTCAATAATCTACGGTTAACTGAAAGCCATATCCCGGCTGCTACGCGATTTCTAATTTTCTCCGATAGCGGGTAATATTATATCGTTTCGTAGTGTAATTAACTGTCGTCTTAACATATTTTATGTAATTAAGTAAATTAATATTGGCATTCAGTAGCAGTTTATGCCTGCGGTTTATTTCGAGAGCTTTTTGTTATGCATGTTCAATTCCTCATTATGTAGATTGCATTCTTCACCTTGATTTTGCAATTCAAAGTCGTATTGATTGGCCGATTACGGTGTTTGGAATTTCTTTACAATAAAGTAAACACAAGCATTTATTTTACCGGCTTATGTAAAATAAAGCTTAGAAATAAGCTTTATTATACAAGTTTGTTGTGCACGTGTTTGTTATCAGCTAAAATACCTGTAATTCGGCCTGTTCTCAGTTTTTTTTCTGTCATTATTTTGGCGAGGCAGGTAGGTAGGCGGTCTGTAGGTATAACATAATTAATATACAGGGTGAAATTAAATTCATGGGCATACTTTTAAGGGGTCATTTTACTCATCATTATGAATAACTTTTACTATGGGACTAAACCTAAAATCGCGAAAAAAAATCAGCTGTTCCTTGCATTTATGTTCACATAACTCGTCAAAATGTAGGGAAGAGCTGATTTTTTCTCGCGATTTCGGGTTTGGTGGTAGCAGCTTACAAAAAGATGTGAAATTCCAACTAAAACATTTTCATGTAAAATTTCACGAAGACGAGACCACATATATTATGGCTCGCACTGTTAAAAAGTTATCAGATCTCATGTAGAGCCAAGCTTCTAACTCTATACGCCATAACTCTACAACCCCTAACATCACAAACCCTACAAGCCCTAACTTCACAAACTCTACACCTTAGTCAAAATATGTGGCTTGGCCGTTTCGCTTGGCCGTAAGGTGAATAATTTATTCACTGTTCATTAATTTTCTGATATACAATAGTTCTTGTAGTAACGAAACGGCTAAGCCTCATATTTTGATTTCGGCTTGTAGAGTTAGGGCGTGTAGAGTTAGAAGCTCGGCTCTACATGAGATCTGATATCTTTTTGACAGTGCGAGCCATATGCGGTCTCGTCTTGGTGACATTTTATATGAAAATGTTTTTGGTGGGATACTTTTTACCCGGAGCAAAAAGGAGAGTTATGATTTTGTTGACCAGACTTACCAATTTGTTTCGTTTCGACTTATACGTGTATAATTTCTAAGTTTGAAATTTATTTTTCACAGACATTAGAATCAACAATACAGTAGTGATAAAACCAATAATAACTGGGTATACAATTGATCACATCGATACGTACTCATAAATAATCGAAAGTGTCGGTAACGAGATCGGATGTAGATGCGATCAATCGGTACAGATAATGGTAGGTAACGCTAGGGTAAAAATAAAGGAATCGCTATGCGCCAGGTTGAGACTTTCTATTTTTATTCGGGCGGAGAGGTCGCGGGCGCGGGCGCCGGCGCCACAGCCTCCGCCAGATCTTGTGGTGGTTGCGCGCGCATTCCGTCACCGCATGCGCCCCGGGCTGCGCGCACTACACGCGTTGTTAAACCCAGTTTGGTGTTCACGACTTGTTTGTTTTGATTTGCCGTACCAAATCCGAAGCCGGTTACACTTATTGCATCTATAAACGACATAAAAATTTGATAAGCATTTAAGACGAACTTAACAGCTTATAAAATTATGGACAATTAATTTTATCATCAAATTGGACAATGACCTAGTCGGAATGCATTAGGGCGAACAGCCGGCCGGTGCTTCGGTTTGATTGACGTACGATACTAACCAGATAGTATCGTAACGAGAGCCGGTAAATCAACCTCCGCCTACGGACATAGCTGCCCCTATTCAGGAAGTAACCCGGGACTAGTTTTAGACGAGGAAATGGGTGTGATCAGGAGAAAAAAGCGTAAGTTTACTTTCTCTTCGATTAGATAACTAAGCGGGAGGAAACGCTATACGAGTATCTTCCTATGTTGTTTTAATTAGTTCCTAATTCGTATCCTTATGTAAATTACCTACTTATGTGATAATGTACTGTTTTTTTTTTTGTTGTAACTTTGCATGCACGAGTTCGATTAGTCAGTATACCGGTGTGTGACAAACAATATATTTTGTTTGCGAAATCTCTGATGCAATTCACCCAAATTAACATTTCGTATTGTCAAATGTAATGTTTTGGACAAAAATAACATCATGCTACAAAATTCTATGGGCTGTTAACTTTGTTATGGTTATGGAAATACTGCCGGGGAACGGATATCGTGCTCTACAACTTTATAATATTCTGCGACAAGCGAGTCAAGGTTCATTATTGTTTTTTATATAGAAAATAACATTCACATTCTATGGGAACTTTTTCATACAATTTCTTATTTTATAGTTAATTAAGTTTTGTATTATTTTTATGAAGTGGGAAGTTTAGTACTTCCCACTACTAGATAAATATTTTATGTGGGAGATACTTTGACGCCTTTTTATTATTTCTCTTGCGTGATATAATATAAATCCTTAATTAGGTGCTTCTTGTTCTCTTGTAAGATATCCATACTAATATTATAAATGCGAAAGTGGGTCTGTCTTGTCTGTCTGTCTAAGTATTACCTCTTCACGCTTAAACCGCTGAACCAATTTAGATGAAATTTGGTATAGAGATAGTTTGAGTACCGGGAAAGGACATAGGCATTTTATCCCGATATACCCATGGGATCGACACTTACGCGGGTGAAACCGCGGGGCGCAGCTAGTTACTTATATCAGCTATAAAAGTTATGTTAAACTGATCGTAAAGTCGACTAACCCTACTTATAAGAGTGCAGCCGTATAAGGGCTCGCCATATGTGTTGAATTCATGTTCATCCAGTTCATCTGACTAACCGGTATCGAGTATCGACATAACGCATCCCCGATTCGGTTTGTTTACCACAAACATTACTCTAAACGATGTTTATTTTATGAACAAACGTGAATTAGAACGTATCTTAAATATTGTTACATGTATATCTGATTTTAATTAAGATCTGACACGGCAAGTAATTGGATAGTAACTCCACACGAATTCCATGCGTAACATAAAGAAAAATAATGTTTTATAACCCAATGTTAGCAGTCAAATTTTACCCAAACTCAATGCATTTATTTCAATTAAACCATTACAGGCACTTTTGAATTGTCAAAATTAAGTAGTCGGTCAGTTAGTCAGAAAGTTGAAGCTAGTTGCCCATTCCAAAGCGTAGATCTCTATGGAGAAGAACGGCAAGAAACTCCATGGACACTCTTTTTAAATAAAGATATTACAAAATCCTTGGTACATTATTCTTGTTGCTTCTATATGTGAGAACAATGTAAAAAAACACATACATGAAGAAACAATACAAGAAATAAGATTAATTAAGAAAATTACGGCACGTTTCTTTAAAATTTATATTTTGTAACCGTTGATTTTTTATGTTTTCATTCTCATACGATATCGTTATATCCGAATTCCGATATGAATAGGTCATCGTCATTTAAAAAATAAAAAAAAAATGGTATTGATCGCTAACTAAATATTTAATAATAATCTGCGCAAAATGACTATCTTCACTTTATAATTGCGTACACAAATGAACATAATCCTTGCCGATAGAAACCGCAAAACAATGCGCATAATATTATAGTACTATAGGTTACATACTGCGCAGGCGCACTTGCACTCAATAACATTTATCGCCAACCGCTTCTGTTCAATAGGCCATACGTAACATATTTTACGTGCTTTGTAAATACCCTAGTGTGAAGGTGAAACAGTACCTAATGGTTACGTTATGCGGTCATCGCTTAGCTCACATATTCGGGTGGGTCCCTCTAAGTTACACTGGCCATTGTACTTACCTGTGTTTCGTAAGTGCGTAGTTATGGGTACCTTTAAAAGTAGCTGCTAAGTTGTTTTGATCATTATTGACAGAGTATCTCTTGTCATTGGGTTATTTTTAAATAGGTTGCCCTTTTAATATTGACCTTTAACTTTGTCATCTTCTAAAATAGCTTTTTTTAATAACAACAAATTTTGTGTCGCTTACTACTTCCTAATACTGGCCACTACCTACTACTTTGTAATTCCATAATACATCTATGAAACATTTTCTGTTCTCCTGCCTTTCATAAAGCTTTTACACCATAATTACGTGTTTTTCGTGTAAATTGCTAGCCTCCGTTGGAATTATCTTTCATAACTGTGATTAGTGCTTGCAGCGCGTACTCGGACGTGCAAAGAGTACCGTATAGTCTGCAGTCTGTAACACCAAACAGCTTTCAAAACCAGATCACCCTATACCGTCCATTCCCTTCTCTGATTTTTGAATACAAGGAATAAACTTTCATGTGTTCAGTATTTTTCAGAAGCTCGGAATGAGAAGATCAAAACTCTGTTTATATCACCTACATATTTTCAAATTCTGCGTTAGCATAAGTTTCTGCTAAACCAAAAAAGTTAGTCTTATTGGCCAAGAGACTAAAGAGAGAGAGATACTTTGCTAAGGTTTATTTTATGTCTGGAGGTTATTTTTATTATTTTGAGTTGTCATTTGCATTCACTGTACATATATTTAAATTTATAGGCACTTGTGTGTGGTAGAAAAAAATGAAATATTATTGCTTCTCGAAAGTATCTTTGCGACAACTAAACTTTTGCCATAAAATCCAAAATATGTATATGCACGCCTTATACATATTCATAGTACTTACTGATAAATGGACGTAAACATAAAATGGAAAATTTTATTTATCATCACAAATGCATAATACTGCTATAAAATATAAGAAAGTGTTAGTACAGCGAATATGGATAAAGTTCATGAATATACTTAACATAATGGTGCCATACCGTTGTAAATGATGAATGTATGAAGTCATACGTTTAGTATATTTACGGCGTAATGTTCTCGAGGCCGCAGCGGTGGCGCAGGCAGCAAACACAGGCATTTACGTGTTTACACCCGTTACTACAAAGTGTACATAGCCTAGTACAGCCATTAAATCAAATTGCCACTCTTAATTTAACATTAACGGACCGCTATCTAGCTCAGGATTTATTCCTGTCATCAGAGCTGCAATTTCTTACATTGCTTCTAAGTTTTTTACTGTGCTTAAGCGCCGCCGGTCGCCAACAAAAACTGCATCGCTACATACTCGATGAAAATTGCTTCACTGCTCTTACTTAAATTACTTTCCTAAAGTACCTGCAGCAATTATTTATTAGTTACATGCTTTTTCGTTAAATTACTCACTGAATCATTTCACAACATTGACTTTCACCTGTCCGTTACATTTAGATTGGAACTAAATTACCATCATTCCTAGAAAAGAGCATTTTCCAATAAGACTACTGTAAAATGAGAGTCACGAATCCCTCTGTAAACTATCACGACTTGTTCTGGGGTATAATAGTTGTGTAGTTATTCTATTAAGCTTATCCGGGGGTGAAAGTATCGCAACTGATTGGCTATTGTAATGCACAAGACAGGACGCGGGCCCGACCATTCGGGATCATGATTTCACCGTGGTCCATTCATTCGTCTCGACATGTTGATTGTCGTGCGAACGTTACAGAATGACGCTCGATCATTTGTTATTCAATTCCGCACTGTTTGCATTGAAGATCTGTGGAATTAGAAATCCGGTTGCGTAGAAACGTATCATCAATAATTGTCGCAGCGCATCGTTTGTCATTGGTCTTTGGAACAAAGCATTTCTCTTAGCGATAGCGGTCGCAGGCTTAACATTTAGCAACTGATAGTTCACAATCGTGACGACCGCAAGCGCAGGTGATACGTCACACAGTCATAATGTCTATGTCGTGATGGTTTATTTTTGAGCTCATGATCGTTTGAGCGGCGACCTTGCTAACATATGCACCACATTGCATACAAGCGCATTGTTCCTATTCACAGGAGGGTCAATAATTAGTTCAGTGCCGCCGGCACTTTTAAACACCCATTATCCTATTAACTCAAAGAAGACCTTGTTCAGATCAGGATAATTTGTTTACTTGCTTATAGGGAAGTCTGGTACAGTTCGACACAACTTAGATGTAGCATCGGCAAAATTCGTAAACCCGATCACATCCGAACTAAGTGCGCCTTCAAAATCACCAATCTTTATTAATAAAGATTATATTAGAGATGATGTAGTAATAAAGATTTACGAATACGAATTACGAACGTTTTACGAATTTTGCCGATGCTACATCTAAGTTGTGTCGAACTGTACTCATCTTTAATTATGTAATTATGTATGTAACCTGACAAGTGGGTTAATTGGACTATGCATGTAACTCATTATTCTCACGAATATCCATTTTCATATTACTGCTTGACCTTACACTTGCTGACAATAGATACATGAGCATTGCGCAAGTGGCGGAACTCAGTAGTCCGAAACAATACGCATTACATAATTAATGGTTCAGATAACAGACATGTAATTAGTCCGTATGGATTAATTAATCTACAAGTACAAATAAATAAAATTGAAGTGTCTGTTTGTAATGTCAAAATAACAGCTTTGTACTGAATGAATATATAATATGAAAGTATATACTTACGGTACCTACATATAGCAAAAAAAAAAAACATTTTTAGGGTTCCGTAGCCAAATGGCTAAAAACGGAACCCTTATGGATTCGTCATGTCTGTCTGTCTGTCTGTCTGTCTGTCTGTCCGTCCGTCCGTCCGTATGTCACAGCCACTTTTTTCCGAAACTATAAGAACTATACTGTTGAAACTTGGTAAGTAGATGTATTCTGTGAACCGCAGTAAGATTTTCACACGAAAATAGAAAAAAAACAATAAATTTTGGGGTTCCCCATACTTACAACTGAAACTCCAAAAATTTTTTTTCATCAAACCTGTACGTGTGGGGTATCTATGGATAGGTCTTCAAAAATGATATTGAGGTTTCTAATATCATTTTTTTCTGAACTGAATAGTTTGCGCGAGAGACACTTCCAAAGTGGTAAAATGTGTGTCCCCCCCCCTCTAACTTCTAAAATAAGAGAATGATAAAATTAAAAAAATATATACAGGGTTACTGGTAACTCGACGTATTCCTTGCAGGACATCATAGTAGGGTTAAAATGCAACAAATTAAGCCACCAAATGTTCTACCGAAGTTCAGTAGTTTTTGAGTTAGTAAGGGTTTTAGATTTTTTGTGAAAAATCCCAGATTAAATTATTTGAAGCCAATTTGAAAATTATTCACGGGGCGGCTGTACTGAAATTGGAGTTATTATCATAGTTGACGCCGTAGCGGATCGTTTTTAATAATTAAAAGTTCAAAATGAATAAAACTATGGTGAAGATCACTAATCAAACATTTTTATTTTTGTAATTTTTGCTATTACTTCATACAAAATGTTGTCTTAGCACAAAAAAAAATACTACACCAGGTGTACAAATTATTAGTAAAATATGCTTGTCTTATCAGCTATCCAAAAAGGTATGATTGTCAATACTTTTGCGTGTGTGACAGGGAAAGATAGAAGTTTTATGGGGAGCAGGTAAAATTGCGAGACGGTCGACCTATTGTTCTAAATTCGTATTATTCGTAGTTTTTATCTGCGTTTGAATTCCAAACACTCGGCAAGCTTTATGATTGGTCACTATTGTTCCCTCGGTACGAGACAGGGTGCAATTTCACAAAATCTGGTCGTCAGCGTTAGTTAGTTACAACTCTACGTTGCGCAAGTTCGTGTTTTGTTATCTGGCTATATCCCTGACTGTTGCCCCATATCTTGCTCTTGTGTTGTGCTGTGCGTTCATAAGTGCTGACTACGGCTGCATATTCTAATCAAGAATACGCTGACATATTGTACTGTTACGGACTTTGTGACGGTAACGCTGCTGAGGCGCGAAGATCATATCAACTGCGCTTTCCAAACCGCCGACTCCCCCACGTTAGTGTCTTCGGATCGACTTATCGGCGATTATCTGAAACTGGCAGTGTTCAAAGAAGCAGGCAAATTGACACTGGTCGTTCTCGGAGATACACGGCTGAGGACGAGGAGCTGATTCTTCAACGTTTTATTGACGACCCCAACATATCTACAAACATCGTAGCGCGTGAGCTTGGTATGTCACAGTGGAAAGTCTGGTCTGTAGTTCACTTGTCAGGCCGACATCCATACCACTACCAACCCGTGCAGTCATTAGAAGAGGGAGATCCGCAGAGACGGCTTGAATTTTGTCGTTTCATGCTAAATGCCGATGCCGAAAGTGAAAACTTTTTGAAAAACATTCCGTGGACCGATGAGTCATGTTTTGACCGTGATGGTATCACAAATTACCACAATTTACATTACTGGGCACCGAAGGGAGAAGGAAACCCTAAGAAACTGAAACCAACCGCATCGCAGCGTAAGTTCTCGCTTAATGTTTGGATGGGTATTATCGACGATAAGTTAATAGGCCCACATATTTTACCCCGAACATTAAATGGGGAACTTTATGAAGATTTCCTAAGAAATCATTTAGCAGCACTGCTCACGGATGTACCCGAAGAAAGAAGGGTATGATATACCAACATGACGGATGTCCAGCCCACTTCCGCATCACAATTCGACAATTGCTGGATGAAAACTACCCAAACCGATGGATTGGGCGCGGTGGGCCGATTCCGTGGCCTGCACGAAGCCCTGATCTGACGCCGCTAGACTTTTACGTCTGGGGTCATATGAAAGACCTAGTTTATGTGACCCCCGTAAATTCAATTGAAGAACTAAGGGAGAGAATAACAGATGCGGTGGACCAGATGAGGACCACAATCACATCAAGAATCACAAAAACCGAAGTGAGGAAGCGAATAAGAGCATGTATTCGAAACCGAGGGCAGCACTTCGAACAAGACGTGTGAAATACATGTTATTAAAGACCACAAATTGATATTGATTAAAAATAATAATAATTTTCACGAAATTGTTTAATTTGATTTTCCGAATAAACACCTTCTTGTACTAAATCAAAAACGATTTTCATAATGCAGTCCAAGACTTTGTATTAACTTTCATACCTTTTTGGATAGCTGATAAGACAAGGATATTTTGCTAATAATTTGTACACCTGGTGTAGTATTTTTTTTTGTGCTAAGACAACACTTTTTATGAAGTAATAGCAAAAATTACAAAAAAAAAATGTTTGATTAGTGATCTTCACCAAAGTTTTAGTCATTTTGAACTTTTAATTATTAAAAACGATCCGCTACGGCGTCAACTATGATAATAACTCCAATTTCAGTACAGCCGCCCCGTGAATAATTTTCAAATTGGCTTCAAATAAATTAATCTGGGATTTTTCACAAAAAATCTAAAACCCTTACTAACTCAAAAACTACTGAACTTCGGTAGAACATTTGGTGGTTTAATTTGTTGCATTTTAACCCTACTATGATGTCCTGCAAGGAATACGTCGAGTTACCAGTAACCCTGTATAATGTACATTACCATGTAAACTTCCACCGAAAATTGGTTTGAACGAGATCTAGTAAGTAGTTTTTTTTTAATACGTCATAAATCGAAAACCGCAATTTACCTTTCACAAAGTTACAACGAACTATAAGAACTTTTATATTATGTTACTTGCTGCAACGGAACCCTTCATGGGCGAGTCCGACTCGCACTTGGCCGGTTTTTTGTATGTCTGTCTGTTCCGGCTAATCTCCTAAACAGCTGGGTCGATTTTGATGAAATTTGGTATGGGGATACATTTAACCCTGGGGAAGATATAGTTTACACTTTTTATCGACATACCATCTAGGCGAAGCCGCTTGCGGAAGCTAGTATCAAATAATACGTGTCATTGAGCTGATTATTCTATATTCGCTTATCAATATTGAATTCTAAAATCAGCTATGACTTATAATTGCAGATAAAATAAAGTAAAGGGTTTTACAATGATAAGAATGTTGATGGATGACATAATGAATACAATTCTAGTAATAAATGTATTTAGCAACGATATTTTGTAAACATTATCGACTGAAAGCGTTATCTTTATAACCTTGGTATACCCAAGGGAATAGGGTGCGGTTAGAGCAAGTGATAACAGTAGCATCTGCGCTCTGATAACAGAATACCACGATGGGTTTATAGGGCAAGCACATGTGCATTTATCTTAAAAGTATTAGCTTGAAGGCCTCGCCGGTTTAGTGGCCGCTAACGCTTCTAATGAGACTGGGTTCAATTCCCAGGTCGGGTAGTGTTATTGATATTCTTTCACGTCCGGAGTCTGGATTTGTGCCCCATAAGCAGGGCCCCCTATTACATGGGGCTTAAACGCAACGGGCGAAATGTAGCTGTATCCTACAGGGTGAAATTAATTTAATGGGCATCCTTTTAAGGGGTCATTGTACTCATCATTATAAACAACTTTTACTATGGGACCAAACCTAAAATCGCGAGAAAAAAAAAATCAGCTATTCCTTGCATTTATGTTCACATAACTCGTCAAAATGTACGGAAGAGCTGATTTTTTTTTTTGCAGTTTCAGGTTTGGCCCATAGTAAAAGTTGTTCATAGTGATGATTACAATGACCCCTTAAAAGGATGCCCATGAATTCTATTTCACCTTTGTCTAGTGCTTTTCTTTGGGACTTACGGGCATGCTATAATGTGTGGAGTGTTAGTTTAACAAGCTTTTGTGTTATCACAGGTGAATCCGTATCCGAACGAGCGGAGAGTGAAGCCCGCGTGGTCAGCGACCAGCGATGTATCGAGGTCCGTATAGCGCGCACTGCTGGTGGCCTGGGGCTCAGCATAGCCGGTGGACGAGGCTCCACGCCTTATGTCGGCGATGATGACGGCATCTTCATCTCGCGAGTCACATCAAATGGACCTGCTTATATGGCTGGACTTAGGGTGAGTCCTCTAAATATTTCTATATTTGAATTAATTATCAAGTTATGGAACAACAAACTGAATGTCATACTTAACATAGCTCAAATTCCTTTGCAAACAAAAACTTATTAGGACCATTTTGTTACAAATGTTCACTCAAAAATCAACTTTTAATACATTTCACTGAAATAGATAACTGATTAAGTGGCGATGGGATGTAAACTTTCTGAGATTATGAACCAATTATATGTTAGAGACCAGGCGGCCCACTCGATTGGTAGTGGTTACCGCCACCAATGAAAATCTACAATACCAAAGACATGGCGGGTGCACAGCCATCCGATATCAAAGCAGAAACAATGTCATCCTGCTAGGGTCACGGGTTGTTCGAAAGAGATACCGTGGCCCCTGGCACAGGCAACTGAAGGAACACGGGTGGGTTTTAGCCAGTAAATTCTGACACGCCCTCCCGCTCCGCCCAGAGCGGGAGAAGTTTTTGATAATTTCCCACCCAAAAAAAGAAAACAAATGTCATATGTGCCTGTGTGTGTGGTTGTTGTTCTTCCCCGAACGAGCCCCTTTTTTATAGAGTACTATTAATAATATAACAACGACAAGCTAAAAGGCGTATACATTTACAAGTGTTAGATAGTGTTGATTTCCGTTTCTAATCATATGAATCACATCTGGAAGTATTAATGTCGTCGTTAAATTGTTGTTGTATCCGTTGAATTACTTTCTGCTCTTTTGTTCTATTTGAGTACTGTCATTAATTATGTAGCCCGTATCAGCCTTCTTATTTTCGAAAATGCATGAAAGATCATTTTATGAGGTACAGTTAGCATTAAGTCGAATAATACTGTTACTTTTACATATCATCTAAATTATTGATACCAAAGAGTCGAAGAACTAGATCAAAGATCTTCTGAGAAAACAAATCTCAGTAGATCCACATCTTGTAATCAGTATTCAATGAGAAAACAATCGTCACTAGATCCATCATGGATCTGGCCAATGGATCTTCTGAGATTGAACGGATACATTGCTTTTTCACCACTCCGGTATGCGGTGATGCGGTTTTTAAGTTTGATTGTAGACCGCACGAAGATGCGGTGTTAATGTGTTATACCGGGTTGGTGTGTAGTGGGTTTTTGTATACAAATCAAGATTCTATATTCAAAGTTAAAAACCGCAGCACTGCACACCGGAATGGTGTCCGTTGCAATGTAATAGCCACCTAAGAGTTAATACTCAACATTTTTATATTAGTACAAATATTTTACTCAACAATAAAGATAAATACAGAACCTCCTTTTTTGAAGTCGGTTAAAAAAAAACAAATGTAAGACCGCCTTCCTTTGTGATATACAATAGTATGTAAGTTGCAATAAAAACGTTTATATTGTTTCAGGTTGGCGACAAGGTGCTCTCAGTGAACGGTACGTCTGTCGTAGAAGTCGATCATTATTATGCAGTGGAAGTACTTAAAGCAAGCGGGCCCACGCTCACACTTGTCGTGACCAGAGATTCACCCAATTCGACCAGGTAAGCACCGTTTGTTCCTTATCTTAATGTTTCATCACCACTGTTGCAATACAGATTGCGACAACCTAAATTATTTAGAACAGATCATGAAAGTTTGAGTGCAGTTACTTTAATATTTTTGTGCAATATTTGCAGTGGTTTATCATATTGATAAAAAATTTGTGAATGTTAAATCGGGAACAGATTTTCAGGTCAAATAGTAGAGGTACGTATTTAGAATCTGTAAATCGGCGTAACTTTTCAACCTTTACGTACAATACGGGCATAATTAATAATAATTCATTAAATTCAGAACTCACAGCCGAGCGCCAAGCGGAGCGAGCCATCATTCCATATCAAGCACTACCGACACAGTATCAACCCTAGAAAATGGACAGGTAAACATCTCATTCAATATTCACGCCGCAATGTATTATGTAAATCACAACACATATGCAACGTAGTTCTTAATGTTTTATTGCAACAACTGTATCGATAAACACGCGAGTCATTCTTCGAACAGGTTCCGACGGGTCGCGGTATACCGACTAAACCGCTTATCATCAGCAACCAGTATGCGCAAGAGTTCGAGCCGGAGTATAAGGAGCAAGTGATGAATCAAACGATGCCGACGGTGGTGACCAATGTGACGAACTATAGCCCGTCCCCCACGGGACAGGTTACGACGGATAACTACCAACGACTGCAAGCGTCGCCGCCGCCTCAGGTTACAGAGCCATACATACCGCCCGGTAAGTTTAAAACATAAAAAAATATAAATACTTGTTATAAGTGTACACTTCCCTTATGTCGAGTGGAGAAAGTGAGCCAGTGCCTAGTTATCCACCTTCCGCATCCCGCCTGGCGCTTTGCTAAATAGCTTCCGTGAAAATAAACAAACTAAAGCCGGTTTGATGAATAAACTTTATTTATTTACAAACAGAGATCTTTCAGCGCGTCAGCCACGTTAATCTGTCAGTCTCGAACATCGTAAATTATTCTATGAAAGTCGTCAGAGGCAATCGAAAAGCTCAATAAAACCTGAATACCGATCTAACCTTTAGATACAGGTATTTCCTCAGCCGGGTTGTGGAGGTCAGACGTCAGTTCACCGTCTAAAATACAAATGGTGTACGCATCTGGTTGGACTGGAAGCTGAACTCGATGCTCGTGGGAAAAGGGCAAGCTTGCACATTTACCCAAGAGATGAGATTATGTAAATTAAGATCATTAATAGCGGTATCGGTAGACACTTTTGAACTCAAATCTTAACTGTCACTTTAAGTTGGCATCTCATTGGAATTTTGCCCCACTATTAATTGAACTTTAAAACAATGCGATTACGACTCAACAATAACATGTCACATCTAGTGAATGAGAGAATAATCAATTAATTAATTCTATACATCGTCTGCCGAAACATATGGACATAAATTGCTATTTATACCTGAAATTCTAAACTCAATGGTAGTGATAGTGATTTAACGTCAAAGTCGCGCCTTAAGGGCGCTTGTAAACTTCCTTTTCTTCCACCACGATTGGACCGTGTTTTTCACTCCGTATGAGTTTGACAGCGGTCCGGTGTATAATACTTCCATTGTAACCTTAACATAACCGCAATTTCGGTAAAAAAAAAAAACGATGCTTATCCGTTGAAAAAAACGGCCGTCGTACAAGCGGGCTAAGACTGCCGCAGTTACACATACCGCCTATAAACCACAAACCGGACTAATTTTTTTTTCTATTATTTCTAGTATATCAACAAAAGGTGCTAGTCCACACGACTCTAATCCGCGACGGCGCAGGCCTCGGGTTCAGCATAGCCGGCGGGAAGGGCTCCCCTCCTTACCGAGACGACAGTGACGCCATCTACATCTCCCGTATTTCGCCTCAAGGTGCTGCCGCTAAGGATGGCAAGATGCTGGTCGGCGATAAAGTTGTTTCTGTAAGTTGTGCTTACGTACCGTAATATGACAACACCACCACCCACTTCTTAGGATAAACAGTGTTAAAAAGACCAATAAATAAATGGCAACTTTGGTGTTGCACGCATTGTACACGCTTACTTGTCATTATATTAGGATTTGGCTATACCAAACGAGCGAATGCACATTCTATACCAATTGTAGCAATTTTTCAATTTTACGTGTAAACAGGGACATAATATTATTTGATCTATCCTTTGAACATGTGACGAATATAAAAAAATAATGCTCTTCTTCGGGTTGTATATTCGTTTGGTCTAAACCCACCTTAAAGCGATGCAAATTACGACGTTATACACGAGTGACAAATTGACAAGTGACGAGACAAGTACAAAAGTGAGCAACGTTTACGTATGATGATTGTACAAGTTCAAGTCGCATTGAATACTGATTTAATCGTGACATCATAGGAAGAAACATTAAAGTAGTGCTTTCAAAAAGATTTTGAGAAGAAAACACGCTTTTGCTTTTAAGATAAGCAAATATGGCTTGGTGACTCCGCAAGCGAAAGCTTGTATAATAAGAAAGCAATCAAGTTAAAACATTAGTCAGAATTTATATTGAAATTTATTCTTTGGCCTAACTCAAGATATTGTAGCTAGGAGCTGTTTACATGAAAAAGGAATTTGTTGACATTAATTAAATTAATGTCGTAAACATTTAATATGTACGAAAGCCAGCTAACCCAAAGACTTAATATAGATTTATTTCCTTAGATAAACGGCGTAGATATGGAGAGCGCTCCTCACGAAGCCGCCGTTTCCCTGCTCACCGGACACGAAAGATTTGTAAGGCTAGTTCTACAACGGACAATTACAACGGAACAGGGTAAATATACTGCTTAATTTACTTGCTTCTATGTAGGGTATTTCTAAAGCTTGCCAGATCAATTGCTTTTGTATTAGCATTTTATTTCGCAACAAAAGTGACGCTACTAAATTGATGAATATTTTATACGATGTAATGGGTCTGACCGTAGCATAGAAACCGCTTGGCTTAATTCTCGTCCATTAAAATATATTTTTTCCTCGTTTAGGCGAGTTGATGCAGCGGAAGTCGACATCAGACGAAGTGAGAGAACACAAAACCAGCCTGCAGAATGTGAACGTCATTCCGACACAGAAACCCACCACAAATCACATAAGCACACCTATCGGAAATCACACTCACAGCGCACCGGCTGCACAGCCCGCACCGACACACGCGCCCGCACCGACACACGCGCCCACACCGACATACACGCCCGCACCGACACACGCGCCCGTACCGTCGCCGCAGCCGCCCGCGCCGGTACACAAACAAGCAACTTTCGCTCCCACCGTCGCACCGCAACCTGCACCGCGAAAACTGAGTCAACCGAACGGACAGGTGAGGCTTAGTGATCGCTTTCTATGGAATTCTCGGTTTATATTTAATTTTGGGACCGTAGCATTAATATAGACGTTAATTAGTCTAATTGACTTCCATTTTTGCACATTACATAGTTTTACAAAAATAACATTTAGATTGAAAATGCTGTTGTTTTAGTTGGACTAATAACTATTGTGTTTTTAATTAGAAAATATCAAAGATGCTTTAGAATTCTAGTCAATAATATGCTTTATGTGCACACTAGCGACACAAATAAATTCAAAATTAAACCTCGTTCACTCCAGGCCAAATCGACAACTAACAGTGCGAGCACACCCCTAACTCCCGGCGCCAATAACGTGCACGGATCTAGCGACGATGTCTTCGACGATATTCAGGTAAGATTCACTTACTCATATATTAACTTAGCCCGATTCGCAGGTGATGGTATTGGTTTAACACGTTCACATCCGAGCTTTTACGTCATGGCTTTACCACAATTGTGTGCGGCACCTTATTTGTTTCACTTCACTATGTAGATTAGTTGAAAGTCGGCGATGGCATTTAGCCTCCAATAGTTGCGAATGGTATTACGTTCGATGCATTCCGAAATATAGAGCTCATATTTCGTGATGTTCGGATTTGATATCGGTCACAACTATTAATTTTTGGTTGAATGCGATCTCCGTACTTTATTTGCATTTATCTGCTTCACTATCATATAAAACATTCAACATTTCAGACCTTTGATACTGTTCATTTAAACCTCATGGGTTAAAGTATAAATCATATTTATTAAAACCTGGTTCGAATTATTGTAAGTAATAATAAATTAACGTATCATTACATTTATTCTAAAGTTGTACGGTGTATTATTATCATTATGTAGTTTAGTAATTATGCACATTTTATTGTATTCACTAGTTAAAGCATAATTTAAAGCTTCAGCTTGACCTTGTATAATAAAATTGCACTATCGCCAATAAACATTGTCAACGCTACATTGTTTATAACTTTGCCATATTACACGATTATTAACTATTTATTGTTATCATATAAAATATAATAAATTATTATACAAATATGTATGTAAAAAAGTATCTTTATTATGTATGTAGGATTCCACAGCTATAGACAGATGTATGTATTGCTAAAAATGGAACCAACTAAATGAAAAATATCTTTAGTCACAATATTAGTTGAATAAAATAACCAACGAGTTATGGTAGCATGTAGATTTCTCGTAACATCTATAAAAGCACTATTTTTAATTTTTCAGATATTTAAAGCTGCAAAGCTTCGGGGCTTATCAATTAAAGTAAAGAAAATGTAAAATCTTTTATTTGAAATTCTTTATGCATCGAATAGTTATGTTAGTCAAAGAACTACAAGCCTCTTCTTATAAGCACATAATATTTAACTGGTGTTGAAAAATATGAACAGAAGAACACAGGGTGGCAGGGACATCGACCCACAAACTATAACGATGGATTCAGTACATGATTCTTTTTTTTTTTACTAACCGACGAAAACTTTCAACGCCCCTTTTTTTACGGTGGGAAATCATCAAATGACTCCTTCCGCTCTGGGTGGAGCGGACAGGAGTGTCAGACTCTTACTGACTAAAACCCACCCGTGTTCCTTCCTTAGCCCTTTATGTTCCGGGGTAGTGGTAACCCTTTCGGAAAATCCCGCTTGCGTCAAAATTTCTCGTTGGTTATAAAAAAAAAATGCTGTTCTAAAATTTCTACTCTAGGGGTCTAGAATCATGTGCTGAATTCATGGTTACAGTTTTCGCGTCGATTTACCTGCCACCCTGTGTATTTTTTAGGTTACAGAAAGCTTAAACATAAAGTGATGCTAAAATAACAATATTTGAATACCTATGCAAACGTTTTTGCATAAAAAACCAGAGGACGTTCAAAAGTTTTCCTTGGTTCTTCCTCGTAAAATTCTTGTAGTTAGATCAATCAATGGATCTGATTCTGTTATGCAACATCAACCCCAAACTAAACAAGGGAGACATGAAAGTAAATAACAAAATATAAAAAACATCTGAACCTCTATACAAACATTAAGGCCCCTTGGACCGTTCTGTAAACATTGTTCTGTTTTTGTCAATCGTTTGAAGATAGCAGAGACAGAACGCTGTTTTAAATATGTTTGACGCTAAATGCAATTAGTGATTTAGGCCGAAATAGAAATTAGGAGGCCGAAGGCTTCACGTTAGAATATGTTGCATAGAAAAGACAAAAAAAGCTTGACACGGCTTGTGACCGTCTTTTTGTGCCTTTTACTCCTTCAGCAATTGTTTATCGCCAATACATTTAGCTGGAGTTGAAAAATTACGAAATTGATGACATTTCGGGATGATGTGTGCAAGGCTTTCACATTTATTATGATTTAAATTGAGTTTATATTCGGCATGAAAATCTTCATAAATCGAAGAATACAAGCCGTCTTGGATTTTTGATGCGACTGCTATCGTACCATTTTAGTCACATTCGAAATCATAAAGCGCAGGCCCTATAAATTCCTTAAATAAATGGTTCCTCTAATATTATGTCCCGAATTGCCACCCTTTGTCAGTTATGTTAGACAAAAGCTTCACTTTTCTAAACACAATTGCGAGCTGAAAACGTTCGCTTTGATCGATTAGGAGTGAGATATTTGTGGCAATAGCTGTAGTTAAGTTTGTGCGCAAGAGGATTAGTCCCGCTATTTCAATTAGGGGGCTATCTTAGTGGGGTATCACTTAATGTTCAAGTTTGCTGGAGTAAAACATAAAGCTGCAATTGATTTACATTTATTTTTTTCCCTTGAAAGAGAGGCTTGTATTACTTTGCTTACGAATAAATTCTTTTCAAAACTTGTTTAGACTTCTGGCAATTTTCGGGGTAAAAATTATACGCTACCATGGCCGAATCTACTCTCCTTTCCCTGCACTAATAAATTTAGACTGATTCGATGTGAACGTGTTAAACGCGCAGCCGTCGCGGCCGATTACCAACGAGGACTTCCAAGCGATGATCCCGGCGCACTTCCTGGGCGGCGCGCGCGCACACACGGCGCAGTCGCCGCCCGAGCGCGGCGTGCGCGTCACGGTGGAGCGCGCGCCCGCAGTCGTGCTGCCGCCGCCGCCCGCCGCGCTCGGCCGCGTCACCGAGACCATCACCAAGTCCACCTTCACCGAGACCACCGTCACCCGCATCACCGACAACCAACTCGTGGAACCACTCATCATCGAAGTAAGAATGCTGAACGACGACAACAACTTACAAGTTACAACTCGTTCATAAATATGAGGCCAAGGTTTCGCAATGGCATTTTTTTATCTCGAGGGTTTACGAAGTCCATGCTCTCTACAGAAGCAGTGGGAGCACCATCACTTTTTCATTATAAAGAATCAAGTATTTTTAGAAACAGGTGAAAGGTAATATGCACGTTTTCTGGTATGAAATGGATTTAGCCGATATAGTTTTATTTTAATTGAAAATTAAGTAATGTCGGTAGCGTTGCTCAGTTTTCAATCTTAGTCTTCTACAACAAAACAAAAATTAACCATTGTCAGTTTTTTTGCATCTACTTTTTCGTATAAGTATTACGGCATACTAATGTCCCGAAATTACAAAAAATATTTATTAATCCATTCCGCCTAATTTCGGATACGATTCAACTTGTGAAGGGGAAAATACGCATGTTGTATTTTTGACAGCGTTTGCTTATGCACTGAAAAACTATACCTAACAGAAAACTGGGGTATCGATGTTTATAGCAATTCATCGTTAGACTACACTCAGTTGAAAGAAAGAAAAATATTTCATTTGGGACACGCACCCGAAATACAAACAGTAAAAAGGAGCATTTAAAACAAAAAAAAAAATTAAAAACGACTAAAAAAAAAAACCCCCGTGCGAGGCCAAAGGGCTATATTCCAGCATAATGCTGCGATGTTTAAAAAAATAAATACCGCAGCGCAGAGTTCAGTTTACATTTTAAGTAAAATACCTACCATACAAATAGATTGGAATGTCCTTGGGGTATGATTCATTATATTTGTATGAATAAAAAGAGCTACATACACTGATTCGGAGACAACACAGAACTTGTCCCAAATGTGTTAAATTGTAACATCCACATGATCGTACCATGATACAGCATGTAGTGCTGTAAGAAATGGTAGCGATAATAAATATTATATATTAGCGATAAAAATATCTAATTTTTATCACTATCTAGATAAAATTAAATAATTAACGATAGCAAATCTGAACATGAAATTCTTCTATCGATAATTTAGATCTGAAATTCATACTAAAGACCTGTCTACACCATATCCGGCTTTAGACCTCCCAGTCTCGGGCTGAATAACGTTACTTAGCACGTGCTTTGGCTTAGACCTGTTCCCGTCTCTATCTTGCACTTGTAGTTTAGCAGTTGCACGACAGTGACGGGAATAACGCATAGCCAAAGTACGTGCTAAGTAACGTTTCTATATCTCGGCCTGAGACAACGTATGACCCGGAGCCCAGACATGACATGTGTCTACAAATTCATACAAAATAAATACAAGCAATTTGTGATAATGTGTGGATAAAATATGTTTCATGTTTTTGTATGAAAGAAGAATGGAAAAGGTGAGTGAAGTCCGAAACTAAAATGAGTGTGTCTCTTACTGGAACATAGCGATAACTGCCTTCAGTTCGTATAGAAATGGTACGGCTAGATGCGCACAATTTTGACATAACTAATCTGGCAGAAGAGGAATAGATATTCAGAATAATGGGAGTTGTAACTTTAAATTCTACGAAAATACAGGGTGTTACGGAAAGGGTATATCAATACAAACGGGTTGAAGAGTGTATCTGGTCTAGAATCTCTGTACAAAATTTCAGCTCAAAAGCAGTAACTTTGAAAATGCTTAATATTTTTTTTATTTCGATAGTTTATTAAATTGAAATCATAACAAACGTGTCACCGCACTACGAGGGTCATTATCCATTATCCGTAGTGTGTCTGTGCGCCTAGTACACGCACATCACGGCGCCGCGCGCCAGTGCAGCGCCGTGATGTCGAAATAAAAAAATATTAAGCATTTTCAAAGTTAATGCTTTTGAGCTGAAATTTTGTACAGAGATTCTAGACCAGATACACTCTTCAACCCGTTTGTATTGATATACCCTTTCCGTAACACCCTGTAGAAACTAGAAGAACCAAATGCTATATATTACATGCGTATTTCCCTTTTACCGCAGAAAGTAAACAGCAAAATCATTATCCTAAGTTGTCAATTCAAAATTGGGCAAACACTGCATGATATCATTGCATACCACCTTTCAATCTTCGTAGTTAGCACGCAGTATGAGCGCAGTATTTTAATGTTATAACTTGATGTTCGGAAAGGGGAAGTGGGTAGAGAAGAGGTGATTCATATTTCTTCTTATTGATATCAGCTAAATCTTAAACCATACAGGGCGACTAAGAGTGAGTTTTAGGGCATTCATGAATTAGTCGTGCTCTCGGGTTTGCTCAAGATACGTTGTGCTCACATTGCTCACCTTACACCTACATGGATTAGTGTTGTACCGTTCCTTGGAATATTAGAAACAATGGGATTTTGTCTATTGAAATGGCCAATGTTGGGAAACTCTTGGTGGCAGTCACGGAACCCGTGTGCAACTACGCATCATGACTCTTAAAGCCATCCGAAGGCATAGCAATAATATAACATTCCTGTGTGATTAGTTATCAACAAACATAATTTCTCGGATAGAGAGCTACTATCCGGCGAAGTTATTTTGTAACAGAAACATATTATGTCATCGCAAGGTTTGGAATGTTATCTCAACAAGTGGTCTACAAAAGCCGGTAATAAAATGAAAAAGAACATTAATTGCGACTAAACGGAAATATTAAAAGTTGTTTCCTTTTTGTTACAGGAAGTCGTCTTAGTCAAAGAAGGAGGTTCTCTTGGATTCAGTATTATTGGTGGAACCGATCACTCTTGTGTGCCCTTCGGTGGAAAGGAACCCGGAATATTTATATCGCATGTAAGTGTTGTTGAAAAATACGCTTCTAATGACATGTATTAGTTTCTAAACATGTAAACAAATATGAGCTTTTGGAAAAACAACTTTTAGATCTAGATAATAAAGTTCAGTTTGCGCTACAACTTCAACATTTTTTTATGCTGAAATTGTACCACAACTGTTAGTTGGAAGACCAACCTCGGCCTTGGCCACATAATGTACCTAAATCCTCGTTTACACGATGAGAGGAGATAACATAAATACAAAAAAGATTCGAAAATCTCTCCTCGTGTAAAACTAAAGGTTGATCGAGATTTCTGATGACCATAAACAGGTGGTGCCTGGTGGAGTGGCCGCTCGTTCAGGCAAGTTGCGCATGGGCGATCGTCTACTGAAAGTCAACGGTGTAGAACTGCCGGGCGCAACGCATCGCGACGCCGTGCAACTGTTGCTACAACCGGGCGCAACACTCACGCTCACCGTGCGACACGACCCGCTGCCGAATGGATTCCAGGTTTGTGATATGATTACACTGTACACAAAACACCGTGACACGGGATTGAATATTTTCTTTATTAATTTATTGTAATTTTGAAAAGTATTACAACTACGAAATATAACTTTTAGTACATACAGGGTGAAATTGAACACATGCGACAAATCGAAATGGGAGATTGTACTCGTCATTATGAACAACTTTTACTATGGGACAAAACCTGAAATCACGAAAAAAAAATCAGCTGTTCCCTACATTTATGTTCGCATAACTCGCCAAAATGTAGGGAACAGCTGATTTTTTTTTCGCGATTTCAGGTTTGGTCCCATAGTAAAAGTTGTTCATAATGATGAGTATAATCTCCCATTTCGATTTGTCGCATGTGTTCAATTTCACCCTGTATTATGCTATTATATGCAGTTTCAATAATTAATGTTCTTTTTTTAAATAAATTAATTATATTTCGTTAATCAAAGTTTTGCGTTATATTCATATTGAGTAATTTTGTCAAAGTGTCTAAAATAAGAGAGTAACATGATTTTAAACATCCTGTATGAAAATAAAACGATTGCTGTGCAATCGAGCGTTTGTCAATAGTTTTTGTACAATCCTGTGTCACACAATATCTGAAATGAAATACAATAAATTGAAGAAATAGGTTTTACTGTGACAAATACTTTTAACTTTACAAAATACAGTCCCCACTATTGGGTATGTCTTGTTATGAATATTCGTAATCTGTGTGTACATACAAACACATACGTAAGCGCGCAATGTTTTGCATGTTATGCAAGTAACCGAATTTGTGGATATAATGGTGAGAAGTTGAAAGCATAATGTGAATTCACGAGTAGAATGATTTGAGTATTGTCGCTTACAGTAGAAATTTGGCGGTATACAATAATAAAAAGTATGCATAACGCTTATGCATTGATGCACATGATTGTTCAACATTTATACTGACAAAAGCATCTAGTATGTCTTTGCTAAGAATTCTGTCGCTTATCTACTAGCGTGTTTCTTGTTCAGCGACGCAACCCTTTGAGTCTTGAACAGTACATTGATACGAGTTTTATTTTGTCGTTATAAAACGCAAACAAT
Organism: Amphipoea oculea; assembly: GCA_945859645.1. Taxonomy (NCBI): domain Eukaryota; kingdom Metazoa; phylum Arthropoda; class Insecta; order Lepidoptera; family Noctuidae; genus Amphipoea; species Amphipoea oculea. The sequence continues at coordinate 11,977,651 of OX243872.1, forward strand.
TGTTTTGTTCCACACGTTCGCAACACGGCCACCGCCACACGTTCAGGGTCTCATACAAGTTGAGATTGTTGACGCAACTGTAAGTGTGAACGTCGCTCGGCGATCTCGAACTTATGTGTGTTACTTTACCAAATATATATGTCAGTCTCCAACCCCTCATCCAGTCAGTCCGTGTGCCCAGCTATCGTCGTATTCGGAATGGTTATTTCGTAATACAGCTTTTCCTTATTAGAACGCGACTTTTCATCTTAAATATGAAACCTTTTTGCTTATAGCTCTTTCTACTGTCATGCCAATTACACTGAAACTTACACCCTTTACAATTTTGTCTGTCATGTGCTAGGTTTTTTTTTTATCTAGAATGTTTTTGTAAATATTTAGTATGAAAGCTTCTGTTACTTTGAGTGCATGAGGTAATGTGTTGTGGCTTTGCATGTTACAAGTGTTTGTGAGTAGTTATTCAAGTTACCCGATTGAAATAGCAAACTTTCTAATCAGGTACACAATTTTTGCCTTTAATATTTTGAATCAATGCCTATAGATTTTTTATTATTTGTTTTTCCGCGATTTCAACTTTGTTTACCCTTCAGGACCTAACCATAGTCAAACAAGAAGGTGAGAAGCTAGGAATGCACATAAAGGGCGGTTTGAACGGTCAGCGTGGCAACCCTAACGACCCTAATGACGAGGGGGTCTTCATATCGAAGATAAATAGCGGTGGAGCCGCCAGGAGAGACGGTAGACTGAAGGTGGGTACAATACAACTACGTTAAAATAATATTTTGTAGCGCAACAATACTTTAATACACATGTAAACATAGAAAACTGATATGATCCTCATTTATTATTAAGACTACCCATTGTGTCATCCCTTGTAAAATGTCTACATTATATCTGTAATATTTCTGGTGTACATAATAAAGAGTATTCTATTCTTGATCTGGTTTTAAAGAACTCAAACTAATAAGGAGTCGAAACTAAATATGCGTAGTCATGAAACAAAATATTTTACTCGTGACAGGTTGGCATGCGTCTATTAGAAGTGAACGGAGTGTCGCTGCTCGGCGCGACGCACAACGAAGCCGTGAACGCACTACGATCTGCCACCAATGCGCCGCTACACCTCGTTGTGTGCTACGGATACACCAGGCCGGAGAAGATCACTGTAAGATCATCATTTTCTCTTAAAGCTCGGCGGAAATATTTGTAGTCTTGCCACAGTCACCAAGCCAGCACGCGTGCGAATGTCAATTTGTGACTGGGAAGCAGAGCGTGGCCTAAGGTTACAAACATTTCTGTCGAGTGCTGTATATTTTTTTGATTTCATTGTTTTTTTTTTATCACACAATTCAGTCAAAACGATTAAGGATTCATTTTCTCTTACCAAATAAATATGAATGCTTTTACAATGCTTCCAAAATTCACGCTTTTATAAATACACAAATATGGACTCGAATTATTTTTGACACTATTTTCATTTGGCACGCTCCCGAGTGTGTTTTGTCTTTCACAACCAAAATTTGTGTGAGTCTGTTTTGGCGAGCGCTTGTTAGAAAGAGATAGACGAAACGAATGTTTGCACAGACTGGTAGCGAGAGCGGGACGGCGGAAACGGGAGGCTCTCTGTCTCACTCAACGTCAAGCCTGGACAGAGATGATAGTACGTTGCACCAACAGCAACAGGTCAGTATAATAAGCGCTTCCTAATATTCCTTTTGTTGCAATCAAAATTGTGGCATGGTTTTCTTTTTTATTATTTTGGTTTGCCCAAACACCTCACCCTGAGCTTTCAATTTCAAGAATATGATGGATGTTAAATACTAATTTGTTCTCAATCATGTAATACAACTGTTGTTATTACTATCTACAGTATCTGTTATATATTTCTTTCTCTTACTTAATTCATGAGAGACAACTTCCCATGTTAAGAGAGTGATTAGCAAAAGGTCTCGAATACCTTCTGCCAGCACAAGTCTTTTTCTAAACATAACAGTTACGTGGTGAGGACTGACATGACTACAACATGTAACGAATTAAAAAAAAAACAGTAACTCAGCAACGAATTTGGTTATCACAGGAGCAACAATTCCAACAGGACCTTGTTGAGTTTGAACATGAGAAACAAGTCGCAGAAATGAGGGAAAAGTCTACACCCGAAAAGGTTAGTTATCAATTAAATAATAATAGCGATATGTCCAGTAAAAGGCATCTTCTGGGCACGCTCGTTCCATCATAGACCTCATCTATCGCTTTCCATTAGGCGTGATCGGGGTCAAGAGTGCGCCCATTTAGCAATAAAAAAAAAATAAAAAAAAGAAACTTGTAAAAAAGGGTTTTTAATTACTCCACGTGTCGTATACCAGTACCCAGTAACTGAGTTGTGGAAGCCAGACATGCGGTATACAGCTGCGTCCGTCACTTGAAACCGACCTATACATAGATGGGAAAAAGCTAGACATAAATGATGACCCGTTCTCATTATCATTCTCATAAAATGCCTAAACTAGGAGCATCATAATGTTTCGTGTCAACGTTTCAGGTGCTAGATATCGTTCACGCCGTAGAGAGCATGGCTCTCGAGCCCGCGCCACCGATATCCCCCGAACTACAACACAAGACGACCACCGTCGTAATGTCCAAACACACACTCCAACCTCAGGTTAGTGCAAAACTGTACATATTGACATAAAACTCTTTTGAATAGAAGCTAAACAGCTCTTTTTAATAAAAGCTATAATAATCTTAAGATTTACTCTACCAAAAAATGCCAGAGAAATCAAATGGCTTCTACTAGTTTTTGGAAAAATGCGCCTAATAGGTCGAAAATGATTTAACATTATTCTTTACTATTAGTAGCATTGTTCTTAGCTATCCCCTGAATAAATCTAAAAACCCCACAGATGGTCACAAAATAAGATAGACGGTCAATAAAGATTTATTTATTTAAATGCCTTAAAACTATCATTACAGGTCTTAATAACCTAATGCGATAGCCAAGTCACACACACAAAATTAAAAATATAGCACAAAATGAGATGTGATTATGATGATTATGATGCACAGATTGTTATTTTAATAATAAACTATAATACAAATCCATAATTTATGATGTTATATGATAATTTCTTATCTTCTTCTGTGTCCAACTGTAAATATTTGACATAATTTGTATGCATGTAGTCTCTATTATATTTTCCAATTTGATATTAACAATTTATTTCTTGAAAATTTTAAGCTTTATATTTTGATAATTGGAACGTTTCTATTACAGCATGATAAATGAGATTTAGCTTTGTATTATACTATTATGAATAACTTTATCGTATATAAAGGCCGAAACAACTCTGCTGTATAACTTTTTTGCACGGTTAGCATCTACCTGACTCTGATTATGATAGCATGCACTATGTATATTTTGTAGTATAAATATTGCTTGCATGAAAATATTCGTAAATATCTGTATTGAGTACTTTAAGTATACTATTCGTATGTTTAACTCCTTGTCTTCCAAAATAAATGTTGTTTAGTATATCTACATGAGCCTTTAATATGTAGTTGGTTGTGATGAAATGGAAGGGTGGCACTTTACAGAACACTTCAGTACACCTATCTCTTGACGGCGAACTTTCTGTCTATTGTCTGTAAACGTATTAACTATTACAGCATTCATATTGACTTTAAAGGACTGTTTTGCATGTATCCTCAATTTCTTTAAGTTGTCTCTGTTGGGACTTCTACGTAATAATTTATGGAAATGTAATAGAACTTCTAAGTGTACCCTAGTATTATTAGTATAAACCTTATAGCAAGACGATGTTGTTCAGTTCTTATTTTAATTTACTGTAGCTTAGCTCAATGTCGTCATGTGTTAGCTTGTAAACGGGTTCTGCCTAGAGGACGACCCTAACTGGTGCAGTTTATAAATAAATTAATGACAAAGCGTATTACGTCCATTGCAGAATGCATCCATTGAGGAAAAGGAAGAAAACACATAGTACGGCAATGTTAACTTCTGTCCAAACACTTTGTAAATAAGTAATGTTCAATAAACTTAACGGATACACATACCATGTCCAGTAAACTTATTTATCTAATGTGTTAAACTAATTGTGAACTGTGTTATTGAACGGAAAGTCTAAATGAAATATAACAATTACGCATTTATGATTTTGGTTAAGCAATATAATGAATGTTAAAATATAATAAATTAATAAATGTTTTTAATTCAGAATAGCTATAATATATGTGCCAATGCAATGCTATTTAGTTGCATTGATGATCTTTTATGTCCGTGCGTTTACAATTATGTTTTGGGAATAGATATCCAAACATACTTTTTCTATATGTCGTTCTAGCTTCGCGCTATTTAATATTATGTAATCAACTACATGTAAAACATGAAAATGTTCATTATAATAAATCATTTAATATAAAGTGGTAAATGTATATAATAGCAAAATTTATCATTGTATTTAGTAAGTAAGGAGAAGGGTATATGTAGTTAAGATAACATGATACGCGTGTCAAACAATATTTTAGTTTGAACTACTGGATGTAGCATTTTTTTTTTCAATTCGAGTGTTTGTATCCATCCAGGAAATATGGACAAGTCTATACAACCTAACCTTATAATCGTCTATGACATAACCCACCTATTGCCTTTGTATATTTAATATCATATTGTACAATCTACCTTACTATATTATCCAATCAAAATGTTTTCATAAAAATGTTTAGAATTTGGCAAAATTTCGTATTTATTCCATTGATGTTACCAAACAATTTTTTATATTAATAATATAATCAGTCCGATACGACCAATTTATATCATTATAATACCTATGTAGTAAAATATTTAGCCTACAACTACATTCTATAACATACACCTAAATACTGATATATATTTGTAACACTTTGTATTCTATGTACTTAATCTTCAATCCAAAGACCAATTTTATATACCTGTTTGACCCTGTTTGTCTAACTAGAACAATTCTATAAATATACATAAAACATTTATGGACACGACAAAGTAACGACGTAAGTAATAAAATTTTAAAATGTTTATATACTTCGCTTCCAAATTTTTTACAGTGTTGATGAATTTATTTTTCTGATAAAGCGGACCTTTGTTGAGTACCAGATATTTGTTAAAATATTCTAAATTAATTGATTTAAATCATGTAAGACTTATCGTTAAGGTTTTGGCCAAATTACTACTCAACTGCCAATTGTTTATATTTGATAAAACTATTGTGCGTTTACTTTATTTACTTTATAATGTACAAAATTGTATTAGTTAACGTTATGTTTAGTGTTGCATTAAAATACGTGATGTTTCAGATGACGTTTTCTTTTGTTTTTATGTTAGCATGTTTTCAATGACATTTATTTTGGAAGATTTTTGTTCGTCGCTGAAATAGGCTTTTGGGTTTTATGCAAAATAATGATATTGGTTAATTATTCATGATTTTCGTATTCATATTTTCGTGCAAGTAGCTTCGCTATTGTTCGATGTATGAAATAAAAAAATTATTATATTTGGCTCAATTCGTGATTACGCTCGAGTATCTAGCATTTTGTTTTGGTCTTTCTTTTAGCCGTATGTAGCCAAAGTAATGAGTTGCGTAAGTACCGAGTGGTGCAGTATATTTTGTTGGTTTGGTTAGTCGTCTAGTTCGCAAGCGGCGCCCCCCTCGCCGCTCGCGGTGTTCGCGCAGAAGGCAAGGACGCCGCCCCCCTCCGCACCGCCCCCCCCGCCCTCGCCCGCCGCGCCCGGCCCGCCCGCCGACCCGCCGCGCCTGCAGCGTCCCGCCCGGCCACCGCCCGCGCCTCCCGCCACCCCAGCATCTCCCGCCAAACATAAACCTCAAGTGCCTCGCAAACCACAAACGAAGCGAGTTAGTTTCACACAAGAACCGATGGATGAACCCGAACATTACCCCTTGTCGACGAACGATACGAACATATTTCGATACTCATTGCATGACGAGCATGATGACGAACGAACGGGGCCTACGATCATTGACACTAACGATGCATGCGAGGGGTTCAGCTCCTTACTAATCCGAAACCAAACGACTACCGAATTGGGAGTCTCGAGACCGGTCCCTAAAGCGAGTCGGGTGCTCCACGCCGACCTCATCATCCCGCCACCGCCTTTGTTCGACACGTACGTTAGTGATAGTGAATTAATTGAAGATGAAGATATTGAGGCAAGTCTACCACCTATCGTCGTAATCCCTGAACGGATTTTGCTGCCTGAGCCTGCGGTGGCCGAAACATCCATGCAGTCCTCAAATTCCACAAACTCTCCTGAAACCGAAGTCCCTCCCCTTGTAAATTACGACGCCTTTCCACGTTTGGCTTCCGGGCCGGTCGCGTCTCAAGCACCAATTCGCTCGGTTATAGTATCAGCAGTGCCTTCAAGTCATGTCTTCCGTACACCAGAACCCAATGATGAATATTATAAAGAACTTTCTGTAAGTCCTAGTGGAGAACCCGATGCCCCTGCATTGCTACACGCACAATATAAAACCCTACCTAGTGTGTCACACGTCCCTAACTCTCCATGTAGTTTACATCCAGATCAAACTTATATCGATGAACGAACAATGTATGTACCCGTGCACCGTTCATTACGTGATTTGAGGACAGATAATAGTACACCTGGTATGGTTCACTCTAACACGTACCCGCCAATCAACCCTTACCCATCTCTAACGACTGTAGCTGGAACATACAATCCATACACATGCACAGTCCCTGTATGTTCTTCCAATCAAACTGGTTTCTTGAATCCCAAATCACATACCGCTCTAGTCAGTACTTTAGGACAAGATATAAATGCAAACATCACTTCATCTGTTCCTACTAATAACGATGATGCGCCTAAAAGTGTTCAATCAGAGAGAAGAGTTCGTTTCGGTGAGGTGACAACAGTGGCCGAAACCGATAGAATGTCGAACAGTTCGGATCCCTTGAGGGAAGGGAGTCCTACGCCCGCATCTGCCTTGAAACCCGCATGGAGCAGCAAAATCAAAGCCTTCGCCATCGGCGAGGTAAACATCAATGTACGGAATCTTATCCTCGCACACACACACTCAGCTTCTTTTGATTGTGTTCGTCGACAACCCAACCTGGATTTTTGACTAAAAACCACAGTCTGTCATCCCTCCATCTCCCATTTTGTTACTTACCCCCATCGAATTATTGTTTTTAACTTGCAATTACTTATATTTTGCATGTTTGATTTACTAACCGCAATAACCTTATTATTGTTTATTATTAAAACATTGACTGCATGGGTGTGAAGGCTGGAGAAGGGAATTTCAATGCTTGTAAATATCATAAGCTTTTTAACTCATTTTTTTATTATTTATTTAATGTGCGTGTCAAATTGTTTATAAGTTTAGCTAATCAAACCGAATGTCCTCAGGCTTCCCCACCTCATTCTGGTAATTTTGTGAAAGCATCTGTCAGCGATAAGAAGAAGTTCTTCGAAAACGCTATGGAAGAAAGTCACAAACCATCGCCCAAGCCAGGTAAATATAGATAATTTAAAAATATTTTGGGGTTTTTACGAATTACCTACTATAATCCATATCCATACTAATATTATACATGCGAAAGTGTGTCTGTCTGTCTGTTACCTCTTCGCGCTTAAACCGCTGAACCGATTTAGATGAAATTTGGTATATAGTTTGGGTTCCGGGACAGGACATAGGATAGTTTTTATCCCGATATTCCCACGGGAAACTTATGCGGGTGAAACCGCGGGCGCTGCGTAATAACTAATATTTTCAATATTCAATTAAATATTAACATCGTTCACTATAATATGCACTATGCAACACTCGTATTAAAACTGATTCGGCATGAGTATCCTAATTATTTAAGCAAAACTTTGCACTCCATACTACATGCAAGTCATGCAACTATTACTTGCCAGTACTATTTTAGCACTAGATTATAGATACAGAATCTGTGACCAGTCAGTGTCAGTGAGATGGAGAGAGCATCTATAAAATTGGGTATCTCTAATATGGTACTACTATTTTCAGAAAAAGTTTTCACATTCCTATCAGCGGATGAGGTGGAGAAATTGAAGCAAGAAGAGGAAAGGAAGATGGCATCTCTGTCGCGATCAGAGCTCGGCTCGTGGTCCCCAGGCGAGGACCGGCAGAGTGGATATAGCTCACATTCCGACGACGAACCTTATGAGAATGGCCATAGGTAAGAGATTGTACGGCATATTATTGTTGGTTGTGCGGTCGATGGTGCCTCGATAGTTTAATTATAATATGGTCTTTTTATTAAGAATTAAAAAGTGAAATATATTGATGCTTGTGAAAAACACAGGGTTTACATACAACTAAGTAACATTGAGAATTTTTTTTTGTGTGACTACTATTCAACTTCTAGTTTTGGTTTGAAAAATTTAAAGTTAAGTTATAACATTTAAAACATGTTTTTCGAGAGTCATTTATATTACTGGCCGAGAAAGAAATTATTGCCCGACGTGATGGCCGCGCCATTAGTAATTGCGAAATATAGACAGATATCTATGCTCTGTGTTACGGGTTTGGTTTCCGGACTTAGTCCTTCAAGTGGGCCATTGTGCATGCATAGACAGATATAAAGCAGATGAAAAGAAACGGAGTAGAAAACGTAATGATTATTTTTTCATAATTTTTGCGTAGTGTGTCTGGAGGAGTGAGTCCGTCAGCGAAATCACAACGCAGACGTGCGGGACGGGACGGTGAGGTAGAGGACGCAGCCACAAGAGCCGCGCGTCGCGCCGCCTGGCGAGCCGCTAGGCTGCGCTCGCTCGAACAGGTCAGTGGCCTTATGGCTGAGCATTCCGAAGTTTGGCAACGTCGTCGCAAATAGCTGTCATATGGGAAATGCAATAATTAATATCGTAACTGAATATTTAGTATTAGTTTAAAAAACGCATTTGGTAAATGACCTTCTTACACCTAAAACTGTTACAACGCCTAATTCAGTGTTATTACTGCAATTCACTGCATTCCTATAGAGCAATATTTCATTTTTACATACAGTAAATGCCAACTTTTAGAAAGCACATTCTTAAACAGCTGTGGACTCGCATGATAATGACCAATGATAAAATTCGCAAATCCAAACCACTGTATCTTCTCAAAGAAAATGGTTGACCTAATTGAAGGTTAACATCATTTTGAAGCACGAAAAAAGAACTAAATGCTTGAGTAGAAGATTGATGTGACATTGACATGTTGTGAGGAAAGTTGTGAGTAATAATAATTTAAATGAATGAGGATGTCTATACTATAGAAGAAGAAGAATGATAATATTGTTTTCTAGATTGAGCCTACTACTGAGAGGCCAGATTGTCGTACACTTCCGACGGAGTCGTCTACCTCCAATAAATTGGGGTGAGGGGTGGAGGATAGTTTTTGATGTGTCATTCAGCTATCGTATTATGCCAATATGTGACTTAACGTCTGTTTGTTATCTTTAGGAGGCTCTTGAATCACAGAAAGTGATAAAAAGTATGGTGGGGCCAGCGAGTGACATCTTAGAAGATCCACATAGGGAGAACTCTCCGAACGAGGTAATAACTCCAAATAACAGCAACTCCATGTCTTGATGAATCAGTTGAATGTTGTCCAAATTAAAATACTAAAGCAACCGATTCTGTAAATGGAAGAAAGATCATGATTTTCCAGAATCTATTATTTCACTAATTAATAGTTGCATTAAACATCACATCACACATTGTCATCGTCGCCTCTCATTCAAATATCCAACGTCATCTTTTTTCCATTTCAGATTTAGAATGATTTGTCATAATCCAATAATATTCCATGTATTAATTTGTTTGTCTGTACCTGTTAACATTGTGATTAACACTGATAGAATATTGTCTTTGTCCAGTAAGCAATGATAAAGTCTGTCCTAGTTCTGTCTGTATTCAATTTGAATGTTTGAATGATACCTTCGATGTCTTGTTGCAAGTACCTGTAAAAGTACTGATGATTTAACTTGAACTAACACAAAGTGGTTAATATGTCTTATCATGGGTGGGGATCAATGTCGCTTGGCTGGCATATTATTGTACGTTCACATTGGGCTGCGAATGTCAAAATTGGCTTTACAAATTATAGAAATGGCCCCTGCCACGTATCGCGTTACGTACAAAACCGGGCCAAATACTGGCCGTCAAGGAGAAAGAAAAATTGTTAGACGAGCGCATTACTCTCCGCACCGAGGAGTTCGTGTGCCCGGCAACCGGCGAGACTAAAGTGCGAACCGTCGAGTACATTGAGAAAGTCATTGAGAAAGAGGTACGCGTATAACGCCGCGATCTGTAAATTATGCTACGTAAGACGCTGTACACAAGCAATGCCGTATCGTGTGGTTTTTATTATCTTTTGTATATCTTTAAAACTACGCTTAGCTTTCAACGTGCAACTATTATGACAGACTATAGAAGACTTTACTCGAGACTGACGAAACGAACGCAATTTAAACGATATTTGTATCAAGACAATGAAATAGATCGACTGACAAAGATCAACTACGTGTACAAACACTAAAATATGTATTAACGGGGCCTTTTAAGTGCACATAACGAAATACACCATTTAGCACAACACAAACTTGAAACACCACAATCGCAGTAGATATTATTATGTTTTAGGAAAAATTACTAATCAGTTATGACATATATTTAAAGTTATTGCACTAAATTCCACAAAAGCACGAAATGCTTACTATTATTATTAAGATTTTCATTTTTTACGCTCTTCGACTTGCATAAAATGTTAGGTGTTTGGCTAATAAAAAAAGAGTTGAAAGATAGATTTCAATCACTTCTTTAGATATTTACAGTAAATTCGTTCAGAATATCAAAAGTTATTAAATAAATAATTGCTTAACACACTATTAGTAGCAATGGCTTTCATTTTGACAGTTCAACAACATTCATTGCTTTATATAAACGTTGTTGAGCAGACATTTTTGTCGAACATATGAAGCAATGGATTAGAAATATCCTACCAAATGATTGTGATTGAAAGTGTGTTACGCAATTAAGGTGCAGGTCTAAACAAACGTGGAATGCCGATGGCTGCCAGCTTGTGGAATTTAAGAAAATAACGAAGAATATAATAAAATAACTGATTATGCAACTTTTCTATGAAAGATATGAAATGTAGATAATCACGTAGTACCTTATTACACTCACGTTAATATAGAATTAAAATCGACGTGGCAATAACAAGACTTAAGTTATAGAATATTTATATTGTTTTAAATCCCATGTTATATACAATTTATTTGCCCCATTTGACAATATCCCGATTCCCAAGGTTTCCCCTTTTATTTTCTTTTATTTCTTCTTATCTATTTAATGTTTTCACGAGTGTTGCATGATATTTTGGCATGGCATGCTAACTTAATTTATTGTGTAATTTGTCAGACGATACCTGGATTCTAGACACGGCAAGCTTCAACGAAAACAATGGTTTGTTGCGTTTATTACTCTACAGAAATATATATACTAAAGCTTATTTCATTGCTTTAGCAGCAGAAGCAAGACTAACCCACTAACGCCTGTATATTAGAATATTAACAGTATTTAGTGCATGTCATTTTCCATAGGTAACCAACATCACATGATTACCAAGAAGGTGCTCAAAATTGTGACATATTTGTTGTAATATGCTTTTGTGTTTGATGTTGTTTTAGTAATGTAATCACAATTTTGAGCACAGATCGATGACATTAACTTTACTTTGATATCGAATTAAAAAAAAAATACTTTCTCGTTCTGGAACAAAATACTAAAAGAACTTCATGATTATATTTAAAGAGCCTGATAACTTTCTAAAACCACTAGATTTCATAGCATTAATATCTCAAACGTAATTGAAAGCCATAGCATTTCTCATTGTTTGGCGAAAACTTATACAAAAGTCTAGAACTTTGGTTCTAATTCTATTTATCTGTACAGGTGGAAACGACGCAAGAAAAAATAATTTCTCTGGAATTAACAACTAGCCCGAGTAGCGAAACCGCGCCTACCGATCTTGAGGAGGCCGGCATTAGCTTGGGAGAGGGAGAGACAGAGGGGGGAGACTCGCTGCAGCCTGATATCGTGCAGGTCGTGAACCCTCTGCTGGACGGCGGCGCTGGTCGCGTCACGGCCATCCCTGTGGGTCCCACGCACCGCGTCACCGCCTACACAGAACAACCTCAGTAGACACACTCACTTAGATCTCTTTCCCAACACGCCTCAATCTCCGCTCCCTAACCCTACCTGAACAATCAACCCCATGACAACACATCGGCTATAACCACAGTTGTAATAGACACGACTCGACTGCCGTCGAGAATCGAACTCGATTGTAGATTTCTTCAACGAAACGAACGTTCGTGAAACGAGTTTCCATCTTAATTTTGTATTGTAACTGTGATAATAAATTTAGATTCCACCGACTTGTTATGTTACTTAAAGGCGCTTGAAGAAATCCACTAGCGAGATACGTTTTGTGGCATTTTAATTTTGATCACAATTTTTATTTTTTTATTTTAGTTTTGCGACGGAGATTTTAGAATAATGATAGGTGTTACTATATATTTTTGAAAATATTAATAGTTATTATTCTTTGAATACTTTACGTATTTAATTTTAAATAATTTTCATTCCGTGCAAGTCTTTATTTTGACTGAATGTTGATGCTGAGGAATGTGACTGGTTGAACAACCAGAATGTGAATGCTGGCAGAGTGTAAGATGATATTAAAGGTGTACATACCATCAACAACACGCAATGGAATGGGACGCAAGTGTACGAAAGTGGCATCACATTTGACGATATAACAATTATATCAACCTATACTTGCATTATACAATTACTTATTTTATTCGCGCATTGTTGTTTCATTCAGTATTTTATGTTTGATGATGTATTAATATTTTAATTTAATGTAATATTAATTTAATATTATATGTGGTGCCTTGATTTCTTGGAATCAATTTTATTATAATTGTACGATTTTATTATTCAAACTTTATTATATTTTATTTTATTATTCTTGTAATTTTGATTCGGAAAATAATTTTACATTAAGTTATAATATAAAGATTGTAACCCTACAGAAGGTGATGAATTACGCATTTGCATCAGTATGAACGTAGTGTTTATTATTAAGATTTGCTGTAAATGTCCAGACGTAACAACAAAGTGTACATTTCCGACTGTATGAAATGTAATATTTGAGTTTGATAAAATATGTATTACGGTAAATAAATTGAAGTGTTGAATGGAAGAATGTGTGTCCTTTATACCTTTCTAGTGATATGTGCATTGTAAACTATTGAAAACATTGTATGTTTGTCCCAATTAAATGTTTTAATATATATTTTAATAAAATTATTTTGTGGTTTTATTAAAAAAACAAGTAGATTTATGCTAGTTTTATTTAATCTATATAATAATAATATATCTGAGGAGCACAATTTAAATGTCTATAATCTAGTTAGAACAACAAAACATCTTAAAAATAGTTAATAATAACGAATAAAACACTTTTACTTCTTTGGTGCAATAATGCCTTCCAGTTGCGCCTGAAAGCAAATAATATCAATTAGGAAGTTGTAAACGCTCATAAGTTTGCAATAAGCAAGAGGCCGGTCAAAAATATGACATATTTTGTTTTAGCTAACACTCATATCTGAGTGAAAGACTGACACCGTGTTCTAACCGACAGCGACCGTCGCGCGAGTAAGCGATCGACGCGTTCGTTTGTATAAATTATGACATTATGGCGTACAAACGCGACTTGATTGGTTGCGCGAGTACCATCATATTGATTTTTATGAGCGCGAAGATCGCTTTCGTTTAGGAAAAGGTTCTAAAGCCCTATGTGTCATATTAACGCGCGGGCAATATTTAAACTTCCAATTCTGAATCTCAGATGGTCACACAATAATCGACTCAGACTACATAACGGTAAAATTGATAATTGAGTAAGTGAGAATGATATGAATTTTCTGAGATGCTGAAATACAAGGGAAAGAGCAGTCCTCACCTTGAGTTGAGCGTTGGTCTTCTTCAAAGCGAGTAGCTCTTCTTGGTGACGTTTCTCCTCAGCGGCTCGTAGTTCAGCCGCGCGCCGCTCCAGTTGATCAGCCTTTTGTTTCAACTCCATACATTGTTTTTCCAAGGCGGAACGCTCAGCTTCCAGCTTTGCTACTTGATCCATCAAGTCTGATTTTCCTTGCTCTGACTAGGATGAAAAATAATAATTACTAACGGTTCCCCGAAAAACCAAATAACACTGCCCATCTTGGGAATCGAACCCAGGGCACCACAGGCAAGCCAAGTCAAAAACTAAAATAATGTTGTAACTACAAACCTGTAAAGCTTTCCTCATACCGAAAGCAATGGAACTACAGTAGAGCGTTTGGTATGCTTCCATCGTGATTTTCGCTTCATCGCGCACCCTCAGTAATAAGAGGCCTCTTTCGCCACAGTTTATTGTTACCTGAAAGGTGTTGAATACTTTTGTTTCTTAAATAAATTGATAATACAGCTAGACAAGCAGTAGGTATAAGGCGATAGGCTGTTGTCACGCGGAGATGCATTACGCACGTCTAGAGACTAGGTACAGTCTCTCGACGTAGGTACGGTCAGCATCAAAAGTCGATTAACACTTTCATTTTTACATGTTATTAAATTGACAACATTTTTTTTTTAATAAACTGCTTTTTAGCTTTTCACATAATAGCAGAGTTTATATTCTAATTTTTTTTCTTCTGCTGCAATTTTGAACAAATATTTTTGCTCAATAACTAAGATTAAGAAAACTGATGTGTTAATCGACTTTTGATGATGACCGTACTAGGTTAAATAAGACCAAGCCAACTTCGGAAGGCAGAGAGACGTGGAAAACCCAATTTATAAGGACCATATAACAATCTGGTCGTGTAGGTTAACTAGAGTAATACATCATTATGTTGCAACTTTTTAGAGGAAGTGCGATAGGCGGTAGGTAAACCTACATTGTAAGGTAAGTATGTGTTATCCAATCATAAGGTTTTTTATAATAAATCTTAAAAGTGTGAACCTGTCGTATAAGCTCGTCGAAACACTGCGTGTACAGCTGCCTGCGCACAGGACAAATTCCTGTTTCTCTGGCTTGCCTCTGTTGCAGGCGCGTGTCGAGCATCTCTTGTAGGTTTATCACATCTAGACGAGTCGCAGGAGTCGACGAAATCTAAATAAACACATCAAATCATAAAATCTTTCCAAACATAGTGGGTACCTATCATCGGAAACCTTTTTTGGGTTTAAGCACTTCGTCGCGTGTTCAGGTACGGTTATTACAAGCAAAAATAGTTTAGTTCTTACAACATTATCATAAAACGCATCTTTATGTATGTCACTGCTTATAGTAAAAGAACTATCGGCCTGACGACGGAGAATTGAACCTTTGGCCTATCTGAAAAAGGCTGACTTTCAAACCACACCAAAGATGCATTAAATACTCCTAGGGTTGAGGGCAACGAAACGAAAATAAGAAAAACTTCTAGCTAATTAGCATCTCAAATCATGGCTACTCCAAGGACTGAACAGACCAATGGCGTAAAAAGAAACTACAGCACCTTTTGAGTCCATATTTGACCGTCTTCTTCCCATTCCTTTGGTGGCAAAATGGCATTTAGAATCTCTTCTGTTTCTTTTTTGGCTTCTGTTGGCACACATGGCTGTATGGAAGATCCAGCGACAGCTGGTACCTGTAATAAGAAATGAATAATAAAATTAGCATGCACCTCTTGATTCTGCCTGACAAATCAACCTATTTGAAACAAAATTTGATAGCTTACGGCTTTTTCTGCCCGTTTAGTAACTAATACAGGATTGTCATAGCGAACTAAGGTCTCTTCTGTAGAGGCGGGAGCTCGCTCAGTCATTTCTAAAAGTATTTATATATTAAAATAAGATTAATAATAATGTGACTAGAATTGTCAATGTCGAATAACGATACGTCGCGCGTCGTGTAGGTATTGTAAACTAAGTTTCGTCTCCATGGTGACAGCCTGTTGCATAGCAATGTTTCTGCAGTAGGTCATCAGTAAAGAGTACCTACCTATGTTGATTCCAATCTCGTTGGTTGCCGTTTGCAAGAATCCTTAAACGACAAGGAACACATTGGTGGCAGTGTCAACATGCTGATGCTGCATACTGCTTATGGTCTGCAGGGCCTGACCCTTACCTAATAATAGTAATAGAAGAGACAATATATACTACTAGCTGTGCCCCGCGGTTTTACCCGCGATAAAATTATTATAGTCCTTTTTACCCGACTGCGCGACGCAAAGCAGTGGTAATGTGTTTATCAGCCTATGTATGTATGTTCCTTTAAAGCACTATACAGACCAAACGCCTGGGCCGATTTTTATGATTCACACGTCAATCGATTCCTCTTAGTCCGGCGAGTGTCACTGGCTACATGAAAATAAAAAACAAAGTAAAATGGCGGATTTGGGGTGCCATATTGTAGAGTTCGAAATTTTTTTCTTCTTCTAATACCATCGAGTGGGATATCAAAATAAAAGGGTTTTAAAAGGTGATTTCATAAATACATATATACAACTTATACAGGGTGTTACGGAAAGGGTATATCAATACAAACGGGTTGAAGAGTGTATCTGCATAGCTATTCACAAACACTCGATACGCTTCCGTATCGTATCGAACATTAATCATTGTTATAGTAGGAGTCTTCTAAACGCTGTTCACAAGTCCAAAACCCGAAAATTTTGTCAGTTTAAATCAAATAGACGCCCCCTATTCTTCCAACAGCTATTTGCTGTTGAGGGCAAGTCAAATCAGGTTATCGAAATGTCATGTTTTCGATACGATAGCCTGTCGTATGGTTGTGAATCAGGGCTCTGGTCTAGAATCTCTGTACAAAATTACAGCTCAAAAGCATTACCTAACTTTGAAAATAATATTGCTTGCTTAATATTTTTTTATTTCGACATCACGGCGCTGTACTGGCGCGCGGCGGCGTGATGAGCGTGTACTAGGCGCACAGACACACTACAGATAATGGATAATGACCCTCGTAGTACGGTGACACGTTTGTTATGATTTCAATTTAATAAACTATCGAAATAAAAAAATATTAAGCATTTTCAAAGTTACTGCTTTTGAGTTGAAATTTTGTACAGAGATTCTAGACCAGATACACTCTTCAACCCGTTTGTATTGATATACCCTTTCCGTAACACCCTGTGTTAAAAGTAATGCGAAGTGACAAAACGTAAAAAACGAAATAAAAAAATAAATTTCTTTCATATTTGTAAACTAAAAAGCTGAAAAAAAAAGTTATTTAAAAATTAAAACCCCGACTGCGGTAAAATACAGTTAAAAACAGGCCCATTTTAAATTAAATAAAAGTTGGAAGCAAGCGGGACCCATACCATTTATATATTTTCAAACTCAAATGGGTCCCGCCTGCTTCTTTTATTTATTTTAAAATCGGCTTGTTTTTAGCATTTCAGTTTTTTTTTTAACTAAAAGTACCTATTTTACCGCAGTCGGGGTTTTTAGTTTTTATAACTTTTTTTTATTCATTCTCTTTACAAATCTCCACCCCCTTTTTACACCCTTAAGGGATAATTTCGGGGATAAAAACTATTCTATATCCTTCTCCACAACTCAAACTATCTTCATACCAAATTTCATCTAAATCGGTTCAGCAGTTATTAGATTCCCCATACAAACTTCCACCCCCTTAAAGGATGATTTCTGGGATAAAAACTATCCTATGTCCTTCCCCGGGATGCAATCTATCTTTCTGCCTTTCATCTAAAACCTTTCAGTGGTTTAGGCGTGAAAAGGAATACAGACAGACAGAGTTACTTTCGAATTTATAATATTAGTATGGATTATAGTAGTTCAAAATCAAAATATTTTATTTCACAAAAACCTACATGGGCACATAAGAAATGGCATACATAATGTACGCCTCGCAAGATACAATAACGAAAACTCCTTTAGCTTATCGTTTACTTATGACTGTTAAACCATGACCATTACAGTGAAATAATATCAATAGAAACAAGAGTATGTGTTAAATGCGAATAACTGTTCAAAGGTATTAAAAAAATATTTTCTAGATTGCAGTGCGATCTAGAAAAAAAAAAAAAAAAAAACTGTTCCTACTTATACCAAATTGCTCATTAAGTAATAATTAATATGTAGTGGCACCGAGTTGCCGTGTCTGCCATACTGCTGTTAAACCCGCGATGGTTTGTGTGGTATGTTTAACAAAAAAAAAAAAACATAAAAAATCGAATAGTCAACAAATAAAACAGTTACTTGAGATAGTTAATGGGTTTGATTACTATTTTAATCATCAAATTATGTCTAAAACAATAGTACATAAATTACATTACAGATTACAAAAACAGTCTTTTAATCTGATATTGCAGTGTCCAACAAAAATCCATTCTTTACAGTCCTTTCCACATAGCTGTCTCTTCAACATAAACCATCACATAATCATCATAATGTTTGATTGTGTTTCAAACACTTTTTCTTCCTTATTCATTGAGAATCACTGCTGGAACTTGAACTCGAGTCGGTAGACATAACTTCAACGTCTTCTTGGTTGGGTGCGTCCTTGCCGCGCCCGTCAATGGCGACGGAGTTCCCGCCTCCGACCGACATGTGGAGCTCGCCTGATGGATGCCACGTGAATTGGTTTGATGCAGATGCTGGCACTGTGAGCAAATAAAAACAACGTGTAATCAAACATGAATTACTATTAATTTTAACATTCTTTATATTCTACAAACTTTCATATTCTATTGCTGGCATTATCCAGCAATAGAATATCTAGTAGTGTCCGACCGAAGGTGCAATTCTGGCCGAAGCCGAAGCCGAAGCCGATTAATCGGTATTCACCAAAACCTTCGGCCGAAGCCGAAGCCGAAGCCGAAGGTGTCATTGACCTTGAGAAATACGATAGTTACTTTGTAAAATATTTTAAACCAGACAATACTTATGGTTTTTTAACCGACTTTAATTAACCGACTTTAAAAAAGGAGGTTCTGTATTCGACCCGTATGTATGTATGTATGTATGTATGTATGTTTGTATGTCCGCGATTATCTCAAAAACTACTGAACCGATTTTGATAATTCTTTCATTACTGTGATCTACATACTTTCAGGAAGGTTTTAGTATATAATACATTAGGTAACTATTCTTATGTACGAAGTTATATGCATAAATGTACTGCATCTCCGGCATTTCTATGGGAATTTTGATGATTCTTCGAGTCGTGTCTTCAATTCTTCAATGCACTAGTGTTAATTGAATTGGTGTGGGGTAGGTACAACTAAAAAGTGAAAAATAAAAACTTTTTTACAAAAAAAACAACCGACTTCAAAAAAAAACACTACAAACTGAAAAATAACTTTCATTTCGGAAGTCGGTGTCAAAAAACGAAAATGCGGAACCAACGACACCGACTTCCGAAATTAAAGTTATTTTTCACTTTGTAGTGTTTTTTTTTGAAGTCGGTTGTTTTTTTGGTTCTTAGAGTGCCTCACAATAATGAACGTATCACCACAGGTACTACTCACACTCACAGTAATAAATAAAATAATTTGTAATAACAAATATGAAATATTTAAAAACAAAACATTTATTAGAATTTTAAGACGCGCTCTCAAACTTGTTTTGACTCGTTTAGTTTACTAACTGCGATTCGTTTGGTCCGGTGCGGCGGCGGCGCGGCGAAACACTGCTGCTTTGCACACTCTCCGTCTCGCTCTAGCATCGTTCAGTAAATTTCAAATTTTGACAACTAGCAAACCTTCGGCTTCGGCCAAACCTTCGGCAAATTTTTGGCCGAAGCCGAAGATTTGGCCGAAGGTGTTTTTTTGGCCGAAGGTGGCCGAAGCCGAAGCCGAAGCCGAAGCTTCGGTCGGACACTAATATCTAGTAATATACAGGGTGAAATTGAATTCATGGGCATCCTTTTAAGGGGTCATTGTAATCATCATTATGAACAACTTTTACTATGGGAACAAACCCGAAAATCGCGAAAAAAAAATCAGCTCTTCCCTACATTTTGACGAGTTATGTGAACACAAATGCAAGGAACAGCTGATTTTTTTTCGCAATTTTAGATTTAGTCCCATAGTAAAAGTTGTTCATAATGATGAGTACAATGACCCCTTAAAAGGATGCCCATGAATTTAATTTCACCCTGTATATGGCTTATACCCATTAGTGATTAGGATATAAGCCTTTTTCTGTTCAGGGTGGCAGGGACATCTACACACAACCTGCTACTGATTCAGTACATGATTCTGAAGCCCCTGCAATGAATTTTTTTCATTACTTATAGAAAAATAGTAGATTGTACAACTAAGGCATAAAAGAAGCTATTTAACCCCGAGACGTTTATAATATCCACCCGAGCCGCAGGCGAGGGTGGATATTTAAGTCGAGGGGTAAAATGGCTTGTTTATGCCTGAGTTATACACTCTGCTTTTCACTTCGATTGCGAGAAAATGAAACAGGCATAAAGCGTACATAATTAATCAAAAATGTTGCATCCATAGCTAATTCCCGCCACCACAGATAATACCGCCACGAAACTTTTTAAAAGTTTTTTTTTTTAATTTTCAACATTTGTCATTCGACTTGGGTACTTCATACTGCCAAAAAATGAAAACGTTTCTTTGCCTTTTTAAATAATAAATGACAACTATTTTATCTGATTTTATTAAATTAACGATAGAAAACACGGAAGTGGTATAAAATAAAGAAAATTAAATAAATCACGACTTTAATCTGCGAAGTTTTATTGTGCGTGTGGCTGTTGGGCCTGATTACTTTAGTCTTAGAAAAAAATTTTACTTTATGCACTAGAACATAAAAAGCGATTTTATGTCGCCTAAGCACAACATGAAGACGGACTTTTAGAGCATGAGAAGTGAAAAAGTAATTTGTTGTACAATAAATTTAGACTGTATTGCACTTTTCTATGAAACAGCAGATTTTTCTTTTTTTATAACCAACGAAAAATTTCTACTCTAGGGAGTCTAGAATTATGTGTTGAATTCATGGTTACAGTTTGAGCGTTGATGCCCCAACCACCCTGTATAGGAACTCAGAATATTTATTACTACATTCAATTCAATTCTGTATATTATGAACACCCCCTCAAACCTTGGGCAATAAAGGTGTGAATTGATATTATGAGTATTTTTTTTTTTATGGACCGTACATATTATATTTAGCAATGTTACATCCTACATGATTAATGTAGTAACTAGATTGTAATTTATGACTACATGAGGAAATGTAAAACACCATACAATTCAATGAGCCATAAAGCTTATTCAAGCATGGAAATACCCGTAATTGCTTTATAGAAACTTTTAATGTACAAATGAGCTAGAATAAATTTCTTAGGAAATTAATGAATAATATTACTCACCTCCGCCTGTGGTCATTCTGTGTAGTTCGTTTAGTGTAGACGGTGTGTGGCCATTGAGTGGCAGATCGCAGAGCCGGCCGAGCATTCCCAACCTCATCTCAAGATCTGTGGGGTATGGTCTGCGCGGGTCTCCAGGCTGCCATGAAAGAGGTGCACTCACTGCATTTGAGGCACTGATTCTGTGGATTTATTATTTTTTTTACAACAAGGAACAGTAAGTCCATTTTTTTTATAGTAACCAATTAAATTTTGTAAGCTACTATAAAACAGGAATACTTTGGTAAAATAGTAAATTACATTATTAAAATTTACAGCCTTTATTTTATCAGAGAATGTAGAAAACTTACCTGTGTGCAAACTTGATCAAATCTTCTGATGGTACTGGCCGCTTTCTAGACTTGACTATTGATGCTAGCTTCTGTCTAGCTTGGTATAATGAAGTTGCAAGTATTTGCTCTGCATCTTTGAGTTGTCTTTGTAAGTGGAAGATGTCTTGATCCTACATAAAATACAAGAATGTTAGTGTTTTAACATATTTTTGGCTTATTGAGTTAGAAATTATAATATTTACAAAATACTATTCACCTTATTTTCCACTTCAGCCTTCAAATCGTTCATTTTCTGTTGAATCTTAGCTTGTTCATCAGCTAACTCCAAAGTTTTCTTCAATTCTGAATCTTTTGAGAGCAACAAATCTGTTAGCTGTGCATGGTCTGCTGCAGAAAGTTTTTGAGGCTTCGGAGCTATTGATACTTCTATCATTTCTCTGTAATATGAGATTTACCATCAAGAAAACACTTTCTTTTTTTTTCATATTCTTTGGGCGAAACAATTTTACTCACTTTGAAATTAACTCGATGTCGTCAATCAATGCCAATAGTCGGTCTTTAGTGCTCAAATGAGATGCCATAGTGTTCCACTTATTAGAGAGCTTTGTTTAACACAGAAAGAAGTTTATTTTATTCGTCTAATTAAACTTAAAACCTCATAAAACTCATAAAAACGCATAAAACTCTCGGGATGCCCAAATTAGTATTATACCGAATTTGACAGCAAATAAATGACAGAAAAAAGTGCAATATACGTCTTTTGACATTGACGTTTAGATTGGGTTGTCGAGTAATTTGGCTAGATTATTACTATAATTTAGATTATTTTATTATAATGATGATTAAAATAAAAGAATAATAAAACGGTGTACATTAATTTGAATAATTATTCTTGAAACTAAACAGAAATAAAATTAGCAGCATGCCTAAAATTTCATTACCGGTACGGGGGGTACGGCGATTGATAAAGTGTTACGCAATTGCCCCGCCGCGGCGGGGCAATTGCGTAACACTTTATCAATCGGAATCGGTTTCATTTTGACAGTTCAACAACATTCATTGCGTTATTTACGTGTTGAGCAGACAAATTTTTCGAACTTATGAAGCAATGGATTAGCAATTGGCTTCAAAATGATTCAAATTCCGATTGATAGTGTGTTACGCAATTAGGGTGCGGGATAGTAAGTTGTGAGCGCGAATTTCGAACTATGGCATGTTTTGAGACAGCTACTGCAAGTACCTAGAAAGTAAGAAGTTACCAGTAATTTCAATATTTTCTCATAAGACTTCTGTAGGCTTACTCTATAATGATGGAGCCCAAGAAATAAAGAATTCGTTTGTTGGCCTAATTGAGGATGCTTACTGTTTAAAGACATACGTACTTTACTAAACCGGAAATGCATTTGCACTGCGAATCCAAATGGATTCGACTGATTTCGAAGCACTTATTAAGTGCATTATACATATTGGTAAATACAAACATTTACTACTTAAGTTATAACTAAGTAAACACTTTCATACGATGTGTGACGTGTAGGCGGTAGGATTTGTCGTTCTTCATTTTTAAAAGGTAGGTAGGCAGGTGTTTTAATAACTGGAATACTGGATCCTTTTGTACTAGGTATGTAAAACAATTGCATTAATTTTGCTTACATAGCGAGTCATATTCGTGTACGTGCAGTGAACGGAAACGTATAGTACCTACTCCGTACGAGCTCACCTACCTTGGTTTTTGTTTGTATACATAGTCATCCATTATGCGATTCACGCGAACCGGCTTTAGTGCACGCTGTTGCTGCGTGATCAGCTGATGGCGAGGGGAATGTGGACACTGAGGGGGGGCCGGTGAAGTATGAGGGGGCAGAGGGACGACCACGCTGTGAACATGCGCACTACACGTGCTCGTGAGACTTTATTACTGTGCTGTGCGTCACCGCGTATTTCCATTCTATGTGTATGTATAGGTACATAGTCAGAACGCAAGGGTGTGAAACTAATCGCGTATGGATTGGAATTGGAAATCACTTTTTTACTAAGGTCTTCCAATCTACATATGCAAGAGTAGTACGCAAATACTCGCGTATACTTTGTAGTGACCTAACTAACTACCTTATTCCATAATATACAGTGTCGGTACGCATGCGGACTAATCGTGTATAGATCGGAATAAGCGCGCCGAACTCTAGATTCCAATCTATACGTGAACAGTTGCATGCTCCATTTTGATTTGTTGATCTAGGGGATTCCCTACATTTATGTTCGCATAACTCGCCAAAATGTAGGGAACAGCTAATTTTTTTTTCGCGATTTCAGATTTGGTCCCATAGTAAAAGTTGTTCATAATGATGAGTATAATCTCCAATTTCAATTTGTCGCATGTGTTCAATTTCACCCTGTATAAGTACCTACCTATGTTTATCAGTTGTCTAGTACCCATAACACAAGTTCTGCTTAGCTTGGGACTAGATGGCGTTGTGTGATAGTTGTGGAATATTATTATTATATTATTATACCTATTATATTTTAGACTCCGTAGATATATTATAACCTTCGTAAAAGATTAGGTCATTTCAAACAGTCTAATTTCTTAGTATTTTTTGCGGTAAAAATAAACGGGATATTATTAATTGCACATTAAATAAATAATCACCTATCAGTTTATTTCCATCGTTTAAGTACTTATATACTTTTTTACATAAAAAATACGACAATCATATCGTAAATACTGACTATCATGGCTGACGAAAAACGAGAGACAATTCAATTGCGAGAGAAGCGAGCGCGAGCACGATGAGCAGAGCGAGGAGCCAGAACACTATATCTCAACTCTTGTCAGGCGTAAGTGATGTAGTATAGTTTGGAACCAGGACGCGCGCGTACATGTTATAAACTATACACGAGCAGTACGCAAAATTCGTGTATACATTGTAATCGCAGATGTAAAAATAGCAATACAAAGTAGGTATACGCGAGCAGTTTCCTTATCCCTGCTTTCTGGCCTTGTATAGAATGGAATGACTCTGCGTCACCTTAAATAAATTACACTTTCAATGCGTCTGTGGTTTTTCATGTAAATTATTTTAATTAACATTAATACACCATTATTTTGTATGATGCAGTTAGCATGTTAAGTAACGTTGTAAACATGATCACGTCTAGTATGCGTCTTACATTTTTTACTTAAATAAATTATTCAACAAAAATATATTGACTGTGGTCTGATTGGTAGTTTGTGTTAACGAGTATCTAATAACTTTTTAAAACTTTATATACTGAAAAGAAATAATTATTTTTAGGGACCTAAAATTAAAAACCATGATTCTTCCATTCGCACACTAATAAAGGCAATAATGCCACAGCCTAACTGAATCAGTTAGATTATGACGATATGTTTCATTAATAGGATGATTAACTTACTTCTAAAAAAGTAATTTAAAGTAAACTAGAAAACTGAATAGGTTTTTAGTTCCTCCTGTACTTTCAAAACATCCAAATGATTCATATTACATCAACACCATTGAATTATTGCAAGCAATTCTTTAGGCTGTGGCGAAGGTTTCTTTTCTGACATCACACGTCGGGGGAGAAGGGGGAGGGGTAAACATTGGTGATTCGATCGGACGCCCGTTGGCTTGCCGCAAGTTAACATTTTCAGTGCGAGCTCGGTAGTAGCGGTGAAATTGGCTTCTCTGCCAATCTAATGGAAAATCGCTCCTTTGAGAAAGTGTCATCTGCAATCGTGTTAAACAAATCAAACATTCGCCTAAGGCGCGACAATTGTCGTAAACAACAAATCCTGTTGCTACTATTATGTTGTTTAAACGGATCATTGAAGGAAAGTCCGTGTTGAATGCGGATGCCAAGAATATTTCGCCAGAGAAATGTTCTAGAAGGAGGTCGGAATGCAATGGATGTAGTGAACATTCCGTGTAAGTCTTGACTAGATCCTGTACTCCTATTTTTGCTATACTTAGTTTAATCACAGATTACTAAATAGTTACTTCGTGTTTAATTACTTAGTTACTTGCTTAATCACCTTCCATTTAAGTACTTATGCAGGTTCACTAAACTTCTGGATCTGTAATACAAGTATGCAACTATTAATAGACAGCATTAACGCTAACCAAGGGTTGGTTAGCTTTTAAAAAAGGAACAAAATGAGACCAAGGCACGAACATGTTAGGCCGAGAGGGCCGAGGGCCGAGGTCAGAGATTTATTTTTAAAATGCCAGTTTACGTCAATGCCACCGATGTTCATTCTTGCTTGACCGACTATAACAAACTGTTGGAGTTAATCAGCGCAGCACGTTATTATCCTAATGTTTGTTTATATTAACCGGATAGTGGTCAAAAAGGGTCATTGTTGACCATAATGGGTTCGAAAAAGATCAATGATCTTTACTGTATGCATAACTACTTAGGTACTTATAATTTTTTAAACATGTTTCCAATACTTCGTACCTACTTAGCATGTTATGGTAGACCGCGAAATTCTTTTCTTACGTTTTTTTTGCAATTTGCAGGTCAGTGTCAGGTTGTATTTTGATCAAAATATGATTTGCGACTATAATATTAGGTCCTTACATATGAAATTGGCGTTTTGTATGGAAGGAACAAAAAGTCGAATATTTTTTAATATAATATATTTAATTAATCAAAGTATGAACCATTGTTTTCAATGCACTTTTGCCATCTTATAGGTAGTTCATTGATCCCTTTACTAAAAAAACCAGTCGGACGGGAATCAATAAAATCTTTGAAGGCGATTTGGACTGCCCCATCGGAGTTGAATTTTTTCCCTTGCAAAAAGTTATCCAAATTGCGAAAAAAATGGTAATCTGTTGGAGCAAGGTCCGGGGAGTACGGAGGATGTCTAAGACATTCCAATTCAAGCTCTTCTAATTTGGTAGCCGTCTGTTGCGCAGTGTGTGGTCTGGCGTTGTCGTGAAGCAGCAGTGGCGTGGAGCGATTGACCAGCCTTGGTTGTTTAGCCGCTAGCTTTTCCATCATGGTTTGTAATTGCTGACAATAGACATCAGCTGTAATAGTCTGGCCAGATTTGAGAAAACTGTAATGAACAATACCGGCACTAGTCCACCAAACGCTTACAAGTAACTTTTTTGGGGTTAATTTTCGCTTGGGGCAGGATTTGGCTGGCTGGCCAGGATCCAACCATTGCGCTGAGCGCTTCCGATTATCGTAAAGAATCCATTTTTCATCACAGGTAATGATTCGGTTTAAAATACCTTCATTGTTGTGCCGGTTCAGTAATGTAACGCAGCAGTCGACGCGCGTTTGCCGGTTTGCTTCAGTCAATTCGTGAGGTACCCACCTTTCAAGCTTTTTAATCTTCCCAATTTGCTTCAAGTGAATTAAAACAGTTTTATCACTAACATCGAAGCCTGCAGCTAACTCGGACGTGGTTTGCGATGGGTCCGCTTCCACAATAGCCTTCAATTCTCCATTATCAACTTGGGTCTCAGGCCGTCCACGGGGCTTGTTCTGCAGGTCGAAATTTCCAGAACGAAAACGTTGGAACCAAAAACGAACTGTGTTTTCTTTTGCAACATGACCGCCATACACATCATTCACCCTTCGAGTCGTTTCCGCAGCACTAGTGCCACGGCGGAACTCGTACTCGTAAATAATGCGATATTTTAAATTTTCCATTTTGTAAAATGAGTGACGCAAACAGAAAAAACAGAAGAAAAAAAACAAATGAATGACGGTCATCGAAGCACAAATACATGAGTAAATAGCTGTACAAATTTGAATTTGGAATTCCTTACCAAAGAGGAGAAATTCGTGATTAAAGTGGCCAGTACGAAAAACGCCAATTTCATATGTAAGGACCTAATAGATACTTAATATGTGTTAGGTACAGAATTATAGTCATTAGAATCATTAATATGCCTCTTTAAGTTAGATTTGTTTTGTTCCCTAAGCACTTTTCCATAAGAGATTTGTTCTTATGGCACAAATCTAACTTAGGAAGATATACCTAGGTACTAAAAATTCTAATTATTATAATTCTGTAAATACGCAAAGGACTCTGATATAAAGACGAGATTTATGAGGAATTTCAAATTTCTATGGAAAACTTATTTTTCTCATAACTCGTCTTTAAATCAGTGTCCATTCAAAATATATGTTTGGGAACCTAGATATTCTGTAATCTAATCGGAATAAATACATACTATATTAAGAATATGTTTGATTTAAGTACAAATTATTTTGGCATTACGTTTGTATGAACTACGCATGCTCCGCCCGGCCCCTTAACGTTTTGATAGGTAAATACATAAGTAGGTCATAACGTCAGGAGAAAATCGCTTTTGAATCATGCGCAGGGACAAAGACGCGCAACCTGCACCCTAATTGCGTAACACACTATCAATCTCATTTTGAAGGATATTGCCAACGACCATACAGATATTGCTAATCCATTGCTTCATTATGTTTGAAAAATTGGTCTGCTCAACAACGTAAATATCGCAGTTCTTCATCGTTGGAAAATCGTTTCCCACGAAGGTCTTCTTCAATTTAGGGAACAAATAATAATCACTTGGGGCTAGGTCCGGGCTATAGGGTACTATTAATTATTCTGTGCTATAGGGTGGGTGGTTAATTTCTTGGAAACCACAATCTTGCATAGCAGCCTTGGAAACACGCGCCTTGTGGACCGGGGCGTTGTCGTGAAGAAGCAACACACACAGCGGTGGTCAGTTTACCCCGTCTTTTTTTTTCTTTAATTGCTTGCCGTAAATTTCGTAAAAGTGGATGCGTAGGATGCTGCGTTTATGGTTTCACATTTTTTTGTGTACTCAATTAGCAAAATTCCCTTTGAGTCCCAAAACACTGGCCATGATTTCGGCAGACGGAACGACTTTGAATTTCTTAGGAGGCGCAGTACCCTTCTTGTGCCACTGCATGGACTCTTGCTTACTTTCAGGGTCATAATGATGAACCCACGTTTCATCTCCAATGACAATTCGATCGAAAATACTTGATGGAAATTCACAACAGAGCTCTAAAAACTCTACAGCACTCGATTCGCACTTGCTTTTGAGGCGCCCCATGAGTATTCGCGGCGCGGCACTGTCTACTCATGTGACGGCACCCACCTTGCACTGACTTTTGAAAGGAAAAGAAGGTCACGAAGAATAGTGTGCGCGGAACCAACAGGGGTGGGTCATCTATGCTATCATTTTGGTCTTCATTCTGGCATCCACCACTATAATCTTTTCAAATTTTTTTCACGTTTTCTTCCGTAAAGGCAGTAACCGGGCCGCCCGAGCGAGTGTCGTCTTCAATATTCTCTCTGTCTCTGCCCCTTTTAAATTCACTTGATCATTTATGAACCATAGATAACGAAGGTGCAGAATCTTGGTAAACAGCCACCATCTCTTCGTGAATAGTTTTTTTGAGTTTTTCCTTGTTTGGTAAGGAATTTAATAACAGCGCGGTGCTCGATTTTCTTCAACGTTGTCACGTTAGCCATTCCAGTAAGTAATTGTCATTGACTAAGGATAATTAGCAAACTAATGATCACAACTACTTATATGAATTTAACTTTATACCGTTAGTCAAATTACCCACACCACTAGTAAATCACCCTGATACCGAGGATACATTGATTGCCCTTCGAGAGATCAACACTTTCGTAATTCTTTGACATAACACGAACCTATTTTCAACTGTTCGTCCCGAGTCCCGCCACAATTTTTTTTTGTCCGTTAATTAGGCCACGGACCGAAAAAGCTATTGTTTCTGTAGGTAACTTCCATCTCCTGTACCTATAGGTAATAAGTAACATTATGTATTACTTACTTGTGGCCGGCTTGAGGGGCCCGTGGCTAAATAATAACAGCCGCACAGGTCGATCGATCAGGTTAAGCTACGCTTGCCGCGGTTGGTCTGTGGATGGGTGACCATCTTTACATACCGAGACCCCTCCGTGCCTCGGAAAGCACGTTAAGCCGTTGGTCCCGGCTGTCATTCGTGGATCTTTGACAGTCGTTACGGGTAGTCAGAAGCCCGAAAGTCTGATAACCAGTCTTACCAAGGGGTATCGTATTACCCAGTAACTGGGTTGTGGAGGTCAGATAGGCAGTCGCTCCATGTAAAATACTGGTATTCAGCTGCATCCGGTTAGACTGGAAGCCGACCCCAACATAGTTGGGAAAAGGCTAGGCAGATGATGATGTATTACTTACTTGTAATAAACCCCTTACAACACCTACATATATTATGTGTGAGTGTTATTCAAATTACATTAAATAAAAACATCTATTTTTTACCTATTAAAATTTATAGAAAATCAACATAAACCTCAACAAGACAAATGAAACGCTTAATTTACTTATCAATTCATTCTTCTCTAGGTATGTCATGTGAGAGGTATTCTGGTAACAAAAAAAAAAAATAGGAACGCTCTTCTTTTTGTCATCACTGAAAATTAAAAAAAACAGGAAATCAAAAGCAAATTATGAATTGTCACTAGCGCACGGATATAATATTTCCGTGCGTACTTAGTGACAATTCATATTTTTTTATATATCAATGCGCGCGGGTGCTTTATTCAAAGTCGTATTTCCCCTAACACAAAAAGGGTCCGGGTTTCACCTGGACACTATTTAAAAACCTCGCCCGGGCGCTCCCCGGTCGCCCTCCAAACTAGGACAAATCCGGAGAAATCGAATATTATCGAATGTGAGTTTGACATTATTATAATCTAGCCACTTACCTAGTGAAGTAGATTAGGTATAAAAGAAGACTGAGTTCGTGTAAAAAAAACGGTACAATAAGTTAAAGAGCTGTAAACTTATTGATGCTGCTTTGATGCATAGTGCATAGCGATGAAAGCAAGAGCAAGAAAGCAAGTGGGTACTGACGTATGTTCTGAATAAGGAAAACAATAAGGACTTCCCGGGAGTATAAATTTTACTATGATTCAATAAGTTAAAACTAGATGAAGGCCCTCCCCTCAGTTAAAAAATAATAAGTACCTAGTCAATTTTCATAATATTTTGTTAAAAATCGGTACTTAGCTATTTTGTATATTTTACAGATTAGTTCCGTTACTAATACCTGTATGGAATAACTTAAGGCTTATGTTTAACTTATCACCAGATAAAGTAAAATATAACATCAAAAAAACACTTTTTACTGCAAAAAATAGTAAATGATCACCACAATATTAAAACTCCATTTTATATTTACAAAATACCTAGGTAAAGGTATTTGTATTCTCATTTGCTCGCTCTTGCATCCTATGTCGACGGAACCCCGCTTCTCGGGGCTCCTATTTCTGTGTAAAGGGTTTAATGTAACCTAACCAAACCTAACCTCGGGTACCCAGCCAGCTAGAACTATTGTTTAGACTTCATTTTTTTGTGTTCAATATATTTTTTTGGTGATCATTATATTTAACCCCCTAACTTAACTCACAGTAGGTAAAATTCTACATCACTTTCCTTCAGGTGAAAGAATGATCTGACGTCAGACGCACGTCAACAAGGAAAAGAAGCCGTTTAACAAACATGCAGATAGCAATGTTGATATAATTGATTTGTATAATGAGCTGTCCTTGTCCAACACTTAAAACACAAACACCAAGCCCAAGATAACTCCAAATTGCACAAGAAGCATAAAACAAAATTACATAAAACTTACAGATAATAAATTAATTTTCAATAAAAACGAGCACTTAATGGCAGCCATTACAATATGCAAATTCACAACTACCCACCTCTTTCAAACTTCTCAGTTTCATGCACGTCAGATTTCCATTGTTTTAGTCATAGAAATGTTTCATATATCTATGGTTTTAGTAAAGGAACATCTGCAGTGTGAAATTATATTTTTAACTTCTTTACAAAAACAATCCTATAACTTGTAAAAGGCTAACGTGAATGAAATCTATTATTGAGGTCCAACTTCTGCGTAGTAAGTTTGTGCGTACATATCTAATAAAAAAAAAAACAATATTGTTTACGATCATTACTTCAAGACCAAACATTGATTCGTCACTTATTATGTTCCTTAACACGGATTCTCTGAACTAGACAAGCTTGTAACAAAAACAATTAATTATAATTAGGTGTGTGTGTATGTAACACGATTATAATTAAATCTATCTTTAGCCGGAACTGCATGTTTTATCTTGTAGTTCAGGGGGCTCGGCTTCTTATCGTATGATAGCTGAAAATGGCGAGTAATTGTGACGACACATACATATTATGTCCCACACTATCAGCAGAGACATTAAAAGGTTATCACAGGCCATGCCCCTTCTCGTATAGGTCTTTATAAAACTGTTTATCCACCCGTTCGTTGATCAGTTGGACTCTAAACGTCTCAGATAAAAGAACGAAGTATGTTAATAGTTAAAATTGGTCAACGGTTGGTCTCTTGGCATTTAAATAGTGTTATTATTCGTACGGTGACGCGGTGAATCATTGTTGGATCTTTTGTTGCAGTATATTGGAAGAAATGATGAAGATGGTGTTGCTTGGTGTGGTGCTCTGGGTGGGAGTCACATTCGGGAGCCAGATTGCTCCGTACCCGCTTAATCTAGCAATATCAACGGGTAAGTTCTTCACTTCATCCTCATTAAAAAAAAAAAAAAGAAAGAAAAGAGTAACAAGTTAAATAAAAGCTTGTAAAAAAAAAGAACAAAATCAATAAAGAGTATTATATTAATCTTATCTTATGTCATCCAATAACTAAAGTTTATTTATACTGGGTTCTAAACCGTTTTCTACTTTTGCAGATGTCGGTCATCCACCGCCTATGTATGATTTTCCGTTCCCGAGTGCTGAAATGTTGAGGAGGTTACCACCTGTCACTACATTACACACGAACAGATCAATAAGGATTAGTAAGCTAGAAGTATCAATGTTGGAAAGATTGGAAATGAATTTGCAGTCTGCTGGGATCATTCCTAGATCTATCTCGGCTGCGCAGGGGCTTGCGATTGACGGTTCCGTCTCTGAAGACGCCATGCAATATGAGGAGTCTTCGTGGACTATAACGAAGGCGTCTCAGAATTTAGTTTACACAAGATGCCGAAGGTACGTGACTGAATTAATTCACTGGTATTTACATTAAGGTGAATGTGACATAGTAGACCGCGAAATTTAAATTTTCTTAAGTTTTTTGCAATTTGCAGATCAATATCAGGTATCTTGATCCAAATATGATTCGCGACTATAATAGACATGTATTTACAGAATCATAGTCATTAGAATCATTAATATATCTCTTTAAGTTAGATTTCTACCATAAACACTTTTCTAGAAATCTAACTTAGAAAGATGTATTAATGATTCTAATTATTATAATTCTGTAAATACGTACCGGTTATAGTCGCGAATCATATTTTGATCAAGATACAACCTGACAATGACCTGAAAATTGCATAAAACGTAAGAAAAATTGAATTTCGCGGGCTACAACTACCCATTCACCTTAAGTCTTCATGTCTATAGGTTTGGGTTTAATAGTTGTTTTGTTTGTCAACATTCAGGTACGGTTTGCCAAATGATGAGTGCTCGAGTTTCATTAGCACGTTGAATTTGCGCGACAGTGAGTTCGGTGGGGAATGTGCTGCTCTCGAACGCTTTGCGTGTCGGTCGATTATGATGTCGTCTAAGTATCGATCTTTTGATGCTTCATGCAACAACAAAGTGCGTTCTTCTTGGGGACAAGCACTTACTGGCTACAAACGTCTCCTGCACCCCAGATACGCTGATGGCATTGAAGAGGTTGGTTTTTATTAAATCTTTATCCTCTATTTTTCTCGAAAATTAAGTAGGTAGGTACTCATCAAGCTACTTTGATCTGTTAAAATGACCTTTAGGCTCATCTAACTACTAGTAAACAACTGGATCAACTGGATTGCTATAGCGTTGGTATGGATTTTCTGTGATAACTTATCAAAAATTGAGTCACAGTTTCGTTGATGAACCAAACATGCCTGTGTGGGATTAGTTGTATAATTCTGTATTTCTCTTGCAGCCCCGTCGTGCTATAAGCCACAATGCTCTGCCGTCAGCTCGGTTTGTCAGCATCAAACTTACCAACAACCTGGATGTGCCTAACGAAGGCAAGACCATGATTTTGCCCATCTGGAGTCAATTCATCTATCATGATCTGGCTCACACTGTTGTACGCAAAACGAGTAAGTCTATTAAAATAATAAATTGAAATATAAATTGTGCTGTAAATAATTGAAGAGAATCCTTGAGTCACCGCTGACTGATTGAAACTCGTAACAACACGTTACATTTGCAATTTTAATTCAGCACACAGCTCACAATACCTACTGTTCACGTTTTATGGATCAATTTGGTTAACAAATGCAGTACCATTGATATCTACATACACGTACATATCTACCTACTTTATTTCTTAGCGGTCAAAGCCATTCTCACCACTGTATATTGTCACCAGTTCACACGCACCAGGCTATCCGATGCTGCGGAAATGACGGCTTCCCACTTACTCCGAGGTACATTCACCCAAGCTGTATGCCTATCACCGTGCCCTACGACGACCCCTTCTACAAGGAGAAGTATGTCAGCTGCATGGAGTACACTCGCTCCGTCACTACCTATAGAAGAGACTGCACTTTTGGAGCTGCTGAACAGGTAAGACTTCCTCATTTTCTTTGTTTTCCTTTTCTGGTATAAATATTAGAGTTATTCCGGTGATCCCCTGACTCCACTGCTAGGTCTTCTTCTGTTTTAATCTCTGTCTTATCCACTATAAACTTTCTCTTTCCGGTCTGATTCCCAGGCCCTTTGGGCACAAGTTTTTCTTGCCGAGATAAACTCCGGTTTATTCACCGTGTGTAGGAACGGTCGACTGTCGTATGGATCACTCTGGAAACTTGTTGACAGACACGTTTTTTCTACGGTCCGGTTTACACTTACGCCCGCCGTACCGTAACGAAACCGTGCCATGTACGAAGGGCCAAGGGTTGCTTGGATGCTTTTGAACTTACTTGCAGTAGCTTTTCTTAGTAACAACCAGATCAGCAATCAGCAGTTCATTGCAGCAGGTTATTCAAGTTTCTGAAAGACGTGCTTTTAAAGCAACGTCTCGTGTATTTGAGAACGCTTTTACATTAAAAGTGTTTTCTCTATTATCTATGCTAAGGATCTCATGACTCATTATTATTGATGAGTAGGCTTCTAAGTTTCAATAATATTATTTCAGCCTTACAACTTTGTATCATCATCTAGATTTCTTCTCGGTACCTTTAATTCTTGTATACTGAGACGCGCGTCATTCCATATCAAGAAAGGCAAAACAATGTGATACATACGATCATGTTCAAAGACTTTGCCTGTATATAAAGACGCGTCATCAACTTCGATCATGCATCGATGTCGTGCTCCTTAGTTTGTATAATTCGGTGTCTTTGTATTTTGTCAGTAGAGACTGTGGTTTTGGATGTTTTCATTACTTTTCATATCACGTGTGCCTTTGACTGCTTCTCTGAATCAGTAATGAAATATATTTTAGCAGTATTGATATAAGTACTGCTAAAAAATATGCAATGTGATCATAGCATCACGCCTCGTTTCCCGAAGGGTCGGGTCACGGGGGTAGAGGTGTACCACGGATATCGATACCTATCTATGAGGTGTACAAATAGTTCACCCAGATTTCGCCAGTTATGTTTAAGTCTCATGTAATAGGAGGAGAGGCATAGGTCAAATTTCGGCACAAATCCAGAGTTCCAGACTCCGGGCAGCTACTGAGAAATTCCATATGAAAAAACCCAATAACACTTTGCCCGACCCGAGAATCGAATCCAGGTCCTCATGTTATCAGTACCTATAGGTACTGATGAAAAGGATTTACATATTTTGAACCTCAATGATTTAAAACCATTGTCTTCAAAAATACATAAAATGTGTGTCTGGTTGCGAAATGCTAACATTGCTTATTTGTTTTACAATACCGATTGCTAAGCAAAGCAATAAGTAGACTTATGAACCAAAATATTTAGATAAAAAGCAACAACATTATTGTTTTGTAACGAGGTAGGTAATGTAGGTATGCGTTTGTCAGCTTTAGTTCTAATCGAGACACGAATCTCGAAGGCCATTACGCTAACGACTTTAAATTGACATCAGTTCCTTCACAGTATGTATGTGTATGGTGCAATAACAATATCTTCTATTTAAAATATTGATCGTGCTATGTATGGGTCCTAGAGTTCAAATATTTGCAATGCTGATAGATTCGCCTTATCGATTTGTACTTGTACCACTTGTACTGAGTGGGTTCAATTGACAGCAAATAAGGACTAATAATGAACACGCGCCATAGGTACACACGGCTAGCAATCAAGCTATACATTTCTAGTTTTAGATGACCACGCATTGTATAGGCTTTTCGTACAATAAGAAGTCAGCTTATGCTGGTTATGTTATAGCTTTATGTGTAGCCGTGCGTGCGTACAGTCACCAAAAGAGATAAGTAACTATACTTATCATATATGCATAAAGAGTACCATATGCTTAGGTATTATCGACTAAACGTAATACTTGGTATTACGTTTAGTCGGTTAACTAAGTCACGTGTTTTTTTTTTTACCTTTATTTAACTACCTAAGCATATGGAGTATAGGGTCGTCAAATATACTTGAAGTTTAGTAAAAAACCGATAGTTGTTTTCTAATTAAATTAATTTTATTCGAAAAAATCCATCGGTTTCTTAGTGAACTTCAACTATATCTGGCAACCCTGGATACTTATCACTTTGGGTGACCGTACCTAGGTTCTTATAGCGGGACTAATAATAATAGACTATTTTAGATGCTTCTATTGACGAGGTACTCTTACATAAGCGGAATGGCAGGCTAATAGCTATTGTGTAACACAGTTCAATTCAGAAAGTCAAGCCAATTTAGCTTGCATTTGCCATCAGGTGGTCAAATTTCTGGTCCCTCGTTTACGTTGATTGATGTTTTGGTTACTGCTCGATAAACGGCCTTTGAAATTTTGTTTCCAAACATGTAAACAAATAAACAACAAGTATTTTTAGAAAAACAACTTTGATACCCACACATACACGGTTCAGTTTCCGCTAGAACTTCAAACATTTTTATGAATTTTCCAATCGCTTTAGGTCATTCTGAAATAAACTTAATTTACACTAACATACAGCTGATATTATTCTAAGTAGAAATAACATCAATTGTAAACGGATTTGAATAGTCTACGCTCTCGTTTGAATCGAACCACCATGAGATTCCGATCGCAATAATGTTACACAATTTCCCTGTGGGAGTGCATACGTCACTTGACTGCTAATAGATATCCGGACTAGTTCACAAACATGCAATTGATAAGGACTGACGATGCTACCCGGACAAAAACATGTTTTTGTAAGACCTATGTACAAATACAATGGATGGATGTTATTATGATGGACGAATTTGATTGATTCATTGCAGTTCGTTTGCCTTGCAATGCGACCCTGATAACATACATAATTACATTATGCAGTTTTCCTGACGATTGCGTTAAACTACATGAAACAATAAACACAGTATAGGCATGCACCTACTTATTATGCAGATTTACTAGAATTGTTATTGTAGGTAAACCTTAAACGTTGCAAAATACTTTTTTGTTTATTTTTTTCAACTTTATGTTTTCGCAATGTGCGGTTTGCAGTTTGCAGCCATACCTATTCGTGAATAAGAATTGGACCAACTGCAAATTGGACCAATCGCAAATTGGACCAACCGCGAATTGGACCAATCGCGAATAAGGTGAATTGGACCAATCGCGAATTGGACCAATCGCGAATTGGACCAATCGCGAATTGGACCAATCGCGCCTAAAGGAATGAGTGAGATAAGCGCACGTTTAATAACTTGAATCTTAGTTTTGCTTTCTGTGAAAAACTTTGACATAGGATGATAATAGGTAATTGCTTTATTCTTAACTAATTAATTAATTACTACAAGTTAATTTCTGGAATTCCTCATTACTTTAATTCTCTAGACCTTATAATTACTGATAGATAGATGTCAAAGTTTCGACATCTATCTATACTATATTACTTATTATTTGTTTGTTTGAACGCGCTAATCTGGAAAATCCAGTCGGATTTGAAAAATTACATTTGCTTTTGATAGCCATATCTTGAGGACGGCTAGACTATATAACATCACGCCTAGAGTCCTTGAGTCGCGCAAAAGGAAGAAAAATATCATTAAGAAGAACGTTAAGCGAAAACGAAGTAAAATAGCGTAGGCAGGCGATGCGACGGGGTGGATCGAGGGAACAAGAATTTTTACGCGGACGAAGTCACAGAGAGAAGCTAGTGTTTACAACATTTCTGCGAGTTGGTGCATTTATACTGGGTGAAATTGAAAACATGCGACAAAACGAAATGAGAGATTATTCTCATCATTATGAACAACTTTTACTATGGGACCAAACCTGAAATCGCGAAAAAAAAATCAGCTGTTCCTTACATTTATGTTCGCATAACTCGTCAAAATGTTGGGAACGGCTGATTTTTTTTCGCGATTCCAGGTTTGGTAAACACAAGAATTGGTTGGTTTGGACTAGTTTGGAGTACTAAGTAAAAGTTGTTCATAATGATGAGTCTCCCATTTCGATTTGTCGCATGTTTTTTTTTCAATTCCAACCTGTATAGGCATGCACCAACTTAGCGCAGAAATGCTTACGTGATGAAATGATACATTTGTGATCGAATTTTTATGGAAAAATCCGACCAAAGAAAGTGTGAACGCATTGTTTTACCAGTAAGTCCGACACGATCGCGATGTATCTGTAACCGGCCAAACCCGATTTCAGGACAAACTAGTTTAGCCTAGGCTAAACTAGTTCCGTCGACATAGGATGCAAGGGCGAGCGAAGGGCACCCCGAGGTTCGGTTTGGTTAGGTTACTTTAAACCCTTTACACAGAAATAGGGGCCCCGCGAAGCGGGGCTCCGTCGACATAAGATCCAAGGGCGAGCGAAGGGCACCCCCTATCGCGTATAGGAAGAACTAGTTTAGCCTAGGCTAAACTAGTTTGTCCTGAAATCGGGTTTGGCCGGTAACATATCCAATTGTAAACATTTTTACGTGCACTTATTTTTTCTTCGCGGATGTTACTTAACTCTTTTTCGGTTTTACACCTTTTATTCAATGTTTTTGATTTGTACCTATAACAGTTATCTACCTAAGTTAAGTAAAATAACCATGAGTTTATTAGATTCTGATAATAATTTTGACCTTCACTAGGTCGGTTATCATTGAACTAGGAAACTACCTAAGCATCGCTACGTGACTTGGTATTGTTTTATTCGACATTTTTATTCACTGTCATATAAAATTGTATTTTCACACATGATTTTTTTTACTTCCATATCTAATTCATAGGTACTAGTCATAATATATGTCTCTTATCTTTATAGTAAGATAAACATTTAGTAGTAGTAGGTAACCTGACATCATTCAATTTCTTTTTAAATAATCACACTAATATTATAAAGGCGAAAGTTTGTGAGTGTGTGTGTGTGTTTATATGTTTGTTACTTCTTCACGCTCAAACCGCTGAACCGATTTAGATGAAATTTGGTATAGATATAGTTTGAGTCCCGGGAAAGGACATAGGCTACTTTTTATCCCGATATTCCCACGGGATCGAAACTTATGCGGGTGAAACCGCGGGGCGCAGCTAGTATTATATAATTGTTATAATTTATTCAGAAACTTTAATTATGCATGATTTTCAAACATATTTTATTTTTTTATTTTCATGATAATGTTGATGTAATTTCCTAATATTGAGCTAGATGCACACCATATTTGTACGCCTCCTGGCATAACATAGCGTTCTATACACCAAACTCAAGATCTGTATTTCTTTACCTGTGTTAACAAATAAAAGTGATTTGATTTGTAAGTAAATAAGATCTCTGGAACTACCTACTTATAATAATTAGTGGTCACTGCTTATACTTACATCAATAAACCACAAGGTTTCATATCAACCATAGACTAAAGCAATAAAATGATACCTAATTAAAACTAATGACGTACCTATTTACACTGAAGCCGTTAACAATTACCAAGAAATCTTTCATAATCAGACTACTTATGTATGTTATTCTTTCCTCCCAGATGAACCAAGCGACTCATTTCCTGGATGGGTCCAACATCTATGGTGCCAACAGCTGGGATGCTGCTGCCTTACGAGAGAAAACTGGTGGTCTGCTGAAGACCTCCACCATTGAGGAAGAGGAGTTCCTGCCTTTGGCTGCCAATCCATCTGAGAAGTGCCTTGTGGATAGCAGCTCTGCTACTTGCTTTAATGCGGGTATGTTAATTTAAAAAAAGATAAAAAAAAGTAATTGTTAAGTGGCCTGTCAGACTACCACTAGGTCAAACTCACGACCCAATGGGTCCTTCTCAATGGCAAGCGACATCGCGGTAGGCCTAGACGGAGATGGCGGAATGAGCTGGACTTCTCCAACAAGAGCTGGTCCTTAGCACCTTTAAACAGAGAGAAGTGGAAAAAGAGTAGTTCTAGAAATTCTAGAAGTAGTTGGCAAGGTTATTATTTTATTTGGCACAACCGCAGCCGCCGTTGTTGAGTTTTGAGTCTCGTCATGGTTCAACGTCTCATGCGGTATGGTATGAAGTGTAAATATTGATGAAAAATACAGTCGCGTGTTGAACAACATGTAAACGTATTTTGACCAACACTAGGTAGTATAATGAGAGTCATCGTAGGTAGGTACCTAGTTATTATGGCCATTCAGGTATTCAAAAGAAGAACCTATAAATACTATTAACTGAATCCTCGTCACATAGGTGTGAATATGATCTCATGGGAAATAAATAGTCTTTTTTTAAATTTTAAATACGTTCAACTTGTGGTCGCAAATTGATAAATCAACAAAGTTTCTAACTAAGTAGGTACTTATTAAAGTTTCCAATAAGTTAAATGCAGTTCACACTTTATACTTTAGATGATAATACACTTAGATACTTATACCTACTCAAACATTAAAATGATGTTCAAATAAACCCGACAACTTTAGATATTAAACCATTATTTACAAACTTTATCAGTGCCATGTGGCAATACGATGATACTGATAACGAGGTAGATAAAGAAATTATGTTATTATTATTAAGATAACAATTCCTTTACCTAATGATTGTGTCATTAGATAAGATAAAATCTAGAAAAAAACATTTGTGGGTAAATTCCACCACATCTTGGCCGCGCACCGGCTGGAATGTTCAGTTTTTATGTTTGTTACTAAATCACGCAAAAACGGCTGAACGGATTTGGATGAATTTTGGTTCACAGATAGTTTAGGTATAACCTGTATTATTATTTTTTTACCAAATACGCGATTTTATTTGAATTTAAAAACTTAATTAACAAAAATAACAAAATTAAAACCTAACTTAACTAAAACTATACAAAAACTAAAATATAGCGTCGAAACCTGTATTAACACATTAGATACTTAATTTTCATCCCGATATTACGTTTTCGTGGGATGTTTTGCGACATCCGCGGGCAAAAGCTAGTTTTGAATAAAATGGAAAGTGCAGTAAATATATTTAACGAAAAGGATTTAGAGAAAAGAGGAAAACATACTAACAACATCATGTCATTTTAAACACATCCAATTATGCAGTTGTAAACAGTACAATAGGTAACCTAGTTTCAGAATCGATTTATCAAAGTCTGTCATTCAAGGGCGCGTTGCCCATTGAACATCCAAGATGTGATGGTTTCGATTGATCATGGCATGAAGATAGTACGGTCAGCAACAAAAGTCGAATAACACTTCAGTTTTTTACTCTTAGTTATTGAGCAAAATATTTGTTCAAAATTGCAGCAGAAGAAAAATTTTTAGAATAGGTAGGTATAAACTCTTTGCTATTATGTGAAAATCTAAAAAGCAGTTTATTGAAAAAAAAAAATTGTCAATTTAATAACATGTGAAAATGACACTGTTAATCGACTTTTGTTGCTCACTGTACCATACCTACTTTCGATTTTAGTTTCATTGACCTCTCTACCTGATTAAAATAGATTCTTAATTTTAGTTTTGTCTTTCGTTTCGCTAAGGCGATGACTTGAACTTGTTATTTAATTATTCATCAAATGCGTCATTGCAAAAGCAACTCTAACCTCTTCACCTCTTTCTACAACATTCATGATTTTTTTGATACAGATATTGATATGATTTAAAATACGTAATAAGACCCGAACTGGGTCAACTCAATAGTTAGGTAGAGATTGATTACCTACTGATTATAATAAAAACAAATGACTCACGAAATGTTTTTTTACAGAATTATTATAAATGCGAAAGTACGTTTGTTTGTTTACCGTTTCACACCTAATCCACTGAACCGATCGTCATGGAATTTTGCATATACGTTGTCAGGGGTATAGAAAAGGACATAGGATAGGTACCTTTCATCCAGAAAAAAATACTGTTCCCGAGGAAAAGAACAATAACTTTCGACGGTCACAATTGCTTTAGGACGCTAAGTAGATGGTGCTACGTGTCTTCCGAATCATGATTGAAAGACCAGACTTTCTGAGCAGTAAGTATTCTAACAAAAAGTACTAGGCTTGCATAAATTCACGATACCTAGTATTTCAATAATTAGTATTATGCTTTTAATAGAATTTGGATGAAATTTGGCACATAGATACTTTATTATAACCTGGATTAACACATAGGATACTTTTTATCCCGGTAATACGTTTCCTTGGGGATAATTTGCGACTTCCAAGCGGGCGAAGTCGCGGGCAAAAGCTAGTAATATTATAAATGCGAAAGTCAGTTTTTTGTTACGCTTTCACGCTTAAACAGCTGAACGGGTTTGGATGAAATTTGGCACACAGATAAACCATGACCTGCATTAAGGATATAGGCTCCTTTCATCCTGGATCGCAGTTCGCAGATGAAGTCGCGGGCAACAGCTGGTATTTTAATAAATCGTAAAATAAAGGCATGACTCAAGACAGACAGACAAGACATGACGCATGACTACTGAAGAGACTTGTGACTAGAATATTCTATTTAAAAGACAGGCAGGCATATGAGATGCCTGCTTGTCTTTAAAAAAAAAGCCTGTATTTTGCCTGCTTTTTTAAATTTCCAAACCTCTACCAAATGTCCAAACTACTTTTTGTCTCCAGGTGATGTCCGTGCCAACACCCACCCCTGGTTGGCCAGTATGTACTCCATTTGGGTGAGGGAACACAACCGCATCGCTCGCTCCCTGGCTACCCTCAACCCTGGCTGGAATTCCGACAGACTGTACCACGAAGCAAGAAGGATTGTCATCGCTGAAATCCAACATATCACCTACAAGACCTGGCTACCTGCATTGACTGGTAAGGATTTTGCTTTAACATTTTCTAACCATTTTTTATTATTTTGTAGGTACTTTAGTCTTATTCTCCTTTGTTAATATTATTCAATACTATTTCCTCTCGGGAAAGTGGCATTGGCTCTTGTGATGCAGGTTAACCACCTAGTATAAAGACAGTGTCTTCACATAATTTGGAAAGACAGAAAACCACTTGAATTTGTAACCACTTTCTTATGTAAAAATAATTTTAATAAAAAAAAAACGTAAGAAATATGGCCATATACACAAATGGATTTTTTTCTATTAAAAAATAGCAAGACGCAGTACACTACTTTGTTTGAAAACAAAACATTTGATTACGTAAAAGCTAGTAACCAACTAACAAAATGTATTGTACAGACGCCAGCACGTCAACCTACCCGAAACTGTCAGATTTTCCCAATCAACTTTGAACCTTATGATTTAGTAATAAAGTTGAAAATCTATTAAAGAAATTTGACAGATTGTAGTAGGTTGATGTGCTGGCGTCTGTACGTAAGCTACAATACATTTTGTTAGTTGGTTATATGAAACATGTTTTTCCATAAATATTTTATGTTGTTGCAAGTACAAAGATGGCTTTGATTTACAGATTTGTTATAGGCACAATAGTCATTATAAAATATTAATACTTAATGAAAAAATATGTTTAACATATTCATTTGAAGTCGACGTTTACGACACTCCGGTGTTTCAACAGCCGTTGCTAATTAATGTAAATTGTTATATTCACAGGAAAGGCATTCGAAGAGCTGTATGAGAGCTACGACACTGGGTACAACCCAGACATTGACCCCACCGTCACGAACGCCTTCGCCACAGCCGGTTTCCACTTTGTCAACAGTCTCCTGGACCAAGACATCGAGCTGGTTGATGAGAACAAAAAAATGGCGTCGCACCGTCTCATGAACCACTACTTCAAACCTGAGCTGGTCTCACAGAAGGGCGGATTGCAAAAGATCTTGAGAGGAATGATCAGCCAGAATAGCCAGGGATTGGACTGGAACTATGATGATGATGTAAGTTTTTTTGAGATTTTTGTTAAGGCCGCTACACACGGCTAAGGGTCAAATCACACCGAGATGGCAGCGAAGCGGCGAGCAGTTTCAGTGTCATATAATTTTAGACTTTATCTTCATTACTATAATACATAGTATCGCATGAGAAACTTGAAAGGTCGCGCGGCCGCCCGTGGTGCCGCGAGCACTCCGACGACTCAAGTTTCTCAAGCGATACTATGTATTATAATAATGAAGATAAAGTCTAAAATTATATGACACTGAAACTGCTCGCCGCTTCGCTGCCATCTCGGTGTGATTTGACCCTTAGATACTATAATATTTTATCTTAAGATTTTAAATTAATACAGACCAGCCATCACAGACGACGAAGATACGATAATATATTGTAAGCTTTCGTCCCGACCGCACGTGTCCTGTGTTGAAC
Source organism: Amphipoea oculea (assembly GCA_945859645.1). NCBI lineage: Eukaryota > Metazoa > Arthropoda > Insecta > Lepidoptera > Noctuidae > Amphipoea > Amphipoea oculea. The sequence continues at coordinate 12,022,388 of OX243872.1, forward strand.
CAATATACAGAGTGATTTAACTATGGCTCATGCTTGCCTGCTAGATTTATTGGATAGCTCATCTGATGACGATTCCGATTTTGAATTTGATGTGCATATTATGATTCTTGCACGCTCTAGAAGAAGATGTTATGTTACGATAAATTCTCATATCGCTCTCTATCTTACGATACGAAAATATGAAATAAATATTATCTTCGTTGTGTGTAATGGTCTAATGGTCCATTGAATTGTATGGCGAGCGATATTGTATCTTAAGATAAAATTTTATAGTATCTTAGCCGTGTCTAGCGCCCTTTAAAGGAAAAGGGAAGACTGAAATGTAGAGTGTAGATATACTTAGAATAAGAACTTTGCGGTGTGACCAGAAAACCAAAACCAAACGTCAATGATACAATAGTCAGTCAAACAGTTCATTGTAGCGGTGTCTGGATGATTAATGAATAACGAACAAATCTTCCTTATCTACCATATGGAAGATTAACCTTTGAATAAAAATGTTTGTACTTAAATGTCGAAGGTTTTAAGTCCGCAGTAGTGACGTAAGCAGACTTTAATCGGTAGGCTGAAGTTATAACGAGTCTGAGTCAATGTCAAATAACATAATATAAATGTCGTAATGTCAATGCTATGCTACAGCAGGTAGATCGTATTGACTGCGATTTCCAGTAATGGACTCCAAAAGGTACGTTTAATATGGTAACGTTGATAAGTGATGCTAACAAAACTCGTACCTAATGATCTAAGCGATGAAAATATTTACGCAGACACTTCACCTTGGAAACATACCAGAGTATATTGACAAAGTACTTAAATGTATGTAGGGTGTGTAGATTAGATATGCAGAACATAAGTCATTTTTTATACATTCGAATTTTAAAAGAAATAACATATGGTTACTTACAGCACTCGCATATAAAAGCAATAAATTGGGAATTAATTTCAAATGACTTCCCGAGTATGAGTCATGCATGCGTAGCCGAGAAAAATAACAAAGCGAAGAGTTATATGTTATGAATTTTCATCCTACGTTTGTTCTCGCCTTGAACAATGGTTGAATGTCACATTGAACGTGTTGTATAGTACTTCATAAACGCAGACACATATATTTACAGCATGTGATATGGCTGATGAGCATACTTATTTAAATAACATTGATAATGAAAGAGTTAAGAAGTGTTATAATCATTCTATATACGTTAAGTATATTATTATTTATTTATTAGTACTTAACTAAGTACTTTATTATCGACTTCAAAAAAAGGAGGTTATCAATTCGACACGTATGTATGTAATATTATTGGAACTGCATTACCTATATTCACATTTGACAATCTATTAGGGCTTCCAAACAAATATACAAAATTTTATAGATGTATGTATGTACGTATGTTTGTCCACGCATTTCTCCGCAACTATTAATCGGATCGTGACCATTTTTTTTATTGGCTTACGTTTACTTCAACTTAGGGAACAGTGCCAGTTTCATCAAAACCGATTCAGTAATTTAATTTATGCACTAGAGCATAAAAAGCGACTTTATGTTGCCTACGCACAAAATAAAGACGAACTTTTAGAGCATGAGAAATGAAAAAACACATTTTCTGTAGTAACTAATATATACTACCAGCGGTCTTAACCCTAAAAAAAATATATATCATGAAATCATACATTCATGATTCACGGCCGGCTGGTGTAACAATCTCAAAAATCGAATGCATTCCGATTTTCTCTGCTATTTCTCTAATCTACTTATTTAAGAGCAAAGTGGCTTCTACAAAGCACTTTTGGGCGGCGACAGTAAGACTACTCTACCCACAGCAAAACATTCTGTTCAATTTGTTCTGTGGTAATTCATTAACACTAATTGATTCTTTTGTATTAACTTAACCACCTGAACCTATTAGAAAACAAATCACTTTGTCTATGTACCTACTGAATGACCTAGCAATACTTTGTAACATTGACAATGACTCTCCGCTAGGAGTAGGTATATGTGGTTTGTGTGCAATGACTGCAGAGAATAAATTGCGCGTTTAGGCAATTTATTCTGTGGTTTAGGTTATATAGGTTCTGTGGTTTGACTGCTTGAAAACCGGATTTAATATTGATTTAGAAATATACCTACATGGCTATTATTGGCCTTATCATCAATAACGTGCTATGTGCGTTAGTTATCATCACGAATTAATTATGTAAACATGCAAATAAAGCGGTAGAACCAATAATAATTGCATATAGGTAAATGCATATTGTTTATGCTTAGTATCGCTCTCCGCATTTTAACTTCATTAGCTATATCTAATTAGTCCATCAAGTTCCTTCATGCAAATTAAAATATTTACATGGCAATTAAATCAATACTGCTGAATGTTATCGACTAATTGAGAAACTCATTTTCCTCTTTCAACTAGTAATTTTAAAAACGATCAGTGTGATCTCAGTCTCAATCTGTCAATACCTCTATTCCCTAAATTTTTGACAAGCTTTTGACATGAATTGTCGCTGAGATCATGAGATGAGACTGCGACTTGATTTTGAACATTTTAGTTACGGGAATTGACCTTCTGATCATAAGAGTTTATTTTATTTAACAGTTGCATAGCAACAGATTGATTCTCACCATACATCATAGTTTGATTGAGACGTAGGACTTCCATTATCAACTTTATCCCTATAACTTTAATTTTATGTTTTATCACTCGGTTTACAAAGTCTAATTTCTTTCAACAGCTGCGTCAACAATGGCTGGGTGGTCTTGACGTCTTAGCAGTGGATATTCAGCGTGGTCGTGACCATGGTCTGCCTGGATACACCCAATATCGTCCTCTCTGTGGATTGCCTGCTGTTACCGGCTTCGAACAACTTACTGATGTTATTCCGGAAGAGGTATGTGTCTATTTCGAAATTGAACTCTCCCACATCGGTAGGTTAAATATTTAAAACTTTAACTCTAGTTTTACCTCTAACTCTCTTGGTGGTGCAAGATGAATTATTTGGTTAACCCTGAATTAGCTGTTAACTCAGAGTTATTTAGGCTAACTCATTAAACGCGCAATTAGTGGACCTTACTTACACAGTGATTTGTTTTCGACATTCCCGAAGAAGCAGTTTTATTTTGCTCAAATTCTTGAAAAATTTTGCAAAAAACACAAGGGTGCATCAATTACGCACTCGGAGAACTCGCTAAGAACTTGGAGAAGGAATTACAATCATAACATGACAGTAATATTTATATGGCTCCAGGTTTCTACAAACCTATTCAATTTAAATAAAATCAAACCTAAACTTTTTCATTACGATGTAAAGACTTTTAAAAACAATTTTCTTTTATTCACAGACGGTTGCGAAACTATCAAAACTGTACGAGCAGCCTGGTGACATCGACCTGGTGATCGGTCTGATGGCGGAGACACCTGTCCCCGGATCACAGCTTGGACCCACGGCTATTTGTATTATAAGTAAGTATCATGTGGTATACACAGAAACATATTACCATTACCTATATTTGAATTGAGAATTTGAGATAATTTTCAAGTTATGGAACAACAAGCTGAACTTCAAATGCCATTGCAACCAAACACTTATGACCTTTTTGTTACAAATGGTCCCTCAAAACTCAACTTCTGAAATGTATTTTAAGTTGATTTTTGAGTGACAATTTGTAACAAAAAGGTCCTATAAGTTATTAAGTGGTGACGGAATGTAAATTATCTGATATTATAAACACTGCTATATGTATTTGACTAGGCACACGTATAGGATGGGCATTGAGTTGAAAAATCTAAATTCAAAAGAATTTGCTGCAACAAAAATATTAAGTGGGGTGTCTTGAGAACATAAGCAATAAGAAGACAATGTGTTAAACAGAATAAAAGCAATAAGAAAGAAGACAATGTGTGTTAAACATAAGTTGGTTTAGCAAATATACATATCGTCACATCCACGGCAAACTTACGAATCTGCAGTTTTAGTAAAATCGATGATCCACGGCAAACATACGAATCTGCAGTTTTAGTAAAATCGATAATCCACGGCAAACTTACGAATCTGCAGTTTTAGTAAAATCGATGATCCACGGCAAACTTACGAATCTGCAGTTTTAGTAAAATCGATAATCCACGGCAAACTTACGAATCTGCAGTTTGCCGCGGATGTGACGATTTATATTCATCGTACCAGTAAAATTAATAAATTAATTTCTTCTAATCTTACCTGGGCTGAAGATAACAGAAAATATCCTTATCGATTTCAATTAATGCTTTTCTCTCCCTACCCCCAGAGGAACAGCTATGGCGCACAAAGGCAGGCGACAGGTACTTCTACAGCCACCAAGACGAGTCTGGTAAATTCACCAAGAGGCAGCTCGCTGAAATAAAACGTACATCCCTCGCGAGACTGCTGTGTGACAACGCACCCTTCGACAGAATACAGAAGGATGTGTTCCAGCCAGCTTCTGAAAGGTAATTTATAATTTCACAGCATATCACACTTATATATTAAATATAAAGGCGAAAGTTTGTGAGTGTGTGTGTTTATATGTTTGTTACTTCTTCACGCTCAAACGGCTGGATCAATTTTGATAAAATCTTGTATGGAGGTAGCTGACACCCTGGATTAACATATAGGCTACTTTTTATCCCGATATTCCCACGGGATCGCCATTTACGCGGGTGAAACCGCAGGGCGCAGCTAGTTTATCATAATTTTAACACCTCTACAACATTATGGAATGCAAATAAAACAATTACTCCAAAGGGGGGTAATTTCGTAACACACTGACAGTAGGAATGGCTTTCATTTTGACAGTTCAACAACATTCATTGCATTATTTACCTTGTTGAGCAGACAAATTTTTCAAACATATGAAGCAATGGATTAGCAGTATCCTTCAAAATGTTTCAGATTCTGATTGATAGTGTGTTACGCGATTAGGGTGCTGGACGATATGGATCGATATAGGTTCAAAATACAAATTTCGTTAATGGATGAGATTCATAGACCACACGTATCATATTCAAACATCACTATTTCAAAATGTGCTGTTACAGAATACAATCAAGTCTTAATTAGTTCGAAAGAAGATTTACCGTATCATTGTAGGGCCCATGCTTGAACACATATAATCAAGGAATGCCACAAGGTACACTCTTGAGCCATGGTGGCGTAATGTGAAGTGATTGGTGATTACAGTATGAAATTATTTGCGAACTAAAATATGCTTGACCATTGTTTACGGCAGTCACTGAAGGTTGTGGTTTTTGTTGTGGATGACAACCTCGACATTTTAGTCATGATTCAATTCCTGATGGAAAGTGGGATACAGATGGACGCAGAATCATTACAGACAATAAGGCCGCGTTTCCACTGACGCGGAGCTGGGCGGAGAGGAGCGGAGAAGAGCGGTGAAAAGTGGTCAGTGTTTCCACTGAAGCGGAGCTGGGCGGAGAGGAGCGGAGACGTGCAGGAATCGACCAATCAAAATGGTTTAAATCCTCATCGCGTCACTCGTCTCGTCTGTGATTGCACGATTCCTGCACGTCTCCGCTCCGCACAGCTCCGCTTCGCACAGCTCCGCTTCAGCTTCCGCTCGCTGTCCTCCGCACTGCACCGCCTCGATGTATGAATATCCGCTCAGCTCTGCTCCACCCCGCTCGTACTGTTTCCATTGAAGCGGAGCGGAGATTTCAAGCATAGTCATTGGTCAATTTGTGCACCGCTAAGCTCCTCTCCGCCCAGCTCCGCGTCAGTGGAAACGCGGCCTAAAGGCCTTACTTGTGACGCTTCCTGATCCAGTTGTTTATTTGTAAATAATTTCATCACTTTATTGAAAGTCGTTTTCCTTCTTATTATATCATTTGCCTTCATTATGGCATTTTCATTCAATATAATTGACTTAATTTATGTTTTGTCTTTGCAGCAATCCTATCATACCGTGCGAAGAAATCAGAAAGGTAAATTTGGAAGCGTGGCAGGCTTCAGCAGAACAGCCTGACTTTCTGACCCGCACCAACAACTGGCTCAAAAACAAAGTCGGCAGCTCGGGAAACTCCACCAAGTAGATTCTCGCCATTAGCATAAGTATTTTCTTTTAATCTGCAGTGCAAGTTAGGCCCATTTAATTAGTTTTTAGTGTTAGTTTTTACGTTATTTTGGACCATCGAGTATCGTAAAACGGGGTGAATCGGGACGTAACTTTAAAATGGATTTTAACATTGAAATAATATCGTTTTTTTGCCAAAAATTACTCTAGTGTGTTTACTATATTATAATGAACATTTAAGTGTCCTTGTTGGCAACAAACTATATTACATCAACGTTAAAATGAATTTTAAAATTTCGTCCTGATTCACCCCTGCATCCCTATTCACCCCGTTTTACCGGTAATTAAAAAAAAAACTTGATGTACGGAACTCACTTGTAGTTACTGAAAACCTACGTAGTTAAGTAATAGAGAATGTATTAAGACTGTTCCAACTTGCATTGTAAACGTTAAGTAAATAATTGTAGTCGAGAGATTCAGTATTTTGTTTGATTGTGACAGTGTGCTTATTTAGTTAGTCGTAGTTGAAACCACGTTCCTCGATGCTTAAGCGAAAGTGAACATTAAGTCGTACGACTCTAAAGTCGTACGACTTAAAGTTCTCTTTCGCATAAGCACTAATGCACTATTTACACACTAATGTGTTGACCATTCTAGTGTCTTCTGAGAATTTGAGATTTTTAATGAAGACAGGTTTGGTCGAATCTGCCTGTCGTGTGATTGTACCGTGTCGTATAGTGGCTGTGATATGTGGACGTTAAGTCCACTGCATAGAGAGAAAAGTCTCGAGATCGGGACGTGAGTTTATGATTCTTGTGATCCATATGTTAAAAGATCCTAGGGTTGTTTGACATACCAAAAAAAAAAACAACATCTAAGTAAGTAACTCGTTGTATTAAGAGGAATTTGATAATGTTTAACGTACTTAGACTGCAAAGCCAGGGTATTTTCCAGTGGAAGAAAAATATAGAATATTATATTTAAAAAAGTAATCATCAAATTATCTAGCCTACCCTGGCGAAGGGTCGTTAGTGGGTTGTGGTTTTATAACAGTTTTATCTGTAGACTTTGTTTAAAAATATCTTATAGATTGCAATGTACACTACACTGATGAGGAAATACTCATGAGGGTGACAACAGATTTCTTTCGCGTGACGCACGATGCGATCCAAATAAGGATTCTGGCTTTTGCTGACATAACGAGGCTAACCAGTTTTCACTGAAATTTATAATAATTATCTTGAGCAACATGGTCATTATTTTGATCGTAATCGTGTGTAATAACTAATGGTGCATCCAAGTGAGGACATGTAGAAACTCCAATATTGGTCCCAATATTTTTTGCATCTCAGCGCTTTCTTTTAATTGTTTCCTGTGTTATCTCGTTTTGTTTTCGAGTTCTTTCTTTTCTCTTATGAATTCTTTATGTTGATAGTTTTAAGTTAACGGGCATGTATTGTTCTAAGTATTTTTTTTCTTATTGACAACGAAATTTAGAAACGATGGCGAAAATTAATGCCAAAGATTGGACAGCAACTGAAAGCGGCTAGCAATTTCAAATTTTTGTTATGTTTTTGTTAAATTTAAATCGACATTATCTAAATTATTACATAGACTGTGAATGCTAGCTTCACAGACCACGATTTTATTACTTTTAAAAGTTTAGGAACTGTCAAGTATAATGCAAAAACATGTCAATAAATTCGTTAATTTTAATATTAATATTTTTGTATCTTTGTTAAGTATTTCTCAAAAATAATATTATGCCCTATAATCGTGCTACTTTTTTAAAATTTATTTTCTGCTCAAAATACATCATACAAGCGAATCGATCGAATTTTTTGGATTTAACGAATACTTTTCGAAATATTTTATTGCACACTGATCTAGCACAAAGAATATTGCTTTTACTAAAATATATATTAGAATCAGCCAGATAAAACATTTTTTGTCACAAAACATTTTAAAACTCTAAACGAATATCATAGCATGTCTGCCTTTTTGTATTTAATATGATGTTACTCAGTTTGTTAAAGAATTTATTGTTAATTTAATTGAAATATGCGAACAAAATGAATGATTGAAATTAATTTAATGTTTAAATCAGAATGACTTATTCTTATACCTAAGTTCTTTTTATACGTCAATAAATCTATTTACTATGTATGTATGACTTTCATTTGATGATTTTTCGCCGATGCTTCCTTTTGTAACATAGGTTCAGCGGTGACATGATACCTACTAGCAAGCCTGAATTGCGATTTACGAGCTTCAGGCCTTCAGGGTAGGTATCGGGTACCATAAGAGGTGTTGTTAATCATAGTTCAACAAAAAGTATTAAAACCTAAACTCAACAAGAAACTACATTTTAGTTACATAAAGAAAAAAAAACGGTTAATTGCGAGTCGGACTCGCGCACCGAGGGTTCCGTACTTTGTAGGTATGTAACTAAAAACTTACGGTTTTCGCAGTTATTCCTTTATCTGTGCTATAAGACGTTGCTTCGTACCAAATTTCAAGATTCTGAGTTCACGGGAAGTACCCTGTAGGTTTTGATTCCCTTGCGAGTGTCGAATTTGCGGCATAAACGGCTGTATCTTTTGATTGCGTTGGCTTAGAAGTTTGATTTCTTCACAGCTCCAAGGGACAGGAGTTAAGCTTGCTTTTGTACATACATGCTCTTCGAATTACCTAGATACGTTGCGAATGTTATGGTATTTATTTATTGTAAAAACGTTGCTCAAACTTAAGTACGTTTACCCCATCGTTTCGGCCACACCGCATACATAAAGCGGCGTCTGCCGCGAAATATGGTACGCGCGCGTGTAAATATCATGACCGTATTGACCCCACTAGCACAACACAAGATAACGACATACCTCAAGACAGTGGCGGGGCAAGACCTAAATTTGATGTGGGCAAGATATATTTTGCGAGGTCCCCTGATGGATAATGCAAGAGGACGTATTTTGTTGAGAGAAAAAAAATTTTGATACTCAAATATTTTATTAATAAAAATGCAAACTTCTTCATTGTAATTATTTTACACTAGCTGCGCCCCGCGGTTTCACCCGCAAGTGTTTCGATCCCATGGGAATATCGGGATAAAAAGTATCCTATGTCTTTTCCCGGGACTCAAACTATCTCTATACCAAATTTCATCTAAATTGGTTTAACGGTTTAGGCGTGAAAAGGTAACATACAGACAGACAGAGTTACTTTCGATTTTATAATATAAAAATATTAGTATATTAGACCTCAGTAGAGCCTCTGAAAGAGGGGGTCTAAAAATGAACATGGACAAAACGAAGGTCATGTCAAATGCCCATGTACCTAACACCCACTCTCATGAAGATCGGAGACGCTACACTCGAAGTCGTGGACGAGTATATTTATCTAGAACAAACTGTCCAGTTAGGTAGGTCCAACTTCGAGAAAGAGGTCAATCGTCGAATCCGACTCGGCTGGGTAGCGTTCGGGAAGCTACGCAATATCTTCTCGTCCCACATACCGCAGTGTTTCAAGACGAAAGTCTTTGACCAGTGCGTGTTGCCAGTGATGACATATGGCACTGAAACGTGGTCGCTCACAATGGGCCTTATTAGAAGGCTGAAAGTCATGCCACGACGCACCGCTCGCAGCGTCAACGCTAGCAGACACCGCGCCGCTTGCCGCTAAGCCAAAAGTCGCGGCCGGGCGGTTACGCTTGCCTATTCGCGGTTTCCACTCAAGAACATGCCCAATAGCCACATGAGGACTACCCCAACGGTCATCACCCTAAAGTTGACTGGTAGAAAATGGCTTAGACATGTAAAAAAAATTGACATTGTTTGTTCCTGAAATGAGATTGCGACTAGATTTTGAACGTTTTTAATTACGGGAATTGGCCTTCTGATCATACATATTTATTGACAAGGACATAATGACCTTCATGCTGAGAGACAAATTAAATAAATGAAGTATCGTAATGTGTAATTTAATTAAATGAAAAATACATATTATACCTACCTAGGTACCATAATTGGATGGACAGGATGTGCCTTATCAGGTAATACCTAAATCAAGTTTCACAAACAACTTAAAACTGCACATTTCCTATCACATTTTTACATCTTAAATGTTAAGGAACTGTGGACAGGTAATATTTTGCCTGTAAACAAGATCTGTCAGGAAAAGGTTGCTTGTCTTTATTTTGGGAATTGCTCAGTAGGTACCTACGTGAATTCATGCAAGAGACCTCTTTTTTTAGGCCGAGATCTATAAACGTTATTTAGTACTACGTAGGTAGATACTTTGGCTAAGCGTTATTCCCGTCTCTGTCACACTACTGTAATGCTACGACTACATTGTCGCGGTAACGCGAAGTTCTACACTTCGCGCGCGCTCACGTCACGATGTAGGTACAACAGAGAGCGAGAAATGTAGTTCGCTTTATCGTGACAACATAGCTGTAGTACGTTTATAGATCTCGGACAATAATTCCATAATTTTGTGTAGACTCATCTGCCCCCTTATTCACAAACACTCGATATGCTTCTGTATCGTATCGAACATTAATCATGGTTATCGTAGGAGTCTTCTCAACGCTGTTCATAAGTCCAAAACCGGAAAATTTTGTCAGTTTAAATCAAATAGACGCCCGATATTCTTCCAACAGCTATTTGCTGTTGAGGGGAAGTCAAATCAGGTTATCGAAATGTCAGGTTTTCGATACGATAGCCTGTCGTATGGTTGTGAATCAGGGCTCTGAACTTACTGGATGTTCACCGGACCTTTGGAAGTGGAAACAGGCGATTACCATAAATATCGGTGCCTGGTGGTGACAACGTCGGATCTATCTGAAAGCTGAAAGTTCAACACTTAGGAAGCTTTTCTAGTCTGGCCGAGCGTTCAGTCGCCCGGATAACTACTTGAGAATAATTCCACTGAAGGACGCACTGTTTGTTTATGCTACGGCTACATTGTCGCGATAACGCGAAATACACTTCGCGCGCCCTCTTTCTCTCAGCGAGACGTCGAGCGTTTAGCTTGCCCGAATACAAAACAAATAAAATCATTAAAACACTCTTAGGCAGGCCGCAAACGTCCGGTTTCCTGATTCGGAATTCAGATTCAGAAACCCCGAATGCACGCATTTCAAACAAAATGTTCTCTTTAGCGCACACGTTCTTATATTTTCCGTTCGGAAACCCTACCGCGGTTTCCGAATCTGAATTCCGAATCAGGAAACCGGACGTTTGCGGCCGGCCTTACTCGTTTCGACACTATCAACTAAGGCAGGCCGCATACGTCCGGTTTCCTGATTCGGAATTCAGTTTCGGAATTCAGATTCGGAAACCTGAATGCAAGCATTTCAAACAAAATGTTCTCATTATACACATTATACACACGTTCTTATATTTTCCGTTCGGAAACCCTGCCGCGGTTTCCGAATCTGAATTCCGAATCAGGAAACCGGACGTTTGCGGCCGGCCTTAGAATGATATAAGTACTTAGTGATTTTTCGAACTCATGTTACTTGACGGAGAATGACCCTACAGGTCCCAATAGTATAAATTAAGAGAAAAACGTATGTATTATTTTAGAACATAGAAATTTTTTTTTTGGCACTTTCACATCCAAAAATGTATGGACGGCGAATGTTCTCCTTTTTTTTAATAACCGACGAAATCTTTTAATGCATTGGTGTTCAAAATCATGTACTCCATGACACCATTGCGCGTCGATGTTTCTGCCACTCTGTATACCAGACCAGAGCCCTGATTCACAACCATACGACAGGCTATCGTATCGAAAACCTGACATTTCGATAACCTGATTTGACTTGCCCTCAACAGCAAATAGCTGTTGGAAGAATAGCGGGCGTCTATTTGATTCAAACTGACAAAATTTTCGGGTTTTTGACTTGTAAACAGTGTTTAGAAGACTCCTACGATAAAAATGATTAATGTTCGATACGATACGGAAGCGTATCGGGTGTTTGTGAATAGCTATGCAGAGATATTCTGTATCACCATACACGCGCGAACATGGAAGTGGTAAGATTTTCGGTATGCAAAGAGCAAAGTGTTAATTCAGTACATCATTAACATTTAATCCACTTCCTTTTAACCGTTTCGTCCTCCTGGGTATTAGGTATATCAAGATTTCACTTCTGGCTTTCACTAAATTCCAAAAGCTCATTTTACAACGGCACCTACTTGCAATATATTTTATTTTAAACGAAAAAAGTTTACCATAGACTTTGATAATATTATCGTTGGATCTATTGGAATTTATGTACCGAAGTACCGAGTCTTTATTTGACTCAGTCTGGTATTTAACTCAGTCTCAAAGAAATAAAAGTTAAAATGAGCATAGTGAACTTAGGTGCCTACCTAGGCATAAAAAAAATTATTATTATACCTATTATATACCTATTAGGTACTTACTTTTATAGTAGACGCCATTATCATCAAAGGCGCAAAGATCAAGATATCCTAAAACACCAATGAATTATTAAACTTGGGACGTTCTCACGCTTAATCACGACTTAAAAAGTTACGAAATCAAATCTCGCAGTTACGCACTTGCACCAATAAATTGGTCAACTTACGCAACATAAGTAAGGTCGCCCCCGGGCCAATACACGATTTGTTCAAGGCGAGATATTATGGCAAGACGAAACGAGGCGAAACAAAAGAATTTATGCCTAACAATCACCATAGACTCGGGGGTTATGTGCCTATAATCTAATGGCATGACTTCCATTTCTATCGATTTATGATTGTTTTTATTATTGAACTGATTTAATTGATGCAGCATGTTTCAATGTTTTCAAGGTTCAATATTTCAATCAAGTCTAATTTAATCACTGTTGGTTCATTTATCGTTGTAAAGTATACGTCAGTTTTAACACTTTGACCTGCAGTGCTATTCCGTAAAAAATCTCTCCGTGAAAACTTGAGCGTAAGTGCTGTCACCTGTCATCATTCCGTACGACACTCACGCTATCCTCACCTTAGTTTCACGGGGAGATTTTTTAAACAATAGCACAACTAGTGCTGGCCTAGTGTAGTACGGAGTTTCAAAAGAATGCGAGGCCAGCTTTTACTGTTTTTAGGGTTCCGTACCTCAAAAGGAAAAAACGGAACCCTTATAGGATCACTTTGTTGTCCGTCTGTCCGTCCGTCCGTCCGTCTGTCAAGACCCTTTTTCTCAGGAACGCGTGGAGGTATGAAGCTGAAATTTATATCAATTACTCAGGTCTACTGTCCCTTGAAGCTGTGAAAAAATCAAACTTCTAAGCCAACGCAATCAAAAGATACAGCCGTTTATGCCGCAAATTTTCAACACTTGCAAGGGAATCAAAACCTACAGGGTGCTTCCCGTGAACTCAGAATCTTGAAATTTGGTACGAAGCAACGTCTTATAGCATAGATAAAGGAAAAATTACGAAAACCATAAATTTTTAGTTACATCACATAATATATTTCTTTTTAATAATTTTAAACTTACTACCCATTTCCTCATGAACGCGTAGAGCTATCAAGTTGAAATTCATATCAAATACTTAGATCTAATTGCCTTTAACCCGTGAAAAAAAAAAAAATTCTAAGTCTACGCAAAAACGCAAAACGCAAAAGTACAACCATTGATACCGCATATTTTGAAACTCGCAACTACACGCAAGGGAATTAAAACCTAAAGACCACTTCCCGTTGACATAGAATCTCGAAATTTGGTAAGAAGCAATAGCTTACAGCACAGGTAACAGAAAAATTCCGAAAAGCTTAAAATTTTAAGTAGTTATACCACCAAAAAAATTGTGATTGTAAACATAATTGTAGTTACAGCAATGACCGCGAGTTATTATACTATGTATGGGGAGGGCAACATTTTTCAAACGGCAAAGACGACCTCACTCATCGTCATTCAATCCCGATGTTTTGGTGAATGTAGCTGTATAATCTAAATGCGTCCAAACTGCTTAAAGTGTTATACTTATAATTAAATTCAATGACATTATTATATTTCTTATTGTTGGTTATTATCAGACAGTTTGCTTGTATTGTTTCTACTGGCGAAGTTTGATGGGACGCTGGTGGCACGGGAGGCACGCGGGGCGCGGGGCGGGGCATGAACGCGCTCGCACTGGCCCGCGGGCGCGGGGGCAGGCGACTGGCCAAGAGAAGGGGTATCGTCACACAGCGAGCGGCAGCCGTGCGCCATTCGCACGAGCGCCCGCATGCTGTTCGCACGCGTTCCGAAATAAGTAAAATTTGCGACAATTTCTCGTCGATTTTGTTTGTTTCTGCTTTGTTTTCCAATTGCAAAACTTTGTAAAGATATAATTATGGCTACAGTTGCATTAATCGTCAACGAAAATACTATTTTACATAGTATAATACTTATGCCTCCCGATGGAAGTTGTTTATTTCATGCAATAGCGTTTTCTATTTACAATTACTAAGAACTACAATAGTTAATTATATTTATGACAACTGGAACGAGTTTAATTTGTATACAAGCAATGCCCGGGGAGATCCTTTCTCTTCACGACAAGAGTACAAAGCTACGATGCTCCAATCCTCCAGTTATGGCGGTACTGCTGAGGTGAAGGCAGCAGGATTTTTGTATCCAGCGAGGTTCGAAGTGTATGAACGTAATACGGGTATTCTGAGGGGTGTGTTTGGCAGAGAAGGATGTGCAATAAAGCGTTTACTTTTTTCGGGTAATTTATCATCGGGTCATTATGATTTTTGTTCGCCAATCGGGTCCGAAGAATTACTAAATAATACATACGATAATACGCAGGAAAGTTTGGTAAATAAAACGCAAGATTCAAAGGTTGGTCGTCCAAGACGTAATAAAGGTGGTGGTCCAAAAAAGTCTAAAAAAACCCGCTCAGAACAAGTACTTGAAGCTAAACAGAAATACAAGCAAACTCATCCTAAAATTAATAGGCCAGCTGTGGCATATCGTACGGCGACGGACCTCGAGGAATCTCAAGGTCAGCATCTTCAGGTCAATACCGAACTCGTAATCCCTGATACCTCAGTATACTCCATGACCTATACACCTAAGTCACCTACGCCAATATCCATGACGTATACTCCTAAACACTCTGCGTCTTTAGTAGCTGATAAGTCTGGTGATACACTTTCTCAAAAAATTCTATCTATTCCTCGGAAACGAAAATCGTCAGAAGACCTTAAAAAATATAATAAAGAGAAAAAACGTGAATCGAGAAATAAAGAAGACGTTAAAATTAAGGAGAGAATAAGAAACAGACTGTCAAAGAGATTACAAAGGTCACAGGAATCTACACGGAAACGTGATAATGTACGTGCTCGTAACATGCTAGCTCATGGTGTGTTACGCGAGGACCCTGTATACAGAGAAAATGAACAAGCTCGTAACACGGCTGCTCATCGTGTGTTACGAGAGAACCCTGTATACAAAGAAAATGAACAAGTTCGTAACACGACTGCTCATCGTGTGTTACGAGAGGACCCTGTATACAGACAAAATGAACAAGCTCGTAACACGACTGCTCATCGTGTGTTACGAGAGGACCCTGTATACAGAAAAAATGAACAAGCTCGTGACACGACTGCTCATCGTGTGTTACGAGAGGATCCTGTATACAGAGATGAAGAGCAAAGTCATAACACAATTGAACATCAATTAAATAGGCAGGATTCAGATTATGTTGAACGTGAGAAAGAGACGCGTAATTTTAGAAAAAATACTTATCTACGTGATTGGATGGCCGTACGTCAAAATTTTTTTGATAATATCGCAGATGGTCACACGAATATCTGTTCCTGTTGCGGTCGTTTGTGGCACAAAAATTCGCTTAGAGTCATGAGAAAAGATCAGTTGCCTAAAACATTTTCAAATCAAAACCTAAATGATTTATTTCAAATCAATACATCTGGTGGCTGTGGTTCATTTTGTTACACGTGTCAAAAATATCTAAAAGAAGGCAAAATACCAAGGCTTGCCATGTACAATGGTTTAACTTATCCTGTAATTCCAGATGTTCTGCAACAACTTACTCCACTTGAGGAACGTATTGTATCACCACGACATATATTCCTTAAAATAGTCAGGCGAGGTCAAGGTCTCGGTTATCAACATGGATTGGTAGGGAATGTAGTCAACGTTCCAGTCGATGTTAACACTATGGTCTCAGCGTTACCACGGCATGCATCTGATAGTCATATCATAACACTTGTTTTGAAGCGAAAAATGTGCTACAAACACGGTCGTCAGGAGCGTATTCGTCCTGCAATAGTGAGAGAAGCAGCAAAATATTTAGTCCAAACAGAATTATTTAAAGAATTAAATATTACATATGATGATAACTGGGCATACGACGACGAAGTTGATGGTGATAATGATCGTATAGATAACAATGAATGCACATGTGAACTTGGTGAGTTAATAGATGAACCAGTAAATCCCGGTAATGCTGAAACTTTACTTGATAATGAGCAGGATGTCGTCATAACAATGGCACCCGGTGAGGGTAAGTACCCGCTATCACTACTGTATGACGACTTTCTTGAAGAATTAGCTTTCATTAAGATTCACGGTGGAATTAAAAGGCAGTTTAAAATAAAACTAAGTTCTTCTGACATAATGAAATCCGAAATAACTCGGCATGATAGAAGGGCTATGCGGCCAGATTATTTGTTTACTTTATTAAAGAAACAACAGATGACCCAAATAGGTGGACACATAGCTACTTGTCTTCGAAAGAAAACCGTCAACGGCGCTCCTATTTTAGTAAACAACCTTCTTAATGACGACTACTTACAGAACCTCATTCAGCATGACGATGGATATAGAATTCTTAGTAGTGTGAGAAATTCCCCAGCACACTGGGAAGAAGAAAAGAAAAAATTGTTAGCAATGATTCGGCAGTTCGGTGTCCCAACATTGTTTATGACGATATCAGCAGCTGAAACGCAATGGCCTCATTTAATAAAACAGCTTAAAAGCACAGTTGACAAAGAGGAAGTGTCGCTTGAGGAATCACAAAATATTCCATACGCAGAAAAAGTGCGACTCATTCAGTCCGACCCATTTATATGCGCTACTTTTTTTGAAACACGTTATAAAGAACTAAAAAAAACATGGCTGTCTCCCGTTGGGCCTTTTGGTAAACTTAAAATAAACCATCAATACCATCGAATAGAATTCCAAAACAGAGGTTCTCCTCATGCCCATATGATGTTGTGGATAGAAGATGCGCCTATCTTCATTCCTGGAGATCAATCATCAACTGAAAAGGTTATAATGTTTGTTGACCAAATCATATCCTGCAATAGTGAAGATTTAGATGAAGACTTAGTTAAGATACAAACTCACAAACACACACATTCATGTCATCCCAAGCCAAGTCGTCCTTGTAGGTTTGGAATACCTTTTTTTCCAATGGATAAGACACGTCTTCTGACACCTCTGGAAGAAGATAATCCAAGACTAAAAGAATGGAAAGAAGTATCTAAAAAGTTAAAGGACGACTTGGTGAATATTCCGCCACATTTAACATTTGATGAGTACTTAGCATCGACAGAATTAAATATCGAAAAATACATATGGGCAGTTAGATCAACACTTAAACGGCCCAAAATATATCTACAGAGACGACCAAAAGACGTCATGGTTAATCCATTTTGTAAAAAGGTATTGGAATTACAGCGAGCTAATATGGATTGCCAATTTATACTAGATCCATTTGCCTGTTCCGTTTATATTGTCGATTATATTAACAAAGCTGATCGAGGCATGTCAAATTTACTAAGAGCGGCGGTCGAAGAGGCCAAAAATGGCAACAGTAGCATAAGAGACTCTCTACGCGCAATATCAAAAGTATTTTTAAATTCTTCGGAAATTTCAGCCCAAGAGGCAATTTACTGTCTGGCGGGACTTCCGATGTCACAAGCCTCTGAGAGCGATGTTTACATAAACACAGGACACCCCAATGAACGAGTGGGTATTTTGAAATCTTTCATAGATTTGCAGTCCTTGGATCCATCGTCCACAGAAATATTTAAAAAAAAATTACTGGATCATTATAAAAATCGGCCACGTGATCAAACGTTTGATACAATGAGTTTAGCTTATTTTGCTGCGTATTATACTTTTTCAACTAAAATCTCACGTACACATGAAGGTGAAAACACTGACCATGAGTGTATAGGAAATTGGATTGAGTTGTTAAATAACGATGGATACGTGCGAAAAAGAAGGAAACCCAGGGTCATACGTTTCCGAAGATATAATAGAGCTCAAGATCCCGACAATTTCTACAGGGAGCAGCTAATGTTATACACAAACTGGAGGGATGAAATTAGTGAATTAGTCAATGACGTTATAAACCTCGAACAGAAATTTATTGAACTTAGTGATGAAATCCGTTCAGAAAGTCTTCAATTTAATCGCTTGGGGGGGCCAGATGAGTTTGAGGCATTGTTGGATGCAATTCGTAATGTAGATAAAGATGAAGAGGATGAGGATAGTGCAGTGAAAGAAAAAGCTCGTCCTTTAGATGATTATGAATTAGAGACACAAGAAGGTGATCCAGATCATTGTCTACAGTTACATGGAAATCAATCAGATTTAGTAGGAGGAGCGATTGCCCAACCAGCAGTTTTGTGTGAAGATGATGTATTGCGTTTAGTTAGAATATTTAATTGTGATCAAAGACATTTTGTTTTACATGTAGGACATATTTTCACTCAAGAATCACCACCACCTTTTTATTATTTTGTTAGTGGTGGAGCCGGCGTGGGCAAAAGTTTGTTAATTAAGGGTTTGTATCAATATTTAATGCTTATGTTCAATAGAGTTCCGGGTATAAATCCTGATGATGCTAGAATTTTACTTTGTGCATACACGGGAAAGGCTGCTTTTGGAATCGGTGGTCAAACTGTTCACAGTACGTTTGGACTTCCAGTATCCCAATGTGGTCAAACAATGTCCGAATTATCAGCAAGCATCGCGAACACCTTAGCATGCAAACTTGCAAAAGTAAGATTAATTATTTTGGATGAAATATCTATGTTAGGTAGTAGAACTCTGAACCAAATTAATAGGAGATTGCAGCAAATATTTCACACAGATACGCCATTTGCTGGTATGTCTATTATAAGCGTCGGGGACTTCAATCAGTTACCACCGGTAGGAGACAACTGGGTTTTTCAGCCAAACAGTAGTCGAAATCCATTGGCACCCCTTGCTGGTGCTCCGTTGTGGGAACCATTCCGTCTCTTTATGATGACTGAAATAATGCGGCAAAGAGATGATCTGGCATTCGCAATAGCCTTAAACAATATGGCTGTCGGTCGGATGACTTCTATGGATATAGAGTTAATTAATTCTAGATGTTACAGTATTAATACTTTACCTATTGAGGCACATGGAGCGATACACTTATTTGCGACCAACAATGAAGTCGACAAATACAATAATCAAGTATTGTCTCGAATGAACACTGAAGGGTACTCGGTTAAAGCACTTGATGTGGTTTCTGGAGCACCAAATCCGCAAGCTGCTAGAAAAGCCTTGCAATCTGTAAATACTCTACCTACAATGCAGACCTACGGTCTTCCTAAGAATTTGTTTTTACGAGTAGGTGCACGTTATATGGTAACTGTGAATATTGACACTACAGATGGCCTTGTGAATGGTACTACCGGAATATTGAAGGCTATAGATTACGGTCGACACAAGAAGACAAGTGAAAAGCGGCCTTTACGTATTTGGGTTCTGTTCGATAAAAGTACGGGAATAGCTACAAGAAGTAAATGTCAAGTAACTTCTCGAAAACATCGTCAATATCTCAATTCGAATTGGACGCCATTAGATGCCGTCACTTATACTGTGAAAAGGTGGAAATCTTCAAATCTTGTAGTGCAGCGTACTCAGTGTCCAATAGTACCAGCAGAAGGTATTACAATTCACAAGTCGCAAGGTGCCACCTTAGAAAAAGTTGTGGTCCATATTTCTAAAAATGTAAAAAGATCGATGCTGTATGTAGCTTGTTCTAGAGCAATGTCATCGTTTGGACTGTTTTTAGTCGTGAATTCAGGTACATTTAAACCTCCCTCTGAAATATCAGAATCGAGTGCTGTAAGTATAGAAATGAAAAGACTAGAACAAAACAAATTGGTACCATATTTTAAATTTTTGCAAATACCTGAAGATAATGCAGTTCAAATTGTATTTCATAACGTGCAATCATTGCGCAAACATTTTTCAGACGTCATCATAGATCCTATTATTCATTCCTCCCATGCAGCATTGTTTGTTGAAACCTGGGGATGTCGTAGAGACACTTTTGAACTTGATGGTTTTTATGAGGTGTGCAGAGTAGATGGTCCAGCTGTATCTAATGCAAATCCAGGTTGGGGATCTATCGCGTATGTACGTCGCAATCTTAAGGATGCCGTGACAGATGGATCATGTAAAAGATATTATTTAAATAACCCAGGCGCTGCAAACGGCCATTGTGAATGCTTGCATTTTGAAATGTTTAATATCAGAGTGATAACTGTATATAGGTCACCACAATGTCAAATTAATGTTGCAATAGAATGTATAAATACAACAATATTCGGCAGCAACCTCAATATGTACACTTCATCTTCTCGTCTGATTGTTGTGGGAGACTTCAATATAGATTTTAGAATGAATCCCCAAAATGGAATTTCCACATATTTTTCATCCATAAACATGTTTCCGTTAATAAACAGTAGCACTACACGAAGTTGTACAACTATTGATAACGTTTTTTCGAACTTCAATGTTCAATGTGGTACTATTCATAACTTTTTCAGTCACCATTTACAGGTCTGGTTCAAATTTAATACTTAATTAATATTTTTGAACCAGATTTCTAAATAGTGACTAAAAAACTTAGTAAATAAATAACTTTAATAAAAGAACTTTCGCAAGTCTGCTGCAAGGCTAGTATAAGTGTTTCAGTTATATTATAGATAAATGATATGTGTTAATATAAAATAAAGGATTACTTAAACGATAAAGAGATCTTTGTCTTAAATTTATGCTCCTCCATCTTTCCCCATTGTAATGTTATGAATTTCATTTTGCAATAAAAATACCATAGTTATGACTCGATTGTCGTAATGAACGAACTTTGTAAACCTTGCAGGTTTGTACGGAACCCTCGGTGCGCGAGTCCGACTCGCACTTGGCCGGTTTTTTTTTTCCACAGACATGCAGCCTATTATGCTTAGTGTGTTTACCTATTATGCTCGGTTCCTATAAAAAAATCGGCCAAGTGCGTGCCGGACCACGCAAAATGAGGAGTTCCGTAGATGGGATGAATTTATCCCAAGAACAAAGTTAACATTGTAGTTGAAAAACATGTTCTCCCATAGGTACATGCCAACATTCTGTTTTTTTTTCAAAATTTTAAGCTTAATAGTTTCGGAGATAAGGGGGGGGGGGGATGGTTAATTTTCATATACTTAAAAACATAACTTTTAAACAGTTTATTTTAAAATTATACAAAAATATATTTGAGATCCTCACAACAAGCCCATTCATATTTTGATATGTCACACAGTACAGTTTGCAAAACGTTTGTTTTTTAATTTCTAGTTTGCCCCCCAAAAGTGAACCCCATATTAGAAATTCATTTATTTACGTTACACGCTCGTGTTTGGATCACAGATATGTATAATGTGTACCAAATTTTAACTTAATCAATCCAGTAGATTCGGAGAAAATCGGCTGACAGACAGACAGACACACGAGGGTTCCGTTTTTTTCCTCTTCAGGCACGGTACCTTAAAAACGAATTGTTTTGCTTACCAATGGTAGCATTTATTTGTGCCAAACTGGGCATATAAAAAGTATCGTAAGCTAATTTTACCTGTGATAGCTACTTCCATATCTACTATGCAAAGCTAAGAGTTCTTTGCTTTATTATTGGTAAAGATAAAAGATTCGGTCCGTAAATGATTGGGATCGTCCATAGCGGATTTAGCGAGGCAGTGTCGGTAATCTGGCCATGTCCCTCGAAGGGCACAATGCTCACGAGTGGTGACTCTAAATCAGATCCTAATTGTAGATCTAGATGTAGATTGATCCGAACCGACTAAGTTCGACTAGTCCGTCGTGTAGTAACTGACAGTTTATAGAAATTCGGTTAAGCATCAGCAACCTATAATATTCCCACTGCTTTGACACAGGCCTCCTCTCTTCGAGAGGGAGCCGGCTGTTATCTACCACGCGGGCGCAGTGCGGGTTGGTAGATGTCACATGTCTTCGAATTTTTGGTGCTAGGACATGCCGGTTTCCTCACGATGTTTTCCTTTATCTACAGTTTTGAGAAATTCGGTTATGCAAGTATAAAATAGCTTTAGGCTCTCTGTAACTTCTTATGTTTACCATATTACCTTTCCTTTAAGATCCGCATGATATCTTATGCCTTCGGCAATTCTCGTGTACTTACTTACTTACTTAGTTCATGTGTATGTAGGCGTTGGCGTTGCTCCTCGCGTAACTTTATAAAGAATTCCTGCACGTGACTCGTAAGACATGCGTAAGACAGATTAACATTATAATTAAGCTGAATATTATACACAGCTATACTAATACTAAGATAACGACATAACATTTTAATAAGCAACCAAAAACGGTAGACATTTTAACTGAAGAGGTTGGAATTCGAAATCTTAATATTTATCATCGTCTCGTGCCTAAGAAATAACAGCCGCACGGGTCTATAGATCAGGTTAAGCTACGCTTGCCGCGGTCGGTCCGTGGATGGGTGACCATCTTTACATAATGAGAATTGTCCGTGCCTCGGAAAGTGCGTTAAGCCGTTCGTCATTCTTGGATCTTTGACAGTCGTTACAGGTCGTCAGAAGCCCGAAAGTCTGACAACCAGTCTTGCCAAGGGGTTTATTACCCAGTTGTAGAGGTGGGCAGACAGGCAGTCGCTCCATGTAAAATACTGGTATTCGGCTGCATCCAGTTATACTGGAAGCCGACCCCAACATAGTTGGGTAAAGGCTAGGCAGATGATGGTGGTATTTATCATCGTCTGCCTAAATTTTCATTAGATTTAGGATCAGACATGAACATGGTATGCAACTGCAGTAGGTATTATAATATTGCGTAACCGTTGACTACGTAGACGTGGATGCTGCTGAGTTTTCCCTTAATTTCGTAGTCACAGCTGCAGCATGTAACCACATTAGGAAATCACTCTGTGTAAATGCTTTTTGTGTTTTTTTTAATTTTAATTTTTATTTTGTTATACTCCTGTTTTATTTTTTATCTACTCTTTGTCATTGAACTGGTGTTATAGCTCAAGTACATTGTCAATGCGTGGCAAACCTCAAACCTCAGATATAAGTGCAGATTATTAGCGCCATCTACAACAATTAATGGTGAACTAACTAAATGACCTTTGGCCTGCCACCTACAATATAATTGGTGTACCAACTCAACTTATCTACCTTTGATCTGTCACATTTTGTCAATATAATTTTTGTGGCGCTGTCACCTTTCTCCTTTCTCCGCAAGATGGCATCAGAGTGTGCTGGTTGTAAACAACATTTAGAAGATTGCCTGTTTTTGGCTTGTACTAATTGTAAGTGTTTGTATGATCTGCAATGCGCTAATGTTCTTCAAAATAAATTCATACATATGACTGCCAAACAAAAATCAGCCTGGGTATGTCACGAATGTCGCTGTAAAAGACCTAAAGCAATAAATTCTGCCACACCAGCCAGTCCAATGTTATCCCTTAGCTCAGATGCAGATGTTGACGACTCAGCTAATGTAACAGTAAGGCGTAATAAGACTGCCTTGCCTACTACTCAGTCAAACACTCAAAATGAATGCACTCTTGAGGCTGTTTTGATG
Source organism: Amphipoea oculea (assembly GCA_945859645.1). Taxonomy (NCBI): domain Eukaryota; kingdom Metazoa; phylum Arthropoda; class Insecta; order Lepidoptera; family Noctuidae; genus Amphipoea; species Amphipoea oculea. Next base: position 12,046,329 of record OX243872.1, read on the forward strand.
GAGTTGCGTGCGTTCCGCAAAGAAAGTGTGACTAGATACGATACTCAAGAAACCTCTATAAACAAGGTGGCTGAGGATATCAAAGGAATAAGATGCTCTATTGACAATCTTCATAGCAAATATAACATCCTTCGGGCGGACGTCGACAAACTGTTGGAGACCTCAGATGTCGCTTCTAGCGCGCAAGCCACACTGCAACTACAGTCTGATGAAAATACGAAACGTATAGCCGACCTGGAAATGAATAATTTTGGCTGTGAAATCATAGTCCAAAGGCAACGTATTGATCTCATTGAAAAACAATTACTTTGCAATGAAAAATCTTCACACACACAACTAAACTTGCTACATGATAATATTGATAATAATCACCACTTATCCTTCGATGTACCTGATCAGATGCCGAACCCTCTCTTACCACCATCATCCACATACAGTACAATGTCACGACCTCAGATAAGTACCGAGCCTCCCCGCACAAACATGTACAGCACAAGAATATTTACGACAGCGAAAACCCAATCGCGCCCTCGCCGATCTGTCATACGTGCGACTGGTGCTGCTGATACTGATTTAAAAACCCTGGAGCCTGTCAAGTACATTCATGCTTGGAATTTCCATCCAGACGTATCTATGGAGAGCATACGTTCTTTCCTACACAAAAAACACCCAGACATCATGACCTTCTCCATAAAAAAGCCTGATCCGGAACACTCTAGACATAACTGTTTCATATTGGGGGTCCCATTACAGCTGTTTGACTTCTATATGTCGCCCAACAATTGGCCTACAAATACATCACTCCAAGAATGGTTCACCTACCGGAATGCGAAGAAGAAGATCGAACCTAATGAATCCAGCAAATCATTTTTTCGTGAGGAAAACTAAGAAGCTGGATATGATTTTCTACCAGAATGTCCGGGGATTAAAATCAAGACGTTCAGAAACCAAAAATTTACTATACACCTTCCCAAGTAATTTATTAGCCTTAACGGAAACTAGGCTCGATGATAGCGTGTTTGACTCTGAGGTATTCCCGAAAGAATACGCCGTGCTTCGATGTGACCGTGTGGGGCGCGGCGGCGGGGGCGTGCTCCTGGCCGCTCGCGCGCCTTACTCGCTCACACGTTTGAACTGCAAACCTGAACAGTGCGACGAAATAATATGTGCAATAGTTACTAAAGGCCGATTACGCTTTGCGTGCTGTGTTGTCTACTTAGCACCTAATGTACCTGATTCTAGATATTATTCTGTTTTTAATTGTATAAGAAGGATCTTGCATGACATTAACAAACTACCTCTCGTTGTACTGGGGGATTTTAACCTATATTCCGCTAGTGTAGCCATACGTGAGGACTTTGATTTGTTCCTTTCCGAATGTAATTTAATACAGGAAAACATAATTTTAAATGATCTTGGCAGAATGTTGGATCTGATTTTGGTTAACTCATGTGTGGCAGGAATCTCAGTTTCAGTATGCTCTGGTATTGTCTCACCTGAAATACATCATAAGCCGTTAGATATCTCTATCAATATTAACACGCCGTACGCAAGCTTGTTCATAAACAATAACGACCACCCTAATGATTCGACCACAAGTATAACTTCAGAGCGTAACTTCCGTAAGGCAGACTTTTTAATGCTTTACTCAGAACTAGCTAGTATAGACTGGGAGCCAGTCTATTCATGCGATGATGTTAACGTGGCTGTTCGGACCTTTTATGGGTTAATTAACAACATTGTTTGTGAAACTGTTCCTTTAAAAAAGATGAAAACATTGCGAGTGGATTATCCTAAATGGTTTACGTTTGCTTCTATTGAACTTAATAACCTTAAAAACTATTATCACAAGCTATACAAGCAGGATAATAATAATAATAGCGAACTGTGTTATGCATTCTTTACCTACTATAGGCGATTATTAAAGAGAAGTACAGATGCAGATTTTGCTACCTACACTAATCGTATTCAGTCAAATATCAAACGTGACCCCAAAGCCTTCTGGGCCTATGTAAAAAGTAACAGGGAAAATAATGAGCAGGCTACCTTTGGTGACAGGTCGCCAGCGCAAGTGGCAGACGAGTTTTCAAAATACTTTAGTAGCGTTTTCCTATCAACCTTACCATCATTAGATGTCGAGCATGCTATCGCTACTGTGAATGCGTCTCCTAGTAATATGTCCCATCTTGTTGATATTGATTACGTTCATGAATCTGAGGTTCGTGGCGCTATGGCTCGGCTTCCTCCAAAATCTACTCAAGGTCCAGATGGAATACCACAGTACTTGGTTAGGGACGGTTGCGAAATTTTCAAATTGCCCTTACAGTTTATCGTCAACCTATCTATTACGACGAACATATATCCTACGGAGTGGAAAACTTCTAAAGTACTCCCGGTACATAAAAGCGGCCTAAAAAGTGACTTTAAAAATTACAGACCAATAGCTGTTCTATCTATATTCGGCAAAGTATTTGAATCGATACTCTATAAAAAAATATTTAATAAGTTGCAAAGGTGGTTCGTTGATGAGCAGCACGGATTCCTTCCAAATCGCTCAACAACGTCTAATCTGCTTAACATAACTACGCTCTTAGCCAAAAATATTAATGACAAAATGCAGATAGATGTAGCCTATTTTGATTTCCAGAAGGCTTTTGACCGGGTTGACAACGACATACTTCTAAATAAACTAGCATTAGCAGGTTTCTCTGTGTCATTGCTAAAATTCTTCGCGAACTATCTGCACGACCGCAAGCAATTTGTAACATACAAAAATGCCAATTCAAAGCAATACTCGGTTACTTCTGACATAGGGCAGGGCACTAACCTCGGTCCCCTTCTTTTTCTAATAGTAGTAAATGATCTTCCCACATATGTAAAACACTCCACAGTCTTAATGTATGCTGATGATGTCAAAGTTGCTCTACCAGTAGCTAACGCTAGTGATACGGCTGCACTTCAACTCGACATAGACAACATTCACACATGGAGCACTATCAACAACCTCAACCTAAACATTAGTAAATGCGTGGTCATGACCTACTCAAAAGCCACACAACCTATACACAACATCTACACCATGAATAATACGCCCCTGAAACGCGTCTTGCGTCAGGCCAAAACTTTCAATAATCGTCAGGCCATAACCATACTGTACAACTCCTTCATTCGCAGTTTGCTAGAGACTAACAGCACAATCTGGAACCCTCATGAAAAAGTGTATACCCTGGTAATTGAAAAGATTCAGAAGTCTTTTGCCCGATACTTATACTTAAAACTTTATGGTTATTACCCGTACATGTACCCAACACCATTTGTGCTAGGTATGGTCGGGTACCAAAGTTTAGAATTAAGGAGAAATCTTAGTCTGGTAAAATATTTCATCCGCCTAATTCGTGGTACCCATTTCAATTCCTCCTTACTGCAGTACATCTCCTTTAACATCCCACTAGCCATTAGACACACACTTCGCCCTCGCCGACGCCCTCTATTCAAAATACCTCAAACCGATACCATAACCCTTAAGACCAGTCCATTATACCTAGCTCTCACCCATATCAACAACATTCTGTTATATGACGAGTCCTCAGATGTCTTCGCGAGTACTGAACTGAGTTTCCTGAACACTGCCACTCGATACCTGGAGTCCATTGCCACTCCCAGTACAATCTCCTTGGAGTAAATAAATAAATAAATTTTATATTAATTTATTTATATTAATTAAATTTATATTAAATAGTTATATGTTATTAATAATTCTATTCCAATTTATGCTAATTTCTATCTAATTTTGTCTAATTTTATCTAATTTTTATCTAGTTTTGTCCAATTTTGTTTCACTTTATTTCATTTCATCTTTTTATTATGTGATTTAACCTAATTTTATGATTGTATGACATGTCTAATTACTAACATTGACCAATAACTTGTATGTGTGGTGCAAACTGTCAATATAAGTTGGTTATTAATAAATAAATAAATAAAATAAATAAGTAATTTCTATTGTTATAATCATATAATAAAAGAGTCATTTCAAGTTGTTAAGTCTTTCTCTGGAAAAAACCTCCTCGAAGAGTAAAGAATGCAATGCCTATTTATTCTTTGAAAGAGGTTTAGTCATGGGTTTAGTCACTAGGCTAGACATGAATGTATACGTCACAGGTACCTTTATTGAACCTTGCTCTTGAGTTTCCCAACATCAGTTTAACGTCATAGCCGAGCTGCAAGGTTCACCGCATGCAGATGATGTCAATGTTTAGGGAAATTGAGAGTTGTGCAATTTCTTATTTTCCTTAGGCACTACACTTACTCAAAGAGATACCTAGAAAAATAAAAACATTGCAGTTATAGGTACATATAGCATAATCAAACACGCGGACTCAGTGTGGGTTGGTAGATTCACGTCTTCGAATTTTTGATTCTAGGACATGCCGATTTCCTCATGATGTTTTCCTTTACCGTTTTGAGAGCAGTGGTGATGAAATAGTTTACACAAAGTAAATCGCCTGTCAGGGTTCGAACTTACGATCTACAACTAGGAACAGGCTTAAATGATAAAATGTAAAAACATCTCCGTAGAGCTTCACATTAGAAGTTTGAAGAATTGCGTCTAAATCCAGAGCATCATGAGACCCTATTTGTTCAAAACGAGAAATTCCATGATTCGGATAAAGAACCCAGATAACTGGTAGCTCAATGTCTTTGCTTTTATAACCACACTTTTTACTAAAGAATCCAGCAGGTTAATTCATCATCTTCATAATTTCAGCCAAAAGACGTTCTCTGCTGGAGGCCTACTCTTTAACTCCATCAACGAAGACACGGGCTCGTCAGAAAATAGTACGAAACTTAGAAGTGAATCCTACACCTGATTCATTAACTTTTTTAATACAAAGCGGGCTGTATGGTCGTTGACAAAGTGTTATTGCAGTAACTAATTAACAATGAAGATCTACCATCTTTAACATACAACTATTTATCTTCCTACAATGCAAACTGCTTAGACCAGACAAACAGTTACATATTATGTATTAAAATTTGGTGCCCTGTATAATCTCATGTTGCATTAGAACAATTGCGAGCAGATCATTACTCTAAACTACACGAGTATAAACGCTAGGAAGTAATTAATGTTAATAATACCTAACGTGTTTACTCTCTGCTTACGAGTTATTGTTGGCTGTTTAAGTGTCTAAAGGATATACGCTTTGGGACCGCATTGCCTCAGATTATGACGCCATGTTTGCAGAAATTCGAATACCTAGACGAGCAGTGATGAGCTGTCATTATCTTAATTAAGTTCTTGCTAGCATACGGCGATAACAATGACAATGGCCTTTACATTGTTCGGAGTTCTCAATTTCTGACTTACGTCCGTTTGTCCAAGACCAGCATAATTGCGTAACACACTATCAATCGGAATCAGAATCATTTCGAAGCCAATTGCTAATCCATTGCTTCATAAGTTCGAAAAATTTGTCTGCTCAACACGTAAATAACGCAATGAATGTTGTTGAACTGTCAAAATGAAACCGATTCCGATTGATAAAGTGTTACGCAATTGCCCTGCTGTTCGTATGTTTCAAACTTTTCTTATGTATTTATAAACTCCACCATATTGATGTTATAAAAAACAAAATGGCCTTATAACAATCGCGCGACCTAGACGCGTCGATGGACACATATTGCAGCCGTTTGGATGCTTCGAGGGTATAAAGAATCCCACATACGGAGACACATATGGTAAATAATTCAATTTAATGTTTTGTGTTTCGTAATGTTAATTACTTATTGTTGTATATAATCAAGTTCTTCTAACTGTCCAGACAGCTGTGCTGCTGGGGAGTTTGTTGCGCCACTTCTTCCCAGCTAGAGCACTAGCCAGAGGTGAAGGGCGGGCGTACGAGTATTGGGGGTACTGTTTGTATAATTTTGACGTTCAAAAAATGCTAGTTTGAATAAATGGCTTTTGATTTTGACGAGCTAAGTAATGTGATAATAGAAACATAATTTATAGACTCGACTATATCGAAAAATAAACTAGTTATTAGGTACCATAATGTTTTTGATGTCAAACAATATACCAGAGGTATTTCATATAAGATTACACCTATTAAGTATTATTAAAGTCATAAATTCTGCTAATATGAGATGAAAAAGTAATATGATACATTTGTAGGTATGTATACCTACTACGCGTTTTAAGACGGTTAAACATGCGAACCTTTTTAAGGTCAACGCACACTTATAAGCACTGCACGGGATCCACATCGTCTCAACTCGTGCTATTTAGTCCTACAATTCTTTCTATAAAACTCCAAACTGCAACCCACACTTACATCTAAGCAACTACAAACTTTCGCGTTTACAATATTAGTAGGAAGGAGGAAGGATAGGATTAAGGTGTCAAAAACCGATCTGTATTTGGACAGCCGTTATTGTGTTGCCTTGAACCTATGAAACGAGCCGTAAGCGAGGTGATGGCGACGACGGCTCGGAGGTGCGAGCCGATCCGGTTCCGTTCTTACGTTGCGCTTGGTAAATTTAAAAAAACCGAGTGTGCTTATGACCACACGACTGAAGTGAAACTTCAAACGTATTTGGCTATGAGAGGAAGAGAGAAAGAAAATGTGCGCGCGCACTGCTTTCTCTTGCTTATATCCCCCACTCAACTCCCGTTCGCCTCGCCCGTAGCCCTTAGACATGGGTCGTACTTGCAAAATCGAGTACCAGGGCTTCCAAGTACGTCCACCTTAAGAAACCAGGGCCTAAAACCAGGGCTCGAGATACTTTCAAGTATTTTCTATCTGCATCGAAAACTGATCCATAACTTCATACAAATAAGAAGTACAATCGCGTAATCAAACAAAAGCCCTGTTGGAAGTAAAAAGTACTTGCATAGGAAATTGATCCGTGAATTCCTATACATAAGGAGCACAATCGCGTTTACAAATAAATACTTTTACAAACCATTAAAGTAAAAATACTTGCATACGAAATTGTTCCGTAGACTCTTACCACACCTCGGACACTCCATACAACGCTCGCAAAATAATTACCTATTACTACTACATAAACAAATGACGTTTGTATACGTGCAAATGTGTGCGTGAAATCTAGTAGCGTAAAAAAAAATGGCGCGGAAAGCAATTTGTGTCGGGGAACCGAACGACGTCGGCGGCGGCGCTGCCCGAACGTGTGCATTATTATGAAGTGACCAAGTAGTTCAATTGTTTATTTATACAGGGTGAAATTGAACACATGCGACAAATCGAAATGGGAGATTGTACTCGTCATTATAAACAACTTTTACTATGGGACCAAACCTGAAATCGCGAAAAAAAAATCAGCTGTTCCCTACATTTTATGTTCGCATAACTCGCCAAAATGTACGGAACAGCTGATTTTATTTTCGCGATTTCAGGTTTGGTCCCATAGTAAAAGTTGTTCATAATGATGAGTATAATCTCCCATTTCGATTTGTCGCATGTGTTCAATTTCACCCTGTATAGACGGGTTCGTAATGAAATAAAAACACTAAAATAGTTTAGTTTATATGACTTTTCTGTAAATAATGGGTTATTAAATCGCATTTTATTAAAAATGCGAAATCATACAAACAGTATATGTAAATACGAATTCGGAAAAGCATCACAATATCCAACCATCGTGATTAAAACTCAAATAAAACTTTTAAATCGCATGATTGTGTGTCAGCAATACAGCGCTGCGGTTCGCGAGCGCCCTTGCTAAAGAGTCGGCGACGAATACCTCGAAGTGCGGGGTGAGGTGCGGTATCTGATATGAGGGCGAGGAAGGGAGTGTCCTTTCTGTACGTAGTACTATTAAGTATTCTGTGCTCTTACTGATAAGGAGTATGATCGCATTTGCGAAAACAAACGCGGTTGTTGAACTATTTGAGTACCTACGTACTCGAGCGTCGAGGCACGACGGAGCGAGATACTTTCAAGTATTTTCTATCTGCATAGAAAACTGATCCATAACTTCATACAGACAAGAAATACAATCGCGTATTCAAAAGCCCCGTTGGAAGTAAAACTACTTGCATAGGAAATTGATCAATGACTTCGAATAAATAAGGAGCAAAATCGCGTTTACAAATAAATACTTGCAAACCATTAAAGTAAAAAAAACTTTTTAAGAAAAAAAAAACCGACTTCCAAAAAAAACTTTACAAAGTGAAAAATAACTTTAATTTCGGAAGTCGGTGTCTTTCGATCTTTATTTTAGTTTTTTGCCACCGACTTCCGAAATTAAAGATATTTTTCACTTTGTAGTGTTTTTTTGAAAGTCGGTTTTTTTTTTCTTAAAAAGTTTTTATTTCACGCTTTTTAGTGAGTCTGCTTATAATTTATCTAAGTTACAATAGCCTAGTGATCATCGCCTTTTACAAACAAAATATTGCTTTTCCCGATACAGGGAAGTTCATTGTTGAGGAGTTCTCCAGATCCACCATCAGCTCCGTATCACCATTCACATTGTGACGAGCATAAATTGCTTAGCAACCATATTAAAGTAATCGAATCGCAACCCGTGAAATACTTAGATATTATTGAGTAGTTCCGGTGGCCATCTGTGGTCTTCATCATCAGTTCCACATCACCAAATAGTGCTTTCCGAGAGCAAATGCACGAGTTACTATAAAAAATACCCAAATCGCTATAGGTGTGCCTATAATATTTGAAGAGTTCCTTCGATTTCTCCAGGATCCCATCATCAAATCCTGCCCTGATGTTTTTAGACTAGATGCTGATAATCCTGGCTGCAGCATCAGGCCAGACTTGTCAACATTGCATTGAACTTAATATTTAGTCCTGTTTAAAATGAGCCCAAACACGACTACGGTGCTGTAATTTCAAGGTTGGTACTTTTTCTAATGCTCCTGGCTTCAGCATCAGGTCTTTATGTACTTCGGTGTTCCTCATTAACAGTACGTTTATCCACACATCGAGCCCTTTTCAATGAGCCTTAACACGATATATCTGCTGTTAGTTGTCGAGGAGTTAGGTACTCTGCAGACTATCCTGACTGCAGCATCAGGTCATGACTTGATGATCATGAGACCAAATGTGGCAAATGCCCTATCAAACATCAAAACAATTGACTAAAACAGTCCTTGCCTGTTCGAGTAACTTCTTACTGTTAAGGAGTTGTAACTTCCATCATCAGCCCAGCTACCTGAGATGGTGACAACCATACGCAAATACACAAGATACTTCATAAAATATGCGAAAAACAATAAGTGAGCCTATACAATTTAAAGGTTGCCCTCGATTACTCTAAGATCCCATCATCAGATCCTAACTTGGTGACAGTGGGACCACCTCAAAACTATCTACTTTGGAACAAAAAAAGAATTTTGAAAATCCGTCGACAATTGGCGGAGTATTCGATGAACAAACATACAAAAAAAAACATACCATAGATTTATAATAACGTCCAGATTGAGTGTTCCGTACAAAACGCACCGTTCTTATTGAATGCATTTAGTGATACGCGTGTGCGTTGGTACCGCCCACCGCAAGTGTATTATTATCGTTTCTGCAGTTGTGTGCGTGACGTTTTCTAATACCAGCGCAAAATGATTACCCCAAAATGTGGGAAAATTCGTGTAGTTTTCTTATTCATGTTCACTTAGGTAATTATATAGTTATTATATGTGTACAAAATGAAACCCGCCTTTTACATTCATACCGATTGACTCTTATGATAGTTTTTGAAGATTGTTATAATTTTATTTTTAACATGGTTTTCGTAAACATGTGTGAATGAACAAAAAACTTTTAATATCATAGGTACTAATATTATAAATCAGAAACTTTGTGAGTGGTACTGGTTTGAGAATTATCGCTAAACATACGTTAATGTGGGAACATTATAGGCTGATGATGATGATGATGATACGTTAATGTAACAAACATACCTAAAATATTGTTTCGCTCCAAATCCGTTTGTTGACTCAATAATATCGTAGTATTAAAAAAGATGGTAAAAGTATTTCATACCCTTGGCAACCATTGATATCATTTTGTTGATAATAATAATGTTGATTTCGTAACATTATACAATATTAAAATATCGCAGCATAAAAAAAGGGTAAAAATATTTCATGCCTTACCTTGGCAATACTCAAATATTATGGCGTCGTTTTGTTTTTATTTTGTTTTCGTAATAATTTCAATGAAATACGTAGAAATTCATCATAAAATTGCAAACTTACCTGTGAAATGTGATGTTCGTATCCTTGTCTTTTTTTGGAGTGTAGTTTTTACACGATTTCACTGCACAAACCGTCATTTTTTCAATTATATTTAACAGCGTTTTCTGACGTACACGCGTTGAACGTCTGTCGCGTAATGGCGGCCTGTGGGCGGGGCTAACGAACGAATACACTATTTTGGTGTCTGTGAATTCGAAGCATTTTGACAGCGCGTACTAGGCATCTGGACGTTATTATAAATCTATGAAACATACAAACAGCCGAACATAGTACCTCCTCCTTTTTGTGAAGTCGGTAAAAAATACTTGCATACGAAATTGTTCCAAAAGGAGCATGATCGCATTTGCGAAAACTGACGCGGTTGAGTACCTACGTATTTGAGCGAGTAGCCGTATAAGATACTTACTAGTCTTGCAAGTATTTTGAGTCGGTACCCGGTGTGCGTACTTGGAAGCAAACACCTGGTGTAAAAACCCGGTCGCATATTTATGCGACCGGGACCGGGTTTTTACACCAGGTATTTCCAGCTATTTTTTACGTACCTTCCCTACTCGCGATCACACGTTTTCGTAACGCATTCGCCAGTTCACTCCCCAAGTCAAGCGCGCCTAAAGAAGTTTCACTTCAAAAATCGTTTCTTTTGGGAATGTTTTTTGTTATGATGATCATGTGTACCAGTCACTAATTCACCATATATTTTCGTTGGAATCAAGTCATAATATCATCCAGTGAATGTCTACTACTCAGCATGGCCTGAATTACTGCGAAATTGAATGCTCTTGATGGAGATTACCGTAATCAACGTGCTGTGCAAACGAATTGAAGATAGCAGTTCATTTATTATTTGAATGTGAAGAGATGGTGCTGCCCCATACTTATGTAATTTTATGTAGCCCATCAAAGTCACCTATTCATTAGGTACAATAGAAGGAAAGGGAAGACAGAAAAATCGGTTTATTTGTAACAGAAACACGTGCGTACAAAAAGATAATTAACTCGAATAATAAGGAAAAACAAAATAGATCTACAATCACGAGCACAAAGCAGAAATAGTCGACGTCTGCACGTCACGACTGTGACAAGAAGGCTTCCACTCAGCATGATGCTGTGTTATGGGGACCCACAGTAAAGCCATAGAATATATAATAGTACTACGTAGTACAGCGCTGATTTTCAGTGGCTACCCGAAAAGGACGTACGGAGATTAAGTCAGTCAAGTTTAAAAACCAATTTTATTAATCACGAAAAAAGTCCGGAGACAAAAGACAGGTACAAACCTACAATTTAGCTGAAACCAAATTACAGGAAGCTTCACAAGTTCACAATTCAGCCTAAAAAGGTGGAAATTTTATTCCTTTAGGCAAGACGTGATTTCCTAGAAATGTAGAAACGATAAAACCCAATTTCCAAATCAGCACCTAGAAATCGAGTTTCTCCGTATCATTAAACGTAAAGTTTGTTGCTTCCACGAAATTTGGTTTCTATTTTGCTGAAGATTTTTTCTTTTGTTTCCTTTGAACTACCTCGAATACGTTTCCATCGTGAAATCTTTATCGTTTCTGTGCGCGGTTCAGTGGTTGTATTAGTCGTATCGACTGTAGTTTTTTTTTTTTCAATAATTATGTATGGCGCAAATACTCCAATCTCTTTGGAACTTATATATTTGAGCCGTTTGGGGTTGAAACACTAGGGCCATGGGGCACGAGTGCCCACTTAGTATTTCGAGACATCGCCAAGCGGTTGGTCGATTCTTCACGTGACCAGAGGGCTGGCCTATTTTTTGGTCAAAGAATCAGCATTGCCATACAACGTGGCAATGCTGCCAGCCTTTTGGGCACGTTTCCTGTTGACAGCGATGCGGACGAATTTTTGGATGCCCTTTGATTATTTCCCCTCCCTTTTTATATACTTGTATCTACATTCTACATATTATTATTTTAAGATGGTTAACTTTTTAAATTATGTAAATATTTGAATCTTTAATAAGTGTGTGGATTTCAATGTTTTTATACATTTGCCATGATTGTGAAGTGCCAAGAGTCTGTAGTATCATACTATCATACAAGCGATGAATGTTGTATTCGGCGAAGTTAGGGAAATGAATAATTAATTAAATTGACTACCAACTTAAATTGTCCGTATTCGCATTGCAACTGTCATAATCATCCTTTACCATCATTCTCCTGACCTCATCCCAATTTATTTGGGATCGGCGCAAGATGCCTTTTTCTTCCATACCTAAGTACCTACATCTCTATTACTCGTCATCTCGATAGTCACCCACTTTCTAACCATATCATCATTCACACAGTCCATCCATCGTTTCTTTGGTCTTCCCCTACTCTTAATTATAGCCATCGACATTCATACTCAAAACTATCCTCACGACACTTTCCTCATTCCTATTTTCCACACATGACAGTTGTGTGGAAAAGTGTCGAGAGTTCTTTGAAAATTGCATGAAATGGCTATGACATGAAAAAATTACGTAGTATGTACCTAACTGTACCTTCCTATAATATAGACTATTTCAATTGATTGATCACACTTTGTTGTGAGCACGACATGATGTATATTTATGGATAAGAAATATCATTTGGCATCTACTATAATATCTCACTTTTTTAGCTTACACCTTCACAAAACGTTATAAGAGGTCGTATACCTACTTATTTTTTTATAGCGTTTCAGCTCACAAAAGCCATACATCTTCCACGAGCACCTTCGCAACATGTTCTCGACAATTTGTTCACAAGATAAGTGGTTGATATATTTAACGTTTAACCAATGTGACTTTTTAACACAAGCTCTGCTTAGCTTGGGACTAGATGGCGTTGTGTGATAGTTGTGGAATATTATTATTATTATTATTTATTATTATTAATTCATAATAAATTATGTAATTTCTGAGTTTATCTTGGACATTCTAATTGACATCGGTGAAGGAAAACATTGTGAGGAATCCTGAACTTATAGTTATTATACCTTAGTCTGAAATAGAGGGGCCCGTGTCTAAATAATAACAGCTGCACAGGTCGATCGATCAGGTTAAGCTACGCTTGCCGCGGTTGGTCTGTGGATGGGTGACCATATCTGCATACCGAGACCCCTCCGTGCCTCGAAAAGCACGTTAAGCGGTCGGTCATGGCTGGCATTTGTGGAGCTTTGACAGTCGTTATGGGTAGTCAGAAGCCCGAAAGTCTGACAACCAGTCTTACCAAGAGGTATCGTATTACCCAATAACTGGGTTGTGGAGGTCAGATAGGCAGTCGCTCCATGTAAAATACCGGTATTCAGTTGCATCCGGTTAGACTGGAAGCCGACCCCAACATAGTTGGGAAAAGGCTAGGCAGATGATGTCCATAGTCTGGAATCGCTAACCAGTCTTGAGCAAGCGTGGTGATAATGTCGTGCCTTCTCAGAAGAGGCCTTTGCCCTGCAGTGGGACATTATTAGGTTGATATTATTATACAGGGTGCAGGGACATTGACGCGCAAACTATAATGATTCAACCATTGGAGTGTCGATTTGTTTCTTTTAATGTTAGTTTAGTGGTATCTACAACGCCACATGCGAACTTCGCGTCATACTGACGTCACGCAAAATCCTGCATCTCGCAAGCAGAGTTTACCGCGAATCATCGGGCAGTTGCCCGAGAGACACAACACCCGTGTGGTTGGAGGATCCTCCCTTTTCTATAGAGGAAGAGTGAACTTTACACCCTGTTCCTCTATATTAGGAAAACTAATCTCGGAGGTTTGTTTCCTTCCTAATATTCTTAGCTAATATTAAAAGAAACAAATCGACCCTGCAGAGGTTGCGTAAGCAATTTACTTAATGCTACTTTAACTTTACTAAGTTTGAGTTTGTGGTACTTATCTTTGTTTATAATCTATTGGAAGTTTTGGATTAGAAATGTTTAATGCAAAGAAGAAGGGTCACGTCCCATAGAAAATTTACCCAGGCCCGACACAAAAGGAACGCATCTCAGTTATTTTGTTATATTAAATATAACAGAAATAAATTAACACTATTCTGAATATCAGTGGCTATCACCCATATATTGCCATTTGATTATGGTAAGGCAAAATATTTTAAAATATTTTTTTTTAATGAATAGCAATTATATCCATTTAAGATGACGCCAATTTAGATAAAAATACAAAAATAGACAGCTGGAGGCTCAATTTATTGAGGCATCCACAGGCAAGCCCGGTTAAGCAGACGATAACCTCAAAGTTAAACTGCAAGATTTAATTAAAGTCATAAGTAAAGTCTTAAAATATTCTTTGAATGTAAAACTTACAGTCTAATTTTTGTTAATCTTTAGTACCTATATTATGTATATTTTTTTCTGAACTCACTAGCCATATTATAAGCCATCAAAGGCTTCTGTGGTTTTTAGTATTTTAAAAAACTCTGCGATATACTTTTTGAACATTAATAAAAAAATAAAAAAAAAAAATTAAAAAAATATAAAATAAAATTGGCTTGTTGAGATCTGTGCGTTTTTTATCCGACTTCAAAAAAGGAGGTTCTGTATTCGACCCGTATGTATGTATGTTTGTATGTCTGCGATTTTCTCAAAAACTAATGAATCAATTTTGATAATTCTTTCGCTAATGTAATCTACATACTTTCAGGAAGGTTTAAGTATATAATTCATTAGGTAATTATTCTTATGTACGGGGTTATATGCATAAATGTACTGCATCTCCGGCATTTCTATGCGAATTTGGACGATTCTTCTAGTCAGTGTCTTCAATTCTTCAATGCACTAGTGTTAATTGGATTTGTGTGGGGTAGGTACAACTAAAAAGTAAAAAATAAAAACTTTTTTACACAAAAACAACCAACTTGAAAAAAAAAAACACTACAAAGTGATACATAACTTTAATTTCGGAAGTCGGTGTCTAAAAACGAAAATGCGGAACCAACGACACCGACTTCCGAAATTAAAGTTATTTATCACTTTGTATTGTTTTCTTTTTTTGAAGTCGGTTGTTTTTTTCTAAATTGTTGTATCGTCATTGAATTACCTACATACAATTACGAATTTTGTAGGTAAATAGGTATTAAAAGAAAATTATATATCGCCTGAACAAAAACGCAAGGCAATATTTTGGTGTTAGCCATTGATTTGGAATATAAAAAATATATATTTTAGCTATATTTAAAATAACAAAAAAACCGAGATATGTCTCTTCCGTGTCGGGTCTGAGTCACAAATGACCGTTCTTCTTTGTTTGTTTGTGAGGTTGAAGATTTGTGGTTATTGTTTAATTTTTAGGTAACTATACTCCGTTTGAAATAAGATTAGACCAATTTTTTTTACAGTCTGTTCAACTGAATTTGACTTCTATTGCGTTTGTGGCATGACAAAAGACAGCTGCAGTAAACAGTTGGTATTGTAACCACTTTTTTGCTTTTAATACCTACCATCCATATGCCTACGGAATAGAAGACAAAATCAGTTGAGCGGACTGTAAAAAAGGTTTATTTAAATGTCTAAGCTTATTCCAAATGGGGCATACTTTGTGCCCTTCAGTGTCTTTGCCAACTTCAATTAATAGGTACCTCTCTTCTTAATCTTACTTCTCTTTTAGTCTTCTGGGCACGTTCCAGCGATGCGGACGTGTACCTACTTCGACGCCTAAGAGGGGTTCTGCACTACATCCGATCCAAATCTGAGAAATGCCGGTCCGAAGTGACCATAGTCCTATTTGTATGAGGGGTTGCGCACTAGATCCGAACTCTATCCATCCGAATTTAGAACTTTCTCAATTCGGATTGAAGTCGGATCTTTAATTCGGATTCTGATCGGATGTAGTGCGAAACCGCTCTAATTGTCCTTTTTTAGGGTTCCGTAGTCAACTAGGAACCCTTATAGTTTCGCCATGTCTGTCTGTCCGTCCGTCCGTCCGTCCGTCTGCCCGTCCTCGCTTAATCTCTGTGACCGTTAGCACTAGAAAGCTGAAATTTGGTACCAATATGTATATCAATCACGCCGACAAAGTGGTAAAATAAAAATTGGAAAAAAATGTTTTATTAGGGTAGCCCCCCTATATGTAAAGTGGGAAGTGATTTTTTTTTAAATTTCAACCCTAACGTGTGATATATTGTTGGAAAGGTATTTAAAAATGAATAGGGGTTTACTAAAATCATTTTTTGATAATGTCAATAATTTCGGAAATAATCGCTCCAAAAGTAAAATACAATGTGTCCCCCCCCCTCTAACTTTTGAACCATAAGTTTAGAAAATATGAAAAAAATCTGAAAAGTAGAACTTTATAAGGACTTTCTAGGAAAATTATTTTGAACTTGATAGAAACAAAAGTTTTTGTACAAAAAAGACAATAAAGTTGTACAAAATCATTTCTGGACTAAGTTCGTAGTATAATCGTATATGCAAGCATGTTTTTTTTAACTTCGCTTACATATTTTATTATCCTGAACGAATCTTTTTTCCCACAAAAAAGAATCATTAAAATCGGTTCTCGCAATCCAAAATTACCACCGAAAACTTCTGGCACGTCTATGTATTAATTAGTAACCCAATTCCCCGAGAGATGGCGCTGTAGGTACTTATTACATTGGGTCGGATATTATCGAATTGTACGTAGGAACACTTATTGTGACGGACGGGAAACTACGGAACCCTACACTGAGCGTGGCCCGACACGCTCTTGGCCGGTTTTTTGTATTTATTTGTTTAGTTAGTTAGTTAGTCATTTAATGTAGTGCGTAGTGTAAATAGTAAGTTATCTGTAAGTACATTCAATGCTATGTATACCTAATAAAATTAGGATTTAGAAAAATAAAAAAAATAAAAAATAAGCTCAATATTATAGATTAATGCCTTGGAGAATTTATATCTTCATACACTTTATAAATTAGGTTTTCTACTACAGATTATAAAAGAACTTTCTACAAAGGTATCAGCGAACCTGCTGAAAAAGATTGGTTGATCGAATTTTAATCTACTATGTACGAGGTAACTGTATACTTATATAGCTACCTTGTCGATATCAGATAACATTAATTCTCATGTATCTAGTAGGTACTCAGGTTCTACAAGAGGATTTATAGCTTCTGATTCGAGATTTGTTTATTCTGACAGATATTTAGGACCTACCTACCTAAAAAGTACTTCATCATCATCATCTGCCTAGCCTTTTCCCAGCTATGTTGGGGTCGGCATCCAGTCTAACCGGATGCAGCTGAATACTAGTATTTTACATGGAGCGACTGCCTATCTGACCTCCACAACCCAGTTACTGGGTAATACGATACCCCTTGGTAAGACTGGTTGT
Organism: Amphipoea oculea; assembly: GCA_945859645.1. Taxonomy (NCBI): domain Eukaryota; kingdom Metazoa; phylum Arthropoda; class Insecta; order Lepidoptera; family Noctuidae; genus Amphipoea; species Amphipoea oculea. Next base: position 12,063,882 of record OX243872.1, read on the forward strand.
CAGACTTTCGGGCTTCTGACTGCCCGTAACGACTTTCAAAGATCCACGAATGTCAGCCGGGACCAACGGCTTAGGGTCTTCCCACATTTATCGACGCGGAATCGTCTAACGCCGGTCAAAAAAGCCTTTATGTCTACGTAATAAGAGTGTTACTAATACCATTCGCATCGGCTCGGCTCGGACGACGCGGCGCGACGCCGATCGACGGCGAAACGAGCCGTTTGCCTATTAGCTCGGCGATAAGTCGAGTAGTTTGGTGATACGCACTCGGCTTAAGCCGATTCCGCGTCGATAAATGTGGGGACACCCTTAACGTGCCTAAAAAGTACTTATAATATGCATAATACATAATAATAGCATAATCAGTCTATTATGTTCCCATTGCTGGTACACAGGCCTCCTCTCAAGAGGGAGCGGACTACAATCCTTCACGCGAGCCCAGTGGGGGTTGGTAATAATATAAACTTAATAAAACTAGAAAAATGTCTTAGATCGGATGATTTTTTTAAGTAAATTAAGAAAATCATTTGATAATTTAGTCGTTCTAAATAATTACTGTCGCATAAAGTGTATCTACTACAATAAAAACGCTATTTCCTGCCGTTGGCAACACAGATAAAAATCATTTAACTCCTTGCACAGTTCAGAGATATAGTGAGCAAATGCAGTTAATTACATCCTGTTACTCTAAATACCAAATTCTTTGAAGAAGGTTAATAATGATACCTACTATGTATGTATATCATTAAATTAATACTAAGGTGGTTACATAATCAGCCTATTATATTCTCACTGCTGGGACACCGGCCTCCTTTCTTCGAGAGTTAGTGGCCTGCAATCTATCATGCCGGCCCTGTGCCGGATGGTACATGCATGTCTTCGAATTTTTTATTCATGGCGATGCCGGTCTCCTCACGATGTTTTCCTTCACCGTTTTGAGAGCAGTGGTGCTGAAATGATTTACACAAAGTAAAACGCCTATATGAGTTCGAACTGACCGTAAGTCGTGGCCATTACCACTGGGCCACCACTGCTCTGAAGATGGTTGTCTCTGCCCTAATATTTGACGAAACTAGACTAGAGGATTTAGGGTATTGCCACATCCAGGCGAACTACGTTGATCGATAGAAAACAAGATCAGCCGAGAGCCGAGGTTGAAAATGTATGAGCTCGCTTCTGCACACGACTTCGTGGAGCCACCCCGTCGCGTCGTATCACATGCCCGCCCCCACACTCCATTTTCGCTTTGCGTTCTTTCTGAGTTGATTTCGTTTTGCTCGGCTCCTAAGGGCCATAGCGTGATGTTGCCTATAGCCTTCCTCAAGAATTGGGCTATCAAATGCAAACAGATTTTTGAAGTGAAACTTCTTTAGGCGCGCTTGACTTGGGGAGTAAACTGGCGAATGCGTTACGAAAACGTGTGATCGGGCGAGTAGGGAAGGTACGTATTTATGCGACCGGGTTTTTACACCAGCTATTTGCTTCCAAGTACGCACACCAGGTACCGACTCAAAATACTTGCAAGACTATAAAGTATCTTATACGGCTACTCGCTCAAATACGTAGGTACTCAACCGCGATAGTTTTCGCAAATGCGATCATGCTCCTTATCAGTAACGGAACAATTTCGTGTATTTTTTTTTTTTTATTTTTTTTGTCTATTTTTAATCGCAATTAAAAAGGTGTGGAATAAAATTAGTTGTCATGATTCATAGAAATTCACACCAACACCTCGACTTCAGGTGCAAAAACAGTACTGTCTGTATCTTTTTTTTTCTTTTGCTTATATCTCGAAAATGGTGCGTCCTATCGCAAAAATAATGAAAATTTCGACCCCCTTTATAAAACCCATAAACTCCTAAAACTCAACATGTAGGCAATAATTTTTCATATTTTCCATACAAAAAGTGAAAAATTCCTTAAAAAACACGCCATGGCCGCCCCCTCCGCGCTTGTGGCTCTAAAAAACAATTCACGGGGTAGGGCAAATAAGTACCACGTGTCGACGAGTCGCGATTGTCAAATTCGATTTTTGTTGTGTCAAACAAAATTATTGAAGTGAAACTTCTTTACGCACACTTGACTTGGAGAGTAGGCTGGCGAACGCGTGACGTAAGCGTTACGAAAAGTGTGATCGGGCGAGTAGGGAAGGTACGTATTTACGCGACCAGGTTTTTACACCAGGTACCGACTCAAATACTTGCAAGACTATAAAGTATCTTATACGGCTACTCGCTCAAATACGTAGGTACTCAACCGCGTTAGTTTTCGTAAATGCAATCATGCTCCTTATCAGTAAGAGTCTACGGAACAATTTCGTATGCAAGTATTTTTAACCGACTTCAAAAAAGGAGGTTCTGTGTTCGACCCGTATGTATGTATGTTTGTATGTCCGCGATTATCTCAAAAACTAATGAACCGATTTCGATAATTCTTAATGTGATCAACATACTTTCAGGAAGGTTTTAGTATATAATACATTTGGTAATTATTCTTATGTACGAAGTTATATGCATAAATGTACTGCATCTCCGGCATTTCTATGCGATTTTTTATGATTCTTCTAGTCGGTGTCTTTAATTCTTCAATGCACTAGTGTTAATTGAATTTGTGTGGGGTAGGTACAACTAAAAAGTAAAAAATAAAAACATTTTTACAAAAAAAAACAACCGACTTAAAAAAAAAACACTACAAAATGAAAAATAACTTTAATTTCGGAAGTCGGTGTCAAAAAACGAAAATGCGGAACCAACCACACCGACTTCCGAAATTAAAGTTATTTTTCATTTTGTAGTGTTTTTTTTTAAGTCGGTTGTTTTTTTTTGTAAAAAAGTTTTTATTTACTTTAATGGTTTGCAAGTATTTATTTGTAAACGCGATTTTACTCCTTATTTATAGGAAGTCATTAATCAATTTCCTATGCTTGGTAGTTTTACTTCCAACGGGGCTTTTGAATACGCGATTGTACTTCTTATCTGTATGAAGTTATGGATCAATTTTCTATGCAGATAGAAAATACTTGAAAGTATCTCGCTCCGTCGTGCCTCGACGCTCGAGTACGTAGGTACTCAAATAGTTCAACAACCGCGTTTATTTTCGCAAATGCGATCATGCTCCTTATCAGTAAGAGCACAGAATACTTAATAGTACTACGTACAGAAAGGACACTCTCTTCCTCGACCTCATATCTGATACCGCACCTCACCCCGCACTTCGAGGTATTCGTCGCCGACTCTTTAGCAAGGGCTCTCGCGAACCGCAGCGCTGTATTGCTGATACGAACACACAATAAAATTATGCGATTTAAAAGTTTTATTTGAGTTTTAATAACGATGGTTGCATATTGTGATGCTTTTCCGAATTCCTATTTACATAAACTGTTTGTAAGATTTCGCATTTTTAATAACATGCGATTTAATAACCGATTATTTAGAGATAAGTCATTTAAACTAAACTATTTTAGTGTTTTTATTTCATTACGAACCCGACTATATAAATAAACAATTGAACTACATGGTCACTTCATAATAATGCACACGTTCGGGCAGCGCCGCCGCCGTCGTCGTTCGGTTCCCCGACACAAATTGCTTTCCGCGCCAATTTTTTTTACGCTACTAGAGTTCACGCACACATTTGCACGTATACAAATGTCATTTGTTTATGTAGTAGTAATAGGTAATTATTTTGCGAGCGTTGTATGGAGTGTCCGAGGTGTGGTAAGAGTCTACGGAACAATTTCCTATGCAAGTATTTTTACTTTAATGGTTTGTAAAAGTATTTATTTGTAAACGCGATTGTGCTCCTTATTTATAGGAATTCACGGGTCAATTTCCTATGCAAGTACTTTTTACTTCCAACAGGGCTTTTGTTTGATTACGCGATTGTACTTCTTATTTGTATGAAGTTATGGATCAATTTTCTATGCAGATAGAAAATACTTGAAAGTTTCTCGAGCCCTGGTTTTAGGCCCTCGTTTCTTAAGGTGGACGTACTTGGAAGCCCTGGTACTCAATTTTGCAAGTACGACCCATGTCTACGGGCTACGGGCGAGGCGAACGGGAGTTGAGTGGGGGATATAAGCAAGAGAAAGCAATGCGCGCGCACATTTTCTTTCTCTCTTCCTCTCATAGCCAAATACGTTTGAAGTTTCACTTCAGTCGTGTGGTCATAAGCACACTCGGTTTTTTTCTAATCCGACTGGTAATTACAGAGATTAGCGCGTTTATACAAACAAAGTATCTACTTTGTTTGTATAAACGCGCTAATCTCTACATCAGTATAGATTTCGTTTTTAACATACTCCTGACCATTTTATACGAGGCAGACATAAAAGGCGAGAAAATTCCCGAAAACCGTTACTTATAATATTATGAAGGTTCAGATTAAAGATTGCTACCGAGAATTTGTCGTTATTTCTCACAAACATAAATTATTCATAAGTTTATTGACTCCCATGTTCTTGTCTGCACCTGCTTCCAAAGTATTCGATTATCTGGGATAAAATAAAATTGCCTTTATTATTCTTTATTTATACATTTACCGAAATTGTGTTCTGCCTTTCAGTAAAATTGTCTCAAAGGTTTCGTCGCAAAAACTCATCACAGACTCATCATAATAAAGATATAATTTCACGATTATCATATTAGTGTGGACCGTCCTTTACAAATAATATAATTACATAGCACAGATGTGAGTTCTATGTACTATAGTGCTACCATTTACTGGGTAATATGTCTCGCTGACGGTGGCGTGTGTGTTGGATCATTTAGCTCCCTTCAAAATGGTTGATCTGAATCACAGAATGGCTGAATGGTGCTGATCTATGCGTCATGTTCGTGAACGGGTGCTGTCAGTTGGGGCTGGTCATCACTTAGCTGTCTCGGCTTATTTTTAGTTAATTTATTTTTGGATTGTTGTTTTGTTACCTACTATTTGCTGTACTCTGGACGTTGTACCATGGAGTTTCTTGCCCGTTCTTTTCCATAGGTACCTACGCTTTGTAGCTTCATATTTTCTGACTGATCGACTTCTTGCCAATTCAAAAGTGTCTGTAAATGGTTTAATTGAAGTAAATGCTTTGAGTTTGAGTTTAAAATAATCTATCTATTTCTATACTAATAGTAAAGCTGAAGATTTTATTTGTTTTTTTTTTTTGTTTGAAGGCGTTAATCTCTGGAACTATCTGTCGAATAAAAAAAAATCTTTATGCATTTGATTGATTTGAGCCAAATTCTAAAGAAAGGCTATACTATAGGCCACCACAGCTTCAGCATGAAACCGTTAATATCACGCTACGATTCTTAGGAACCAAGCAAAAACAAAAGAATCCACAAAGAACGATAAGCGAATACGAAGTAATAGCGTGGGCCATGATATACATAGGTATATCAATGTAGTGGGCATCCCCTGCAGTCTCGACATTAGACAGCGACAAAAATCGTTCGCTAAGTCGTATCGTTGTCAAATTCCTTTAATAGATTTTCAACTTTATTTCGAAAGGATAAGGTTGAAAATGTATTAAAGAAATTTGACATCGATTAGACTTACCGACCGATGTTTGTCGTTATATTTGTCGAGACTGCAGGGCCAGGTGATGCGATGCGACGGGGTGGGTCGGGCGAAACACGCTGAGTCGCGGGCAGAAGTTAGTCGGGAATAAAAGGACAATGCAATGTAGGTAGGTAGATAACGTATGTGGAGTTCTGAAATAATTCCCATGAAGTAATATCATCCTATGAATAGTTGATGTGAAGATAAACGTAGAGAAACTAATTTCCTTTCGTTGATAGAACCGCCGCGGGGTAGAATTCAATCGGCTTTGTGGTCTATTCATTCTGGCGACCGATGAATATCTAGTCGGTAGGTATTAGGAATCTTGCGGTTAGATGTAGTGTGGTAATCATGACAAAGGTACTAAAGTGGCTGACGTTTACCAGGCAATACTGGGTCTAAAATACTATAGACACTCAAATACTATAGGCACCTTAATTGCTTAACATAATATTATCAATCACAATCTGAATAATTTTGAAGGATATTGCTAATCCATTGCTTCATATGCTCGAGAAATTTGCCTGCTCAACAACGTAAATAACGCAATGAATGTTGTTGAACTGTCAAAATGAAAGCCATTGCTACTGTTAGTGTGTTTCGCAATTACCCCGCAGGATCAAGTAACAAACGGAATTCTGCCTGGAATTGTCATTTTTAAGGGAACATTTTACTTCGCATTTATTTCTGCCCCATTGGTCTAGTCTTCGCAAACGCTACTGCTAAGCATGAGGTCCTGAGTTCCCGGGTCAGGCAAATTGTTAATGGGTTTTTCTATTAGGAATTTCTCAGTAGGAGTCTGGATAAATTTGTAGTCTGAAATGTGGGTATACTTCTGCCTATATTTTTTTTTATTGCTAAATGGACCCGCTCTTGACCTCGATCACGCCTCATGGAAAGCAATGGATGGGGTCTATGACGGAACGAGCTTGCCCATCAGATGCCTAAGGCACTGGAACTCCCACGCATCGACGAAACACAGCAGGCTGCTTGACGCCGGACTTCTGTGGGAGGGTGGTCGCAAACCAGGCGGGTGTTAGCCCTACCACCGCTAGGGAAGAATTGGACAGTCAAGTAAGGTGTTGGGTGCGGCTGTCCAGAATGCGCCGAGCGCTCGGTTCAGTTGAGTAACTGGTGGACTGCGCTACACGAGGAGGCTTCGACGGGGTTTTCTTTTTCAGTTGAATTATGTTATGAACTTGAAAAAGGTTCAAAGGTTCCTTTCATTATTTTGATCACTGAGCAATATGTTAAAGTCCTACTAAGGTATGGGTTAACGCAGGAACGTTATTTGAGCCTTATTTGAAACGATGTGAGCTGATAGTATATTATTTTATTCATGTCCTAATATAAATTTATTGGAGACTGCATATTGACAAGAAAATCAACCTAACTTCGCGTAGTAATAATGCTTGTACATAAACATGAAAAGGGTAACATAACGTAAAGCTCTGCTTCCTTTAGGCTGGCCGCACACGTACGATTTCCTGATTAGGTTCCTGCAACCATACGACAGGCTATCGTATCGAAAACCTGACATTTCGATAACCTGATTTGACTTGCCCTCAACAGCAGATAGCTGTTAGAAGAATAGCGGGCGTCTATTTGATTTAAACTGACAAAATTTTCGGGTTTTGGACTTGTGAACAGCGTTTAGAAGACTCCTACGATAACAATGATTAATGTTCGATACGATACGGAAGCGTATCGAGTGTTTGTGAATAGCTATGCTGATCAGGAATTCAGATTCGGAGACCCAGAATGCACGCATTTCATACAAAATCGTCTCTAAGCGTATACGTTCTTAAATATTTCCACCCGGAAAATATAAGAACGTATGCGTTTATAGACGATTTTGCGTGCAATCAGGGTCTCCGAATCTGAATTCCTGATCAAGAAACCTAAACAGGAAACCGTACGTATGCGGCCAGCCTTAGCCCAGATACGCACGGGTTTGTTTTACGTGGGCTTATTTAGGTTTCTTCTCGTAACGTCCTGTTTCTCATACTTTATTGGATATTACAGGCTTGCGAGCGATGGGAATGGTTTTTATGTTTATAGGATCTCTTCGCCGTCTAAGAGTTTAAATATCTAAGTTCGTGAAGTGAACGAAAAATTTGTTTTTATCAGAGCACATATGTGCTCTAAATTTTTCGTTGTTTCAAATATTTATTTTAATAAGGGAATGAAGGCCTCTGGAGAATTCTATTGGGACAGCATCCCTAAGTGTACCTTCTAATAAATATAATAAAGCTGAACATTTGGTTTGTTTGAACGCGTTAATTTCTTCAAACAAATTTTCAAATCCGACGGTTAGAGTCGGATTTGAAAAATTGTTTTTACATTTGAAAGCCAAATTATTAAGGAAGTTTATCACGCCACAATACTTTGAAGCCGACCAAAAAAAAACAAAAAAGAACGCTAAGTGAAAACAAAGTAGCGCAAAACGCAGAAGTAAACGCTACGCGGGTAGGCGATGCCATGCGACACGGCGCGGGCGTGGTGGCTCGGAGACCTAAGGGAGTTTCATAAAAATGTGGATGTTTTAGTATATTGTGTGTGTATCTTACGACTTCCACGGGAACGAAGTCGCGGGCAGAAGTTAGTTGTAAATAATTCTGATTAGGAGATACAATAACCAATTAATGAACTTTTCTTTAAACAAATATCGTTTGTCTCAACGGGATTTAGATCCATTACACCAATAAGGGTTCTGAATTCGAAACCTTTGTTTCTTGAAAAGAATTTTGAACTGAAAGAAAGCACCAATATACTTTGTTCCAGAAACTACTCACGTTAAGAGGTAATAAAACATCTTCTTATCTTTGTTAACGAAGGGCAATGTGCCTTGAAAGTAGCAAATGTGTTCTTGTGCATGTGTGAAGCTAGACACCTGGCTGGTCTATTCTGTGAAAAACTCACCCTGAAAAATGTGAAGTGAACTTATTCTACGCTAGGGATTTAAGGTTTGACAGCTTACTTTAAACTCACTTTACCTAAGCTTTCATGGTGATATTTTATTTATTTTGAAAAATAAACGGTACAAACTACAGTATTACACAAAAAATGAGCTACAAAGTGAGTAAATGTACCCACGACGTTTTCTACATATAATATATTATGCAAGACAAGTTATAAAAGTAACGCGATGTGCGCTTACAATTTGATAGTTGCAATAAGATAGCATAATGTGCTAATGATAAAACTTAACAGGCATGCAAAATACATGAACACACTAAACAGGGATGCATTGCGTTATGTACGTGTTGAGCAGACTTTTTCGAACTTTTGAAGCAATGGATTAGCAATTTGCTTCATAATGATTCAGATTCCGATTGATAGTGTGTTACGCAATTAGGGTGCAGGCCTTTAAATTTACCAGTTGGAAAAGCGAAGATGTCAATATTTTGAAAGAGATTATTATAAAAACGGCGTAGGGGTGCTCGTAGCATTCGTACGACTAGAAGATACTGTAAATAGAGGTCGTGCTTTTACCCCACGGGTTATGGTTGTTCTAAGTACTACATAGCTGATCTTATTAGTGCTATCCATACAATCAGAGGCGTTGTTGTTATATAGATCTAGTAGAAACATTGTCTCTAAAATAATACGTCTGGCCTTAACATTATGTAGCTTATACCTATTCAGAAGATCACTATAAAACCAAAACCTCTAAAAACTGAAATAATAATATGTATTGACCCTTTAAGTTTAATATAAGTTGCAGGAAATATTTTGATCCAAGCGTCCTCACGTCGGGGGACGGCTAATGAAAATTGGAAGTTAACAGCAGTTATGTTTTCTACAATAGCTACATTCATTATTGCTGTGTTTAAGCCTCATCTGTTTGGCGTTTTCTTTAGCCGACTAATTCACCTTTCAAACAAAAAAAACAAAACAAAATCGGTTCATCCGTTCGGGAGCTACGATGCAACAGACAGACACACACACACACACACACACACAAACTTATAACACCCCGTCGTTTTTTTGCGTCGAGGGTTAAAAATGCTTAGTTGCGAAAAAAACTGAAATGCATGGTTTTCAAAAAGTTCCTTTGATGTTTTATTTAATGTAAGATATTTTTAAAGAATAGCACTACTGATTTACTGAATAGGGTATTGCAGTGGTCAGAAAACACTTTTGCAGATGAATTTTAAGGCGTTTAAACAGGCTCAATAGAAATGAGAGTGCATAAATCTTAAACGTGGTGCTAGTTTAGAAAATAAAACCGCTCATCCGCATTTTCTGCCTTGTGAAATAATAAAACGCTAAGATATGGGATCTTTTCAGGAATATTTTCCACCAAAAGAAGGCCATAAATCTAGTGAAACATTAAGTTTAAATGTTACTTTTAGTAGAACTGATATACTTTACATTCTTGAGAATATTTTTTGGTGTAACTATTAACTTATGAAGATTGATTAAAGAATGGTGCCCCGTTACTCTTCTAAATGAGCTTCACTTAGAAAGTTTCAACTAAATGTGAAAGAAATTCATGGATACTGTGATTTCATTAGATTTTATGGCCAGAAAACTTCGTTAATGTTAATGGATGTGGAGCAGATTTGCATGATATATGATTTAAAACTCTGAGAAGTCTCGAGTAGGTGCCTATTTTTGCAGTTCCCGAAGTAAATAACTTTAAAAGCATATCTGAAGTTTCACTTTTTTGGTCTCGTAAAATAATAGGTATTCATCACACTATAATACACACATCAAAAGTGTCTAGGGATCAAGCATTTTTATGCGGATTTCTTGAGATTGAGATGTGGCTTTGTAATAAATTTATGATTTTATAAATTTATATGGATCCTTTTTGGTGCATTTCATAATTTGAATCAGGAACTGTGAATCAAATTCGAGTAAAAGATGAAAATCAGCTGTCAATATTTTCCCTATAAAAACATACAACGCATTGAAGACATTATTAGTGCTACTGTTTCCCTACTACTGATTAAAACCAACGTTATTATGGAGCGGCGACGTCATTTAAGCAGGGAAGAAATGCTCAGAGCCGTGGGAATGATAGAAGCTGGTTCCCGGCAACGTACTGTGGCTTTAGGTCTGAATACAAGTCAGAGTGTTATCAGTCGACTTTGGACACGTTACCGAAGCACTGGTACCGTGGCTGAGCGCCATGGAGGACGGTATCGCTGCACCACACGGAGACAAGACCGATACATTCAAATCTTAACTCGAAGAGCTCCAACAATAACCGCCATGATGTTAGCCGTGAGGCTTCATCACTCTTCAGGGAACTTAATTAGCGACCTAACAGTCAGAAACCGCTTGCATGAAGTGAACCTTCATTCCCGAAGACCGCTACGGATACCACCTATAGCAATGCACAATCGTAGGATTCGATATCAATGGGCTCTTGAACACAGAAATTGGGCAGAAGAACAATGGCGTTTCGTGTGCTTTTCTGATGAGTCTCGTTTTGGTATGAGACCGGATACAAGACGTATACGACACTGGAGAACCCCTGGACGCCAACAGCGATTAAAATCCTGCCAGGAAGTCCATCCTTATAGTGGTGGAACGATCATGGTATGGGCGGGTATTTGGATCGGCGGAAGAACTGAGTTGATTTGGATCAGAGGCAACCTCAACGCTCAAATTTATGCTGAGACGATTGTATCAGACGTCATCGTTCCTCTACAAGTGCAAATCGGTCCCTTATTTCAGTTAATGCATGATAATGCACGACCGCACACCGCAAGAGTTGTAAGACAGACTCTCGCCGCAGCTAACATCAATGTCCTGCCCTGGCCTGCTCAGTCGCCAGACTTGAACCCGATTGAGCATGCATGGGATATGCTACAGAGAAGAGCTCTGCCGAATATGGAGGGTATCCAGTCGCAAGAAGACCTTTTTTTGTTGTTGCAACGAACATGGGCGGCCATTCCACAGCGTGATTTGGATGAACTCATTTTGAGTATGCCAAACCGATGTTCTTGTGTTGTTAGTGTTCGCGGTAGAAACACGGATTATTAATTGTTTAAGTTACCCAATAAAATTTTAAAGAAAACTGTTATTTCAGTCTTTTTTTCGAACTTTTGTGTTAGTGGTTCAAATGTCAAAAATCCCTTTATTAGGAAAATGGCAAATTTCTTTATTAATGCAAAGGTGACTTGGTTTATCGTTACTGTGACAAACGAAAACACTTTATTTGATGAATCCTTAAAGAAAATTTTAATTAATAGATATCAATCAGGAGAAAAGTTATTGCAAAAATATATGTTGATCCCTAGACACTTTTGATGTGTGTATTATAAAGGCGAAAGTTTGTGTGTGTGTGTTTATATGTTTGTTACTTCTTCACGCACAGTCTGCTGAACAGATTTGAATGAAATTTAGCACACGTACAAAAGAGCTTATAACCAGGATTAACACATAGGATACTTTTTATCCCGATATTGAGATCGACGCTTATGCGGGTGAGACCGTAGGGCGCGGCTAGTTGTATATAATTACATGGTTCTTATTTTTTTCTAAAATATATTTTATTGTTTTAATTTCTTATTTTTTAAATCCCCTAGTGGAATGTATATATGTCCGTTGCTGTGTCCATGGCATTACTGCGGGCTCCATCAGAATACCTACCAACGCTAAGGTATTTATTTTTTAAATTATATTACGCAGCGTTATGCTGAGATAGGAGTCATAATGGACTCGCACAGGTCTTTTTTTCCTTATCTTTTTGGTTGTTTTTAATGTTAAATTTGTTCGTATTAAATGTTCCTTTTTTTCTGTTTGTATTTCCTGTGGGCGTCCCAAATAAAAAAATCTTTCTTTCTTTCTAAAATCATTGGTAGGTTATTTCGGTACGAGATTCTGAATAGACCTTTGGTAATAGGCGGGTTTGCAAAAAAAATTACGTAAGAAGGTACCTATATCTGGTTATCAGTACAGAATAGCTTAAAATATGTGTCTTCAATGTTCACAGGGACTTTATAAGGAGTCTTTCAAGTAGGTACGCATGAGGGCTTTCAAGTAGGTACGCAATAAAAACATACCTACTTGGTAATTGAATTATGTAGATATATTACCAATATATGTCTCTAAGTACAGCCTTCAGTTTGTTAACGCTAGAAATATAAAAATATGGATACGTACGTTAAAGATAGGTACCAAATCATGCGTAAAAATGACGCAGACTTAATTTGTTAATACTGAAAATGAAAATTAAAAAGTATTATTTTTACGATCTACAACGATAAACTTTAAAAAAAAAAATACGAATTTTGCATCAATCAACTCAGCCTTAGTCGCAGTCCACTGCTGGACATAGGCTTGTCCCAGGCTGCGCCACAACACCCTGTCCACCGCTTTCCGCATCCGGTCTGTCCCAGCCACCTTCTTTCGATCGTCGGTCCATCTATGGGAGGTGTTCCACACTACGCTTACCGATACGCGGTGTCTACTCCAGGACTCGCCTGCTCCACCGGCCATCGGTCATCGGACAGTGTTTGTCGAATTTTTAACTGTCACAAATCAAGTATTTCTATTTAATCATTCATTCTAATACATAATTGAGTAATTTAGGTACTATTATTACAATGTGATTACATTGTCATTTTATTTTAACAGGCCTGATGGTCTAGTGGTTAGTGACCCTGACTGCTATGCCGGAGGTCGTGGGTTCGATTCCCACCCAGGGCAAATGTTTGTGTGATGAGCACGATCATTTGTTCTGTGTCTGGGTGTAATTTATCTATAATATGTATGTATTTAGAAATATATAAGTATGTTTATCAGTTGTCTAGTACCCATAACACAAGCTCTGCTTAGCTTGGGACTAGATGGCGTTGTGTGATAGTTGTGGAATATTAAAAAAAAAAAAAAAAAAAAATTAAATCCATCTGAAACCGCTTTGGCACAAGTTAGTATCCATACTGAATAATGCATTTGTACTCCTTGTTCTTATTCTGGAGGGAGAATATGTGAAGTAAGTACGTTTTTTTTAGGTTCAGGCGCCTCTATGAAAGAATCTTCCAAGTAACTAGGCACGTCATCTTCGCTCTTATGGTCTTCCACATCGCTTTCAGTGTCCTCACCAACAAACTGGGCATCACATTCTAAAAGAGCGGATAATTATGGCCTGCATCGAAATTTTGTCTACCTATGATCGCTTTGTTTGTAATTGAACCTATAAACTATAAATAAGTACAATAAAACATCTACACTTTCACCACAAAAATTAAAAAAAATAATAATAAGGGAAGATCAAAATCTTAAAAGTCACGTCAAAGATACATATGATATGATAAGATTGTCTCTCTTTTCCCTTTCTACTCCATCCAAAGGTTGTCTTTAAAAGATCTCTCAGCGACAAGACCGCCCATTGTGTCACCCTTTTTAAAATTTCTACATTTGTATCTGTAATTTATATTGTGTAGTGTTCTATTCTATTCCATTCTAAAGATAATCATGCGTAATTTTGAGTGAGACGGTCGCAATATTTCAACATTGGTGAGACTTACCTTGGTGACAAACACATCTTGTTGGAGCTCCAGGTACTGAGAGGTCCTAGACGTACTACGAGTGATTTCCAATATACAGGGTGAAATTGAATTCATGGGCATCCTTTTAAACGGTCATTGCAATCATCATTATGAATAACTTTTACTATGGGAACAAACCTGAAATCGCGAAAAAAAATCAGCTCTTCCCTACATTTTGACGTGTTATTATAATAAACTCCATATTCAAAGATGGAAACTTAATTAACTTAAATGATGCAAAACTTATAAATGCGGAGAAATCATTAAGTGGGCTAAATTAATATAATAGGTGATAAATAAAACAAAAGTATCTATAAAAAGTGTCGATACGATTACATAATTAGTGTTATAGTCATTGTTTCTGAGATTCTTAATAAAATACTTATTTGATGTCGGAATATACTGCTAATACCACATAACGATATTTACCGTAAAATCAAGGATTATGATGAGGTAGCTAATGGGTGGTCGTAGTTATCTATGAAATATAAACTGTATACTGAAAAATAAACTTACATCTTTTTTTTTTCTTAACTAGCCTGCGCTGTCCCACTCCTGGGCAAAGGCCTCCCTCCTCTCCTTCCATTCTATATATACTAATATATACTAATATATATACTAATATTATAGCTGAAGAGTTTTTTTTTTCGTTTGAACGCGGTAGTCTCTGGAACTACTAGTCGGATTTGAAAAATTATTTTTGCATTTGATAGCCTAATTCTTATTTATTTAAAACTAGCTTCTGCCCGCGACTTCGTTCGCGTGAAATTTCTTATTCCCTCGACCCATCTCGTCGTATTGCATCACTTGCCCGCGTCTCCTGCTCTATCACTTCGTTTCCACATAGCGCTTTGGCTCGGCTCCTAAGGGTCATAGCGTGACGTTAAATAGCCTATAGCCTTCCTCAAGAATTGGGCTATCAAATGCAAGAAGAATTTTTCAAATCTGACTGGTGGTTCCATAGATTACCCCCTACATACAAACTTACATACAAATTTTACCTGTTTATAATATTAGTATAGACTAGCAGCGCCCCGCGATTTCACACGCATACGTTTCGATCCCATGGGAATATCGGGATAAAAACTATTCTATGTTCTTTCCCGGGACTCGTAAATTTCATCTAAATCGGTTCAGCGGTTTAAGCCTGAAGAGGTAACAGACAGACAGACACACTTTCGCATTTATAATATTAGCATGGATTTGCCTGTCCTGCCCCAGTGCAGGGCACAGGCCTCCCTTCCCTATTTCCACTTAGGTATCCCGGTATTCTCCTGTTCTTCGTCAATCTTTTACAAAGGAGTCCTGCTCAAAAGGTCTTGGTTGAGGAAAAATTAAGGTTTTTTTATGATGACTAACACTAAACATTAGAACAGAAGAAAACGGTAATTATTCATTAGGTAAGTACTTACATTACATAATAAACACTCAGAAAATAATGTCGTCTTTATTTGTAAAGCCTCTTTCTCGAGATTATGTTTGTGTTGTCATCACCATCTTTAAAAACATCTGAGCTATGAGTCCGGGTATTCCGGTTATTCACAACTAGCTTCCGCCCGCAACTTCGTCCGCTTAAAATTTCTTATTTTAACATAAGTTAATACATAATACCTATATCCTATAGCTATATTTTGTAGGTATCAAACACTGTTCAAATTGCTTGTGGCTAAGTAATAACTATCTTTACATACCAAGACCCCTCCGTGCCTTGGAAAGCACGTTAAGCCGTTGGTCCCGGCTGTCATTCGTGGATCTTTAACAGTCGTTACAGGTCGTCAGAAGCCCGAAATTCTGACAACCAGTCATCCAGTCACACAAAAACACACATAAACATAATTATTTCAAACACGTAAGTATTCTATATTAATTATAATTATTTCGATTTTTTTTTAAATATTAGGTCCTTACATATGAAATTGGCGTTTTTCGTACTGGCCACTTTAATCACGAATTTCTCCTCTTTGGTAAGGAATTCCAAATTCAAATTTGTACAGCTATTTACTCATGTATTTGTGCTTCGATGACCGTCATTCATTTGTTTTTTTTCTTCTGTTTTTTCTGTTTGCGTCACTCATTTTACAAAATGGAAAATTTAAAATATCGCATTATTTACGAGTACGAGTTCCGCCGTGGCACTAGTGCTGCGGAAACGACTCGAAGGGTGAATGATGTGTATGGCGGTCATGTTGCAAAAGAAAACACAGTTCGTTTTTGGTTCCAACGTTTTCGTTCTGGAAATTTCGACCTGCAGAACAAGCCCCGTGCAGGCCCCGTGGACGGCCTGAGACCCAAGTTGATAATGGAGAATTGAAGGCTATTGTGGAAGCGGACCCATCGCAAACCACGTCCGAGTTAGCTGCAGGCTTCGATGTTAGTGATAAAACTGTTTTAATTCACTTGAAGCAAATTGGGAAGATTAAAAAGCTTGAAAGCCCGACAACGCCAGACCACACACTGCGCAACAGACGGCTACCAAATTAGAAGAGCTTGAATTGGAATGTCTTAGACATCCTCCGTACTCCCCGGACCTTGCTCCAACAGATTACCATTTTTTTCGCAATTTGGATAACTTTTTGCAAGGGAAAAAATTCAACTCCGATGGGGCAGTCCAAATCGCCTTCAAAGATTTTATTGATTCCCGTCCGACTGGTTTTTTTAGTAAAGGGATCAATGAACTACCTATAAGATGGCAAAAGTGCATTGAAAACAATGGTTCATACTTTGATTAATTAAATATATTATATTAAAAAATATTCGACTTTTTGTTCCTTCCATACAAAACGCCAATTTCATATGTAAGGACCTAATATTAAGACATAATAAAAGAAGAAAAAAAATTCAAAAATATCACGTATCAATCATAGTAGGTAGGTACGTAGCTAATCCATTGAGAGCGTCAAGTTTTAAAAATACTAATTTTGAACATTATTTTGGAGATAGGTACCTATACATATAAATGCAAACCTAACCTTATCAATCTAGTCATTATTTTCCCACTGCTGGGCAAAGAGCTCTCTCATTCTTACCTGTAACATACCCAATAATACCCTATCATCATTTCAGCCGAAAGATGTCCACTGCTGGACATAGGCCTCCCCCAAGCACCCACTTCGACCGGTTTTGTGCTTCGCGCATCCTACGGTTTCCTGTAGTACTATTAAGTATTCTGTGACAAGGTCGCCGTTCCACCTTGTGAGAGGCCTTCCAACGCTACGTCTTCCGATACGCGGTCGCCACTCCAGAACTTTTGCCGCCCCATCGGCCATCTGTTTGTGTGTGCCCTGTCCACTGCCACATAAGTTTGGCAATTCTTCGGGCTATGTCGGTAACCTTGGTTCTCCTGTGGATCTCCTCATTTCTGATTCGATCACGCAGGGAAACTCCAAGCATAGCCCGCTCCATTGCCCCTTGGGTGACTTTTAGCCTTCTAATAAGGCCCATTGTGAGCGACCACGTTTCAGTGTCACATGCATCACTGGCAACACAATACCCTATACATACTCCAATAACTTAAAAACTACAGCTAAATCTCGAATCTCATTCAGTAAAGACTTTATTCTGAAATTGTGTGTTGTGGATTACAAAATCCCGCAAAAATAACGAAGGCAACGCGAAAAAAACTTGTTTGTTGACCTGTGAATTATTAATGTAAATTTTGATTTATAAAACTCAATCATTGTTACTTTCTTACCTCCCCAAAGTGAGCAGCTATTTTTAATGTAAAAGTAGTACCTACTTTACGGATTTCAATATGATTTTAATATCGTATCCCCGCTTGTTGGCTGTATATATTTGCAAGTGCGCCCTTCCCGCGGCTTAGTTGTTTGAGGTTGGCGCATTGGCAGCACCGTCAACTGCCTGCGCGTGAGCACGCGCGGAAGAGTTTCACGTTCGGAAAGCTGTTACAATTAAATCGTACGTCAGTGTAAAGTGGAGTGTTTTGGAGATACGTTGATTTAAAGGAAGAGGTGAGTTTTTATGAATATTAAAAAAATATTTGCGAAATTAATATTTTTGTTTTTAAATTATTAAAATAAATAGTTTTAATTTAACCAAAGGATTAGTAGATACGTAGATAATTAATCATGCCCGAGGTACTAAATAAGTAGGTACCAACTGCAGGTATCATTAAGGTACTTATATAAGAAAATCATTTAAGAGATAATTTTAATTAAATCTTAATTAATCTATTTAACCTAACAATAAGTGAGAAATAAGAAGTTACCTATCGCTTACACATAAATAATGCACGCTATAATTAATTCATTCTTTAACATTGTTGTCTGAGGTATTTATCTGAGTGTGGGAAAAATAACTAAGTACCTCGTAAGGAGTGTAGGTATTCATTACAATTTGATTGAAAAAGCAATCTCACTTTGATTAATAAATTATTTCGGTTGATGATAACACTGCTCAACAAGAAAACACTTTTTGCATGTAACATGAAAACTTTTGTCTAGTTGTGTTTAGGATAAGGATAAGAATAATAGAAATAAAATTAGAATGCTTCAAATACGAATAGAAGTAAAAATTCTCTGAATGCGAAAGCGAAACAAAAACGTTTATTATTAAATTTTGTGGGTAACACGAAAACGAGACCTGATGGAATCAAAGTAAATATGGTGATAAAATGAGGGTGGGTAGGTAATTCAAAATTAGTAAACACCTTTCTTCTTACAAAATTGTGTTGTCCAGTGAAATTATAATTTGCTATAAGTAGTTGCTAATCCTTATTTAATTATTAGACCGATAGTTATCGATTTGTTTGCATATTTATAGTTTTAGTTAAGTTAGAATATCATTTTGGTTTTTTAGTAATTAATTAAGTACCTATTAGCTGTTGTTTACTTACATATTATTTTGTGTGTGTTAAATGAAACTTGATTAAATTAAATTACTTGTAGTTATGGATAAAAGACATCGTGTTTAAGTTATTATATCATAATTGATCCACTTTCTTTAACGATAATCAGCTCCAATCACTAATTATAAGACCATAATTAGCGTATTACGAAACATAATAAGACTGTAAAGACTGGTCCAAACTGCACCGGTTTTGGCATGAGCGATGCGCATGGGCAATGTAACGTAGTTGCGTATTGCGTACGAAACAATATAAGATCTTAATATGATTATAATAGCACGCGAAGTAAATCAGCAAAACAATTAAAATGGTAGTTGTAAGTTGTTCAGTTTGTTCACTTACCGACAAAGACAATGTCATTAAGATACCTGTATTATTCGTCGGTTACAATGACTTATTATTTTTCTCTATCGCACGTTTTTCCTCGACGCGGTTAGTTACGGTTAAAAACAACTGACTGTTGTGAAAGACGGTATCTAGGTACCGCTGATCTGTCATGTAAAAAAACTCTCCGTGAAAAATTTGGTGAACTGAGCTGGCGTCGAGATGGGCGGACGATATGGTTACCATCGTGGGTAGAATGGATGAGCCAGGCACAGGATCGTGAAAATTGGCACAAGAGATGATGAGCTGTCGATTATGTCAATCTCTAGCATCAGGTGAAATGACAGCTTTCACCAAAATTTTCACAGTGAGATATTTACAGAACAGACCCGGTCGAGGTATGATTTTCATGGATTCGATTTTCATTATCGATTTAGGTATACAAAGAGTATTAATAAAAATCGATTAGTTCTGTTTAGGTAATCTGAGGATTTTCAGTCGAGGTTACGTAAAAAATGAAGGTGCACTTTTTTGTACTCTGACCATTTTATTTTAATCTTGGTTTTAATTAACTGGTGAAGGTGAAGGACTTGAAAATGCCTTTTACAGAAATAAAAAAACGATGTTAAAATACTGCTTGAATTTATGTTTAATATTGTATAAAGTGATTTAGTATGGTCTTAATTGGTAACTTCGTTGTTTGTACCACATGGTACCTGCGTATCCTACAAAATGAAAGTAAACCAATCATTGTAGATGTCAAGTTTTTTTTTTTTCATAATGCCTTATAAGTATCGAACCGTTACTAAAGGTGACACAGGCCAGAGTGTGACAAAATGCAAATTATACTGTTTCGAAATAGCATAAATCTAAAACTCGTCAGTAGGATAACATAATTGACATAAATCTTGCATTCAAGAACAGTAAATTATATATTTGGCTCTTATTGTTTACTGATTTGCATTCAATTCAATAAATTATTATTATACTGTCTATTTAGCAACTGGATATAATTATATCACTGTCTATGCACGTACCTACTTATTTCAGTGAATATAATACTATAGTCACTGAAATAAGGGGCCCTTGGGTAAAGTTTATGTATGTGTATGCAATAATATTTCCTTGATATACTTAGTATTGTGTTTCGAACACGATCCGTTAATTTAACGCCTGCGCTCCAAAACAAAGATAGCTGACGTGGCTCAAAAGGCTGCTCAACTTAAATGGGACTGGGCAGGACATGTCTGCCGCATGCCGGACAAACTGTGGGCCCAAATAGCGCAGAATTGGTGCCCTGAGACAGTGAGGCGGGGTCGCGGCAGACCACGTAGGAGATAGCGGGACGAGCTGGATAGGTTCCGTCAAAACTGGAGGGAGGACGCGCGGGCTCGCGAAAAATGGAAGGAGTGGAGGGAGGCCTTTGCCCAGGAGTGGGACAGCGCAGGCTAGATAAAAAAAAAAAAATACTTAGTAGATAGTTTCTTTGTAAAATTTACATCTTTCTTTAAAACATTGATATTTTCTACGTTTCTGCTGTAGCCATGAAGATAAATAAAATAACAATTCTTCTTTCCTTAACATTGAACCTTCTCACTTCAAGACCTGGATGATGGATGTGGTTGACATTCAGAGGGATTCTTTGTGAGCAAGTGAGTAAGTTACTATTTATCCCCGAAAATTTGATTTCGCAGAAACGTGGAGTTTATTTTTATACGTAGTATCTACGAAAATTCGTATCCTCAAGAATTCTGTTTTTGTTACGTTTCATTTTCAATGGAAACGGATAACTTTATACGAAGTTGAAAGTAAGTACTAACATAGGTACTTAATATGACGCGTGTATCGCCGCAACGGCACGATGTTTCGCTAATAGTGTTTAACTCTCAAATCCCGCTTGCCATCAACTGGGCGTGAATGCAAGCTCAGGACTGCTGCTGAAAAATTCCCGTTCACAAAACCCAATACCATTGTCAGACCTTGGGATCGAACCCAGGACCCCATGGACGACAGTCGTGCTTACAACAACTAAACCAACGAGGCGTTCGTTGCTAAATAAAATATCATGCAACACGCACGTTAGATATTTCCCACGATTTCGCACCCGATCGAGTTGGAGAACTCATTAATTAAATAATACAGCCAAGCAGTAAAACTCTTTATGCAGATTATGTGAAAATTTGCAAGAAACCTCTTCACTTACTTTGTCGAGTCATTTGCGAGAGCGAAATGAGAAGCATGCGACAATTTTGATTGTATCTTTTTATGCAGATCTCTTTATTATTTTATTTTGTCTTAATGCTTTGGTTTTTCCTTTTCGTGCAGTCATAAACAAGTCTTGTAATGACTGTGAAGTTTATAAGTTACGTGTCGAGTCCATTTATTGAGTCATGATTAGTGTAAACGAAGTAATGTAGTACCTACCTATTTTTGTTATACTTTAATATATGCATTTTAAATAAAGGGTTGATAAACTTACTTACTCTAAAGGTAATTAGAGCTACAGGTAAAATGATTGTATCCTGTGCAAAATTCCAAAATGAACCTTTTTCGCCTTTTTGAAGCCTTTTTCGGTTGTCTGTACCTGTCACTCTCAACTTGTTCTTTTGTACAAATTTAATTTGCGTATCGAAAGTAATCAAATTACCAGTAAGTAGTGGTACCACACATATAAAAAAAAACGAATTCAATCTCTCATTTCATCGGTTCTTAGATCGATGTACAAATTATGTATGGAATAAGACGCACGCGATATTATCAAACTGTGCATAACTTCTTCGATTTTTTGCGAGTTAAAAGGAAATTACCGCATGTATCTCCGGCTTTATAACAGTAATTTTTGGTGGTGACACCGACCGTTGAATACGGAGAACTTGGTTAACGGTAATCTTGCCTTTTTTATACAACATGTCCTTTGAGGGCGACGAAATGCTTTAAACATTTCTGAAAAAGGTAGAACTGGAATTCGACGATTCTACACCTACAAAGGCTTGAAAAAGTACGTTTTTATTATGTACCTAATTTTAAGGAACGGTTATAAATGATTAATCGAATTTTAATATTAATAAGACTCAAAAAATTCAATTGACAGCCTTTATTTACTTTTTAAAGATCGCTTTAAAGCTTTTTAATTGTTTTACGTAGGTATTCGATAACTGGCATATAGACTCATTGTGCCGAGCAACGAGGAAATTTTTACAGGTATTTCGCTGACATACTCTGCTTCAATTAATTAAAATATGCCGTGGCAGAGATATTGCCAGGATACCTTGATCGAATAAGCGTAAATATAAATACAAAATTGTCAATATGTCCAAGAATGATTTAATAAAAACTTGGTAAGTGACTTTTATAGGCAGTGACGGCCCAGTGGTAACGGCCGCGACTTACGAGTTGTAGGTCGTAGGTTCGAACCCAGACAGGCGCTTTAATTTGTGTAAATAATTCCATCACCACTGCTCTCAAAACGGTGAAGGAAAACATTGTGTGGAAACCGGCGTGTCTTAGAACTAAACATTCGATGACATATGACGTCTACTAACCCGCACTGAGCCCGTGTGGTGGATTACGGCCCACTCACCGAGAGTGAGCAGTGGGGTGCCTTTTATTATACACTTTTACTACATTATGTACACATTTACTTTGACATTTTTCTCTTGTTGACATCAACAATACTCCAATTAGCTTTTCTAGTAATCCTCAAAACCCTTATCACTATTACATAACAATTAGGCTCCAGAAGCTTATGTAATATCACATTACAATATTCGTCCTTCAAGCCGAAGAAGTGTATACTTCGTGTATCAGAATGGTGTGGCCATATTTTAATATTTAACGGTGTAGTACAGACCATCAAACTTCACAACTTTCTCCTTAGGGTCAACTGTTCCATACAAAACTTCACTATCAACTCGACCCAAATGTATGGGACGGGTCATTATATCTTTGCGATTACGATGTTTGTCCCATGGAGAAAGTTGTTCAGTTTGATGGTCTTTACCATACCCTCAAATATGAGTACACCTTTCTGATACATGCTGTATAATAATGTTAATTTGACACCGCTAAATAGCATGTACAGACGCCAGCACATCAACCTACCCGAAACTGTCAGATTTTCCCAATCAACTTTGAACCTTATGTTTTAGTGATAAAGTTGAAAATCTATTAAAGAAATTTGACAGATTGTAGTACGTTGATGTGCAGGCGTCTGTACGTATACAGAGTGACTTGTAATTTAAAAGTATTACAATGTAAAAGCAATAAAGGCCATTCAGTTTAAGAGAAAAGAGTTATATTTACTGAAGAATTCCGGGATTAAAAAAAAAAATACAACAATGTTTAGTTTTTCGAATCCCATGAATTTTCGCCTAGGACTTATGGGGTGCTTAATTATTGCAAATCGATCTCATCCACACGTCCTGAAAGGATTACACTAAATTACAAGTCACCGTGTATTGTACAATCCAATACAATCATGTTTCCGTAAACCACTATCGACCTTTAATCGTATCCGACGCGTGTCGCCTGTATTGTGAGTGTTACGCTTTTTTGGTACATTAGATACGCTCAAAAGCGTTATGCAATAGTCTAGACCTGTGTAGCGATACAATAAAGTATCGTAGTTCATCGTCGTATTTTCGTGAAACAAACTGCAGCAACCAATTGTATCTGTCTTGTGTCGCACCTTCCATTATTTATGTCTACCTCTATCGTATCGTATCGGTCTATTTGATGGTATGGCGATTAGGTTATCGCATTAATTGAAATTACATATTCTACATTACGTAGTTTAAACATACACAATTAACATTCTAGCCATTTGGACCTTTTTTATCGTTTGAGTATTTAACAACATTAAACTTATTTGTGATTATTTGGTTACAATACCATTAAGTTTGTGTTGAATTGTTAATACATCGCCCCGCGCACATCTGGTGCCTTATTATCAATGAGAATTGTATAGTCATTGCTTTTATTTAGTGCCAATTTTTAAGCTATTTATTTTTTTTGAAAAATGTAATTTTCTACTTTTAGTAAAATTGTTTATTTTAACAGACTGTTAACAACTTATGATAACCGCTGTACTGTTTAATGTGATAACCTTAATGCCGTTTTAAAACTAAAAAAATCTGAAGAGGTTATCCATTAATTACCGGACACTCTGTATATCTTATACTATGGTGTAATATTGTCATATGGGTACTTTCTATTATTTATGTTACGAGAAATGCTTATAAATATACTTTTATGGCTATAAGATATTGTTCACAGTTACGCTTTTGGTCAGATTCTATTATGATTTACAATAGACATTTGCGGAAATCCGTTTCGGACAAAAATATAATAGAAACGGCAAAGGTCCTTATAAAATACACTCAGAGAAAAACCGATTTTTCAGAATAGTATGAGGTGACATGAAAAACAAGAATCTTTTATTATCCACTAGCTTCTGGCCGCGACTCCACCTTCATGAACTTTCTTGTTCCCCGACCCACCGCGTGATGTTAAATATTGGAATTGGGATATCAAATCCAAGAAGATTTCTTCTAATCCGACCGGTAGTTCCAGAGATTAGCGCGTTCAAACAAGCAAACAAAAAAACAAACTAGCTTTATAGATAACAATACATAACACAGCTTTATATATAACTCTTTTTTAGATAAATAAATAGATTGATGAAACGCATGTGACTAAAAGAGTGATGAATATAATAATGTTGATGGATGGAGAGAGAGACGACGGCCAAAGAAATGATGGATAGATTTTGTGAGGTGCTATTAAGGGCACAACAGGACCTAAACGCAAAAAACGCAAGTTTTATAATGCCTAAAACTATATGATCGACTACAGTAAACAAAATAAGAAAAATATATATGATTTCTTCAGGATATATGCTAGTTGGATAGTGCGTTGAAAACATAATTTGATACGATAGAAAAAAATCATTAAGATACCCAACTATCTTTATTTGAATTTAAAAACTTAATTAACAAAAATAACAAAATTAAAACCTAACTTAACTAAAACTATACAAAAACTAAAATATAGCGTCGAAAAATTCATCCGCATCGCTGTCGACTGGTAATGTACCCAAGAGACTGGCGGCATTGCCACGTTGTATGGCAATGCTTAGCCTTTGGCCAAGGTAAAAGCCAGCCCTTGGGTCACGGGAAGTGTCAACCAGCCGTTTTGAAATTTCTGTAAAAAGACCATGAGCACTCGGACCCCACGGCCCGAGGGTTTCAACCCCAAACGGCTCGAAAATATAATTTCCGATAAGGTTATTATATTTTCGCCGCTTGAGGTTTTCCGCAGCCGCAGCAGCAGCGCCAGCACATCATGCCGATCCAGGAAGGTGGGATGGCGCAAGAGTATCGACACAAGTTGCGTCCCACACTAAAGGCCTACCCACCTTCCAAGGAAATAGAGACATACCGTCCGGTCTCTTGCCATCGTCGCGTACCAAGCCATTGGGTTCTAATACAGCTGGAACGCCGACGGTAACAAGAGCTCGTCGGATGATGTCATTAAGATACCTCTAAAAACTTTGTTTTTCACAGTGAAAACCATACTAAGTAATATACATACAATCATTCGGGTGTTTTGTCAGATTATTCTACAAGCAACATACTAAAGCACTAGTGTTTTATTTTTTAGTCCAAACATGGAATTAGGGCAGGAAAGTGATGATGGTGATGCCCATTAGTCATCAGCTTAAAGCAATTTACTGCTGGACATATCATAGGCTCAATTGCAATCTAATATAGATTACATTGTGCCATTATACCTTCGCATACTACCCTAATATATTGTCAAATTAAAATGTAAATCTAAGTACCCACCTAAATTCGACAATGCCATTAACACACGTATGAACGGTTCAAACGCAACTAACGACTGACTGAACGCAATAGATAGTGCTTCAATCAATCATTCGAGCTGTTTCTATTTGTTTAGTTTCACAACCGCGGGAGCACTTTTTGTGGCTATTTATTTTGCATGATCTTTTTGTATGGTACATCATAATATATGAAGATTAATTGAATGAAAGGCAAAGAGCGTACTCACTGATTTCTTTTATTTTTAACCACGATCTTGTGTGTAGTGTTATGCAAATGGATAGAATAAGAAATGAGTACGTAGGTCATAAGAGGAAGTCTGAAAGTGAAAATTTGTGTGGAAATAGGTTTGTCATGGTATGGGACATATGGTGCGGAGGAATCAGGAAAATGATGATTGTTTTGAGTATAAAAGTGGATGGCTATAAGATAAGGAGAAGACTAAAGAAGAGAAGGACGGACTATGTGAAAGATGATATGGCTAGAAAGGCTACTGAGATGGCGACTAATAGAGAAGTATGGAAGATAAAGACATGTTGCGCCGACCCCAAATTGGGATACGGGCAGGAGAATGATGATCTTAATTATGCTGCTGATTTAGGCTGCAGTTTTCAAACTAAGCATTAATTCTGTCTATCTATGTGTCGGTCTCGAAAACATGGAAACAGGACATCCATCACAGTCACGATAAATTGCTATTGCTAACAACTCGACTAATCCCATCCTATTGCATAGCATGATAATGATGGGCGTGTTTGCGGCTATAATTCTTCGAGTTTTTCCGTTATTATGCTGTCTTTATTTAGCAACATTTTCAGCTGGGCGTGTTTAAGAGACTGTAAGATATGGCTGAATAGATTATTATGATTTATTTTAAACGTGGATTAGTGTAAGAATTGAGTAGGAGGCTTGAAGTTTGACGTCACATAAAATACCATTAAGTACCTAAATCGATCCTATGTTATGTTGCCTGTAGGCTCTGTTCACCAACATAAACTGTTTATAGACAATAAAGTCGAATGTTGTTGTTTAATATAGCTCCAAGCGTTAACTCGACCATCAGTTAGTGGTCAATATTATAACCACTAAGGGTCTTTCAGGGATTCGATTGTTTATTTTAATGGTGTGTTATGAAAATGGCGTTACTTCTTGCTGGTTTCATAAAGTACACTGTAGATTATGGAAAACTACCATAAACACTGTAGTTTATGGTGATTACCCATAGTGTACAGTTTTTTTAATACGTATTTTTATTAACTCATGTACAGCTACAGAATTACACTGCACGGATCTTTTGGCGCTCGAATGACTTAAGGGGCGCTGTAGGTAAACATTTGTGCAATTATTGTTTTGTGAAAAGTTTTTGAAAAAAGCAAGATAGCGGCGTTAGTTCCGCATTTGGCCACGCGTCAAAGGAACCTTGTAGCGCTATACATTAAAATTAAAATGATTGAGCATTTTTTTGTGTCTGAGAATGAATATGAAACAACAGTTTATACTTACATACGTTAAATAAAATATTTTCAATAGACTCATTGTGTAGTCATACAGGTATATTTTGGGTTAACTCAATTTCTGTTCTATTGTTATACAATAACTAGCTGCGCCCCGCGGTTTCACTCGCGTAAATGTCGATCCCGTGGGAATATCGGGATAAAAACTATCCTATGTCCTTTCCCGGGACTCAAACTATCTCTATACCAAATTTCATCGAAATCGGTCCAGCCGTTTTCATGTTATGTCGTGACAACGGAAAACGGGTTTCATTTTTATATATATATGTAGATAAATCAATTTTGCTCGTGAAGCAGCAGTTAAAAAGCATGTATTTTATGTTATAAACAATGTTTAAACTTTGTACGAACTGGAACCAAATTTTCATTTTGTATTCTCGAATAACGGGTAGGTATGATATTAATAACAATTACAATAACTGCGCCACTCCATTTTGCAATTCGCTTTCAGAAATCAACAATTCTTGGAGCAGGCCAAGGTTTTTGTCGCTGACATGAAAAAAACAAAAACTTATGATATTTCTGTTCCCGTCGGATTGACGAAATAAAAATTTGTTACCGATTCAAGAGACATTTTCGTCATTATAATTTTTTAGAAGACGCATTCAGCTGAATCAAATGAAATTCAGAATGTCAATTGGAGAATTCAAATTATCGTTCGAAACTTTCAAATGGACACTTAAATATTCAAAGCATCAGATATCAATTATAATTCGAGCATGCTGAATATATTTTTTAATTCTCGTGTTCTCATTATTTAATTTTGATATTTTTGAAGTGAAACTATTTACTTCTTAAGCGATTCAATATTTGATTGGAAATTTCAAGGACGCGTCACGTGTCGGCGGCACATTTCACTCTTATTTTTTATAGATTATGTTTCACTTCTATCACTTGTACGGTGCAGCACATGCAATTTTTTTTGTAGAATTTATATTCATGAGTATTATAAGAACTATTTAAAACTGATACGTAATCTATTCTATATATTAATATGTTATGCTTTTTTTATGAATCAATCAAGATTTCTCGTAATTTCATTAAAAGGAATAGTGTTCTTAGTAATCCAGTTTATTACTAAGTATTAACTTTTAAGTATTAACTTTTAAGACTTTAAGTAAGTAATAACTTTTAAGACTTTAATAAGTTATAAGTAGGTACTGCAACATCAATGAAACCATATAAACTAGATTGCTTTTCTTACCTGATACTTAAATCTTCGAAGATTTGAGTTCTTTAGCCCTAAGCATGCTCAGTTCATGGTGCGAGGGATTGAATTTAAATTATGGCATAAAGCTGTGAAAAATATAAAAATATACTTACCTGTAGGAATGGAACGTTGTTGAATAAATGTGAATGTATTATTATCTGAAAGAGCCGAATGCTAAGGTGTAAGCGAGACAAATGACGTCTGCCAAAGACTTATACGAGGCACAGTATAATAAATATACAGTAAGTTATCTAAGGCCGCCCGCCGAGTTATTAGCCTACTCTTGCGTTGATCCCCAGGGTTGTCACTTTTACTTTTAGTTAATATTTTCGAACAAGCAGCACTTGATCTAAATTTATGAAATAAAAAGCATATTATGATTGAATATTTTACCAATTTATAAATTTAGTAAAAATAAAAAGCCTTTATTCACATAACATTTATAATACTAAGTTACAAATTTGATACCGAGAAAATTTTTCTCCTGTTTCTGCACGTCCGGAACGCTTTATTATTATTTGTTAATGTAAAGTAAATTCTCATTCTTATGTAAAGTTTTTGTAAAAAGCTTTTGGGAAAGCATGGACAGGGCATCTTAAATTCTATATCATTCAGTTGATCGTGAATTGACTAAATAAAATACCTAGTGTGCAGGACGATCGACCTATTAGTTTCATTAATTTTACTTTCGGTGGTTGGGAAACCCAATTTTATGCAATTTTGAAATAATGATCACGCAGAATTCCCACGGTGCTGGGGCGACACAGGGTAATTATTGGTTTTCCCAAAACTAAAATTCATTGTGTTGTTTTATTATTCTCAACATGTTTTATTGCTGGTATTGTAAACCAAATTGTCGGCACCCTTTGATAAAAATATGTCTTTGATAGTTTGCTTGTGTATTTAATCAGTTCCGGCTTAGATCTCGCACAAGAGACTTCAGTAGTAAGTAGTTCTGAGTGATGTGATGTGACAAGCTCTCAAAATAATATCAAGCAAGTAACTCATCAGTTTGTATTTATTATTGATTTAGCTCCTTTGTTGCCCTTATTTATTAGTAAAGAATAAATAAATAAAATAAATAAATAAAATAACTACCCAAAATAGCTACATAACCAACAATTATACCGTTTTTAATACAACCAAAAAATAAGATGACCATAAAAAGTACTTAATAATTTTGTGCTCGACTGTACTTGACTCGAAAATGTATGTAGAAGTTCACGTGGATATTTAACATACTTCCATATAGTAAACCAGGTCGAAATTATCATGGTTGGAGACGACTATTTCTTGACTATTTTTTGGCGTTCTCAAAATTGATTTATAAGAAGTTTTCAAAAGTGAGGATTGTGTGGTGAAGGACACTAAAAACTAGACTTCTTAAAATAAACTTTAGCTCTAAACATAGTATTCAGAAAGTAAATTTGGGAATACATTTATATGGAAAAATGCGACTCGGCTACGCTCTTAATAAAGCAAATAAACTGTGAAATAAACAATACAATACCACATTTTCTAATAATATTTAAGTATAAGTAGGTACTTACATTTCTGGTTGAGTAGGAACTATGAAGAATGATAAGTCCGGGTTTGCGAAATCATTATTGAGGCACCCGAAAACACTACAATATTTTTTTCCCCTTTTTGAAGTCATGATACTCGTAATTTAAGTGGCCGCCGCCGGCGAGAGTTGACGAACGCAAGCGGTCATGTAGCGTACGCGCGTGCTCACAGTCGCGCTGCACAGCCCGCACTGCCGCCACCTTATTCCCTCATATATTATGCTAGCGTGTGCGTGAAATCGCGTGCCGACACGGCGCGCGGCGCGCACGCACACATTCAAACCGAGAGCGGCACGTTTGTATGAAGATGTTCTACTGTATATTATATCTACTGTGTACGAGGGATGACGTGGCAGGTATTTAAAAAGGGAGAATGACAGTTGGCTTTTTGAATGTCGGAGTGAAAACGTTAAGACGTGATTTTTTACGAAGATGTGTTTTTAAGTGTTTCACTAGTGTATATAAGAATAAACAAGTACCTATACTATATCGATTTTACTTTTTCGCTGAACTCAGCTGTTTTTATTCCCACATACCTATTTTTGTTCTTTTTTATGTGTACAATAAAACCTTTTTTATATGGACTATCATAATATGATGGACCGATCATCTTGTGAAGGCCGCAGGAATTCGTTGGATGCGGGAAGCATACATCCGATCGAAGTGGAGGTGCTTGGGGGAGGCCTTTGTCCAGCAGAGGACGTCTTTCGGCTGAGATGATGATGATGATGTGTACTAAAATAGTTGTGCCTCGGCTGGGTTAGGCACGGGAAAAAAAGCCGTGATATAAATGTGTGTTATCTATACTTATAATAAATCTGTAGAAGTGAAAATTCTGTACATTGAAAATATCAAAAAAATAAATGGCAGGGGGTGTTATTAACCTCTCGCGTCCGGCCCTGGTTCAAGCCATGGTCCGGGGCGAGAGGGAGTGGGAGGCGGTCACCTCCTTCTGCGAAGCAGTCATGCTAGCGAAGGAGGTGGCTGAACGGCTGAGGGAGAGAGCCTCACACCCCAGCCGCCGCGGGAGACGCTCCGGGCGTCGGGAGCCGTGTGACGACTCCCGGCCACCGTAGGCGCGGGCCTGCGGACGGAGAGTAATGGGTAGCTCACCGTCCGATCAGGACCAGGCCCGTGCCGGACGGCGCGTACGTGTTCCACGCGCGCCTCAAAGAGATGTCAGCATAAAGGAAGGGGCCTGCCAGGGCCGAAGCCTGCCGGGGGTGCGGGATTGTCCGAAAGGGTTACCGCTACCCCGGAACATAAAGGGCTAAGGAAGGAACACGGATGGGTTTTAGTCAGTTAGAGTCTGACACTCCCTTCGCTCCACCCAGAGCGGGAGGGGTCATTTGATGATTTCCCATCCATAAAAAAAAAAGGGGGTGTTATTAGACCGACACCGAACCCGAAAATGTGATTAAACATTTTTTTGTCTGTCTGTCTGTTTGTTCAGGCATCACGCAAAAACTACCGGTTCGATTACGATGAAATTTGGTATAATTATTCTTTAATATCCTGGGCACTACACTGAGTAGTTTTTATCCCGGAAAAGTATGTACAATAAAAAACAAACTTAATTTTGCGGTTCGATCCCTAGACCCGATTACTGTACCAACCGCAAATAATAAGTTTGTCGTAGGTTACGTGGAGGGTGTATTCTTTTTGAAGAGTAGCAATCCACTAAGAAAGTGTTTTTCGAAATTCCAACCTTAAGAGGGTGAATGGAGGGAGGGTGAAATTTCACGCGGACGAAGTCGCGGGCAGAAGCTAGTATTTAATATTTATTCAATATTAGACGATAAATACGAGAAAATCTCTTTTGAATAACACCAAATGAATCAAACTTTTTGTACGTGACTTCAATAAAGTTCTACCTCGTAGTCGAGTTTAGGTCAGTATATGTTACCCAAACTCCCGGATCCGTGTCCAAATTATTGAATTAAAAAAAACCTCCGTGCAAATATGAAAGCGAACACGTTTAACCTGAAACTAGTTTACTGTCGATATTACGACGCCATTGATTGCTTTTATTTACTTTTATTACCATTGAAATAGGCTCAGAGTCTCAGACCATATATGAACCTGCTTTGTGCTGAAATGCGGTCAGTTATGCAACGATTCGATAAGATACTTGTAGAGTACGGTTTCCGTTCGAATATTAATAACTGGCTTCTGCACGCGACTCCGTCCGCGTGGAAGCCAAGTATACCATAAAACATATCCTATGGTACTCGCAATAGTGTAGGTTTCTATCAGTGGAAGAATTTTTGAAATCGCATGAGTTTTTCGGCGATTAGGTATACCTGCTACATACAAACCTACAAACATCACCTATTTATATTAGTGTAGACTTGCTGATTCCTACCACTGCGTTTGCATATGAAGTCGGTTAATAAATATGATTGACCTCGGTCTCGTTAAACCACGGTCTGGGTTGCAGTTGAAAAGTCGGTTTCCTTACGATGTTTTCCTTCTCCGTTTTGAGAGCAGTCAAGTGGTGATAATATAAATTACACAAAGTAAAGTGCCTGCCTAGGTTTGAACCCACGACCTACAACTCGTAAGTCGGGGTCTCTCAGCTGCTATATTATATAATGAGTCTTCATTAAAGATGAACACTCGACTGTAGTACAGAATGACAGAAACTTTGAGTCTACAGGGATCAAAATCGAGATTCTTCTAGAACGTCGATTATGAATACTGGCCTGAAAGTATTCAGAACCAGTGAAAGCATACATGGTTGTATAGGTCAATCAATCAACTCAGCCTATCGCAGTCCACTGCTGGACATAGGCCTCTCCCAGACTGCGCCACAGCACCCTGTCCTCCGCCTTCCGCATCCAGTCCACCCCAGCCACCTTCCTTAGGTCGTCCGTCCATCTAGCTGGGGGGCGTCTCACACTACGCTTGCCGTTGTATAGGTAATTAACATAAAATGTTTAACACATTTACATTAAAGCCTCGTCAAAATGAAAGTTAATTACACTCTCCGCTCCATTCATTATTACTGGTAGATATTTTGTAAAGGACACGTTTTTAGTTGTCGAGCTGTTTCGGTTCAGCTTATTTATTCAAAAATTATTCATGGGTAATTCAAAAGAAAAGCCTAAACTTTAACAAACTGCACATTTTACATTAAAAAAAAATCTCTCATATGTAACACACTCGTCGATTTTGATGTTGTTTCAGTCAAATTCTAGGTATTTTATCATTATATTTGACCAGTAGGAATACCTAATGATTTTGATAATCAATATGGTAGTATTCTTATTCGTATTATAATTTTTGTGATGCAGGTACTCCTAGTACAGACGCCAGCACATTAAGCTACTACAATCTGTCAAATTTCTAAAATAGATTTTCAATTTTATCTCTAAAACATAAGGTTCAATGATGATTGGGAAAATTTGACAGTTTCGGGAAGCTTGATGTGCTGGCTTCTGTACAAGAACCAGGGCTACACTGATGTATATGTCTTGAAGTAAAAAATAAATAAATAATTAAATTATTATTCTATAAATCAACTTTATAATAAGTAATCATAATCATAAATCTTTATTTATCTCAACATCATATTACAGGCACTGATCTAATAGAATGCATAATTATAAGTAGAGAAAGGTGTCTGAGGTAGGAGGGTCCTGAGTTACAGATCACCTTTAGTTCCGATTTTTCAATCGACAGATAAATAATTTTTATTCGTGGAATACAATTGACGTCTAACAGATTTTGTATGGAAGAACTGTCACATAATCAGCCTATAACGTTCCCACTGCTGGGACACAGGCCTCCTCTCTGTGAGAGGGAGTGGGCCGTAATCTACCACGCGGGCCCAGTGCGGGTTGGTGGATGTCACATGTCTTCGAATTTTTGGTTCTAGGACATGCCGGTTTCCTCACGATGTTTTCCTTCACCGTTTTGAGAGCAGTGGTGATGAAATAATTTACACAAAGTAAAGCGCCTGTCGGGGTTCGAACCTATGTGTATGGAAGAACTGTCAACAATTCAAAATTATTCCTCAGATAAAATTATCCGGCGTTGGAAAAAACAGCCCTTAAATACATAACACATTAATATACCTAATAAATAATACAAAGCATAATAAAGAAAAATACTCCTTTTATTTTACATATTGTTTCGTGCGTGCTTACTAATTATCTGTCAAACTTTATTAATCATGTACCAGGGTTGCATAAACAGTAGGCGTTTAAAACAAAACACAATCAATCGGCCTTGTACGTCATATAAACTGACCTGAGGCAAGTTAACAACCGGTATGTGAGGGATCTTAGTCATACGAGCAGGTACCCATGCGACTACTCAGGTGATTGGGTACCTTTCTTTGACCGCACTTTACCTTGGCACCACATGTTCATTGTTCAGTCACGTGCTTTGCTTTCGATCATACTCCAAATTATCTGTCCTTGGATGTTCTACAATCGACTTTTAGGCCTATTAATAGTCGTCAATAATAATTGCGACACTGACTTGTTTTAAGTCCATTAATCAAGTAGTCAATTATGATGATAGGTAGATTTATCATACGTGTAATAAAGTAAGCATTCACGAATTCCTTGTTGGTTTATGTTCAATAGCTTCTGCCCGCGACTTCGTCCGCGTGGAATGTTTGGTTCCCCCGACACATCGCATTGCATCGCCTGCCCGCGCTATTACTTCGTTTTCGCTTGGCGTTCTTTCTGACTTTTTTTCTTTCTGCTCGCCTCCGAAGAGACGCAGCGTGATGTTAAATAGCCTATATCCTACATACATACAAACAAACAAATTTCACCTCTTTATAATATCATTATAGATTATTAATATTATTATCTTCGTCGTGTGTGATAGGTGATAGTCCATTGAATTGTATAGCGAGCGATATGAAAATATTATAGTATCTTAGCCGTGTGTAGCGCCCCTTAGTGAACTCCACTGCGGATGACGTAACCTACGACAAACTTATTATTTGCGGTTGGTACAGTAATCGGATCTAGGACATTTAAGTTTGTTTTTTATTGTATATACTTTTCCGGGATAAAAAGTACCCAGTGTGGTGCCCAGGATATTAAAGAATAATTATACTAAGTTTCATCGTAATCGAACTGGTAGTTTTTGCGTGATGCCTGAACAAACAGACAGACAATAATTTTTTAAATCACATTTTTGGGTTCGGTGTCGGTCTAGTAACACCCCCTGCCATTTATTTGTTTGATATTTTCAATGTACAGAATTTTCACTGCTACAGATTTATTATAAGTATAGATAAACAATTTAACACGATTCTTAATCATTACAATGGCAACTTTACCTGTCTTGAGGTGAGCGAAATAAAACCTACACATGCTCGGGCCCGATCCCGCGGGGTAATTGCGTAACACACTACTGACAATAATTGATCGCAATTTCTTTCATTTTGACAATTCAGCCGCGTTCATTGCGTTATTTACGTAGTTGAGCAGACGAATTTAGGTAACATATGAAACAATGGAATAAAAATATCCTCCAAAACTATTGAATTGTGATTGATAATCAGAGCACTAACTTACTTTTTTTTTTCTATAGTAGAGTCTACTAACAAAACTCTATATTATTATAAAAGTAGGTACCTAAAAAAACGGATTTGGAAATGGCCTTGTATGAAACATGATAAGGCCTAAAAAAATATTTGCCTGTATTGGCGATACTCCCAAATTTAATAGGTATTTTATTATTTACGGAAGGCTTACCTACAGACTAATAACACTATAATAACATAATATATAACTAAATTGCTAATTACAAGCCTCCACAGATAGATCCGAAAATTATTACTCCTTCATAGTCTACAAGTTACATCTTAATCTTAGCTTCTACTCTATTCTATTAGTAATTGCCTCTAAGTTGGTTAATTTCCTTAAAACTTGCCATGTAATTTGTTAAAATTTTATTCCAATCTTGATTACAGTATTCTTGTTGTTATAAACAGTTACTTTTTCTAACACCCTCGTGCTGAGCAGTCAGTTGTGCAATGGATCGTGGAAAGTCGAGTTTTGCAATATGTGCATACAAATTGTATTACGCACTAGGATATTTTACGATTTCCGTTCACTATCTCTAGCTTGATGTTTGTAAAGGAAATTGTATTTAACTTTGTAACGCTCATAAATACTCTTACACGATGTCTTTCTTGCGCAATGTGTCTTATTAGCTGTATAATTATTTTCTATGGAACCATTTAAGAATCTTTCCTCGGATTAAAAGTGGTGCCTCTACTTTCCACAGCTAAACACTGAAGTTTCTTGCATTTTTCCTGTGTTTCTGACATTTCCTAGAGCATTACGACTGGTGGTTTACAAAGAAACATTGATTAGGCTTTTTGTAGGCGGATATAAGACGTCATAAATCATTGACTATCTGATAGGATTGTGGTCAATTCATGTGTGAGATTTTATTAATGAAACATGTTTACTCATAATATTTACGATTTTTATAATTGTCCGAGCAATATCCTTCGGATCACATATTCCAAAACCCGATAAAATCCCTGATAAACAACTATGAAATAACTCGGTAAAAGTTGCAATAGAAAAACATCGTTGGATGAGAATTGCAAAACAAGGAATTTCTCGGAACAAACCTTGGATCAATACTTGCTTGTCTTCAAGATAATAATAGAACCAAACATCAAAATAGGCAAAACGTTATTGAAATTTGCACTGATTTCTAAAGTAGGGTACCCTTTATTCGGACAGTTCTAATTCAGAAACAGAAAATTCTACCTTTTCTATTTTTTATAATAGAATTAAAAAAATAGGTTGGACTGCAACAATCAATCATTGTCTAAGGGCTGATTTTTTCATCATAACTTTATTCCGGGGACCATTTTAAAATTTTGACAGTTCATTCATACAAAAACTGTCAAACGTTAATTTTATTTCTCGAACAAAAGTTAGTTAAGATCGCTCTTAGCGATAAGACCGCCCATTGTGTCACCCATTGTAAAGTTTCTATATTTATGTCTGTAATTTATACGGTGTACATACATAACAAAGAGTATTCTATTCTATCTGGCGATGGAAAAATCTGCCCTTAATCGTATAAAAATTAAAGTTTACCAAAAATAGATCAAAGAATGCTGATTTCGGAGTTTACTTTAAACCTTGATTTCCTCGAAGGGAGTGACAAATGGCACGACATTGAAATATGGGGCGGTTCGTTAAATCGACAGCTGATTTAACGAAAGCTAGCACCAACTTTTAGTCTTAATTATTTCTCATTTAAAAGGCTTTTCTGGAAGAATCGGTATAATACCTATTTCCAGGACCGGCAACGGCAAGTCAGAGAAAATAAAATGTTCTTAGTGTTTAAACGTTATTTTTTGGTGTCTGATTTTGAGTTGGCAAGTTACTTACCGTACGTTGAATACCATAAGCATAATCAGCCTATTATGTTCCCACTGCTGGGACACAGGCCTCCTCTCTGTGGGAGGGAGTGGGCCATAATCCACTACTCGGGCCCATTAAGGGTTGGTGGATGTCACATGTCTTCAAATTTCTGGTTCTATGACATGTTCGGTTCGGTTTTTTCACGATGTTTTCCTTCACCGTTCTGAGAGCAGTGATGATGAAATGATTTACAAAGTATCGCCGGTCAGGGTTCGAACCCACGACTTGCAATTCGTAAGCCGCGGCCATTACCACTAGGCCATCACTGCTCGTTACGTTGAATAATTAAGGCCGAATATATTGACCCCAAAGGTATGTAGTTTGAACAGTGATAATAGTGCCATCAATCAATCCTTTAGATACAAGCAAATGATATTGCTAATTAGCTTGACAATGTTATTTTGATTACGTCAAAATTATAGGTTCTCTAAGTAATGCCGTTGTTTATGACCGTACTTAAATTAGTTAATGACATGATCTTAATCGTAAAATCAATATTATTTCAAATTTTAATGGTTTTGTATAACGTCAACATATAATATTTTATGTACCTACTTGGTTACTTATAAAATTATTTAGTTTAAACACTGAAGGTGTTAACATCTCAGCTTTATACGTAAATATTTGAGCAGATTGCGTAGTAATTAATGTTTAATTATTACGTAGGTGTTAACTGTGCCCGCGGTCCTGTTTGTACCTCATGTTTTGATCCGAAATCCCTTTTACCCTCACGCAAGATTTTACCGAAATTCATTCATCCGTTACGGAGTGATTGAGTTAATAACTTACAACAAAACGATATCTAAACTAAACTATTCTAAAATCACCTTTATAATATTAGTAAGGGCACAGAATAAAGCCCTACTCATTATAGCCCCTAGTAATAGCCCTAGTTATACATTTCTATGTATAACTTTACTATACAGGGTTTATTTTCAAAGACCAGTCAAATTTAAGGGTGTGGTAAAGACCATCAAACTGAACAACTTTCTCCATGAGACCAATATCGTAATCGCGAAGAATTTATCAACTGTCCCATAGAAAACTTCAATACCTACTCGACCTAAACGTATGCGACGATTGAATTTTTATTCACTATTACGATGTTGGTTCCATGGAGAAAGGTGTATAGTTTAATGGTCTGTACCACACCCTTTTTGGTTGGTCTTTGAAGATTAACCCTGTATACAGGGTGTTACGGAAAGGGTATATCAACACAAACGGGTTGAAGAGTGTATCTGGTCTAGAATCTCTGTACAAAATTTCAGCTCAAAAGCAGTAACTTTGAAAATGCTTAATATTTTTTTATTTCGATAGTTTATTAGATTGAAATCATAACAAACGTGTCACCGCACTACGAGGGTCATTATCCATTATCCGTAGTGTGTCTGTGCGCCTAGTACACGCATATCACGCCGCCGCGCGCCAGTGCAGCGCCGTGATGTCGAAATAAAAAAATATTAAGCATTTTCAAAGTTAATGCTTTTGAGCTGAAATTTTGTACAGAGATTCTAGACCAGATACACTCTTCAACCCGTTTGTATTAATATACCCTTTCCGTAACACCCTGTATACCTCTACCTACATGTGACCACTATTGTTTTCTGTCGCGGGCGAGAGCGGTGGTTCATGCTGGTCACCGGGGTGGTTTTAGTGAGATAAAAATCCCACACTCCCCGGTCTCCCTCCCCGGGAGTCGGGTGCCTTTTGAAGGTTTCCCAGGACAACAAAAAGAACTTAACTTTGAGGGCACAGTTTTTAATTAGCAGGACCGTCATACCACAAGTAGAGGACACAAACATACGGGCTCTTTAATTAGGGAAATTCGTCGGCGTCCTTGTTATTAAATCTGAGCGAAGATTGTGTAGCTTATAACTTATATAAGGTGTAAAAAAATTAACCTTAAAAACTTTAAGAGGTGCTTTAGACCATCGAACTGAACAACTTTCACTATAGAACCGACTCTGAAATCACGAAAAAAAAATGAGCTGTTTCATACATTTTGGCCGAGTAGGTACCCATTGAACTTTTGTATGAAACAGCTGATTTTTTTTCGTGATTTCGGAGTTGGTCCCATAGTGAAAGTTGTTCAGTTCGATAGTCTAAAGCACCTCTTAAAGTTTTTAAGGTATTTTTTTTTACACTTTGTATAAAAGTCTTTCTGGGTTTCTTGCCCACAGAAGGGATAGTACTTCTTGTACCTATAACTTGCGCAGCCTCGTAGATCATGCATCTTCCGTCTGGAGTCCGACTTATAATATCCATATAGACCGTAATTTCATTTAAATTTAATTTAATTAGTCTTAGAAATCAAATACGTCACTGTTATACTTAAAAAGAATCAGTAAGAAAATGAAATTACATTCCTAAATAAATTATCTCAATATCTTCAGTTTTTCCAATTTTAGGAAGCAGTTACTTTAGAAATCACTTAATATTGACCTTTATTTGATGTCATTTCTTTATTAAAGGACAAAAAAAAAAAAACAGATGGATTCAGTTTATTTTTAACTTACACGTGTCTATAGGGAAAATGTCACCAAACGAAGTTAATCTGCTGGAATACGATATTCACAATCATTTTTAATGTGCGCGCTCGTGGTTTCTGAACATTACGCATAATGTTTTGTAAATTATGCATTATTAATTGGTCTCATTTATTACTGTATTAATTTTGTTACTACACGTCTCGATTTTCGTATGCCATGGCACAGTAAACATACAGTAAAACATCTTCATACAAACGTGCCGCTCTCGGTTTGAATGTGTGCGTGCGCGCCGCGCGCCATGTCGGCACGCGATTTCACGCACACGCTAGCATAATATATGAAGGAATAAGGTGGCGGCAGTGCGGGCTGTGCAGCGCGACTGTGAGCACGCGCGTACGCTACATGACCGCTTGCGTTCGTCAACTCTCGCCGGCGGCGGCCACTTAAATTACGAGTATCATGACTTCAAAAAGGGGGAAAAAATATTGTAGTGTTTTCGGGTGCCTCAATAATGATTTCGCAAACCCGGGATTATCATTATTCATAGTTCCTACTCAACCAGAAATGTAAGTACCTACTTATACTTAAATATTATTAGAAAATGTGGTATTGTATTGTTTATTTCACAGTTTATTTGCTTTATTAAGAGCGTAGCCGAGTCGCATTTTTCCATATAAATGTATTCCCAAATTTACTTTCTGAATACTATATTTAGAGCTAAAGTTAGTTACCAGTAGCAATCAAACACAAGGAAATGAAAATATTTTGTCGGAAATCTTACGTTCTGACTATGTACCAATACAACATGAGCTACCGGAAAAAAATGCATTCTTTTATGTTTGTGGCGCTTTGTTAAAAAAATGTGTTGATTACCATAAGAACTGCGATTTTTTAAATAATTACGTCGACGTTAATCAACGAGCGTGTAATTTAAGTGTAGAATCTGGATACACCCATTACAGGAATTACGGCAAAGATCGAAATTAACTCATGATCCCACCTGATGATTTTGTCGATAATGTAGAAAGGATGGAGCAGGTGTTTCGCAAAGCGTTCGAAAAGGACCACATCAACATTAAAATTGGCCGGTCAATTTACGATCAACTGAATGATATAGAATTTAAGATGCCCTGTCCATGCTTTCCCAAAAGCTTTTTACAAAAACTTTACATAAGAATGAGAATTTACTTTACATTAACAAATAATAATAAAGCGTTCCGGACGTGCAGAAACAGGAGAAAAATTTTCTCGGTATCAAATTTGTAACTTAGTATAATAATAATAATAATAAAATAATAATATTCCACAACTATCACACAACGCCATCTAGTCCCAAGCTAAGCAGAGCTTGTATTATGGGTTCTAGACAACTGATAAACATACTTATATATTTCTAAATACATACATATTATAGATAAATTACACCCAGACACAGAACAAATGATCGTGCTCATCACACAAACATTTGTGGTGGGAATCGAACCCACGACCTCCGGCATAGCAGTCAGGGTCACTAACCACTAGACCATTAGGCCTGTCAAATATAATAAAAAATAAAATATAATAATAACAAATATGTATAATAAATGTTATGTGAATAAAGGCTTTTTATTTTTACTAAATTTATAAATTGGTAAAATATTCAATCATAATATGCTTTTTATTTCATAAATTTAGATCAAGTGCTGCTTGTTCGAAATTATTAACTAAAAGTAAAAGTG
The DNA here is from genome assembly GCA_945859645.1 of Amphipoea oculea. Lineage (NCBI taxonomy): Eukaryota > Metazoa > Arthropoda > Insecta > Lepidoptera > Noctuidae > Amphipoea > Amphipoea oculea. The sequence goes on from OX243872.1 coordinate 12,105,892, forward strand.
ACAACCCTGGGGATCAACGCAAGTGTAGGCTAATAACTCGGCGGGCGGCCTTAGATAACTTACTGTATATTATATTTACTGTGGCCATGGCTTGCAATTGGAGAGGCGTATGCCCAGCAGTAGACTGCTGTAGGCTGATGATGATGACGTCATGTTTTGTAGAGCTAAGTCGAGTTATTTGGTCAAACTAAGTCATGCTATAAGTCTAGGTATTCGAATTATTTTCTAAATGTTATTCGCAGTATTATTTCTCAGCAATTAAAATGCTTATCCTGAATAATATTAGAAACATGCGAATGTGAGTTTGTTTGTTTCATTCGCTTTCACGGCTAAACGGCTGAACCGATTTTGATGGAATTTTGGTGTGGGGGTACTTTGAACCCTGGGGAAGGCTATAGAGTACTTTTTATCAATATACCACGCAGGCGAAGCGACGAGCGGAAGCTAGTATTGCATAAAAATGGCTTTGAAATATCTCGGGATCGGGACCCTGGGTCTCGGACCTTTGGAAGGCGTACGAGGGGCCGAAGCCAACTAAGAATTATATTCCCTTATATATTAAAAAAATACATAAATAATAACAGTCTTAGCACTGCTATTGGGGCTATTTTCGGTTAAATCAAATCGAAATCATTTAAAATAACCCTATAATTCTCCCTATTCCTAAAATAGACGCAATCGAAGAGAGATCTCTAAATCTATGCCCAGGAGAGTTACAGAAATAAATCTAAATCGATTTGCCGTCGTCTCATCGCGTTTTCTTTCTGAAGACGAAAGATTTTAGAAACACAGGCAAAATGAAATTATTCCTGGCTTAGATAAGCTTAAAACGGGAACATATATTACGCTCTAACATTGCAATAAACCTAGACACGGTACACAATTACATGCAACGAAACTCACATATTTGTGATCGCAGTTGCATACTTACAGTTACCGATAGACAAGTATAGAGATTGGACCAGACACAGTCGTTGGAGCGCAATTGTGTTAGCAAGCAATAATAAAATTATGATTTTAAATAAATTAACATTTTTGGCTGTAAGGAAGCGTGAAAAGTAATTCCGTGTGTCTTATTTTTCTTTCTAGGGTGATTAGAACACTAATTAAATACACAAGAAGGCATTTTGATGCGAATTTATGTACAAAAAACTGAAACGATTGATCTGTATCGGCATACGTTGTTTAGACGATGGTCTGCGTGTCAGACTGTCACTGTGTCCATTCTACTTAGTTCAGTAAGACTGCGCGCTGTGACCAAGTAACGTATCCTCCGCTTTTAAGATAATCTAATGTTTCTGGTCATAAATAAATAAGTTTACTCGATTAAAAGACAAATTACTGCTTGAAACTATAATTGACAACTTTAAGGCTAAAGAGTTACGTTCCTTGAAGTCTGTAAGAGGCATTTTTGTAGTCTCTACAATAAGTTACAATTTGTTTTTCCAAATTTTTCTTTCACCTTTCTAATTCTCCTAAAACTTATTTCGTTGTTTATTCCAACGCAAGGGTTTATTTTAATTTCATTCAACACCTACGAACACAAAAACACGAAACAAATTGGATGGGTAACACTTTTTGCATCAACAAATTGAAGTGTGTTCACCGGAGCTAAACTGAGTTAATTAAAAGCTACCATTTTCGGCGCCACAGCCGTAACCCGGTGAACGAAATAGGTACTTACTGTCTTCCCCAACTGTTTTTAAAAGGTGACTAACTCATGCATAATCGTCTTTTTGCCTGTTTGTCTGGGTAAGACCCTTTACACGTTTTGCTTGCCGTGAAAAACTACGGAGTATTCGCCGTGTGTAGAACACTCGTCAATGTTGTATGGATCACTAAGGAAGAAAGAAAGAAAGAAAATACGTTTTTTTGCGGTGAAAATGACGCAAAAAGAACATAAACACAAAAAATAAAATAAAAAGGTAGGGGGAAACATTGCGTCACATCCACGCAAAACGGCTATCGCTCAGCATTATGCTGCGACCCTATGCAGGACAGAGCCCCAGCGCTGGTTTTCAGCGACAGCCGGCGCTGACGTAATGACGTCGCTTGAAGCTTGTTGATGTAGGTACACGTTTTTTCTACGGCGCGGTTTATACGCCGTACCGCAATGGAACCTTGCCGTGTAGGTACAGCTGGCCTAATAATAACAAAAGCCGATCACCAATCGATTACCATCATTCTGCCAAGTGTGATGTGTAGGTATGACATTATCTTTGTTTGAATATATTAATTACAGCGATATTTCGACTAGCATATGTGTAATCGGCCTTTAATGTCTGCTGAGACACAGGTTTTCTCTCAATGAACGGTAGGTATATGTCACATGTCTTCGAATTTTTGGTTCTCACGATGTTTTCCTTCACCGTTTTGAAAGCAGTAAATAATTTATACAAATTAAAGCGCCTGTCTGGGTTCGGACCTACAACTCGTCAGTCGCGACGATCAACATCCATCTGCCAAGTTTGTTACGTGTATGGCAGTATCATCATCATCTGCCTAGCAATTTCCGAACAATTTTTGGGGTTGTCGTCTAGTCTAACCGGATGCAGCTGAATATCAGTATTTTATGTTGAGCGACTGTGTATGGCAATATCTCTGTTTGAATATATTAATTACAGCGATGTTTCGACTATCAAAGGTTACATGCCATGTGAAAAATACAACATGGTTGACCCTTCCTCCAATATATTATTAGGAATCTCACTACTTTATAATTGCCCCACGCCCCGCCTTCCGTTGTCCCATGGAGTATCGAGTACCTTTGTTTGTCAATGATTGTCGAATTCTTGAGCTCTTCCTAAGATGTTATTGGTGTCAAATCAACTGAAAATTTTCCTTATAAATGTTCATGATAGAAACCTAAAAATTTATCAAAAATATTCTACTACTTTGCATTGCATATCGACGGCAGCAAAGTACAAAGAGTCAACTGCACTTTTTACGAAATTCATTTTTTTCATAATTCGACTCAAAATTTTATGTTTTATCATAGTTTTTTTTCTGTTTAATTCTCATTTATAATATTAAGTCACGTATCACAAAGTGACGATGTAGATACGGACATAGACCATTAGTCCGTGTGTACCTCGGGCAGTCGGCACATTTACCTGTTCTAAACAAAGATATAAACCACATAGCCTTTTTAACATGGGTTTTTTAAACTTGCGTTATTTTAGTTCAAAAACAATAATAAGTCACGTCTGCGTTACAATGTATAATTAAATAAGGACAATTATTATTACATACTTTTGTTTATTATAGCAATTAATAATGTAAAATACTAAATCAATAGTAATAATTATTACTATTGATTTAGTAATAATTATTACTATTGATTTAGTATTTTCTTATTTATTATAATAAATAAGATTAAGCAATTAGGAAGTCTCCCCGTAGAAGCGGCCATGACAGTGGACTCATTTGGTTTACTTTTTTTGTACGAAGTAGATAAAGATTACTACCGTATTTGGGGAAAAATATTTATTACTGTAATTAGCTTAAACCATTGTCATGATAATGCACTATTAATTAAATGTTGTAAAATAGAAGAAGATAGCTTTGTTTATCTATTAGTTGTCATAGTTTTCGTTCTAAACGCTCTCCTGTAAAATAATGTTTTTGTAGATAACCGTTTATACTTTCCGGCCGTTGACATAGATCCGTTACTAGGAACTAGCTGTTGCCCACGACTTTGTCTGCGATCCAGGATGAAAAGTATCCAATGTCCTTACTCAGGCCATGGTCTTTCTGTTTGTGCCAATTTCTATCAAATTCTTTCAGCAGTTTTAGTGTGAAAGCGCAACAAACAAACAAATTTACTTTCACATTTATAATATACTAGCTGCGCCCCGCGGTTTCACCTGCATAAGTTTCGATCCCGTGGGAATATCGGGATAAAAAGTATCCTATGTCCTTTTCCGGGACTCAAACTATCTCTATCCAAATCGGTTCAGCGGTTTAGGCGTGAAAAGGTAACATATAGACAGACAGACAGAGTTACTTTCGAATTTATAATATGTATTAAAGTATGGACAGTATGGATTAGTTAGGATACTAAGGGCTGTTTCACCTAAATCTAAGTAAATAGGTACCATTAAAACAGTAAATCTTAATACCAAGGTACTTCTAGAAACACTAGGGACAATAACACAGATTGTTTAGTTCGTTAGAACTTGATTTACGAGTGTTTACGATCTGGCTTAATGTAATGAGAAGAACGTGATTGGAATCTTTACAGCCTGCTACAAACATTGCTACAAATCGTTGTGGTTGAACCGAGAAAAAGGAATTGTAACAGTTCCATCGACGGTTGAAAAGTGAAGATGTACAGTAAAGTCTTGTATATCGTTCAATGTATTGCTAATGGACTAACTAAAGCGTTTTAGTCGCAACGATTTATAGTATTGTGTACAGGGTTCTAGAATCTGAGAACAAGCACGGTAATGTAGATAAAATTACCGTGGAACAGTTTATTACTTGTGTGTGATAATTACATTGAGATCTGTATCTCAGTCTTAAGGCGATTAAGTGTGTTTGTCTTAACAATTTTCGCTAGCACGCATCACTAGTCATATAGGTAGGTACTACTATCTTTTATTTTTTTTTATGGATGGGAAATCATCAAATGACCCCTCCCGCTCTGGGTGGAGCGAAGGGAGTGTCAGACTCTTACTGACTAAAACCCATCCGTGTTCCTTCCTTAGCCCTTTATGTTCCGGGGTAGCGGTAACCCTTTCGGACAATCCCGCACCCCCGGCAGGCTTCGGCCCTGGCAGGCCCCTTCCTTTATGCTGACATCTCTTTGAGGCGCGCGTGGAACAGGTACGCGCCGTCCGGCACGGGCCTGGTCCTGATTGGACTGTGAGCTACCCTTTACTCTCCGTCCGCCAGCCCAAAAAAGATAGAGAGGTACTACTATCTAGATACCGCTCTATCTTTTTGGGGGATTCCTGAATATAGTCAGATGTTTAAACCTAGACAGAAATAAACAAGGTTTGACGTGAAACTTTTGCTGTGATGTTCCTAGTTTTGTAAAGTTGGCGTAAAAAAGTTATACGTTTGGTTTGTAGAGCAAAAAATAACATGAATCTTCATTATATTTTAGGACAGACAACGCCAGAGGAGATTACACATTTTTATCCATCTGAAAAGTAATGAACTTAGGGCTTTATGTGACCGAGCGTAAATCCAATAAATATTATAGTATCGACTTTAATATAAAGTAGCTATCCTTTCAAGATGAAAGCAATAACTTGTTTCCACAATTTATTAGACATAGACTGGACACCATATTTTCATTAAAATACGAATCAAAAAGAATCCAATGCCGAAAGAAAAATATGTAGTTTTCTTCGGCTTAGAAATGTGTGTAATTGCAAAACTACGTGTAATGTTTTTGAAGTAGATGACATTGCTTTCAAAGTATTATTTATTATTTTTATGCTATGTTGTTCCACAGCAGGAAAAGAATCCTTTTCTCCTTTTCACTCCTCTCTGTCTTGAGCTAGTTTGGACTCGGTCAGGCTCGACCCGCCATCTTTTCCTGAGTGTGCTTCGATGTTCCTCGATGTCGCCGGACATTTTTTGGCTATGGTAGATTTGATCCATGACGCATCCGACATGCGGCGAACGTTTGACAATATGGGAACTGAAAATATTTTCACTATTATCATGATCAATACAAATACTAGGTTAGGTTCATGCAGTCACTTCGCAAGTTTTAGAACGCCCACTGTCAGAATAGACTTCAATGTCTATCCATCCATTAATTCCACTTTAATGTAACGAAGGAATCGGTGTATCTACCTGTTTTAGCCTATTTGTGTTACTATTTCTGTCCGAGTACTGGGCCAGCGACCTGACGAAAATTTACTTGAAAATGCATAGAAAAAATTAATAGGGAGAAGAAAATTTCGAATATAGAAAAGGGATAGTTCTAGAGACAGTGTATTGCTCGCAGAACAGAAACGTTCTGGAGTGGCAACCGCGTACCGGAAGACGTAGCGTTGAAAGGTCTCCCACAAGGTGAACCGATGGCCTGGTGAAGGCCGCAGGAATCCGCTGGATTCGAGAAGCACGGAACCGGTTGAAGCGGCGGTGCTTGGGAGAGGCCTATGTCCAGCAGTTGACGTTTTTCGGCTGAAGTGATGAACGATAACTCGTATATCAATTTTTTAAATTATTTTTATTCTTTGGTAGTTTTCGCCTATGATTATATTATAAATATCCTCCTTTGGTGTCCCTCGATATTATCCTGTACCTATGTACGAGTATTCTCCCATAACAATCAGCAAGAAAATCTAAGGAGCTTGCGAGCAATACGGTGACTTGACCAATTTTTTTTTATAGACATCTGAGGGGCAATTCTCGTAATTTTATGAACGTTCACAGTCTGATCTGTCTCAATCTGGCAAAAATACTTCTAAAGTCCCAACAAACATTTTTGACAAGTTTTTGGCAGTGATTGTCGCTGAGATCAGATTACGAACAGATTTTGAACGTTTTTAACTACGGGAATTGGCCTTCTGCAAGTAGGTAGGTACAGTCGCAAACAGATAAACATCGTGTCCAACTGTCCAATAAGACACGTGTTTACGTAGAGAGGTCACTCCGCAGGTCGAACCGATACAATAAAACTTCATAGTCCATTGGAAAACAACAAGTTGCCGGTTCAATTATTTTTAATAAGAACCTGTATGTTATGACATCGGTAATGTGAGAGTTTTTACTGCTGCTGGCACGGGAAAATAATGCAACGATACGATTTTTAGAAATAAAATTCAAGGTTGACTCTAAAAGGCGTACAACAAAAAATTATAATATGCATGTTAAGTAATTGAAAAGTATATAAATATAGCTATTGTCGACAGTTTGTTCAATGTGACTAAAATGGTTCAATTTTCTATAGTACAACAAAAAAATATTCTGAATTGCTCGATTATGTCTCAAGGGCATAATACATTTTATTTTATACGCTGTGTTTTGTGTCATTATGTTCATACAAAATTAAATTTCGTATAATCATGTAATGACGTCGTTCCCAGTCTGCATCATAAATTCAACCAAATACAGGGTGGCAGGGCATCGACACGCAAACTGTAGCCATGAATTCAGAACATGAAACCCCTGGCGTAAAAATGTTTCGCAGGTTATCAAAATAAAAATCTACTGTTTGATAGAAAAGTGCAATACCTACGCGGTCAAAATGTATGGAACAGCAATTTTTTTTTGTCATTCTATAAGGACACAAGCATCTTAGACTATCTATATAGTCAAAGATTGGGGCTTGTGGCTAAGTAATAACTGCCACACGGGTCAATCGATCAGGTTTAAGCTACGCTTGCCGCGATTGGTCCGTGGATGGGTGATCATCTTTACATACGAAGACCCCTCCGTGTCTCGGAAAGCAAGTTAAGCCATTGGTCCCGGCTGTCATTCATGGATCTTTGACAGTCGTTACCGGTCGTCAGAAGCCCGAAAGTCTGACAACCAGTCTTAACAAGGGGTTTTGTATTACCCAATACAAAACAAACAACAACAACAATTTGGTTTGTGGAGGTTAGATAGGCAGTTGCTCCAAGTAAAATATTAGTACTCAGCTGCATCCAGTTAGACTGAAAGCTGACCCCAACGTAGTTGGGAAAAGGCTAGGCAGATGATGATGATGATAGTCAAATATTGTTAAAATCCATAGTCAGCCCATCACTTCTATTTAGTTTATTAGAAAATAACACTTTTTTATGTCAATATTAGGATTTATTTTATTATTCCTAAGTATTCCTAAGCATTAGTATTGCCAGTATTTTTTGTATAAAGCGTGGGTGGAGAACTGTGACAAATCTATCTTAGAAATCGGAAATTCTCAATCAGATTAACATACTAATCCAGCACAAATATCTTACAAGATAAGCCTGTTTTCGGTCAAATGGCAATCACTCACTCAATTAATCAGAGTGTTAATTATGTCTGTTGACAGACAAATGTCTGCTTTAAGGAGTTTAAGCTAACATAATTGTAATTAATAGCTACCAAACGGTCTATTTTAGCGTCACTATGCCAAAGTTAATAGACATTGAATCAATTAGAAGAACACGTGTTTAATTAGTGTTTTACTTTATTTAGGAGATGTATTAATTAGTTTTATGACTATGTTTACTAGGCAACATTTTTCCTCGAAGAGGAAACAATTACTAAGAGTAGGCTTTTGGTAAATTTTATTTGTTTTGGATCGATTGGTCTGTTTTTTTTTCATGTTTAAGTAACTTAGAGACCTTTTTGCGGATGCACTCAAAGTTATTGCGCTCGACGCACGACGATGTTACGCAATATGTTTTGAATTTTTATGAGGGCATCGTGTGATCCCGTTGCAGGCGCGGTGACAGTGCTGTGCTCGCCTGTACCGCCACGGTCCGCTTCCGACAACTTGTTCGTTCAGACGATTTTCTACGAAGAACTAAATGTACTAGACGCGCTATCTATATGCACCATTTTTGAGAAGAACAAGATGTGACCCGAATTGTCCTGATTATTTAAACTTTTACTTCGTAAAACCACGAGAAAGTAGATGAAATGCTAATGTAGGTAAACGAGTATAGGAAATTATTCGGAATTAATCAATGTATCCTCTATCAGTAAACACAACATACATAATTAGCCTATAATATTTCCACAGCCGGGACACAGGCCTCCTCTCCTTGAAAGGGAGTGGGTAGAAATCCACCACGCGGTCTTTGAATTTTTGGTTCTAGGAGATGCCGGTTAATTCACGATAATTTCTTCCTTCACCATTTTGAGAGCAGTGGTGATGTAATAATTTACACAAAGTCAACCGACTGTCTAGGTTCGAACTTACGACCAACTCGTAACCACAGGGCCACAACTACATACACAACATACCTATTTGGTAATAAAAAATACTGTCAAGTTTATAATTACGTAAAGAAAGGCTTTATAAATGACAACAACTTACACAGTGTTAAAATGCATGTCAATGTCAATGACGTGTTCTTAATTTTAAACAAGTTTGCATACTTAACTAAAAGGTTGGCCCTTTTTGACGAATGATTGGCAAGAAGCAGTAAGAATCATGTTCTGTTTATACTTACCTGTATAATCCTTTAACCCTTTACTTATCCTTATAATTAAAGTAGCTCGCGAAATTCCGCAGACATTATGGGTAGGTAACTTATAAAACGATAAAAAATATAATTTGATAATTTTAAAACCCCTGGTAGAGTAGTTACTAAAAGAAGAAGTTTAGAAAATCAGTCTTTTTGTTTTATCGGGTTTCGATATTGATAGGTACCATGTATGTAAAGTCAACACAACAAAAACTGATTTTCTAAATTCAAACAACATTACCTGCGGTCGTTGGCCCAAAAAAGAACATCAATTATTTTCCTTTTCATCGAGTTAGATATCGATTACGTCTGATGAGTTTCGCTAGCAAATTTAATGGGACCCTGTATACAAAAATATTAGTTCCCGATTGATCCGTTTTAATAAAAAAAACAACGAAGTCAATGAACGCGTGTCAAGTTACGCAATATTTTTTTTTTAAATTGAAAACACTGACAGATCTAGCATCAAAACATCTTCGTTAATATTTTCCATTTGGCATTCGCTTTATTAGCCACTTGTGCTAAACAAGGTTCAGTGAAAGTGTAGCAGTCTGAACATCTGTTATAAGTAATTAAGAAGTTTTGCTTTGGCAGTCTGTACAGGGCTTTAGTTTTCAACTTGGCTGCACCTAAAAGTTAAACAAGTTTTTAACTTTCTCTTCGAAACGAATGGACGTTTTAATAAAATTGATGATATTTATCATCACTTTTACTAAATATTTTAAAACGCAAATAAATAATTAATAATAACCAGTAATTTGCCATTACTGGTTAGTATCGCAACAGCCTGTGAAGATATCTTTTAAGCTCTGGTCAAACTGAAGCGAATCATGCGCGGCATGCGGGAGCGGGACGAAATTCACTCGCACTGATTGTGTCAACTAACTTGTATTTATGGAGGTGTCCAAACTGGCGCGAAAAGTCGCGTGACTTTATAACCCGCACATCCCGCGCGCGATTCACCTCAGAGCTTAACCTGAAAGCGAGCAGTGGTAGCCCCGCGGAAACAGCCCTATTTTACCCTTACTAGCTCCGAACCAAGACACGCGCTAGAACCAAAAATTCGAAGACATGTGACATCTACCAACCGCACTGGGCCCGCGTGGTGGATTGCAGCCCACTCCCTTTCGAAGCGAGAAGGCCTGTGTGCCAGCAGTGGGAACATTATAGGCTGATTATTCTTTACCCGAAAGTCAAATAAAGGAATTCTATTACATTATCTGATTAAAAACAAAAAGGATTTCATGGTTCTTCCTGCTTAATACGATGAAGAATATAAATGTAAAAAAGTGTAAAGATAAAAAAATTCACACTCGAATCTGAAAGCATATATACTCGTACCTACTTGAAACAAGACTTCTTTTTTATCTCTGCGCTCCAAAAATTGCTTTGTTTCCGCCGCGGTTCCTGTTAAAATCCCTTTTGTTATAATATTTTCATTACGTGTATCCGTTTCATGACTGAAAAGCTTCCATTATTTTGTGTTCAATAGATGACCCTAGAGTATCTATGGGGTGAACGTGCATAACGTTTTTTAATTGGTTGGCAAACTTCAGTGCGGTTAGTGGAAATGGTCAAGTGCTGTTCGTCCACATGCGGTTGAAATCAGTGCTCTAAGTGGAATGCCTCGAAATATATACTCACACATAAACTACCCCCTTTTCTCTTGAGGGTAGAAAGCCATCTGCTACGATCCTTACTCACTCCTTTTCATTCGTTCACGTTCATACGTCTGGTCTAAAATCGATGTCTAATAGTAATATAACCATTTAATTTAATTTTCACTGCCTTGTGGTCTAGTGGTCGCAAGCGCTACTGCTACTAGAGCGTGGCTCTATGTTCTATTCCCAGGTCAGGCAAAATTTTTGCAGTTTTTCCGTCAGGAATTTCTCAGTAGCAGCCTGGAGTCTGGATTTGTGCCCGGTTGATGGGAATAGGCTCGCCCCCTATTACATGGGAATTAAACATAACTGCCGAAATGTGGGTGTTTCTATAGGTACACCCCTGGCTATCCCTCCGGGGAATACAGGCGTGATGATATGTATTTAATTTTGTTTTTGCTTCAAATTTCAAATTTCGTTATTCATCATGTCCATGAAGTTTCACTAAATAATTTTAAAAATGTTTGTATATTGCAAACGTTTTTTAGCATACTTAACTGTGTTAATGAAGATGAGTTTTTTTTATAGAAGTGGTACTATTTTTAAGTATTTCTGTGGAATTTCTAAATGAATGAGCAGCCATTCCGGCTAAACTTTAACTAGACCCAAATTGAGGTTGAAAGGGTCGAACTTATAACGAATGCAAAATAAGCTTAACAGGCGCTTTTGAACAACAACCAGCTTATCAGATTTTGGGGAAATAATAAATTATAAAAAAAATACTGTTTTAAACACTTCTAAACTATTAGGTATTACAGAATAGATTTGATGTTTTTTTGTTACGCTTTCACGCAAAAACGGGCTTTACGGCTTTGGATGAAATTTGACACGTGGGTAGGCCATTGGCCGGGATTAGGACATTATAGTACTTTTTATCTCGATATTCCCACGGTATTAATTGTAGATACCATTCAGTATAATTTCTTTGAGAAATTTCAAACGAAAATATATTCAAAGAGATTTCCCCTTTGATTTTATTTTCGTTTGAAAGTTCTCCAGTTTAATAATATCGAAATATCAAAGTATTTTCAAAGAAAAAAACGTTGCTCGGTTTCTTCTTGCAGACTTGTGATAGTGGTTAAGATTATTGGCATGGTATTTGTGTCAACAAGTAAACTATTTCAAATACTAACAAACCAGTTTTGAGCTTAGGTGAATTAGCAATGCAATTACATTAGAGAATAGTCCTCCAGACAGAATTTCGGCTATGGCGACTAATCTCAGCGGAGGCCAGCCTTCAGCGCGGGAGATATTATAGTGCACAGTTGGCGGTTTAATACTCGGGGGTATTGCCGTGCCTCGGAAAGCACGTAAAGCCGTTGGCCCTGCGCCTGATCTCTCCCCGGTCGTGTCGGATTGCCGTCCCAACGGACTATGAGAGTAAATGAACAGAGAGTGCACATGGGTTTACGCACACACTTGTGCACTATAATATCTCCTGATCTCCTGCGTACCTAGCTAATCTCCGTTGAGATTGGCTACCGTAACCGAAATCGGTCGGGAGGCTATTAGTTATACGAGTATCTACAATATCTAGTAAATTACACAATAGAACGAGTGAAACACCTAACTATCTTTGCTAATACTCTGTTTCTACATCTACATAAATAATTATATGGACAGAAACATAATACTTTTGACAACATCGAAAGTCGGGGAAATTAATTTAAGCAAATTTACTACCAACTAAAATTATCCGATTATTCGAATCACAACTGTCATGCTTTGAAATTTGAATGAAATGGTTATATGACAATCGTTCAATGAATTTGCAATTTTTAGAAGATATAGATGTTGTAATATAGATTGGACAATGACCCCAAACATACGCATTTGCCTGTGTCTTGGGGGTCGGAATTGCGAAATTTTCAGAGTGAGGTACAAAGTGATTATTGCAAGTCAGGAAAACATAAACTAAACTAAAATCAATTAAAATAAGACACGGCAAATTGACGTAGGGTGTCCATTTGTGTAACGATTAATTGACTGTACATACATACATAAAACAATATTTTCACTTATTTAATTTTCAATTTGATTGACAGAATAATTTAATCCTGATAATAATATAATGTGAAAGTTTCATTGTTTTTAAATTAGTTTTTGTCAAACAAGATTTGACGGCGGAACGAATTTGGTAGACTAAAGGTCAGCGCATACCGGCGGCATAGCATAGCATCGCATAATCAGCCTATATTTTTCCCACTACCGGGACACAGGTCTCCTCTCAGTGAGAGGTAGTGGGCTGTAATCTACCACGCGGGCTCACTGCGGGTTGGTAGATGTCACATGTCTTCGAATTTTTCGTTCAAAGACATGTCGGTTTCCGCACGATGTTTTCTTTCACCATTTTAAGAGCAGTGGTGATGAAAAAATTTACTCCTGACCGCAATCCTGCGACCTACAACTTGTAAGTCGTCAGGCCATTGCTCACGGGGACATCGAGGATGATTTGCCGCTGGCCAGCATACGCTGATAATTTGCGATGCCGTTAGCGGTCATGTCGTCACTGACTCTCCCCCGCGATCGCATGCTAGCTAGCGGACTCCGGCGCATACCGTCGCATGCCTTCGCATCCCGCTGCGTGCCGTCGCATCCCGCCGCAGTATCCTCCAGCGCGCTCTTCAATACCGCAGAGAGAAGTCCCTTTAATGCTCTCTGAGCTTTGGAATATATGTCTTGTTACCATTAGATACGCACGAATTTACTTTAGGAAATTTAAAATATCGTGCCTACTATCCGCCGATGTGCGCTGGCTTTAAAGTATACTTTTCATTTAGGTAGGTGTGGTAAATTTGGACGCGATTGCATCCGCGGGCAACGCGGCGGCTAGCACTAAGTATAGCACAGAATACTTAATATTACTACGTACTATAGTTTGGTTGTTTTGGTAAAACAAAACGGACAACTTTCCGTGTTTACCATGTTTGTGTGTGTTCATATTATTTTCAATACATAAATTATGTATTGAAAATCAATCTATATTATGTTTTGAGCAAGCTTGATTGGTTGTCTGTAAAGTTTCATTTTCATAGAATTGATTGTGTTTTGTTTTTTTGGATTAGTTTTAATTTCGAGAATTGTAGGTAATTATTTATTAAACAAACGAAACGATAGATGGATTGTGTGAAAGGTGGTATGGTTAGAAAGGGGATGACTATTATAATGATTATATGGAAGAATAAGATATACTGTGCTGACCTCAAGTAAATTAGGATAGGGGCAGGAGAATGAAAGCCCCCGCAGACAAGCGCGACGCGACGCCTCGATGCGACGCGATTCTGTTAGAGCAATTTCCATGAAGTTTTCATAGAAATTGGTCTACTAGAATTTCGTCGCGCCTTTCTGTAGGAGCCTTAATTATAATATTGAAATACTTGAGTGGCATCGAACTAAAGCAACTGCCTGTACACATTATTTATGATCTAACTAGATCAATTATCATACATTAAATATTTACTATGTATTATTTAACGTCGTTATCCAATACCGGACGAAGCGCGGCCTACCGAGGTATGAATTATAGTCAGTCAGCGTGGCTTGTAGTATTATTGAGTAGATAATTACCTGCTAGATAAACAATAACATCGGAAGAGGAAGTTGGAGAGATCGCACGATACGTTCCCACGCTCGTTAATGTGTTAATATTCATTAATAATGCTGTAATGATACGACATACGTTGCATAATGCGTTCGATACTTTCAGCTTTGCTTTCTTTTTTTCCGTATGGTGGTCATCGGCCTTTGCAAAAATGAGTGTTTCGTTGGTCTCAAGGTCGGGTAGTGTTACTATACATTGCGGCAGCAACATCGACGCGCAAACGGTACCATGAATCCAGTACATGATCCTAGACCCCTTTTTAGGGTTCCGTAGTCAACTAGGAACCCTTATAGTTTCGCCATGTCTGTCTGTCCGTCCGTCCGTCCGTCTGTCCGTCCTCGCTTAATCTCTGTGACCGTTAGCACTAGAAAGCTGAAATTTGGTACCAATATGTATATCAATCACGCCGACAAAGTGGTAAAATAAAAATTGGAAAAAAATGTTTTATTAGGGTAGCCCCCCTATATGTAAAGTGGGAAGTGATTTTTTTTTAATTTCAACCCTAACGTGTGATATATTGTTGGAAAGGTATTTAAAAATGAATAGGGGTTCACAAAAATCATTTTTTGATAATGTCAATAATTTCGGAAATAATCGCTCCAAAAGTAAAAAACAAGGTGTCCCCCCCTCTAACTTTTGAACCATAAGTTTAGAAAATATGAAAAAAATCTGAAAAGTAGAACTTTATAAGGACTTTCTAGGAAAATTATTTTGAACTTGATAGAAACAACAGTTTTTGTACAAAAAAGACAAAAAGTTTGTACAAAATCATTTCTGGACTAAGTTCGTAGTATAATCGTATATGCAAGATTTTTTTTTAACTTCGTTTACATATTTTATTATCCAGAACGTATCTTTTTTCAAACAAAAAAAGAATTATTAAAATCGGTTCTCGCAATCCAAAATTACCACCGAAAACTTCTGGCACGTCTATGTATTAATTAGTAACCCAATTCCCCGAGAGATGGCGCCGTAGGTACTTATTACATTGGGTCGGGTATTATCGAATTGTACGTGGGAAAACTTATTGTGACGGACGGGAAACTACGGAACCCTACACTGAGCGTGGCCCGACACGCTCTTGGCCGGTTTTTCTATAGTATTTATGGATGGGAAATCATCAAATGACCCCTCCCGCTCTGGGTGGAGCGGAAGAGACCCCTAGCGTAAATATGCTGTTCAATAGAAAAGTGTTTTACGCGGTCAAAATGTATCGAACGCCAAAGAGCTGATTGGATTTTTGACAGTTCTACCATACAAAAACTGTAAGACGTCAATTTTATTTCCACGAATAAAATTTATCTGTCAGTTGAAAAATCCGCCCTAAGTGAATTTACAATTCTTAAATTAAACAAAATTTTCTTTCATGAAAAATAAAATATTATACCTACTTACATAGCCAGTAATGCTGAAATATTTCAGGGGTGTAAGAACAAGATCTGCAGCATTTACATAAATCACAGTGGCCAGGCGGTCTCAGCTTAGATAGACGTTTCAGGATTCTCTTCACAAGATTTATCTATTGCACAGTTTTGTACCGTAATACAATATATTAATGTTCTTTGTATACTTACTTAATGTTAAAAGGGGAGGAGAGTTTACTTAAAAAACTGTTGTATATTGTGGACTATGTTTAGAACAAGGTAGGTAGCGATATTTCGGAGTTGTTCAAAAAGCAAAAGTGTTTTACTTTCGTGGTCAACTAATACTAACTCCACCTTACAATAATCTTACACAATTTTTGCTACGCGATGTGCAGGGTGGGTTTTTGAGACGGAGCAGTAAGGGCAGGTGAGAATTTTAATTTTCTTGCTGACTGTTATGTAGGTACCATTTTTCCAAAATCTATTAATGCAGTTAGCGATTAATCAAAACGTTAAGGTAATTCTCCTAAGAACGTTTTCCTGTAGCTAAGTACAAACGCCAGCACATCAAGCTATTACAATCTGTCAAATTTCTTTAATAGATTTTCAACTTTATCGCTGAAACATAAGATTCAAAGTTGATTGGGAAAATTTATAGTTTCGGGTAGCTTGATGTCTGTACATCGGTAATGGCATCTGCCCTTACTTATCGTCATCATCTTCCAACAACAGCCCGACTTCATCTCTATGCACAATGCCGATACCCACGCACCTATGCCAGTCTCATCCACGTTACGCCCGCGTGGTTCTGCCCTTATTGCCCTGTCTCAAAAAAATCCAGCCAGTATTTCAACAACAAAAACTAAAAGTATCTCTTTAATTTACACATACCCATTCAGCAGTCTTTCTTCATTTTTGCAGCGCTCAAACATTCAACACACAAGTTGTTTTAAAGCGCTTTCATCGCTGCACTTTAATTTCCCCTTTCATCCCTTCTCACTAAACTTGTTTTACAAGTTTTTAGTACACATCTGACGGATCGGAATTAAAAGCGCAATTTTATAATAATAAATCACGGAGAACATTAATAGCTACATTTACGTTAGGTAAAAACTATTTCAATGGATAGTAAAGTCCTTGTGATTGCAATATTTTCCTTATTACTTAGGCTATTATTTGCTTCAACTGGGTACTGTTACTTATGATTTGCGTGACATAGTACGTGGTGTCATAATTTGTTTTTAGGTAAAGACCTTGTTGTCTGATAGACTTATATTTTATCTATAGTAGGAACATAATCTATGTATATTGATATTTCAGAATCCATACTAATATTATAAATTCAAAAGTAACTCTGTCTTTCTATCTGTCTGTCTGTCTGTATGTTACCTTTTCACGCCTAAACCGCTGAATCGATTTAGATGAAACATGGTATAGAGATAGTTTCAGTCCCGGGAAAGGAAGTAGGATACTTTTTATCCCGATATTCCCATGGGATCGAGACTTATGCGGCTGAAACCGCGGGGCGCAGCTAGTAAACTATATTTCGGAAAGAAGCAAAGAGTATTACACAGTTAACTATTCCGTGAGCTGTGGTGGCCCAGTGGTAACGGCCCCAAATTACGAGTTGTAGGTCGTGGGTTCGAAACCAGGCAGGCACTTTACTTTGTGTGAAATATTTAATTACCAATGCGCGCAAAACTGCGAAGGAAAACATCGTGAGGGAACTGGCGTGTCCTAGACCCAAACATTCGAATATATGTGACATCTACCAACCCGAACTGGGCCCACGTGGTGGATTACAGCCCACTCTCTCTCACAGAGAGGAGGCCTGTGTCCGAGCAGTGGGAACATTGTAGGCTGATTATAATTACTTCGTACCGGCTACGCTTCGTATTTTCCCAAGTTTGTGTAGATTATGTAAATTAAATTACATAATAAAAACCGATAAAAGCTTTCACTTAAATCACGGCAATAAAACAGTAGTCAACGTTATAAAATCAGGTCTTAAAATTAGCCACCGTCTAGTTGACATTTCAAATTAGTTCTCTAAATTAGTTACAGCTACGGCACGGTACAGCTACCAACTTGCATAACACCAGGAAAAACAAGGAACAAAACTAAAAATGCTCTATTATCCATTGAATCATATTGCCTCACTGTTGGCCTCGTATTGTATACAACAATAGCGCAAAAACTTGACGTAGGTAAGCAAGCAGTCACTTGTAACACGTAGTGGCTTAGTTCGTTTTGCTGAAAAACTTAGCTGGCAATGCACCACGCCTTCCCAACTGGTCATGTGTGACGACCTCCTTAAAGAGCTGTTTAGGAATCCCTAAACAGTTCTTCAAAGAGGTCGTCACAGTAAAAAATAGTTGAAATGAAATGTGAAATGTGAAAGTAGATTTTTTAAGACACTTTTTCATGTCAACATTCAGTTGGTCAGTATTTTTAAACTAGATGGCGCCGGCATTTCCCAGCTGACTGATCCCTGAGAAAAAATACCGAAACAAACTCAGAGGTGGTCTATTTTAAAGTCCAACATTATATTATCAGGATTTTATGTGAGGCTAAAAAACAATGCAGGACCATGTCTGGCTGCGTTTTGAAGAAAGAGCCATTGCAGCTTTGAGTTGACTAGACTGGTAGGGTGCCACCCATGCGTTACCAACGATTATCTGTGACGACCTCATTGAAAAGCAGGTTAGAGGTTACAGTAAAAAATTGTTAACTTGTGGTAGCTCAGTTCGTTTTGCTAAAAAACTATGCTAGTAAAGTGCCACGCCTTATCAACTGGTCATGTGTGACGACCTCCTTGGAGAGCTGTTTAGGGGTTACATAAAAAAAAAAGTTGAATATCGTTACTTTAATAAAGCAAAGTGCGATGCAAACTTAATTGTTTGGTCTGTTAAGGTAACTCACACATAACCTACAGCAAGCATGCTTGAGCATCTATATTATATGATTCTGTCCAGAAAAATTAACAAGGTTGCAGCAACGTAGGTAAGTTGAGCCAGGTTTAGGTCCTGGGAGACACCCACGTAAAAATAAATGAATAACTATTATTTTTTATAGACATGCAATTATTGGGATGGTGTGAAAACATGAAATTGACAAGTAAACGTTCATAATATCAAGCTGTTTTATAGATCATCTTTACCGATATTTACTTATAAATTAGGTACTGATGAAATATAATAAGGAGAAAGAATAGAGCTTTTATGAAATAATTTGGCTAAAAAGTTTAGGAAAACGCACACAGACAGACTACCAGCTGGTTCTTATATTATGAAAGTTTACTTAATTCCCCTAAAACTTAAATAAAATAATAAATACACTTTACCTTTCTACTATCATGACCAACAAACACAAATCGTGTTTGTTGGTCATACATAATAATAGAAAATTCGGATCTAGGTACTTACAACATTATCAAAAGACATAACACGTGCCACGTACGTATGTGCCAAAAAGAGGAAATCATATTCTGCTCCACGTGTTCCTAAGGTCATTTAAACGTGCCTTCATAAAGGATATAAATGACTATTGGAAGAGCACCTTTCTCAATCAAAAGTCGGAACGTGCTTCACGAACAGAATTTTCCAATAAGTACTTATAACTCCTTTTAATACTTTTCCAGAGAAAGGTAAGAAACTTACATCTTTGTTGCTCAACAAGCAAATATTGAAAATGTCTACCATACTACCTGACATCATTCGTGGATTCCTTTGATAGTCATGACGGGTAGTCAGAAGTTCAAAAGTCTGACAACCCTTTACAAAGGAGAATGGTATTTTACCCAGTAACTGAGTTGTGGTGGTCAGATAGGCAGTCGCTTCGCTCCATATAAAATACTCATATTCAGCTGCATCTGGTTAGACTGAAAGCCGACCCTAATATATTTGGGAAACGGATGGGGGGGTCACAACGTGCGGGGTAATTCTGTAACACGCTTTCATTTTGACAGTTGAATAACATTCATTGCGTTATTTACGTTGTAGATTAGCAATAACCTTCAAAATGATTCAGATTATGATTGAAACGCAATTAGGGTGCTGAGATTTCTTAGAAAAAATATGATTTAGTAAGCAGTAGGTACAGCAGTAGCTGTATTACAGTAGTGTCTTTTAAAATTTACGTACGATAATTCTTAGCATTAAAATTTAAGGTAAACATCGAAGAATTGTTGAATTTATTTTAGCTTCGTTTCTTGAATTTCAAGTAGTTTGCCTTATAGAAATTCTGAAAGCAGTCTACCATATGCTTTGCCGCTTCAGATATGCAAGTTTCTTATATTTTGTTAGAATTTAGAGCAGTTGCAACAATCTTGTAGTATTTTGGCACGTAATTCTCTGTAGTTTTATTTATCCCTTAAACGCGATGTAGGTACAGAGGCGGAATAAAAATCTACGGCATTTTGTTAGGCAACCTTTGGGTCATGAAAAGACAACCATCCTAATTGTATCATCTTACTATATTTATTATGTCAACAATAATAAATACATAAATGCAGTACACATTATATAAAATATTTACCTATTATATAAATGAAAACGGCGAACGATCCATCTGTTAACGAGTCATCCGTTCCGAGTTTCCTCCGTCATCCAGGCTACCTAGACTTTTAGAATAGTGTAGACAGCTAAATAGGTAGTATGTATAGTCCGCGCGGAACTAGTTGGCCGCGTCTTGGGTATGTGAGCGGCGGGACGGAGGGGCGGGGCCGCGGGGGCGCATTACTCAGTACGTGCGTGCGTTGCAAACCGCCGCCGCCGCTTCACCCCTGTCCCCACCTCAGCGGCCAACTAGTTCCGCGCGGACTATACTGTAGTGTGAATAGTGTAATGCAGCAAGCTTGCCTAGATGTATGATGATGATGTGTAGCGGATGGACGTTCACGATAAAATTTTTCCTTGTCAAATTCGCTTGGCATGTTTCCGTTGCTAGGTAAATTCGTCATGTTCCAATCCTCAATATTTGGACTCAGAGCACCGTGACGAGGGTACCTGTGATTACAGAAATATGAATCAAGTCACGTAACATCAGAATTCAGAATCATTCGCCTGAAAAATATCTATCCTCTTACTTTTTTATTACGATCGTAAGGTCTATCTATGATACTGGCTGGACGTGGCCCATTTACTTGAAACCTGAAATCATAAAAAATATGTGTCACTGTAATGTAAGAGGTGATATATTAGTGGAAGAGGTTTTTTCGTGTGACCTAGAATTCGACAAATATTTCGTATCCTTTCTAGTCTGTTATTCTTGAAACTAACGAAATAGAAAGGTTATTCTCAGAAAATTATATTTAGTTTAATGTTTTGTTAAAAGGAGAAGCCGTATTTTATGTTATGGGTACTTCGTTTCCTTCATTCAATGAACAATTTAATCGAGATTTTATCGATGAAATGTTGCAGCGAATCGGATCGGTGTTCATAACAAACATCGATGTTCGCTCCTTGAAAATTCTATTCACCTTTGAGCAGTCGTGAAATTTATGATCCTCTATCTTTTCAGAAAGATTTCTTTCAAGATTTTCATAAAAAAAATGGAGAATTTTAAATGTTCAAATGGCTAACAACAGAAGCATAAATTTTTTACGTTTGTTTTTATTTGCTACTAGCTTTTGCCCGCGAATTCGTCCGCGTGAAATTCGTACTTTCCTCTAAAAGATTCGAAAATGTATGTTGGTATGATCTTTATAATTAATTTAGATAAATTAGTATTCGGGCCAATTTTTAAGTTTATAGAACAAAGGAATCAGATTTTTCAAATAAACTGTATCCCCGCTTTTCACCCCTACAGGGGCGGAATTTTGAAAAATCGTTTAAGATGTGATCATAACTTGACTCAAAGTTTATTTATACCAATTTTCGAGCTAATCAAGCCACGCAGTAAAATCCTCCCCTTTAAAATTAACTACCTCTTTTCACACAGGGGTTGATTTTCGAAAAACCCTGATACACCTTATTAATTATTTTTAGTCCTTAATATAAATACTGAGTTTCAAGTTAATCGGACAGGGCGTTAAAATTCTTCCATACAAATTTTGACACCCCCCCCCCAATACCTCTTTAGGGGGTATTTTAGAAAAACGAAAAATTCCAAACTTAATAATTTACTTAGATATTATTCGTGCCAAGTTTTGAAAAATCTTATTTCTTGAGTTAATAACCTTGAGGTTATTAACTCAAGAAATAAGATTTTTCATACAAACAAAATCCCCCCTTTTCATCCCCTTAAAGGTTGAATTTTCAAAAACCCCTTCTTATTCGATACCTACTCTTCACAAAGAACACAGCTTTCAAAATTCATGTCCCTAGGACCAGCGGTTTAGACTGTGCGTTGATATTTCAGTCAGGTCGTTCATCCCCCTTTGGGGGTGAAATTATCAAAAACGCTGAGACACGTATAAATTAATTTTCAATCGTTAGCCTAAATACAAAATTTGAAGATCCTAACTTTTAAACTGACGGACTTTCATACACAACTTCATCCCCCTTTTTAACCCTTTGGGGGTGGAATTATCAAAAACGCTGAGACACGTATAAAGTAATTTTTAGTCGTCAGCCTAAACACAAAATTTGAAGATCCTAACTTTAAAACTGACGGACTTTCATACAAACTTTCATCCCCTATTTAACTCCCTTAGGGGTTGAATTTCAAAAATCCTCCCTTATTCCTTGTCTACATTATAAAGGGAACCATTGTGTAAAATTTCAGCTTTCTAGGTCCAACAAGGGTTTGGGCTGGGCGTTGATGAGTCAGTAAGGCCTTTTGTTTTTATTTATATAGATAGATACTTTTCCGGGATAAAATGTACCCAGTGTGGTGCCCAGAATATTAAAGAATAAAGGCTTATTTAGATGGAGAGAGTTTCTCGAACGTTTCTTGGCGAGAAATCGTACGCTACTATCGCAAGCAAAAATCGCCATAAGACTATCGTATCATAATGTCTACATACAGGCAAGAACGAAATTCTCGCCTACGATTATGTCATACGAGATTCGTAAGCAATTTATCGCTAGGCGATAAATTACTGTGGCTGTTTACACACCAAAATATATAGTAAGAAGATTCTTGCTTACGAGTTCTCGACTTGTCTATACACGATCTCGTATGACATTTTTTCAAATTCATACGAGTATCGTACAAATCGGTTTGAACCGATTTGAGTGCGAGATTTGCCATTCGAGTTCAGTGATTAGGTACAACGGTATTGTTCTCAAAATGACACAAAAATCATTCAGGTACTGCCGATAATGTTAAGTTCATTGAAATTTATGCTCCAAAAGTGTTTCTTTTCGCTATCCATTTTAACCCAATATCTTTTTTTCCGTTACCGTTTGATTAATTATTGTCTTAGAAGAGCAGA
This sequence comes from Amphipoea oculea, assembly GCA_945859645.1. Taxonomy (NCBI): domain Eukaryota; kingdom Metazoa; phylum Arthropoda; class Insecta; order Lepidoptera; family Noctuidae; genus Amphipoea; species Amphipoea oculea. The sequence continues at coordinate 12,129,021 of OX243872.1, forward strand.
TATACTTAAAACACTCTCGGGCACTGCACGCATGGAAGCGACTAGCACAAAAATTCGAAATACAATTCTCGCTTTGTAGTTCTGTTTACACGGAGACAGATATATTCTATTGCGAGGCAATTGTCGGCCAAGGGGCAGGGCGACAATCATGAATGTTTACACGAAGAGACTTTTTTAATGTTCTTTCGATAATCGTATCTTCGAGTCGAGAAACTCTCTCCATCTAAATGGCCCTTAATTATACCAAGTTTCATCGTAATCGAACCGGTAGTTTTTGCGTAATGCCTGAACAAACAGACACACAGACAGACAAAATTTTTTTTAATCACATTTTTGGGTTCGGTGTCGGTCTAGTAACACCCCCTGCCATTAATTTTTTTGATATTTTCAATGTACAGAATTTTCACTTCTACAGATTTATTATAAGTATAGATAGATTGTTTTCGAGCAGATTAAATTTTCTTTTTCTGACTACCTTTATCATAAAACAACCAAAATGAAAAATCCCTGAAGATCTAAATATACTGAAAAGCTTTGACCTTTTTTTTTGATTTAGCGACCTTTAAAACTAATTTGAATAACTTAGAAAGTTCTAGATTAAATGGAGATAGTCTCAAGTCTAGACTTTAGTCTAAAAACATCTGAAAAAGTAACCTGAAACCTAACAATTTTTTTTTACTTCTTCTGACAATACGATCTCTTTGTTAGTACAAAAAGTTAAAATGTTTTATTTCTATTTTTCAGGTTACAACGAAAGCGAACATCTGAAAACAGGTTAGTTTGATCTATCATATTGAAACGCCTCTCTTCAGGTAACTGTTTTACAAAGTGGTTTACAATTCATCTTTAATTATATCATTGTGAAATATTGCAGCGAGAAATAAGACGAAATCCTTCAGAACTGTAAAAAACGAAAGACTATTTCATAAACATTTGCTCATTAAAGTACTACAAAATGTTTTCAATAAAAACTAATTAAAACGCGACCAAATTGCACAGATTTTTCGAAAGGAGGCAGAATATCTGCGGCCATGATTATGTCCACGGGCGAGAGGAGTTTAAGGCAGTGACTGACAAGCGGGATGCAAGTGGTTCAAGGTCGAAAGGGAGGGTGTGGCCTTGACTTGGGCGATTGCTTCCCCCTATAACAGCTGCGAAGTATAGATAAAGAGAAAGTAGCTCTACTTTGTAACCGGGGTGTTGAACATGATGGAGTTGCAGGGTTATTTTTATATGGAGCGTTTTAAGTGGAGTATCTTTACGATATGACTCATAGTAGTCAGATAGGAAACACCGACCTCACCTAGCTGTAAAAAAATATGATTGACATGTAAAAGTGTTTGTACAAACCTACTTACAGAAATAAAATCATTTATGTTTAAAAGATGCTCTTTGTAGGTTTTGTGTAATCACTGCTTTTGACACGTACCATATCCGGATTGTTATTTATTCTCAGATTTTTATTAAGTTTAATTAGGCTGTATGAGTATTTAGTGCCTATCACAACGTAATTGTTCATGAAATAAGTATTTTGATTGATTGAGTACGGTATTTTAATTACCTAGGCGAAGGCACAATTTAGCCTAATTTCCTGTTAGAATTATCTAATAACTCGGTAATTTCGGCGGAAGTGATGTTTCAATTTCAATTCCGAAAGTTAAAACCTATAACTACTGCTTTCAACAAGGTTATTATGTGAAGGCAAAGATGGGAAGGTTGAGATTGTTTTCCTTTTCTTGTTTAGTATTCATTAGTTTCCTTCATGCATAGATTCATCTCACATACCTACCTTCATAGAACAGTCATGTTGTATTAGTTTAACATTAAAAGATTAATGGTCTTTCATCTTATATTTGTTACGTATACAGTATCTAGGCATTATAATTTGATATCCCTACCTAACCTGAGTAGGTTGGGAAAGGAGGCCTGTGTCCCAGCAGTGGGATTATTAGGTTTAGGCTGGATAGCCTATAATGTTCCCACTGCTGGGACACAGGCCTCCTCTCGGTGAGAGTGAGTGGTAATCCACCACGCGGGCCCAGTGCGGGTTGGTGAATGTCACATGTCTCCGAATTTTTGGTCCTAAGACATGCCGGTTTCCTAACGATGTTTTTCATCACCGTTTTTAAGAGGAGTGTTTCGTAAGTAGCGGCCGTTACCACTGAGCCACCGCTGCTCCCTTTTAATTTGATATGTTCGGGGTTTATATTTAAACTACGAGTAGCAGTGCCCCGCAGTTTCACCCGCATAAGTTTAGATTCCTTGGGAATATCGGGATAAAAACTATCCTATGTTCTTTCCCGGGACTAAAACTATTTCTATGCCAAATTTCATCTAAATCGGTTCAGCTGTTTAAGCGTGAAGAGGTAACAGACAGACAGACAGATAGACAGACACACTTTCCCATTTATAATATTAGTATGGATTATGAACCAGGTTCACATGAAAGGAATTGTACTTTTGGGGATGCATCTATTCTGTTTTTCGAAGCTGTTCATTCTTTAAAATACGTACCTATTTGGTACATTTCACCTTTGGCAGACACACAAACCGCGGTGCGCCATGATGCTCTTCAAAAACGTGAAATATGATGAAGGAACACGACAGACAGAGTAGTCTGACATATATGAAGTGTGTACCACCGCACACTTTTTATGCGCCTTAAACTCGATCACACAAATTCTTTGTGCAACAGTTTTTATGTAGCTATTTACGGCAAAACGTGGGTCTTATCACAACTTGTAATTTATTACAATTTATTTTATTATAATCAGCCTTCATTACATTGCATTACAATAACGGAACTCGCCTCATTCCAGTTACGTTACATAAATTATCTCATTACAGCGTCGATCAGTAGTGATCGTGTTGTCGTAACTAGTCGCGTGCGCAGGTCTGCGTAATGCTAATTTTGAACGTTACGGCTGTTCTTGTGACGTCAGCAAGGCCATGTTTCTTCTTATTGTGACATTGATAATGATTTGATTTGTAGGAGTTTGCGTAATGATGCAGGTCCTTTTTTCTTTTAACAACTGTGCTGACTGCTAAGACAAATGTGTGGTTTTAGTCAGTAGGACCGGAATACCGGAATATCCTGCCCGGAATGGTCTACCTACCCTTGAAAATAATACTGTCTTCTTTGTAATAATTATAGAATAGTCACTCATAAAAAAATAATTTCTAGGAAACCCTATAAAATTCCTTTGCAAACGAAGGAATTTTGAGACGTTTTTCATGTCATTAAATTCGCGATTAACAAAATTTCACAAGTTTTTCTCCAATTATATTGTGATCATTAAACCTGGCTCCCTTTTAACAAGCTGCCAGATTATCCACTTAATGAAGGCCTATTTTGATGAACTGCGTAGTAGGTAAAACTTACTTTTAACAATGTGTTAAACTTGTTTGATGTAGGTAGCTCTTTGCTGATGGATTCGACATGTGTACGATCAAGTAAATAATGAACAATGTGTACGTATTACGAGTAGGTATAATAACACGCAAAATTCAAAAGCGATTTTCTTATGAACGAACGAAGGCAACTTTGAGAAAAGGCCTAAGTATTTCATAATAGTATGGTTTCTGGAATACTATTTTCGTATCACAATAGCATTTCTATCAATACTGTAGGGGAAAAATAGTTTTCAAAATTTTGTAAGTGTACATTTTTGTGTGTGTTACAGTTCTCGTGACCATATCTAGGTATTGGATATCGATTTTCAAAGCTTTAAAAATGAAAGGTGTAAGATTCGGCTCGCTGTTTTCATACCCTCATTCATAAGCGCGAATTTGTTACTAGCTCGTGAAAAATCGCCAGAAGGTTCAACCTGTACCCTAATTGCGTAACACACTATCAATGTCAATCTGAATCATTTTGAAGGATATTGCTAATCCATTGCTTCATATGTTCGAAAAATGTGTCTGCTCAACAACGTAAATAACGTAATGAATGTTGTTGAACTGTCAAAATGAAACCCATTGCGACTGATAGTGTGTTACGCAATTACCCCGCTGTTCGCGCTAAATTAGACGCTAAAGATGTGACGTCACTCCAAATATCGAGAAAACAAGAAAAATTAAGGTCGCCTCAGCGGTTCGGTAGGCCGGTAGGGGGATTCCGCACATTCCACGGACCGGCAAAGTTACCGCGAATGGGTTGTACTACTCAAAAGCTGGTTTCTTGGTGTTATAACTTTATAAGTAGTAACTCCCAATACATTCTGTTGTCCAGACGCCAGCACATCAAGCTACTACAATCTGTCAAATTCCTTTAATAGATTTTAAACTTTCTCGCTAAAACATAACTTTCAAAGTTGATTGGGGAAATTTTACAGTTTCGGGTAGCTTGATGTGCTGGCGTTTGTACAACCACGGTTATTAAAGGTAACTCGTGTGACAAATCACATAATTACCGCCTCGACATCGCATTAGCCAACTTCCGTCAAACGATGACTTGCGTAAGCTACCACACTACTTTTTCATTAATTTTGTAATTTACTTATTATTAGATTAACCTACATCTTTCATAATGAGTAGGTCTCATTTAAGAGATCCATGAATTAAAAATGTTGTATTATCTACATTTGTTACTCACCAACATAGGGTCTGAAGTAAAGTATTTTTATTTATTTTTAATCATAGCTACACACAAAAAACGCAACTGTTATTATTTTGGTACCATATAATTAAACAATCACGTTAACAAACGGTCTAAAGTAACCAAAAAAGGTACTGTGTAATTGGTTCATTCAATAGTTCGATCAAGACTTTTTTGAACGGTGTACCTACACAAAAGCCGCGTCGAATTGAACGCCTTCCCGTCTGACATGAAGGTTGGCGTTCGAAATGTTTGTAAACAATACCTACTGCTTTGTACAGACGCCAGCACCTACTACAATTTGTCAAAGGAGAATGGGCAAATATGTATGAAGCCTGGTACTCGGCCCAATAGCCATAATATATCAAAAAAAAAAATCAGCTGTTCCCTACATTTTGGCGAGTTATGCGAACATAAATGTAGGAAACAGCTGATTTTTTTTTCGCGATTTCAGGTTTGGTCCCATAGTAAAAGTTGTTCATAATGACGAGTACAATCTCCCGTTTCGATTTGTCGCATGTGTTCAATTTCACCCTGTATATCATTGGAAAGGTCTTTTTACAAGGATTAATGATAACCGAGTCGTTTGTCTCCATTTGCTGTCGGAACGGAGTTATTTTGTATTAAGTATTTAACCTTTCGTATGCCGGAACGTAGATCCACGCGAGACACAATGGCTTTTTAATTGTGTCTGTAATTACGGCATTCAACCGGTTAATTATTTTTGAAGTGAAAACTTCTTTAGCGGCGTTGAACACTTTTTGTAATGGGTAAAAAATGTTAAACTCGCGTCATTGCATCGCGTCAGGACACGTGACCGTCAGGAGAGATCCCCCCCCCCCCCATCTCTTTCTACGGCGGTGCCAACCGAAGTGAACCAAGTGAGACACGATAATGGATGGATGGATGGATGGTGATGGCGATGGTGATGGCGATGGTGATGGCGATGGTGATGGTGATGGCGATGGTGATGGCGATGGCGATGGTGATGTTATGTGATGTGATGTGATGGTGATGGTGGACGCGGACGCGGACGCGGACGTGGATGGACAGCTGATGGCTCGACCGTCTGTGTAGTAGCCACACTGCTGTGTATTCGTAAAATTCGTGTATATAGTGTTTCAAAAAATGGAAATTGAACAAAGTACATCGATTAATGAAAAAAGTATTCAAGTTTTCACTTCTGCCGGCACTCCCGGAGTGCAACCCGTCTTTTTTTTGGTTTTGTTTGATTATGTTAAGATAAGGGTGATATTATATCGTTGTCTTGTATAGAATCATGTGTGTTTTGATTAATAGGTACTAAAATGCATAAAAACTCAGGAATAAAAAAGAAAAAAAAGGAAAAAATAGTCAGAAACGTTATTTTTTTTATTATTATCAATAATGACATCGTTGAGGAACGCCGCAGGAGCAGTGAAGCCTTCATATCTGGCATATCCTAGATACCACACGATTGAAACTATATGAGCACAAATGCCGACTGTTCGTCGTACGGTCAAACACGTGCAGTAATAATTGCATAAAACGTTATGGATATTGGTTTCGTTTTCATTAACATTGTTTTTTATCAATAAATAACAATAATAAGTTCTTGACCATACGTGACGCGACTGTATGCGTCCGCGTAAAAGCCAAGCATCTTCTTATATGACATATTCATTCAAATCCTGGAGTGCGCTTTCTCTATACATTTCTAAAATGTATAGTCCATTTGATAAAATTCTCGTTGTAGCAGGATCGGGCTAGCTTCAGTTAATAGATGCCCAAAGAAAGTAAAATAATCTATTCTTCCGTCAGTAGTGGGAAGTCCTATATACCGTGACTTTATATTCTTTGAAAATCCGCTCTTCGGCTATTCAAACGTTTTCTTTCTACATAATCATAAAAAAGTAAAGTATCAGTATGATAAAGTAGATTCGGGGAATCTATTTTCTATCTGATTATGTTTAGAAAGGCCTCTGAGTGAATGTTGTCATCGATGGGTATGTGGAAGTTTTTTAACATAGCTGCGGCGATTTTAAAAACAATGAACATTTCTGGTAGTGTTTTTTTTAAATATTTTTGCCGCAAAAGTTTGAAATCTCGCTTGAACCTCCCGTTCACCAGTTCCACTACCCACCGGCATAATGTAACTGATCGAGCTTCATTACCTTGCTCAGTTAGCTGTGTCTCCCATCTGTCTTTAGACGGTGGAACGTAGGATTAATTATCCACATGCTTCGATAGCATCAACCTCAAAGTACTGAGTACCATTCTTGGTGTTCGGTATTTAACAATCAGTTAAAACATGCTGTTGGTATCTAGCACGATGTAGGCCTCGCCGACATATCACACAGTTGCGATGTTCTTTCATAACGATGTTCCAAATCGATAAGCACAACAATAGTCCTCAAAACTAGCCAAGATAAACGTTTGTAGCGGGGTAACAATGTCCAAATGAAGCGCCGGGGTCAGTGATGAAAACGGTTTAAGGAAGTACTAGGTAGAATAAATAGCTGCGGAACATCGTCTCACGCACAGAACGATACACGACTAATGAATAACGCGGCACAAAAGGCTGTCCACTGGCACCGCGCACCGCCCACCCCACCCCGCGGCTGGTTCCCTATCCCCGAGGTAGGTGTTTTTTGTTACTACGGTGACTATAAAGTCACTGCAGTTACAAAAAACAGAAATCTTAAGGTAATAATACTTTTGTTTATGTAAAAAAACATATTTTCAAAAGTCATCACTATTATCATATCATATCACGATATATGCATGAATGGTAACATTGTAACATTTATCGTTTTAAATAATGTTGTTTAACATTGTTATTTTTCGTATTTTCAATCATGATAGGTATGTAATATTATCGTATTTGCAATTATGATTTCAACTAAAACTGAAACTTTGGGGGGCTTCCCGTGGTTTTCGGACAAGGATTTGGAGCAAGTCGCCATAGTAAATATTTTTCCTGATTAAAACACCTATCCAATGACACCACAGTGATTGCTATTGGAGCGAGTACCAAAACGCCCATTCTCCTTTCTTTAATAGATTTTCAACTTTATTACTAAAACATAAGGTTCAAAGTTTATTGGGAAAATTTTAAAGTTTCGGGTAGGTTGATGTGCTGGCGTCTGTACCTAGGCTTTTTGGTCGCGTGAAATATTAGTTCTATTACAAAAAGTATGCATCTATTCTACGATCACTGGATTGTGTTTTGTTTTTTTGATTGGTCGAACGTCGAAAACTTATTTAGTTTTTTATATTTTGAATCAAGTGATTCCAACAAATCCTTCTTTGATTTTATGTGAATAGTTTCAATAAGCCGGTACCTACTACCTACGTTTTGTAAAAGGACAAATAGGTATTATTTGAAACTACAGGGTCAAATTAACTCGCGAAACTCTCCAGACGTGAATATCGATATCGAAATTCGATAAAACGTATTTTCTCAACTCATACTTCAAGTAACACCGCTACCAGCGATCGTTGACCCCTAAAAAAGAAACATTTTAATTTTTGAAGTGAAAACTTCTTTAGTGGCGTTGTACACTTTTTTGTAATGGGTAAAAAATGTTAAACTCGCGTCAGGACACGTGACCTGATCGAAAATTCGTAAGACGGATGGAGAGTAGACAGCCGGCGCGGCGTAGGAGAGGAAGTATCCCCCTCTCTTTCTACGGTGCGGCGAAAATGTATGCCTGCTGTTTCGTTTAGGCGGCGCAGGGCACTTGCGCGAATGTTCGTGTGTGTTTATGTTACAGCGTGACACGCGCATCCATGGATGGTGACAGCTGATGGCTCGACCGTCTGTATAGTGCCCACACTGCTGTGTATTCGTAAAATTCGTGTATATAAAATGTTTAAAATATGGAAATTGAACAAAGTGCATCTATTAATGAAAAAAGTGATATGAAGAAATAGCGAAAGAAAATGAGTTATATTAATTCAATTAATAGTTGATTTATTTCAACGTTAATATTCAAGTTTTCACTTCTGCCGGCACTCCCGGAGTGCAACCCGTCTTTTTTTGAAGTGAAAACTTCTTTAGCGGCGTTGAACACTTTTTGTAATGGGTAAAAAATGTTAAACTCGCGTCAGGGCATCGCGTCAGGACACGTGACCGTCAGGAGAGATTTCCCCCCCCCCATCTCTTTCTACGGCGGCGCCAACCGAAGTGAACCAAGTGAGACACGACAAAGATGGCCGAAGAAAATGACATTTGAAGTACAAATGTTTGAAAAGTCAGTTTCGTAAACAATAGTACTTCGAGGAGCCGCAGTTGTATTTAATTTATTTTGCACTTCTGTTTAACCAATTTAGTTTATATATATAAATATACCTACCTACAATACAAAATAGAAGCGACGAAAAATATAACGAAGCACATTATAGCAACAAGAAATACTGTGGGACATTGCTGCTTTTGTGTGAAAACAATGCTTCCGTGTCGACCACGGAAGTTTACACCCTGCAGGGAGATGCTCCAGTAGGGTGTGACTGTGAAGCTATGTTGCAAAACATGCTCCACTTCCTATCCTGCCTTATTTGTCCTACCCAAAACATGCAGTCAAAGTGACCTCTGCGCTGCCACCGACGACAACGTGGAAGTGGCAATATTTTGAGCCAACAAGATCTAAAGTAAAAGAGAAAAAATTTAGGGAGTAGTTCATTAATAAAAAGCTTGTATACAAATATCAGTTTATTTTTATAATACTTGTACGCACCGGGACTTACAGCTTAGTACGGCTGTTATTCCAAATGCATACAGTGTGGCTAAGTTTGTAACAATTGAGCCTGGTATCTATGGTTACCTCACCCTACTGATTATAAACCTACAGCAACTACTTAACATCCTAGTTATCCTAACACCCTAACCTATCATACAAGCCTACGGGAGACCTACGGGAACAGACAGAATTTGGATAGGAATAGGGGTTTGAGTACGTCGTGCAATGTGTACACAGGAAATAGTTTTGTCATTGCCGGTCCCACAGACTCATAGAACTGGTGATGGCTAAAGGTGTCTTGGCCATAGTGAGAGGAATTATGGAAGATGAATCAAACTCTACTCCAGCTTGATGACTAATTTATTCATTTACTAATTACTAATTTATGTGGAACGAATGTATGTCGCTCTTGATGCTGACGCTGGCGTATGTAACTCTTGCCTGTTCACGGCTGAACAATACTCTAAACTCTAATTTGGCTTTTAAAACTTGTGCAAGCAGAACAACATTTTTAAAATGTTTGCTTTTCATTTGCCATCTGTGCCATCTCTTCTGTAGGCCGTTTCATTTTCTGCTATTCGTAGTGAAGCACCATCCTTACTAGTCCTATTGACCTGAAATACAAAACTAATGTTATAAATTCTTTCTCTTCATTATCTTATTTATACTGATTTAATTAATCAGTAGCGGCATCAAAATAACAGTCATTATTATTCTTATGGCGGGTTTTTTTTTTTGTTACAATGAGTTTTGTACAGGCAAACGAAGTTCTTCGTAAAAATGTAAATTGGATAGGCACCTAATTCGTAAATCATGCCAGGCTGCCCCTGTTTAGCGTTAGTGCTTGTGTCAGTGTTTTTATTTTCTATTATAGAGACCTCTCCCTGACCAATTCTTCCAAAAAATCTAAGGATTAGAAGCAAAAGCAAGCATAAGTATAAGAAATTGAGAATGTTTACAAAACATAACTTACTTTGAACACATTTTAGCTGTAACAGTAGGTACACACCTTATCCTCCTCCAACCAATATTCAATTCTTTGCCCTTTATTGCAACTAGTCTCCGGTCTTAATTTCATTTATTTTAAATACAAAAAAAATATTCAAAAGTTTTTTAGTTTGACACATACAATATCAAATTCATTCATTGACATATTCATATTGTTTCCATGACGACCATGACGTTGTCGCGTCAAAACTGTTGAAACTGTAGACAATAAATTAGTTTTTCATACGTAATAATGTCTATAGACACAAATATTCGGTTCGTAGACAGATATTCTCGTATGCCGATTTAATGTGTTGGCCAATTTGTTGGATGACTTCATTATAATGGCAACATTTAGAAGTTGTAGCTTGTAGGACATTCTAGTTATAGAACGTTTATGAAGCGTTTATGAATACAAAATTTTATCGAATGTTTTAAAGGCCTATTGAGCATTTTAACTAATGAATGGTTTAAACCTTCAATAGGCTTTTTTTATGAATAAGACCGAAAGTGTTTAAAATATGGAAATTGAACAAAGTGCATCTATGAAAAAAGTGACGCAGAAATATTGAAAAAAAAATGAGTAATATTAATTAAATTAATAATTGATTTATTTCAACGTTAATATTCAAGTTTTCACTTCTGCCGGCACTCCCGGAGTGCAACCCGTCTTTTTTTTATTTTATAGTGTTTAGATATCGATACCCATCTGCAGAGTTTCGCTAGCTAATTTAATTTGATCCAGTACCTATATCAAATCTAACATTTGTGAATTAAGAAATGGAAAAAAAATTAAGCATGTACTTATATGAACATTTATTTTCTCCTGACGGACAAAAAACTGACCTTTCTCTTTATGCTTTAGTGTAAGCTCCGAAAATTAAAAATCCTTTGAGCAGAACAGAATGCGGTCTTTTTTAAATAACAAGCACTTTGTGAGGCCGTTCTCCATTAATCAACAATATTCCAGGCATCTCATTGTTCCAAACTTTCCAGAAAATAACCCACACAAAACTGACACGAACGTTTTTGTAAAAACATTTCGTTACTCCAAGAACTAACTAGGTAGAAATGTCCGTCAAAAAATAACCCTTTGACGAAAAAAAAAAAGGTTTTTAAGTACTCTTTTAGAGTTAATTAACCGGTATTTATTCGTTAATTAAAACCGAGACAGTTGTTAGAAGTTTTTAGGTAGGATTCTGTCGTAACAAAGCTTGGGTATAATACAAAGGGTTCAGTGAGCGGTGACCTTTGTTTGTCACGACAATGATCCGACACGCCCTGCTTTGTGTGCGACAAACATACTATGGGCTGTGGTTATGAAACAATCAGTTCCTTATTTACTCTGAATATCTATTTCCTATTATAATACTTATTGGTTTTTCTATCAGGAATGTCTCAGTAGCAGCGGGGTAGGGTAAGGGTGCAGTGGGGTAATTGCGTAACACACTATCAGTAGCAAAGGGTTTCTTTTGACAGTTCAACAACATTCATTGCGCTATTTACGTTGTTGAGCAGACACATTTTTCGAACATAATGAAGCAATGGATTAGCAATAGGTACCTACCCTTCAAATTGATTCAGATTGAGATTAATAGTGAGTTACGCAATTAGGGTGCATGTCGGAGTCTGGGTTTGTGCCCACTTGATAGCAAAAAATTCCCCCTGTTACACGTACATTTACGCGATTATGGTGTATCTGTACCTAACTACCTGATAGTATTAGGCAGGGCTCTGAACCGGTTTAAAAAGAGCGGTTAATTTCGATTAAATACCGGTAAATATATCGTTCCTTCATTAACCGGTTAAACAAGTGAACTGTTCTTATGTAACCCAAAAGATAAAGGTTACCGGTTACAAAGCTCAAACGCTTTTGACACCCAAATTAACCGGTTAATTCCGTAATTCGTAAATTTTTTTCGTCTACTTTTTTAACGCTTCCAACAAGTTCTGGTGACAATGAGTTGACATCGCAACGTCCAGACCGTGCCCGCGAGAGTGGCGGGGGCCGGGGGGGGTTCAAACTTGGTTTTAACCGGTTAATTTTCACTATCAAAACCAAAATTCATGAAAAACCGGTTTGTCGCATAAACCGGTAAAAACCGGTAAAGTGCAACCTTTAACCTAAATCGATTTCGGTTTGGGGTCAATGACCATAACCGGTTAAGAATTTCAACCGGTTTCCGAGCCTTGGTATTAGGTATTTAGGTACACCTCTGCTCAATCCTTTGGAGATTACAAGCTTGATGTTATGATGTTTGTATTACCTACCTATTTTCTGCGTACAAATAGTTTTCAGGTGTTGTATTGGTGGTAAGGTGTTGTTTTACTAAATTAATTAACCTCTTAATCACCGCTAATGAGACACAATTGATTCTCTATTGTAATGGGCCGATATCGTACCAAGCCGGGATTGTGTGGTTAAATAAACTCATAACTACATGAGGCAAGTTTTTTTTTCATAGATTAAGTTTGGCAACTATGCTATATGGTTACCTATTGATGTTAAAAGACTCAATCTTCGTCCTAATTGCGTAACACGTTCTATCAATTACAATCTGAATCATTTTGAAGGATATTGCTAATCCATTGCATTTGCTTCACATGTTCGAAAAATTAATCTGCTCAACAACGTAAATGACGCAATGAATGATGTTGAACTGTCAAAATGAAAGCCACGCAATAGTTTACTTAATAATACTTAAATGCACGTAAAGTTCATCGATATAGGTGAAATAGAGCAAACTTGCTGGCAGGATTATTCTAAGAAGTTTTCAACTTCAAACTACATACTTATAAACTGAATGTTCATAGCCCGCATTCATATCTGAGACAAGAGAACTACAAGAAACACGAACTCGTGAATGCTTTCAAGATTTACGTTCAAAAGAACTCAGCATCTCCATATTCTGCTGAGAAATAATATTTATTTGCAGTTTCTGATATTATGATTCCTTCGAAGGATATACTTTCGAAATGTTTTGTTATTCCCACCGTATTATACCTATAAAAGAAACCTTTTGTCCGCCATCTTTATTGTCCACTAGCTTCTGCCTGCGACTTCGTCCGCGTGAAATTCGTACTTTCCTCTAAAAGTTTCGAAAATGTATGTTGGTATGATCTTTATAATTAATTTAGATAAATAAGTATTCGGGCCAATTTTTAAGTTTATAGAACAAAGGAATCAGATTTTTCAAATAAACTGTATCCCCGCTTTTCACCCCCACAGGGGTGGAATTTTATAACTTGACTCAGTTTATTTATAACAATTTTCGAGCTAATCAAGCCACGCGGTAAAATCCTCCCCTTTAAAATTAACTACCTCTTTTCACACAGTTCGGGGTAGATTTTCGAAAAACCCTGATACATGTTATTAATTATTTTTAGTCCTTAGTATAAATACTGAGTTTCAAGTTAATCGGACAGGGCGTTAAAATTCTTCCATACAAATTTTGACACCCCCCAATACTTCTTTTATAGGGGGTAGGTATTTTAGAAAAACGAAAAATTCCGAACTTCATAATTTACTTAGATAAGTATTCGTGCCAAGTTTCAAGGTTATTAACTCAAGAAATAAGATTTTTCATACCAACAAAATCCCCCCTTTTTACCCCCTTAAAGGTTTAATTTCCAAAAACCCCTTCTTATTCGATAGGTACCTACTCTTCACAAAGAACACACCCTCCAAAATTCATGTCCCTAGGAAGGACCAGCGATTTAGACTGTGCGTTGATATTTCAGTCAGGTCGTTCATCCCCCTTTTGGGGGAGAAATTATCAAAAACGCTGAGACACGTATAAATTAATTTTTAATCGTTAGCCTAAATACAAAATTTAAAGATCCTAACTTTTAAACTGACGGACTTTCATACACAACTTCATCCCCCCTTTTAACCCTTTGGGGGTAGAATTATCAAAAACGCTGAGACACGTATAAATTAATTTTTAGTCGTCAGCCTAAACACAAAATTTGATGATCCTAACTTTAAAACTGACGGACCTTCATACAAACTTTCATCCCCTATTTAACTCCCTCAGGGGTTGAATTTCAAAAAATCCTTCATTATTCCTTGTCTACACAACAAAAAAGAAATTAAAATAAAGCTGAAACGCCTGTGCAATACTATCTACCTATACCTACTTCACTTAAAAATAAATACTTATAACTACTTTAATTAATAAAAGTACCTACGCTTAATAATTTTTAATTTGAACGAATATTTAAACACTACCAAAACAACTCATAGGTACCTATTTTACAAAATAACAACAAAATAAATTCAAATAAACTATTTAAAGACAAAAAGTCGCGCTGATAAGCACGGTTTCTCAATATCAATAAATTATTGTCTGTCAATAAGGTCGAACGCTCTGAACGCATCAACAGCCAAATATTGAATGAAGCTCGCTCCATAGGCTCGCTCTCGGACCTCCCGCCTTTTTATACCCGCCGCGACCTGTGTCGAGCGCGGCAACCGTTACACAAAAATAATCCTTATAGCATGATTCAGACGTGCGACGGCGACGGCGCGATGGCTTATTTCATGTATAAATTTGGTGTTTCTATACCGATTTCTAGGATTCTTTTTTTATTGAATAGGTAATAATGTTAACTTTTTTAAATTAGAGATGAGTGAGAGTATTATAAACGCAAGAGTAAACAAATATAATCAGAATGCTCCGAACTGCTAAGCTATCAGGAGTTACACGTGTTATTGTGAGTCAACCATAAAAGATAGACATATGCTGTTGCGGGATATTTTTTAGACAATTTTATGTATAATATTTCCGTCATACATGATTTCTATGTAACTTTAACCATTAAGGCTGCACACGCGACGGAAGCTTAAAAAATGGAGTAACTTCTCCCGTTTTCCCAACATTTCCCTTCACTACTCTGCTCCTATTGATTGTAGCGTGATGAAAAGTATACTATAACCTGCCCAGGAGTATGAAGAATAATTGTACCAAGTTTCGTTAAAATCCGTCGAGTAGTTTTTGTTTCTATAAGGAACATACAGACCGACAGACAGACAGACAGACAGACAGACAGACAGACAGACAAAAATTTTACTGATTGCATTTTTGGCATCAGTATCGATCACTAATCACCCCCTGATAGTTATTTTGAAAATATATTTCATGTACAGAATTGACCTCTCTACAGATTTATTATAAGTATAGATAGATTACTTCCCTGTATTCTCATATGTGAGAAAATATGTTTTATCTTAATTTTTTTAGGGTTCCGTACCCAAAGAGTGCCAATGGGACTCTATTACTGAGACTACGCTGTCCGTCCGTGCATCCGACCGTCCGTACATCATCTTTTGAAATGTAATAAGTACAAGCCAGGTGCGGGCCTGTGGACGGAGAGTAATGGGTAGCTCACCGTCCGATCAGGACCAGGCCCGTGCCGGACGGCGCGTACGTGTTCCACGCGCGCCTCAAAGAGATTTCAGCAAAAGGGAAGGGGCCTGCCGGGGGTGCGGGATTGTCCGAAAGGGTTACCGCTACCCCTGAAACATAAAGGGCTAAGGAAGGAACACGGATGGGTTTTAGTCAGTAAGAGTCTGACACTCCCTTCCGCTCCACCCAGAGCGGGAGGGGTCATTTGATGATTTCCACACCAAAAAAAAAAAAGGTGTCCTCTTGAAATTTTCACAGAGTGAGTGCTACTATCATATGGCCGCTATAACTACAAAGAATTAAAATATGTAGTGTTAAATATTTTACGGTAGTACTGAACCCTTCGTGTGTGACTCCGACTCGCACTTGGCCGCTTATTGTATTATTTTTTAAATATAAAGAGAGAGGCCACGTATCGCGTTATTGAACTGCCAAGGTGACCCAATGTTTATTTTTTATGGTTATGTGTTATGTTATGGGATTTCTACCTTGGTTAGTTTTCGTTGAAATGGAGTAGATAAATATCTAATAGGTATGGTAAATACTACCATAACGAGGGGTTAATTATTATGTAGGTCATTGCAATGACTTGACTAATCGTTTTGAGTCCTATGTGACATTCAGAAGAGAATAATACATATATCCTTAATTAACAAAATTAAAACCTAACTTAACTAAAACTATAGACAAACTAAAATATAGCGTCGAAAAATTCATCCGCATCGCTGTCGACTGGTAATGTACCCAAGAGACTGGCGGCATTACCACGTTGTATGGCAATGCTTAGCCTTTGGCCAAGGTAAAAGCCAGCCCTTGGGTCACGGGAAGTGTCAACCAGCCGTTTTGAAATTTCCTTAAAAAGACCATGAGCACTCGGACCCCACGGCCCGAGGGTTTCAACCCCAAACGGCTCGAAAATATAATTTCCGATATGCTCAATTTAACGTAGTCTGCCATTTTATACAATCCAAGTATGTAAATGTAAAAAGTTGATAGTAGTAATTGTTTAATGTTAGCATTATAATATACCTACTATACTTATTCGTCATCATTTCAGCCGAAAGACGTCCACTGATGGACATAAGCCTCCGCCAAGCACCGCCGCTTCGACCGGCAGGGTAATTGCAATACCTACACTATCAGTAGCAATGAGTTTCATTTTGACAGTGCAACAACATTCATTGCGTTATTTGCGTTGTTGAGCAGAAACATTTTTCGAACATACGGAGCAATGGATTAGAAATATGCTTAAAAAAATATTCAAATTGAGAGTAATAGTGTGTTACGCAATTAGGGTGCGGTTCTTTGCTTCCCGCATCCAGCGGATTCCTGCGGCCTTCACGTCATCGTTCTACATACTTATTCGTAAATGACTATAATATAGGTATACCTCTGCTCAACCCTTCGTGGAAACAAGACGTGATATTATGTCGTGTTATTCGTATATCATGACTAGCAGCGCCCCGCGGTTTCACCCGCATAAGTTTCCCGTGGAAATATCGGCACACAAACTATCTCTATAGCAAATTTCATCTAAATCGGTTCTGCGGTTCAAGCGTGAAGAGGTAACAGACAGACAGACACACTTTCGCATTTATAATATTAGTATTATAATATTACGAATGGGTTTACGAAAAAGAGCAGTGGTGGCCAAGTGGTAACGGCCGCGACTTACGAGGAGTAGGTCGTAGGTTCGAACCCAGACAGGCGCTTTACTTTGTGTAAATTATTTCATCACCATTGCTCTCAAAACGGTGAAGGAAAACATCGTGAGGAAACCGGCATGTCCTAGAACCAAAAATTCGAAGACATGTGACATCTGCCAACCCGCACTGGGCCCGCGTGGTGGATTACGGCCCATTCCCTCTCGCTGAGAGGAGGCCTGTGTCCCAGCATTGGGAACATTATAGGCTGATTATGATATGTTATTATATGTATTACGAATAATAGAAGAAGCCGTCATATCTCTTACTGATTGTTTATTCAACTATACTTAAATAACTGAAAATAGTTTTATCTTACATAATACTAGCTGCGCCCCGCGGTTTTACCCGCATAAGTCTCGATCTCGTGTGTATGTCCTTTCCCGGGACTCAAGCAAAAAATTTCATCTAAATCGGTTCAGCGGTTTAGGCGTGAAAAGGTAACAAACAGACAGACAGAGTTACTTTCGAATTTATAATATTAGTATGGATGTAGTTAATTATTGAAATACGAAGTCAACTCAACCTACCGCAGTCCATTGCTGGACATAGGTCCCTTCCAGGCTTCACTACAGCACTCCTTCGCCTTCCACATCCAATCTATCCCAGCCACTCTTTAGGTCGTCGGACCATCTAGTTGGGGGGCGTCCCACACTACGCTTACCGATACGGGGTTTTCACTCCAGAAGTCGTCTGCTCCACCGACCATCGGTCCTTCGACAAACTGTATTCTGCAAGCTATGTCGATAACTTCGGTTCTTTTCCGAATGATTTCATTCCTTATTTTATCCTTCAAAGAAACTCCGATAATAGCCCGCTACGAAATTCCAATTTTGCGTAAATTATTTTCCTTGCCTTTGTTCCAATGTGTTAGAAGTGATTCCTTTGAACCGCGATTTCTGTCTATGTTTTCCATTTATCAAAGTAATACGAATTTCCTAATATGGGCCATGAAAAAGGAAAGCAAAAAGTTTAACGATAAAAAATCATAGTAATTTTACTCGGAGAGTGCGGAGAACTCGAACGTAAAACTGAAAAGAGAAAAAACCGGCCAAGTGCGAGTCGGGCTCGCACACGAAGTGTTCCGTACGGTTTACGATTTATGACGTATTACAAAAAACTATTTACTAGATCTCGTTTAAACCAATTTTCGGTGGAAGTTTACATGGTAATGTACATCATATATTTTTTTTAGTTTTATCATTCTCTTATTTTAGAAGTTACATGGGGCACACATATTTTACCACTTTGGGAGTGTCTCTCGCGCAAACTATTCAATTTAGAAAAAAATTATATTAGAAACCTCAATATCATTTTTGAAGACCTATTTAAAGATACCCCACACGTATGGGTTTGATAAAAAAAAAATGAGTTTCCATTGCCATTTGGCTACGGAACCCTAAAAATGTCCTCTAAATGGATTTTTTATTCTTACTTTGTGTGACAGTAAAGAGGAGTGGCTGTAACTAAGAGTAATGCGTTATTTTTGTAACATTACTTTAATCCTACCACACCATAGATCCTTTGGACAGTTGGAGTACTCGTATCTTAAAAAAGCGAGTTATATTTTGTAGGTATCAAACACTGTTCAAATTGCTTGTGGCTAAGTCATAACACCCGCACGGGTCGATTGATCAGGTTAAGCTACACTTGCCGCGGTTAGTCCGTGGATGGGTGACCACGTTTACATACCAAGACCCTCTCCATGCCTCGAAGCAGGGGGGCTGTCATTGGTGGATTTCCTTTTGCCTAGGCTTTACCCAATTATATTGGGGTAAGCTTCCAGTCTAACCAGATGTACCTAGCTGAATATCAGAATTTTACATAGAGCGACTGCCTATCGGACCTCCACAACCCAGTTACTGGGTAATACGATGCCCTTTGGTAAGAATGGTTGTCAGACTTTCGAGCTTCTGACGACCCGGCCGTAACGACTGTCAGAGATCCATGAGTGCCAGCCGGGATCAACTCCTTAACGTGCTTACCGAGACACGGGGTGTCATAGTATGTAAAGATGGTCACCCATCCTTGGACTGACCGCGGGAATCATAGCTCAACCTGATTGATCGACCTGTGCTGCTGTTATTAATTACACAAGCCCGTCTGATTGATAAAATGTATTGACTTGTAATGTAATAATATGTGTAATTAAGCTCCTGTATCAATTCATTAGTTATAATGACGAGAATATGATTTTTAGACTGTGACGAGAATGAACAGTCATGCTGTTTTCAACATTGGTTATTTAATTGTATGAATGATTTAAATCGGTTCTAGTTATTATTTAAATTAATTAGGTACTTTCAAACTCATTAAACAGTATTATGTAGGTACAAAGGTATTTGTGAAAGTAATCATTTTGAAAATCAGAGTTATTATATTGGAGCTGGTATATTCAATGATCATTATCTTCATTATTTCAGCCGTTAGACGTCCATTGCTGGACATAGGCCTCCCCCAAACATACTCACTTCGACCGGCACCCTAATTGCGTAACACACTATCAGTCGGAATCTGAATCATTTTGAAGTAAATTGCTAATCCATTGCTTCATAAGTTCGAAAAATTTGTCCGCTCAACACGTAATTTACGTGTTGAGCGGACAAATTTTTCAACAAAACAGTTCAAAACAGTTCAACAACATTCATTGCGTTATTTACGTGACGTAAATAACGCAATGAATGTTGTTGAACTGTCAAAATGAAACCGATTCCGATTTATAATGTGTCATGATGCAATTGCCCCGCGGTTCTGTGCTTCTCACATCTAGCGGATTCCTGCGGCTTTCACAAGGTCATCGGTCGAGCCCTTGGGAAATATTAAACATTTCTAAATTACTAAAATCAAATATAAAAAAGCAAAAAAAAAAAGTTAACGTTTTATGAATCATGAAAATTACGGATCGTTATGTTGATAACTGGTGCACATCTAAACTGTTACACATCATTTCATCACATAATGCTATCAATCGCGGATTACTCGAATACATTATGGTGCATAATTATGCAATATGTGTAATTGCTCTGTGCGTGTAGGGCTAGTTACACTGCATTGCATTCAATAAGACCCAGTGTACAACGAGTATGATTATTGTAAAGATCTTGCATAATATTGGAACCAATCAAGTAGTACAGGCGGCGATAAAAGCTGTTCGAATTATTAGGACAAAATTAGATGTACAGTCCGGCCGATGAGAGAATGCGTTCCTTGACACCTGTCAGTTTCCTAAAAACAAATACGTGTTGTGCGAATTTGATCTTTATCAGCTACTAGAATTGTCGCACTATTTATTGTCATGTACCTATTTTGTTGTAAAAGAAATAACGCGTTGTTTATGAAAATGTACTACACTGGGCGTGATGGCCAAGTGGTTAATGCCATTATGCACTAGGTTGTGGGTCCAACTCCGGGCAAGTAGCAATGCGACTCTGTCGTTTCGTATGTACTTTCTGACTTTATCTTGGACATTACTAACATCGGCGAAGGAAAACATCGTAAGGAAACCTGAACTTAATGTAATATAAGTCTAGAATCGCCAACCCGTCTTGAGCAAGAGTGGTGGTCAATGCACGTGCCTTCTTTGTACAAGAAGAGGCCTGTGTCAGTGGGACAATAACAGCTGGTACTATTGTAATAAGTAAAAAAAAACTTAACGATTAAGCTATTAACGACCCGTCTCTTAAGTATTGAATTATTATTTCAAAATTAAGAGGACATTGAATTACTTAATCAAAAGAGCGAAGCTTCTCATTATTAAGGAGTTAATTCAAGACATTTAAAAGCAGTCAGTCATTAGTTTCAGAAATGCTTCGTCGGTAGTACTTTTGATGTCGACTGTTAATATCTACTCGACTCAATAGATCAGTTAGAAAGTGAATGTAAGTCAAAATTAGCATGCCGATGTAGGAAGCAAAGGTGTAATCAAGTTAACGATAGATAATTTTTTGGATTTATTAGGTACTATAACTAGCTGTACCCGCGCCATCGTTCGCGAGGAAGTCGTAAGACATCACATCATACATCTGCCTAGCCTTTTCCCAACTATGTTGGGGTCGGCTTCCAGTTAACCGGGTGCAGCTGAATACCAGTATTTTACATGGAGCGACTGCCTATCTGACCTCCACAAGCCAGTTACTGGGTAATACAATACCCCTTGGTAAGACTGGTTATAAGACTTTCGGGCTTCTGACTACCCGTAACGACTGTCAAAGATCCAAGAATGACACCCCATAACTTCAGGTTCAGTTGAAAACCCTACCTAGTCTAGGCTAAGGGTAGGGACCGTAGGTCTGTCTGGCACATTTGCTGAACTGGGCCTATTTATTTATCGCAGCCGTGAGAAAAACATTCTACTCTTTTTTTTACAATGGAATACACTTTTTTGTTTTTTTTTTCTGCAAAATATAAAATATGGAGTGCCTTTCAGTCTGTGCTAAATAAATGTATTTTCTTTGATACTTTCTTTAAAAGTTTAGACTCAACCTAACTTTCAATTTAGACTAGACTGATTTGTTGAGTCACTACGTTACTTATACAGTCATATTTTTTCAATTTTCAACTCAGTTCAAAATAATTTTGAATAAAAGTTAAAGGCAAAAGCCAAACGGGTGTTGAATAAATTATACTTAGCCACGTTTTCCTCACCATTTACCTTAAATTAAGATGATATTAATGGTTTCTTTGAACTCCAAATAATTCGCCAATAATGTCGATTTATCACGTGGTTCAATATGTATTCGGTAGGTACAGACGCCTCGAACTACTACAATCTGTCAAATTTCTTTAAAAGATTTTCAACTTTATTGCTAAAGCATAAGATTCAAAGTTGACTGGGAAAATTTGACAGTTTCGGGTAGCTTGATGTGCTGGCGTCTGTACCATAACGCTATTTTGGAAGTTACAGCTTACATTTAAGTAAAGTCAGGAAATTCAGCTACACAAATAAATAAAATTGAAGTGTTTGCTTACAATGTCAAATAACAGCTTTTAACTAAATGTTAAAAAAAAAACATTTTTTTTAATTTTCTTTCACTGGCAGATAGCTGATATTATAAGGAGTAATTTAGGCTACTTTTATTTTAGAGAAGGATAGAAAATAAACAGGTATTAATGTCACGAAAACGAAGTCGCGAGCAGCAGCTTAGTTGGATATAAAATTTACTACCACCTTAAATTGTCCGTTTATTCTAATCACAACTGTCATTCTTTAACAGTTGTATGAAATAGCTGTAATACGGCACATTGACGTAGTGTGTCAATAATTTCTCCACGTGTATAAGATTCTCGGTGCCATTTAGGCCGTTTACACATTATGCTGCAGCTGCAGCGGCACCATCGCCGCCTCGGCGCCGCTGCATCAGTCACCCTTGGATTTGTGTGAACCCCCCACACACGGCGCCGCGGCGGCGACGGCGATTTTTTATAAGGGTCAATTCACACGTACCACAACCACACCACAGCCACAACCACACCACAACGACGCCATGTGGTCGGGCGTATATTTTGTATTGAAAATGAATATTACAAATTTACACGTACCACATTTTGCCGTTGTTATCGACCACCTGTGTAATACAACCACATCGCGACGGCAACGCCACCACCGGCGGCGGCACCGCGTCCACATCGCCACGACATGACGTTATCAACAGCGCGCGCCTAGCTGGTGCTTCTTCTTATTAATAAAAGCCATTAAAAGGATAGCAACTACAATCTTTCCTCCATGACTACGTTCAGTCAAGCCGTGTTTCCTCTACGAAAGCCGGAGTATAAGCGTGTATTCACACGTACCACAACCACACCACGTCGCAGCGACAAAATGTGGTCAAGCTGTAGTTACGTGTGAATAGTGTCGCAGCGGCTTTTTGCAGTTGCGTTGTGGTACCGACAAAATGTCGATGTGGTTGCGTTGTCGCTGTCGTTGCGATGTGGTAACCACGTGATCATGTGCAGTTATACTCCGGCTTTCGTAAAGGAAACACGGCTTGACTGAACGTAGTGAGGAAAGACTGTTGTTGCTATCCTTGTAATGGCTTTTATTAATAAGAAGAAGCGCCAGCTAGGCGCGCGCTGTTGATGACGTCATGTCGTGGCGATGTGGACGCGGTGCCGCCGCCGGTGGTGGCGTTGCCGTCGCGATGTGGTTGCGATGTGGTCGTATTACACAGGTGGTCGATAACAACGGCAAAATGTGGTACGTGTAAATTGTAATATTCATTTTCAATACAAAATATACGCCCGACCACATGGCGTCGTTGTGGTGTGGTTGTGGCTGTGGTGTGGTTGTGGTACGTGTGAATTGACCCTTACTGCACATGACCACGTGGTTACCACATCGCAACGACAGCGACAACGCAACCACATCGACATTTTGTCGGTACCACAACGCAACTGCAAAAAGCCGCTGCGACACTATTCACACGTAACCACAGCTTGACCACATTTTGTCGCTGCGACGTGGTGTGGTTGTGGTACGTGTGAATACACGCTAAGACCTATCAAAACTAGCCGCCATCGCCGCGGCGCCGTGTGCAAGGGTTCATACAAATCCAAGGGCAACCATTACAGCGGCACAGCGGCGGCGACGGCGCCGCCACAGCCACAGCATAATGTGTAAAGGACCTTAAGTGATATGATAAATGGAACTCAAGAGCGCGAGGTGTGAGCGTGTCCATTCTAAAGACCTGCGTCACTGGCGGCACTGCACGGCAAGGGATTTTTAAGCGACGAATAAAAATATAACTTAACAGTATGACAATCAAATTGAAATTTCAATGATAATCATCGTAGGTACAAAAATAAAGCTGCGGTATTACTAGGCATGCCTTGTCATTGAAATTTCAAATTAATTGTGATACTATTATTTTTTATTATTTGTAATTACTTATGTAATAACCAGTGATCGGAATAGGCTGAGTATATTTACCTAAACTTTGGAGAACAGAGACAGAAAGTGGAGACTTCCTTACGACGACATTTTTTTTCCCGGAATTCGGGAAAAATCTAAAATAAGTTGAAAATAAGCTTTATTTAATATGGGTAAAGGCTATTTTTAACTAAACTTGCGTTTACCAAATTTTCGGGATTTTCACGTAAAATCCCGAAATAAATAGTCTAACTTTGATTCATGTATTCGAATTATATTTACTATCCTTAAATTAACCGTTATATCATACATTAGGTACAACATGAATTAACGTTCGACTGTTTATTCCGGGATTTTACGTGAAAATCCCGAAAATTTGGTAAACGAAGTTTAGTTAAAAATAGCCTTTTATTTTCAACTTATTTAAGATTTTTCCCGAATTCCGGGAAAAAAAAATGTCGTCGTAAGGAAGTCTCCACTTTCTGTTTCTGTTCTCCGAAGTTTAGGTAAATATACTCAGCCTATTCCGATCACTGGTAATAACAGTCGCATGATCGATCAGGTTAAGCTACGCTTGCCGCGGTTGTTCCGCAGATGGGTGAAAATCTTTGCATATCGAGAAGTCGTTGGTCCCGGCTCTCATTCGTGGATCTTTGACTGTAGTTACGGGTCGTTACGGGTCGGCTTGTCACGGTTGGTTGTTCACCCATCCACAGACCAACCGCGGCAAGCATAGCTTAACCTAATCTATCGACCCGTGCGGCTGTTATTTCTTAGCCACAAGCCCCTCAGTAATATTCCTATTCGACGCATAAAAATCCCTTACCGTGCTATGTTTCCAGTGCGCGCAGGCCTTAATGCCCCTAATGCTTGGTTTTTGTTGCAATTAATTAAAGCAACTCATTGAACATTAAACCCACTTTTTGTCTCTAAAGCCTTGCTCTTAAGAAACCTTATTAAGATTTCAGAGAGTTAGAATTAATTTTCCAAAGTACAGTTTATTGTTTCAATTACCTAATTAGGTTAGTCTCCATTTATAATTTGAATAAAAAGTTAATTGACTTCTAAATGTCTTGAATTTCGATCATTAATTCATTTCTTATGCATAAAGTGATGTAAAGGCGTCGCATTAGCTATAAATTAATTAGTCAAAGTCTTCGTCCATTCTATCCTACAGTTGTTAGCGAGCCACTTTTTACTATTAAAGATTAACTTTTCAAACAAAAACACTGATTGCCTTCGACCAGCCTTGATCTCAATCGCTTAAAAACTTGAGATTAAAACTATTGTAACGTTACGACCATCAAAATTCATCCACATTAAAATAAAAGATTGCTTTAATTATTATTTCGTGTACAGTACAACACGGCCGTTGAATTATGGCCGGTTCGAACTTCGCGTAGAAGGCTGCGCAATAATTTTTTAGGAAGGAACCAAATGGTGACATGGTGGTGATGACTTTTTTTGTGGTGTCATCGTCCGCTGTTAGTGTATTTATTACTTCGAATACATATCAGTTTAAAAACCAGTTTTTTCGTGTAAACTTCACAGTGATTGGTTTCGCTAACTAAAAACGATTAAACACAATGTTATCAGCTCATACGTCAAGAAGAAACAATACCAACCCCTAAGAAAAAAAAAAAAAAAAATCTTTTTTATTTTTTCGTGTTTAGTTATCGATACCCATCACGTATGCACAGTTTCGCTAGCTATTTTTATTTGATCCTGTATAACGCGTGCCAACGTAGGACATAATTATTTACATTACTTAATGAACAAGTGCTCTGAATTTTTAAACGGCTGTAATATCATTTAACCGCTCAATTTATAAATGTTGCTTAAAGTAAGTAAACTAGTCCTATAGACTCTTAGACGTCCTAGACTATCCTGGAAGGATTTTGGGGAGGCCTTTGCCTCGCTGTGGGACCGAACAGGCTAACAAAAAAAAAAAAAAGTTAAGAGATTTTTAAACGTCATAATGCGAAACAAACATCACAGCAATAAACTAAAATACTGCCAAAAGATCTATAGAACGAAGTATGACAGGAACTCAGGCCAAATAAAAAAAGTCAAGACATAGCGCTGCGAACAATACAGTGAAGCATGCCAAATATACACCTCCGCTCTGAGCATACACGCTCACACGCACACATTTACAATCAAACTACAACTTACTAAGTGCACACATGTTTACGAAACCGGCTTCACTTTACCGTTGACAGCCCTCTGTCCTGGCTTTTATTTGGTCTGAGAACAGGAACAAGAAAAATGGATCACAAATAAGAAATGAAATGAAATGGTCCTTTGTACTCAAATTATAATAATGTCGTATCAACATGTATTATACTGTGTGTACACAAATAATAAAATAAGTAAAACATCTAAAAGACAAAACAAAAGTAACAGACATTTTGACCAGCAATAATGGAGGTGCTCTAGACACAATGATGATAGCAAAACAGGAAAAATAGGGTAAATTAATAACAGATTGCTATCCTAGAAATAGTAAACGTAAAGAGAAAAACAACAAAGGACATGGGAGGACGAGATAAAACTAACAGAGGGCCCTAATTGTAGGAGAGTGGCTTTTTTTTTTGTAAATGGGAAATCATCAAATGACTCCTCCCGCTCTGGGTGGAGCGGAAGGGAGTGTCAGACTCTTACTGTCTAAAACCCACCCGTATTCCTTCCTTAGACGTTTATGTTCCGGGGCAGCGGTAACCCTTTCGGACAATCCCGCTGACCCAGCAGGCTTCAGCCCTAACGGGCCCCTTCCCTTATGCTGACATCTCTTTGAGGCGTGCGTGAAACACATACGCGCCGTCCGGCCTGGTCCCGATCGGATGGTGAGCTACTCATTACTCTCCGTACGCAGGCCCGCGCCTACGGTGGCCGGGAGTCGTCACGCGGCTCACGACGCCCGGAGCGTCTCCCGCGGCGGCTGGGACGTGAGGCTAGGAGAGAGAGGAGAGGAGAGTGGCTTGTGATTGAATTCAATGGAAACAGCTAGAGGAGGCCTTTGCCAAGAGGCATGCTGGATTGAGAGACATACTTTAACAACGTACAACAGAGGAAAAACAATTCAGAATAAAGAGGTTTATAATATATACAACGTGTAACGTTAAATGCGCAAAACCTGAAAATAGTTTGATCAGAATAATGAGCAGAATCAATTGAACCACTTTTTAATATAGGTCACATTTAAAAAAAAATCTTCATTAAAAACGTTGCCGTGTCTATTTATTAATAAGTCAAGCCATCACATGCGCAAACCCGCCAAAATAGGTAAACAAACACAAGTTGTTGTCGACCAATTTAAATTTTCCCATACGCGGGATAATAGTAGCTCTTATTTCAATGCAAATTGCAAATAAGAATCTTCCGTACAGTAAGTACCATGAATAAGACAATTTGAAATAAACAATAATGCTATCTATCTTATTTTAACATAAACTTAACCTAAGGGTTAGAAAGAGAAATGACGATCTGCACGGGGGCGGGGCGTGCGAAATACGTGACAGCGGCCGTGTTTACTTCAGTCTGAGCGGCGCCGGCACATCGGGCACATGCGTCACAGGTGTAATTGTTCTATCCCGTTACCCCGGTGAGGCGGCGCGTGCGCGTGAATTTCGCAACGTTTTTGTACACAAACATTCAATATTGTGAAATGGTGAGAATGTTGGCGCATTGTAATGACAACGTTAATTTGGCCAAAGCCTGGAAAAGTGTGATGGAAACATTTAAATCACTGTTCAAAGATAACCTAAGTTTTTTAGGAGCGTAGATGGTAAATAATGCGCGGCGCGGCGGCGCACGCGCAGCGGCCCGGTGACCGGTGACGACTCCTCCCTCAATAGAGCGTCGTCGCAGACGCAATAAACGATTAGAATTGCCAGTAAAACTAAAACAGCACATAAAACCTTTACAATTTTTTTAATGATTTTTTTTCTCTCTGAAATAGGTCAATTGAATTAAAAATCAGTTGGGGTGTCTGAGGTTTTGCGCATTTAACGTTACACGTTGTATAGGGGCCTGTGGCTAAATAAAAACAGCCGCACAGGTCGATCGATCAGGTTAAGCTACGCTTGCCACGGTTAGTCTGTGGATGGGTGACCATCTTTACATACCGAAGTGCACAGTGTGTACAGTGCCTCAGAAAGCACGTTAAGCCGTTGGTCCCGGCTGTCATTCGTGGATCTTTGACAGTCGTTACGGGTAGTCAGAAGCCCGAAAATCTGACAACCAGTCTTACCACGGGGTGTCGTGTATTTCCCAGTAACTCGGTGTAACTGGGTTGTGGAGGCCAGATAGGCAGTCGCTTCATGTAATATACTGGTATTCAGCTGCATCTGGTTAGACTGGAAGCCGACCCCAACATAGTTGGGAAAAGCTAGGTAGATGAATAAAGAGGCTTATAAATAAAGAAAAAAAAAACGTGAAAAAATTACTTTTAGCAACGTTTATAATCCGTTGAGGTTCTAGTATTTTCGTAGTAGTTCATTATAAGGTTAGTCAATCATTTTGACCTTTGATATACTGTGGGAAATATCACGGTGACGTATTGACCTGTAACTATAACAAATGATCAAATGATTTACATAGAATTAAGTTCAACGAGACTGTTTTGTAACAGATAATTGGGTTACGGATTTATTTAAGAATTTAGGTACAGCTTAATTATTAATAGGCTCTTAAAACTCGGCCTTAACAAGTAGGCAAGTACTTTTGTTTCATTATAATTTTGTTTTTTTTTTTAAATTTATAGAACCTAAATAACTAATACCTTGAAATGAGTCCCATTGGAAATCAAAGAGCGAAATCGGAGAAGGATTAGAAGAAGCCTTCAAGGCGGAACCTAGGTTTGCTCTCGATGAATAAACCTATTTGAATATTTCTATTTTAGCTTCGAAAACTCAGGCATTTTCCTTTATTATGTTAGTGTGCATACACACGAGCGACACGTGTCAACGGCTGCAGTTGCAGATGCCATAGACGCGTGTCACTCGTGTGTATGAGTACTTAGGGTAGCCTTCTAGTTACTATACTGCCAAGTCTAATTGTGTTCCTAATTTGAATAAATGAAGGTTACAATAAATCATATGACGAAGGACCAACATATAATTCTGTTCGGGTTCTGGCTCTGTGGTCACCATACAGACGCCAGCACATCAAGCTACCCGAAACTGTAAAATTTTTCCAATCAACTTTGAGCATTAGCTTTAGCGATAAAGTTGAAAATCTATTAAAGGAATTTGACAGATTGTAGTAGCGTGTTATGTGCTGGCGTCTGTACATAGGCAGGCGAGCCGACTGAGACAGTCGAACATATAGCAGTGCGACTTACGAAAGTTGTGCAGCGAAGCAAGGGTCCGCAAGGGAGATGTGTGAGGACGTAACTGCAGTACCAACTAAACTTGTGGAACACGGTGTGAAGCGATATGTCTTTGTCTACAAGAGCTAAGCGGCTTAGCTAAGCCTGTAAGACGCTTTCGACGTCAGACGTGTGACGTCACGTAGTCAGCCTCAACATTTGCAATCAGAGTATCTCATTGCTACGTAACTACAGGCCCTTCAAATAAAATATATCTGCTTGGGTGTTAAGGGGGATGTAGGCTAGTCCGCGAGATTCAAATTTTCTTACGTTTTTATGCCATTGGCGGGTCAGTGTCAAGTTGTAATGTTGATCAAAATATGATTCGCGAACGTAACAGTATAGATTATAATCATTAGAATTATCAACACAACTTTCTACGTTATAATGGCCGTTGCATTTTTTTTTGTTTTGTTTTACTTTATTGGCCAATCAACAATTGTTTACACTGTAAATATTTAAAGTAACTGTACCATAATCGAGGATTAGTGTAACACTTTATTACAGGCTAGCACCGCATGCCCCATAAACATATTAGGTGTGCCACAAGCACCATACTATAAAATTAAAATTAATATCTAAGATATCATTTAATTGGGTAATTTGAACTACAGAGTTGTATTGAAGTATATTGAATATAATTCTGTTTGTAAATATTTGTTACAGTCACGAATTATATTTTGATCAACATATAACCAGAAGCTGATTCCCGTAATTAAAAACGTTAAAATTCTAGTCGCAATCTCATCTCAGCAACAATTAGGTAATGTCAAAAACTTGCCAACAAATGTAGGGAAATTAGAGTTAATTTTGACAGATTGAGACAGATTAGACTGTGATCGTTCTTAAAATTACGAGAATCGCCCTTCTGGTAATAAACTGTAAATTGTGAAAATCTAAGAAGATTTGAATTTTGTGGGCGCCTTAAATGCTAAAGTACTTTTATACGACGTCCCTCACATGATCGTCTGTCGTTAAACTTTCACACTTCCTTGTGGATGAACAGTTAGCTCTCAGTTCAAGTGGCTTTCCAAGGTTTTTGAGGTTTTTGTGGTTATGAAGACGACTATGAAAGTTACGTTTCTTTAAAGTAAATAACACTTCTATCTATGATTATTCAAGGCATGTCTTACATATACGTTTTGAAAAATATTTTTACTTATGGCTTAAGCGATCGGTTAATAGACTAGCTATGATAAATGGTTAAGATTTGCAGATAAAGTCGATTTGAAATATCAAAAGGACTGGTTAGGTTAGCTAGCTATCTATAAATTGGTCCTACGACCCGTGTGCCCTTTGTTTTCAATGACACTCACTCAGAGCGGTTGACAATATCTTCAACACAAATATTTATTTTCGATACTTATAATCGCTTTCCATAAGGCAAGGTCGAGGTCAAGAGCTGGCCTATTTTGCAATAAAAAAGATATGAAAAAAAAACAAACCAACAAACAATACTACGTTGTAGATTTTTTTATTTAAGTTTACATGCACAACATTACAGAATAGAATCCAAAGGCGTTGTACAGATCAAGTTATAAACTAAAAGCACACACACCCCTACTTAAGTAGGTTAGGTAAATTACAATTATAAAAATATGTACTTAAACATGAGAAAAGAACAAATAAAATGTAATCAAGTGAAAAAAAAATATTTATAGGTACTTATCTAATTAAAATTATTATCTTTCATCCATTTTCTCAAAAAATGTTGAACATTCACGTGACACATCTATTCGCCGCCCGCTGATGTATGCGTCTTATCTTAGTACCTACTAGGTATATACATATGTATATGTTTTCTCTAACGCAGCTATTCTAAAGCTCATTTGGAGCTCATTTACCTCTGTAGAAGAATTGTGAACACGTACTCGTTTGCAATACGAGTACGTTTTTAAAATTCTTCGTACGTTACGTTACCATGAAAAACAAAATTATATTACAAAACTAAACAAAACTTACACTAATTTCATACGAAGAAATAATGTTGTTTTAAATCTCATTACTGTTAAATAATTCAGTGTAGAACTTCATTAATTTTAGAGTTACATTTGACTTGTTAATATCATAACTAATTTTGCATCCTACCATACCATAGTTGGGAAAAGGCTGGTTCACTACAATACGATAACGAACTTATTAGTACCTAAGGGATTTTTATTATTAACATTAAATTGATCTGTGTCTAAAATTTGTTTTGAAACAGTGAAACCGCAATTGGTCCCTAATACGAAAGTTTCTACAGTTTTCTATCTATTACAAACTAATTGTAGGTATGCCGCCGATACATAAAGTTTCATAGCAGGCAAACGTAAGATATTGCACCAATAATAATAAATGCATAAAACTAAATTACCTTGTTTATAATGTATAAAGAACACAATCTAGAGATAGCATAGTGTGCGTTACGACTGTAATTGTCAGAAATAGTTGCAAGAAAATAACTAGATTTGATTGCATAAAAGTTTACAAAAAAGTTCAACATGATTTCTCAGTACCTACTTAACTATTTTTACTTTACGTAATACTATTTACCCTCTGCTAAGTATGTGTACACGAAAATGTACATAAGAATTAAATTTTTAGCCGACTTAAAAAAAGGGGGAGGTTCTCAATTCGGTTGTATTTATTTATAATATTTGTTACCTACTTCAGAACTCTTCTTTTGTTTGAAAGGGTATACTTATAGAATGACCACTATACAGGGTTATTGGGAAAACATTAACAACCTCTTAAGAGGTCATTATACTCATCATTATGAACAACGTTTACTATGGGACCAAAGCTGAAATCGCGAAAAAAAAATCAGCTGTTCCCTACATTTTGACGAGTATACGAACACAAATGTAGGGAACAGCTGAATTTTTTTTCGCAACTTCAGATTTGGTCCCATAGTAAAAGTTGTTCATAACGGTGAGTGCAATGTCCTCTTCAGAGGTTGTTAATGTTTTTCCAATAGGTAACCCTGTATAAGTATACCCAATATATTTTTGGTCAAGTTCTTATGAGTGGTTTATGAGCTTCAATAATACGTATTTTTTCCACTTAGTGTATGCTTATGAAGTTAATATCTTCCTGTTTTGGAGCGCAGTGGAACTACCCTTATTTACTTAACAAGTGAAGGTACACAAATTTCTGTGGGGTATGTACCACAACTAAAAAGGTTTTTCTTCTACCATTTCATTATTTCATATTTAAAGTTCATATCTTGTACTTATCCCTATAGGATAAAAAAAAAGGCTCTAGAGCCTCGAGATATAGGTTATATATAGGTTTGGGTTCCATAATGTATGTATCCAGACCTAGGTCTGGATACATACATTATGGAACCCAAACCTCTTATTTCCCAGAGGTCTTATTTGTGCAGAATAAACAGTTTTTTCTTTCTTTCTTAAAATATTATGGAGGATGAAGTAGGTACCTATATTCTTGTTCGAGTTCGCTTGTAGACATACTTAAACCAAATACGTTCTTACTTGATATATTGGTCAGTTTTCGCGGCTCTTTCGCAATGCCCAACTTGTCAGCACCAACGCAGTTTGCAATACTTACAAGTTTCACCAAGATACGAATCTATGACCGTGTTCCCTTTCGCAGGGAATTACATGCAAATTAATGTTGGTCCATATTTGCGAATCTCTCCGATGATATTTTATTGGAAATGTATCAAAATGTCAACGAAGTGTGTCAATGAAGGTTTATCGAAAATTGGAAAGGGACGGTTTAAAACTGGATTGCGGTGGAAGCTGTATTATATGATGTTTTATTTAATGAATAGGTATAAATCTGCGTTGCGCACATGCGAATTGGTAAATAGTACTACGACAGAAGCTTCTCATCAAGCTCAACTGAAGATGTGGGAAAGACAAAAATAGGGTAAGATAAACTGTACCGAAAAGGCTGTTAAGGCAAAACATACCCTTACCTTGTTTTTATTTGAGTACATTCTTGTAATTTGTTAGCATATAATTGTGCTTTTGTATGCACTCTATCTTTCATAATGCATTCAGCAGTGAATTGCTATGATGCATAGGGCTGTTCATTTATTACGTAAGAAGATTTGAGGGGGGAGCGGGTCCGAACAAGTCTTACTCTTATTTTTTCTTACGTGGCTGTCTAGATTGTTCTTACATAAGATCACAAAAGTAAGCAAAAATTCTAGCTTATTAAGTTTTTTGATGCTTTTTCTTTGCAATTTTGGTAGATATTGATTCGATCTTACGTAAGATTGAAAGGGAGGGAGGGGGTTCATCCGAGTCTTATTTTTTCTTATGAAGAGGGGTGTCAGAAAGTAGTAAAAATTGTCTTACGTAATAAATGAACAGCCCCATACTGTATATAATTATGTATTTACATAAACTCACGCCGCCGCGCGCCGTCCCAAGCAGCAGCTAGCAACCAGCAGCTACTCCTTTTGCTTGGTTAAAGTAAAATGTTCTATTCGCTTTACATGTGGTTTTTAATTAACTTATCTTACCGGGTGCGCAGTACTTGCAACCAGGGTATGAAGGCTATCGCAGATTTGCGCGACGCTACTCTGGTGGAACAATTTTTATGAAAACTTTATGGAATTGTCATACTGGATTCGAGTCGCGCACGTCTACGGGAGCCTTCATACATCTTCATACACGCACGCCGGTTGCGAGTACCAAACACCCGGTATGATAAGTTAATTAAAAACCACCTGTAAAGCGAACGGAACATTTTATGTTTAAGATCTTTGTAAAACATAAAAACTAAAAACCATTATATTTAGTGATGCAACGAATGCGAATACGAATATTCGTATTCGCCGAATAGAAGACATTTACCGAATATTCGTATTCGGCGAATACTAATACGAATATTTAAAAACTAATATTTTTGTACGCAACTCTATTTACTGCAGATTTGAAGAACGCGCGTAAAAATATGACGTGTGCAGAGGCCCTTAACCGCAACGACGACGCGACGAAGCCATGTACAGTCGCCTCGGAAAGACTTTTTCAACGGCTGGGAACATCCAGACTGAAAAAAGAAATCGCCTAAAACCAGAAAATGTACAAATTTTATGTTTTTTAAATAAAAAATTGCCTGTTGTAAATTTTAATTATTAGAAGAGTAAACATTATTCAAATAAATAAGTCTTTGATTACCATGGCGAGATATTCGTATTCGTATTCGTATTCGCCGAATAGTAGGTTTGATATTCGTATTCGTATTCGTAAAAGTAGTATTCGTTGCATCACTAATTATATTACATCGACCATCATTATTATCAGAAAGAACTGTCAACGACGACGACGACGATGCAGATGTAGGTATCTTCCTGTACGAGTAGCATACTTTTTCTTTCTTTCTTTTTTTTCTTTCAAACTCAATCGTGTATAAAAAGGATGACAACTTGACAAGTGAGTGAAAAATCGATCACCTGAATCCACAAGTGAGTTGTCAGCCAGGTGTTTGAAATTGAATAAAACAGATTACAATTG
Source organism: Amphipoea oculea (assembly GCA_945859645.1). Taxonomy (NCBI): domain Eukaryota; kingdom Metazoa; phylum Arthropoda; class Insecta; order Lepidoptera; family Noctuidae; genus Amphipoea; species Amphipoea oculea. Next base: position 12,164,144 of record OX243872.1, read on the forward strand.
CGTATTTGACTTTTTTCCTGTTACCTTTTCCCTAAAGGGATTGTTATAAATACCTTACCTTTTATCCCACCAATTTTACCAAAGCTTTTTGTCAAGGAATATTCTAGCTATAGCCAAATCGCTTTAGCGTGGCAATTACGGTCATTGACTCACCTAAATTTTGCTACATTTTCTACAATTATTTATTTCAGAAACTGAAATAAAGTCCGTTAACGTCCTGAATCAATATCTATCGTGATCTTTAACATTTTCCAATAACAAAAAGCCATACATAGTTTATTGTTTGGATTCCTACGGAGAGATTTTTGCTAAAGGGCAATGACCACTATTGTCACTCCAAAGTGATTCGGGTCTAATTGATTTACTACGGATTTGTGAGAATCATACACTCACACGGGCGGTATTTTAAGGGAGACAATACTACGAAGAGTTTTAGTATAAAAAAATACTTAGATAGAAATATCTTCCCACGAAAACTTCTTCCTAAAAACAATGAACATTGATAAAACAATTCCACTTAATAAGTCTTTTTGTAAAACATTTAGACTTGAGAATTCATCTTCAATTTCTTAAGAATTTGGCCAAAAGTAAAAACAAACTACGAAGTTTTATTAGGTTTTATTTCTTACAATTTGTACTACCTAGGCACTTATGATATTATATCCGAGTGATATAAACGGTCGTAAAGGAAATTATACTTACATTAGCATTATTAGCCTAATTGTAAGTATAATGTTCCCACTGCTGTGACACAGGCCTTTCTGTGAGAGGGAGTGGGCTGTAATCTACCACGCGAGCCCAGTACGGGTTGGTAGATGTCACAAATGTCTTCGAATTTTTGGTTCTAGGACATGCCAATTTTGGTTATTTAAAAAATGTTTGGACATGTCTCTTTCTGAGACTACGTTACCAAGCAATAAGTAATAGGGCAAAGATCTGCGATGCCTCTGATATGTCAGATGTCCATGGGTGGCGATGACCACTTAAGAAAATCTGGTGGGTCACCAGCAAATTTTTGCAACCAGAAGATATAAAGGGTGGCATCCCGGGACATCAACGCGCAAGCTGTGACCATGAATTTAGCATATGATTCTAAACACTCTAGCGTAGAAATTTTTCATCGGCTATCAAAAAAACAAATCAGCTGTTTCATAGAAAAGTGCTATACCTACGTGGTCAAAATGTATGGAACAGCGTTTTTTAATAACCGATGAAATGTTTATCAGGGGGGTCAGAATCATGTACGAATCATGGTAACAGGTTGCTTGCTGCCACCCTGTGTACAGACGCCAAGCACATCAAGCTACCCGAAACTGTCAAATTTTCCCAATCAACTTTGAACCTTATAATTTAGCGATAAAGTTGAAAATCTACTAAAGAAATTTGATAGATTAAGTAGCTTAGAGTCTGGTCAACTGGACCCACTCGAACTGGACCCGCGGGTCCAGTCGACCAAATCAAATTTTGAATTTGTCGACTGGACCCACTGCCAAACATCATTAGTACAGTCAAGGAGTAAAGCGGAATCTTTTAGTTTTATTTCTATTATTTATAATTTTATTTTTATTTCTATTTAGTGCTGGCGTCTGTACAAAAACGTTTTCATATACCTATTTACTGTAATCTATCATTCTGGAATGTCCTCAGTCAGTTCATTTAATTTGTAAAAGTTCATTCAGAAGATAATAGCCGACCGATTTCGATGACGGTGGCCAATCTCAACAGAGATTAGCCAGGTTCGCAGGAGATATTATAGTGCTCATGTGTGTGGGTAAATACAGATGCACTCTTTGTTCCTGTACTCTCATAGTCCGATGGGACGGCAATCCGGCACGATCGGGGAGAGATCAGGCGTAAGACCAACGGCTTTACGTGCTTTCCGAGGCACGGGGGTATTAAACCGCCAACGTCCAAACTCCGGACTTCTACTAAGAAATTCCTGATGGTAAACCCAATAACACTTTGTCCGACCCGGGAATCAAACCCAAAACCCCACGCTCAGCAGTCGCGCTTGCAACCACGAGACCAACGGGGCAGTCAATTCAGAATATAGGTATCTTACAAAAACTGAGAATAAACGTTTTAAAAAGAATCTTCAAACCTCAAATTTCTTTTTTATGATAGCGACTTTTCGCGAATATTTTTTTAGGCACTTGGGTATCCGAATGTTTAATTTATTTTAACAAGAATTCTCTCGGGTGAAACAATGTGTTTTGTCTTTGTGAAAATGTGAGTAAAGAAAGTGATAGGAAGCTTTACTTTTATTTTTAGGTGTATATTAAGCCTTACAAACTATTTATTAAAGTCGAATAGGCCTTATCTTCCAGCCGTATCGCTTTTCAAAATGACAGTTGAATGGTTTCGGGACGAAATATTTTCTTTTGCTCAGTACTAATGCTACAGAAAATTGACCGAAGTTCAACGCCAAAAGATTTTTTCTTTTGTTTTTACCTTAATGCAAGGGAATATTGCTTCCTACGGGTGTTTTAGAGGGGCTTGTGGATAAGTAATAACAGTCACACGGGTCGATCAATCAGGCTAAACTATGCTTGCCGCGGTTGATCTGTGTAAGGGTGATCTCCGTCCGTGCATCTCGGTCAATCCATCTTGACATACGACGAAGACCCCTCCGTCCCGGCTGTCATTCGTAGATCTTTGACAGTCTTTACGGGTCGTCAGAAGCCCGAAAACCTGACAACCAGTCTTACCAAGGGGTATCGTACCACCCAGTAACTGGGTTGTGGAGGTCAGATAGGCAGTCAAACTCAAACTAAAACTCAAAGCATTTATTTCAATTAAACCAATTACAGGCACTTTTGAATTGTCAAGGGGTCGGTCAGTCAGAAAGATGAAGCTAGTTGCCCATTCCAAAGCGTAGGTACCTATGGAGAAGAACGGGCAAGAAACTCCATGGACACTCTTTTAAATCAAAATAATATGGTTACAAAGTCTGGGTTACATCATTCATGTTAAAAATTATACATGATTGTGAGAACGATGCAGAACGTTTAAAGCGTCCATAATGAAAAGATGAGAAAAAACAACAATTCAAATATTAAATAAAATAAAATAAGCCGTGGCAGCAAAGAGATGACCAGTCCCTACTGACGGCGCCCGTTCACGAACATGACGCATGTATTAGCACCATTCAGCTCATCCGGTTAGACTGGAAGCCGACCCCAACATAATTAGGAAAAGGTTAGGTAGATGTCCATCCATCTTCATGTATTTGATGTAAGGTTTGTTATGTGCCCTTTGCATAAGGTATCTGATTGTTAGGAAAGTTGCACCTCGTTGCACATTTCCTATACTTAACTGATACCGAAATGTCAAAACGCCTTATTCGAAAGGTCATTGTCTAAACAAGTGATACGTCACACTTCTGGTATCGATTGTCCATTAAGGGCTACTCCACATACTCGTAAGAAATAAGGAAACAAGAGACATTTTTTTCCCTTGAGACACAATTCATTTTTATTTTATACACAAACGTAGTAATTTGCTCTTACGTAGACGTATTCATTTGTTTTTGCGCGAAGTTTTTTCAAAGTGTGCGTGAACTTGCATACCTACGCATATGAGGCAACATGCACATTATAAGGTTACAAGCATTGTTGTAATTGCATTGCGAACAATTATGTTGTGTGAAAATCGAAGTGTGGATTGCAGGTATAGGTCCGTGGGAAGTTGGACCGTTCGTTGACAAGTTGAATGTTGAATGTTTTCTCATAAACCAATTGACCTGTCAATTAATGAGAGAAAATCTTAGTTAATGAAAGAACTAAAATTACTTACGGCTGGTAAATGATACGATGTAAAAATACAATGTCAATGTGTGTGTAAGCGCAGGAGCTCTCGGCACCGTCCGAGACAATGACGAAGACGAATGTGTGTGTGTGTGTGTGTGTTATGTGTTAACGCTACTCGTGTTCACGCACATATTTACAGCGTATTTATACACTTGGTTACCACGAGTAAAGCGCGTGTCGGTTCGTGAGATAAAAGTACTGAAGCTAAACCGGTGCGGTTGAGAACTATACCAATTTGAATAGGTAGATACGTATAGCTTTTGGTATATGGATCAAGAAAAAGGCCTTTAAAAGCTTGGAGTCAACTGCTTATAAATCAGACTGATGTAGCTTAATTGATTTGATTAAGTATTTAATATTGAAGTAGAGTTCATTGATTTAAACTTGTAATACCATGAATCAATACCTTATTAAATTCTTGATTCATATACTATACAGACGCCAGCACATCAAGCTACCCGAAACTGTCACATTTTGCCAATCAACTTTGAACCTTATGCTTTAGCGATAAAGTTGAAAATCTATTAAAGAAATTTGACAGATTGTAGCAGCTTGATTTGCTGGTGTCTGTACATATGTAGGTGTGATAATTAATGCACCGTTACGAATAAATGTTTACTAATGTAGTTTTTTAGTAAGTTATAATCACACATGCTACTTATATATAATCATAATGTAATGCTAGGTGATGAACTTTATTTAATAAAGCTGTCTTGTTATTATGTAGTAGGTATGAACAGGGTTGGTTTACCGATAAACCTTTATTAAGTTCGCAAGGTGACTAATGATAGCTTTACATATTTAAATTCAACTTATTCATGATTATTATAAAAAGCTCATTCGAATTCAATAAAATATTCCTTAAACTTCATTTTTATTAGCATTTAAAAAAGTTGTTTTGGAGTAAACACACCAACCTTGTTGCATCAGAAAAATCACGGATATTAATTTCTGGTATTGAATACGGCCAAAGTGTGGAACTCTCTGCCAGCCTCTGTGTTCTCTTCCGCATATTTTTCAGGGGCATTTTCTGGGCATGCTCGTTCCATCATATAGGTACCTCATCCATTGCTTTCCACTAGGCGAGATCGAGGTCAAGAGCTGTCCCATTAAGCAATAAAAAAAAACTATATATTCAAGTCTCACTTCTTTCTCTTTTTTCTACTAACGTCGCTAACTACTAAGAGGACTACTGACAAACAAATGACAATCGTTTTTAAAGCGTTTCGTATCTCTACAACGATTTTCAACAGGATTAATTTATAAGATTCGGTAGCTTATGTCAATCCAATAATTTTTTACTTTTTCATTGTAGTTATCGCTGATACAATGTTCTTTTATCTAGGCCCTTGGGGTAAACTGAAAATATCATTAACTAGGTATGTATCGGAAAGTTTTATCGATACATCTTCGATAAAACTTTCGATATCGATAATTTTGTTCCCCTAGTTGTAACATCTCACTTGTGTTATGTATGAACAACGCCGTACTCAGCATTCGCTTACAAAACAAGCCCCAGATATTTTAACGAGGTCATCCAACGAGAATATCGGGGAATGTTCGTTATACAACACTTAAAAGAATAACGTCGAAACCTTTCCGCTAATCGGACGGCGATCTGTAATTAAGACTGTTCGGAATCTTAACCAACACCATCAAATGCTATACTTAAAACGTTTTAAGGCTCCCGTAGACACGGCATGACGCGACAGCGCGACGCGACTCTAGTAGAACAATTTCTATGAAGTCTTCATGGAAATTGTTCTACCAGAGTCACGTCGCACCGTCGCGTCGCGCCTGTCTGCGGGAGCCGTAAAACGTTTTATAGCATCCTATCACCTACCATACAAGTAAACGTTATGAGACGGCTTACTTTATTTTACGATTTCCCACTCTGCTATTTCGGAAACAACAATAAGATATACCCCTACATAAAGTTTACATTTAACCATTTTCTTTCAATTACGATAGCGGAATCGTAAACCTACGTTTCAAGATCAGAAGGCCAATTCTCGTAATTTAAAACGTTCAAAATCTAGTCGCAGTCTCATCTCAGCGACAAACAAATGTCAAAAACTTGTCAAAATGTATGGAAATTAGAGGTGTTTTTGACAGATTGAGACTGAGATCAGACTGTGAACGTTCTTAAAATTAGTAGAATTGCCCCTCTGTTGTTCTTGAAAGTTTGTAAAATTTTATCTGGTTCTTTAGCTTTATACAATGTTTTTATTGAGCAATACATGGTCAAAATTTTCAGAAGCAAAGTGTATACCCGACTGCGGCGAAGCCCAAAATGAATAAAACTAAAAACCCGACTGCGGTAAAAACTGAAAAGATAAAAACAAGCCCATTTTAAATTAAATAAAAGTTGGAAGCAGGCGGGACCCATTAATTTGAGTTTGAAAATATAATAATAAAAATGGTATGGGTCCCGCCTGCTTCCAACTTTTATTTAATTTAAAATGGGCTTGTTTTTATCTTTTCAGTTTTTACCGCAGTCGGGTTTTTTAGTTTTTTAATTTTTTTTTTTTTTTTCATTTTATAGTCCGGCCGTCTAAACTCTAGGGAATGCGTTCCTGACACCTATCAGGGCGACAAATCTAGTAACAAATAAAGATCAAATTCGCAAAACACGTATTCGTTTGTATGAAACTGTTAACTCTCTTCGGCCGCACTGTAGGTTTACCTTCCATGCAATGTACCTAGTTACATAATCAAAAAGATAAGCAAAGTGACATTTTGAAACCAACTGATCCACTACACTAGTTGTATCTATCTATGATCTGCCCTTACCTCATCACAATGTGTTATTGTGAGCCCTCTTCCCAGATACAATAGTTGATAATAATATTTTGCCACGCATTGTTATAAAAGCAACATCTTCAAAATCTATTTTACGTGACTTCACATTGAAATTCCATTACAAAATTTTTTGTGCTCCGATGTCACAATTTATGGTCACAATAGTGTATTTTATAACAGTATACCGTACTATATCTGTTTGTTTGTGCAGTAATTGTGCTGTGACACAACTTCAAGGCTGTCCCACATAGTTTCATGCCCTACTGACTCTTGATATCATGCAGACTGGCGTTCGAAACGCTGCGTTTTAAACACCAGCACCCTTATTGTGCAACACACTTTCAGTCTCAATCTGAATCATTTTGAAGGATATTGCTTATCCGTTGCTTCATATATTCGAAAAATTTGTCTGCTCAACAACGAAAATAACGCAATGAATGTTGTTGAACTGTCAAAATGAAAGCCATTGGTGTTAGTGTGTTACGCAATTACCCCGCAGATGTTGACTTTTTCGGAAGTTTTCCTAGAAAGTGTAGAGAATAATAGAATATTAATTATTGTGCGGTAGGTGGTTAACAAATAATTTTGATCAAAAAGTATACTTACAAGATCTATGTACAGTCACCAAAAGAGATAAGTAACTAGTTGAAGTTTAGTAAAAACCGATGAATGTTTTCGAATGAAATTTTATTTGATGAATGAACTGTTTGTTTTCTATTAATTACATTAAATTTTATTCGGAAACATTCATCGGTTTCTTACTAAGCTTCAACTATATCCGACGACCCTGGTTACTTATCTCCTTTGGTGACCGTACTTCTAGTTTAGGGTGTACAATAATAAGAAAATAAATAATAGATAGCAAAGCTGACAAGTGCAAAACAACAGAGCATCTTCTGTTCACAGAAAAAAAGCTTAACTGATGATAAATGATGGATTCAAGTGCGTCCGGTTACAATACACAACAAAAAGTATGGCTTGGGAAACTGCTGATCGTTAAACAATATTTGAGTTTTTGCGGTTGCGTTTTAACAGTTCGTGTGGTCAATTTGTCGCAAGGGAATTCTACCTCAGTAACTTTATCGATGTCGATTTAAAAGTTTGTTCATATCCTTCTGTCAGCAAATCAGGCATGAAGGAGGTTGTTGAGAATTTTTAATTCGTGTTTTAGTACATAAATTACCTTATCATTATCGCCATAATTGAAGTGAAAACTTCTTTAGTTGCGTTGAGCATTTTTTGAGATGGGAAAAAGCATTGAATTCGCGCCACTGTTACCGTAACCGACACCACTTCGGACGTGTTCGGCTGTCCTCGGGATGTATTCAGTTTTAATGTATATCTGATATATCAGTGAGTGATGGCAAAGTATTCTGTTTGTGTTTTTTTTTCAGCAGTATGACGTCCAGTGCTGGACGTAGACCCCCAAGCACCGCCTCTTCGATCGGTTCTGTGCTTCTCGAATTCAGCGGATTCCCGAGGCCATCACCAGTACCTAATTACATACTTATTGAAAAGTTATTTTGTGCTCGTGCTTATTACTCTAGTTACTCTGTAAAAAAGACGTGTCATCCAAATTTTTAGTTTCATAAACTAAATATTACGCGTCTTTTAGAGAAAGGAAAAAGAGACTGTGACCTCTGAGTTTGTTTCGGCCTTTCTTCTCAGAGTAGTCGGATGGGAAACGCCGACCTCATCTAGTTTTTAAAATATGATTGATGTGTAAAACTGTTTGTACAAACCTACTAAGGGTTGATTTTACAGTTATCTTTTATCCGTGGAATAAAACTGACTGTCAAAAATTCAAAATTTATTCTCAGGTTAAGATTTATTCTAGGTATAAAAGTTACACGTGCAAATCGAGGCTCAGGAGAGGCCCCTTTACAGTCTCCCCAGGGATGTGCCTTACAGGCGTTGCACGGGGGGGTTCCAGAATTGGTCTTTTAAGAGGAACTGGGACCGGGCCCTATGTGCTAATGGTGATCACCGGTGTGATTTTAGTGAAAAATCCCACACTCCCCGACCTCTCTCCGGAGGTCGGGTGCCTTTCAAAGGTTTCCCCTCAAAAACAAAAATAAAAAACCGGCCAAGAGCGTGTCGGGCCACGCTCAGTGTAGGGTTCCGTAGTTTCCCGTCCGTCACAATAAGTGTTCCCACGTACAATTCGATAATACCCGACCCAATGTAATAAGTACCTACAGCGCCATCTCTCGGGGAATTGGGTTACTAATTAGTACATAGACGTGCCAGAAGTTTTCAGTGGTAATTTTGGATTGCGAGAACCAATTTAAATCATTCTTTTTTTGTTTGAAAAAAGATACGTTCAGGATAATAAAATATGTAAATGAAGTTAAAAAAAAAATGCTTGCATACTTATACGATTATACTACAAACTTAGTCCAGAAATGATTTTGTACAACTTTTGTCTTTTTTGTACAAAAACTCTTGTTTCTATCAAGTTCAAAATAATTTTCCTAGAAAGTCCTTATAAAGTTCTACTTTTCAGATTTTTTTCATATTTTCTAAACTTATGGTTCAAAAGTTAGAGGGGGGGGGGACACATTGTTTTTTACTTTTGGAGCGATTATTTCCGAAATTATTGACATTATCAAAAAATGATTTCAGTAAACCCATATTCATTTTTAAATACCTTTCCAACAATATATTACACGTTAAGGTTGAAATAAAAAAAAAATCACTTCCCACTTTACATATAGGGGGGCTACCCTAATAAAACATTTTTTTCCAATTTTTATTTTACCACTTTGTCGGCGTGATTGATATACATATTGGTACCAAATTTCAGCTTTCTAGTGCTAACGGTCACAGAGATTAAGCGAGGACGGACAGACGGACGGACGGACGGACGGACGGACAGACAGACATGGCGAAACTATAAGGGTTCCTAGTTGACTACGGAACCCTAAAAGGTATTAAAGTTTGCTGGAATTCACTCTTACAGAAATAAAATAGTTTAACATTTAAAGACTATGTTAATAATATGGCTAGAGCCCATGTAGTTGGCTGGAAAAGTTAAAACGCCTCGAGCAGCCCTTAAAGTAAAAATTACATTGAATTTTAAATTAGTTTAAGTTGCATACTTGCGAACAGGGTCGCCATTAATTGCACGTGTATTGTGGTATCGGTTCGTGAAACTACTTCTCAACTGCAAACAACATATTGTATTAAATTGTTTTCAAACCACGTTAGTATGGTCCACCACACAAACCCCACGCGCTACTAATTTATATATTTGTCTCTATAATACCAATCTGCATGTTCAATCGGTAAACTGAATGAATTATCGAGATTGCTTCTTCGAAATTGTATGTTTCAGTTGTTTAAACACGCTAATCTCTGGAATATCCAGTCGGATTTGAGAAAATATTTTTGCATTTGATAGCCCAATTCTTGAGGAAGGTTGTGGCTTATTTGACATCACGCTACGTTCCATAGGAGGCGAGCATTAAAAAAAGAAAGTCAGAACGCTAAGCGAAAACGAAGTAGTACCGCGGGCGAGTAATAATTTCACGCAGACGAATTCGCGGGCGGAAGCTAGTGACTGATAAACATCTAATAGAAAATAGGTCTAGTTATTTATTGATTGATATCGAATAACTGTCAACACCGACGTATGACATTTACGAGCGTGTATATTGAAGAGACAATGTTCTAGGGATATTATGAAAAATTGAAAGTGATGAGGGTCGAGTGCGCATTGAGTATAATGGGTAGCGTTAACGGGAAGCGATGGTAAAAAGGAACAATGAGGCTCTCTAAAAGGAAAATATTATAGACAGGACCTTTCATGTATGTTGTACGTGACCACCATACGATATGGCCATCTGACGATACGTGAATTAAGATTAATGAAAGCTGAAAAAAAATGAAGGTTGTTGAGTTGCCTTTGTCAATAGCAATCGTCCATGGAAAAGTAAGTAACAAGCGGCTCGCTTCAAATCATTGGTTTTTATTACTACGAGTATACAGGTTAGACGCTTTTATTAATTTTGGACAAACTTTTCTAAGTAGGTTATAATAAACAGTGTCAAATTATTAATCAATTAGACATCTGTCAGGCAGGATGACACATCAAAATTTTCTGTTTTTATATAATTTTAATGTATTTATTTTGAAAAATTCATTGAGTCTCAAAGAATGTGCGCAATTTGGATGGAGTAGTGGAACTGTGGAGCTGACGCTGCCTGTGTGAGCGTGCGCGTTCCATTGCCGCCCGCACAACAGCACATGATGTAATTTCTTGCTCCGTTGGTGTAATTTCTGTATGGCGTTCCAGTAGGAGGATACATAAATAAATTAATTAAATTGCTAGCGAAACTTCGCAGACGTGTAAGGTATCGATATCATACGATAAAACAAAAAAGAAATTAATTGTACGATTTGTTTTTTGGGGTGACCGACCGCAATTGGTGTAGTCACTTGAGATATCGGTAAAAAAAACAGCTTTTTATTGTGTAAATTTCACAGACTTGATGGTATCGATACCTCAACACGAAAAAACTAAAGAAAATAGATTTTTTCAACTCATATTTTAACTTTTTTTAAGTAACCACACAATCAGCGGTCGTTGAACCCCAAAAAAATAACGTCAATACTTATTTGTTTTTTTTATTTTATCGTCTAGTTATCGATAGGTACCCATCACGTCTGTGGATTTTTGCTAGGTAATTAAATTTGACCCAGTATATTAAAAATGGTCGGAGAAAAGAAAAAAGAAAGCCTAAAAAAAGTTCTTATTTTAGCATTTCTATACGGAAAATGTTTTTACACTAGATACTCGTAATGTATGTAGGTGGAATCTAATAATGCCTTTAACAGTTGTATCGTAAACTTGAACTATAACTTACTTACGAGTGGCAGCTGCCAGGTTATTTACGGCATTTATGGGCAAGTGTCTTTAATGCCGTCAATAGCTTACGTCATAACTTCATAAGTCTTATGAAGGTGGGGGGAACTTTAATTACCGGTTTTAGAAATTACAGTCGATGAAATGAGACAGTTAAAAGCAAAAGTAGAATTCGATGTAATGGAAATTTTCCCACGATAGGACAGGATATAGAGTCGACAAAATTATCTCGATATATAGTTCTGACCAAACAGGCATATCCGTGCGGGATGCGGGCTGAAATCCACTCGCGCCGATTGAGTCAACTAACTTGTATGTGAGAGAACTAATGGAGATTTTCAAACTGGTGACGTGACTTCTTATCTTTAAAACAATCTTAGCTTATATTATTATCATTGTCAGAGCTTAAGGCGGTACCCCGACCAAAACCGCGTTTTTCTTCGTTATTCAGAGGCTATTAACTCAATAATTATGAGAAATAAACTACATCTGAAAGCACATTATTAATGTTCAATATCGTATCATTACATTGCACGTTATTATTTGTTTTTATATGTTACTAATACATTTAAAATCTCCTTTTAAAAAAGTGACTAAAATTATTGATTGCAATTATCTTTTGCTAAAGTTGATGTTCTATTAATTTGAGGATTTCAACAAATCATGTTTTAATTTATTTAAAAAGATCACTATTCTTTTTTTATTAAAATAATTCCAAAAATTGTGCGAGTTCTATGATAAAGGGGCGTGCGCAGGGTACGCTGCATCCCTTTCGTACGAGGAAGTCGTGTCGCTCTTTGTCTCTGTCGCGAATGCTCAAGGTTATTCGGTCGGGGGACCGCCTTAATAGAATAGATGACATTTATTTCTGACAGGAGTCAATAGGGTTAGTTACAATTTTACTTAACTTCTAATTTTGTTAGTTAGTTACAACCACATATTAACATAGGTTGAATACAATTAAAATTCAGCGTGGAGCTGCATACACCTCCGCAACATCGGGGAATCTCACCGATCTGCGAATACACTGACAATACTGTACTGTGTACTGTACACTCGGCTACACATTAAGCTATACATAACCAATATAAGCTGACTTCTAATTGCACGAAAAACCTATACAATGCGTGGTCAACTCAAACTGGAAATGTATAGCTTGATGTGTAGCCGAGTGTACCTATTGTACTGAATAGTGGCGAAAAAATTAATGATTTACTCTTATTAGCATTGAACCAGCACCCGAATTGCGTAACACATTTTCAATTACAATCTGAATCAGTTTGAATGATATTGCTAATCCATTGCTGCATATGTTCGAAAAATTTGTCAGCTCAACAACGTAGGTAAATACCGCAATGAATGTTGTTGAACTGTCAAAATGAAAGCCATTGTTGCGTAATTACCCCGCTGCTTTTAAGCCTTAAATGGGCAATCAAGTTTAGTAGCTAAACTGGGATAAAACAAACCTTAAAACTCAGTAAATAAAAAGAATATTTGAATACTGTTTTCTATCTGTTGGACCATTATCCCTTGTCTGAAGTTTTGAATGCTTTTCAAGGAAGTTGCGAGGATAGTTTTACCTTTTGGTTTCTGAGCTCGGTAAAAGTTCTTAACGATGAATAAAACCACTGGAAAAATGCATTATTCATTGCTGATCCGAGGAACTACGCAACAACGATGGTAGACAACGAGTCGTTGTTTTGTTGTACCTCTGTCCCGGTTTATTGTCATTAGGTTTTATTCTTTAATTAATTCGCTCTTCAACTAGTTTGCTGTCAGTTTCTTTTTAACAATGTCAGTAATTGGTAATAGCTGCTTTTTCGCCATTACATTAGATCATGACCGGTCGAAGTAGCGGTGCTTGGGGAAGGCCTATGTTCGGCAATCGGCGTCTTTTGGCTAAAGTGATGATGAGATCATGGCTCATAATTAATGACATGATTTAAAAGATGCCTAAATAGGATTGATGCATGAATAAGATTACCTCTGTTGTTGCAATACAGGATGGTAGAGAGACATTGATGCGCAAACTGTAACCATTAATTCAGCACAAATGATTCTAGACGTAGCTCTGGACCGACGAGTTGTTTTGATGAGAACCAACCAGTTATAAAAACAAAATATGCTGTTTCATAAAAAAAGTGCAATACTTACGCGGTCAAAATGTATGGAACAGCTATAAATAATTTTTTTAATAACCGACGAAATATTTCAACGCAAATGGGTTCAGAATCATTACTGAACGGTAACAGGTTGCGCGTCAATGTCACCCTTATACAACTGTCTAAAAGGGACAGTTCTGATTTGAATATACGGGCAATTCAAGTTCGTAGTCAATTTGCCTAATGAATTTCCCTGACTTTACATAACTCAGATATAGACGTGTAACGTAGACTCAAACCAGACCCCTTTTGTTGATAAGAAGTCTGTTGCCAAAGTTAAATTTGTTGACAATTTAGCACACCTGGCGTCTAGGTTGGGGAAATTTCTTGTTAGCTTCGGGCTATTTCGGTCCGTTCTTATTGCTTTACGAAATTTCCGTATAAACTTCATACTGAACATCGGATCGTGATATTTTGGAGGGCGATGAAGTAATTTAAATTTTATGGTAGCCCGTCAGAGCACGTGGGCCACCGCCTAAGTCCTCTGACGGGCTACCATAAAATTTCCTCAAAATATCACCATGCTTTGACTAAAAAAAATAAGCTGGGACGAAATTGTGTGGGCGGATAAATACGTTAAGGTATTTCTTCCATTATTTGTCAATAATTATGATGAATGATGATTAATTAAATTTTTTCAATTTTAATTAACTTCGTCTTATTTAGCAAATGAGGCTGTGAGTGCTCACACCCAAGAGCTGCATGCGGCAGAAGCAACTGCAGCCATTGACGAGTAATTGATGAGGGTTTACATAGTTTTAAAAGGTGCCGTCTATTAATCTTAAAAACCTATAAATCCACCCTAGACGTTTAGGATAATATTGTACGGAACCCCTTTACCTAGCCAAGCGTTAGTCAGGGCTTTCGTGAACGGCTAAAATCTACCACCTACTGTTCCAGTTGCTAGATTTATAGACTGGGTTCTATAAATCCAGGGCTGTTAATGTTCCTTGTTACTGCGTATTACACCTAGTGCTCTGAATTTATCGAGTATCCCTGAAACCGCCTATGATTCAGTTGTGTGGGGTGAAAAGCATATATATGTCACCGGAAAATAACAAGAACCGCAAATTTATAAATTTCCTAGGAAATTTATAAACTTCAGTAGGATTCTAAACGAGAGATAAATTGTATTATTTTACGCTCACATTTTCGCAAATTGATAAATTTGCGACGTCTCGTGGTAAATTTATAAACTAACGGGTATCCATTCGTAAGATTCTAAACGGTTCGACCAATCACAGAAGAGCATTTAATTTTACGCTTTTTTAAATTCCGGAAAATAACACACTGCTCTCTGATTGGTCGATGTTGACAGTGGCAATGGTTGTGTCCATAGACTTAGGTACAATTATGGGTCTAGTTTAGTAACCTTAGCAAAATATAACTATTTTCACAGTTCCAACACAGTTACAACATTAAAAACTTTACAAAAACACACGAACAAATGGTTTGTTTATGTTCCATGGCGAACAATGGCGGTGGAGAGGAAGGAGAAGGAACACGTGACGTATTCAACCAATCAGAGCGCACATGGCGTTTGGTTATTGCTTACTTATTATTTTACGCGTGAGTTCGGTAAGTTTATCAATTTACGAAAATGTGGGCGTAAAATAATACAATTTATCTTTCGTTTAGAATCCTACGGAAGTTTATAAATTTCCTAGAAAATTTATAAATTTCCGGTTCTTGTTATTTTCCGGTGACATATACATTATATGAGTAGGTACAGTGGGCTGCAAAAAAATTTGCAGGTGAGTGTACCTACTGCCTCTAGTTTCCCACTAATGGGGCTATTAAGCACGTTGCTTGTGTGTTTACATCATATTTATAAGACGTAAACAGTTTAAGGGTCGTTGAGTTTGCCGGAGATGCTTGAAAAATTGAGTGGATTAGGTTTGCCGAGCCTCTGAAAACAAGATTAGAAAAACGTTAACCTTCTAGTAGCATAATCAGTCTATTATATTCCCAACTGCTGCGATACAGGCCTCCTCTCTGTGAGAGTGAGTGGGCCGTAATCTACCACGCGGGATCAGTGCGGGTTGGTGGAACCGATTGGTTAGATTCATTTTGAAAATGTAACCTACTCGAAAGACCAAAACTTAAGAAAATTAAAACACTTTCAAAATGAAACTGAGATAGCTTCCAAGTTCACTAGCCAAGAAACTCGAACTTTCCGAACTATCACAGTTATTGGCGACGGCTCGAGCGTAAATTAAAAAAGTTAAAAGTATTTTAAATCAACTTCTATCTTACGGGAATATTGATCCCAGCCGTGTAGAGCTCTTTTTTCAGCAAAACGTACAGGTACTTATTGTATTAAATAATATGCCATTTACTTCATATTGGGCTGATTCCAACCGTCTTCCAGGCCATTTCTTGGGGCGTCATGTGCGAATTACTTCGTCGCTGTGATATTGTTCTACGAGTCCTTTTTTTTTTTTTTTTTTTTTTATGGATGGGAAATCATCAAATGACCCCTCCCGCTCTGGGTGGAGCGAAGGGAGTGTCAGACTCTTACTGACTAAAACCCATCCGTGTTCCTTCCTTAGCCCTTTATGTTCCGGGGTAGCGGTAACCCTTTCGGACAATCCCGCACCCCCGGCAGGCTTCGGCCCTGGCAGGCCCCTTCCTTTATGCTGACATCTCTTTGAGGCGCGCGTGGAACACGTACGCGCCGTCCGGCACGGGCCTGGTCCTGATCGGACGGTGAGCTACCCATTACTCTCCGTCCGCAGGCCCGCACCTACGGTGGCCGGGAGTCGTCACGCGGCTCCCGACGCCCGGAGCGTCTCCCGCGGCGGCTGGGACGTGAGGCTAGGAGAGAGAGGAGAGGAGAGTGGGTGTGCGAATTACTTCGTCGCTGTGATATTGTTCTACGAGTCCTGAAATATTCTTTTGAAAATGCTTACTTATTTTTGGATACAAATGAGAACTTTGTTATCACTGTTATATATCAGTTATTTATTTCTTCAAGTATGATTCAGCAGCACGGATACGGACGGAAACGGATTTGGATGAAATATTACACACAGATAGTTTATATCCTTGATTATCATATAAGATAGTACTTTTAATCCCGGTAGTACCATCGACACGTAGACACGAAAAGAAGAAGATCCCGGATACCGTTCCCGTGGGATATTTTTCGACACAGGTGAATCCGTCGGTAAAAAAGAGAAAACCAGTGTTAAATAATTATCAATGTAGCTGCGATGGTCAGAAATTAATGCATTCATTCGCACAGCAAGGCAAGGCCGTGCCACCGCCGCGCCGCCGACGCGCCGCGCCGCCGGCAGCAGCCATCAAGGCGTCTTCGAGCTCTGTGCATAAATTAATGTCTGTTATAATTATTATTGTGATGATATTTTGTTGCTGAAACCAATATTAAATTATATTATCACTGTATTAGTAGTAATTACCTATTACACGAACGACTCGTGGCGGCAGCCGTCAACGCGTGTCGGCGGTTGTCGTCGGCAACATGCAGCTCGTGTATTTGAGCACCGTATTCAAATCTCGAGCGTTACGTTGTCGGCGCGTCGATGGTGGCAGTCCACGAGTGTCGACGGTTGTCGTCGAAGCGTATCGGCAGCTGCAGTTGCCTCTGTCGCCGACGCGTGTCGCTCATGTGTATGCACACTTACAGCACTTTCATATAATATTGTTAAAATAATTAGCACAATTTAATAATAAATCCTAATCATTGTAAACATCATTAAAATGTCCGACTTGTTAACGATATTTGATAACTATATTATATGCATCATTACTTCTCTAATTAACCGTTATTTGAACATGTGTGAATGTTAAACAGGTACTTAGCCATTAATTAAAATACTGAATCAATCAAAATCAATATCATTACTGGCTATCCATAAATTTTATTCGGTTCAGTCACTTATCATTAAGTGTGCATTCACACGAGCGGGTCGCGTCAACGGCAGAAGCAACTGTAACCGTCGACATGTGTACAGCTGTAGTCGACAACGTGCCGCTCGTAGGTATATTTGAGCACTGTACTCAAATACATGAGGGGCATGAAGGGCACGTCGACTACGGCAGCAGACTACAGTTGCCTCTGCCGTTGACGAACGCCGCTAGTGAGTATGCACACTAGGGTTTATTTTACCATAATACTTTTTTTTTTCTAACCCACTGGTGCGCAGAAAACTGGCCAGTTTTATTAAAAAAAAACATGTAAAAGAAAACAATTACAATCAACACCGATTTTAAAATTCGAATTCTTTTAAGCTGAGCGCGAAAGTCTTTAGAGCGTTACGAGATTTTTTATTTAATAACTCCGTTTTAACGCAATTGTTCATTGTTGTTATTGTTTATTCGTTTGCACTATTTTAATTGATATATTAATAATTGTACTTCATTCATGTATTAAGGTCATTATTTACAATTTAAAACAAGTAATTAATTGGTTTAAGGATTTCTAAGGACACGTAGAACACGATCAATGTAAGTAGGTACCTAATACATTAACTTAACTTTACATAATTTTGAATAATTTTTTTATTAAGTTGAATGTAGGCCTCCTCTTTGAGACAGAAAAAGGGATTAAAGTATAGGGTATAATCAAGTAGATTGTAAGCTCAGCTATTATAAATAATATCAGCTTCTGTCTGCGACTTCGTTCGTGTGGATATCGTAAGATAGGTACACAATATACTAGAATAACAGCCATATTTTTATAAAACTCCCTCGGCCCCCACCGAGTGTCATCCCATCGCTCTTTCGCGTTATTACTTCGTTTTTGTTTAGCATTCTTTCTATTTTCTTTTTGTTTTTGCTCGGCTCCTAAGGGTCCATAGCCTAATGTTAAATAGCTTATAACCTTCCGCAAGAAATGGGCTATCATATGCAAAAATATTTATTCCAATTCGATTGGTAGTTCGTGAGATTAGCGCGTTCAAACATACAAACTATTCAGTTATTATTTTAGTAGGTTCAGTTTTTCCTAGTATTAGAGTTGCATAAGGCAAGGTGAAAAGCTGTCCTCGCACCTTCCTCGCTTCATTTCCTCAATGTCAATCGCTTAAAGAAAATGTTGCCCGTTCTTCTCCATACGTTACGCTTTGGAATGGGCAACTACGTAGCTTGATCTTTCGACTGTCCGACCCATTAACAACTTAAAAGTGCCTGTAATTGGTTTATTTGAAATAAATGCTTTTAGCTTGAGTTTTCTTTGGACATTAAGGCTACGTAGCTAAGGGTTAGTTATTTTATTTTTCATCATCATCATCATCATTTTATTTTTAAATGTAATGTTAAACTATTTATTCGAGGTTGCTACTTCCTTTGGCCTTCAAATGATAAAAGCAGCCTTATAGTCATTATAATGTCGATCTCCATGTCAGAAACTATTTCGTTACCAAGGCAGCAAGACCAACTTTTATACAAATGTGGCTGTTATTTTAGCATATTGTGATGTTTTACGACTTCCACAAGAACGAAATCGCCGACAGAAAGTTAGTTGTTAATAAATAGGTATCTACTACTTATCTAGTATACAGTCAGGGAAAATCATTGTTAAGCAAATTGACATCCTACATCAATTTGCAGTATTAGGTATTATAACCAGTTCATACAACTGTTGAATACAATGACAATTTAAGTTGGTAATCTTGCTTAACAATTAATTTTCCTACGTAAAGCACGTTATGCCGTTGGTCCCAGCCGTCATTCGTGGATCTTTGACAGTCGTTCCGGGTCTTCAGAAGCCCGAAAGTCAGACAGCCAGTCTCACCAAGGGGTATCGCATAACCCACGTGGCTGTGGAGGTCAGATAGCCAGTCGCTCCATGTAAAATACTGCTATTCATCTGCATCCGGTCATACTGGAAGCCGACCCATATAGGTAAAGTTGGGAAAAGGCTAGGCAGATGATGACATCCATTGCTGGACATAGGCCTCCCCCAAGCATACTCATTTCGACCCCAATATAGTTGGAATAATGGCTACGCAGTTTGATTGAATTAATTTTGCTGACCTTACTAGGTACCCACTTTAAATTATATCAAAACATTAACATCAACTCTTGCACGAAATAATTTATTTTAATTTTGACAGTCAAACATCAATCAAATGTAATGTTATAACTAATTATCGTGTCAGTTGTACACGCTTAACACTTAGTTAGGCTGTAATTATGGAGTATCAACTAGCAGCATAGTTTATTAGGCGACTATGTACCGTGAAATATTTTATTACATGCGTTGCGTGTCAAGTACTTACCTACTCATTTCCGTCACGCTATTTTAACTTTGAAAGAGGTAGGCTGAGAAACTTTTGAATTTAAAACTTATTTATTTATTTATTCAGCGATCTTTCTGAACAGTGCAAGAAACTGAATCGTCACGCTCCGGTCGGAGGTCCTTTTTTTTTTAAATGTTTTTTATGGATGGGAAATCATCAAATGACCCCTCCCGCTCTGGGTGGAGCGGAAGGGAGTGTCAGACTTTCTCTCTCTGTCGGTGCTCCGCCCATGCGGGGCAGACCTCCACCGTATGCTCCACCGTGTCCTCTGGGTGATCCTCGCAATGGTGACACCCGGGCGTCTCCTCCCGCCTGATGATGTGTCCGGTAGGTGGCCCTGAATCGCGTATAATCGGGTCCAGGCGGTCGGTGACGTTGAATCGTTTATAATCGGCTCCAGTCGGTCGGTGACGCTGAAGTGCGTGTTCTCGGTACTAAATCGCGTATTACTCAGCTCCAGTCGAACCTAAATTTTCATTACTATCGTATGGTCATGAACACGCCACCGTTATTGGTTGACATAAAAATGTGAGTATGTGGAGATCCGAGTATGATGCTTAAATTAAAATGTCTCTAGTTATACCATTTTTGTCCCTTGGGATATAAGAAAACTAGGCAATCTTTCCAGGACTGAACCTAGTTTTGCTAAACTTTACTAACGTCACTCAAGAAACCTAACCGTATAAAAACAGGGCTACTGAAAATTTTCCGACGAAGAACTAACTAGGAAGACTTCGTGTTTGGCAGTCGTTGTCAATCACCCAATTAGCCATTGGGACAATTCTATGAATTCTCCTACAGCCAAGTCATTTCTTTTGTTCATAATAATTGAGGCTAAACGAAAAAGTCATTAACATTCAGCTATTAATCTGTATATTGAACCCGCCTTTGAGTTTTATGAATGGAAATAACTAATTAATGCCAAGGGTTAGTTACATTTTCATCAAAGTACCTAAATGAAAACCAAATCAATTTGGATGTTCTTCTGTTTCCAAAATAATATCGTTTCCTAATTTTAAAACACTTTTATTAGACCATTATGTTTTGAACTTTTACTTTATGTAACTTAAAAAATCACTACACCGTTCGTGGTGGATTATGCTGCCGTCCTTACGAAAAGTGCAATAACTCGAGTTTTGCGCCGAATTGAGATTTCGGTTTCGGAGTGGTGTTTTAACTAACCCGACTTTGTTTTATTTACATAGACAGAAGATATTCATTATTTCTTTGACGACAAAATCAGGACCAGATTATCGGTCGTAAAACAAAGGCATCAGGAACTTCTAGGAAACACCTATAAGTAACTTTGATTGGTGAGCATAATTTCATTGAACTAACGACTTGGTCGGAAACTTCCGCAAAGACTTATACTCATACTTAATTATGGACCGAATCAAATTTGGTTTCAGTTCATCGTCTTTTCCACTTTGTGTGCAGGGGGTGTCCAATAAGTAATCGATGACCTGGAATGGATAGATATGTGACATCAACCAACCTGCACTGGGCCCGCGTGGTAGATTACAATCCACTTCCTCTCGAAGAGAGGAGGCCTGTGTCCCAGCAGTGGGAACAGTATAGGCTGATTATGTAATAACAGTAGCAGTAGCCATGCCACACTAAACTTGTAGTATGACGAAATTAATATTTTCAGTTTTGTTGAAAACGGTTTCAACAAATTAATTGCGCTACTAATCTCATGATGAATGAATTACAGGGAGGATTAAATATACCACGTGCGTAAATATGTGAACAGTTATGTAAAATATTCTGCTCTGAATATGTAAATTCCAATATCGGATTATTCCACTTTGCCCCACCAGTGGGGCGGCTGGTGGGGCAAAGTGCCTAAAATTTTGCAGTGGAATCTACCCCACTAAATCATCCTGTTACAAATTAAGAGCAGAATACACACAAGACATAAGCCATAATATTATAAATTAACATAATGTATTGTGTGGTTTTAATTAGTTATATCTACCGATCATTTATTATGTAGTCTTCTTAAGAGTTATTCAATAATTTATATTACCAGTAAAGTATTTTATTAAATAGCTGTTCATAATAATTATAATTATGATTAAGTATTATCAAAGGTAATAATAAGTTATATAAGCAGTCAGTAAATGTCGCTGTCATTCTGTATTATGCTAAAATTATTAGTGTGGAAAAATTATAAATTGGTAATTAAAAATCAGAACGAAGTTAACGTAATAGATAATATTAAGTTAATTTTTTTACAAAGATTGATATGTAAAATCTGAGGGCCAATTCTCGTAATTTTAAGAACGTTCACAGTCTGTCAGTCTTAATTTGTCAAAAGTTTTTGACATAGGTTGTCACTGTGATGAGATTGCGACTAGATTTTTAACGTTTTTAATTACGGGAATTGGCCTTCTGAAATGCGCTAATAATGGTCACATCATTATTATTGTTGATAGTGGTCTCTTCGGTTTTGCCCCTGAGTGGGATTAACCGTTTCCCAATCCCACTTTGCAGCTTCTACCTTACAGTTATTTTAAATGCAGCGGAAAGAGGCTCCGACCATCCTAGAAGCCCATAAATAACCCCGACGTAGCTAAGGAGCTTATTTAAAGCACGAGTGCCTGACATAGATATCGTAGCAACATGTTTCATATCGCCAGTATAAACTATTGGCGAATTGCGATATGAGACCTATCAAACAGTCAAAGAAAAATCCAATCAAACGAGGAATATAAAGAAATTTCTATCGTAACTGAAATTCAACACGAAACGATATGTATAGATGTAGAAGTTTTGTACTAGTCATTTTTGAAAATTCTAAACTGTACGCTACGTAGAATTTTAATTAATTGTAATTTTTAGAACTTTAAACGAAGCCAAATTAACTATAAAACTTTTTTACTTTTATAGTTAATTTGGCTTCGTTTAAAGTTTTTATAAAAAATTCCAACAAAATGATTAGTACCCAGTTGTCAAATCATTACAATCTAAGAATTTCCCAATCGTTAGGAAATCAGCATCACCTCCTTGCCTCTCTGTGTTCGCCTCATTTATTTTATTAAGTAGAATTCGATTTTGGATTAAAATGATCGCAATTCACTTAATCCATAATGTAGAAAAGAAACATGGGAACGTCTTACGGAAATCCATAGGAGTTTAGTATTATGATAATGGGTTTGGAAGTTAATCGGAATATTGAGCTTGATAATGATCATTACTTTTATTATAGCCAATAAAACCTGCTGTTTTTTCTGGCAAAGAGTGGATTTAAGAGAATAAGGGCTGTATTTTTCCAAAGCCAGATCTTTATGCGAGAAATATTTTTTTAAATTTCTGTTTGCAAAAACTGTTACGACGTCAATTTTATTCCACCGATAAAATATCACTTAGGTATCTGTCGTTGGAAAAACCAGCACTAAGTATTTAAAAGAATCAACAGCAATATCTCACTTTCTATTTACAGTGAACTGCATATTATCTGGAAAGTTTTTAAAGGATTGCTTTGAGCCAATTTGAGTCAGTAGGTCATTAATGTTAACGATACTCCCTGATTGCACCTTATTCGGTGTAGTGACGTTGAGTAAGGGCTAAAAAAAGTAAACCGTAATTTATGAATCAAATTCCCGTCTTATTTGGCAATATTTTTTTATGCTGAGAACATTGTGTTCGCCATTTTAATGAACATAATAAAATGGCGCAGTATTTGACTCGTACGGTCTTATCCTAGCGCCGAACTTACCCCAGCATACCTTGCCTTGCTGATTTCCCATCATTTCTTATGGTTCCGGCACAATAATCGAAGTATCATGTACTTTAAGGAGTTATTAAACTTACGCAATTCTCTTTCTTTGCAGATACAATGGCCACGGCGACAATATACCTGGCGTTAGCATTGTGTTGTGCCATAGAGGGCATTCACCTCAACTACCGAACGAGCCCATCGCAATATTTCCTGGATAACCCAAGTCTGCATCTCTCTGGGCCTGGAGCTGCCTTCGCGAAAGTTACAGCTTTTAGACCAACACCTGCCAGATTACCTGTCAATGGATTTGGGTGAGAAAAATAACAAGATTTTCAAAGACATAAATTATTATTATGACAACTTTTTTGATTTGTTACAGTAATTTTCGCAATGTAAATTAGAATGTAGAGGTAAACAGTTGTTTTGAAATTGTAACTAACTTACAAGCACTCGCTAGTATTTCACTGTGTTAGTAGTAAATAAACAATTTGAATGTGGCTTGGAACACAAATTAAAGTGAAACGTGAAATGTGTTAAATTATTTTCTTGTATAGTGTAACTGAAATTCACTGTTCTAAAATACGCGGTACGAGAATACGGAGTATGAGTTTATGATTTTCATTTCACAATATAATGCAGGGATTCTTGCATTGTTACTTTGTGATATTTTTATGTAACTTAATAACCTGCAAGAAATTAAATTATACACCTATGCTATGGTACAGTCGCTCAACGAAAATATTATTCATTTTTGAAAAATACCTTGTCCAGTGTCTTTTTCATTCATGACATGGTGTATGGTCAAAAATATAATAATTGAGTTATTATATTTTTGTGTTTAAATTGACTTAATTTTTTTTCTGGTGTAGAATAAAGTAAGTATATATAAGTAAAATAAATAAATAAAGGTGCGTAATATTCATCCAGCAACTGTACGTAGGTACTTATTCCATACTTCGTATTCTCCAGTATCCTGTTTATCGTCTGCACCATGTATGCACCTAGTAGCAACTGTGAATAATTTTCACTTGACTGTAACAGGTACAGTCACGTCTAAAAGTATGTATACACTTGGCAATTTTTAATTGCGATTTTTTCGTGAAATAACGAATGCAACGTTGAAATACGACACTTAACATAAACCTGTGGGTTCGAAAATACTATTTTCGTAATAACATAAAATTTCATTCAAAAATAAAGGAGAAAATCGCCTTTGAATAAAGCCAAGTGTGTACATACTTTTAAACGTGACTGTACAGATTTCGGACAAGCGTCCGTGACTCCTGCCCGAAATTTGTATCTACAATTCTTTGTCCGCACATTACGCACTAGTTGCTAATTTGTCTCTGTGTCGCATGTATAATACCTGTTGTAAAATGCACTGATTCTGTCTACAGCCCGACGATTGACCCCGCCCACCTGGGACCCACGATAAGGTTACTTGTTATTTATGTGATTGACTAATACTATTAACTAAATAACGATTAATTAACTATATTATTAGATTAGTTAGTTTAACCTTTGCTAACCGAACTAATTATTAACGAGAGTTATTAATAAATAAGATCAGATTACTTACAATACTTATATCGTATTGCGTGGATGTGACGCATGTTTCCCCCAAGCCTTTCTTATTTTTTTTGTGTATTATGTTCTTTATTGCGTCGTGTTTACCGCAAATAAACGTATTTTCTTTCATGTTTCTTTCTAGATAAGAAGTAGGTTAATATTTTATTCCGAAGATATTTATTATTATATATTGAGTATACTTAATATTTATACAAAAACCCACGTCAATTCGTTGTTACGTGAAATGCCTAATTTTAAGCACGATTGGTTTAGGTATATAAGGTTTCAGAAAAAATACTATATTTATTTTATAGGCTTCAAACCTTCATTTTATCGTGGCACGTCTAAACCTCACACAAAATAAATAATGTAGTGGTTTAGTAATATTGCTAGAGCTAAAAAATCCGGTCTGTGAAAATGATTGCCTGTGAGAAAAAATTGTGTTCATACATCATCTTGTACAGCCCTTTTTACCTCCACACTATTTTCATATCTTAAATACTTAATGCTCACATATGAATCCTTTAAGTGGGATGCGCCAGCAGGGTGGGTAGCCCACGAAATTCTAATTTTCTTCCGTAATTTTTACAATTTGCAGCTGATTGTCAGGTTGTATGATGAACAAAATATGATACGTGACCGTAACAAGTGTGTATTTACAGAATTATGTTTGATAAAAAGAAAGAAAAAAGTTTATTTAAAAAAAATGCAAGAATGAAAAATCGAATAGAATCTTTGTTAATTAAAATCATCAATACTCATACAACCATCTAAGTTCATATCTTATTATGTAATATATAAATATAAATAATATTAATATATAGGATTATAATGAGTTATAATTCTGTAAATACATACTAGTACGGTCGCGAATAATATATTGTTCAACATAAAAGGCTAAGCAGATGATGATGATGGTACAACCTGACACTGACCTACAAATTGCAAAAACCGTAAAAAATATATTTTGCGGGCTACCCTGACGATTCCCCCTTAACTGAGGGTGCATGAATACCTTTTTTACATACAACTAGAAATAAAGTAATGAGAAATTTCACTTTATGATACGGTAGCTACTCTCACGTCTTGACAAGTACAGTAGGTACATACGCCAGCACATCAAGCTACCCGAAACTGTCAAATTTTCCTAATCAACTTTGAACCTATGCGACAAATTTGAAAATCTATTAAAGAAAGACGGATTGTAGCAGCTTGATGTGCTGGCGTCTGTACTTGTCTACCTGTGGTATTTAGAATTCGTTCTCGGAAAAGTGAAAGAGTTAAGACATTTTTCAGTGACGTATGGACACATTTACACCCACGTACGTTCCTTTATTAAAATACTGAATAATGGAGTTCAGGCGACAAACTCCGAGCATGTCTGAACGATGTGACGATTTTAAAATGATCGGAAAATATCGAGATAGGCACCTCTATGTTGTTCTTAACATTAAGTTGCGCTTTATTTTTTCACCTGTTTTGTCCCACTGCTGGGCAAAGGTCTTTCCCATAGCTTTCCACCCTTCATTTTGTATTTCGTTCTCTGTCCGATCTCCCATTTACGGCTCTAATTCATCACGCCAGCGTTTCCTAGGACTCCTTGGCGACGACGTCCGTTTTCTGGCACCCACTGCGTGACGACTGTGGCCCATCTGTCTGTATTGTATTCAGTCATTGTCAGATAGGAAATTTCGAATCCATCTAGTTAATTTTTTATAATACTTATGACGTGTAAAAGTGATTCCGGTATCCTATTTGCAGAATAAACAATTTCATTTCATTTCTTACCTACCTACATAGTTAAAGAAATTCCAAATGTCCTAACCGACATGATTTAAATGTGACAACACTATGATAAAGGTTCCATGTAGTTATACGCTATTAAAACACGCTTACAGCATTTGTAAAATACCTATTGTAATCTAGCTTCTGCCTGGGACTTCGTATGAAATTTCCTGCTTTAACATAAAATAGGTATATCCTATGATAATCGGCAATACCGCAACTGTTGCATTAGTGAAAGGATTTTGGAATCAGATCAGTATAGTTCCGAAGATTGAACGCTACAAAACACTCTATAAATCAATTATTGATACGTGTTTCCACACGTATTTACAAGCGCCAAGATTCCCCAGGGAATTTCGTTTGAACGATTTTAGAGTTGTAAATGGACAAACTTGACTCCGTGTGAAGGTCATCGCACACGTATAAGCATTGCATCTGTTCGGAAACTCCTCACCTCATCAGCTAGTTATCAGCCAGATGTAAGCGCGGAACCGGATCGGTTAGCACTTTGCCATGGCGATGTCGCGCTGCTTGCCAGGGTTTTGCTTATAGTTGGGTGAAGAGGGCGACGATCCTACGACGTAAGCTCCGTTTACCAGCTGATCCCGATCTGAGGCGATGTCGTTACGATGCTTATAAGTAAACGTAGCAGTAAGGAGTTTTATAGAGAGAATACTAATCGGCTGGAGTTGAGGCGATGCTGATCCGCAGTGCTTATATTTGTGTTCTACGGACCTTTAATTTGCTTTACCACTCCCGCTAGGTATAACTAGAAACAAGTAAATATAGCGCGGTACATTTTCCAGGAAAAGCGAATGTGGAAATAGGTGTGTTTATGTCGCAGCCAACAGCTGTTAACTGAAAGGCTAATAAGCTGGTTACTAGTTTATTTTGCCGTTCAGTTAACAACCTAACCTTTTTACTAAACGGCGCCGTTCAACTAGCGGCTCACTGATATTCATGATAGGTTAGGTTGGAACTGTGACCAACCACACGCGAGCCGAATCGTTCACTAAGCCAGGGCACCCCGACCAAATGGGTTAGGTTAGAACTGTGACCAAGCGCGCGTGTTGAGCGTGCGCTACTCCCAAAGGCTAGGCTGTTAACGGAAATGCTAAGGCTGCGACAAGTACATGATATTAAAATAAATTAATAGTAGAAATGGCATTGCTTCTGTAGAAAAGTTTTCTTGTTGAGTTGTGAATATACATTTTACTTAAGTGAATATTGCCTGTTTTTCTAACTACCTATAGGCAAAAAAATATCTTTACTGTACATAAATTATAAAACCTACTTGTCTAACACCTACATATGCATGCAAATTACTTTTTATTTATTTACCTACGTATTAACTTTCATATGCCGCTTCATCAACCATCAAAACCAATTACTAAGATCCTTCTTATTGTATAGTTTCAGCAACCCACCACCTCCATTAGGATCTGGAGCGGACCCGGCCTCACAAACCTGTGGTCTTTCACCTCCATTCTGTACCAAGTCTCGGTACAGGGCTATCGATGGCTCATGCAACAACCTTCAGAGACCAGCGTGGGGCATGCCCCAGACGCCTTACGGACGGTTGGCACCCTATAATTATGCTGATGGTAAGTACAAGTAATTTTGGCTGGTTAATAGATCGAGAATATTTTTTTTATACGGGTCTGTTATTTCTGATTTTTCTACAGTACCTATCCGACAGAAAAAGTTTCTTATTGTGGAGCTGATCAGTTTAAAAAACTGTTTTTCTTGTGTAAACTTCACAGAAGTGATGGATATCGCAATCTAAGCGCTTTTTTAAGATAAAATTTACCTATTTTCTCAACTCATACATCAAGTATTACGCCATGAGCGGTCGTAGACCCCGCAAAAATATCATTAAATCATTATATGTATTTTCTTTTTTAGACCTATCGTTTATACAGAGTTATTATTAATAATTAATTGTTTTCACGTATTTTTTATTTTATATATTCGGGAAAACAAACAATTACACATTAAGAATTACAAAAAGATAGGACACAGAAATGATAAAAATGTGAAATCAACCACGTTCTCCGCAGATACACAAAGAGACAATTTGGTAAATATTAAATGTACCCAGACAATCACACAAATATTGTGACAAGAAAATAGGCTCATTTAGCGAATGTATATGTAACAAATGATTTACGAATGCACGAGAACGGGCTCCGGTCGGTGCTCGGTTTATGCAAATATCTAAAATGCCCACGTTTCAGGCATTTGCATGCCATTCCACTCGTCACTGACGTACCTGCATTTTATAGATGTTTGCCCACTTGATCTACAAATTGAGTTCAGGAGCCATTTTAAGGAGGATTGAGTCTTGAATTGTTCAGGATATTTGGAAGTCTAGTGGCATCTTTTATTGGATTTCTAAGTATGCTCCCAAGTTCTTTAGCCTTTTTATTGTCTGAGTCAAATTAATATAGAAGATTTTGTATTCAAGACAAATATTCTCGTTTAAATCGTTGCAGTGCTTTGTCCCGGTCTATTGCCAACTAGCTTGGGGGTTAAGCTATTAGTAGAATCGTATAGCTATTTAATATAGATTTTTTGTTTACAATAAACAATATAGTATGTCATATCGAGTATATCAATGATAAAATTTTGAAGAGAAAACGTGTTTAGTAACGACGAAAAGTAGTAAGTTCTGTCTTTGAAGTTGAGTTAATTGAAACTGTTTATCAAAGCAAAAATCAAGCTGCAGAAACAAAGGAATTTTCTAATAAACACATCTCTCTACTCTGACGTAACGTCAGATTACATAAATATTTACCTAAAGATTCACCATGGGTTTTTGTAGTCAGCCCACGTAATCAAAATAATACGAGCTTAAATAATACGCGCGTATGAAAATGCTTCATATTAGTGACGGTTCGTAGCCTGTAGCTACCTACGCGTACTACGCGCGTAGCGTTCGTGCGTTGTAATTGATAAGCGTAGCACACCATGATCCAAAAAGTGTTTGTGGTTTTACTTAGATATGTGTGCATTTTTTCTGTTGAATATTAAATTCAGGAATAATAAGAAGCTCTCAAATACTGACTGCAATTCTATCAACCATTTTATTCCGTATTTATCTCAGTACTATAAGTCCCTTACCTCCACAATCAATCATTTCCGCTGGTATCATTTCCATTAAGATAGCTTCCTTCTATTTTATCGTTTTACTTTCAGTCGAAGGGGATTGCCGCTATTTCCGTTTAGTTGGCGACGTTTTGATGAATGGTTGTGATTCATAGCAATTAACGTATTGCGGGTATATGTATAGGGTGTGTTAATTTAGAGATAATGTCGCAGGATGTGAACATGGTGAAGGGATGTGGAGATTTATGGGGGCGAGATGTTCCCATAAGGCTTCCCATAAGTGGAATGAGATCCGAATGTTTTGTTTTGTTTATCTGCCACTATAAGAGCGATATAGTTTCATAATTCATCGTAGGTATATTCCATCAACTTTTAGAAACTTTTAGTCGTAGCATGTTTTACAAAGTTTTTTTTTGCAAAGGAACTTTTTAAACTGGCTGGCAGTTTAAAAAGTTGCGACTGGAAAGCAAAATAAAACATCCGAAAATCCTAGGAATATGCCCAAATCAAGGTTTTTTTAAACCTTGATTTTGGTACTATTAGTTATATTTTCATGAGATTTCATAAAGTTTTCGTTTCCAGGTGTAAGCGCCATGACACTGTCAATCTCCGGCCGTCCACTTCCGAACCCCCGAGACATCAGTCTTCGGCTGTTCCCCGACCGACAACTAGTCGATCCTATCTGGAACCTCAATACACAACAGTGGGGACAAATTGTAACCCACGACATGTCACTTACAGCTGGCGTAGTACAGTCCCGTAAGTTCTTACATTAATTTCTTAAAAGTTTTTTTCGTAGGAAGAAAAACTTTTGTTTGTTACGTTGTTACCATTTTGTACAATTGACGAAAGACTTTGGTATGCAGGCTAGGAAGAAGCATATTGTACTGCACATACCTACCTACATTTCTTCCAATATATAGGCACAGGCTATGTGATTACTACAAGGCATAAAATTACTAGTACGAACTACGAATAATTCCAGTGTGATCAATTTCACCGACCTCGCATACTTCTCATTTGTTATCAATTAGAAAACATTTTTTTTGTTTGGTAAATTTTAGTATCAATAAAACTGTCAATGCTATATATTTCTTTAAATATTAGAACAATATTCATTCTCATTGCTTGCGTAATGTTTATTTATTTTAGCCTACAATTGTTTACACAATACATTTTTCAAATATTTTTTTGTCAACTATGTTGGTCACTTACTCAGTTATGTAAATACACACCCCAACGACAGGTTTGTTTACGACTTGATTTCTCATCACTTGCACAAAATGCGTTTAAATTGCCCGCAGTCCGGCCGTCAAAGAAAATCCGTTCCTGGCACCTGTCAGTTTCATACAAACGAATACGTGTTTCGCGAATTTGATCTTTATTAGCTACTAGAATCGTCGCACTGACAGGTGTCAGGAAAGCATTCTCTCGATGGCCGCACTGTAGTTGTCTATCTGCCCGCATACTTATCTCTTTTGTTGACTGTACATTTGGGCGTACAGAACGGGTAGGTATTGATTTACGCTAGGATTATCGGATTTCGTTCAAACAGCGTTTCTTGCCGTGAACTTTTGTGACATTAGTAAACGTCACTGAACAAATAGTAAACTGTATCAAATAAATAAGAAACGTAGTAGAACTTTTTGTGGATATTTTTGTCATTCTTGCATTAATGGCTCTTACCATCTTTCTTTTATGTTTGTTTAAGAGATCTTAATCTCTATTCAGTTTAAGTTGTCGAATATTATGTGAACTTACATTATAACTGGAAGATGTTATTTCGCTCAACCAATAAGTAGCTAAACTAAGACATCATCAATCTTTCAGAATGTTATGAATATACAGGGTGGCTGGGATTTACGTGCAAATTGTAAACATTAATTCAGCACATGATTCTTGACCCCTAGTCAGTGGCGGATTTACCAATAGGCTGAGTAGGCTTCAGCCTTGGGCGGCAGATTTTAGGGGCGGCATGTTTTTTAAATGTCTTACTGAAATTAAAAAGATTAATATTTATATATTTACCATGTTTCTTTGGAAAGAATAGACAAAGTGAATGCTAAAATTCAGGCTTCTACCGTAGATTTTATCAAAGTTGCCGATCTTTACAAATCTCTTTGCAAGTTTTTCGTAGCTGATGAACGAGAACATTTTAAGTATTTTGAAGAAAAGGCGAAGCAGTATACAAAACACACGGGAAATTATTGTAGTGGTCGGCAGGTGCGCGGAAAATTTGAATAGCCTACTGGCGGAAAATGTGTAAATCCGCCACTGCCCCCCGGTGTAGAAATTTTTAGTCAGTTATAAAAAAAAAATCTGCTGTTTAATAGAAAAGTGCAATACCTACGCGGTCAAAATGTATGGAACAGCATTTTTTTAATAACCGCCTAAAACTTTCAACGCATGGGTATCAGCGGAGCGTCGACGTCCACGCCACCCTGTATAAGGCGTTAATAAACTTTTAAAGTTTGGTTTTAGAGATCTTCTATTCTAATTTGGAGAACTAAAATAACTAGAATAGACCAGTAGACCTGCACCCTAATTGCGTAAAACATTATCAATCTCAATCTGAATCATTTTGAAAGATATTGCTCATCCATTGCTTCATATATTCGAAAAATGTGTCTGGTAAACAACGTAAATAACGCAATGAATGTTGTTGAACTGTCAAAACGAAACCCATTGCTACTGATAGTGTGTTACGCAATTACCCCGCTGTTCGATATAATATATAATCTGCTTTATTATTTATACTTAATTATTTTTGTTTTTCTACAGCCTTTGCTACTGAAGCTGAGAGTAAGTTTAATGTGTGTGTACAAGAGTTACTAAAATGTCATCTTTTTGTTTCAATTTCATCAGTCTTTAACATTACCTGTTTGCGTCTCAATTTTATTTACAGTAGCCTCCTAAAGTTAGTTGAGATTTTTCCACTTCAACTGATTAAATTATAATCAGGTAATCCTACACAACATATATATTTCGCTTGTCGTTTCTCTAGTGCGGCCACCGACATTATGTTTATATGAGTTTGTTTTCAAGAAATCGCCGTCAAGTCGCAGTCGCCTTAGTAGTGCGGCCGCGGCCGCGGCTTAAGGGAGTAGTGGATTATTTATTTTTATATTAATTCATAGGTAGTTGAATTAGTCAATAAATGACACGTTATAGTGTACAGTTCGAACATTTGAAACTAGAATTTCAAATCATAATGTGGCATCTTTGTTGAAGTGGAAAAATGTCAACTAACTTTTGAAGGGCACTCTAAGTACAATAATAATACTATATGTAATCTGCGTTCGCGATTTATTTGCCAAAAATGTAAACAAATATAAATTAATGGAAAAATAACTTTAATTCCTACACAATAAAGTTCAGTTTACGCTACAACTTCAAACATTTTTATAACTTTTTTAATTGTGCTAGTTACTCTGAAATCAAGCTAATTGACATTGAAATAAAGTTGATATTTTGTTTAACTTGAAATAGGGTGAGGGAGTGCAGCACTGCACACTTTTACTATTATATGATCACAGTTGCATGATTCTTAGAGTGTCATAGCCCATAATTGGCTTTTGAAAAACCCTAAAGCTGTATGTATACCTACATAGATTGTGTGTGTAAATTTGCAATCATAAGTTGGAGTAAACTTGAATAAATAAGTTAGTCATCAAGTCAAGGGTTTACGCCGTGCCAACATTTGTAAACTTTTATGTATATTCTCAAAGAATGCAATGACGCACTTTGTAATCGAGGAGCAAAGAAATCGCTACAAAAAAGTAGGAACTATTGTTACGACTGCTCTCAAAGTCTCAACAGCCAAACAAAAACCACAAAACGCGAGTATCTATGAAAATGTTTGGACGTTTCTTCGGTTTTAATTGGCAATTTTCTGTATCACTTAAAGCATGTCTTTTACGATTGACTGCTCAAATAGACGTTGTTGACAACGATGGACGCGACTTAATAAAACATTATCTATTGTAGAGAAAATGGTGGATCAACAATTTCCGGAAAGGAAAATGGTCTCACAAAAATATTTCAGACAATTTCTTTTACCAAAAGAAAGCTAGTTTGTTCAGAAGAATTTTCGTTGCCAAAATGCCGTTTGCTTTATTTTGTCTTCAAAGTCAAATATTTTTACAAGAGGTTATTTTAGGCTAAAGGCGGCATTAAAATTTTATTTACCGTTTGAATAATTTTTCTGCACTTAGGTAAGATAAATGCTTCTTTAAAATAGGTTCTAACGATTTATGACGGATTACCTATTTTTATATTTTTCCACTAGTTTAGTATTCTATTTGTGTTTAAATTGGTAACGCAACACCTCATTACATTGTAAAGTAACACCAAACGTGCCTTAAGAAAAGTGCACGGTTGTAGAAAAAGCTTGAAAATCGTTCCGACCGATTCAAGCTTTAGCTATTCCAAACACTTCAATTTAAAAATTATTTTTTTACAGATAAGGAATTGGTGACGTGCTGCGACGACAATGGCCGACTTGCTCGAGACGTGACTTCCAACCCTGCATGTGCGCCCCTGCTGATCCCACCAAATGACCCTGTCCACTCCCCACAAGGAACCCAATGTATGAACTTTGTGAGGACTGGCACAACAAGGGATAGAGGATGCACGGCTCCAAATGCTCCCGCTGAACCAGTAAGGAATACATATTATAAATTAAACTCGCTTTTCCTTTATATACATATGTGTGACCGCGTTGTTTGTCTAAAATTTCGCAAAGGATTCTGATGCGGCTTTCACCATCATTTAGAACATTTTTTCCGGAAGGTTTATGTCCAAGTACATTAATATTAAACTCAAACATAATAAAAATCCCGATGTTTGAGTAAGCTTATAAAAAAAGATCACTTAAGACCAGGTGGGTCATCATTAATGATAAAGGCGCGTAAACGTAAAATGGCGGCGGTGCTAACATACCATAGAACATTTATTTCGGAAGGTTTATGTCCAAATACATTAATATTAAACTCAAACATAATAAAGAAATCCCGATGTTTGAGTACCTAAGCTTATAAAAAAAGATCACTTAGGACCAGGTGGGTCGTCATTAATATTATAGGCGCGTAAACGTAAAATGGCGGCGGTGCTACCAGACCAGGATGTGAAAAAACCGTTGCTTCATGAATATCTACCAACCTTCAAAAGTTAAGAAGCCAATGGGAAGTAAATAATTTTAGATATAGCTAACATAAGCAGCCTATAAATGTTCACACTGCTGGGACACAGGCCTCTTCTCTGTGGGAGGCAGTGGGCCGCGAACTACCACGCGGGCTCAGTGCGGCACCCTAATTGCGTAACATACTATCAATCGGAATCTGAATAATTTTTAAGCAAATTGCTAATCCATTGCTTCATAAGTTCGAAAAATTTGTACGCTCAACACGTACATAAATAACGCAATTAATGTTGTTGAACTGTCAAAATGAAACCGATTCCGATTGATAATGTGTTACGCAATTGCCCCGCGGGTTTGTAGATGTCATATGTCCCATAATTTTTGGTTCTAGGATAAACTGGTTTCTTCACGATGTTTCGTTTTGGGAACAGTGGTGATGAAATTATTTACACAAAGTAAAGCGTCTGTCCGGGTTCAAACCTACGACCTACAGCTCGTAAGTCGGGAACGTTACCACTGGGCCACCACTGCTCTCAAAACATAGATTTATAGCTATGGGTACCTATTGCAATCTAAGGTGCAGCGTTTCTAAATTTGTCAAAGATGTAAACAACAATGGCTGCTCGAAATTTTGAGCGGCCATTGTTGTTTATATCTTTGGCAAATTTAGAAATGCCGGACTATATACATATATAGGCATTGGATCATTAGTTCTTCATGTTTAATTTCAAGCTTCGTAGTTTTTTTGGGCGTCTTAAAATTCCGTCTGGAATCTTCGTTTTTTTTTCCCTTTTGTGTAATATTATTTTGTTGACGTACGAAAGTGGTTGTCACTAGCCACTTACAGTAAGGTACTCCCGAGAAACTAATAGACTGGCATTTTTTGCTAAGGGTCAGATGGCAAATATTTACTCATTATATGTACAGAGGCCAAAATAAAATACGCTTTGTATTCATGTTTGATAGGGCTTAGGATAAATTCTTATCATGCGCAAAACGTACAGTCTCTTCTTGCTAAGCTATTCTTTGTAGGGTCAGCAACTAAAGTAACTAAATCGTGGCCGAATAAAAAAAAACATAGGTACTTATAAACTATTGCCCGCGACAAGGTCGGAAATTATCTCATGGGGACGTACTACCGGGATAAAAAAAATATCCTATGGCCTTTGGAACCAAGGTCATAGTCTACGTCACGTGTGTCTTTTATCGAAATCCATTCAGCTGTTAAGACTTGAAAACGTAACAGATAGATAGACTCAGAGATAAACCTTTTTGCATTATCCATTAAAAAGTCAACGTTGAGTCTGCAAAATTCAATAAAAAACAAATAAATAAATTCTTTGGAAATTGAGTTTACTTTATTTAGAGCAAATTCAATAACGTCTCTCTCAATTACTTACGAGGTTACGTCAAGTATTTCACAGACAATTTATTGTATTTTGAAGATCCCTTTTATTTATCGGGCTGTATTAAAGGGCTTTGTAGGACCGTGGCATACCCTGTCCACCATTT
The DNA here is from genome assembly GCA_945859645.1 of Amphipoea oculea. Lineage (NCBI taxonomy): Eukaryota > Metazoa > Arthropoda > Insecta > Lepidoptera > Noctuidae > Amphipoea > Amphipoea oculea. The sequence continues at coordinate 12,200,888 of OX243872.1, forward strand.
TGATTTTTTCTCAAAATGGCGGCCACGCATGGAACTAAAACAAATCGATAGCTGACATCAAAGCAAACAGAAAACATAATAAGACCAAACTTCGTAAATCGTCACGTTTCCGAGATATTAACGGTCAAAGTTGCTCACGTGATATCCATATTGTTTGAACTTACATTGTTGCAAAGATGTTTGAAATAATCACTCTGAATGTTTAAAGATTCAAACATACATTCAAGACGTATATGTACATATAGACGTATATTTTATGTTCCATATGAAAGTCTTCAATCCACTTTGTAAAATAAAAGCATTAATTTATGTAGTGAGAGACCAACATAATTTCATAAAATTTTGACCGCATGATATTTTTCCCGAGACAAAAACAGTAAAATGATTTAGCATACCCCGGAGGCTGCAGTTTCCGTGAATAATGTTAAACATAGGAGAATCATGAACAAATATGTTGTGCCAAATATCACGTTATAAGAGTCAAAAATTGATAATGTACCTAATACACCTTATAAGTTACATTACGTATATTAGGCTAATATACGTAATGTACCTAATTAGGTGTTATAATTTGATTACCAGCGCTTGTGTCGGGGTATTTTAAAATAGGATACGCAATTATATTATATTATTTTAATTATTGTAAATGTGAGGACTATGTGGGCCATTGTTTTTTTTCTTAGTTAATTTTAGTGATGGTCTAGCAGTTTGAATATGCGGCCTACCCAAATGTCCATTCTTTGTTCATCGAATTGTGAGCTCCTTAAGTTTTGACTTCTTAGGTTTTAACCATTCTTCTTATAATAGTCTGATAGGAAACGATGACCTTACTTATATTTTAAAATACATATTATTAACGTATAAAAGTGTTTGTACAAAACTACTTACAGTACTAAAATAATTCATCATTCAAAGGTTACAGCACCCTAAAAAGACTAAAACTATGTTTTTTTTTTTTTTTTAAGAATGTCTATGGTTCCAGTTCCAACCACCATTCTTGTGACCTAACGAAATCTCATCTGAAATTGGCCATTGAATGCTAGCATCACAGTTTTTTTTATTTGAAGAGGTCCCCAGAGATACATATGCCATCTCAATTTTGGCTCTCAGATGACGGTATACGATTTCGATGTAAGGAGAGCGCATCAAAAAACCTTGCTCCATTTATTCCGAATAGCCTTCCACTCTACGCTTGATAACTTTTACAAATAAGTAAGTTAGGTTGAACATTACTTGACCTGGGAATTGGATTCCAAAACTTGAAAATAACTGCTGCTTAAACGGACTTTATTTTTCGGTATTTGAGAACAAATAAGCCAATTTGGCTTAAACTTGTAAGCGGACTTATCTATTTAACAACAAAACTAGGATTATTCTGCTTAGAATCTAGGGTGATTCAAAAACAAACGAGTGCGATTCTTGTTGAATTAGTACAGTCACTTGAGTGCGCCTCGAATATAGTATTACAGAATAAGGCCGCGTTCACACCAAACGTATTGTCAGTCGCTGACTGTGAGTGAAGGTTACGCAGTTTAGGTTTTTCCATACATATGCAACTTATCGTTAGGACAAGACGCTGTCGCAGATATCTCCTGTATCACTGGGGCTCACAGTGAACCTGCTCCCAATCGGCGGCTGACTATACCTACTTTTGATGCGAACGAGGCCTAACACTACTGATGCAGGTATCCCACTCCCAAAAGCTCACTAGTAAAATACTTTCTTTTGTTACCAGATAACAACAGTCACAGCCTACATGGACTTATCGCTGGTCTACGGTAGTAGCCTTGGTCAGGCCAACCCGCTCCGAGCACGTCAAGGTGGCCGCCTGCTGACCAACCTGAGGAGCGGTCGGGAGTGGCCCCCACAAGACCCCAATGTCACCATTACCTGCGAGTCTGCGCAATCTCCCAATGAACCTTGCTACTTGACTGGTAAGTTAAAAGTAGAAGCTTTTCTTCCTTACTTTTCAATGTCATTGGATGTCGTAACCATATGAAAGATATTGGATGCGGGATCCAATACTGGTGTTATTTCTCTGGACGGCGATTGGACACGACCGGACAGAGATCAGGCGCAGGACCGACGGCTTAACGTGCTTTCCGAGGCACGGGGGTATCACATCGTCTACTTTCAAACTCCGGGCTGGGAGAGAGTGGGGGAAGAGAGAGTTCACCTGTGTCTGTGCACTATAATATCTCCCGCGCCGAAGGCTGGTCTCCGCTGAGATTGACCGCCATGGCCGAAATTCGGTCTGGAACATGGCCAAGCTTCAATACTTTTTGCGGTATGCCGCCTTCTTTGGCGACCCTGTTGCGTAGATTATCATTGCAGAACACTAGAAACGATTAAGGTAACCGTGATAATAATTTCCGCCAATATTAGATACCTACTTCCATTACAAAATCCCACATGAATATTGCAAAATATTGCGATACCTAATACTTAACCACTCACCTAAATCATTTTTTGTTGATACTGAGAATAACGTTGCCTCGAATATTTTTCGGGAAGCAAAGTCAATATTAGGTATAAAATACTGGCTATCTAAGCTAAGAGGGTTCGCAATAATCAACCCAAGTATATTGACAGAGTTTAAGGCACTAAGAAAACAGATCACACAACCTAAGCCTCTTTGAATGCCGATGGGAAGATCCTCTTGATCTTTGCTTATTGTCCTTGAGGGCAATTATTGTCGAGTAGCGCTGTAGAGGTTGTTCCAATTAAAGTCAGCCTCCCTTAAAGTACAAGAAGTTTGCAGTTCTAGGAAGAACGTTATCTTCTGTACATACAAATAAATAAAACTGTCTGTTTGCAATATCTAAATAACAGCTTTTTATAAAATGTATATGAAAGTATATACTTAGATGATACCTGTAACAAAAGAATAATTTTTAAAAATGTTGTCTATCTGTCTGTTTGTCTAATCTGATGATCTTGATGAAATTTGGTATGCGTATACTTTGAACCCTGAGGGACATAGGCTACTTGTTATCTACATACGACGCGGGCGAAATAGTGGGCGGAAACTAGACGTTTATATAAAACACTTTCAGGTCAGTTGGTAATACACGAGTGATGTTTGTGTTGTTTTCAAATTGTTTCGCACGTGTCGCCTCACAGCGAGCGAGTGACCTTATTGTAGGTAGGTACTCGTAGGTACCTACCTACTTGCAGCGAAGTTGTGATATAGTTGGGAAAACATTGAAGGATAGATACAATAAATTAATTATATACAAAATAATTATTATAGATACAAATAATTATTTTTAGATGGATTTTCAAGATAAACTCAAGAATAAATATTATGTTTAGTACTGGTAATTTTATTTTCTGAGTCTTATACAGCGCGATTTGGTGCCAATTTTTGCAGTTGTTTGATTAATTAGTAATAAAAATACGACTAATTCGCTGTGCACATTTTAAGACTATGACCACCGTATTACCTAATTTTATCCTGAGAGTCTCAAACGGATTGAAAAACGACCCAATTTTTCTAACAAAACATTACAAGTAACGAATACCAATTTGGTCACTGAGGATTTTGCGACAGTCGTCTTGAGTTTTTTCTGCGAAAAGCAGAATATTTGCGAATTGGTTAGTGGGATTCCTAATAAAATTATGCAAAAATTTAATGAAAAGTGATTGAATTTTTGTACATAAAAAATGGAGATTTAGCAAATGTTATTAACAAGCAAAATTACTAAGCCTGAATAATATATTTATGAAAAAAATACCTGGAAATTTTCGCTTGTAATAAAATAATCTTAATTTAGAGTTGTATAGGTGTATCTACTTACTTCCGAGTTATATTCAAGCAAGATTAAACGCCAATCGCCAATTAAAAAGGCGTATGATTTACTTATTGAATTTAAAATATTCTTTGTTCCAACAGGTGACATCCGTGTGAACCAAAACCCCCAACTGACGGTCCTCCAAGTTATCCTGATGCGTGAGCACAACCGTATTTCCGACGAGCTGGCTGAACTCAATCCTCATTGGAACGACGAGACTATCTACCAGGAAGCGAGACGCATCCACATCGCTGAGATACAACACATCAACTATTATGAATATCTTCCAATTCTATTAGGTGAGAATCTTTAAACGCAAGAGTTTATTCAAATGATTGCTGGTGATAAATAGCTGCGTTATTTGGATACTCCCTGTTTTTGTAAAAGCTTATAATGGCAACTGGTACCTAGGTGAATAACGTACAATTTGCGTTTGATATTAGACTTTAAGCTTTCTGAATAATAAATAAATAAATACAATTTTAACGGTGAAGGAAAACATCGTCCTAGACCTAAAAAAAACGAAGACATGTGATAGGTATCTACCAACCCGCATTGGACCCGCGTGGTGGACAGAGAGAAGGCTTGTGTCCCAGCAGTGGGGGAATATTATAAGCTGATTATGCTATAGTCCGCGCAAAACTAGTTGGCCGCTGAGGTGGGGACAGGGGTGAGGCGGCGGTTCGAACGCACGTACGAGTAATGCGCGCCCCGCCCCCCCGTCCCACCGCTCACACGCCTAAGGCGCGGCCAACTAGTTCCGCGCAGACTATAAATACAATTTTTGAACCTCTTCATGGTTTATGACCTTAAAGTGTGGCTGCAGGAAAATGTTTTTTTTTTATTTCTTCCATCTGCTTTTAAAATCTGCCTGTTATCATTCACCTTACAATAAGGGCTTTTTAATTAATCCATGGGGGACTGTTGCGTTAATCGTTACGCCAGTGGAAAGGAATCATGAGGCATCAATCAATCCATTATACCGTCTTTATAATGCCAACGCAAAGAGAAGGGTTCTTCTATTGGCAAAATTCCTTGCCGAAATTTTTTCGAACATTAGGTATACGGGCCTTTGCTTCTAAAAATATACACAAAAGGGAAAATCGCCATCGTAAGCTTGGCCAAACAATGCAACAACGCGCGTGCGTTAACGCGACGTTTCCGCTACTTAAACGCGCGTGTGTGCGTTTAACGTGCGTGTCACCTACGCTGAACTTACACTCAATGCAAAGGCCATATGACAGATTTACATATTAGTCTGAGAGGATCAGAACCCTTGTAAATGCAGAGGATTACGACCCTTATTTAAACTTATTTATTTCACATCTAGGCTATGATAACATGGTGAAGAACAAGCTGATCTACCCGGACGCTTATGGCTACGTGAACGACTACAATCCCGGAGTGGACCCTTCAATACTTGACGAGCATGCCACAGCGGCCTTCAGACACTTCCACACCTTGATCAGGGGTTACTTGAAGTACGTATTGTAGCCACGAATGTAAACTGTCTCCTTACTTCATTCTTAACCACGAATCCTAACCTACAAGTAATGATCATCATCATCTGCGTAGCCTTTTCTCAACCATGTTGGGGTTGACTTTTAGTCTAACCGGATGCAACTAAATACCAGTATTTCACATGAAGCGACTACCTATCTGACCTCCACAACCCAATTACTGGGTAATACAATACCCCCAGGTAAGACTGGTTGTCAGACTTTCGGGCTTCTGACGACCCGTAACCAACAGCGCCCCCTGCGTTGTTGGTAAACATTTGTCAAATGGGGATTGTCAGCCAAAGCTAATTATAGATGGCGTGACCATAGCTAGGTCCACCATTTTTTTAAAAATCGTTTCTGTAATTACGGCATTCGACCGGTTAATCTTTAGTTGTCCAGTTTCTAAATTTGAAGCTTGTAATATAATGTTTTTTACCTTCTCACTAAATTCGATACTACAATATGGTCATTATAACAGTAGTAGTAGTCATTAGGGTCAACACCGTGCTCTATATCAAATCATAATGTTTTACTGAATTGGCTCTAGTGCAATCATGCCATACATTTATTGACTATCAATATTAATGAGAGGAAATTGCACTTCCGATCCCATCTGGGTTTATTATGCAGGACAAAGGGGTTAGAAGATTTTTGTATGGAGGGTGGCCCTAAGGTCGGTCGCCATATTGATTTTTTTTTCAGAACCGCGGTGCACAACAAAAGTTATATATTTAGATAGAGGACGCTTATACACACAAAAAATGTTACATAACATAATATCCTAAAGCGTCAGGTTTCGGAGTTATTCACCGAAATATAATTCGAAAACAACAAGGATTTTTTTGTTTTTTTTTCCCTTCAGGTAAGCATATTGAACTATTGAGGTAATAGAAACGTTATGAAACCTTTATGGAGAACAAACAAATGAGGAATAGACATTTTTTAAATAAATAATTAAAAACGGCTATTTATAGTTCGTTTTTTGATCCCAGAGACTAATCTGACATTTAAGTCTTTTGTGTTTTCGTTTTTTCTTAGTATAGAAGTTTGACATTACACTTGTCAGATTAGTCTCTGGGATTAAAAAACGAATTATAAATTGCCGTGCTTAATTATTTATTTAAAAAATGTCTATTCTTCATTTGTTTCTTCTCCATAAAGGTTTCATAACGTTTCTATTACCTCAATAGTTCAATATGCTTACCTGGAGGGAAAAAAAAACAAAAAAATCCTTGTTGTTTTCGACTTATATTTCGGTGAATAACTCCGAAACCTGACGCTTTAGGATATTATGTTACATAACATTTTTTGTTTGTATAAGTGTCCTCTATCTAAATATATAACTTTTGTTGTGCACCGCGATTCTGAAAAAAAATCAAAATGGCGGCTGATTTTAGGGCCAAAACCTTCAAACCCCTTTACACAATATTACCAATATTTTTATATGTCATGGTTATTGATTGATGTCTATCTCTAATGACCATACAGGGAATTCTCTAGGACAAAACTGAATTTTTGAAGGTACTTTATTAGTAAGGAAATAAAATCTATTATTCTTTCTTTAATTTTTCACAGACTTATCTCAGAGAGCCGTCGTGTAGCTGGTACCGTGCGCATGAGTGACTGGTTCAACAGACCTCTACTTCTCGAACTTGATAACGCCTTTGATCACTTGGCGAGAGGACTCGCAACGCAGGAACAAGACTTCAGCGACCAGTACTGGGACTCGGAAATTACCCAATTCCTTTTCAAGTAAGCTATTCCTACTTTGAAAACTAATAAAAACTTTGAGCTTCAAACTAATGCAACGTGAAACTCTGACATTCAATATCGAAAGTACGTCACATCGGATGCAGAGGAGACCAAAATGCTGCTAACTAAAGTTAGCAGCATTTTGGTCTACCAATCGTACCATCGTTAACCATTCTTTTCTGTTAAAACAGAAAAGAATGGTTAACGATGGTCGTAATGACGCCGATTTACGACGAAAACAGGCGCCAAAATTGTGCCAAAGTTTTACTGTATGGTAGATTTATTGCCTCATTAATATTAAAACCAATCTGGGATGATATCACGCCTTCATATTGATATGTCTATAAACTTGAAGTTAGACGTTGCTGCATTGCTATCATGGATGAACTGTTAGAGTCTATGAATAATGATTATATTATTCTAATAATGGTTGGTTTGGCAATCAAGGTATTGTGACGTCACATCAAAGGCAGTGCAGTGCCTAGATAATTTTCAGTTGTTTACATTACATATGTGACAGTATTACACGTAGATGTGTAACTGACTTCAAAATTCCTATTATCATGTCTTTGATGACACAATTCTAGGAAGTAGTCTAGTAGTCGACGTAATTTTATGCTGATTTGATTCAATTGTTATTTCTGATAAGAGAGAGAAGTTATACGAAGTTAGCCATTTGAAATAAGGTAGCGTATTTGTGAGAGAATGGTGCCGATTTTGAGTTCACAAACTAAAAAGTTCAATGCATCTTTTTCTATTTCATTAAGAAAAGGACAGAAGATAAAGTTTAGTTTAGTCCTGTCAAATTAATCAGTGCCTGACGTAAATTGACGTAATTTTAGCAGACAAGTTTTTAATCACGTCTAAACTTGTATGGAGTGCGCTGATAAATTTGACGGGACTAAACTAAAATTTATCTTCTGTCCTTTTATTAATTAAAAAGAAATAAAAAGATGCACTGAACTTAATTTTAGTTTAGTTTGTGAACAAGGGAATCGGCACCAATGGCTCTCTGGTGTTCGCGTAGATAGATGTTAATGATAATTCGTGAATGGCCAATCAAACTTTTTCTCCAATAGCCTTTTGATCCGTGTTTGCGTTGTACGCCCAATATTAATGACTTTTGCATGTAGATCAATTTAATTAAAAGCTATTTATAAACTTACAAAGGCTGTGCTCCTTTTATGCCGGACCGAAGATTGATGTTGGGACGTTGGATACAGGTTGGCAAGGATATCCACGCGCAAACTGTAACCACGAATTCAGCAGATGATCCTAGACCTAGAGTGAAACATTTTTCTTCGGTTAAGAAAAATAATCTGCTATTCCATACAAAAGTGCAATACTTACGCGGTCAAAATGTATGGAACAGCAAATTCTTTATAATAACCGAAACAATTAACGCAGGGGATCCAGAATCATGTCCTGCATAGAATAGAATACTCTTTATTATGTACACCATATAAATCCACTGTAGCAGGATTCGCGTCGATGTCCCTGCCACTCTGTATATGCTAGTTACGCGGTAAACTCTTCTTGCGCGATGCAGGATTTTGCGTGACGTCAGAATTATACGTAGTTCGCATGTGGCGATATAGACACAGTCACATAGTTATACGACGTTTAATACCTTTTTATGGATTAATCAAAGGGTTTATTATTTCGTCCATTTTAATATCTATTGTATAATTCTAGAAGATAACTAAACAATTTTGCTAAACAATGAAAGCAAGATTGAGGCCTGAAAAGTCTTTGTTATTTTCATCTTGTTGAAAGTAATATCCCTTAAATAGAGCTACCCTAATTAATTGATTGTAATACAAGTTTATAAACAAAACTAGGATACCAAACATTTCAAACAATTATGTTAGGTACTTTGTCTTGCGCGGATCGTACAATTAGAATTCAAAAGGTCGATTGGATTTATCTCTAGGAAACAATTATTATAACTTCTAATTTTGAGCTTAAAGTTAATTAGAGATTAAGAAGTAACTTTTTAACTTTTCAGTTTATTCTTTAGACGCACGGTGATAAAATTTAATTTAAAACGTAAGATCAGATTTGGATCTGTTTTAGCTTCAACAACGTTTGCAAAACGCTGTAAGATTAAATAAAAAGGTTTTGTGGCCTGCTTAATTCGTTCTTAAATATAATAAGATATAGTGGTATAGGCATGTCTGTAATCTGTCGAGCTCCGCTAATGAAACACAATTGATTTTCTATTGTTTCGTAGCCAATAGGCGACGCGCGGTTAGTAATATTGAATATATTTGTAAATAAAAGACATCACGACTGACAGCTGTCCCATTAGCTTACTATATTACGGCCGAAAAACATTTTAATTTTATACAGATTTTAGTGAATCTAGTAACCAAGGTCACATCTTGGACTAGGTTATCTAGATTTTTAACATTTAGATGTAAAAATTTCTGCAAAAACATGTGGTTTGATGTCGTAAATCGTAAAAATAAAAAATATTTTTAATCACATGAATCTACACCGGTAGTTTATGATCATCAACATCATCACCTTTATTAAACGTAGCTTCAGCTCGCGACTTCGTTCGCGTGAAACTTCTTGTTTCCCCCGAGCCACCCCGTCGTATCATATCACCCGCCCGCGCTATCACTTAACGTTCTTTTTGACTTTTTTTTCTTTTTGCTCGGCTTTTAAGAGTCAAAGCGTGATGTTAAGTAGCCTATAGCCTTCCTCAAGAATTGGGCTATCAAATGCAAGAAGAATTTTTCAAAACCGACTGGTAGTTCCAGAGATTACCCCCTACATACAAACTTACAAATTAGAAACAATATTAGTATAGACTAACCTTTATTTCTACAGGCGCAACAATACTTTCGGAGGTGACCTGCGAGCTACGGACATCCAAAGAGGTCGTGACCACGGCCTGGGGTCTTATGTTGCCACACGAGCTGCTTGCGGCCTTTCCGTGCCCAAGACCTTCCATGATATGCTGGACTTTATCTCTGAAGAGGTATGTTTATCTTATTCCTAGCTGTTTCCCGCAAATTTGTCCGCGATGCAGGACGAAAAATGGCCTATGTCCTTCTTCAGGTCCCGGACTATCTATATGTGAAATTTCATAACGATCCGCTCAGCCGTTTTTGCGGGATTGAGTAACAAACGTACAAACTCTCACATTTATAATATTAGTAGGATCATACTAAATTTATGGAATGGCATACTTCGGAAAAGAACTGCAGTCGCCGACATAGGGAGTGACCACACTTACTGACGCAGAATCGGCTTGAGCCAGTCACAAAGAACTTTATATCCATGCAATAAAAGCGAAAAAGATGTCATTCACCTCGTTTCGGTTTTCGGACGACGCGACTCGTCACCACGTCGAACTTAATGCGACAAACGCGGTGATACTTGATCGGCTCGGCTTGAAGCTCAAACCTATTCCGAGTCGATAAATGTGGTCATTCCCATAGCCTGCATAGTTAGGCAAACTGGAGTGGCAATAGACTAAATAAAGCCTTGTCGGAAAAGGACCGATGACCGTTGGAGCAGATCAATCCTAGATTTGAAACCGCGATCCGATTCGACAAACGAACGTGGGACGCTCCTTGTTAAGACGGTCCGACGACCTCGAAAGTTTTGCTGGGACAGACTCAATGGGGATTTCTCGTCTACGTCTATTTTAAGAATACGACATGCCAATGACTTTGTTCGTGCACCTTTTAATTTTGTAACACACTATAATGCTCATTTGATCGTATAAAAAAAAACTACTGAATAAAAGAGCAATTTTTCAGTAGGGTTCCTCCTATGGGTGAAACAATCTATTAATAATAAAACAAATTTACTTAAGTAATTGATTTTTTTGCAAGCTGCAATGTTTTCAGGTTTCACACTTGATTGACGAGGATTTTTTTAGAAATATTTTGATCTTGTTTTCGTTTCTACTGCATTTAATCAATTTTTGAAATATACAAAATTTCATTGAATTATCTACATATACAATGGTATATAAATTATGAAGGTTCTGTGTACTAGCAGGAGTATAACAATAGAAACAGTTGCAGAAAGGAGGCAAAAATTTTTTTTTTATTTTAAAGCACTCTCTGATGATTCGCATTATGAGTCGTGCAAAAATCACTTTTAGTAACAGTAAAGTTGCTATACTCCATTTGTTTAGGTAATTAAATAAAGGTAAACAAAAAAAACCACGTGCCGTGGTTAACCAACTAAACGTAATACCAGTCTATTCAGTTGTCATGCTACGTCACAGTTGTACTCTTCAATTTAGCAACTTTATAATTCGCTAATAATGTTGCTAAATTGAAGAGTACAACTATGACATAGCATGACAAGTGAAGTGAGTGATATTACGTTTAGCCGGTTAACTAAGTCACGTGGTTTTTTTGTTTACCTTTATTTAATTACCTAAACAAATGGAGTATAAGTGTATACATGTAAGTGCTCGTGACTGTACCTACTAGGTACGTGACGCCAGGCGGTACCAAAAACTGTTATCGAACTGTATCCTTCATGCCCTGGCTTATATCTTGGCTAGGAAAAAAGTAATAAGGAACTACAATAAATTCTGAATAAAAATAATAAGAAGGTGACATATTGCTATATTTCCTTAGATATAACGTTATACAGGGTGTTACAGAAAGGGTATATACAGCCTAATATGTAGGTAACTACGTGATATCAAAATCAAAAAGAAACATGCATTGTGGCACTGGTGGGAACATCATTCTGCACATGATTCTGAATCCCCTGAGTAGAAATTTTTAGTAGGTTATCATCATTATCATCATTTCAACCGAAAGACGTCCACTGCTGTACATAGGCCTCCCCCAAGCACCTTCACTTCGACCGGCTTTGTGCTTCTCGCATCCAACGAGTTCCTGCGACCTTCACAAGGTCGTCGGTCCACCTTGTGGGAGGCCTTCCAACGCTACGCCTTTCGGTACGTGGGCGCCACTCCAGAACCTTTCGGCACCCCATCGGCCATCCGTTCTGCGAACAACGTGCCCTGCCCACTGTCACCTAAGTTTGGCAATTCTTCGGATTATGTCGGTTACCTTGGTTCTCCTGCGGATCTCCTCATTTCTAATTCGATCACGCAGGGAAACTCCAAGCATAGCCCTCTCCATTGCCCTTTGGGTGACTTTCAGCCTTCTAATAAGGCCCATTGTGAGCGACCACGTTTCAGTGCCATAGGTCATCAATGGCAACACGCAGGTTATGAAAAAAAAAAGACTGGTTGCACTCCGGGAGTGCCGGCAGAAGTGAAAACTTGAATATTAACGTTGAAATAAATCAATTATTAATTGAAATAATATAACTCATTTTTTTTCACTATTTCTGCGTCCCTTTTTTCATTAATAGATTCAATTTCCATATTTTAAACACTTTATATATACGAATGTTACGAATACACCAGTGTGTCCACGTCCACTTCGACTTCCACTTCGACTTCCATTTCGACTTCCACTTCGACTTCCACTTCGACTTCCACTTCGACTTCGACTTCGACTTCGACTTCGACTTCGACTTCTACTTCGACTTCGACTTCGACTTCGACTTCGACTTCGACTTCGACTTCGACTTCGACTTCGACTTCGACTTCCACTTCCACTCCATCCATCCATCCATCCATCCATCCATTGTCGTGTGTCACTGAACTTGGTTCACATTGGTTGGCGTCGCCGCGCCGTAGAAAGAGAGGGGGGGGGGGGGGAAATCTCTCCTGACGGTCACGTGTCCTGACGCGAGTTTAACATTTTTTACCCATTACAAAAAGTGTGCAACGCCGCTAAAGAAGTTTTCACTTCAAAAATACTGTTCCATACATTTTGACCGCGCAGGTATTGCACTTTAAGACAGTACCCCAAAACGCCCGCCCTTTACTCTTCCTAGTGCTTTCGCTGGGAAGAAGAAGTGTCGCAACAAACTCCCCGCAGCACAGCTGTCCGTTCAGTCAAAAAAAGAAACTTGTTTCTATACAATAGTAGGTATGCAAAGTTGTTAGTATTACGAGACACAGAACATTAAATTAAACTTTCCATACCAACATTACAAATGCGAAAGTGTGTCTGTCTTTGTCTGTTTGTTACCTCTTCACGCTTAAACCGTTGAACCGATTTAGATGAAATTTGATATAGAGATAGTTTGAGTCCCAGGAAAGGACACAGGATAGTTTTTATCCCGATATTCCCACGGGATCGACACTTATACGGGTGAAACCGCGGGGCGCTGCTAGTTTGCCATATGTGAGCTAGATAAATTTCATTAGGATTCTCGTGCTCAGTATAAATGGTGTAGTATTATGAGCTATATTATTTTTAAACTTGTTGTAACGACTAGCTGTATAAGGTCTGCATTCAAGTTTGTGCGGCTTATTATGTAATGGCATGGGGAAGCTAGCTAATAAACCACATTAAGTCAGTTAACACTAATTTATTTTTGGGTTCACATTCACTAAATATACTATCAAGACAAGTTGACGAAGATGCCGTGATTCTAGTAGGTTCAAAAAACAAGTTAATTAAATTATTAGACCTAAACAGATTAAGAAGTCTAATACTTAATAGAGGAACATCTAAAATATCAATACAATAATTCGATTTCACAATCTGGAACGTGTTAGGTTCCAGAATTCTCGAAACTTTTTTACGAAAATTAGCGACTCACTGACAAAAATAGCCCAGCTATTCTTAGAATATTTCTGACCTTATTCTATAATAATATTATTATATAATCTTCCGGCCTTATAATCTTTCGTGATAGTCCGGTGGTGTCAAAAGATTAACGTCCTGATATCCTCAAGTGTTATCTTCTATTATAAATCCAATTAAATGTGGCGTGTTATAATTAAGGTTAGAGATGATGCGTTTGTCGGGAACTTTTAAATAGAAAATGGTTACCTCGGCATTATGGTTTCACTTTTATATCAAGGATGATGTTAAGATCTTGGTTGAAACATTGGGATCCATACAAATAAATAAAATTGAAGTGTCTGTTTTTAATGTCAAAATAACAGCTTTTTATTTACTAAATGCATATGAAAGTATATATTGTACTTGTAATAAAAAATCAATTTTTAAAATTTTTGTCTGTCTGTTTGTTCCGGCTAATCTCCGAAACGGCTAAACCGATTTCGATGAAATGTGGTATAGAGATACTTTGGAAGGCCCTGGGGAAGGACCATAGGTTTTTATCAACATACCACGCGAACCCGCGGGCGGAAGCTAGTTATTAATTCAACAAATTGAAAGGATACGCTTATAATAATTGAGGCATATAGAATCAAAGGCAGCTAAGCGCCACACTTTCAAAAAATTTACAAAGATGGAGAGTGAACTCAGAGAGTATGGAAACCCCTGACTCTTAAATTAGAAAAACGTTTTTTTCGGTTCCTGAAAATTTGACATGGAGGCACTTAGCTACCTTTGATTCTATATGCCTCAATTATTTTATTATAATCACGACGAGACAATGCGTTCGTACTACAACTAAAATTAAAAAAAAAACCGCAAATTTTATAAAAAGTAGTAGTTTCACAAAATAGAGTTAATTTAAGGAATGTTTATACTAAAAAAAAAGCAAATCTTAAAAACTAGAAGAAAACAAGCATCCCGAGCTGCACTCTTGCGATAGCCTATTTGTTCTAATATCATTTGCATAGTAAAATTACTTCTATAAGTTACCTCACCGTTAAACATTTCCAGAATACGGAAGAATTTTTCTGCAGGAAAAACTGCCAAGAGTTATTATAATGTTACGCTATGTTAGCTTTGTTTTCTTCCTTTTCTATAAACCTTGTAATAAAGTCAGGGAAATTATTTGCCATTTGCATGCCTGCCTTTTCCCAACTTTGTTGGAGTCGGCTTCTAGTCTACCGGATGTAGCTAAATACCAGTAATTTACATGGAGCGACTACCTATCTGACCTCCACAACCCTGTTACTGGGTAACGCGATCATCATCTGCTTACCCTTTTTCCTAACTATGTTGGGGTCGGCTTCCAGTCTAACCGGATGCAGCTGAATACCAGTAATTTACATGGAGCGACTGTCTATCTGGCCTTCACAACCCAGTTACTGGGTAGGTAATACGATACCCCTTGGTAAGACTGGTTGTCAGACTTTTGGGCTTCTGACTACCAGTAACACCTGTCAAAGATCTACGAATGATAGCCAGGACCAACGGCTTAACGTACTTTCGAGGCATGGAGGGTCTTGATATGTAATGGATGGTCACCCATCAGCAAATCGACCGAGGCAAGCGTAGCGTTACCTCGATCGACCGAACTATGTGGCTGTTACTTTGCCACAAGCCTTTCATACACTTAAAATATGATTACAACAAATAATTTCAATCAATTTATTGGAAGTATATTCGAACCCATAAACCCTTTAACACTTTTGACAACAATTCCCCTTAATTGAAACTTCATTAAAGGTTGAAAATCTCTAGCTCACACATAGACAAATGACCTTGTCGTTTTACGACGTGCTAGTGATAAAGCAAATATGAGGTTGACCATACCTATAGACCCATAGTGTCCCTTTATATCAGTATTTAAAATATACATATATATATATATTTTTTTTTGTAAATTGGCACCATGTTTATTTTTTACAAATTCATGTGATTTGTTATCTTTTAACTGTGCTTATGTGTTGAGCTATTTCTTTTGTTAGAACTGAAAACGTTGTTTATCATTCTATCTATCTATGCAAATTGACTTGGTAGCTTACTTGTTAGCAGTAAGTGATGGTAGGATTTGTAACAACAATCCCTTTCCGTTTATAGGCGTAGAAACACTTAAGGCTAAAATAACTTGCTTAGTCGAAGTTTGTGGCAGGAAATAAATTATTAACTCTGCTGTTATTGTTAAGAATAGGTGCTATTGTAATGGGACAGTAAGGTCAACATCCCGTGCATTGTTACACAAAGTCTATTGTGTCTATACTTGGCTACTTTCCTACTTATGTTTATTATTATTATTTTTGTACGGAAGCATGAAAGAAGGAGCAAAATTATTAGTCGTCGTTGTACAAAAACTGTTTTGTTGTCCCACGAAAATTATGATATTTTTCCATACGAACAAAAAGATTTTTAATATTTAGAAACATTGATCCTAATTTGAATAAGGATGATATTTTTTTTTTGAGTCCACATAGTTACCTACTAGCCTAGACAATACTGCGTCTTTCTATTTTGCTTGCTGAGATCACCACCACCTAATAACATTTGCAGCATATTTTGCAACCTGTAAGAGATTACTTTATAGACCCTCGTACAGTCGACCTCATAATTGCTTTACCAATTATGAGGTCGACTGTACGACTGAAAATTCCTCAATCAACTCAGCCTATCGCAGTCCACTGCTGGACATAGGCTTCTCCCAGACTGCGCCACAGCACCCTGTCCAAAAATTCCTAGTAAATTGAAATTTTACTAAGGTTCTATAAGTTCTAACTGTTACAGTGACAAATAAACGTGAAGGCCCAGGTGGTAATCGTATTCAAAACATTTCGTATTACTAAAATCAACAGGATTTTTATAGGTTTCGGTAGCATATGGCAATCCAATACATTTTTAACTTTTCCATCATCGTTATCGCTGATAGAATGTCACTTTGTCGAGTCGTTTTATGGTGTGCAAGTGACATACGGTGGTAAATAAATTACGAGGTCGAATGTTTCTTCCCCGTGTCAGAATTGTTGGGGAATATCGAAACGACACAAGATCCGACCATGGATACCATTTCTGAATCATTTTCTTTCTCCACCAGAATGTGAATGTCCTTCGAAACCTGTATGAGACTCCTCAAGACGTCGAGCTGGTGGTAGCAGGTTCTCTGGAGCGCAACGTACCGGGGGCGCAATCCGGGCCTACGTACCTGTGCATCCTGACTGAGCAGTTCTATAGGACCCGAGTGGGAGACAGATACTTCTATGAAAATGGAGCTGATCCTGACATTGCTTTCACGCCTAGTAAGTATCATTTTCACCTATTTCAGCTTAAGTTATTTATTTCCTAAACAACATAAATTTGTGTCCAAACAAAAAGTTTACAAAATACAAAATAAAGGTAAGGAGAAAGCTGAGAAAATTCAAAGAAAAGACATGGAAACAATTTTTAAAAAGAAAGCATAGATAACTGGCTGTATGAATGCATTGTCTCTGGGAGCTTTTGCGGTCCGATTGTGTCACGGTAAAAATATTTGTATGCCCTTCAAAACAAAGAAGTAGGTTTTTATTAAAATATAACATGGAAAAGCTGTGATATTTCAAGCAGTAGGTATTTGTATACCACTTGAAACCATGCAGGAATAGTTGCGTTCATCTACAAAAGCCAATTTGTCTAGTAGAGAAGGCAGGCGAAAGAATATATTCTAACCAGAATAGTTGTTACCCACGATTTAATACCCGTATATTACCATTGACAATATAGACAAATTAGACTATCGGGTTGTTGATGGATTTGTGCCAATCAATCTATAGTTTGTTGTTACCTGAATTCCTAGCAAACAAATATGTCATATTTATTTATTGTGATTTGAGTATAAATAAAACAGAATAGTAAGTCAATATTTGTCCGATTTTTTTATGCTGTTGAATGAATATACGTTTACAAAACGAAAATTTTGATAATATTTATTGGGTTATGTAAAACTGCGTGATTGTTAATCATTCTTTCAATATAAAAAAAAATTCTGTGAGTCAAAACATTTAAATATACTAGTATCTTAAATATCTTAAACCCATGTTCAGCCTTTATTACTTAGTAATGTATTTTACAAATAATGTTTATGTGAATGAATAGCATTCTTCCCTTATATTTTTTACCAAAGCACGCAATAAAAATGGAGATAAAGGCAATTATTCACCAGATTGCAAAAGCACGTGCTCAAGATTATCAAAACACTTTCCGTGCACACACAGAACCTTATTTTCCTTAACAAATTATGTTAACATAGGTTTATACTGCTGGTTTTAATGTGTATGTTTAGTACAACAGTAATCAAATCACACAAGCAACGTTAGTTAAGTTAATCTCCATAATTGTGGCAGAAGGAAAAATAACAAAAATTTTCCTTGACTTTTCAAATCATATTATTAACATAAAAACTACGGAAAGATTCAAAGCGCGTGTCTGATAAAATCTAGTAAAAGTTGTAGAATTTATTTAAACAGAAAAAAAAATCGAATAATATAATAAAACAATATTATGAATGAGATGACGTGGTAATAGGCTTGCCCCTATTACATGGGACTTAATCTGTCAAGCTCCGCTAATGAGACACAATTGATTTTCTATTGTTTCGTCGCCAATGGGCGACGCGCGCCGCTTGACCGGTTAAACATACCTTGTGAAATGGAGGTTGTTCTGTTGATGCACCTCTGCCTAACCTTTTGAGGAATACAGGCGTAATGCTATCTTATCCATACTTCTATACTAATATTATAAACAGGTAAAGTTTGTTTGTAAGTTTGTATGTAGGGGGTAATCTCTGGAACTCCCAGTCGGATTTGAAAAATTATTATTACATTTGATAGCCCAATTCTTGAGGAATGCTATATGCTATTTAACATCACGCTATGTCTCTTAGGAGCCGAGCGAAAAGAATAAAAAGTCAGAAAGAACGCTAAGCGAAAGCGAGGTGATGCGATGCGACGGGGATGGTCGGGGGAACAAGGAATTTCACGCGAACGAAGTCGCGGGCAGAGGCTAGTAATATTATAAATGCGATATTAGTGTGTCTGTCTGTTACCTCTTCACGCTTAAACCGCTGAACCGATTTAGATGAAATTTGGTATAGATGTAGTTTGAGTCCCAGAAAAGGACATAGGACAGTTTTTAACCCGATATTGCGAGTTATTCCGGTGTGATCCCCGGAACCCCCCTCTCCACTCCCCCCCCCCAATCCCCTGCTAGTTCGTCTTCTGTTTTAAACTTTGTCTTATCCACTGTAAGCTTTCTCATTACGGGAAACTTATGCGGGTGAAACCGCGGGGCGCTGCTAGTAATGAATAAATACTAACTGACCCCGTCGCTTGTTATCATGAAAATCAGCCCTGTAGGAAGGGTGACGACTTGAAATATCCTTTCTTAGAGTGATTAAGCATAATTACGAGTATTTTAATTTGTTACTCGTTAGAGTCGTTTTGATTCGAGTTAGCTTCTAGTTTGACTCGTATTTCTGTAGGTTTTATGTTAAGCGTGTTTTTTGTATTTTATAGATAGATTATACTGTACTTTTGTAAACAGGTCAGCTCGATGAGATACGACAGGGCGCGTCTATGGCTCGTCTGCTCTGCGACAACGGTGATAACATTCGAGTCATGCAGCCTAGAGCCTTCCAGCAGATATCGCACGGGTAAGTACTGTCATTACTTATAGTCCCGTCTTTTACGGCTAATATACCGTGGAGCCGAGATATGGAGTATGTTCGCATCGAATTATACTTATGATAAAGTGTTGGGTATTGTGATAATGTAGAGGGTGCCAACGCCGTGCATTAATCTACTAAAGTCACACGTATCATATTCCGTCAAACGGGGTGAACAGGGATGCAGGGATGAATCGGGACGAAACTTTAAAATGGATTTTAACGATGAAATAATATAGTTTGTTGTCAGTAATCGTTACCTAATTAAATTACAGTAAACACATTAGGGTCCTTTTTGGCCTCAAACTATATTATTTTAGTGTTAAAATCCCTTTAAAGTTTTGTCCCGTTTCACACCTGCATCCCTATTCACCCCGTTTGACTGTACCTACTATTTTATAGCTCGTGTGACCTAAACCCGCACTTAAGTCACGCTTTTCTGTGTAAAAATGGACGAATGAAGAGCGGGTTCAGGTCACACAGTGCTATAAACACTTATTTCAGAATCTCATATGTACTCATTTTATATTTTTCTACAGGAACAAGGTTGTACCGTGCGACGAACTACCGTCTATAGATCTAACATTATGGCAGGATGCAAGAGGCCATTTCTAATTAAATCTAAGAAATAGTTAACTTAAGTAAAATTTATGACAAATAAAAAAGTTACCGCCAACTATCAACAGGTTTATTTTTGTGAAAAATAAACTTTACAACTTGGAAAAGGAGAATTTCCCGGAATTAGGAGGACTGTATTTTCCATTACAAAATAGATTGCTAGGTGTCATGACAAAGTTATATAAGTTACCAGATTTATGTTACTTTCATGTTTTCAATTAACTTGACTGAACCAATAATACCTACCCTATTTATTATGTTTGACCTTTACCCGAAAACTTTTTATTATTTGTGAATCTGTTGTTCAACTCTATCTTCAGTGAAAAAATTGTGAGGAGACATCTTTTTTATTTATTTGTACAGATTATGATGCTAAGTTGTAAATGTGTGATCACGGCCATTTTTAGAAATGTTTGTATATATTTTATGTGCTATTTTAGAAGTTACAAAAGTGTTTGTTTTGATAATACTGACTGCATAAATAAACTTTATACATACTTTATTTGAAATGAGTGTTACGTAAGAAAGTTGTGTGTTTGTAAGTAAAAGTAATAATAAAGTATTTGTTTATAATTTTTGTTTCTTATTTTATTTATTTACCAGAAAGGTAAACACGATATCAAAGACTAGCTTCTGCCCGCGACTTCGTCCGCGTTTTTCGGTTCCGACTCACCGCGCTGCATATCATCGCCCGCCCGCGCTTTTACTTCGTTTCCGCTTAGCGTTCTATCGGATTATGTTTTTTTTTTCACTTTGCTCGAGAACTGGGCTATCAAATGTAAAAAGAATTTTTCAAATCCGATTATTCTACAGATGAGCGCGTTAACACGAATAAACAAACTCTTCAGTTTTATTGTTATAGATAGATAGATATCTTTAATCCTTTTTTGGGTTAGACCTTAGTATTTTTTGTATACCAATATAAATAAAAAACATCAGAGGATCAAATACTGGATTTGCTTCGGAGATATACATAGATAAATACAGATAGACATAAAAATATCTGCTTAAATAGGGAGTATCAACTGAATAACTCTTATAGCAAAAAGCGGACTTAAAATAGGTCGAGAATCTAATAAAGATCTTACTTTATAAAAATAGAAAATGCTGACATGTTTTTATAACAGCTCGAATTTCAATAGTTCTAGAACTGTTAGTAAAAATGAGTTTGATACTGCAGATGACTTTTGTAACCTAAATATAGATACTCGTTTCAACTATGTCATACGCTGAGATTCCAGCCCTAAGTGGCCCTTATATGCAGTTGCTTGGAACGTTGTAATTTGGGCTAAGAGTCATCTGCGCTTGCCGCTGACGAGGCAGTAAAGGGCAACAGTAGCCAACTGTATGCATGTAGCTTAATGTCCACTCACGACAGTTACGACATTTGAGGGGAGTAAGTGCCTATGCACACTAGGCGACTGTCTTCAGGCACACACAGCTCGGATATACAGGGTGTTACAAAATACAAACGGGTTGAAGAGTGTATCTGGTCTAGAATCTTTGTACAAAATTTCAGCTCAAAAGCATTAACTTTGAAAATGCTTAATATTTTTTTATTTCGACATCACTGCGCTGAACTGGCGCGCGGCGGCGTGATGTGGGTGTACTAGGCGCACAGACACACTACAGATAATGGATAATGACCCTCGTAGTGCGGTGACATGTTTGTTATGAATTCAATTTAAAAAACTATCGAAATAAAAAAATACTAAGCATTTACAAAATTACTGCTTTTGAGCTGAAATTTTGTATAGAGATTCTAGACCAGATACACTCTTTAACCCGTTTGTATTGATATACCCTTTCCGTAACACCCTGTATGTAATTAGAAAATTGGCAACGTCGCAATTACCTTCAAAATTTAACGATCGGAAAACTGAATCCTAGTACTTATGCAGTATTATAATATTAATTCACAAATTAAAGTAACATTGACAAATTACTCAAAACAGCGAATTATTTGACAGGTATTTGTGACGTCGCCAGTTTTCTGGTTTCTACAAGCAGTGGTTGAATGATGATCTTAAATGGACCCTGGCATAGCTACTGTCGCGCCATTTTCAAAATGGCGGTCACTTGTTTACTGTTTGCATTGATGTCAGCTATCGATGTAAGTATATAAGGTCTTATGCGTGGCCGCCATTTTCAAAATGGCGGGACAGTAGGCATGCCACGGATCTTCAAAGCCCTTTGTAAAGTTTCTTTGAATTTACCAGTTTACTACACACATCACAGGTAAGTCAAAGTCAAAGCATTTATTTCAAATAGGCACATAAAAGGCACTTCTGAACGTCAAAAATTGCATTAAAACAGAATTGATTCTAGTCGCCCCTTCCAAAAGGTAGTTTTCGTATGGAGAAGAATGGGCAAGAAACTCCACCGTTATTCTTTTAGAATGTTTTACAATATTTTGCATAGGTACATTAATTATATAATAATATGTAAGGACGACCAGTCTTACCAAGGGGTATCGTATTACCCAGTAACTGGGTTGTGGAGGTCAGATAGGCAGTCGCTCCGTGTAAAATACTGATAGTCAGCTGCATCCGGTTAGACTGGAAGCCGACCCCAACATAGTTGGGAAAAGGCTAGGCAGATGATGATGATGTAAGGGCGATGCACCTAAAATAATATTACTATACCACAATAGGTAAAGGAATTAAAAACGAAACCATGACATATAACTTAAAGTAAGGGTCGTTGTGTCCAAGTTACCAGTTAGATAAATATCCGAATAGCTACTATAGCTCACAGCTTGCATTCACTTGACCTTTCTGAGAGGAAATTAAATAGGAAATGACGATCGTCAGATTTCGCTTTTAGTTACTTACGCCCAAGTTATTTAGTTTATAGTTTTGCTCTTTAATGTTCAGAATTAAGACCATTGTATGTTGTAGATGACATAACAGCAGTCTAAGCCCGCAGTTACTGAAGACAAGACGACATAACTCAGACAGGTCACATACACGTAGCGTCTGTGGTTAGTGGCATGTCTGGCTTGTCGTATCTCGTGTCGTATTTAATGAAATAGTATGGGAGGATAACTTATGAAGTTTGAAAATTATTTGGTCAAATGGGAAGTGTGATCGATTGATCTAATTCTTCCTTACTAGGAAGAAAAATGACTACGGGCTGGAATTTTATATTGTTTGGTAGATATTATTTTGTTCGCTCTTTCAAATTGTAGCAAAATAAAAAAAACCGGCCAAGAGCGTGTCGGGCCACGCTCAGTGTAGGGTTCCGTAGTTTCCCGTCCGTCACAATAAGTGTTCCCACGTACAATTCGATAATACCCGACCTAATGTAATAAGTACCTACAGCGCCATCTCTCGGGGAATTGGGTTACTAATTAATACATAGACCTGCCAGAAGTTTTCGGTGGTAATTTTGGATTGTGAGAACCGATTTTAATAATTCTTTTTTTGTTTGAAAAAAGATACGTTCAGGATAATAAAATATGTAAACGAAGTTAAAAAAATGCTTGCATATACGATTATACTACGAACTTAGTCCAGAAATGATTTTGTACAACTTTTTGTCTTTTTTGTACAAAAACTGTTATTTCTATCAAGTTCAAAATAATTTTCCTAGAAAGTCCTTATAAAGTTCTACTTTTCAGATTTTTTTCATATTTTCTAAACTTATGGTTCAAAAGTTAGAGGGGGGGGGACACATTGTTTTTTACTTTTGGAGCGATTATTTCCGAAATTATTGACATTATCAAAACATGATTTTAGTAAACCCCTATTCATTTTTAAATACCTTTCCAACAATATATCACACGTTAGGGTTGAAATTAAAAAAAAAATCCCTTCCCACTTTACATATAGGGGGGCTACCCTAATAAAACATTTTTTTCCAATTTTTATTTTACCACTTTGTCGGCGTGATTGATATACATATTGGTACCAAATTTCAGCTTTCTAGTGCTAACGGTCACAGAGATTAAGCGAGGACGGACAGACGGACGGACGGACGGACGGACGGACAGACAGACATGGCGAAACTATAAGGGTTCCTAGTTGACTACGGAACCCTAAAAAAGGCACTTAATTGCATAAATAAAGTAAAATAAAAAAAAAATACAAACAAATCTATACCTACTAATATTATAAAGAGGTAAAATTTGTTTGTAAGTTTGTATGTAGGGGGTAATCTCTGGATCTACCAGCCGGATTTGAAAAATTCTTCTTGCATTTGATAGCCCAATTCTTGAGGAAGGCTATAGGCTATTTAACATCACGCTATGACCCTAAGGAGCCGCGCAAAAAGAAAAAAGTCAAAAAGAACGTTAAGTGATAGCGCGGGCGGGTGATGCGATACGACGGGGTGGCTCGGGGGAAACAAGAAGTTTCACGCGAACGAAGTCGCGGGCTGAAGCTAGTTTTATATAAAATGTAAAAAAAAAAAAAAAAAACAGTTACTGAACAATATTGAAGCTAGCAAAAAATAAAATATAATAGGAATACGAGAAAACAACACCTTAGACTCGCAAGCCTGATAGATGATCCGCTATCCGGGAAAAGGGCCAGAATAGCCCTTTTAGACTGGCTCTATACCTACGCCAAATAAAATAGGGTGTTACACCAGAGAAGAAGGGAAAGGTTCCACCAAGAGAGCAGATAGCTGGAGATTAGGAAAATTACGTACCAGATCTGACGAAATTCGTATACCTACCAGTTTGTATGGTGACGTCATGATCGGCTTATGATGCGAAGCTCAACATCAAGGCCATCGCACGCTGGCTGGGATCAGTGCATGTTTGAACAATTTTTAACAACAAACTAATGCAGCAATTTGGAAATTTTGTACCAGGATTCTATTAATATTAGAATTATTCGTATAAAGTCTAGTACTCGATTGTTCAGTAACTAAAGAATTTTTTTATCTATCTAATATATTTGTTGGTCATTTCGAATTCCGTGTAAAAAAGATAAATGACCAGACATAAGAAGGTTTTATCCGCAGAGGTGAGGTTTTAACCGCAGAGATAACGCTGCAAAATGTAGAGGAATTTTTCTATGTCATATTTTGTTTGATGTCAGTTACCATGGGGGAAGCTTGAAACTACAAAACGCCACCTGCTACGATCCTTAGATACCTACTCCTTTTGCTTCGTTTACGTTCATTATATCTGTTAGTTAAGTTAGCACATTTTACTGTTTTTTTTTAAGTGCATAAATAGTTATTTAATTAACTCAGCCTATTGCAGTCCACTGCTGGATATAGGCCTCTCCCAGGCTGCGCCACAACACCTTGTCCTCCGCCTTACGCATCCAGTCCGTCCCAGCCATTTTCTCTAGGTCGTCCGCGTCCGTCCATCTAGCTGGACGGAGTTATGTAGCAATTAGGAGTTCGCAAACTGGGCAATAAGTCCCACTACCATCTTGCTAATAGGCTAATAAATGGTTTTCCATGGTAAGATTTATATTATGTTTATTCGTGTCGATACGACAGATGAAGGAAAACTTCGCTATTGGCCTATTCGTGATTTAACGTAACATATTAAAGCGTGCTAAAAAACTTCTGTTTCTGTAAAACATATACCTACTTATGCCAGGGCCACACCAACGGGAAACGCCGATCATTATCGCGATGACAGGCGTTAATCGTAGGTGCAACCACAACTTATCGCGATAATTATCGGCGTTTCCCGTTGGTGTGGCCCGGGCATTAGAATTGTTTCATGAAAAACTTTTCCAGATGTTCCCCATTTTATACTGTGTAGGTAGGCATAAAAGTTACTATGTGTAACTTTTATTTTATTTCGTATTTTTTCCAAGAATCCGGACGTGTAGGCAGTTCGGTACGTAAAATGAGCGAGCAATATGCCAACGAATGGAATTTTGATTACAAAATACTAAATAAATAGCTAGTAGCGATTTTCACCAAGAAAATCTAATAATTCATGGAAACTAAATACTCTTTCATTAAGATGCAGTATAATATCCAATACCGTTGCCATTTAAGTATAAAAAGAACATCGTCTATTTTATCAAATCCTAGCTAAATATTGTCCTTACAAATGTAAAGTTTTTATCCAAAACAAAAGTTACTCAATTTGACGCCATTGGCAACACCGAAAACTTTATTTAGTTTGTTCAGTAAAATAGTCAAAAGCACAAAAATAGAGGTTGGAAATTCTCAGCTATTTGATGAATTAAATTCCACTGCGTTTTTATAGAAAGCTTTTCTAAAACTTTCGGCTTTTTTTTTAACAACCATATTCGCTTCGCTTTAATTGAGCCTGAACCGGAATACCTGGTTTAGTTATTATAAATGAAATAACCAGACTTCGATTTTCACCAAAGTGCAACCTATGGAATTATTTAACGGACAAATTATGCGACATATAAATATGGTTATGGTTGGAAGTAGTTGTAAGCCGCCCAGCTGTACTAGGTTGGACTCGGTTTCCAGTTTAATTTTTTACCTACATGAAGGAACGGGCATAAATGACTTCCACAACCCAATTACTGGGTAATATCGAAATATTTCTGAAACTAGATTAGTTAGTTCTTTTGAACTTCAGACCGAATGTGACGGTCATAGGTATTTGTATGAAAACTAGGACTAACTAACGTGCTCGCCAGGGACAGAAATTCAGCGAAATGTGTCTAAGTAAGGATGCGTATTTGGAAATTGAGAGATACAATCCATACTAATATTATGAATTCAAAAGTAACTCTGTCTGTCTGTCTGTCTGTATGTTACCTTTTCACGCCTAAACCGCCGAACCTATTTAGATGAAAGGAGACGGATACGCTTTCATAAAGTTTTGGGCCTGGATGTAAAAAGATGAAATTGGTGTCAATTGATAGCTACTATATTAACAAACAATCAATGAAAATTTTGCAGATTTTGGCAATCTGAGAGCCGAGATAAAAGTGATTTAGGAGAAGTGAAGTTACGTAACAATCTGTACTTATTAACAGCCGATTTTTGAAGTGCGATTGTCATTTTTTACCCGACTGCCGAAGGAGGGTAATGGGTTTATCAGTATACGCATGTATATTTGTATGTATTTATGTTTGTTCCTCTCTCTCCAAAATAACAAGTCCAAGGTCAACGTTTATGCGGGGTTCTCCGTTTCCGGTATGGTAGCAAGGCAAGGGTCGTACAAGAAGGAAGATCGTCCATAGGAAAGCAGGGGTCGAGGAAAATATCAATAAAATAAAAGTATGGGAGGAAACACACTCAAAACGCACACGCACTAGACGATACGAACGAGTGTCGATGTCATTTCATACATGTCAAGTCAGAGTTAGCACAGGTTAAAAATACCTACAATAATCGATTAGTAAACGTGAATTGATTTATCTTAAATATGCAAATATTTAATTAGTTTAAACTCTTAATACTTTAAATCTAACAGATTTAATTATTTTAATTGAATTAATCATCTGGT
The DNA here is from genome assembly GCA_945859645.1 of Amphipoea oculea. Taxonomy (NCBI): domain Eukaryota; kingdom Metazoa; phylum Arthropoda; class Insecta; order Lepidoptera; family Noctuidae; genus Amphipoea; species Amphipoea oculea. The sequence continues at coordinate 12,228,343 of OX243872.1, forward strand.
GAAAGCATTTTTGTAAATAGTATGAACTCTGTAACGTTAATCGATTATAATTGAATCGATATTACAATTACTTCGTAACCCTAACTTAATTATTGGATTTCTCATTTTCCAGATTGGAAATTGAGTTGATTTTTTACATTTTGAAATAGAAAAATATAACCTTTTTTTAAGCCGTCTCCTTTGGTATAGAGATAGGACATAGGATACTTTTTATCCCGATATTCCTACGGGATCGAGACTTATGCGGGTGAAATCGCGGCGCAGCTAGTACTCGATAAATCATTAATTTTCCTCCTAATACGATTTACATACGGATAGGTACTTATTTCATTTCTGTATAAGATCGAGATAATTTTCGCTTCATAATCTTGACGGCTCAAGAAATTGTTAGAACAAGTGTTTGTCTAATTAACTCGTCTTATCGTATCTATCTAAGTACACATTATTTTGATTAAGACGGAAGTAATTATGTATGGTTAATTAATTACATTATTACTGGTTTATTAGAGAATCTTGTAGAACCAACAGTAGTAGTTACTAATATAAAACAAAGCATATTATTCTACACGAATCACGATGCGGTTATCGTTCCGTTTTCCTCAGTGCAAAGTAAATTGTTCTGTTTGATGTTACGCTATAGATATAGTACTCGTATTATATTAGAATAGTATAACATATAATTTTTTGTCGACAGATAATTTATAAATAAAATTGGTCAAAAATAATCAAAAGCCTTGTACATTTATAAAAAATAACTAGAAAGTATCATGTAGGTAGAACAAACAGCTTTATAAATAGCACAATGTCTACGAATGTTTGGTTCTAAAACATGCTCCCTCACGATGTTTTCCTTCACCGTTTTGAGTGTCAAGTCACTGCGTCATTATGTCGCACCCTTAGAACATAAATGGCACTATGAAACGAAATGTTCTTTTTACGGTATGGCCGTTTTAAGTTTTTTTAAGTACCTATGGTATGGGTGATATGGAACTAAAAAAAATTAAATAAAGCTTTGTAATCGGCTCAAAATAACAATTTAACTAACGCTGTTTCAGTATCCAGTGGCATACTATAAAACTATGTGTGTGCATAGCATACAATATAAAAATGTCATTTTTGTATAGTGCCACTTATTTTTTAAGGGTGCGATGTGTTAGAGTTGTCAATAAGAAACAGAAACAATCTAACGATTTAAATCTTTGCCGCTGTCATCATTTTCATGTCACTGCGGCCGTTAAGTTTGGCTACCGCTGCTCTAGCGAACCGTAGTTTAGTGATACCTACTTAAGCTACGGTTCTAGGAAAACACACCTACTTATTTCCATAAAGAACGTCAGTGACGTCATTCACTGGTAAATTGCGGGCGCTATGTCCGGTCACCGGTCTTCTAGGAAACGGTAGCTTAATTTAACGTCTGCCGAGAAATCGATCGAGAGTGTTGGAACTTGGAACCAATGCGGTTTACAAAATGGTGTCATGGATGCCTCAAGCATTCCTGTACATGATAAGATCATTACCAATAATCGCAACTTTTGTAAACAAAAATGACTCGATGCTCAGATATCACCAAGATAATGATCATGTAACCCAAGGAAATGGTTCAATCAACAGAAGACTGTTGATTCGATACAATGCAGACTTTCTCTTGAAATAAAGTCTGCATTGCTTATGTCGATGTTATGGCGCAATTACACTTGGTCGTTCACCTGAATTCGAATGTCTATGGAATTGGTGTTAACCACTAGGCCTACGTGTAAATTGAACTAGGTCGAGTGTGGCCATCTTCGGGCAATGACGTGTCTTAGTCGCCTATTACGATGCTTTATTACAAATAGGGTACTCGTACATAAGGTAGTATAAAGTCAGGTCACAAGATTTAGATACATAAAATTAGAAACTAAGTATTCTATATATTTCAGAATTAGGTACTAATAATTCAGATACCACATGTAGCCACCACAAAATGAAAATTAATTCGCCTGTGAAATTGTGTTTATTCCCTCGAGCTATCACAATATAAGCGTCAAATCAGACCGTATGGAAAACTACAGCTATTCAAAATGTAAATTAAGAACCTGAATTGGAAATTAATGTTTTTTATACAGCAGAGATGAGGTATTTGTGGTCAAATTTGACTTTAATAAAGGATAGGTACTTAAAACTGTCACTGCTATGGGAACCGCCGGCGACCCCCAAAAAATTTTGTTCAGCAGGCCAGGTAGCACATTTTTTAATACTTTTATCACATTTTCCATAACAGCACGCCAGTAGTTGTAAAAACTATTTGAATTCAAGGCGGGTCCTACGGCGTACTGAAAGTTTTTTTTTTTAGACCTATCCCACGGCCTCTTGTAATAATTTTGACTTTTGACTCACGGCGTTCACAAGCAGAAACTTTGGGACCCGCCGGCGGCCTCCATGGCCTCCTGCACTTAAAAAGTTTTATATTTATTGTCGGCAGGGAGAGTGTTAAATGGTCTCCCTAGAGTCTTGAGAACTTCACATTAAAATATAAATAATAATTACGATAGGCATAAGAACTTGTAGCGGCAATAGCCCACCTGCTAAAACGCAGACGTTGGTAGGCGGGGGGGGGGGGGGACCGCAACCGCTTGCAGTACATACCTACACAGTATTAGCGTATATCTATCTATATTTAGCTTAAATGGATGTTAGAGAGAACATAAAAGAAGTGCAACCCACATAGAAGATTTAAAAAGCATGTAAAGGTCACATCTAATGGACATAGCTCTTTTCTTTTAGAAGTTGATTCAATTTACACAAAGATCCTTCGTTGAAAGGAAGCATCGCAGGGTCGGTTTGCCTTGTACCGTTTATATTATGCTGTTGATGTGTAAATGTGTATGAGCTGGCTGTATAGTAACAACTTCTTTTCAGTTACTGCAGCGCCGTCAGGAAAGTTTTCCGGTGTAAATCTTTCACTAGCTAGCGCGGCGTTTGGGGTTTGTAACTGCAGATAGCGCCTTTCATCTGTTCTGTGGAAAGCGCCATCCACGAAGACGCGCCCCACTCTTCTTCCTAATCGCTTACAGTACAAGTGTGCATCATTCCGCTAGTGTTTTAGTTTTGTCGATACACAGTAATTACTTATTAGTGGGTAATTAGTGTGTATCAAAAAACTAAAACACTAGCGGAATTAACTAGAGATAACCACTAGCGATTAGTAAGAAGAGTGAGGCGCGTCTTCGTAGATGGCACTATCTATACCCTATTTACTCGGGTAAATAGGGTAGGGTAGGGCCATAGTCGGCTATGGCAAAGATAAAGGAGGGTATGGTATAATTTGAACAGACTATGTGATTATGTATGTTCATCTTTTCCCTCATAACTCCTAATCTGTTAGTCTTATTTTGACAAACGCCATCTAAAAAGGTATTAAGCTCTTACATCGATGTCGATTTTATTCAGTTTTCGTATGCGGAGTCACACGTAAGTATGATGCATGTCTTTACTATATGACTTAGTTGGTAATAACGTGTAACGCTGTTCATACGAAAATCCTTTTAGTTGGAGTTTTTGTCGTAGTTGATTTGTACTTTTTTTATTTAAGAGCATGCATTCAGAAACTAGCCAACATCTATCAGTATAATTTGCAAATGTATAGAGAAAGTTGCTTTACAAGTTGGCTGCAAAATAATATTTGTTCGCAGCTTTATACAAACAGAAAATGTATGACACCAAAACAAGAAGTCGAACTGAAATAAAATCTGTCATATTCAATGACACGGAAACTTTGCAGCGTTCACCGCTTTGAGGCCAAAGTTTTACAAAGGCAGTTGAATGAATAGGGCTTACAGACTCCCCTTCGTTTTGTAGCGTCTATTTACTATGCACTGAGTTTAAATATCAACGCACACGTAGAAGCTCTGCACAGGATCAGCGTCACCTCAACTTATCGGCTCGTCATCAACTAGGTGTTAACCCAACGTAAGCAAGCACGTACCCGGATCGGCTCAGTACCTCCGAGGCGTCGCCTGGCCTGCCGCGGGCCGACCACCCTTACCGGCCGAACACCGTGCGACGGTGGCGACAACCAGCCCTATGTAAGAGAGGCAACCGGCTCTTCGTAAGCGGTACGTCCGCCCGCCGTAAGCTAGGCGACTGCTGTTTACTAGCTGATTCCGAGCCGAGGATAAGCCATTACAATGCTTATATAATTATGAAACTCCATACTGCAATGCACAGTGCGTTGCAGTATGAAGTTTCTTGTCGCATTATGAGTTATCCTGAACGGCTCGAGTTAAGGCAATGCAGATCCCGTGCAATGCTTAGGTATACGTGCGCGTTGACCTTTATGGACGAGCTCCGATTCGCGCAAGAGTTTCTTGTCGACGAAATAATTTATGGCAATTTACACTCCGTCCTCGTTGCAAAAGGTGCTGAGATTTCTATGGACGGTTTAAGTAATGTAGTTTATTGTTGTCCCTAGTTGTACATTTGAATTAGTAGCGCTTGAGAAAAGCCAACTACTCGTACATATTTAATTATCTTAAAACTTGAGGATTTGTCTTCGTTTATCTGTGAATGTTTCCACGCTACAAACTTTCGTCGCTAGAATTGTTGTTCCGTGAACTCTTAAGTTGGGATTAAGAAATCTAATTACTTGGCTAATGACATTAAAATAGATCTCGTAATTATTTTTAAGCTTAAAGTTTTAACATTAAAAAGTTTTGATTTGTAGTTTTCCGAAGAGAAGTTTGGAAACTTCTTCGTCTTAGCTTAATTAGAATTTTATAAAATAAGAAATACTCAAGCTTTACAAACTGTTATAAGTAAAAAAAGTCGTGAACAACAAACCTTTTTATGTAAAGAATAAATTACCCATTTTATTCCATTTTACACCCGAATATCTAATAATTGAATCTTGTAATCAAGTTTTTGCCCTCTTGTACATAGTCGTGTAGTTTCAAAAGTACGTACAAAAGGGACTAGGTACCTAAAATAAGAAAAATAAAAATAAATATAAGAGGGAAATTTTCCGTGGAAAACTTGAGGCCATCATTGCCTCTACGTGTTAGGATAACTTCATTCCTAAACACTAACATTAGAGTCCAATAATAGAGGTCAAAGTCGGACGAACGTGCTCCGAGTCTCCGAATAAAATAATAACAACACACAAACCATCCGTCTGAATAACTTGCTGTTTTTATTAACTTATTTTGTAGAAATAAATGTGGGTACACATATTCTAAACAAATAAAAAAAAATGGCTCATACTTCAATGGTTACAGCTAAATCCTGTTTTTTATAATTCTACAACTTTATTCTGTATGTTAAATTACCGGTAGGTTTAGACTAATTATGCATATACATTATAAGGTGGGTGTACCATGGAAGGCCACTCTAACGAATAAACAGTTATTATTCGTTTATTTCCTGGATAAATGAAACTAACAAATATTTAAGTAATACTTTGTTTTATTATGTAACATATAAACCACTTTTTTGAATTGCAGATTTAATCAATATTGATTAAACTTAAATTTCTTTGAACTATTCCAAATGGCCTTGCTAGGAACAGGGCTCTTTAGAAGGCCATTATGAAAATTCAGTCATTTAACACTAAAAGTTAATAAATAGCGCTTAAATCTACAATAAAAAAAGTGGTTTATATGTTAAATAATAAAACAAAGTATTACTTAAATATTTGTTAATTTCATTTATCCAGGAAATAAACAAATAATAACTGTTTATTCGTTAGAGTGGCCTTCCATGGTACACCCACCTTATTTTAACGTCGTCGATTTCCGATATCGAAGAAGCGAGGGACCGTACTGCCAAAATAGTAGCGCGAGCGATTCGCCGCCGCGTCTGTGGTTTCCAGTTCGATGGGTGTTTGTGTTAGTAAAAGGAATTTGTCATCACATGGCAATAACTACGAAATTTTAATGATTGGCCTTCGAAGGAGCATGGCCTTCCATGGTCCACCCACCTTAAGTGGAGGTGCTTGGGGGAGGCCTATGTCCAGCAGTGGACGTCTTTCGGCTGAAATGATGATGCATATAGGTACAATGTTTTACGTAATAAACAGTTAATTCTGTCTTCATAAATCTTATTACTTAGAGTTAGATGGTGTTTAAAACTTAGATACTTAACGAAATTAAAAGCTACAAAGATCAAAATCTGTGACAGTTCTCAAAAGATAAAATTGCTTTAAAATTTAAATAAATTCGTGAGGACACGAAAGAAGTATGAAACGATATCAAAGAGATCGAGAGGTTAGATATTCATTTGTGTACACCCGCAGGCCTTTATTCACTAAACCTGCAGAGTTATTCTGAAACACAATTCTATTCGGAATGTTATGCGGTTTCGAAGCGAAAGCGAGCGTAATACTACCGTATTACGAACAAGGGAGCAACAAACATCTTAACAATGGAGGCGAGGAAACTAAAACTAAACTACCGAACCAAAGAGTCTTTTTACTTAGGTATATTAATTGTATATTAACGTAACACATCAGAGGGGCAATTCTCGTAATTTTAAGAACGTTCACAGTCTGATCTCAGTCTCAATCAGTCAAAAATACCTCTAATTTCGCTACATTTTGACAAGTTTTTGACATTTGTTTGTCGCCGAGATGAGACTGTGACTAGATTTTGAACGTTTTAAATTACGAGAATGAAGAATGAAGAAGGAGCAGTGGTGGCCCAGTGGTAACGACCGCGACTTACGAGTTGTAGGTCGTAGGTTCGAACCCAGACAGGTGCTTTACTTTGTGCAAATTATTTCATCACCACTGCTCTCAAAACGGTGAAGGAAAACATCGTGAGGAAACCGGCATGTCCTAGAACCAAAAATTCGAAGACATGTGACATCTACCAACCCGCACTGGGCCCGCGCTCTCACAGAGAGGAGGCCTGTGTCCCAGCAGTGGGAACATTATAGGCTGATTATGTATGTTATGTAAATTACGAGAATTGGCTTTCAGAAATATCTCGTAAATGCCATGACCATCCGATGGTAAATTCTAGCTAATTCGGCATCCGATTTAGAAAACAATTTAGCCTGCTATTCACATTTCTATGTCAGAACGCCTAGATAACGTAAATTCCCAAAGTACCTAATTAAAACGTGAAAGGACCCTTGAATATACTTTTCATTCCTCTCGCATCACAGTCACAAAAAACCTCTAAATATGCGTCTGACATCTTTTCTATTTATAAACCACAAGTCACTCGTTTTTATTGTGTTCCCTTGGATCGTGTCACATCACTCTTTTTATTAGCTATACATTATTTATCTGTAGTTTTTCAGGAAAATTTCGGTTTCGGACCGGCGCTTACACACGCATTCACAGCGTGTTTGTAGACTCGGTAACCACAAGTAAACCACCATGGGACCCAAGAGCATAACTTAACTCATGTACTCAATAACTATAATACACGATCTATGGCTGCCGGCAAATTCAATGTACCTAGAGTCACCAATTACTTTGGTGACAGAACTCTAAAAAAACGAATACCATATCTATTGAATAGTTGGCTGGCAGACATAAGGAGTGAAGCCAATAAAAACAGATTTAAAAATAAATTTAAAAGATAAAATTTAGAAATGTAAGTATAAAGTTTAAGTAGTGTATAAAGAATCGTCAGACCCCACAGTCAAACCATTACTACGGTTTTGTGGGGCTTAGTTTATAATTTATTTAGCTTGCTATGATCTTATAATAAATAAGTAAAGCGCGTGTCGCTTCGTGAGATAAAAATACTAAACCGCATAACATAATCAGATCCCTATGCAAACATGTTTGTCTGTGATTTTTAAGATAAAGTTCTAAGTCTATCTATTTGTCAATGTTATTAGAAATCCTTTGCTAGGCAACCCGTAAAACATCCCTAAATATTACGCATCAGCGAATCGGTGTCGTCTCCCTTAGTGGTGGTGACGTGTTAAATTTGTTTTACGCTAAGTAATTGCTTATTGAAGTTGTGGGTTAAAATCCGGGCAAGCAATTAAAATGGGACTCATTAATATCATGTAATTAAACTTTCTGAGTTTATCTAGGACATTTATACTGACATAGGTGAAGGAAACATATAACTTGTATTCTTTATTATTAAGCTGAAAATGTAAATGTATTATACACATAAACTTTTCGGAACAAATGGTCTAGTCTAAGCGATGATGAAACCGCATTAAAACACATAGGATATTTCTATTCCCGATAGTACGTTCCGGTGGTATATTTTCCTGCATCCACGCGGGCGAATCCGCGGGCAAAAGCACATACAATATGATAACCACACATATGACTTTGTTTTCGATAAAACAATGTTTCATTACTCATTAGACAAGAGATACATAGAAGGTATTGAAAGCCAGACTAGTTCAGTATTCGTTACACATTGTTATCTTGAGAGGGTTGTAGATAGACGAACTGTTATTACGTAACATCGAAATGCCTCTTCAATCCCTGAATCGCGGCTCATGTGGAGAGTTATAATTCTTTGTTTTATGTAAACAAGGGTTCAAAAGATTGTATTTATTTTCCTCTTTTTCACTAATTTGTATATTATATATATATTTATTAATTTTGCATGAGCATAATGTCGAGAGCAGTGGTGGCCCAGTGTGGTAACGGCTGCGACTTACCTACGAGTTGTAAATTCGAGATAAACAAAAATAAATTCCAGATTTGCGCAGGTGTTTATTTTGGTCGATCACATTACCATTCTTATTATTTCAGTTTAAATTAGCAGTTCACTGTTGAATAAAATATGCCGTACTCGTACGTGTTTGTCACAAGGACTGTTCCCTACATTTTGACGAGTTATACGAACATAAATGTAGGGAACCGCTCATTTTTTTTTTCTCGATTTCTGGTTTAGTCCCATAGTAAAAGTTGTTCACAGTGATGAGTACAATGATCTCTTAAGAGGTTGTTTGTATTTTTCCAATAACCCTGTAGATTAGCTCAAGTGTATTGAATCTGGATTCCAGTTCTTTTGTTATTGGTCTTTAAAGTTGAGAAACTATTTGTACGGCTGTCTCGAGGACTCTTTTGAACCTTTTGAAATCAATATTTATTTCGCGAAGAGATGAGGACGTTCTCCATATAGTTTGGGGACCACCGCATATAACAAAATGAAAGTGAGTTGATACATAATTCTGTATAATGGTTCTTAACTATAAAAAAGAGACAATAGAAAAAACGGCACGGGTTTTTTTTTAATGAAAATGTAGCTTTTCTGCTGAATTTTCAGGAATTTCTTTGAAACTTTAACTAAAATCCCCGGGAGGGGTCGGGCTCAAAGAACATAACATAGGTACCTTATTGGAATTGTTCTTCAAAAAGGCCAGGTGCGTAGTAGTCGCAACCGGCGTGCGTATGATCAGAAGGCCAATTCTCGTAATTTAAAACATTTAATATCTTGTCACAATCTCATCTCAGCGACAATCAATGTCAAAAATATAGGGAAATTAGAGGATTTGACCTAGTTCAAGAACATTCATTGTGTTACTTATGTTGTTGAGCAGACACATTTTTCGAACATATGAGGTAATGGATTAGCGATATTCTTCAAAATGGTTCAGATTGATAGTGTGTTACGCAATTATGGTGCAGACTGTGAACGTTCTTAAAATTACGAAAATTACCCCTCTGATGTATGAACGTAGACGAAGCGAAAGGACTATGCGAAAGGTCGTAGTGTGTGGCGTTCTGTAGTTTCTGCGTACCCTCATGGGAAGAAGGCGTGAGTTTATGTATACAGAGTAAGTCGACGTCAAGTCGGAATCGGGTGACAGGCTAAGGTTATCAGAAAAATATAAATCATCAAAAAACCATCAAAAGGCTAACGAAAGCTTTTTTTTTTATGGATGGGAAATCATCAAATGACCCCTCCCGCTCTGGGTGGAGCGAAGGGAGTGTCAGACTCTTACTGACTAAAACCCATCCGTGTTCCTTCCTTAGCCCTTTATGTTCCGGGGTAGCGGTAACCCTTTCGGACAATCCCGCACCCCCGGCAGGCTTCGGCCCTGGCAGGCCCCTTCCTTTATGCTGACATCTCTTTGAGGCGCGCGTGGAACACGTACGCGCCGTCCGGCACGGGCCTGGTCCTGATCGGACGGTGAGCTACCCATTACTCTCCGTCCGCAGGCGCGCGCCTACGGTGGCCGGGAGTCGTCACGCGGCTCCCGACGCCCGGAGCGTCTCCCGCGGCGGCTGGGGTGTGATGCTCTCTCCCTCAGCCGTTCCGCCACCTCCTTCGCTAGCATGACTGCTTCGCAGAAGGAGGTGACCGCCTCCCACTCCGTCTCGCCCCGGACCATGGCTTGAACCAGGGCCGGACGCGAGAGGTCGCCGCCGCTGTCGATCGCCTCTACGAGGGCACGGCGGTGCTACGCCCATGCGGGGCAGGCTAACGAAAGCTGTGGCGGGATTTAAAATATTATCAGTTATTTTTTAAATATGATTGACCTTTTGTTCTTACTAGGCCACAGATAATCCATGTCCTTTCATATTAAAATATAAACATAGCATAGGTACAATAAACAAAACCGCTAAATTCGCTAATCGCCATCCGCACTGAAGTGTAAAGAGAGAAGTGTCTAATTTTTTCGTTCGCACTCGATTTTGCGAAACGTTTTCCTCTTTTCAAAGGCTCTCCCTGTACATTCACGGAGGGCAAATTCTTTTCAATTTAGTCCGCATGAGTTCACTGGCTCTTAAAGTGAGAACGATACGGGCGTATAAAGAAACGAACTGTGCTGCCTATTGTAGAGTAAGTAAATTAATTAGGAAATGTATCTACTTGGTTTTAGGTAGGTTACAAGTGCTATTTGCAAAACGTGGTGAATTTTATAGATAGCAGAAAGACTACACTTTAGTTTGTTTTGTTTACCTTATTGGTAATTGAAAGCTCTTCCTTTTGTAACATAATTTATGATCATATGATTATCTACATTAATGAACATGCATCTGCTATGTTTGAGGTTTTGATTTTGGTCCAAGTTAACGCGATGGGTATTGAGTTCTTCTGTTTAGAACGTTTCTTTAAAGCTCTGAAAGATTGTTAGGCAACTTCAATGAATACCTTTTGCGTGATTTAATACCATTGAAGAATTACAGGCAATACTTATGGAATCAAAGCCTCGATATGATATGTACCTAATCAACATCCAAATTTTGGATTTGAATTTGAATTGGGGATGCATGAAGAAGCCTCCTCTTGTAGCGCAGTTTGTTCTGTCAGTTACTCAACTGAACCGAGCGCTCGGCGCGTCCTGGACAGTCACACCCAACACCTTATTTGACTGGCCAATTCTTCCCTTGCGGTGGTAGGGCTACCGCCCGCCTGGTTTGCGACCACCCTCCCACCGGAGTCCGGCGTCAAGCAGCCGGCGGTGATTCGTCGATGCGTGGGAGTTCCAGGGCCTTAGACATCTTCTGGGCACGCACGTTCCATCATAGACCTCATCCATCGCAGCAGTAAAAAAAAAATACAAATTTACAGTTATGCTGTTAAAGATCAAATAAAACCAGCAAATATTAAGTCTACATTTTCATTAATTTGTTTACATACTCATCATTTATTCAACGAAAATAAATTATAATGTATTTTTTTATGTTTTCATTGTACATTGCTTGAAAGGGCATTGATCGTAAAAAAATCTGGAAAGTCATGTATAAAGATGAAACAATTTTTTATTTAATTGAAGAGTCACATCACAAGTCACAACATTTTATTAAGTGCCTACATTATCGAAAGGTTGGTGACTTTAAAGGGTAGGTATAAATTGTGTACTAAGTATTTTTATTTCATCAAAACAGCTCATACCTACTGGGTTCGTTACAAAATAAACACTTCTCATTATTTTTAAGAAATAACATTTTATGTAGTACAGTTGGCGACACGTAGGTAAGTGTTAACACTTTGACCTATGTTTGAGTTTCAATAGAAAAAGAGGCCAGCTAGGCAGCTTATACTGGTTTCGTTACAAAAAATAAAAAGACGGGTTGCACTCCGGGAGTGCCGGCAGAAGTGAAAACTTGAATATTAACGTTGTGCATTTTTGATATTTTTCAATAATAGATGCACTTTGTTCAATTTTCATATTTTAAACACTTTATATACACGAATTTTACGAATACACAGCAGTGTGGCCACTACACAGACGGTCGAGCCATCAGCTTTCACCATCCATGGATGCGCGTGGCACGCTGTAACATAAACACACACGAACATTCGCGCAAGCGCCCTGCGCCGCCTAAACGAAACAGCAGGCATACATTTTCGCCGCGCCGTAGAAAGAGAGGGGGATACTTCCTCTCCTACGCCGCACCGGCTGTCTACTCTCCATCCGTCTTACGAATTTTCGATCAGGTCACGTGTCCTGACGCGAGTTTAACATTTTTTACCCATTACAAAAAAAGTGTACAACGCCGCTAAAGAAGTTTTCACTTCAAAAAAAATTCTGCTGTTTCATAGAAAATTGCAATAACGTGGTTAAAATGGTACAGCTAGTTTTTTTTTAATATCCGACGCGGGGTCTCGGAATCATAATTATACTGAATCCATGGTTGCGAGTCGATGTCCCTCCCGCTAGTGTAAGTCGACACATTAATGTGAGTACCATGCAGCCAAGGGTTAAAAGCACGGATATCTATGGTTAAAACCAAACGATAAAATTTTAAAAAAGCGTGTTAAAAGCAGCGTGAAGCTTCAAATCATTTTACTCTAAGTGATTATTTAAAAATAAAAAGTTCTCATAAAGAAAAAGAAATGTCACGAAGTTCGCCAGTCATCATTTTGAATAATAACCTTACTTATTTATTTTGTTCTTCCAACTGCTTCATTGCAATAAAAAAGAAATAAAAACCAAGGTCAGCGTCCAAGTTTTATATCAAAGCGATTTATTATAGACCCGATTTTATTATAAACTCTCGATTCCTCTTGGTTGAAATCTTGTCAATATTGAAACTGGGAGTCCTATTAATTTGCCTAGTAACTGCGTCATTACTGTTACCTAACAATAACAATTATTATTCCAAAGGGTTTATCTTAAAAGGCATGCAAATTATTGTTCAGTTTATTCTGCAGCATGTTCCAAAATATAGATAGTTGTTTATGGTTATCTACAGTAATTTGTATTTTATTTATACCACAAATCAGTAAATACCTACGTCGTTTCTGTCAATCTTTTACCTATAGTTGACATTGATAAAATGAGTTTTGAATAATTTTTAGCGCTAAACGCATTAAGGCGGCGCCGACTGCATAGTGGCGCCCTCATCGTTTTTTTTGGTTATCACTTTTATTTTAGAATGAAAATGCAGAAAATAAGCACGTTAAGTTGTTCTCCACAAGATTATACGTTGATACTATTACAAAAGGTAGTTTTACATTGTTTAGTTTTATTATAATCACTAAAATGGAAAATATTGGCCACTTTTATCCGTCCGTCTGGGCGGGCGCGGCGCGGCGTACCTACTCAAACATAAGAACTTCGTTTGAGCGTCCATAGTGGGCACTTGAGCGCGGTGAGCGGCGCAGGCTACCTGGCGCGGGAAGCGCGCAGGCAGCTCACACCATAGCTCGTTCATACAAGCGGCCGCAGTGAGAGCGCGGGCGGCCTGCGCGGGGCCGGGGTTCTCAAATTAATTCGAGCTTTTTTCTAGTAAAAATAAGTCTTCTTCATCCATATTATATTTTGACAAACACCAGTGTTTGTTGCGCCGCGCTCGATTGCTGACAAGGAGATCGCGCGCTTTCCCGCACCCGCGCCGTTCCCCGCCCCGCGCTGCTAGTCTGGCCAAACACTAAGACATTCTCAATAAAACCCGAAAATAGGGGAAGCGAACGTAGCATGAATAATTCACTGGTTAAGTACTGTCTATTTTTTCAACTAAATCGAGGCAATTTGACCCGATTTCTTAAAAAAAATGCTGAGGAAGAAAATGTTGAACGGGTCATTCTTAATTTAGGACGAACTTTTTAGGACTTTTATTAATCGTCTAGTTTCTATGTAATTAAAGCTTCTGTGTAGCACTCGTGCCTAGTAGCCTCACTTGTGACTTGGCGATGGGACCCGCTAGGTATTGTGGGCTGATACCAGTTGGGGGTGCGGCAATGATGATTACCTATAACTTCATCCTCAACTGTCGATAGCAGCCATTGGGAGGACCTTAATGTTAAAACAAAGGGCTTGTAAGGATTTATTACAATAATGATGAATGGAAGCAGCAATTAGAAGAAGATTTACGAGTATCATCATCATCATCATTTCAGCCGAAAGACGTCCACTGCTGGACATAGGCCTCCCCCAAGCACCTCCACTTCGACCGGTTTTGGGCTTCTCGCATCCAACGAGTTTCTGCGGCCTTCACAAGGTCGTCGGTCCACCTTGTGGGAGTTGTTACGAGTATGTACGCAAAGAAATAAAAATAAAAAAAAGTCCTCCAGACCGTATTTCGGCCACGGCGGCCAATCTCAACGGAGACTAGCCTTCGGCGCGGGAGATATTATACTTAGTGCACAAGTGTGCGCGCAGACACAGGTGCACTCCCTCTTCCCTCACTCTCATAGTCCGTTGGGACGGCAATCCAACACGACCGGAGAGAGATCAGGCGCAGGACTAACGGCTTAACGTGCTTTCCGAGGCACGGGGGTAACACACCGCCAACTTCCAAACTCCGAACTGTTACTAAGAAATTCCTAATGGAAAAAACTCTATAACACTTTGCCCGACCCGGGAATCGAACCCAGGGCCCCACGCTCAGCAGTCGTGCTTGCAACCACGAGACCAACGGGGCGGGGAAGGAAATATATATAGGTACCAAAGTAATCCATTACAGTATCTGTATCATTTTGTTCTGTAATAACAACTTACTGTAAGTAATAATCAATCCATCGGAAAGACCGTGCTAAAAAGGAGGCTCGTAAGTACCTACTTACGACAAAAATGATGAATGGAAGTTACAAGAAGATTTACGAGTACCTATAATGTACGCAAGGAAATATTATTATAATGTAAGTACTTAAGTACCTAATCCATCACTTGTCTCAATTTACCGAAACATGATGTGTATTTCAAGTGTATAAATGTGTTTATAAAAATATTAGATACATTTGTACCTTTAAAGGAAAAGTAGTATACAGAATTGATCAACCGTATTATCGCCATTTCCTTCGCTATTGATATTAAAGTACCTACATTGTAAAATGTGTATTGAAAAGGAACATTGAACTTTTATTAGATTCAGGTGCCCTAATTGCATAACACGCTTTCAATCAAAATCAAAATCATTTTAAAGAAGCTAATGTTCGATTTTTTTTTTTTTTTTGGAATGGGCTCGCTCTTGACCTCGATCACGCCTGATGGAAAGCGGTGGATGAGGTCTATGATGGAACGAGCGTGCCCAGAAGATGCCTAAGGAACTGGAACTCCCACGCATCGACGAATCACAGCAGGCTGCTTGACGCCGGACTCCGGTGGGAAGGTGGTCGCAAACCAGGTGGGCGTTAGCCCTACCACCGCAAGGGAAGAATTGGCCAGTGAAATAACATATCAGATGTGACTGTCCAGGAAGCGCCGAGCGCTCGGTTCAGTTGAGTAACTGGTGGAACAAACTGCGCTACACGAGGAGGTTTCTTCATGCATCCCACTACCTTCCTGCCGTTTTGCCAGGTCAACAACGCAAATAACGCTGCAGTGAATGTTGTTGAACGCAGAACTGATCAACAGTAATACCGCAATTTGCTTCGAGTTCTTTGTAAGACGTAAAGTGAACATTACGTTACAGAGAAACGTTTAACTTTTGAATGAGATTTCAGGTTTTAGTAGTTGCTAGATGCTTTTGTTATTTTTCTTTAGTTTACAGTTTTTTTTTCATATTTTCTTTTATTTTGCCCTAAAAGGCAATGGTATCGGAACCACTAGTTATATTTAAAGTTCCAAACAGAAAGTATTTTCGAAATTTAAAAGCTGTGTAAAATTTTTCACTTCAACAGTTTTTCTGGTTGTAAAAGCAAAAGAAAACCGATCTAGGGCAAACATTTATTTATTTATTTAAACAAACCTTTGCAAACCTTTGTGGCTTACAAAGTTTAAATGAGGATAAATATCTCAGATTTCAAGTAAGAGAAAAACTTAGCAGCTTTAAAACATCCGTAATATTCTACTGAAGAATAAAATAGTTTCTGTAAGGAAGCTTTTTTGAAAATATCAAGTGTCACAAAGCTAATTTACTGAAAAATGATGTTGGGCTGTAAAAGACCCTTCTCCAACCAACCAACCAACAACATTTGTTAAGCTGTATCAATTCCTTTTACCTATTAGATACCTACCCCGCGTTTATATACAAGTTGTGATAGGTACTCGTTTTCAAGAAGACTTGTCAAAAACGTGTCGTGTAAAATGTATCAAAATGTGTTAATAAAAACATGGATTAACGTTGTTTCAGACATGTTCAAGTTTTGGATACATAACTTGTTCCAGGTGTACCTATACGATAAACGAAAAAAAGTAGACACAAGATATATAGGCCTAATTAAATTAGGTAGCGAAAATCCACAGACGTGATGGGTATCGATATGTTGGTGTTGGTGGTTGGTTGTTTTCGTAAAAATTATTGGTGATGGTAACGGGTTCCCGGATACGAGTACGAAACACTATTTTACGAAAATTGTTACATTGATGCCTTGATAATGCGACGTTATGTTTTTACTGCGCCTTTTTTGTTCGCTGTTTCTTTATATCGATAACCTTACATCGAACCCTTGTTTCTTCGACGTTTGTTTATTCGAAGTAACGTTTACTTCGAACAAAGAAACGTCGTCTTAAAAACATAACGTCGCATTAGCAAAGAATCGATGTATACTAGACATCGATGTAACAATTTTCGCAGAATAGTATTTCGTACTCGTATAAGGAACCCGATGGTAACTGTTGATTTCGCCAAAATAAACGGAACATTAATTTTCAACACTGTTCAAAATATTAATAATATTATGCCTCGAATGCCATGTAAATATTTAAGTTATCAAGCTCAAAACGACGCGGTGTCTACTGTCAACAAAATTGTTCCAAACAAATAACAATCACCGTAGTCCCGTCTGTTCAATTTCACTTGAATGAAATGCAAATATACTCGGAAAGTCACAAAGCAAATTAACTGTAGGCAAATAGCATGAAAATCGTAGTATAAAATCCTCCAGACCGTATTTCAGACTTCGGCGCGGGAGGTAGTGCACTTGTGTGCGCGCTGACACAGGTGCACTCCCTCTTCCCTCATTTTCATATTCCGATGGGACGGCAATCCAACACGACCGGAGGGAGATCAGGCGCAGGACCAACGGCATACGTGCTTACCGAGCCACGGGGGTATCACACCGCCAACCTCCAAACTCCGGGCTGTTACTAGGAAATTCCTAGTGGAAAAATTGAATAACACTGCCCGACTCGGGAATCGTACACAGGAGCCCACGCTCAGCAGTCGCGCTTGCGACCACGAGACCAACGGGGCAGATAATGTGTGTTCCGCCTAAGTACATACTTTTTCAAGCTGTATGATAAGTTTAAGAGGACTACACGACCTAAAGCGCGGTCACTGTCGGACTGCATAGAAAAGAAAGAGAAGCGCGATGACACAACGTTAGTAATTTATTGCAAAATATAAAGCAATTATCTATTTACGAAAAATCTATTGATTGGACTGAAAAATGAAAACACTAGCATTTTAGCATGTTGCTTGTAGAACAATCTGACAAAAAATCATAATGATTGTATGTATATTAATTAGTAAGTATGGTTTTTATTGTAAAATGAAATTTTTTAGAGGTATCTTCATGATTTATTTCTATCGTACCAAATAAGTTGTATTATGTTTTCAACACACTATCTACCTAGCATATATCCTGAAGAATATCATATATTTTTTTGATTTTGTGTACTGTAGTCGATCATATACCTACTTTTATTGTTTCTAAAACTTGCGTTTTTCGCGTTTAGGTCCTGTACGCCCCGTAAGTTTTTTTTTAAAGAATGTTATGTAGCGGCTGCTCGTTATTTTGCGGAGGAAATAACTAGAGCAGTTTAGCAGAATAGGTAGGTACTTACAAATCTGTGGAGTAATTGTGTAACACACTACCAATGGCTTTCATTTTGACAGTTCAACAACATTCATTGCGTTATTTACGTTGTTGAGCAGACATTTTTTTCGAACATATGAAGCAATGGATTAATAATATCCTTAGGATTCGCATTTGGGGTGCTGGTCAGTGACGCGACTATATTTTCTACTTTCTCAGTTAGAGTCATCGGAATACCCGTAAGCACTTTTTCACATTCTCTGACTACCTGATAGTCAACCTGATGGCGAAGTGGTTAGATAGTAATTGATGGATAAGTATAAAAGCTTCACATGTATCCGCACAATTCACTTGGTTTACCCGGGTACCTGGCGCCGCTAAAGAAACTGTTAGGGTTAATGGAGGAGGGAGCGGTGAATGCTTATGCGAATCCCGCACCCCCGGCCATACGTAGAGGTGGAACACCGCGGTGGTTTTAGCCGGTAAGAGTCCGACCGGCATGCCCCTCTGTCACCCCCACGATAGAGGAAGTCTATGAGGATTTCCACCGCGAGAAAAAAAAAAAAGGTTAATGGAGGAACACCAAAGGAAAGGCCGTTCTAAGGATTTCAATAACACGTTTATTATCCTTTTATTTATATGTTGGAACGTGTGTCTACTAATACTACTCTACGACGGCGACGGCAATCTGCCAGCCAATACTGAAAAGGGGCTTACAAGATTGAATGAAGGTGATTGTAGGTGGGTCAATCCGCGGAAATCCACTAACGGCGAATATATGCTAATATAAATTAAATATCATAGCTGCATTCTTTTTTTACTTTATATGACATTTCTTACATGTTTTTACGTATAGCGCCGCTATCTAAAAAAATATAACACCTTTATTTAATTTATTATTGCAATCAACACGCACCAAATGTCCTTACCATTTGCAAATAAAAGTCGGCCTAATTGAGCGGAATGGCCCAGGTACGGTCAGCATCAAAAGTTGATTAGCACTTCAGTTTTTTTCAATCTTAGTTATTGAGCAAAATATTTGTTCAAAATTGCAGCGGAAGAATTTTTTTTTAGAATATATACTCTAAAAAAAAATTCAATCAATAAAAAAAAGTCTATTATGTGAAAAGCTTAAAATCAGTTTATTGAAAAAAGTTGTTGTCAATTTAATAACATGTAAAAATGATAATGTTAATCGACTTTTGATGCTGACTGTAATTAAAATTTAAAAACAACTTTTACATTTTGTTTATCATGATCTACTTCAGTTTTGTCTCTTGCTACAGATCTGTTGATTCTATAGTCTTTTAGCGTCTTTCTTTTCATTATGTGAAATATTCTTGCAATATTCGAGTTGTTGGTTTACGTTTCTATATTTGGTTTCAGGGTGGGTGTTCGTTCGTTGTTCGTAAAAAAGTCAGTTACCTTTGTTTATTCTTCTGCAGGGTTCATTTGAAAGAGGTTGTATTTTATGGAATTTTGAAATAAGAAATGTTTTGAGGTTAATATTTCCTGATAAATGAAACATAATTTATACACTACCTTACCCCGCATTTAAGACCAAGGTTGTGTTTTGTTTTCGTTTATACCGTAAAAATGTTGTGAAGACTAGTTGTAGGTAAGTACATAAAACTTGTCAAACATGTCAAAGAAGTAAATAAAATAATTAGAAGACATCTCTGAAACAACGTCTAAGTATACATTTATTTTTCTCGATATGTTTTTGACAAGTCGAGACTTGCTGAAAACAAGTATCACAACTTGTATATGCGTGTAAGAAAGTAACCGCTGAGATTTAATCATACGCAAACAGGCGCTTTTTTCAGTGGACTATTTGCATAAATTTTATTATTTTCGACAAAGCCCGACTTTAGCCGGCGAAAATCGCACTCCGGCAATTTGATTAGACCGATTAGGTAGATACCTACTAGGTTGTTTGTAGTAGCCTTCATATCATCGTCATAGCATTAATTTGAACTCTGTAACTATCATGTAAAAAGGTCAACAAGTTTATCCTTTATCTCAATGTTATTGAAACGAACAATAGAATCACTTTAAAGAGAAGGAAAGTACAAAAACCTCGCTCCATCGCGATCCAGGAATGCTTTTGTAAAATTTTATTCAAACTGTGCTTACGTGCACTATTCCAGCGCCCACTTGTATGAATCGTTCTTTTGAAAACGTAGGTTCAACTATGTATAGTGAACAAAAGAGATAAGTATGCAGGATCGTCGGATATCGTTGAAGTTTAGTAAGAAACCGATGGATGTTTCGACTGAAATTTAATTTGATAAATGAGCTTAAAATTAAATTTTATTCGAGAACATCTATCGGTTTCTTGCTAAACTTCAACTATGTTCGACGATCCTGTATACTTATCTCTTTTGTTGACTGTACATAGTTACTTAAAATCAAGTCGAACTAAGGCCCACTTGCACCACAAAATGGATTTAAGGGTCAGTTCACACCGCGACGCGACGCGACGCGCAGTTTTCAAGATAGCAATACAATTATCTACTACCTACACAAAAAGGTACACATCAGTGTGGAGGGCCGCGCGGCGCCGCGCGGCGTAGCTCGACGTAGTAGACACACAGAATTATGTAGTTTTTTGTGCAGCAGGTAAGGTCTACAATTGTATTGCTATCTTGAAAACTGCACGTCGCGTCACGTTGCGGTGTGAACTGACCCTAACGCTAAACGTATTTAACGTGTGGTGGCCCAGTGGTAACGGCCCAACTTACGACTTGTAGGTCGTGGGTTCGAACCCAGGAAGGCGGTTTACTTTATGTAAATAATTTCATCACCACTGCTCTAAAAACGGTGAACGAAAATATCGTTAGGAAACCGGCATGTCCTAGAACCAAAATTCGAATACAAGTGTCATCTACCTACCAGTACTGGGCCTGTGTGCGGTGTGATAGATCACAGCCTACCCCCTCTCCCTCTCGAAGAGAGGACGCCTGTGTGCCAGCAGTGGGAACGTTATAGGCTGATAATGCTTATGCATTATGCTGTATTATTTATTTATTTATTTTAGGATCCCCAACAAAAGATATACACAAAACATTATGTGGTTAATTGACGACAAAGTATTTGGTAGGTGTACTCTTTCAATTACAGGAGACCACAGCATGCACAATAAAATGAACAACTAAGCTAAAAAGTTAAATACCTAATACATATTAGAAGAAAACATTTTGACAGTAGAACATAAAAAACACAATATCATGCACGTTACGTTACGTTAACGTAAAGAAAACGTAACGTACGTTAATTGCATTATTTCCGTTGTTGAGCGCATGAATTTTCCAAACCTATGGAACAATGGATTAGGAATTTCCTGGAAACCCTCGGATGTGACTTAAAGTGTGACTTTGCATGCTGTGTTTGATACTTTAGTCTCTGTTAGAATTACACAAAGTATAAAGTTAATGTGACAAAATTAGGAAGTTGAGCAACAAGATTCAGAACTTGCAAACATTGTTAGAGTTCGAAATGTTCCTGAAACATAAATCAAGCGTGTTTAACTAAGAGAAACTGAGCCCGTATTTTACAACGGCGCTCAAAGAGACCTCGGGACGTCTTTGAGAATGTGTTTTAAAGTACTTTATTGATACGTTCTTACTACCTACAGAAGTACTACCTACTAAAAATGTAGAAGGTTAAGGAATCCTTACGCACGTTCCGTCCCTAATTCAAATCAAAAAGGTTTTACATTGAAACCTTTTTTGATTTGAATTAGGGCTGATTTTTCAATAGTCGGGTAGCTTTTATCTGAAGAATAATTATGACAGTTACACATACAATTTTCTATACAAAAACTGTCAAACCTTAATTTTTATTCCCGAAATAAAAATCCTCTGACTAATGAAAAACCAGCCTTAAGAATACATAAATCCACAAAAGTGTTCGACGAATTTATTTACCTAAAGTTTTAAAACTCACACAAATTAAGCATAGAATAAATATTAATATTCTAAGCGAAATATAAACATTAAGTAATTTTGTAAAGTGTCTAGACGCTTATTGTGTGGGTTGAAATTATTGTTTTAGACTAATAAATAGTATTTAAATATTAAAATAATAGTATAATTTAACTGCGTTGGGTTCGTGGTTGCAAGCGCGACTGCTGAGCGCGGGTCCTGGGTTCGATTCCCAGGTGGGACAAAGTGTAATTAGATTTCCATTAGGAATTTTTTAGCAACAGTCTTAGAGTTTGGCAAGAGGGGCTTGTGGCTAAGTAATAACAGCCGCACGGGTCGATCGATCAGGTTAAGCTACGCTTGCCGCGGTTGGTCCGTAGATGGGTGACCATCTTTACATATCAAGACCCCTCCGTGCCTCGGCAAGCATGTAAAGCCGTTGGTAGGACCAACGGCTTTACGTGCTTTCCTGATCTCTCTCCGGTCGGTCGTGTCGGATTGCCGTCCCATCGGACTATGAGAGTAAGGAACAAAAAATGCATCTGTGTTTACGCATACACTTGTGCACTATAATAATTATCTCCTGCGTACCTGGCTAATCTCCGTTGAGATTGGCCACCGTGACCGTAATCAGTCGGGGGGCTATTATTATCATTTAAAGCAGTTTATAATTGGTCGTCATAGAACTTTAATTGTGTTTAGGTTTTCGAGTCATTAAAAAATATCTATTGGTTTCTACTACTTAAATATTTTGAGAGTTGATTAAGTTTTCCTATCGATCGTAGAATTTTATGATGAAAATTTGTTGTCCCCGTAGCATCGCATCGCCTCCCCGTGCTAGTACTTCGTTGACAGGTGTCAGGAACGTTTTTCAAGCATAACTATCCTTACGCAAAAAAACCCTGACATACATTCATTGTGAAGTATTATAATAATACTGTAACTAAATATACTCGAACTACGATAATATACCAAAAGCAATTTTCAAGTAAAAGTCATTTATTTATTCAAATCTTACCTACAACTACCATTACAGATCAGCGATCCAATGCGATAGAGAGGCCTTAGGTAGGTAGATGGTAAATCCTCAATCTACATCCGATAAAATTACACACAATATTCTAAATCATAACCTACATCTAAATAACATATAAATAATAACTGTTTTCGCAAAGAGTAGATTTAAACTCCAAAGACAACTGCTATAAATGAAACAAATATGACATAGTAATATTCGAAATAAACTAATTTCATGATAGGTATTTACATCAGCGACGAGCTCATGTTTATGACAGGGTTGTGTCTGTGTGCACGTGACCTGATTTTGAATAAGAAGGATAAGTACTCTCGAGGAACAAAATTTTTGGTGCTTACATTTTTGAGCTGTCGTTTTCACTAATTTATTGAGTATTTCAACAAATTAGTGAAAAAAAAAACATTTATGTTCGTATAACTCGTCAAAATGTAGGGAACAGCAGATTTTTTTTCGCGATTTCAGGTTAGGTCCCATAGTAAAAGTTGTTCATAATGATGAGTTCAATGACCTCTTAAGAGGTTTTTGGTGTTTTTCCAATAACCTTGTATATCTTGTTGAGGCTTACTGTACCTAAATCTTAAAGCTGTACTCAAAAAACTTGACAACTTAAATCTATTCTTCACTTTGGTCTACTCCCTAGGCAGGAAATCCGTAGTTTTCACCGAAATTACGGGCATTTCCAATACCGTGCTACTTACGGTCATAAGATTAGTTCGGAGACCGAACTAAGAATGAATGGCTTGTTCCCAGGAGCTCCAAATCTGTTGTTCTCCAAAAAATTTCTTTCCATACATTGATTCCCAAGAGGGCTTGTTCCCACGAACTCCAAATCTATTGTTCTCCAAAATTTTCTTTCCATACATTGATTCCCAAGAGGTTCATAATTGTATTAGTTAAAATAATAAAATACTTAAATCGTTCCCAGCGGCTCTAAAATAAATCGCGTAAAGTCAACAAAACACAAATTGCTAAAATTAATGTTATAATTTCGTGGTAAATAGTTTCAGTACAAAGGCAGTCACAAATCAATATTATGCTAAGTATGTACTTATATACCTATTGTGCCAACATGATTTGATAGCTATCGCTAAACCCGATGTGTTTTGTTCGTCCGAAATTTTGAATTTGACACTTGTTTTGACGTATACTACTTTCAGACGGGCCCGTATCTTCGTTGACGGATTTCGAGAGTAGACCCTCAAGTGTACCTACAACACAATGCTTAACTAAACCAATATTGTGCGTGTCTGCGCAATAACAACGGAAATATTGTACAGACGCCAGCACATCAACCTACTACAATCTGTCAAATTTCTTTAATAGATTTTCAACTTTATCGCTGAAACATAAGGTTCAAAGTTGATTGGGAAAATGTGACAGTTAGGTGTAGGTTGATGTGCTGGCGTCTGTACATTACTTATGCCGGGGCAATTACTACGATATGGAGAACATTATAATGTTTGTGCTGCGGTGAAACTATTTCGGGAATATTAACATTCCTAGCGCGACGGAAAATGCCATTATTGGCTACAGAATACGGACCAACAATGTACCGTCCCGAGTTCCATGTGGCTTATGTCGTGCCATTACATAAGGACACTTTGAAAATATTATAAGGAGAATTGAAGCTGGTAGTCAATTTGTTTAACCAATTCTTTCCCTGACTACAATGTACCGTCTGGGAAATTTATTGTTAAGCAAGTTGACACCCACGTTAATTTGCCGAGTTCCATGTGGCTTATGTCGTGCCATTACATAAGGACACTTTGAAAATATTATAAGGAGAATTGAAGCTGGTAGTCAATTTGTTTAACCAATTCTTTCCCTTGCTACAATGTACCGTCTGGGAAATTAATTGTTAAGCAAGTTGACACCCACGTTAATTTGCCGAGTTCCATGTGGCTTATGTCGTGCCATTACATAAGGACACATTGAAAATATTATAAGGAGAATTGAAGCTGGTAGTCAATTTGTTTAACAAATACTTTCCCTGACTAAAACCCAACAAACATTTTTAAAACGCCTTTGCCACCTTATGCGATGCAATGTAGGTTAATTCTAAGTGGGGCTCCTTGGTTAGGGTACGCCCGTCGATGTTGAATATCTTCGATCAATAATTGATCGAAGTTCAAAATGTACTTATTGCCACTCGGAAAAGCTTAGTGGCACTGTGCACCCCATTTAGTTAGGGCCAATTAGGACATTTCTTCTGCCATGTAAACAGTACATATCGCACATAATACATAATACATGTTGGGATATAAGCACAATCGCCTGTACTCGGGAAAACGTCACTGCAGAAGCATTTTTTGGCAACTAATATGCAGGCTTCTATTGTGAATAATGATGGCACTTTTATTCGGTTGTTTTTACAATTAATGCCAAAATTGCTCTTCCTACTGATATGAAACTCCACTTGATTACTGTTTTATTATAGACATGCGCGAACTCGTGACCTCAAAACAAAAGTTGGAACTCCTTGTATAGCCAGCCAATACAACATGCTGGGAAAATACTTTTATAAGCGTAATTACTGTGCAAAACTGTGTGCGGGAGTCATATGTGACTAGGGACTAATCTAAGCGGAATAAAGCGGATTTCGTACTGAAGTAGGTTTAATGTTCCGAAAGCGCCTCATTTAGACGAACAAAACGTGTTTGTGTCATTTCCACTATCAGCTAAATTACGCGCGGAAAATTCTGCCGCGTCTTTCACTCAGTCTCCGTTTACGACCTAGAGCGACTAGCGTCAAGCAACATGCGCGCTAATGTTTTCGTTTGTCGCTCGTAAATCGCTAGGCGCGGTGACTCGCGGCATGCTCTAAAAATTCTTTCATTTGTTTTCTCAGCAGTCACTGTCGCAAGATGCGTGTGGCTTGAGCGTGTAGCTCGTGGCCATGGGGTCAATGAGAAGTCATTAAACAAAATCAACTCCTTTGTCAAGCATCGTAATTATGGCAAAAATTTCCTTTTTAACCTAAACTTTTACCTCATAAAAAATATACTATTTATCAAAGTAACGCCAATTAAATTCCTGTTATTGACATTGATGTTAAAACGTCTAGCCTGCAAGGTGTTTACGATTATGACGTCATAGATTGCTACAATCCAGGTAGGCCGTTATGA
Source organism: Amphipoea oculea (assembly GCA_945859645.1). Classification (NCBI taxonomy): domain Eukaryota; kingdom Metazoa; phylum Arthropoda; class Insecta; order Lepidoptera; family Noctuidae; genus Amphipoea; species Amphipoea oculea. The sequence continues at coordinate 12,254,486 of OX243872.1, forward strand.
CCCAATAAAACCGAAGACGACCTGTAGAACTTCTGTGTCTACGTCATAATTATGATTGTGGACAACGAAAATCTTCTCAAACTATTTCAGCGGGCCAAACAACATACATTTCCTAAAAGTTTGTATCCCGAGTCACTCGCGTGTTTGGTTCATGTTAATTTCAAACTTTAGTGACGTGGGCCACTGTTTACATAAACAACCTTGTTTGCACGAAAAAAGAATTTATCACAGAATATTATTTAGATAATAATTTGTTTAAAAGAACCGTATCCATCTCAGTTGTGATAGTCTTCTGAATGATCATTTAATCAGGCTGGGTTGGTCTTCTTATCTAGCCAAATACGAATGGTAACAATATTTTACATACATCGCCCCTTATTATGAAAGTTCGGTATTTAGTTAGTGAGAGTGTCACTTATGTGGGTGCACTTGTGTGTGTGTAGGTGAACTTTGGTGTTATTTAGGTGCCTACTAGATTGACAACGTTCTAAAATAAAAATATTCATGTCAAACAGAAAGCGCCTGCATCAGGTTTTCTGGGAATTCAAAACAGAACTCTTATCTATATTTGACAAAGAGGCTGAATTTAATAATGGGCCTATGATTATATCGTGATCTGGATCGTTGGATACCAAATAAAAGAAGACCGTTAAGCCGTAGTAAGTCCACTTACGTGAAATGTATAAGTACCCCTAAAATGACCTTTTATGAAAAAGACAAACTCAAATTATTTCCCAATAGTTGTCAAACTTCTGCAACAAGGTATCAAACATTCCTCTGACGTTCTGACGTTCCAATTGGATGTTTGCCAACCCAATAAGGCATGAAATTTCTGGATATCCCTGCATATCCATAAATGTACCGTAAACATCAACAAAAGAATGAGTTACGATATTTGTATCTGTAAAAAAACATACTAGGGAAACTTACCATCATACGCGTTTTAGGTATCATTGAAGGTTGAATCCGGTTATACTGATACTCTAAATCCCTCACGAATTCGTGACAAATAGAAAAAATGATGATGCATGTTTTGCAAACTAGTTTCATCAAAAGAGAAACGTCACCGTTGTCTTTCTAGTTGTAACAGCGCACATAAAATAATATTTTATATATATTTTTTATATAAAATTTTCAATTGTTTTACAATATCTTAAAAGACAGGCTTCCTGCAGCTTGCTTAAGTTTGATTTGCAAATTACCTACTAGTTTTCCTATTCTGTATACCTCAATAATAGTAGGTCCCTCATTTAGCTGGTTTCGAACACACGACCTTTGATCAGAATTCCAACATCTTAGCCTTTGTGCTGATACGGTTTAAAGGGTACTAAGTGTTCATGAGGTAATTAAAAACTTTAACGATAACACATTATGCTCTTAGATGATTATATAATTCGTGATCGTGAATCATTTAATTTCATGGCATTAATTTTACGACGCGTTAGTACTTTATAGCCAACTGTAATAATATTATGGATATTTTTCTTTTGTGTTGTTTCCAGATTGCTCCAAAATGAAACTCCTTTTGTGTTTTGCCTGTAAAAATTTTGTTTGTAAAAATTATAATAATTGATATATATTTATACATTACAATATGATTTTGTTTATTTTCAGTGGGTTCGTTAGCATTCTTAGTTACAAACGGTAAGAAGATAAAAATACAAATAGAATCAGAGGATTTGGTAAACATTTTTGAAGGCTTGATGGATTCAGAGGTCATACAAAAGTTGGCAATGCAACTTGTTCAGAGAAGTTCAAAGGACAGCACTCTTGATAACCCTTATCATCCGGAGGATAAACTATTGGACAGTTTGGAAACTGATGTTCACAAAGAAATTAAATACGTGAGTTCTAGTCCTAAATCAGTTGTCACAACCGATACTTTAGATGGACAAAATGATGAATTTCTAAATGGAAATGACGTTGATGATGATATCCTAACCGAAAACGAAGACATGAAATCTATAAATGAATTTGTGGAAAAACATAAGTTATCGAAAATGACTTCAAATTCAATAAGAAATTCTACAAATGAAAACATTGAAATAAAGAAAAAGACCGACAATGCTGTTAACAATGATAGCTTGTCATCCAAAAAGGGTATGAATATATCTGATGATATGAAGATATTTGACGATGATAGAGCTTATTTTAAGCCGGTACAAAGAAGATTTGTTTTAAAAGGCTCCAATGACACACCTACCAATACTTTACTAATTTAAGTAAAATTCGTATACAAAAGTGTATACGAAAATTGCTTATAATTAAATGACGTATAAAATGTGGAAAGCTAATTTTTTCTCTTTGTTAATTGGTGTAACTCTTCTAGTAAAATATTTTTTTCACTTTACATATTATTGGATTAGTCTCCCATTGTTTATTACTTTAAAATGTTGAATGTCTTATGCGATGTAATCAATATGCGTAAAATAGCTATAGCTCTTTGTACAAAAAGTGTCATTATGATGCTTATATAATGCTTAAATTTCCAAGCATGTTTGAGTAAATTACTTTACAAGCCTTGGCCACAACTAGGCATTGATGGACTTACACGTTCGTCCATCAATGCCTCTTTTGATGGCCGCTGCAGTAATGTACTAAGTATATTTTTAACATCGCGCCGAAGAAATCTTTTTACAATTTGTCATGCTGCGCCTGGTGAAGAGTGATGTCATTGGTTTAGGTGGATAATGTATCTATATCAGTTTGTCTATTGCTGTAAACGTTTTTAATTTTTTTTTTGTATCGTAACTGTTCAGGTAACACTTATAACATCACGAATGGTTAGGCATAGGTGTGCCTAACCAAGGAGTAGGTGTGTAATTTGTTCAATGTGTATCTGCAGTATGTACGTAAACACCAACCCTTGTATTTGCAAATGTTTATTTTCTTTATGTACCTTAAAAAAGTAAGGAAACACACATCTTCGTCCACAACATTTGTAAATAAATAAATTGAAACATGACACCGGATAAACAAGGCTTTCAAACTTAAAGATCGAAGTCTGGTTAAAGATAGCTGTTGAATACCCTAGATTTAATTTGCATTAGATATCCCTATCTCTTTGAAATATAAGCTTCTTGGTGCTTAGATACAATATTTATTTATTTATTCAAAAAATAACGTAAATAACACCTTAACAGCTATAACGCGAATGCGATGTTTCTACCACAAAGATACACATACATCTAACTTACATTGATTACCTAAAAATTCAATTTTATTAAATACAAAAATACAATTAAAATACATTAAATATACAATTAAAAATAAAATTACAAATTCCTTTAAAAATACAATTAAAATCACTTCTCAACATTGTCAACGCACTTCAATGTTACTTCTGTGAACTTCATCATTAGTGCACAATTTATAAACCTTTGAAGTCACCAACCCTTTAATAATGTAGGCACATAAGATGTTGTGACTTGTGATGTCATGTGAATCTTCAATGAAATACAAAATTGTTTCAGCTTGATAAATTACTTTCCATATTTATACGATCAATGCCCATTAAAGCAATTTCCAATAAAACTACAAAAAAAAAATACATTAAACAATATTATAATTTTTATATTCGTTGAATAAATGATGAATAGGTATGTAAACAAATTAATGAAAATGTAAAAAAATATAAAAATGTAAAAAACTTAATACTTATTAGCTGGTTTTATTTGATCTTTACAACAATGTGGTTAAAGATCAAATTAAATGATAAATTAAAGCAAATATATCAATAAGCATACCGAATTTTCTTTAAAGGTAAAGACGTAAAATTCCGAAATAAACATTGTGACAAATCCCATAAACTGGCACTGAGGTACCTTGAAAATTGTTTCACCCCTGTGTGTATAAATACGTATAAAATATTTTTTTCACGTCGTGTTTATATTAAAGTGGGAATGAAAATGTGGGTGAAATATACCAAGGGCAGAGTGTTAATTTGGGTGTTGATTACATATTATCAAAACGAGGCTTTGTTTCCATAAGTAGGTACTACCTGTAATACCTCAATGGTATTAAATCATGCAAAAGGTATTGATTGAACTTTCCTACCAATATTTCAGTGCTTTAAAGAAACTTTCTGAACAGAATAACTCAATACCCATCGCGTTAACTTGGGCAAAAGTCAAGACCTCAAACTTAACTGAAGCATGTTTATTAACGAGGAAAATCATACGATCATTAATTATGTTACAAAATGAAACGCTTTCAATGACCAATAAGGTGAACAAAACAAACTAAAGTATAGTCTTTCTATACTATCTATAAAATCCACCATGTTTTGCACATAGCACTTGTAACCTACCTAAAACCAAGTAGATACATTTACTAATTAATTTACTGTACTATAGGAAACACAGTTCGTTTCTTTTTCGTTTGTTCCCAGTTTAGGAGCCAGTGAACTCATGCGGACTAAATTGGAAACAATTTTCCCTCCGTGAATTTACAGGCGAGCCTTTATCAAGAGGAAAACGTGACGGAAAATTGAATGCAATCGAAAAAATTAGACGATACTCGTACACTTCAGTGGGGATGGCGATTGGCGAATTTTGCGGTTTAAATACCTACGCCATGTATTTTTGTTTTCATTGAAATATAATATTAAGCATGTAAGAGATATTTGCAGCATAAAAGTATAACTGGTAGATATGACTTCTACACTCGGTTTCTGGTACGAAAATCAACACAAAAATTAGATAAATTGTCAAGCGATTCTAAACTGTTGTGAATCGAATCTATTGACTTGTGTTTAATTTTAAGACGTCGATCATTTTTGTTCTAGTTACCGGGAGATAGTAAGGTAAATTCAACAACAGTCATGAAGATATAAAATCGTAGAATGTTGCCATTAACACAGAGTACGTGCTTAGCTTCAGCTGCATGTACTTAAGGTGCCACTATTCGATATTTTTTCCTTACAAATTTCGGGAGAGTATTACTCCACTGTTTGACATTATACATCCAAAGTTAAACATTGTATCGTTTTGTTTAATTATTAATTGTGTCTGTACGGAAGCAGAATTGTAAAATAACAAGCCATTAAAAAGTTATGAGCCAACAAAGATTCGTTTTTCTTGCTATTTTTAACGTAACTTTGGATGTAAATAAGTAATAAAAGAATTGAAAAATATTAAAAATTAAATCCGTACCGACAAAGCACAGTTATCGAAGAGTTCAAAAAACTTTATTTGTGATTGATTTATGTAGTGGATTTTTCATAGAACTCGATTTTCCAAAGCACTTTTCAAATTTTTTTATGCGCCTATCAGTTCGGAACGGTGTTTCTGTGCGTGAGAACTAGATGTTGTGCGTGTAGATTAGCGTCTAACTGCTCATCACTGATACTAGCTCCGTCAGACACGAAGCCAAGTTAGACAGCGTGATTTTGGCCATGACCACCAGTGAGTTCGAGCTCGCGTTTAGGTTACTCTTAAGATGACAATACAGCCCATATTTCCGGGAGTAAATCTACCTCTTATAATAAATGTATGGTCTGCAAAAGTACGTATATTTGAGCATTTGAACAAGAGTGCGCTGCGTAATAAATTTTTCTACATCACTCTCAATTAATTGAGAGAGTGATGGAAAACAATAGAGTATGCAATAAGCTTTACAGTTATCAAGCAAAAATAAAAACGAATATTGGCAGTGTTGTGGAAAGATGAATATTTTTCATCAGAAAAGTTGGATGACTATAAGAGTAAGAGAAGACCAAAGAAACGACAGATGTACTGTGAGAAAGATGATATGGCTAGAAAGGGGGTGACTACTGACATAATGACTAATCACATTATCACACTAATATTATAAAGACGAAAGTTTGTGAGTGTGTGTGTGTATATGTTTCTTACTTCTTCGCGCTCAAACGGCTAGACTAATTTTGATAAAAATTTGTATGGAGATAGCCGACACCCTGGATTAACATATAGGCTAATTTTTATCGCAATATTCCCACAGGATCGAAACTTATGCCGGTGAAACCGCGGGGCGCAGCTAGTAGAGAATATAAGTATGTCAGAAAAGGCATCTTGTGCCGAACTCAAATAAATTGGGTAAGAGCAAGATATTGATGAAATTGTTGAATTTGATAAATATGTATTTTTTCCTTAATAAACAAATAGCATACGACTGTACACTTTCTCACCTTTAAGGCTGCTGCCAATAATTAAGTAAAAGAGAAATATAAATAAGAGCATTTCCCTGTCACGTAATGACGTATCGTTCTTCCGATATTGCGAAAATGCAAACAAAAGCTTGGCTGAAGGCTTTGTTTGCTATGTAATGTAACTTTCCAGTAAAACTTTTTTTTCTTGTGTTTGGTTTCGTATTTTCGGTGTTTTTCCCACCGACTTCCCAAAAGTAATTTTTCACTTTGTATTGTTTATTTTGGATATCGGTTGTTTTTTTTGCAAAAAAGTTTTTTATTTCTTAGTTGTTTTACCCACCCCACACTAATTCGTATGCCAGTACTTGCTATGTAAACAACATTGACAGGAAATTTAATAACATCATTAAAATACACAAAGGGGAATTAAAAACGTATTATTGAAGCTTACTCAAGAGCTACCAAAGCAGTCAATTAATTTTATATGGACCGCATAAGCTGCCTCTACCAAATGAAAAAAAAAAAACCCCGTAATGCGGCCCTGCAGTAATCACGGAGAAATCGATAAACATAAGTACATAAAAAAAAAAGACGGGTTGCACTCCGGGAGTGCCGGCAGAAGTGAAAACTTGAATATTAACGTTGTGCATTTTTAATATTTTTTCATTAATAGATGCACTTTGTTAAATTTCCATATTTTAAACACTTTATATATACGAATTTTACGAATACACAGCAGTGTGGCCACTACACAGACCGTCGAGCCATCAGCTGTCACCATCCATGGATGCGCGTGGCACGCTGTAACATAAACACACACGAACAGTCGCGCAAGCGCCCTGCGCCGCCTAAACAAAACAGCAGGCATACATTTTCGCCGCGCCGTAGAAAGAGAGGAGGGTACTTCCTCTCCTATGCCGCGCCGGCTGTCAACTCTCCATCCGTCTTACGAATTTTCGATCAGGTCACGTGTCCTGACGCGATGTCCTGACGCGAGTTTAACATTTTTTACCCATTACAAACAAAGTGTACAACGCCGCTAAAGAAGTTTTCACTTCAAAAACATAGAGACGAAAATAGAACTTTACTCTTAACCGTCTTCAAAAGAGGAGGAGGTCCTTCTTTGAAGACGGTTAAAAAGTTAGATGCTGTTCAACTAAAAACTCCTATCATGAGCACGTGTAACGGATCCTGTGAACTTACAAGCTAAGATTCGAAGACATACCTAATGTTTGTTCAATGTGTGTAATAATAACTCCTGCGAGACAATGCGCAAACTAGAAACGAAATAGTTATATCTTAAGGTAAAACAGGTTTTTCAGTATATACATAGATAGACAGAATACTCTTTATTATGTACACCATATAAATACAGACATACATTTAGAAATTTTACATCTTACAATGGCCGATCTTATCGCAAAAAACGATCTTTTAAAGACAACCTTTGAATGAATTAAATATAAAAGGAAATACAATACACATTACATTTACAAACATACATAATTGTAACATGTGCTGATGTATACAAGCGAGGAACAGACGGACCCGCCCCTGCTTCGCACGGTTTTTACGACTTGACAAAACACCAACATTTAATTTTTAAATCTAAGTTTAATATTAATATTTTATACGCACACACTTTGCAAAATAAATTATTTACATGATGGTAAAAAAACCACATTAAAATCTGTTGTGCCGTTTAGAAGAACAACAGGGGTCATACAAGAATACCTGAGAAGCGACTATAATTTATAATATTATGTTTAAATATATATTCAATAATAATCACGAAATAAGAGCAAAGAACTATATTGTATAATGATGTTTAAGGAGAGAGGTGGTGTTTTTTTTACTATCGCTTTTTACCATGTCTCTCCGGTGCCAAGTATAACATTAAATACTAAGTCTGCTCACAGAACGTTGTGTGATCCCTCTTATAATAATAATTACCATGCAATCATTATTCAGTAAGAATATATCAAAACATGTTATCGTGGCAAAAATTTAATTATTATTTTGTAACAACAACAGACACTGAAACCTTAGCAAGAGCTAAAACTCACTCTCGAAGTTAAGGAAGTTTATCAATTCTTGTGAACTTGCTCGTATGATAAGGCTTCATTATATCTATTGGCTCGGTGAACAATTATCCTTATGGCTGCACATTTTATGTCGTTTTATATAAGTTCGTGGACCCCTCGCTTTATGGGGTTTTGCAAATGAGGTTAGGTTTGATAGCTGAAATATTTCCGGATGTGAATGTTTGTTTGTGGCGTTATCTTCTACTCATTAAGCCTTCAATTCATAGTTAGCTATTTGGGCTGCTAAAGTATAGGTAGGCAGGTACTTGTGGTAGGTGGTGCACGTCAAAGTGTAGTGAAACAGGTGGACATCAAACCCACAATCTTTCGCACCAGTCTGCGCTTTTACCATTGGGCCATTACCGCTTCATATCCTACATATTATTATTTTTTACTTTAAAACTATAAGTGCTCACCAGGCTAATACGAGTACTATATTTATTGCTAGCTGTTGCCTGCGAATTCGTCTGTAATCCAGGATGAAAAGTAGCCTATATCCTTTTGTCCTTACCTAGGTCAGATAATATAATAATACTATACGCCCAGGTTATGGTCTATCTGTGCCAATTTTCATCCTAATCCTTTCAGCCGTTGTTATTCCATCTACCATAGCATATTTTTAAGAATGACCGTCTCATTATCAGTTCTATTTGATTACTTTGTGTCGGTCGTCATTATTTCCACCTTGTGCGAGGTACTGTTAGATGAATTTTTGTACCACAACGATCGCCCGTGTATTCCTACACTTAAAATATCGCAAAAACAAAAGGATTCGTACGCAAAATACGCGCATTGACGTGGAGTTGCGGACACCAGCCAGCCCGTATTACCTATTACCCTAAAGCTAAAGGATAAATATTTTAACTTAATGAAATTACGAATTGGCTGCAAATATTTTTGACGCCAGTAAATATTTAAGTTTCTTTTTGTTTGAGTGGAAAGTATTACTGTTAACTTAATATATTTGAAAGACAATTTCAGTTTAAAAAAGAACATTTAGTAGAATTGTAAAACTCTCTAATAACAGACGACATCCACCAACCCGCACTGGGCCCGCGTGGTGGATTACGGCTCACTCCCTCTCATTGAGAGGAGGCCTGTGTCCCAGCAGTGGGAACATTATAGGCTGATTATGTGTGTGTGTGTAACAGACGACATTAGATAAAATACTAGTTTAGTTAAACATAGGTACAGTCAGCATCAAAAGTCGATTAACACTATCATTTTTACATGTTATTAAATTGACAACAACTTTTTTCAATAAACTGATTTTTAGCTTTTCACATATAGACAACAGTATATATTCTAAAAAAATTCTTCTGCTGCAATTTTGAACAAATATTTTGCTCAATAACTCAGATTAAAAAAACTGAAGTGTTAATCAACTTTTGATGCTGACCGTACCTACACAAACTCACGCTTTCCTTTCATGGGGTGTAGGCAGAAACTATGGAACGCCTGCTACGATCATTTTGCTTCGTTTGAGTTCATACATCTGGTCATACACGCCGGTTTCGAGTTGAAAATGCATCAAAAAAGCTACATCTTCATCAAAAACACTTACAAACTTTTTTCTATGCAACTGTTACCTGGCTTTTATGCCGTGCCTTTTGCTTTTGTCTGTATAGTTATCTCTATTACCTTCTCCTACAAACTTGCGCAAAACCAGAATCTGTATACCTATACAAAATTCACTGACCGGCTGATATATCAACCCTGGTCCTTCCTAAAGACATGTTTGGAGGATATGTTCTTTGTGAAGAGTAGGTATCTATTAAGAAAGGGTTTTTCGAAATTCCACTCCTAAGAGGGTGAATGGGGGGAGGGTGAAATTTCACACGGACGAAATCGCGGGCAGGAGCTAGTAAACCTATAACGCCTTTAGAGACATAAAGAACGTGCTCTTCTCTTAACGCAATAAATATTGATTTCAAAAGGTTCAAAAGAGTCCTCGAGACAGCTGTTCAAGTACTTTCTTAGCTTTTAAGACCAATAACAGAACTGGAATCCAGATTCAATACACTTGGGCTAATCTATATTGTACCATTTCTAGCGGAAAAACATTCAAGCTCCCAGGCACGAACGTTATGACGCTCTGTAACTTTACTGAAACATTTTAAAACTCGACTTTAAAATGAATTTAAGGTTTTTGTTATGGATTCTCATAAATGATGTGTTAAAACTTACCTAACCTTGACAATCCTTGTGAAAATGACTTATTATGATTAGATACAGCCGACTGCATGTCTGTGTGGTGTGGTGCGTTTGTGGTCTGCACGTGTGAGGTGTGGTGCGGATAGTTTCAATAGAATTATCTTTCTATTATCTGCATTTTCTGTTTTTTTTTTTACCACTGTCGTCTGGCCTACCGTACTCCGTGCATTAATTTCCATTTAAATTATTTTGTATTTTGAAATTCACCTCAGGAATGAGAATTATAACATAGTCACATAAATTCTCAGAATTGACGGAGATATTTTAATAAAGCTGGGTATGGCTTAGTTCATTCAAGGGTTAACTGCTGATTTAAACTGAAATGATGACAATGATAATATGATCGTCAAAAATAAACATTTGTCCAAATGTTGAATTTATTTTTGTATGTCTCTGTGAGGATAAGTATCAGGTAAAAGCACCACATACAAAAAAAGCTTGTTTAGGTCCTAGTACGAAGGTTTTCTATCACCACAATAAAGTTATGCTGAACCAAATTCCAACATAAAAAAATTCCTATGTGTTTCAGATAGTGAGTTTCAATAAAACCTTTAAACTTGCTGCTAAAATATAGTTTAATTTACAGGTACAGTTAAACTTGATACAGTACTTTGGATAGGTTAGATTTACAGAAATACAGTATGCTTAGTGTTGTTGAGCTCGGCGTGTGGCTCATAGCGGGGCCACAAGAAGACTGGCGTCCTGCGACGCGGCGACTCCCGCGCGGCGTACATGCGGCGCCGGGCGCGCGACGTAGTGTGTGTCGGCGGCGGCGGTTTATGTGTGTGTGCGTGCGCATAGCGATTTAGCTTGAACATCCTCCCGCGCCTTGAAACTTCGTTTTCAAGCTTCCATGAATGGACATATACGATTCACAGCTCTACGCAGTGTGCCTCTTGTTGTTTTGATATCGACAACTCTGCATGCTCCATCCGACCCTGGGTACACGGCTTCTATTCGTCCTAAGGGCCACTTCAATGGTGGGGACATCTCCTCCTTGATTAGTACTAGCTGGCCAGGTTTTAAGTCTGCTTGGCGCTTTTGCCATTTGGTGCGCTGTTGTAGCTCGCAGACGTACTCTCGTGTCCATCTAGCCCAGAACTGCTGTCGGGCTTGCTCGATTCTCGCGTAGCGATGCAGGCGGTTTGGGTTGTCTTCCATCAGGTCTGGTGCTGGCAGTGACGTCATCGGTCTTCCAATCAGGAAGTGCCCTGGAGTGAGAGGAGACAGGTCGTGAGGGTTGGAAGATAGAGGGGAAAGGGGCCGTGAGTTGAGGATTGCCTCAATCTGAGTGAATAGAGTTGCAAGTTCTTCATATGTCAGATGGGAACTACCCAAGGCCCTTTTCATATGATATTTTGCAGATTTTACAGCTGCCTCATGGAGTCCGCCAAAATTAGGAGAATATGCAGGTGAGAATTTAAATTTAATGCCTTCCTCTGCAAAAGGCTCTGACACAGAGTTCCAGCTAGTTTCAACAAACATTCCTAATTGACGGTGAGCCCCGACAAAGTTGGAGCCATTGTCGCACCAAATTTCTCGGGGTTTACCTTTCCTACTAATAAACCTACGTAATGCTAGAATAAAAGCCTCTGTACTGAGGTCCCCCACTAGTTCTAGATGTACAGCCTTAACTTTAAAACATACGAATATACATAAATAACATTTAATTAACCTAGATCCGCGTCCCCTTCTATCATTTATCAGAAATGGTCCTGCAAAATCCGTGCCCGTGATTTCGAAGGGATAGCCCGGAGTTAACCTACTAGCCGGCAAATTTCCCATTATCTGCTTAGCAACTACTCCTTTCATACGAGTGCAAATGGTACATTTTCTATATGTCTGCCTCGCTAGAGCTCTGCCTTTAATAGGCCAGTAGTTTTCTCGTATAAGTGAAAGAAGAAGTTGAGGACCAGCATGCATGTGTTTTACATGAAAATAATGGAAAATTAGCCTTGACAAGTGATGCCTAGCGTCTATAATAATTGGATGCTGTTTCTCATAATTGAAGGTTGAGTTTTCCAGACGGCCTCCAACCCTAATCAATCCATTATCATCAATAAATGGTGTCAAACTTAATAGTGGAGCTGCTTTACTTAGTTTTTCAAAATTAGGGAAGCTTTCTTGTTGAGAAAGGTATACCAGCTTACGTTCGGCTATCGTTAATTCTTCTACAGTTAGATTGTCTTTATTTTGATTGTTTACATTTTTAGTGTTATTATAGAACCGGAATATGTAAGCTACTATACGACGTAATTTTGAAAAACTGGAATATTTAGTTAAATTAATAACCGAATTATCTGATTGTGACGTGTCGACACATGATGTGTGGACAAATAACTCAGGTATTGTTGTGTGGGTTACCGGAGTGCTTTGGCATGGCCAATGTTCCTCCCCTTCTTGTATGAATGTAGGTCCTTGCCACCATAATGATAATAATTGTAACTCATTTGGATTTACACCACGAGATGCTATATCAGCAGGGTTTTGTGACGTGGGGACATACAGCCACTTACAGTTATTACATAATTCCTGAATAGATGCTACTCTGTGTGCTACAAAAGTTTCTAACTTTAGTGAAGGCGTGCACAACCAACCCAGTACAATTTTAGAATCTGACCAAAAAGTGTTACAGGCTATTTCACAACGCAGTGATTTAGCAACTTTATTACATAGTCTTGCGACTAGAAGAGCACCGCATAACTCCAGCCTGGGTATAGTTGTAGTCTTCAGTGGCGCCACCTTTGCTCTAGCGCATAATAGTTTCACGTTACAGTTGCCTAGAGCATCAGTTGACTTCATATAGATGCAGCCGGCATAAGCCTTCATGCTAGCATCAGAAAAGGAATGCAGTTCTATTCTTACAGGATTACTACAACAGGCATGTCGAGGTATCTCAATAGTTTGCAAGTGGTGAACATTATCAGTGAATTTCTTCCATGAATTATGTACATCCATTGGTATCTCATCATCCCAGCCTAATTTCAGAGACCATAGGTTTTGTAAAATCATTTTACATGTAATAATACAACAGCTGATCAAACCCAATGGATCAAAAAAACTAGAAGTAATAGATAGAATGGACCGCTTAGTGAATGGCATTTCATTGTTACACTCTTGTAGTTTAGAAGAAACTATAAGAATGTTGTCAGTATTAGGATTCCATTCTATTCCTAATGCATGACTTGGGGATGAGATTATTTTAAAATTATCTTGATTACAGTCTGTTGTGTTTAAAATAGAATTTAGAAATTGAGTGGAGTTACTTTTGATTTTTCTAAGAGGAAGACAAGCCGAGTCAAGCTTTTCTACTATTTTCTGATAAATTTTAAGAAGCATTGATTCATCATTGCATCCGGATATTAAGTCATCAACATAGAAGTCATGTGACATTATTTCCTTAATTTCTGGATCCTCACATTCCCGACTCAGCTCAACCAAACATCTCGTACTGAGGAAGGGTGCAGATGAGGTACCATATGTTACAGTATTGAGTTGTAAGTACTTCATCGGCTGGTCTTCATCCTCACGCCACAGTATCACTTGCAAATAGCGTTGAGATTCCTCCAATAAAATTTGACGATACATTTTCTCTATATCTCCAGTAATTATATATGTATGTTGTCTAAATCTCATTAGTATGGAGAAAATGTCGTCCTGCACAGTGGGCCCAACCATAAGCAAATCATTTAAAGAGACACCTGAATCCGTTTTTGATGAGGCATTGAAAACTACACGACACTTTGTCGTTTCACTCTGTTCCCTAATGACAGGGTGATGGGGTAATAGATTGACGATTTCAGGTTTCTCAATTACAATTAAATGGCCCAGCTGAGCATATTCATTAATAAAACTCACATACTGCTCTTTTATGTCAGGTTGCCTTTTAAATCGTTTTTGTAGGGAATCAAGACAATGCTTTATTCTAGGATATGAATTTCCTAGCAATCTAGGGTTATCACGTAAAGGCAACGTGACACAAAATCGCCCATCTTCCACGCGGCGGGTGTGTTGCTCGAAGTGTTCCTCACAGGCTTGTTCCTCCAAAGTGAGCTTCGGTTTGTCTGGCAGCTCCTCTAGCTCCCAGAACTGCTTCAGTTGATTGTGTATAGCTTGACTGAAATTACAGCATATTTCCCTATTAGGTACATTTATTGGACACATGATAGGTCCTACCACCAACCAACCAAACTGGGAGTTTTGTAATACAGGTTTATTGTTTCCCAATTTAATCTGATTAGCAGGACAAATGACATCCCAAAAAACATCAGCTCCCAACAACATATCTACTGTTAATGGATTATAGAATGTAGGATCTGCAAGTGTGATATGTTTTGGTATATCTAGTGTTGCTACATCCACTTTAGAACTAGGTAGGTTGCTTGTTATTTGTGGGATAACAAACAGCTTTACATCTTTACAGTAAGAACTAGTGCACGACTTAACAGTAAGATTACAGCACTCTAGGGCAGAAAATGACATATTATTTATGCCGGTTACAGATATTGAATTTATAGTATCACTGTTTATACATAGCTTAGCTTTTAGTGATGCAGAGATGAATGATGATTGACTGCCACAGTCCAGCAGGCACCGTATTTCATGGCATTTATTGTTTACATGCAATTTTACTTTTGCTGTTGACAGTAAAACTTGGTTCTCGATACAGGATGATAGTACAATAGGATTACAGGTACTACTAGCAGTAGGACTATTTTCTTCAGCAACAGGTGTGGACACCTTTACTTTGTGAAGCAAAGTGTTATGTTTGCGCTTGCAAAATCTACATGGACCATACTTGCATTGATGAGCAAAATGACCACCCCGTAGACAGTTTATGCAAATTCTTAATTTTGCAACTGCTGAGTTCCTATCCTCTAGTGACATGCTATTAAATTTTTCACAATAGTAAATTACATGATCTCCTTCACAAATAAGGCATGCACGAGACTTTGATTTATTTGCTTTATCGTCACAAGCAGCAGCAACAAACGTTTTATGTTGCTTTTCAACAGACTTATCCGACTTTTCATTTTCTCTATGGGGCTTGTCAGTGACACCGGCACTCACCATTTCCAACACATCAGCCCTACGTCTCAAGAATTCAAAGAAGTCTACTAATGTGGGATTGTCCATTATGCCATTCCTATGTTCTTCCCATTTAGTACTTGTTACATGATCTAACTTTTGACTGAACATAAAAATGATCAACGTATCCCAATTATCAGTTTTCTCCTCTAAACTATTTAATGCCCGAATGTGTTTTGAAATGTGATCAATTATAAATCTTAGAGATTTTTCAGACTCCTTAACAGTAGGTATATTAAATAATGATTTTAAATGATTGTGAACTAATTGCCGTTTGTTGTTATAACGATCACATATCAATTTCCAGGCAACCGCATAATTATTTGAGGAAATTTCGAGTGATTCTATTATAGAAGCTGCCTGCCCCGTCAATGATACCTTTAAATACTGAAATTTATTTATCTCATTTAAACCCACATTTTTATGAATAAGCGAATCAAATGTGTCATGGAATTCTAACCACTTGTTGTAATTGCCATCAAAGATGGGTAGCTTTACAGTAGGCAACTTAACACTCTTAAAGTTATTCCCGCAGCAGTGTGTTGATGGCTGATTCTTATAAGATTTAACACTCTCATATTGATCTTTACTTTCCTGATTTTTAATTAATTCTTGAGCAGAACTTATTACGAAATAAAATATGTTTTCAGTTACAGTCCTCTCTGAACTTTTTTCAGGTTCATCGGAGGTTCCTTGAGTCAATTTACTTGAAACTTCATCTTGTAGAAGCTCAATCTTACATTGAATTGTATCATACTCATTTAACAACACTTCTATTTTGCTCAAACGGAATTTTAACTCATTGACTTGTTGCTTCGAAACGTCTTCAATTTTACGGAAATCTGCTAGGTAATTTTTAAAATTAGTAAGTCTACCTTTTATTGAAGCTCGTTTCTTAATCAACTCCCTTACCTCCGTGTCAGACATAATGCAGAGGAAACTTTCAAACAGATTAATAATGTAATTTATAAATACCTGCACTCCACGCAAACCTCTATGAAACAGCTGCACTCTCCGCTGGCACTCCTAACACGCGGCCACCACGTGGCTAGTAGGCCTTCGCGCCGGGCGCCGCCGCCGAAGGGCTAGTGTGCAGGCCGCGCTCGTTATATCCCTGAGCTTGGTTGATGGTAGGTAGGTATGTTTCGAGCTGAAATTGCAGAAATTATGCTTCAATACCCAAGCAGAACAAGCGTGCAAGAGAAAACCCGGTCAGTGGGTCGTCTTAACCCGTTATGCATGTGCTTATTAAAGCGGATTGCAACGTTGCTGAAAATTCACACGTGTTCAACAAGTCAAGGTCAAATAATTATTTTCTTAGCCAGTTCGATAGTTTTGCAGTGTAGATTACAGACAGATAATTTAGTATTTTGTAGATAGGCTATATTACAGATAGGCAGGTAGATAGTTTAGCATTTAGCATTAACTTGCAACAAATTCACACAGTTGAAACACAAAGAATTGTAGGATAAAGATACAGGGTTAGGATTGAGCGGAATAAGGAACGGGCAAACTTCCCTTGTGTATGAAGTCGACGTGCTGCCAAGCCACTGGATTCCAGACACCAAGCGCCAATCACCCACGCCACGCGTACGTGCTTCTAGATTCTTCCGTTCTTCGAATTCGAATGTAGGTAGGAACTTCAACCAGGCACGCGCGCTCCCGCCACGTGCTTCTAGCTCCTTAGAATTGTACTCCAACTAGCAAATTCTTCCTTCGCTTCGTGTTTTTTCTAGATTCTTCGCTTTCAGGTAGGTACCCGTTCGTCGAGCAGGTATCTGTGCTTCCCGCACAGAAAATCGTGTCACGGTCGCCAAATTGTTTCAGATAGTGAGTTTCAATAAAACCTTTAAACTTGCTGCTAAAATATAGTTTAATTTACAGGTACAGTTAGAGCAAGGTTACACGCTCATTCTGGCGTCATTCTGGTCCATCATTCTCGATTGACGTGACTGATGCCAGAATGATGGAGGATTTTCGACGGTTACACGGTCAATCTAGAATGACAGCAGACTGATGGAAAGTACGCTGATGTGACGTTGATCTTCTTTTTTAACCGACTTTAAAAAAGGAGGTTCTGTATTCGACCCGTATGTATGTTTGTATGTCCGCGATTTTCTCAAAAACTAATGAACCGATTTTGATAATTCTTTCGTTAATGTGATCTACATACTTTTAGGAAGGGTTTTAGTATATAAAAATTAAAATACAAATGAAAAAAATGGTTCAAATTTCATTTCATTTCACTTTTAATTTAAATTAATTTTTATTTTTGTTACTATGTGTCAACCCGCACTGGGCCCGCGTGGTGGATTACGGCCCACACCCTCTCACAGAGAGGAGGCCTGTGTCCCAGCAGTGGGAACGTTATAGGCTGATTATGTATGTACGTATGTATGTACTATGTGTGTATGTGTAAAAACTTGCCTGAAATAAACGTTTTTTTTTATATAATACATTAGGTAATTATTCTTATGTACAGAGGCCAGCACATCAAGCTACCCCAATCTGTCAAATTTTCCCAATTGAATATGAACCTTATTGCTTTGTGGTAAAGTTGAAAATCTATTAAAGAAATCTGACAGATTGGGGTAGCGTGATGTGCTGGCGTCTGTACGAAGTTATATGCATAAATGTACTGCATCTCCGGCATTTCTATGCGAATTTTGATAATTCTTCTAGTCGGTGTCTTCAATTATTCTTCAATGCACTAGTGTTAATTGAATTTGTGTGGGGTAGACACAACTTAAAAAGTGAAAAATATTTTTTTTTTACAAAAAAACAACCGACTTAAAAAAAAACACTATAAAATGATAAATAAATTTAGGAAGTCGGTGTCAAGAAACGAAAATGCGGAATCAACGACACCGACTTCCGAAATTAAAGTTATTTATCATTATGTAGTGTTTTTTTTTTTTTTTGGAAGTCGTTACATCTTCGATCGTTGCCCCGGGCTTAATTTTTACTAGTATTTTAATTGGCTTTTGCAACGTCATTCCTTTTATACTTATTACTGTAATTGGTGTGTGTTTTGTCCCACAAAACAGGCAAGGACTCTAAAGTTATTATAAAATCTTTTTCGATCTCAATTATTGGTGGCGGCGGGGGCAGGGGCGGAGGTGTTAGGGGGGGGGGGGGGGGGGCGGCGGCGGCGGCGCTTGCGGCGCGCTCGTAGTTATGTCGCTTGACACGTCCTTCCGCATTGCGTCGCTGACGATGACTGACGCCAGAATGATACGAGCGGATTACACGATCATTCTCCCATCAGTATTTCATCATTCAAAACGAGACTGACGGAATTATTTCCGCCAGAATGAGCGTGTAATCTTGCTCTAAGAGCAAGATTACACGCTCATTCTGGCGTCATTCTGATCCATCAGTCTGGTCAGAATGATGGGAGAATGATCGTGTAACCCACTGATTGACAGAATGATGGTCCAGAATGATGAAAATTAAATATTATAAATAATTCCGTCAGTCTCGTTTTGAATGATGAAATACTGATGGGAGAATGATCGAGTAATCCGCTCGTATCATTCTGGCGTCAGTCATCGTCAGCGACGCAATGCGGAAGGACGTGTCAAGCGACATAACTAAGAGCGCGCCGCAAGCGCCGCCGCTGCCACCCCCCCCCCCCCGCCGCCACCAGTTGAGATCGAAAAAGATTTTATAATAACTTTAGAGTCCTTGCCTGTTTTGTGGGACAAAACACACCAATTACAGTAATAAGTATAAAAGGAATGACGTTGCAAAAGCTAATTAAAATACTAGTAAAAATTAAGCCCGGGGCAACGATCGAAGATGTAACGACTTCAAAAAAAAAAAAACACTACATAATGATAAATAACTTTAATTTCGGAAGTCGGTGTCGTTGATTCCGCATTTTCGTTTCTTGACACCGACTTCCTAAATTTATTTATCATTTTATAGTGTTTGTTTTGAAGTCGGTTGTTTTTTTTGTAAAAAAAAAAATATTTTTCACTTTTTAGGTTGTATCTACCCCACACAAATTCAATTAACACTAGTGCATTTAAGAATAATTGAAGACACCGACTAGAAGAATTATCAAAATTCGCATAGAAATGCCGGAGATGCAGTACATTTATGCATGTAACTTCGTACATAAGAATAATTACCTAATGTATTATATTAAAAAAAAATCGTTTATTTCAGGCAAGTTTTTACACATACACACATGGTACATACATACATACATACATAATCAGCCTATAACGTTCCCACTGCTGGGACACAGGCCTCCTCTCTGTGAGAGGGAGTGGGCCGTAATCCACCACGCGGGCCCAGTGCGGGTTGACACATAGTAACGAAAATAAAAATTAATTTAAATTAAAAATGAAATGAAATGAAATTTGAACCATTTTTTTTATATTTGAATTTGAATTTTTATATACTAAAACCTTCCTAAAAGTATGTAGATCACATTAACGAAAGAATTATCAAAATCGGTTCATTAGTTTTTGAGAAAATCGCGGACATACAAACATACATACGGGTCGAATACAGAACCTCCTTTTTTAAAGTCGGTTAAAAAAGAAGATCAACGTCACATCAGCGTACTTTCCATCAGTCTGCTGTCATTCTAGATTGACCGTGTAACCGTCGAAAATCCTCCATCATTCTGGCATCAGTCACGTCAATCCAGAATCATGGACCAGAATGACGCCAGAATGAGCGTGTAACCTTGCTATTAAACTTGATACAGTACTTTGAATAGGTTAGATTTACAGAAATACAGTATGCTTAGTGTTGTTGAGCTCGGCGTGTGGCTCATAGCGGGGCCACAAGAAGACTGGCGTCCTGCGACGCGGCGACTCCCGCGCGGCGTACATGCGGCGCCGGGCGCGCGACGTAGTGTGTGTCGGCGGCGGCGGTTTATGTGTGTGTGCGTGCGCATAGCGATTTAGCTTGAACACTATGAGTTCAACTTTCTACTCAAAATAAACAGGTTTTCGTGTTTTTAATTTTCATCTTTCTTTTCTTGACCTGATGACAACATAAACTATTAAAATTTAGTTTAAGACAGGTTTAGACTTAGAAATATACCCACCTGTCTACAAGATATTTATTTAATACTAGCTGCGCCCCGCGGTTTCGATCACGTGGGACTATTGGGATAAAAAGTAGCCTATATGTTAATCCAGGCTGCCTCTACACAAAATTTTATCAAAATTGGTCCAGCTGTTTGAGCGTGAAGAAGTAACAAACATATAAACACACAAACACACACACACACACACATTCACAAACCTTCGCCTTTATAATATTGGTGTGATGATAGTGTGATGTGATTTCGCAGACATAATTTAAATTTAAAACTTAAACATTACTACTACCTACTCAAACTACAAAGATTATGAAAGTAAACAAGGCAAGTGGATTAGAAGAGGCTGCATGCCTTGATATCATAGCGTGGGTACTTAGCATAGTAAACGAAGTCAAGAAACCTGCACAACATGTTTATATTATCTGCACAGTTTCCTTTTTTTTTTTTTTTGGGTGGGAAATCATCAAATAACTTCTCCCGCTCTGGGCGAAGCGAGAGGGCGTGTCAGACTTTTACTGACTAAAACCCACCCGTGTTCCTTCAGTTGCCTGTGCCAGGGGCCACGGTATCTCTTTCGAACAACCCGCGACCCCGGCAGGCTTCGGTCCTGGTAGACCCCGTCAGTTAGTGCTGACATCTCTTTGAGGCGCACGTGGAACACAACGCGCCGTCGACACGGGCCTGGTCCTTACCGGACGGCGAGCTGCCAATTGCTCGCCGTCCGCAAGCCCACGCCTACGGTGGCCGGGAATCGGCTATCGATTCCCGACGCCCAGGGCGTCTCCTGCGGCGACTAGGGGCGCGAGGGCGCCAAGATTGCCTCTCCCTTACGCGCTCCGCCTCCTCCTTCGCGAGCATTACTGCTTCGCAGAAAGAGGCAACAGCTTCCCATGTACTCTCGCTCCGTACCATGACCTGGATCAGGGCCGGACGCGAGAGATCGCCGCCGTGAGGACGCGGCGGGTCTGCACACTTTCCTTGCAGACTTGCATTTTCGACTAAACAGGACTTAAACAATAATATCGTGAGGAAACGGTTATGTCTCAGAACCAAAAATTTGAAGATATGTGACTTCTATCAACCCGCATTAGGCCCGCGTGGTGGAAGACGGCCACTCCCATAGTGGGCAGGCCTGTGTCCCAGCAGTGGGAACGTTATAGACTGATTATGCATATGTGAAGGTCCCCAAACTAGGCGGCACATCCTACTATCCTACCTAAGTATCCTAATCACACTACGAGTAATATTATAAATGCGAAAGTTTGTGAAGATATTTGGATGTTTGTTACTCAATCACGGGTAAACCGTTGAGCAGATTTGGATGAAAATTGGCACACAGATAGTTTATAATCAGGATTAACACATCGGATACTTTTTATCGATATTGCCATGGTATCGAAACCTACGCGGATGAAACCGCGGGGCGCTGCTAGTTATGCATAAAATAATACTTGGTTGGTCGGTGTAGAGATTGTAGATAGACCAATAAATAAATAAATACCAGCATTTTATTGTCCCATAGCTGGGCAAAAGCCTCTTCTCACTCAGAGAAGGCACGAGTATTAATAAGCACGCTTGCTCAAGACGGGCTGGCGATTTGAGACTTACAATAACTATAAAAGTTCAGGTTTCCTCACGATGTTTTTTCTTCTCCGATGTCAGTAATTTCGACGATAAACTCAGAAAATACAGACGCCAGCACATCAAGTTACCCGAAACTGCAATCAACTTTGAACCTTATAATCTAGCGATAAAGGGGAAAATCTATTAAAGAAATTTGACAGATTGTAGTAGCTTGAAGTGCTGGCGTCTGTACATATAAATCGAAAAAGCCACATTGGTACTTGCCCAGATCTTAACCCCCAACCTCGTGGTTTCATTATCCACTGGGCCATCACGACATTATGCTTGTGCAGAAATTAAATCTGCGTAATATACAGTGATAAAGGAGAAAAAAAATACAATCTTTTGAACCCTTGTTCACATCACATAAAACAAAGAAAAATAACACTCCACTTGATCCGAATCAGGGATCCAAGAGGCATTTCGATATCGTCTATCTACAACCCTCTAGAGATAGCAATGTCCAATGTTTACCGAATACGGAACTAGTTTGGCTTTCAATATCTTCTATAATTCCCTTGTCTAATGAATAATGATCAAACATTGCATATACCTATGTATATGCTTGCGTTATGCAGTATAGTATTCTTATCTCACGAAGAGACGCGCGCTTTTTTGTGCTAACCAAGTTTCTAAACACATTGAATTTTCGCGTAAAATACTAGTAGCGTCAGCACGAAACACACACGCACACACACTTTCGACTTCAGCATTGTCTCGGACGGTACCGAGACAAACATTTGTGAAACTGTTCTAGTTCGTTGTATTGAATAAAAAAGTAAGTTTAAAAACTAAAACCCGACTACGGAAAAGGATGAAACAAGAAAGTACCTAACCGTGGTCGCATGCTACCATAGCTTTATATGTTAGTACAGCGCCATGCAACCATAGGAAGGTACTTTTTTGTTTCATCCTTTTCAGTGGTCGGGTTTTAGTTTTTAAACTTATTGTTTATTTAATTATTTTGGGGCTTATTTCAGTATTATTTATATTTTTGAAAAGTGCTAATTAAGCCCTTTCATTTGATCAATTTACTGTGACGTCAAATAGCCTATAACCAGCGGACGATCGACACTTCCAACGATACTTCACAGTTTAGAAGTTATGAGGGAACAGATGAACATACATACATACCGGTCAAAATCATAACTCTCCTTTTTGCTTTGCCGTAGTCAGGTAAAAATAAGATGGCAGCGTTCAGCAGCCAAAAGATTCAACATTCAAATACAAATTGTATATTCAGCCAGGATCCATCATGATCATCTGTCCCCTTTGTGTCAAAGGAGCTACAACCGTTTTGTAAAATGCGTCGTAGAGCAAAATACAATGATTGGATCGAATACTAGCTAGTCAAGCAGAAAGTAATTTGGGGCGTCACTAAGCATCCATAACATTCGCGAAGTCATGGTTTTAAGATAGAAGGAATTGATTTTGATTTGACGATTGATTAGATGCCTAAACACCCCACACACCAACACTTTTAAACCGCCATTACCGGGGACCTTATGAGATGCAATTTGGGTTAATTCTTAGTCTCGCAAAGATTAGCCACTTAACGTGGCTGGTAGCGGAGCTCACTGCCTCCACGGGGAGCGCCCGTCGTAGTTTAGTAGATATTGCCACTCGGGAAAGCTTAGTGGCACTTAGCTGAACCTTACGCCCGGTATCTGGAACAATCAAGTGATGCGATTGGCTCTTGATTATTCAATCAATCAGGCAGCATAGCTATTCACAAACACTCGATACGCTTTCGTATCGTATCAAACATTAATCATTGTTATCGTAGGAGTCTTCTAAACGCTGTTCACAAGTCCAAAACCCATTTTTTTTTTTTATTTATATCAAATAGTCGCCCGCTATTCTTCCAACAGCTATTTGCTGTTGAGGGCAAGTCAAATCAGCTTATCGAAATGTCAGGTTTTCGATACCATAGCCTGTCGTACGGTTGTGAATCAGGGCCCAGGTTACTTGCGGTTGACAATTTGTTAGTTAATTTTTATGTTGATTTTCATATGGAAGTTATTTTAAATAGTGTTAGCCCAGTAAAGAAAAGGCAAATGAGTTATTTTGGGATTTAAATACGCCTTCTTCTTCAGAACATTTCTGTAGTTCCAGCACACCTCGGACACTCCATACGACGCTCGCAAAATAATTACCTACTAGTACTACATTAAAAAATGACGTTTGTATACGTTTGAATGTGTGCGTGAGGTACTCGTGTTTGCGAGCGCTCTTGTTAAAGAACTGCGACGAATACGCCGAAGTGCGAGGTGAGGTGCGCTAACTGATGTTAGTGCGGGGAAGGGAGTGGCCTTTCTGTACGTAGTACTTTAAGTATTCTGTGGTTCCAGAACTTGCAGGGGATGGAGGTTTGGGGTGGAGGGGGTGGAGGGGGGCTCGGAGGATCAGACCGGAATAAATCTCCATTTTTTAGCAATTTAAAGTGCATGGTGATAGCAGATTTTTCGGTTGTTTTACTGATATGAAACTTCACTTTATTACTGTTTTATTTCGCGACCTCAAAACAGGAGTCGGAACTCTTTGAATAGTGAATAAAACACGCTGGAATAATTCGCGCTTAGTATGAGCCACTGGGCCCGCGTGGTGGATTAAGGTTCACTCCCTCTCATTGAGAGGAGGCCTGTGTCCCAGCAGTGGGAACATTATAGGCTGTTTATGTAAGTATGTATACGTATGAGCCTAATTACTGCGTTAATCTGTGTTTGGAAGTCGTAGGTAGTACGATATAGATACGGCTAGGGGCAAATCTAAGCGAAAAACGCGAATTACGCGAAAATAATTTCGCTCTATTGTAGCAGGTTAAATGTTCCGGAAGTGCATCATCTAGGCGAAAAAAAAAATGCGCGTGTGCAGTGCTTACAGTATCAGCGAAAATTCTACCTCGTTTACCGCTCGGAGATGCCACTAGCCCAAGGCGACTCAGGAATTTAGTCATGAGGATGGAAAACTCCTTTGCCAAGCATCGCAATTATTTCTTAAACTTAAGACTATATACGGTCAAATCTATTTGTACCAAATAATATTATCAATAAATATTGTTTTATGTAGATAACATAAATATACATACATGTATGATTGTGTATCTGTATAGAACGTTGTTGGTTGCACATTTGTATAACTCCTTATGTTCTATTTACTTGTATTATATAATGTGTAATTTTTCGTTCTTCCGAATAAATAAAATAAAACATAAAGAGTGACGCAGCCAATAAAAAATAAAAAAAGTCACGCTTTTATGACGTACTACTTACACACACATACACACACACACACAATTACTTAAATTAAATAAAGCGTGGTGCGATTATTAAATACTACTAATATTATAAACGTGATAGTATGTGAAGATGGATGGATGGATGAATGTTTGTTAGTCTTTCACACAAAAACTACTGAACGGATTTGAATGAAATTTGGCATACCGATAGTTTATAACAAGGATACTTTTTATCCCGATATTCCCACGGGATCGAAACATAATGCGGGTGAAACCGCGGGGCACTGCTAGTTAAATATAAGTGCGCTCCGCGCTTTTTGAATTAAATTTGATTATTTTATAATTTTTATTGCGTGATAAAAGCGTGTTCTTTAGTTTTTTTTTAAACTAGATATTTTTTATTAAGTTAAGATTAAGTTAATAAGTATAAAGTCCAAGTTATGACGAGTAGAGCCTACTAGCAAACTTGAGGGGTTTACTATTGGCCCGTTAAGAGTTCCACTATCCACCTCCCGGCTCCATCATCAGACCCTCGACACCAAGTGCCTTTGGATTCGTCAAAACAAATCTTTTGAACCCAAATTAGAGGGGTTTACTAGTAGCACTAAAGAGTTCCACTGTCCACCTCCTGGCACCATCATCAGACTGATCTGATGATGGTGCCAGGAGGAGGACAGTGGTTTGGTATCTTGGAGCTGACTCCAAGATACCAAATTATAATTTTGTCTTCCGAACTACATATACATATAAAGTTTCATTTCGATATGACAGTCAAAATTGACTTCTAAGATTTTTTTACATTTTTACTTAGTTAAGTGAAGCTAAAAAAGCGTGTTAACAATTTTTAGAAACGGGAACTATATATATTGGAGCAATTTATCTGCTGTCATGAAACATTGGATAAACATGAGCTGTGTACAAAACACAAATAGAAGGAAAAGCACCACATACAAAAAAGGCTTGTTTATGTCCTTGTACGAATACGAGCCGAACCAGGGATTGGAGAGGAATTTCAATATTAATAACAGTTCGTCTATCTACAACCCTCTAGAGATATCAAAGTGTAACGAATACTGAACTAGTCTGGGTTTCAATACCTTCTATAACTCCCTCGTAGAATGAATAGATAATGATCAAACATAACATTGTTTTATCGAAAACAAAGTCTAGTGGTTTTTATCACATTTTATATGTATAAAGATATGATACTAATGCCCGTTTTCACTAACACTAGACGACCCTTTAATATATTGGTCCTTACATATGAAATTGGCGTTTTTCGTACTGGCCACTTTAATCACGAATTTCTCCTCTTTGGTAAGGAATTCCAAATTCAAATTTGTACAGCTATTTACTCTTGTATTTGTGCTTCGATGACCGTCATTCATTTGTTTTTTTTCTTCTGTTTTTTCTGTTTGCGTCACTCATTTTACAAAATGGAAAATTTAAAATATCGCATTATTTACGAGTACGAGTTCCGCCGTGGCACTAGTGCTGCGGAAACGACTCGAAGGGTGAATGATGTGTATGGCGGTCATGTTGCAAAAGAAAACACAGTTCGTTTTTGGTTCCAACGTTTTCGTTCTGGAAATTTCGACCTGCAGAACAAGCCCCGTGGACGGCCTGAGACCCAAGTTGATAATGGAGAATTGAAGGCTATTGTGGAAGCGGACCCATCGCAAACCACGTCCGAGTTAGCTGCAGGCTTCGATGTTAGTGATAAAACTGTTTTAATTCACTTGAAGCAAATTGGGAAGATTAAAAAGCTTGAAAGGTGGGTACCTCACGAATTGACTGAACAGAAACAGACGGCTACCAAATTAGAAGAGCTTGAATTGGAATGTCTTAGACATCCTCCGTACTCCCCGGACCTTGCTCCAACAGATTACCATTTTTTTCGCAATTTGGATAACTTTTTGCAAGGGAAAAAATTCAACTCCGATGGGGCAGTCCAAATCGCCTTCAAAGATTTTATTGATTCCCGTCCGACTGGTTTTTTTAGTAAAGGGATCAATGAACTACCTATAAGATGGCAAAAGTGCATTGAAAACAATGGTTCATACTTTGATTAATTAAATATATTATATTAAAAAATATTCGACTTTTTGTTCCTTCCATACAAAACGCCAATTTCATATGTAAGGACCTAATATTAAGGCTAATTAATAAGGACATAAGGCTAAGAATAAAATAAAAATTAATATAAGGCTCATTTAAAGCAGCTAGTTGTTTATTGTAGTTTTGGTAAACTAAAAATTACATAAAAATGCATGTTTATTAACAAGTTCGGCAGTAAAAACTGAGCAGTAAACTAAATAAAAAGAGTCATAACAAATATTTAAATGGGTGATTAAATAAATAATTGAGCAGTAAAATGACTAAAGGGGCAGTTACGTGTTGGCAGTTTACAAATCGGAATTAGTCGGTAAAAAATCTAACTTGGAAGTAGGTAGGCACCGCTCGCTTCGCTTGCTTGGCTCGTGCGCGGTTGGTCACAGTTCTAACGGGTTAGTACTTATTCCCTACCCGTTCTTTTACATTCTCGATTCCCGACAAAATTTAAAAATAAAGTACAGGTAAGCGAGAAACTGCAACCACCGAAATATTATTTTTAGGAAACAATTTTGTACGGATTATCTAAGACACCTAATTTGTACATTCGCAACCACTCACATATTTTTAAGCTAAATTTTTTCTATAAATATTTAAGTAAGTAAATAGTAATATTTTCTAAGAAATATTTTTTTTAATTGTGAAGAAACTAATTGTAAAATTAACAAAACCTGTATTTGTTATAATGTACAGAGGCCAGCACATCAAGCTACCCCAATCTGTCAAATTTTCCCAATTGAATATGAACCTTATTGCTTTGTAGTAAAGTTGAAAATATATCAAAGAAATTTGACAGATTGGGGTAGCTTGATGTGCTGGCGTCTGTACAATAATTTGATTTGAAATAAACATACCTACTTATTAATAATCGCTGAGTACGGTAGTAGTTTTCTTTGACTGTACCTACTCGATTTCGTCTGGTAAAACGGGAATATAAAGTACATTACTTTTCGGGTGGAAACAAGAAAAGGGGGAATCAGTACTAACCCCGATTAAGACGCATTTTGCTTGATATGAATATTTTTAGAACTTGTTAATCTAGTAAGTAGGTAACTAAACATCACCAAGGGTCACCTCTTTTCTACCCGCATAACTCACTCTCACTAACTAAATACCTACCGAAATTCTAGAGTTAGGGGCCGTCTCCACGAGCGAGAGAATCGCGGCGATATTATCGTCGTGCAACGTATTTTTATACACTCTCTTAGGACGTGTCTCCATATGGCGATATCATCGCTGCGAAAAATAGATGGCACGGCGAGACTATCGCCGCGATTCTCTCGTTCGTGGAGACAGCCCCATGGGGGCGATGTATGTAAAATATTGGTACACATTCGTATTTAGCTAAATGGGAAATCTAGCCCCACCTGATCGTGTAATGGATTATCAGGACGTATACGGTTGGTATAAAACAAATTAACTAGATAAATATTAATCTGTGATCCTTCGAACCTACAATACTAGACGCAGATCGACTTCTCATAACCATCGATGATAAAGTCGCAATACTAGGCATTTATAGATCTCCTTCGTTTAGTAATCTTGAACCATTTTTAAACTCACTGGAAACCTTACTGAGCTCACTCGCAAATAAACAATCACTGATTGTCACTGGCGACATAAATATTGATATCTGCAACACTAGCAATAGTCAGTCATCAGAGTACCTATGCCTAATGTCTTGCCATGGGCTACTACCTGCCATAACCAACCCAACAAGGGACAAAGCGTGCCTAGACCACATATTTATAAAGTGTCAGAACAAATGCTTTGGAGTTGTTTGCAAGTCCTCAATCACTGATCATGATATAGTTATTGCCAATATTTCCTCACGTAAACCTCCAACTAGTACTGGAAAGCGATGCATAAGTAAAACTGATACCGAAGCAGTTATTGCTGACCTAAACATTGTTGACTGGTCTATCATCACAAATGACACAAATGTAAACACAGCAACCACTGAATTTACGAAAATTGTTACTTCCACTGTAGACAAACACACACGAAATGTAAAAATTGGTAGGAAACTGGCATGCATAAAACCATGGATCACCCCGGGATTAATAAGATGCATGATCCATCGGGACAAGTTACATAATGATTGTAAATCTAACCCCGATGATCCTGTCCGAAATAAAATATACACTCGATACAGAAACTTTTTTTCCAAACTTCTTTCAAGAATCAGGTCTGACTACAATAACCAACAGATTACTGATAACAAAGACAATCCAAAAAATCTCTGGAAAGCAATAAAATCTATAGGTCACATATCTCCTAAAAGTAATGAAACCTCCCAACTACTGAGCCTTAATAGAGAAAAAGAAACACTTAACTCCTGTAACTCACACTTCACCTCAGTAGGAACCCGTCTGGCAGACAAAATACTAGAAAAACTTAACCTATCTCATGAATCTTTAATAAACACTTACACGTCCGACGTATCCAACCCACACTCTCTTTTCCTTGAACCGACAGATGCTTACGAAATTATTAAAATTATATCTGACCTCAAAGTCGACAGTGCTCCAGGACCCGATAAAATTTCGGTTATTCTTATCAAAAGAGCTTTAAAATCCTTACTAGTACCAATGATGCATATCTTCAACCTGAGCCTAGAGACCGGTACCTTCCCAGAATGCTGGAAAATAGCTGCGGTTTCCCCCATCTACAAAAGCGGTCCCAAACATGTACCAGATAACTATAGACCTATAGCACTGCTAAGCTGTGTCTCTAAAATATTAGAGAGGATAGTTAACACCCGTCTTATTTCTTTCATTGATAAAAACCATCTCATCTCTGATAACCAATTTGGATTCCGAAAGAATAGGTCAACCGAGGATGCTGCTACTCTTCTTGTTGATTGTGTCTCCTCTCATATTGAGAAAAATGAAAAATGCCTAGCCATTTTCCTTGATCTTGCGAAGGCCTTCGACACGGTTTCAACTGGCCTTCTCCTTAAGAAACTGGAATGCATAGGAATACGAGGAATTTGCCTTGAATGGTTTAAAAGCTACCTAACAAACCGAAAGCAGTACACGAAAGTAAGCTCTTTCACTAGTGATCAACTCCCTATTGATTTCGGAGTTCCACAGGGTAGTGTACTTGGTCCCACGCTTTTCATTGTTTATATTAACGACATACTAAACCTTTCCGTAAATAATGCTGAAATTATAACTTATGCAGATGACACTGCCGTAATATTTCACGGAAAGTCGTGGGAACATGTACACTCTCTAGCAGATGAGGGATTATCACTAATCGCAAACAACCTGGACAGAAACCTGCTCACGCTAAATGGCAGTAAAACAAAATATATTGTTTTCTCCAAAACCGCCGCTTCAAACCCACCGGAACACCTTAAACTCAAACTACATCATTGCTCTTCTAACATTTCTACTTCCTCTTGCGACTGTCCTCCTCTTGAACGTACTTCTTACATTAAATATCTTGGTATTCTTATCGACGACCACCTAACATTTAAACAACATATATCCAACCTTTCTGGCAGAATAAGAAAACTCATTCACACCATGCGTAGACTACGAGACTGTCTGCCCACAGACACACTACAACAAGTTTATCTAGCGCTATGTCAATCGATAATTCAGTATTGCATCACTGTGTGGGGTAGTGCTGGAAAAACCTACCTAATCGAAGCTGAAAGAGCACAGAGGGCGCTTCTTAAAGTAATTTTTAAGAAACCCTACCGGTTCTCTACAGATTTACTTTACCGCGAAACGAAAGTCCTCAGAGTCCGCCAGCTTTTCATTCTTTCTGCTTGCACAAAAACGCACAAAAATATTAAAAGGAGACCCGACTACGCAACTATCTTAAACAAAAGAAACTACAGAATCCCAACACCTGACAGCACCTCATTGCTAGCAAGACGCTCCCCGGCCTACTCTCTCATTAATACATACAACAAAGTCTGCAAACTCTGCGAAATTAAAAATACTACCTCATTCGGCTGCAAAAAAATTGTAAAAGAAACTCTGCATAACACTGGTTATGATGACTCTGAACTATTAGTATAAAGACCCTGACCTGACACCAAATCAAATGAAGCACAATGGAACAAACACACACACTTACACAAACGAACCAGACGCTCACACAACACTCACACATCACACACACACACCACACAAACATCACACATACATACACACGTAAGAACCATACCACACCTGAATTCACCTTTCTAGTCTCCACTCTGGAATTCGTACTCCGAGCCCCAAGATACAGACTAACTGTCTAGTTTGGGGCTCACTAGTTAATAATAATATATCATATTTAAGCTACTCATGTCGTCCGAACTTAATGTTAACAAGTGAATCCTGCTTAATGTGTATTACCTGGACAATAAATATTTTTCTATATTTTTCTATTTTTCTAATATTTATCTGTGAGAAATTCTCGTTTTGTCCAAACAAGGTTGTTTATGTAAACAGTGGCCCACGTCACTCTAACCTTGAAATTAACGTAAACGAAACACGCGAGTGTCTCGGGATACAAACTTTTAGGAAATGCGTGTTGTATGGTTCGCTGAAATAGTTTGAGAACATCTACATTACGTTCATAATCATAATTGTGACGTAGACAAAGAAGTTTTAGAGGTCGTCTTCGGTTTGATTGGACAATAACGGCATACCTGGATTTTAGCAATCTGTGACGCAAATGCCTTGCAGGTTAGAAGTTTCAAAGTCAATATCAATAACAGGAACATTCGTCGGTGTTGTTTGATAAAAAAAAAATGACTGCCAATTTAAAAGTTTAGGAGGAAAGGCTAAGAAAAGGACACAAATAAAACAAAATGTATTATGAAGCAATAATAGTGTTTCAAAACCCTGTATATT
Source organism: Amphipoea oculea (assembly GCA_945859645.1). Lineage (NCBI taxonomy): Eukaryota > Metazoa > Arthropoda > Insecta > Lepidoptera > Noctuidae > Amphipoea > Amphipoea oculea. The sequence continues at coordinate 12,286,878 of OX243872.1, forward strand.
TTCGTTCGTCGTAAAACTTGGTGAAGGGCCATAAGTCCCTTCCCAAATATGATGACTTCAAACCTGTTAAAAAAATTAAATTCAAACCTGTCGATCACGGAGTAATTCACTGTCTTCCAACAGATTGAATTTCACTAAAATCTTACGACTTTATCAAAATTATTCTTTTGCTATGCCCCAGTTTATAGAACGTTGGATCTCCGTTGGAAACCAGGCAAAATCAGTCCAGTTGTCCGGGATGCGAGTTATAGGTATTCGCTGTAGCCACTCCAGAACCTTTCGACCCCATCCAAATACTTCAACACAAAACATGATCATAATATTATCCTCATCATTACCTTCCTAAAATTTTGTATTTCCTCAACATCCCAGAGTCCCATGCAAATAAGGGACATAAACGCGAATGTTACCTTTACCTTCACAAACATGTCTATCGTAAAATTGGGTCTCTAAAACTGTCATGTCGGAATGTACCATTAAGGTTTTCCGGGAACAATATAATGGTTCCATTACTTCACATCGTATAGTCACGTGCAAAAATATGTAGAAATTTGGGGTGATATAACACCCGTACGATCAATGTCACATCGACGCTGATGCCTTGATCAAAATCGATGATATTTGTCAAACGACTATCGATCAACGATCCATGACGTGGTATCTTAAGCTGCGGTCCCACGACCCACTCACTGACAAGCAACGCAAGTAGAAGAAACGCGCCCATACAGGCCGCTAAGGCCGCCCTTGTGCCGCATCTCTGAAATAACCGACTCCCGATGAGTCGGACAGGCGACGACGTCAGGTCGCCGCGCCGCCACCCCGTAGGTCTTATCGAATGCGACGGTTTGTACGGTCTGTCGGGCTGGCTTGGCGTGAACTGACCTGTGAGAAAGTGGGTCGTGGGACCTTAGTTTTAAGCGAAGAACATCATGCTGCAAATTACATCAGATTACAACATTTCTTTCATATTTTACCTACACGAGAAAATCGTTTCTGAATCGTATTTCTTTTTGCACGTGACTGTACAGGTGAGCTTTGATGTCGGTTCGATGTGTCAAGGTATTTTCGCCGCGTCACCGATACTGAGTGAACTCTAGGAAAATGTACGTAGAGGCGTGGAAGCGACTAACACATAAATATTGATATTGTTTCCCAGATTCTGTTTCAGATTGATTTTGGGTTTTCAGATTGCTGTAGTCTAGAATGCCTGACTCCTGTAGTTACATAAACAGGTAGTAGCTACTTGGTACAATTTCCTATTCAGTAGTTAGTAGGTAGGTAAGTATTTACGAAGAGTAGTGGTGAGATGGTGACCCCGTGGTAACGGCCTTGTCAGACAGGCGCTTTACTTTGTGTATATTATTATATCACAGCTCTCAAAACGGTGGATGAGATATATCTGAGATGGACACGATCCATCAATGAAAATGTCATGCGCTCATACTATGGGGCTACAGAGGGGGGAAACAATCTGACCGCGTATCGTGTTCAGATGCTCTCTCTTTTTCAGGTGCTTGAACCAGCTGTCAACGTTTCGGCACAACGACTGTCGGACATATCTGTTTCCTCACAACGTGAGGAAACAGATATGTCCGAGAACCAAAAATTCGAAGACTACGGCCCACTCCCTCTCATAGAGAGGAAGCATGTGTTCGGCAGTGGGAACATCATATGCTGACATGTGTATAGAAATTTTTATTTATATTGAAATTTTCCTCGACAGGCCTGATTTTTTAAAGATAGAAAATACCTAATCATCATAAAATTCTATGATCGATAGGAAAACTTAATCAAGTCACAAACTACGTAAGTCCCTAGATAATTTCTTAATGACTCTTCTAAAGTATCTTTAAAACGTTAACGCAATAAAATTTCAGTGAATACCAAGAGACTTTTAACTAGTCTAACACAATCATCTAAAACCACACAATAAGACGTCTAGACACTTTACAAAATTACTTAATGTTTATATTCTATTTAAAATATTCATATTTACTTACTCAATGCTTTACTTCTGCGACATTCAAAACTTTAGATATACCTATTCGTAGAACATTTCTGTGGATTCAGGTCTTCTTATTAATATATTCAAATAAAAAAAGGTTCCACATTCGTAGGGAGGAAGCGCCCGGAAAATTCGAATTTCTTAAGTTTGAATTTCTATGTTGAACAACATATGATTTGCGAACGTAATAAGTATATATTTACAGAAATCATTAAAATCATCAAACAACTCTCTAATTTCATATAATCCTATTGATTCATATTTCATGAAATAGTAATTCTGTAAATACATAAGTACTTGTTGCGGCCGCGAATCATAATATTTTGTTCAACATACAACCTGACACTGACCTACGAATTGCGGACTACCCTGGCGCTTCCCCTTAAGGAATCCTTATTTTCATGAGAAACCTTTTTTGATTTGAATATATTACTAAGAATAGATACATAAATCCACAATTTGATTCTGAATTTTCGGGACTACCTTAGCGCATCATTAAGGCCTGCGCAGACGAGGGACTTTAGTCCCCAGAGGCCAAAAATTCCTGAATCGTGAATAAAATGTCCGCCAAGAACTTGCCACGGACTCAAGGCACACAGTGTGCGATCATTTGTAGCTCGGAAATTTAGTGAAGCGCACACGCTATGGAAGCAAATATTCTCAGATTACGTTGTGTAGTTATCTAAATGAAGGTTAAGAAAAAGAGAAGATTAACTTCATGCGTCATCGTTATCGTCGCGCATACGCGTACCTCTCTCTCGAGCGCTCAACGCGGACCACAGAACATAATTTACTCTCTAACGAGAGGCCGCGGACTAAAGTTCGCTGTTTGCGTTGCTGTACCTATTCTATTTTTTTCGGGACTACCCCGTACTTTTATATAGTCCGGTCTATCGATGTCCTCGGTGGGTTCTTGTTCGGAGGACTTTTCGTACGCGGTACTTTTAATCCATTGTGTGCGTTATTCAATACAGTTGTAAGGGAGCTATTTAGACGGACGAAAAAGTACGCCGGGGATAGTACCTCGTTTGTATCCTTCAGAATTCAGTAGGTAGTAAGAACCTATCAATAAGGTACTTTAAAACAAATTCTCGAAGACGTCCCGTGATTCCTTTGAGCCCTGTTATAAAATACGGGCTTAGTTTCTCTTATTTAAACACGTTTGATTTATGTTTCAGGAATATTTCGAACTCTAACAATGTTTGCAAGTTCTCAATCTTGGGGCTCAAATTCCTAATATTGTTACATTAACTTTATACTTTGTGTATATAATACTAACAGAGATTAAAGTGACAAACACAGCATGCAGAGTTCAAGAATATAATATTCTACACCCTTATTGCGTAACAAACTTTAAATCACAATCCGACGGTTTTGAAAGAAATTCATAATCCATTTCTTCACAGGTTTGAAAAATTCGTTCGCTCAACACGTAAATAACGCAATGAACATGGCTGAGCAGTCATGATGAAAGGCATTGCTCTCGGATGCCATTGTGTGTGTGTTACATAATGGTAACTACAAAATATCGCGGAACATACATAGGGGTTCAACCGATGGGTATTAGTGTCCCCTGACCACAGACCTTCGCTGGTACAGGTTTCCTGGGACACCCTGTTTACAAAAATACTATACACTACATGCTGGAATAATGGGTGTAAGCATAGTTTGCATTACATATAAAAATAGGTACCCTTGGATCGTGATGAAGCAAAGTTATTGTACCTACTGTTCTTCACTTTAAAGTGATCATATTGTCCGTTTCAATGATATTGAGTTTCATGGCATAAAGAATAAACTTGTTGACCTTTTTACCGACTTCATTACATGATATGTACAGAGTCCAAATTTCGATATGAAAAACTGAAAACAAGAGGCCTAAGAAGCCTACCGTAAAAGGTTCCTAATCGGTCTAACCAAATTGTCGGAGTGCGATTTTCGCCGGCTAAAGTTGGGCTTTGTCGCAAATAGACTTGTTCGTCAACTGATAAATAATAATTATGTAAAAGGTCTACTGAAAAAGAGTAAAAAAAAAGTTACCTTCTTTATTTATTCATCTATAACCCCGCGTTTACACCCATATCTATACATTAACCAACACTACCCACAGTGTGCCCACGGTAATTGGTCAAATATGCCTGATGATAACGAGATGCCAATAACCTACTCCTGTAGTGCCGAGTGTCGGATCAGGCGTAGGTTATTGGCATCTAGTTATCATCAGGCATATTTGACCAATTACCGTGGGCACACTGTGGGTAGTGTTGGTTATTGCGCAATAGAAAAACCGTTTGCAGTTCAAATCAAATTATAATATCACGAACAAATTAATCACACTAGCAAATCACACACTGTAGGTACACGACACAACTAGATACACAGTAAAATAATTATGTACAGTAACAAAGTAACTGCGCACAAATCGTAGGATCGATTACTTTTCGTATAGTGACAGAGCCACCCAAGTAAACCGACAGGTTTGTCGGGAGCTAGTGCTCTGTCAGGAGTCGAGTCCCGACACTGACTGACTCTCACTAACTGTCACATGAAAAAGTGGTTCATAAATTTGTTGGCTGAGAAAATGCTACTTGGTTGGGATCCCCGGTACCTACAATTACCTTCATTCAATTGCGTAAGCCCCTTCTTTCACGTACTGGCTGGCAGATTGTCGGCTCCGGGTACCCGGGTAAACTGAGTGAATCGTGCGGATACATGTGAAGCTTTTATACTTATCCATAAATTAGTACCCACTTCGCCATCAGGTTGAGTATCAGGTAGCTAGAGAATGTGAAAAAGTAGAAAATATAGTCGCGTCACTAAACAGTTTTTTTTTTCTAAGTATCTACTTACTCTACTAAACTATTCTAGATATATACTCCACAAAAATAACCAGCAGCCATTACATTTCATTCAGTACATTCTTTTATAAAAGGTCTATTACAGACTGTCACAAAAAAAATCAGAACTAGCAAAATAAATAGTACTTAATTCTATATTATTGTGGCAGACTGTTGTTTAGTACACCCTTTTGTAGTTGTGGTCAATATAAATATACACTGCTCAAAACAAAAGAACATTCGTCGCAGTTGTGTTGACGTCGTCACCCGTAGTTTTTATTTAGTTCCAGCCTTTATTTCAAGCACAATAAGATCTCGTATACATTCTCAACTAAAAGTGGCCTCGCTGGCTACTAACATAAAATGTAGTTTGTAAAAAAAAGAAAATGTTAACTTTTTTGTGAAACATGAGATTTGCTTGTTATGAGGGCTGCGTAAAGTCTAAGTACGCATTTTATAGTACCTACCTATGCGAAGGAGTTTTTGCGGAATAAAGTTTCTCTTTGAACCTTTGAATTGAAAAAAAAGGAAGTAAGTACATAATGTAGGTAGGTCATACTTTTTAAAGACATAATAAAATAATGTATCTACAAATTGGCTGACTGTTAGAAAGTGTCCAAGGCATTAAGGCCGCCTCTGTACATTTGTGTGCTTAGACTTAGAGCATTAAATAAAAAAAAAATCTGTTTAGTTCTTTAGAAACGATACAATTCATACAATGTACATATATCAAGTCAATCGCGAAACAATCTAGATTTTTAGTATAAATGTACCCCAACAAAAAAAAGGTTGTAAATAAAAACTTATCAAACAGCTTGAAACAATATGTAGGTACTGGCGGATAACGCACACTCCCGCGCGTGTTTATTACTTACAAATTCACTAAAAATTTGTCGCCGTCATAGAAATATAATGAAGCATAGCATTCGCTATCTATGAGCTCCGTTTTCCATGCCCCGTCGCGTAGCGCGTTTTAGTATGTGATCCGCCTTAGGTATATCGCTTTGAAAATGAGTTTTCTAAGACGACCCATGCACTGACTGATTTTTCTGTCTTTTCGAGTGTAGGTATTTCCATTTAATTCAATTCAAGTGAAATTGAACAAACGGCACTACGGTGATTGTTATTTGTTTAGAACAATTTTGTTGACAGTAGACACCGCGTCATTCGAGCTTGTTGTACTTTCTATGCTGTCACTCAGATGTAACATAATATGTATTATTAATATTTTGAACAGTGTCACAGAATAACTAATAGACAGTGTTATAAATGAATGCGTTTCGTTTATTTTGGCGAAATCAAATGTCATCACCATCACCAATTTTCACGTACCATGGAATACGGAATGGTACCTATCTTTAAAAGTATGAAGATATATACCAAATTTTGCAAAAAACAGTATAATAGAGATATATACAGGGTGAAATTATATTCATGGGCATCCTTTTAAGGGTTCGTTGTACTCATCGTTATGAACAACTCTTACTATGGGACTAAACCTAAAATTGCGAAAAAAAATCAGCTGTTCCTTGCATTTATGTTCGCATAACTCGTCAAAATGTAGGGAAGAGCTGTATTTTTTTTTTTCGCGATTTCAGGCTTGGTCCCATTGTAAAAGTTGTTTATAATTATGAGTACAATGACCCCTTAAAAGGATGCCCATGAATTCAATTTCACCCTGTACCTATATTATAGCCACGGGGAAGAAAAATATAACCGCAATGCACAGATTTATCTACACTACACGAAATTTTTTTCTACTCAGAATCTTAGCAGACAAACTCAAAGCCAATGATCCATACTAAAAATAAATGAACTACGAAATATAAGAATATTATTATCTGATTATTATTTTCATCTTAAGAAATATTACTCCTATGAGACTTTATCCTGTTCCCCCGCAGAACGATAAAATATTAGGGAACTGACAGTGAACTTAGCGATGCTATATAATATAACCCCGTGTTTACACCAAACTATAAAACATGTTTTCAATATGTTGTGTCTACGGTTTTCGTTTATCTTTTACTCCTTAAACAAGTTGTAAAGACTAGTTGTATCCAAAACTTGGAAAAAAGTTGAATAAAATAGTTAACAAAACATGTCCTGAAAACGTAAACCATTACATGCAAGTGCATTAAGACATGCATGTTTTATTAACACACTAACCGTTCCCGCGACTTCGTTCGCATACCTATATGTCGGAAAACAATAATGTGTCTCTTCACTAATTCTTTTTCTTTCTTTAAATAAATTAAAGTAAGCATAAGTTACTCCTTATAACATCAGCTATCAGCCGTGAAAGTCCCGTCTCAGAGATTAGCCGCAACAAATAGACAGACAGACAAAAATTGTTTGTTTGTTATACATAATATATAATTTCATATGCATTTAGTAAAAAGTTGTTATTTTGAAATTTCAAACAGACACTTTATTTATTTGTTTTGACACATTTCACACTTTTTTGACAAGTCTTGTTGACACAGAGTATCACTACGTGTACCTATATGTCGTGGCCATATCGTGGATTTGCTCACTTCATGAAATGCTCGAGAATTTCATGAAATGGTCGCATTTCATGAAATGTTTCACTGTCTATTGGCCACATCATGGTGTTGTCTGGCCAGATCAATGATTACACAACGTTTGACGATATGAACAGTTAAATGCACGACTACTTCATGATGTGGCCAAACATTAGTGATCATATCGTAAAATAATTAGAATATCCGCCGGTAGAGGCGTTGATGTCGGTTTCCTCTGTAGGTTCTCTATCCATGTGCATAAAATTTTAAGACCTAATATAACTTGGCATACTTTTGTTTCTAGTAATTATATTTTCGTATAACAGCTTACGCATAATTTTTCTAATCATAATAATGATTAAGCATACATTTAGCATGCTCGTTTTATTTCTAACGACGTCAGGTCGACGGAGCCCCGCTCAGCGGGGTCCTATTTCTGTCTGCAGGGTTTAAAAAAACCTAACCAAACCGAACCTCGGGGTGCCCCTGATATCGTTTAGTATTATGCGAACCCTAAATTCATGATATGGCCAAACGTCGAATGATATATCATTAAACGTTGACTTTTAAACGATATGGTCAATCTTAGCTGGCCATTTCATGATACACAACCATTTCATGAAATAACCGAACACATCATGAAATGATCAATTCAATGATCTGGCCACGACACATATAACGCGGGAGTAATAGGTAAAAGAAAATGATACAGCTGAACAGATATGTAGTTGGAGAAGGGTCTCTTACAGCCCCAAATCATTTTCAGTACATTAGCTTTGTGACACTCGATGTTTTCAATAGCTTCCTACTACTTTAACCTTCAGTAGAATATTAAGGATGCTGTACAGTCGCTAAGTTGTTCTCTGACTTGGAATCTGAGATACTTTATCCTTATTTAAACTTTGTAACCCACAAAGGCTTGCCCTGTGTTCTGTTTTGTTTTCTTTTGCTTTTACGGCCAGAAAAATAATTGTTGAAGTGAAAAATTTTACACAGCCTTGAACTTTTGAGTTTTTTGTGTTTAGAACTTCAAACATACCTAGTGGATACTTTATATTGCGTGTTAGGGCAGAATAATTTTTAAAAATTAAGAAAGTATACTGAAAAAAAAAAACAAAAACAGCTACAAGTCTCGACTACTAAAACTTAAAATCTAATACATACATAAGTTCAATGTTCCTCTTCAATACACATCTTCCAATGTAATTTAATATCAGTAGCGAAAGAAATTGCAATCATACCTACGGTTAATCACTTCTGTATATTACTTTTCCTTTAAAGGTACAAATGTATCTAATCTATTTCATAAACCCAGAAGGATATTCATTTATAAACTTGAAATACATATGTTTCGGCAAATCGTGATAAGTGATGGATCAGGTAGGTACATATATTTCTATGCGTACATAGGTACTCTCTCTCAAGTATTCTTGTAATTACTACTTCCATTCATCATTATTGTCGTTATTACTTACGAGCCCTCTTTTTAACACGGTTTTTCCAGGAGCCCTTGGACAAACCGTGTTAAAAAGAGGGCTCGTAGGAAATCATCAGGGTTGTCCGATGGATTGATGATTACTTACAGTAAGTAAGTTGTTATTACAGAACAAAATATTTCCTTGCGTACAAAGCTATTCATAAATCATCTTCTAATTACTATTTCATTCATCAAATTTATTATACCTAAGTAATGTTCGTTTTCTTCTATTTAAAATAAAAAATAATTAAAATTAAGACGAAAACAAATAAATGTTCGTGTATATCGATTTTATTCAATTCCGAGCGGCCATTGTTGTTTACATCTTCGGCAAATTTAGAAACGCCGGACTATTGTTGAAAATATAGACAGTACTTAACCAGAGAATTATTCATGCATCGTTTATTTCAGTATTTAACATTCTACGTTTGCTTCTCCTATTTGCGGGTTTTATTGTTTTTTCTTTGTTGTTCCTTTTTTTTATATTCTTGTTGTAATAGAATGTCGAAGTTTCTCAAATTGTTTCATCATTGTTTCAAAGCCCCCGCGCCGCGCCGCGTTGTTATGAAATTAATATTCATTTTATTTTCGGTAGCATCTTTTCTCTTATTTCATTTGATGACCTAAAATAAAAAAGAACTCAGTATTTCTTGCTAGGTTTATTTCTTACCGAGGCTTTGTGTTTAAATGACTGAGCTTTTAGCATCATTATCTTCAGACAATGCTTTAGTTGATTGTTTCACTTAAAATACATCAAAGTAATTAGGTACATACCTTTCATAACAGACAGGCTTTATTATTTTATTTTTAATGAAAGTATTTTTAAAGTTCACGGACGCTAAAATTAGGATTATTTAAATCCTTACCTTAATTGAGGCCTTAAAATTCCTAGGGAAGACTGTTTTTGTGATGATCCATTGAGCAATAGTTAAAAAGTTAGGCTTTTACCAACTACGTTGAGGTAGGCTACCAGATCTTCGGGCTTCTTACTACCTGTAACAACGGTCAAAGATCTACGAATGACAGCCGGGACCAACGGCTTAATTGACGTGCTTTCCGTGGCACGGAGGGTCTCGATATGTAATGGACGGTCACCCATTCTCGGACCGACCTTGACAAGCATTTCTTAACTGTTATTACTATTTAGCCGCAAGTCACTCCGAGCGAGTTAAAGTTCCTCCCCACAAGTATAAACTCGAGATTCTGGACTGAAAATCGTTCTACAACACGAAGTTTAGGTGCCAGACAGGATTGTGGTATACGATCACACGTCTTTACGATGTATTCAAACGACCTTCAAACATATGTATTTAGAGCATAGTTTCAATACCAAATGTGTTTACAAAGCTGGAACAGTTTCTAAAGACAAGATCCCTGCGCAGTTAATAAGGATAAAGTTTTAACACGTACCTACCTATGAAATTACTTACGTTTTTGTATTATATTCTTAGTTAACACGGAACTGTTACAAGACCTGTGAACATATAATCAAATTGAAAGGCACTAGGGAGCAAGAGGCCAATGAACTCTTCAGAAACGTGTCGAAAATAACAAATTAAAACATTAGCTTCTAAAAGACTTAATTATCCTTTTTTGCTAATTAAGTCTTTTCGTGTCTGAGTTAGCATATTAGGTACATCATTAAACAAACACCCAACGTCTCAATTGAATATATTCCTTTTAGGATAACAGTTAAATATACATAATTCCATAAATAAGAATGAGTTTAATTTTTAGCTCCTCGAATCATTTTGCCTTTAAATAGGAATAACGCTAAATTTTTGTTTAAAAAGGACTTTGAAGTTTTTTTTCACATTTTTCATCTTTCGCACAATCTTTCAATGTAGATATCTAATCGCTCAAACACTCCAACGGCCAAAATATAGTTTCGAAGTTCAAAATCAAACGACGCAACCAATGCTCGTTTACCGTTACCCGGTTTAACCGGAACAGGAAGCTTAATTTATAATGGCTGACATAAGGACGGGCCATCAGGAACTATTTTAATAACCGCATAAGCTTGAAGGGTCAGAAGCTAGCCTGCAATGTAATATTAAGTCCTTAGAAAGCCGTTATTACATAACTTTCATTGTCTAACTTATATTATTAACTTAGTAATAAGTTTATTAACTTCCAATGCTGCACGCGTGACGTGAGGTCTAGGTATTATTTCTAAATTGGACAGAGCTTGGTTGGAGTTTAGACAAGTGGCTAAAGAAATAGGAGACGTCCAAAAGCACGTTGGACTCTTGCGTTGATTACATCGTCCGCAGATTTGCGGAAGAACGTTGAAAAAGAGACATTGAAAATCGAGCTTAGTTAAAGTTTAGAATGCTGGCCAAGGTCAGAAAGCAAGTTGAACTGAACATATCGTCAGATTTGCAGAAAAGCACTTGCTGAGGGATGTAGAAAATTGTGAAAAAATCGAGAACGAAAGTAGATATAGCCAGCAATAGGGAATCCCAGGCTTAAATGTTAGAAAAGTACGTCAGCTCACGTTACGAGTGGGTTGGTTACAACATAAACGCCCGCTATCTGTTACAACTTAGGGATGTATAGTCATCTTCTGATAGGCACAATTTAATTGTTCAATGAGCAGCCAAATGTTCAGTGAGATAAATAATTCATTTGACTAAATAGATTAACTAAATGCCTATTATCTTTACCACGAATCTTAAGCAGAATCGCTAAATGGACCTTAATGAGTAATAAATTACATCTTTCAGGCTTATCTGCATCGAAAATAAGGAGACCTAGACCTAAAATGAATATTACTGATGCTGATGATAGTTACTGATGTTAGGTAATGTTCTGTTTTAAATGCCAAATAAAAATAATTAAGAAATTAATATGGAAATAGAATACATAGGTGGCTGTTATCACTTTGGCTATCGTTTGATCATATCAGGTCCAAAAACCAATTTCTTAATAAACTGTTTATACTGTGGCCTGCTCGCAGGACAAATCACTTATTGCGTTTAGCGCTAAACATATATTTAAAACTCGTTCTGTTACTGTCAACTTTAAATGATTGACAGAAACAAAACGATGTTTTAAATTCAACATGCGTTCCTGACATCTGTCAATGCGACAATTCTAGTAGATAATAAAGATCAAATTCGCAAAACATGGTATTCGTTTATATGAAACCGACAGGTGTCGAGCGAGAACGCATTCTATCGTCTGCTGAACTGTAAACTGACTCGTACTGGAAGATCACAAACTAAACTAAACACAGTCAAAAATAAAAAACCAAATTAAACAGAAAGTCCTATACCTATGAGGCCAAAAGGCTCCTATCTCAGCATGCAATCAAAACAAAACAACGACACAGACAAAACAATTCAGAGAGATCAGTTCAGTTTCTCAATGCAGTTGTTTATTTGGCAAATGTCACCGTTTGTCTCATTCCCTGTTATTATAAGATACGACTAAATACTTTGTCAAATGACGTCGACGAAAGGTTAATGAACTTTACGCAATCTACGTAGGAATAATAGGTCTTTCTATTCAGTGAACTAAGCAACAACAATGGCGGGTATCATAAAGATAAAAAAATAATCTCTGCTAAACTGGGTCAAAGGAAAAAAATAAAGCCTGTCATAAATCCTCCGAAATATCATTGGCTTGAAAACGATCAGATAATACTTTTATTGGCTTTGGTATTTGATTTAATATCATTCGTTTATTTGCACAAAATATAATGCTCAAAATTCCCCACGATTTTGTAATAAACTTTGGAGTGGTTGAAATATTTAAAACGAGGTTTTGTAATTTTTCTCTTGGGTCCGTTTGTAAATGGAAAGTACCTGTTTAATAAAAGCTTAATTTGCTGCGGCGTACATATAATTTTAATAACACACCTTTGTAGATTCAGACAAATTATTCACCCTAAAAAAATTATGAGCCCAATTTACGACGAATCTATTGGTGAGACCCCGCACCTACTAAAAACTCATGATGATCAGGAATCAGGATATTACTATTCACTGGCTCGAACTGTTAAGGTTTAAAATCAATTAAGCGCCCATGAGCTTGTATCAGGAGTATTCAGTTCAAACAAGAGACTTAATACCAAGTTGTACGAGTTCGAGACATGTTGGAGTAGTACTACAGGATGCAAGACGTATTTGCTAGAAGTAGTTCCACAATTTTACAATCAAGTTTATACGTTAGACTAGACATCGTACTGCACACACCTACTGGAAAATGCCTGATGTTTATTATCAACGACATAAAATACAATACATGGCATAATTTTTATATGTTTTATTTACTAACAAAATTGTTACTATATTATTATGTATACTTAGGTTAAGGTATGTATCTATGGGTCTTTGTTACCTGAAAATAAATGGTTTATTATATAATCAGCCTATAACGTTCCCACTGCTGGGACACAGGCCTCCTATCTGTAAGAGGGAGTGAGCCGCAACAATGCAGGCCTTGTGCGGGTTGGTAGATGTCACATATCTTCAGATTTTTGGTTCTAGGACTTGTCGGCTTCCTCACGATGTTTTACTTCACCGTTTTGAGAGCAGTGGTGATAAAATAATTTACACAAAGTAAAGCGCCTGACTGGGTTCGAACCTACGATCTACAACTCGTAAGTCGCGGCCGTTACCAGTGCATGGTCCACTGCTGCTCATAACCACTGATGTCCACATCAGCCGGTCCTAGGCTTCTCGCATCCAGCGGATTCGGGAGATTCGAAATAACGATAGTTGACAAAGAGAGGAACTAACTCGTAAAAAAAAACTGCTGTCTTAATTTCTGAAAATCAAAAGTAAAGCTGCGGTATTCTAACAATAATCATTATGGAAACAGAAACGTAAGCAAAAAATTTAAATGGATGAAACCCAATCAGCGCATCAAATGTCTAAAACGTAATTAGGGATGAAATAAGACGCAAGAATCATTATGGAAACAGAAACTTAAGCAAAAAATTTAAATGGAGGAAATCCAATCAGCGTGTCAAACGTCTAAAATGTAATTAGGGATGAAATAAGACGAGCACCGCCCACGACAAATGAGACAACGGCGGGCTAGATTAAAAGGGAGAAAAATACGGAAAAGAATTCCGTGGCTTTGAAGATCGAAGAAGGTAATTTTATATATTTTTAACTAGCTGCGCTTCGCGGTTTCACCCGCGTAAATGCCGATCCCGTAGGAATATCGGGATAAAAAGTAGCCTATATGTTAATCCAGGGTGTCAGCTACCTCCATACAAAATTTTATCAAAATTGGTCCAGCCGTTTGAGCGTGAAGAAGTAACAACTATATAAACATACACACACACCCTAAAACACACTCACAAACTTTCGCCTTTATAATATTAGTGATATCTGTGTCTTGTTTTGATAAGACAGCATTCAAAAGTTTAAACTGCTTGTAGTGATAAATATTATTGAAAACTAAAGATAAGATTAGAAAAGACATTCATATCATACAGTGAGAAAACGGTAAAAACCATCAGACAAGCAGTATGCTGAGCGAAATCCGTTTTGCGTGGATGCAACGCATAATTTCCGACTTGTTCTTTTTTGTATTTGTGTTCTTTTTTAGGCGTCATATTTACCGCAAATAAACTGAATATATTATCCTTCTTTTTTTTCTTTCCGACAATGTTCAATATTATATTTAAATTAAAAGAGTGTCCATGGAGTTTCTTGCCCGTTCTTCTCAATAGGTACCTACGCTTTGGAATGGGCTAAGCTTCATCTTTCTGACTGATCGACCCCTTGACAATTCAAAAGTGCCTGTAATTGGTTTAATTGAAATAAATGCATTGAGTTTGAGTTTGAAACTCTTACTGATACTACGTAGTACTATTAAGTATTCTGTGCTGATACTTTGCGAGGAGTTAATGACATAAAGACTTTAACTGTTCAATAGAACGGAGAAAGAATTCAGCGAATACGTAAACTGATTCCGTCTACCTCCAAACTATTAATACTTAATATAAATTTACAGAACTGTTAGAGTCTCTAGTTTTTATTAATTACGCTAGTTTAATTTAATGCTAATAAATTATTAAGAGCAACAGGTGAAAAGCGTAAATCTGAAAAGCCTGAATTTATTTTGTTAGAAGAACTCTGAAAACTTTATTCATAAATTAGTGCCATTTGTGGTTGTGCTTATCATACCTACGTTTGAAAAAGAGAAAACAAAAACGATATGAAAACAAGATTTCAAGAGCTTATTTTATGCAGTTAATTTCGATGAAACTTTTGGTGTTTGGTTTGATGCTATATTTTATAGTTTATTTATTGTAATTTTTTTTCCAACTTAGTTACATCTATCATTACAGGGTAGCCTAGTGCGATATTGTACTTATCTAAACACTTATCCTAACTTATTATACTTGGGCCTCGTCCTCGAGATTAGTATATAACAAGTAGTAGCACATATAATGTCGCCTCCATGCACTTTAGTTTATCCAGGTAAAAACTCCTTTAAAATTTTCTTTATGGTCGATGCCTTAATTTCGCTGTCAGTTCAACGACAATACTCCATTCACATTTTAGTGCTTCGCCATTTTGCATTACAAATTTCTACATAACGCAAAAAATTGTATATCATGCCGAAGAGAAAGCGTTCAGACAGGGAATATGAACGCATAAAAAAGAAACTTAAAAAATTAGAAAGAAAACTGGAACGGAAACATCGGAGGTCTTCTTCGAGTTCCGTTGCCTCTACAGGCTCGCAAGAGGACAACCAAGGTACTTTACATGAGACTCACGTCACAACGTCTTGAGGTGTGACTTGTCTTAGAACTCGGGTTCACGGTACAGCGCCTAGAGATGTACCTTACCCGAGGCAAACGCATTCTGATAACTCTATCCTAATGCAAAAGTACCTTACCAACTGTAAGTATTCCCTTGAGTATAATAATGTAAGACTCACGTCGCAACGATCTGAGGTGTGACTTGTCTTGGAAACACGGATTCACGGTACAACGTCTTGAGGTGTACCTTATCCGTTGTCAACGCACTGGATATCATTGCCATGATTACTTTACCATTTGTAAGTATCCAATTACATGTAATACTAGACTCACATCATACTGACTCGAGGTGTGATTTGTCTTGAAAATAATCTCGGGTTCACGGTACAACGCTTAGAGATGCACCTTACCCGTAGCTATAACTTGGCTCTTATGCATGTTTACTGGGCCCTTTCCCTTGTGCATAGTGCCCATTGCTCCTTACGGAGCTAACACTATTTTCTAGTAACTTTCAAGTTCAAGCAGGCGCCTGTTGCATTCTAGTACACGCTTTCCTACCTAATAGTCTAAACAATCAATTTCAGACGTATTTCTAGAATCCGGAATTGAAAAAGATCTGCTATATGATCTTAGAACAGACATTGAGGCTCCACCTGGTACCCAATTGCTGGAGATTGAGGATGAGCTTACTACGGTACCGGAAGCGCCGCAGCAGCAGCCAACAATTACTCTAACGTCCGCTTTATTGTCTGAGCCTACAGCCGTGACTACAGCTGAAACACAAGAAGCAATAGTTGCTGACTTAGATGAAGTGGCTCTAGAGATACTGGGCGTAGATCCCTCAGTCCCCATATCGCACGTGAAAAACGTACAAAAAGATCTAGCAATTCGGTTTGATTATCTAGCGTCATCAGGGTTAGATAAGAGTTTACGTAAAGAACTGCTTGAGAAATACTTACCTCCCGGTAACTGCTACTCCATTAATGCCCCTATCCTTAACCCGGAAATTAAGGCCGCGTTGACGGAAGTTGTTATTAAAAGGGATAAGGCTTTTTTTGATAAGCAAAAGCAAACAGCATCAGCGATTTCCTCCCTTAGTCAAGCGATAACACTAATGCTGCAAAAAGATGATAAGGATCCAGTCCTACTCAAAACCCTTATGGACACAGGCAGGCTTTTGTGCGACTCACAATATTCGGAATCAATTACAAGGCGTAATTTTATTTTGCCTGTACTGAAGAAAGAGTTGAGGACTCAACTACAGCAAACGAAAATTGATAAATTTTTATTCAGCGAGAAGTTATCTGATGCATTGAAGACTGCCAAAGCAATCCACCAATCTGGAGCAGAACTAAAATTGCCTTCTAATTTTAAACCCTTGTTTAGAAAACCGAAACCTGGTCCTATAAAAAACTGGAAAGGTCCTCCCCTGAACCGCAGGCCAGCTCCTCCACGAGCACAGCCGTCAGGGACATCGAGGACCACACAGCCTGCGCAGACGAAGCCACAGCGTTGGCAATCGTCGAAAGGGTCGCAGCAGACGCCCTTCAACAACCGCCGCTAGATCCGGTACGGTATGCTGGTAAAATATCAAAATTTTATAAACAATGGTCACGGATTACCTCTGAAAAGACCATTCTTTCCTGGGTAGCTGGGTATGAGATTCCATTTGCATGCCCACCGACTCAAAATTATACTATGTCTAATTCTCAAAAATATTCTGGAAAAGAAATTGAACAATTCGAACTGGCTATTAACAGTCTGTTAACAATAGGCGCTATTTCTCAATGCGAACCTTGCGAAGGGCAATTCTTATCAAGTATATTTTTAATTCCTAAACCAAACGGTAAAACTAGGTTTATTCTAAACTTAAAAAACCTTAATAAATTCATCGAAACACAACATTTCAAGCTTGAAGACTTGCGTACAACTATTAAGTTCATTTCTAAAGGTTGTTTTATGAGTACTATAGATTTAAAGGACGCGTATTTTTTGATTAGCATTCATGAAAATTCAAGAAAGTTTTTACGGTTCACTTGGATGAATATTCTGTATGAGTTTAATGTTTTACCATTTGGACTTAATACCGCGCCATATGTTTATACAAAAATTATGAAACCGGTAGTAAGATTACTACGATCATGTGGTTTCATGTCCACAATTTATTTAGATGACTTCTGTTTAATAGGACGCGAACGTAGGGAATGTATTCAGAACATTAATACATCAGTTAAACTTTTATCGGCTTTAGGGTTTACTATTAATACAGAAAAGAGTAACTTGATACCGAGTAATACATGCAAATATCTTGGCTATATAATAGATTCCATTAATCTACATATCAGTTTACCTCCTGAAAAAAGAATTAAGATTAAAAATGAATTAAATAAATTCAGGGTAATTACCCGTTGTAAAATCCGCGAATTTGCCCGTCTCATAGGTTTGTTAGCGTCTGCCTGCCCAGCTATTGAAGATGGCTGGGTTTATACTAAACAATTCGAACGATGTAAATTTCTTAATCTAAAATCCGATAGTGACTATGAAAAATATATGTAGGTACTTACCAGATTCGTTACATTCGGATTTTGACTGGTGGATAAAGGCTATTGACCACTCAGTGAATAGGATAAAGTTTGATAAATATTGTGTTGAGATATTCTCTGATGCCTCAACTACTGGGTGGGGTGCGGCCTGTGCGGACCAAACGGCGAGCGGGATTTGGAGTAAAGATGAGAAACTCAATCACATAAATTATCTGGAAATCCTTGCTGTTTTTATTGGACTCAAGATTTTTGCAAAAGACTTGTCACATAGTCAGATTCTGTTGCGCACCGATAATACTACAGCAATATCTTATATAAACCGCATGGGTGGGGTACAATTCCCTCACCTTACATACATTACCAAACAAATATGGCAATGGTGTGAGATTCGAAATTTATTTATATTCGCTTCTTACATTCGCTCAGCTGACAACGATGTGGCAGACGCTGAGTCAAGAAAAAATCATCCTGACATTGAGTGGGAACTTTCAGATCTCGCGTTCCAAAAGGTTGCAAATACTTTAGGTACTCCTATTATAGACATATTCGCAAGTAGGATTAATAAAAAATGTTCTAAGTACATTTCTTGGCATCAGGATCCAGACGCTTACGCCATAAATGCTTTTTCAGTGAATTGGTCAAAATTCTTTTTTTACGGTTTTCCGCCTTTTTCAATTATTTTTAAAACCATAAGGAAAATCATCACGGACAAGGCTAGAGGTATACTTATAGTACCCTTGTGGCCTACACAACCGTGGTACCCGCTCTTTTATAAACTCTTAGAGAGTAAACCTCTTATTCTTTATCAAAGTAAAGATCTAATTCTCTCTCACTCCAGCAGCCGACATATACATCGGCAGACTACCCTGGTGGCCGGCATATTATCCGGACATCTCTATTGAAGAAGGGCATGTCACCTTCCGCCATAGATGTCATGCTAGCGTCACTTTCTGCAAACTCTTTCAAGCAATATGATTCCTGTTTGAAGAAATGGTTCCTATTCTGCCAAGGAAAAAATTTTGATATGTTTAATGTATCGGTACCAAATATTATTGAATTTTTAAATATGGGCTACCAGTCGGGAGCCCAGTATGGTACTTTAAATACGTACCGTTCCTCTCTGGCTCTCATTTTCGGACGTCAGATTGGTGAAGATGATCTCATTAAACGATTTCTTAAGGGAGTTTTTCGCTTACGACCCTCGTTACCTAAGTATGATTCCACTTGGGACACTTCTATAGTATTAAATACTCTAGCCACTTGGTTTCCAAATGAGAACTTATCTTTAGAAAAAATAACAAAAAAATTAATAACATTGCTTGCTTTGGTAACCGCGCACAGAGTACAAACATTTTCTAAAATCATGATTCAGAATATTGTCATCCTTCCTAATGAGATTTCTATTAAAATCCCTGACTGTATTAAAACATCTCGACCTGGATCCCTACAACCTAGGCTCGTTCTCCCTTTTTTTTTAACACAAACCAGAGATATGTCCTGCCAAGGTACTTTGTTCATATCTCGGTTTAACAAAAGATCTACGCAAACATGACTCATTATTCGTTAGTCTAAGAAAACCCCATACTGCGGTGTCTTCCCAAACTTTAAGCAGGTGGATTAAAACCACATTAGCTTTGAGTGGTATTAACGTTTCTATATTTTCCGCGCACAGTACTAGACATGCTAGTACATCAAAAGCGTGTAGCTTGGGGGTTAACTTAGATACTATCAGAAAGACCGCCGGATGGTCTGACAATTCCAATTGTTTTGCTAGATTTTATAATAGAGTAATTTCTGTTGATCCCAATAAACATGTATTTGCTTCTAGCATTATTAACTCATAATTAAGTTCCTTTATTTACTTATTTTTTCGTTCAATAATAATGAACTCTTACTTAAATTCTTTTTGTTTTTATCTTTTTTTTTTAAGTTCGTTTCTTTTTTGTTTTTTCTTTTAATAATGAAAGATTAAAGAATAAGTTTAAGTTGAATTATTCTTTCATTTGATATTTTACATTAATCTCTCAAGATCTACTTGTTATATACTAATCTCGAGGACGAGGCCCAAGTATAATTAGTGATTAAACGAACTTACCTGTACGTGAAGTTCTATCACAATTATAGTTGGGCCTCGTCCGAAGAGATTAGCTACCCCCCCTCCCCTTTACTTTTAGATCCCTTTTAGTAAAATATCTGTTGAGTTTAATTTCAGCTCTAAACATAATGAAGTATTGTCGTTGAACTGACAGCGAAATTAAGGCATCGACCATAAAGAAAATTTTAAAGGAGTTTTTACCTGGATAAACTAAAGTGCATGGAGGCGACATTATATGTGCTACTACTTGTTATATACTAATCTCTTCGGACGAGGCCCAACTATAATTGTGATAGAACTTCACGTACAGGTAAGTTCGTTTAATCACTAATTATTAACTTATATTAACAACAAGAATTTAAGGTCAAAAGCAAGCCCACTCAGAAAAATAAAATTTGTCCAAGTGGGAGTCCGACTCGCGCACCGAGGGCTCCGTACAATGTAAGCGCATCGCCCTGCCTCCGACGACGTCGCCGCGTCGTCGTAGCCCTTCGACCGGCGACGGATTTTGAGGTCGCCTTCGGAAGAAACTTATAGTTTAAAATTATTTTTTATTGTAATGTAACTAATTACGGTTTTTAGATTTTTTCCTTTAGTTGCGGTACATGACATAGCTTCTTACCAAATTTCATGATTCTAGGTCAACGAGAATTACCCTAAAGGTTTTGATTTCGGAACATATATGCCCGTATCTTTTGATTGCGTTGATTTAGAAGTTTAATTTTTTACTGCTTCAAGGGATTGCAGCCTTGAGTATTTGATATTAATTTCAACTTGGTAGCTCCTCGCGTTCCTGAGAAAAATGGTCTTGACTGGCGGACAGACAGACGGAAAACAAAGTGATCTTATAAGGGTTCCGTTTTCCTTTTGAGGTACGGAACCTTGAAAAGGACCTTTTTGAAGACTATATCTGTATAAACCAACTATTCAAGTCGGATATTTTGACATAATATAAAGTAAAATTTTCAAAGATTCCAATCAAAAACTATTGACAAAGCTTGCAGAGTCATGGCTGACGAAAATCGCCTGTAATGTACATACTTTACAAAAAATACACGTAAACTTATTTCGTTGCCACGAAAAAAAGCTTTAGTTTTTATTTTTGACACTTCATTGTAAGTCAACTTAAAAATCGTGAGTAAGCAGTCATTGAGAATAGATTTATACTCTCTGTAATGATTTTTCAGTGTTCACTTGAGTAGATACTTAAACTATAAAAACATGATAAGCAAAATGTAAAAAACTTGAGGCAACATTTTCTTAGTCATTTTGAAAAGAAGCTCAAAGCCTAAAGATTCCATTATTTTTATTAAGTAATTCACATCCAAGGCTGTTAGTACTTACTTATTTATTCATGAAGTCAAAGTATTCGGTTACGTATAAGTTTAAGTGAGTTATGTTTAAGTTTTTCTTTTTTTTACTAGTCAAGTATCGATAAACTGAACTTTTCTAAGTAAATAGTGGCAGAAGCATACCAAGTAGATAGTAAGGAATAATTAAAGGATGAACAGTAAAGTGCTCAATCAAAACTCAATCGATAACGTATAATAGAGTATTCTATTCTGATAGAAAATTTAAATTTTCAAAAAGTACTGAAGTAGAAAAAAAAATTCAGAATGGTACGTACCTAATTACCTATGTATATCAAACATCATCATCTGCATAGCCTTTTCGCAAATGTGGTGTCGGCTTCCAGTCGGATGCAGCGGAATACCAGTAATTCCTACACAATGTATTATTATGTATATAGAGGTATGAGGAACAGGGTGTAAAGTTCACTCATACTCTATAGAAAAGGGAGGATCCTCCGACTAGACGGGTGTTGTGTCTGGCGGGCAACTGCCCAATGATTCATGTCGGGCTGTTGTATATATGCTAGTTGCGCGGTAAACTCTGCTTGCGCGATGCAGGATTTGCGTGACGTCAGTATGACGCGTTGTTCGCATGCGGCGTTGTAGATACCGCTACATGTACATATGTCACACGTCAAAACAAATTAATACCTATAGCTTTCAGGACTCCTTTATCATATTCATATTCATTTATTCACATTTAAATATAGTAAATACAATTGGTGGTGCTCCATGTTACATTATTTGGTCTTATAGTCTATTTAGCCTTATTATGGCATTATTATCTTGGGAGCGGTGAGTGCTTATGCGAATCCCGCACCCCCGGCCAGGCCATAGGTAGAGGTGGAACACCGCGGTGGTTTTAGCCGGTAGGTAAGAGTCCGGTATGCCCTTATGTCAACCCCACGAAGGAGGAAGTCCATGAGGATTTCAACCGCGCATCAAAAAAAAAAAGGACTCCTTTATCTTGCCTTATTACCCATCTAACAAATCTCCAAACAGTTTTTTTCAGTAGGTAAAACTCTTAGGTATGCTTTTTTAGTAACAATTAAATAGGTTAGATTATTCTAAAATTATAACGCATTGATGTAGAACCAACTATCAGAATCTCATTCAGGAAGCTCTGACAGCATGTAAACCTTCACATAAAATTGAAATATTATGTAAATAACTTTCCAACGTAGAGATAGATGAATTATTAAAATTGTCAATATTAAATTGATGATGATGCAGTACCGATTTTAACCAAATTTTGGGATCTCGCAAAACAATACCTACTTTTAAAGTCGATGCTGATTTTAAACGATACATCATTTATATTTAATTATCATGTTACATCATAATTACAGCAACTATAATAAATATTTTACAGTTAATATTAATCTTTTCATATTATTCGGTAATTCAACAGACAACGTTGAAAATAATATACGGAATAAACTACCAATATTGCCTCGTGCCAGTTTTGACTTTGACTTTAACCCATTAATAATTTGTATCATTTTCTGACTAAACCATCAATCGAACTACACCATCAATTACAAATTCGTGGAAGGTTTGCCTGCTCGCTTCCACACGTCATATCCATTAAAATTTAATTCCGATATGTCGTGTGTACCCTACCTTATATTTACACATGGTAAATAAATATAGAGTACAAGTTATAGTTATGTAATACGAGGCTTAAAACGGGTTATAGTTGTAGCCAACAATAAAAAGAACTTAGGTATATTACAGTAAAATTAATTATTTTTGTCCAAATGTATTAATTCGTTACGAATTTTCTATCATTTCACTATCTATAAATATGTAAAATTCAAAGTCCTGACTGACTGATATATCAACGCACAGCCTAAACCGCTTGTCCTAGAGACATGAAATTTGGAGGGTGTGTTTTTTGTGAAGAATAGGTATCCACTAAGAAAGGGTTTTTCGAAATTTCACCCCTAAGATGGTGAATGGGGGGAGGGTGAAATTTCACGCGGACGAAGTCGCGCTCTATAAAACACATTTTTCGTAAGTACTCAAGACTTCTATTTTAAAAATATAATTATATTGCCTGCTAAGTCCACTTAGATTCTAGTGGTTGCAAATGTGGGGAAAATAGGCTGATTTGCCTATTGGAAAATCATGCACCGAGTTCGACTCGATGTTTGGAAACATGCCAGATGTTAAGAGGCTTTGCCCTTTTTATTTGGAGCATCACCATATTTCATACACCGGGCGCGGCAGGCTTGTTTGATACACTTTTGCTTTGTTTATTGTTTAGTAGGTAAACTCAGGGAAATTATTTGTTAGACCGATTGACGTATGGTGCCGTATTTCTTAACAATTAGTTTACCTGACTAAGGGCTGATTTTTCCTACACCAGATAATTTTATTTGAGGAATAATTTTGAATTTTTGACAGTTGTTCCATAGAAAAACTGTCAGACGTCAATATTATTCCACGAATAAAACATAATTGTTATTTTTCAATCTACAGATAACTGTAGATTGAAAAAAAAATACTTCTCTTTTTCAGTAGATATAGCTCCTAATAGGAATATACCCATAGATATTATAAGCAATTCCTATGGGTATACTTAATAACGTCTTTATTGATCGGATTCGAGTTAGTTATTCATGAATGTAATACAAATATTTTTGAAGGATACCTACGTTATATATTTTGAACTATACCTGTTTTTTTTTAATAAAAGTTTGACTTCTAATCCACTTACTACACCCATAACTCTGGAAAAAAGATAACGTTTAAACGGCCTGGAATTGTGTTAGAACCGCAATCCTTAACCCTATTTTCAAGTAACACTTTGGCAAGCGATGAAAATGTTATCGCAAAGAACCTTTTCGTGATCTTATCGGGGCTTACTACATATCTTTTATTTTATAGTAACAAAGTAAGAACTGCCGACCTATTCTGTAAAAATCTCAACGGGATAACTGTGAGCTTGAAATGAGCTGATAATAGTCTCAATCCCTAGCGTTATGTGGAATGGCAGCTCACTGGAAGCTCTCTCATAAGTCTTCATTGTGATTTTTTTTACAGAATAGACCGCCTGGTTTCTCGTCTAAACACAGTCACGTCGTCACAAAAAGAGAATAACTCAGAAAGTTTCATCTACCGTCATTTCTCATCAATGTAGAACTGGCGAACTTTTTGAAGTGAAACTTCTTTACGCACGCTTGACTTGGGGAATAAGCTGGCAAACGCGTGACGTAAGCGTTACGAAAAGTGTGATCGGGCGAGGCGAACGGGAGTTGAGTGGGGGATATAAGCAATAGAAAGCAGTGCGCGCGCACATTTTCTTTCTCTCTTCCTCTCATAGCCAAATACGTTTGAAGTTTCACTTCAGTCTTGTGGTCATAAGCACACTCGGTTTTTTTCACCAAAATCTCATCGGTATTTTACCTTATCACGTCAATCACCTGGCTTTTATTAGGTTACTAAAATGCCTAGATTTTCTTTTCATCTTCCACACATTTTTTTGGAAATCTTGTTTCCCAACAGGCGTTAGAACTTTTCTCACAGCAGGTGTCGACCTATTATAAAATGCCTCTCTAGCGAATTATTTCTCTGACAGAATACTTAATAACTCTAAACCATTTTCGTAAAATAGGCCCCCTGGGAAATTATAGGTCGATATTTTACTTTTATAGGCACGCTTTATTAAGCTGTAATAGCACCGCGCGTTTAAAGGCGGATACAGACATTGCGAGGCATGCGCAGCGAACGGCGCTCATCGCATGATTCGCAATGTGTGGACGCCTTAAGGTGCGGTAGATTATCCAGAAAAATGTCGTACTATTGACTTGACGATCTTTTCACAAATATTAAGCATAGTTAAAAGGGCTTACAGCAATCCACAGGACATTGTAGGGTAAAGAAATATCTGGGAGAACATGGCCTCTTGAAATATTGTATCTTAATTTTTGTGACCAACCATTATTGCTTAATTTACCAAAAGTGCATCATTGTTATTTAAGCAAAATAAAGCACATTTCAAATAATAAGAAGCGAAAAAATCGCGATCATTTACTTTTCTTGCCAACAGGCATGTTTTCAGAGCCCATTTTCTCAGTGTGTATAATTTTTAATTAATAAAAATAGGTACCTATACATTTTGTATAGCATGTTATTGCAATAGTAATAATTTTGCAAATACAGGTCTACATTCTACAACATCTTGAAATCCTTATGTGGATGGGATGGTAGAATAATTTCGCGACTGGGTAAATAGTTTTAAAGATTCTCTTAGAGATCTGGCTCTATTCCAATGGAAACAAGATCGTACTCGTTGAAATAATGCCATTTAGGTTATTTTATGTTTTGGCCCACTTATGCAACAAATTATTGGTAAATTAATTATACCTACCTACCCTCAACAAACTAAAAGCCTTGAAATATAATACATACTTATTCAAAAATTTCTTGTAGTTATGTTTTGTAGGCTGCGGTGGACCTTTCGTGTTTCATCCCAAACTCAAAAAAATCATAGCAATTTGGGTGCAGTCAAGAGCTACTAGTGACTATAGGTACAAGAATGAGCGTCTAGAGCAGCCTGGGCGATCAGCCCCGGTTCCAATCTGCTAACTGCCAAATCTTCAACCACGACATTAACTATTATTGTTTACTTAGCTCATTCACTTACTCGACTCGACAGGATAGGATAACTGATTGCAGTTATCCTATCCTGTCGAGTCGAGTGACTTTAAAAAGTGATTGTGCATATTGATGCACAATCACTTTAAAGTCCTGGTTGGTAACCATTGTTACTATAGGTCTACCAAAATGTAACGGCACAAAAAAATTGTGATTTTTATTGGATACTAGCTGCGCCCCGCTGTTTCACCCGCGTAAATGTCGATCCCGTGAGAATATCGGGATAAAAACTATCCTATGTCCTTTCCCGGGACTCAAACTATCTCTATACCAAATTTCATCGAAATCGGTCCAGCCGTTTTCATGTTATGTCGTGACAACGGAAAACGGGTTTCATTTTTATATACAACGTGTAACGTTAAATGCGCAAAACGTCAGACACCCCAACTGATTTTTAATTCAATTGACCTATTTCAGAAAGAAAAAAAATCATTAAAAAAAATTGTAAAGGTTTTATGTGCTGTTTTAGTTTTACTGGCAATTCTAATCGTTTATTGCGGCTGCGACGACGCTCTATTGAGGGAGGAGTCGTCACCGGGCCGCTGCGCCGCCGCGCCGCGCTGCGCCGCGCTGCGCCGCGCATTATTTCTTCTTTCTAAAAAACTAAGGTTATCTTTGAACAGTGATTTAAATGTTTCCATCACACTTTTCCAGGCTTTGGCCAAATTAACGTTGTCATTACAATGCGCCAACATTCTCAACATTTCACAATATTGAATGTTTGTGTACAAAAACGTTGCGAAATTCACGCGCACGCGCCGCCTCGCCCGGGGTATCGGGATAGAACAATTACACCTGTGACGCATGTGCCGGCGCCGCTCAGACTGAAGTAAACACGGCCGCTGTCACGTATTTCGCACGCCCCGCCCCCGTGCAGATCGTCATTTCTCTTTCTAACCCTTAGGTTAAGTTTATGTTAAAATAAGATAGATAGCATTAATGTTTATTTCAAATTGTCTTATTCATGGTACTTACTGTACGGAAGATTCGTATTTGCAATTTGCATTGAAATAAGAGCTATTATTATCCCGCGTATGGGAAAATTTAAATTGGTCGACAACAACTTGTGTTTGTTTATTTTATTTTGGCGGTTTTGCGCATGTGATGGCTTGACTTATTAATAAATAGACACGGCAACGTTTTTATTAATGAAGATTTTTTGAAAAATGTGTTTATATTAAAAAGTGGTTCAATTGATTCTGCTCGTTATTCTGATCAAACTATTTTCAGGTTTTGCGCATTTAACGTTACACGTTGTATATAGATATAGCAATTTCAATCCAATGTTGTACTGACATTGCCATATGAAAATCTAATTTTTTTTTTGCCATGAGATTCTGGTAGACCTATAAGGAAAACTTCAAAGTGATTATATTGTAGCCTTATTCTAAGATTGTAGCATTAATTAATTCAAGATACAGCGGGAATTGTTCCGCTGCATCTTGAACTAATTGGACAATGTCTACTGCCACTGTCACTGAAAATTCCAGTATCCATTTAGTTTATGTAATTCATTAACAGCCCCGTAACAGTCTGGGTTACGCGCAAAGGCCAAATTAATTTAACCTTGTTTGACCTAGTAAGAAATTAATCCCAGACTTTAGACTTGATCAAGATGGCGCAGTACTGTAGCTTTAATGTGGTTTACTGTTGTCGCAAATTGTCTGTAATTGCTTCAAACGGTGTCTTAACGAAAGTGGGAAAATTCCTGCTGACCTTGAGTGTCCTTGTCAGAATTTTCCTGCATACTACAGATATTTTTGCTTCTTTATTCTAAATCGTTTTGTAATTTGTTACTAACTTCATTCAAATGTCTTTATTAAATGTGACCAGTAGGTAGATTTGATTAGTAAGTACCTAATAAAAATGTTTGCTTAAATTTTTTTATTATCTATACAATAGAATCTCGGGTATCCATAGATTAATTTACTAATAAATTAATATCAAATTCCATGGTGATTTAATTTCACATCTAATAGCAACCCAATGCTGTTTAGTTTTCCTACAACTTATGTTACACATGAAGTGTCTGCTTTTGTTTGAATCCACGACCTTTGTGTAAGTTATGTTATTGTCATTGCTCTTAAAAACGGTGAAGGAAAACATCGTAAGGAAACCGGCATATATGTCACGTGTCGGCATGAACCAACAATTCGAAGATATACGACATTCGCCAACCCGCACTGGGCCCATGTGGTGGATTATGGCCCACTCCCTCTCACAGAGAGGAAGCCTGTGTCGTGGGAACATTATAGGCGGATTATGCTAATTATGACAATATTCGCAAAAGAAAAAAAAAATGGGGTCCTATGTTAAACTGTGTATAAATTTATTTTCTAAATTAGAAAATCCACTGACTCACGAACTTAATGGAAATCGTTCTAATGTGTTATCGATTAGAATTTTAGATTCGATATCAGCCTTGCGAAAAATCCTTCTGAAAAATCCAGTAACCTACGTGAGGTAGGAAGGAACAATGAAACTAGAATTGTAAAGAACAACATTTTAATTGAAAAAAGAAATGAAGGTTCTTATTATTATAGCGTTAAGTATATCTATTGATAAAGATAAATATTCCTGATGATTTTTACAAAAATATTTTACTGTATTGTCTTTAATCTAGGTACCTATGGATCATGGGTATAAAAATATAATTATGGTACGCTGCTACTTGTTGCTGACGGAGACGGTACAACATAAAAGTTACAGTAGATCATATAGGGCGGCCGATAAGAGAATGCGTTATTGAAACCTGTCAGTTTCATACAAATGATTACGTGTTTTGCGAATTCCATCTTTATTAGCTACTAGAGTTGTCGCACTGACAGGTCTCAGGAACACATACTCTCGATGGCCGGCCTGTTATTAAAGAATCAACCAAGTAGATACATTCAATTCAATAGTTTAGTCACCATTTGCTGTCAAAATGTCTACCCAAAGCTAGGTATAGTGGGCCTCGTAATTGCTTTGCCAAAAATATCTCTTGTATGGTATCTCATTAAACGACAAGGTCTATTTGTTTATGTGTTAAATAGATAGTTTCAATCTTCGTGAGGTTTCAATTCACTGATAATTATTGTCAAACGTGAAAGCAATTACGAGGTCGAAATGATCACACGTAAAACAAGATGGCTGACTACGACGTCACTTTCATCTAAGTGTGCATTCACACGAGCGGCTGCCGCCGACGCGTCGTCGGTTGTCGCCGACACAAGTCGACGCATGTCGTTCGTTTGTATGCACACTAAAGGAAATTTTGGTTTGATAAAACGATGCTTGAAAAACCTTCTTTTGTTGTGTTGGTAAAGACAGGAAAATTAATGGTTTGTAAAATTTACTACGAAATCAAATAGTCTGTTTATTTGAATCACTAACACGGCAAATTGACGTAACGTGTCAATTTGATTAACAATTAATTTTCCCAACTGTACTTTCAGTGCCACCTAATATAATTCTTGTTACAGGAACATCTTAATCTTTGCCCACAGCCCACAGTGGGACAATACACGTTCAAAAAAAGAAGAAAAAAAAAGCATCTGCTGTATTCACTTACATTAGCATTGGTAACAGTTTTCTAGCAAAACTCTATCGTATTCTATAGATATAATCAAGTAGGCACACATGATGACATATCAAGCTATAATTTCCAGTTTTAGCTAACCTCTTATTGTATAGGCTTTTCGCACACATACAGAACCAATTATGGACCCTGTCGGAAAAAGCTTAAGTAAGTATACCGGAAATGTACAGCTTGATATGTCGCCGTGCGTACTTTAAAGTTATTCTATTTTATCAAATGACCTTATCAGAAATGAGGTTTTATGAATGACCCTGACTGTTTCAAAGTTTATTCAAATTTCAATGTTAAGAAATCTCTTGCATTTAATACAAATAAATATCAAGGACATTATGTAAATCAGGCGTATTAGGCCAATTTAAAAATACCTTGACAAGAACAGGCAGAGAAAAAACTTAATTAGACAATATTATTTATAAAGATCAGTAGTTAAAATTAGTAGGAAATAATTGGGAAAATGCCTTCATTATGTTGCATCTCCACGCAACAAAACGTTCATAACATTATAAGTTATAGTCGCTAAAGAAACTTTCAAAAATGAAGAACATCGTCATCTGCCTAACTTTTTCCAATTTGGGGTTTGGATTCCAGTATAAACGGATGCAGCCGAGCATCAGTATTTTATATAAAGCGACTGCCTATCTGAGTTTTGGCCAGTTAATTATACTGGGATACACAATACTCCATGATAAGACTGGTTGTCAGGCTATCGGGCAGTGGGCAGTGAGAATGTGGTGAGATTTACAGTCGTTACGAGTGTCAAAAATCTGCGAGTGGCAGCCGAGACCAACGGCGTAACGTGCTTTCTGAGGCATGGAGGGGTCTTGGTATGTAATGGAAGGTCACCTATCCACGGACCGACCTCGGTAAGCTTTGCTTAACCTTGATGATCGACCCGTGCGGCGGTTATTACTTTGCCACAAGCCCCTCGTAAAATATTATCTACGAACAAAGAAAGAACAAGCAAACAATGGATCCTTCGTACAATAGGTTCCCAAATAAGTTCTCCGAAAATATGATTAACTTCGATGTATTGTTTACAGCGCTAATTAAGAGATTCAATAGGTATTTAGAATGGAAACGTTATGATCATATCATCAAAGTTCAATATAAAATCTAGCGTCTTAACTAAACTCTCGTACAAACTATCTACGAGATCATTGTAATTTACAATCAATTGAGTA
The DNA here is from genome assembly GCA_945859645.1 of Amphipoea oculea. Lineage (NCBI taxonomy): Eukaryota > Metazoa > Arthropoda > Insecta > Lepidoptera > Noctuidae > Amphipoea > Amphipoea oculea. The sequence goes on from OX243872.1 coordinate 12,317,862, forward strand.
TTTGTAGAAAACTAGTCCGTATTTTACACTTATTTTATAACTTATCGTCGCACATATGAAAGTGTCTCTCATCGGGTTCTCCCCTCGGATTCATTCGCACCGCGTTGCCGTTCGTTATAAGTTCAGTAGCATTGGAGTGATCTGTCAACAAAAAGAAAATCGATTACCATCGTCATCGCCGAATTTGTGAATCTCTTACGGTTCAATTCACAAGCCCTTTGTTTGGGAATCGAATCGCTTGGGATGCCTATCGACGTTATGTCTATCAATTTGATAGGCTTTTGATTTATCAATGAACGGATTACAAATTCGGTATCAAAGTTCGAGAGTGCACAATTTTCAGCTGTACTTCATGAAGACTAATTAAATAATGGATTCAGTAAGAGGTATTCAGACTTTCAGGACGTTTTCCTCTAGTTTATGAATAAAATAATTCATTTCAATTTACGTCTACCGTGAAATTAATATAAAGTAATTATTCAATATTCTTTATGTACTCGTATTTTGAATAAACAGTTCCTTCCTTGTAGTAAAAGTCTGTCAGTTTTAATTTGACAAGGCTAGTTTAGTTAGCCTCAGTTTGTTTAGGTACTATCTACCTTTTTTGAAGGCTTTAACTGAGTCAGGAAATGAGAAATATAAAGGTAAGTAAGTAATTATAATTAATAAAAGGCATGCATCTACATTTTGTGAATCCGAAATAACAAAAAAAAAAAAAAGAAATTTACACTTTTAAAATTTCTGTTTAGTAAATTAATAACCCTCAACTTTACTATCTTGACAAAAAGGGTGAAAATTTATACTTTATTGCTCTAGCTTACACTTTTTTCGTTGCAATATTTTAGAGTTCATTTTTGTAATCGGCAGGGAAATCCATACATTTTTCTTCCTCTCAATTTTTGTAATCAAAAACCAACGTACCTACTATTCATTGGTATCTCCTGATCTCAAATGATTGAACTATTTAATCAAATTAGGAATATGGAAAACGCAATTTTTTTTTGTACTAATTAATGAAAATTATCTTGAATCTTTTAATGCATACTCTCAAACTCATTACTCAATTGAGTTACTTAGTGAATGCACTTTGTTAAATATTGTTCACTTAGAAAAATACCACAACCTAACTCAACAGATACCTAACCGACCTATGTAGGTGCCTATCATAATCAGACTATAATGTTCCCACTGCTGGGACACAGGACTCCTCGCGGTGAGAGGGAGTGGGCCGTAATCCACCACGCGGGCCCAGTGCGGTTTGGCAGATGTCACATGTCTTCGAATTTTTGGTTCTAGGACATGCCGGTTTCCTCACGATGTTTTCCTTCACCGTTTAGAAAGCAGTGGTGATGAAATAATTTACACAAAGTAAAGCGCCTATCTGGGTTTGAACCTACGACTTACAACTCGTAAAGTCGCGGCCGTTACAATTTGGCCACTGCTCTCAGGTGCCTATATGTATCGTAAATAGGCATCTCTCGGGACTGGTTAGGTGTCAAATTGACTTGCAAATTAGGTTTACCAAGCATCTTACACTACACAATATACGGTTTAGGACGTGCTTCAGCTCTTAACGCAAAATGTCTGGGCTTTTGTTGGGTCTAAGTGCCTATTATACACCGACCAATAATGATAAACACTTAAAATACATGTTTCAGGCACTGCTTTATAAAGGTTTTATTATTTTCTTATTCAAATTTCGTGTATAAGTATTGAAACCTTACAAGACTTTATTGTTTTGATGTTAATGTTAACAATAACCGTTATTGTGCCTAGATACCTAAGCGTTATTGAATAACGCTTAGGTTTCTAGGCGTATCTACCTATTCCTAAAGATAACCCGTGTAGGCCTAATTTAATAAAATCTTTTTACATAAGCAAATATATCCCAGCAGAAACATTATGGTCTGATTATGCTAAATAATAGGCTGGATATGTGGGTAGAGAAATTAATGCCTAAATAGAACAGGCCGCAGAGGGCTGTAAAGGGCTAAGGGTTCGGCAGTTGAGACACAAATTAGGTATTTAATATATAAATAGAATAAAGGCTGACGCAAATTTCGGTAGGACGCACCGTATTGCAAAAATCCTTCTACATTACTTTCGTAGTTTTTTTATGAACCGTCGCATACTACAGGCCAGTACAGGCCGGTCGCAATGCACTTTTTAGAGTTCCGTACCTCAAAAAAATGGAGCTCCAAAATAACCAAGCTTCTAAGTCATCGCAATAAAAAATACGGTCATTTATGCGACATTTTTTGATACTCACAAATAAATCAAAACCTATTGGGTACTTCCCTTTGACCTAAAATCATGAAATCATTCGTTTATTATCTGTATCAATTTTTTTTGTGGCGATTTCATTTGCAGTTGGAGAATTGACCATGACGTATATCGATGAATGGGAGAATGTAAAGTTAGTTTTTGGGATAAATTCATCCCAATTACGGAACCCTTCATTGTGGTTGGTCTGACACGCACATAGCCGGTTTTTTGCATTGTAAGGCTTTGCGTTGCGGCCCGACACTGTTGTACTTTACATGACCATTTTTTTGCAAACCACGTTTGCAGCACTGCGTTGGTGTGGTGGTACCAACGAAGTTGGCTGCAAAAATTTTGCGGTAGCAAAACAAAATGTATGAAAAAGTATTGAATTTCACAGAACAGGCACAGTAGTAAACACCACTGTATTAATGAAATAAAAATGTAAATATTGAAACTGGTTCTCTGAATGACATGCTCATTGTTTGTCATTCCAATTACTTATCAAAGGCTGAATGTAAAAACAAATCTACTATTGACTTTAAAATTCACGCTTGAATAATTTAAGTTGTTAATCATCCTGTCATGATGGCTTTCGGGTGGATGGATTTCAACCGATTTCCACAGAGGTGTATTAAATGTTGCGATGATTAATCATGAGCTTATACAAAACTGTTAAGGCTCCGACAGGCGAACAATTTCGAGGTGGAACAATTTCTATGAAAACTTAAGGGAAATTGCAAAACCTTAGTCAAAAATCCAGCGCGGATTAAAAAATACAGTTGGATTTTCAACTCTCGGCATTAAGCAGTGCGTTGAAAATCCAGTACGCGAAAAAAAATCGACGCGGGAAAAAGGCGCCCGTGCGGACCTGGGCCTAATGTGACCCTGCACGTCAACGAGTTATGGCCATTTTTTCCTTACTTAATACTTTCACGAACTATCGGTTCACGAGTATGACATGTAATAGTAGTTTCCTATTCTCTAGAGCTTGAAATACACTCCCTAGTAAATGTAAGTAAAGCTTGACCCTACTCATAACCATGTCATATTACCTCACGTTTACACCAAGGTATATAGGTAATATAACATAATTATATTCTATATGTCGACTGTTCGTTTCGTTCGTTGTTATTTAAAATAATTATCTTAAGCCATTTAATCTGTCAAGCGCCGCTAATGAGACACAATTAATTTTCTATTGTTTCGTCGCCGATCGGCGAACCGCGCCACTTGATCGGTTAATAAACTATCCCATCCAGTGCTGATCAGTAGGGATATATGGAGCACAAGGTTCCATATATCCCTACCGGTAGCGATAATTGGAAAAAATCTCCAAGTATCCCTACAAGTGGGGATACGTCAGTAGGGATATATGGAACAGGGGAAAAAAACAGATTCATCTTAAATTACGCAGTTGACTCTCTGAGATAAAATTTGCTTAAAAACGGAAAACATCGCGAGGAAACCTGAACTTAATGGCCTGAAATCACCGACACGCAATGATCAATACCTACTTACTTACTCGTTTCTTTTTAATGGGTTGCCACGAGCATTGAGTTATTTGAACTGCGGTAGGACCAGCGGGGTAGTTGCGTAACACACTAAGTATCAGTAGCAATGAGAATCATTTTGACAGTTCAACAACATTCATTGCATTATTTATGTTGTGGAGCAGATACATTTTTCAAACATATGAAGCAATGGATTAGCAATATCCTTCAAAATCATTCAGATTGAGATTGATAGTGTGTTACGCAATTAGCCACAAGAACGACTGATGTCTGATACCGTCTTACAAACTAAAAAAAAAAAACATTATGAGCGTATTTCCCGAAGGCAGAAGAAAATTGTACGCTTACATTTACCTAGACAATTATATTTAAGCATGTTTAAGCCCCGAGTACAGTCAACAGCAAAAGTAGATGATGAAAATCGGAAATTCAATACTAATGAACGGAGTTCGCGTCAGAACTGTGTGGCGTCGAACTGATTCAAAAGTATGTGATTGTAAATTATACCAAACATTTACTACTAGTACAGCTGCCATATATTCGTGATCAGTTTTCACTCCAAAAGTTATAAACTCAATTCATCATCTACTTTTGCTGTTGACTATAAGTACATAATACTGGTATTCAGCTGCATCCGGTTAGATTGGAAGCCGACCCCAACATAGTTGAGAAATGGCTTGGCAGATGATGATGTACATAACAGGGAGCTAGACTATTGCCAATAACGACGTACAAATCTCGACTCGTGCTCTTGAGAAATTCCACAAGAAAAAAATTATAACGAATTAAACCCAGAATAATGCTCAGTAGAGCCACTGATCAACGGTGGGTACATACTTGGGAAACAGAAGGCAAGGGCATAACATATTATGACCCACTGAACAAAACTCATTCCGTTCATAACAGCTGAAAGCATAAATGACAAGTCGCTTCAAGCTGGCGTCCTGGAAAACTATTTATTACAAATAAAACAGATAATATCGCGTGACCCTTCAACTTATTGGTTCGTGTGACAACTGCCAATAATGTTGGGCAAAGCGGCCATTTTGTTAACAACGTGTTTGAATGAGCAGCGGGGTAATTGCGTAACATAGTATCAGTAACATTGGCTTTCACTTTGATAATTCAACAACATTCATTGCGTTATTTACGTTGTTGAGCAGACAAATATTCGAACATATGAAGCAATGCATTATAATCCTTCAAAAAGATTCAGATTAAGATTGATAGTGTGTTACGCAATTAGGGTGCAGGTGAGCAGTAGTGAACCAGGGGTATAGGCCCCGAGTGACGTGTTTTACTTAATTTAATCACCATTGCTCTCAAAACGGTGACGGAAAACTTCGTGAGGAAACCGGCATGTCCTAGGACCAAAAATGGGAAGACATGTGTCAACTGCCAACCTGCACTGGGCCCGCGTAGTGGATTTCGGCCTATTTTAGAGGAGGCTTTTGTCCTAGCAGTGGGAACATTATGGGACAGATAACGCATTTGAACGATGTCAATTAGAAAAACCACGAGAAATGTCGAGGCTAGCCTTTTCATATGGAAAGTTTTCTACGTCTACGTGTTAACGTCGGATGAAAAGAATTTCTATTTCTGTGAGGACAGAATAAAATGTGGTGAAAATTGCTTTTATATACAGTGCTTGGCCAGACTGCAAACGCGGGCGCGGGGCGGGCGCGGCGCGGCGTACTCAAACATAAGAACTTCATTTGAGTGTCTATAGCGGGCACGCGGGCGCGGTGAGCGGCGCGGGCTGCTTGGCGCGGGGAGCGCGCGGGGAACTCACGCCATAGCTCGTTCATATAAGTGGCCGCAGTGAGTGCGCGGGCGTGTTTGCGCGGGAGCCGGGGTTCTCAAATTATGTAGTTCGAGACTTTTTCTAGTAAAAATAAGTCTTCTTCATCCATATTATATTTTGACAAACACTGGACACGACAACACTCAGAACGAAGCCGCGCTCGACTGCGGACAGGCAGATCGCGAGGGTTCCCGCACCCGCGCCGCTCCCCGCCCCGCGCTGCCAGTCTGGCCAAGCACATAGGCACCGAACTCGGTTTCATGGGAGCGCAGGCAAAGTTGAAATAGAAAATAAATTGCGACACCACAGAAATACAGTTTCTCATTTGACGGAAGCAGAAGTCTTTTAACTTTTATTTAACTCTTTGATTATTTGTTCGGGGTTGATTTACCGAAACCTGTTCTAGGAAATAAACCCATTTCTATATACAGCGCGGCAGCGTGTAGGTATCAGAAAGGTGTGGTCCCCAGTGGCGGGGATTTGTCGGTGGGGATTTCTGGAATAAATCAAATGATCAAACTGAACAATTTTCTCCATGGGACCAACATATGCATAGTAAACGCGAAAAAAAAATCAACTGTCTAACAAAACTTAAAAAAATACTCGTCCCAAATGTTTGGGACGGCTGAATATTTTTTGCCGATTACGCCCATGGAGAAAGTTGTTCAGTGTGATGGTCCCACACCCTTAATTTTGACCACACCTCTTTGATATAATAATCGGTGGAAGGGTATTTTAAGTGAAAAACCCTTTACCTAATGGAGGTCTTGTACTCATTGACGATCCCTTTATGCTATGAAAGAGAATAGATGAAGGGGTCTCCTTATCCTAAATATATCAAGGCAAGCATTAATTATGATGTATTGTTAACTAGTGCAGACCGTCGTCTTATATAAATTAAACATGAAGCGGGATCCATCGTTAATACCTAAAAAATGGGATTTTAAAGTAGGATCCAACGAAAATAAATGGATTAAAGGATCCACTCATTCGTCAGCTGTCACAGTGACAATTGCTTTGCTTTAATTGCCACGAAACAATTCTTATTTTTTTTAATTTGTTCTACTATTGCTGTTTACCCTGGGATGTGGAAAAACTTGACCCCGTGTCCTAAGCAAAGCGATCGTCGCGTTCATATTAATGTTACTCATTTCGCTTTATATTCATGTCCTTACCGAAAGCGACTGTTACGCGAGTACGCGATCGTTTGTATGAATTTTGATATACAAACGCGATTTGATTGATTGCGTGAGTGCGTCATATTCATATAACCCGAACTGCGATCTGTTCGATAATAAATTCGCCAATTTAATGGTTATGTGCCTCAATTTTTGTGAAAATAATAGAATTTAATTGTTGTTATTAGTTTGTTTTATGTTAGTACTTATTATATATACTTTGATTTATGTAATTGGTTTCATAAGCCGTGTAAATCAAATAAATAAATGAGCGCAACGATCGCATAATCGCGCGACGATTGCTTTCGGTTAGGACAAGGCCTTTGGGTTCGTATGAACGCCACGAGGGTCGCGTGTTCGCGCGATGATCGTTTTGGTTAGGAGAGTCGACTACAATAATTTATTGATGAAAACTTTTCTACATGTTTGTATTAATTTGAATGTTTTACCATGCTGCGGTGTCGAGCGCGAAGTGTTGCTCCGTCTCTTTGAATGTCATGCTCTGCTAAAAGACGATATGTCGCGATAGTTTCTCTGGCTTACTGCAACAAAAACAATAGTAAAATAACTTTGTTAGTACACACACAAAAACATCTTACTACAGTGGCGTGTAATTTAATCAAAAATACACGCAACCTAATAACTGAAGGCCACAAAATCTAGTCCTAATCTCATCTCTGCCATACATAATAAACGTCAAAAACTTCAACAAAAATGGAAGTGGATTAAAAGTATTTTTGACAGATTGTGACTGAAATTAGAATACGAACGAAAAAATACGAGAATTAAAAAACACCGCACATTTATTTTTAACGCAGGGCTGCGCTAAAATGAAACCATGTCAAGCATTATCGGCTAGTCATAAATCACACCATTATGACTTTCCTAAAAGGTGACGGAGGGAGAGACAGTCGTGCTCATCAATAACATGATCACACTCCGAATACAACTCAATAAGCACTCGGGACGGAAGCTTGCGAGGTGTCAATTTATGTATTTATTTATTAACTAGCAGCGCCCCGCGGTTTCACCCGCGTTAGTTTCGATCCCGTGGGAATATCGGGATAAAAAGTATCAATCAACTCAGCCTATCGCAGTCCACTGCTGGACATAGGCCTCTCCCAGACTTCGCCACAGCACCCTGTCCTCCGCCTTCCGCATTCAGTCTACCCCAGCCACCTTCTTTAGGTCGTCTGTCCATCTAGCTGGGGGGCGTCCCACACTACGCTTGCCGGTACGCAGTCTCCACTCCAGGACTCGTCTGCTCCACCGGCCACCAGTCCTTCGACAGACATGGCCAGCCCACTGCCACTTCAGTTTGCTTACTCTGCAAGCTATGTCGGTAACTCCGGTTCTTTTCCGGATAATTTCATTCCTGATTTTATCCTTCAAAGAGACTCCGAGCATAGCTCGCTCCAAAGTATCCTATGTGTTAATCCTGGTTATAAACGATCTGTGTGCCAATTTTCATCGATTCAAAGTATAGCAGTTGTGATTTGAGATTGAATATGACACACACACACAGACAGACAGTTATGATATGATATGTTATGTTAGACAGTTTATGATGGTGGTCAATATGATTAACAATTAATTTTCTTGACTTTATATAAACACTTTTGTAGTTTAAATATTGCTACAGTCCTCGATGCATGTTACCTCTGTTTAAAAGGTTGCAACCGCATTATATTAAACTGTATGTCCCTTAATCTCATTGTGTGGTCTGGCAATGGCCTCTCTCTTTAACAGATTTGTATATCAGAGGTTGTATATCAGAGGATAGATCGTTGCACTTTGGCCATTACAGCCCATGTTTCCACAGGTGTCATTGATAAGATTTCATTTAAAAACTTTTTTACAAAAAAAAAAACAACCGACTTCAAAAAAAAAACACTACAAAGTGATAAATAACTTTAATTTCGGAAGTCGGTGTCGTTGGTTCCGCATTTTCGTTATTTGACACCTTTTAACCTCCTCCTTTTTAGAAGTCGGTTAAAAAAAGGATGATATTATAAAAATATGAGCATGGTTTTTACGATAGATTTTTTCATTATTATTCACAACGACTCACGGTTTCCACTTATCTACGTGGTTCGCTCATCAACCTCCGCATCCATTGCAAAATATTTTACAGTTCCGGAAAACGTCGAACGTTCGATAACGGTTGGCATTTTAATGGCAGCCAATTAATTAGAAGTAAAAGCTTTCTAATTGTAACACATGTATGTTCAGAGTGAGAATTAACTTTCAGTTTCTATCGCTTTCATTCCGAGTTTAACTTTTAAACAATTTTAATCACAAGGGAAATATAAAGCTTCGTTCTGAACTCCTAACTTTATTATGGAAAGAAGTTTAACAATGAGAACATCATGTATAATTACGTGATATACATAATTGAATGTCAGATACATAATTTGAATGAGTCTTTTAACCTTTTGAACACCATTGTCACATATATGTGACAAACGAAATCTTACCCTGAACGCCAACGTCATAAATATACATATGACAAAATACACGTCGCACGAGTCACACCATATTATGAAATAAACAATTTAATCATTACTTTTGTGTATTTTTATTTATATAATTTAAAATTTTAAGCTTCCGTCTATATTGTATTGCATGAAACTAATATAAATAAACCACCAATATCGAGAAATTTGTAGTTGTAAGTGTGTGTTGTTTTGTTAAAGTGGCCTGGCGTCAGGGGTACGGCGATACGTTTATACTCTGGCGTTCAAAAGGTTAAGTGAAATATAATTTTGAATATTATTCGAGGCAGATTGATGAGAATAATATCACTTGCGTAAACAACATGATTATTGTCACAAGATATTGTAGCTTTGAAGGGTTTACGACAAGATTTTACGCAAAGAACGCCTTGTATCTTGGGTTCTGAAGTTATCATTATCGAGCTCAAAACTGTTAAAGCCTCTTTGGCATGCTACAGCTGCAGTGACATAAAAAAAAAAACATTGCGTCGGTGTGTGTCAAGTGAAACAGTCAAGTTGTTTTTCTAATCTGTTAATAGGTACACTCTTTACGACTCTTATACTATTATAATTTCCATTTTGAAAGTCTTTCACTGAAAAAGATACCTGCATTAGAAACTTGGTAACAAGTGGATTCATGCAAAACTACGAAGATAAAGCTAAACAAATGAAAAATAATTATGTTATCTTTCTATGTAAAATACCTGTGAAAATAAAAATGAACACAACATAAGACAACAAAGGTTCCAAAAAAAAACTGTCTCGTCGTTTCATTGTTATAGAAATAAAATAAGCCTAAATAATACAGTAGGTAGGCTAAAATTAGGTCTTCCATTTAAATAAGTCCAGTTGCTAACGAAAATACGTCAGGCGCGTTAGTAATGTTTTGGTATCTACAACGCCACATGTAAACTACGCGTCATACTGACGTCACGCAAAATCCTGCATCTCGCTAGCAGAGTTTATCGCGCAACTAGCATAATAGAACGGCCCGACATAGATCATATGGTCAGTTGCCCGCGAGACACAACAACTCCCGTTTCTAAGGAGGATAAGTGAACTTTACACCCTTTTTTTATGAGGATGGGAAATCATCAAATGACCCCTCCCGCTCTGGGTGGAGCGGAAGGGAGTGTCAGACTCTTGCTGACTAAAACCCACCCGTGTTCCTTCCTTAGCCTTTTATGTTCCGGGGTAGCGGTAACCCTTTCGGACAATCCCGCACTCCCGGCAGGCTTCGGCCCTTAACAGGCCCCAGTATAATTGTTCGTTGGAATTAAATGGCTATCTCACAGAAACCACAAAGAGCATAATGTAACGTAGAAATGGGTCCATTAGAATAAAACTACCGTTATAATGACCTGCCTGTGTCACAAAACCTAACTAGACTTTAGTGTATCAAATTATCTATATTACAAAACTTTGCTAAAAGGATAAATCCACCACATTAATTATAAGGGACGGGTACATTGAGGTTTGTTTACTGTTGCGAGCCCAAAATTTTAGTCTGTGTAGGTACTTAGGCTTACGCCTTACTAGCTCATGCCCGCGGCTTCGCCCTCGTGGAGGTCGGAAAATATCCCATGGCAACTTACTACTGTGATAAAAAGTATACGATGTGTTAATCCAGTTTATAAACTATCTGTGTGCCAAATTTCATTCGAATCCGTTCAGCCGTTTTTGTGTGATTGAGTAACAAACATAAAAACTTACACTTTTAAAATATGATGAGTAGGATTAGGCTAACATAGGAGAGATCCCGTATAATGACTTTGTTGTTTTACGAAGAAAGCCGAAGATAAAGTTTTTACAGTAAAAAAGTTGCAAAATTTAAAGACAATCTGACTTAAAAATAAAGATGGGAAAGCCTGAAAATGACTTGGAAATTACGTACTCAAGTCATCTTATTTTTCAGTGATACTCGAAATACGTAAAAGGATCAAAAGAATATCTCTGATTTAAACCATCAAATTATTTCGCGGTTGTACTTGTAGCGGTATCTACTTCGCCTCATGCGAACAACGCGTCATACTGACGTCACGCAAATCCTGCATCGCGCAAGCAGAGTTTACCACGCAACTAGCATATATACGACAGTCCGACATGACTCATGGGGCAATTGCCCGCCAGACACAACACCCGTCTGGTCGGAGGATCCTCCCTTTTCTACATATAGAGTATGAGTGAACTTTACACCCTGTTCCTCACACCTCTATACTGGTGACCCCGAACATGAACGTCAGCGCAGCCTTCGTGCACCTACTTCAGCGTGACGTCATCATCACTCCCGCAAGCTTTAGAGCGGCGAGTCACCCAGCCAGCCAGCACCCACGGCTTCAACGGGTATCCTGACCACTAGCATGCAGCGACCGCGCATGCCTGGTCATCACCCTCAGCCTCATCAGCAACCTCGGCACAGCACACTGCACTTTCGGCCGGTCTACAAGCAGAGCCCTCAATAAGCCTCTCCTGGTCGACGCCAGCAGTCAGCCTCAACCCGGCGCTGTACTACATCCGACGCACTGGAGCATAAAGCAGCGCCACCCCGACTCACTGGGGATATCTTCACAGACAGTTCCGACTCACCGTGAACTATGCGGCAACCGGTTCCGACTCACTGGAACCTCAGCTGGCCTGGCAAGCATCGCAAGATTCAAGACTCAGCCCACTATCGACCTCCGGTCTCCCGGGGGGAGTGATGTAGCGGTATCTACTTCGCCTCATGCGAACAACGCGTCATACTGACGTCACGCAAATCCTGCATCGCGCAAGCAGAGTTTACCACGCAACTAGCATATATACGACAGCCCGACATGACTCATTGGGCAGTTGCCCGCCAGACACAACACCCGTCTGGTCGGAGGATCCTCCCTTTTCTATGGAGGTTGAGTGAACTTTACACCCTGTTCCTCATACCTCTATATACTTAAATGTCGATTTCGATTTTTTTTATTCGTTCTTTAACTTATACGGTGTTTCGTTTTTTACTTCAAACACTGAGGTAAAGAGCAAAAATTTAAGAGAAATTGCCACTCACCGGGGTTCTAACTAAAACAGTTTATTTTCATATTTGCGTCTTTATACAAATACTAGCTTCTGCCCGCGACTTCGTCCGCGTGAAATTTCTTGTTCTCCCGACCCACTCCATCATATCGCATCACCCGCCCTCGTTGTTACTTCGTTTTTGTTTTGCGTTCTTTCTGACTTTTTGCTCGGCTCCGTGATGTTAATATAATAGCCTATAGCAATGAGCCATCAAATGAAAAAAAAAAAATTCAAATCTGACGGGGAATTCCAGAGATTAGCGCATTCAAACACACAAAAAACAAACGAACTCTTTGGGCTTATATATTAGTAGTATAGATAGAAGTATAGATCAATAATCGCTGCAATCAAATTGTAGATGGAACATCAATTTACTCCGGTCCAAATCCTTTCGAATTTAGCTATCACATCGGAAATAACTTTTAATCAATGAGGCTCATGGGATTTGTTGATCCCCGAAGTAATAAATCCCGGAAGCTCTCAATTTATCGGAAACATTCGAATTTCGGTGAAAGTGTCATATTTTTTTCACAAAAGTAGGTATGTGATCGTCCGATTGAGTTGACTAATGTTAGTAGGTATGTAGGTACATGTTTGGAGGGAACATGAATAAATGTGGTAAAGCCTTATTGATCGCAAAGGATATGGCTACTAATAGGGGATTCAAACTAGGTCGTTTTTCGACGTGTGGCTGGTCGCTTACCAAATCGCCACCCTATTTACGCAGTTCGATAAAAATTGTAGGTGACTAGTTAATTTTGCATCAAACTTCTACCTTCATACGGCGCGTGATCGCCTATGACTGAGCATTTTCACGACAAAAGTTTTTTTGTTTGTTTAGTTTTTTTTCGCGATTACGATTTCATGGATCATGGACACAGTTGTTTAGATTGATGGTCTGTAAATATGACCACAGCTTTCTGATACATGCTGTATATGTTTATAATATACACAAGGTCAATATTGTAGACATAAGGACTTTTCCATATTATCTCATCAGCTACATTCACAGAAAAACAATCAGTCCTTTGAGAATACAGAACTTATGTCAAACGCAACCGCTGTCATTTGCCGCGAGAAAAAAAAAACAAAAGACCGTCAAGCAGAAAATAATGGAAAGCACACAAACAAGCAAAAGAAAAGAGATAAATATAATCATCTCCCTTTCTGTCTTCAGAATGCCGTGTCAAGTTGACGCCGTCTTTGAAATACTAAGCTTGAAATATACTCGAGCGAGTTACTCGACATGATAGTAAGAAACTAATTTAACTACGCACTTATGTGTTCTGTGGTTTTGTGCCCTTGACGTAACTAACCAAGGTAGCGTTGGCAGAATTAATTATTCTACTCTGTTTTCTACGCGATATTATCATGCAAATGGCTGAATATTTCAATTACAGGAGGTGCTTACCAGAAAAGGATTTGTTCATTTCTAACTTCTTCAAGTCGGTGGATATCGCTGTTTTTGGTGTCCAACACCAACATAACACCAATTGGAAGTAGATCCGAAATCTGTGAACAAAGAAAATGAATAAAAATCCGTTCTTACTGTTGTAAATTACCTATATTTAGCGGGAGGGCAACACTGCCTGCCGGGAAGCGTTCGGTGGTAAAACGCCATCGTTATATTATATATACGCCATATTTATGGTTCAGTAATAGACGTGTGTTCATCAAAGTACTAATAACGAGTGTGTTAATTAATAATTAATTACACCTACGAAAACAACATCACACTTCACATTAATATTATAAAGGCGAAAGTTTGTGAGTGTGTGTGTGTGTTTATATGTTTGTTACTTCTTCACGCTTAAACGGCTGGACCAATTTTGATAAAATTTTGTATGGAGGTAGCTGACACCCTGGATTAACATGTAGGCTACTTTTTATCTCGATATTCCCACGGGACCGAAACTTATGCGGGTGAAACCTCGGGGCGCAGCTAGTATTATTATAATACTATTCTAATTACTCAACAAATACTCTCACTCTACCTATTAATATTATAAGAAAGTAACTCTGTATATATCTGTATGTCTGCCTGCATGCTTTTTACATCTTAACGGTTGATGAATTTGGCACACAGGTGGACCATTTTTTTTGGGTGGGTAAGTATAAAATAACATCTCCCGCTCTAGGCGGAGCGGGAGGACGTGTCAGGCTTTTACTGACTGAAACCTACCCGTGTTCCTTCAATGGCCTGTGCCACGGCCACGGTAACTCTTCCGAACAACCCGCGACCCTGGCAGGCATCGGCCTTAGCGGACCCTATCACAGGTATACTATGACCTGGATAAAGGACAGGACATTTTATTTAATAATAGATTCAGCTCACGACTTCGTCCGAGTGAAGTTTCTTGTTCCCCCGACCTACATCGTATCGCCTGTCCGCGTTATTACTTCGTTTTCGCCCAGCGTTCTTTCTGACTTTTTTCTTTCAAATCCGACTGGCAGTTCCAGAGATTAGCGCGTTCAAACAAACAAACTCTTCAGCTTTATTAAGTACTTTTACTTAAAGGGAACTACAGGACCTAAACGCAAGTAAAAAAAAAAAAGTGTGATCGCTCAAGTCCAACTGTTATAATGCCTAAAAGCTATTAAGTATTGTGCTTAAAGTATATGATCGACTACAGTAAACAAAATCAGAAAAATATATGATTTTTTTCAGGATATACATATGCTAGGTAGAAAGTGTGTTGAAAACATAATAGAACTAATTTGATACGTTAGAAAAAAGTCATGAAGATGCCTCTAAAAACATTCTTTTTACAATAAAAACCATAGATACTAATTATACATACAATCATTCTGATTTTTTGTCAGATTATTTAAAAGTGATTGTCGCGGGAATAAACCTGGTCGCGCTGACAGAGGCCGCGTTCCGGTTTCCAGAACAAACAGTGACATATGCACGCGACGATCGCGAATTCGCGCGACGACAATGAGTATCTATAATTTTTTTCCGGATAAGTAGAACATGCAATTATAGTCAAGCTAGCTATAATTTTTAATCTGTTTTGTTTAGCTGTTAATCTTCAGAGAAAGTAAATAAACTAGTGTCTCAAGAATACGAGTGAAACCGAGGTTAAGAGCTAGGTCCTTATAAATCACACAATTTTGCACTTCTAAAGATGAGAACAGTTGAAGCATTGGAAACATTCCAAGCTGATTGTTTACAGAAGCGCTCCAAACTTTCAGTAGATTTATTAAGATTTCAAAGCTCTTAAGAGATTTCAGTAGTCTGTGAGTTCACGAATGCCTGTATTATTCTATCCTGTTTTCATTTGGTAGTGTTAGGTAAACAAAAGACAACCTTAAGGGAAGGTTAATGTTCTTTGTCGAATGTTGGCGTACTTGTCTATAGTATTACTTCACTCAAGGGTGGACTACATGCCCAAACTTATCTATAACATCTTTGCCTTCTGTAGTTTGCTTACTTTTATCTAATAACGTTTCTTTTTCCACCGTGTCAGCATGAGCTATAGTAACTATTAGGTCCTTACATATGAAATTGGCGTTTTGTATGGAAGGAACAAAAAGTCGAATATTTTTTAATATAATATATTTAATTAATCAAAGTATGAACCATTGTTTTCAATGCACTTTTGCCATCTTATAGGTAGTTCATTGATCCCTTTACTAAAAAAACCAGTCGGACGGGAATCAATAAAATCTTTGAAGGCGATTTGGACTGCCCCATCGGAGTTGAATTTTTTCCCTTGCAAAAAGTTATCCAAATTGCGAAAAAAATGGTAATCTGTTGGAGCAAGGTCCGGGGAGTACGGAGGATGTCTAAGACATTCCAATTCAAGCTCTTCTAATTTGGTAGCCGTCTGTTGCGCAGTGTGTGGTCTGGCGTTGTCGTGAAGCAGCAGTGGCGTGGAGCTTTTTAATCTTCCCAATTTGCTTCAAGTGAATTAAAACAGTTTTATCACTAACATCGAAGCCTGCAGCTAACTCGGACGTGGTTTGCGATGGGTCCGCTTCCACAATAGCCTTCAATTCTCCATTATCAACTTGGGTCTCAGGCCGTCCACGGGGCTTGTTCTGCAGGTCGAAATTTCCAGAACGAAAACGTTGGAACCAAAAACGAACTGTGTTTTCTTTTGCAACATGACCGCCATACACATCATTCACCCTTCGAGTCGTTTCCGCAGCACTAGTGCCACGGCGGAACTCGTACTCGTAAATAATGCGATATTTTAAATTTTCCATTTTGTAAAATGAGTGACGCAAACAGAAAAAACAGAAGAAAAAAAACAAATGAATGACGGTCATCGAAGCACAAATACATGAGTAAATAGCTGTACAAATTTGAATTTGGAATTCCTTACCAAAGAGGAGAAATTCGTGATTAAAGTGGCCAGTACGAAAAACGCCAATTTCATATGTAAGGACCTAATACAAGGATGTTGTAAGATAATGCTGTCGTTGCAGCATGTATGCCAACATTTGAACATGAAATTCAGCACAGTTGCAGTCGATAAATAAAAAAAACCGTGATGAATTATAAGCATCAAACCGCAATTCAATTAATATTGTCAGCGTTGGTAACGAATACATTCAACACTGTATTTCGAGCTCCGAAAAATATTAAATGCACTCGTTAATTGAGAGAGTTGTTTAAGGGCATAACTGTGACGTGACTTACGTAGTGAGTTAAAATGTTTAAAATGTGCTATATCTAGATAAACAAGGTTTTCAAGATTATAGGTGGTCAGCTTGCTCACCAAATCTATGAGCAAAATGATATGAATTAATCTTTATACATGGTGGTCCAAAAGTCGTGGATCAAACAAAATCGGAAGTAAAAGGAGGTCATTTCCAACAAAAAATCTTTCTACAGTATGGTCATAATTCAACTGCCCTAAAAGTTATGAATATTTGTGTATACCGAGTTCTTTTACAATTAGACAAATTTAAAAAAAATGTGATTTAAGTAAAAGAATAAAACAAACGGTGTTGTATTATTACTAGATAATGTATCAGCACTAAAAAGTTCTATTAGGGCTCTGAGTACCAAATTTCAAGAGCAATTTATATTTTTCCAAAAATTTTGTAACCTTACCAAAAATTATTTCTCACTTTAAAAGCGTTGGAAATGACCTCCTTTATCCCCCTACTTCGTTTGATCCTCGACTTTTGAACCACCCTGTATATACCAATGTGTACTGGTACACATTCGGACTAAGTTCGGAACTGAGTCGTAGAATTTCTGTCCCAACTTTCTTAAGTACCAAAACTTACGTGTCCTAAACTCTTGACTATAAGTTTCAGACTTCAGCTTAATTTATTTCTGACAAATATTTTACACTTTCAAAGAGATATACTTTGTTGGCGCAGTTCCTAGGCTATTTATTCTAGCCAGTATCTATTCTTTATTCCATAACCAAAACAGGTTTTACATAATCAAATTGAACCGAACAATTTATATGCAGTTGTTTCCAATTAACTGTTCTGTTGTATTGTTTACAAACCTGCTATGAAGCCAGATAATTCAATGCAAACAGTACGATTGTTTCGTTCGACATTTCTCTAAACAAATAATGGTCAGGAGCTTTATAATCAAATACAAGAAAGAAAAAAATATTGCAGTTGGTTTGAAATTTTAAATTGACAGACTTTTCAGAAAGCTTATTTTATACGGTTACAAGAAAAGCCACTGTAGTATCTATGTATAAGAAAACGTGGCACAAAAATGCTTAAAAATGTGCTTAAATTATGTTCAATTGAAACCCTAGACGAAATAAGATAGAATACTCTTTATTATGTACACCATAAATATTATAGATATAAATAAAATTAAAATTCAACAAATTTTAATACAACAACAATTTTAACGATGTAAATTTTAACTAATTGAGTTTGCTACCCACTCAAAAACTTTACGTGTTAAAGGTAATGTTTTCAAAGGTAAAGTTTTCAAGTGGGCCGCAAAGGAGAAAGGGACATTTTATCAGCGATAAGGATGATGGAAAACTCAAAAATTTATGGGACTGACATAAGCTACCGAAAAGCTTTTACAGAAGCACATCAAGCTACTACAATCTGTCAAATTTCTTTAATAGATTTTTAACTTTATTGCTAAAAGATAAGATTCAAAGTTGGTTGGGAAAATTTGCCAGTTTCGGGTAGATTGATGTGCTGGCGTCGGTACCTAAATCCCGTTGAAAAGCGCTGAAGAAATACGAAACGCTTTGAAAGTGATTGCCACTTGTCTAGGGCCCTCCTGTATTCGCAACGTTTCAACGACGCGCGACGTGAATAGTTGATTTTCCGAGATGTAAAGCTACACTGTGTGCGGGAAGCGTTTTGTGCAATATTTGAAATGGATTCAAAACTGAAAAAAACCATATGCTTGCCTATTCGCTTTCTATATTCTTTTAATATAGTCGACATATCGCTCATTTGGAGAAACATCGACGTAACTGTTACTTTTGACGCGATAACGTCTTATAAATCGATGAACGTCGGCTGCACGCATGAAAAGACATGACTCATTGTCACGTTCCGCCTGAGCCGAGTGTGCAAGGGAGAGCGCGGAACAAGCGATAGAGAGGCACGATCGGATATTTTCTTATTACGTTATCACGTAAAATTATCGTCCGTAAACCGACTTTACAGACAACCAATTTTTTTTAAGTCTTTGCTTTCCTAACGTAAATACGCTTTCTAAGTGTCATATTTAACTCATTTTTGGAAAAAAAATACATTTACGTCGATGTTTCTCCAAATAAGCGATATATTTCGTTGGTTACTGTCACATAATAGAATCAACATCAACTTTCACTGATAATAGTTATAAATTATAAGTTTGTTTCAACATTTATACATTCAAAAGGCCTGGTAATTAGCAATTAGTTCAAAACTGTTCATAACAAATGGTCGGCACATTTTCGTTTATGTGTCACATAATAACAGTAACACAAACTTTCATTTGGCCTTCCTTTTCCACAATTAGGCTGAGGCTACAGTAGGCAGCGATTTGCGATGCGACTGGAAGAGCGAATCGAGATAAACATGGTATGGCTACATTATAAGCGAAAATCCGGCGTATATTTGACGATGACGTGGCTACAGTACACATACTATCAAATCATCCATCGTGGTTTACTATACACATAATGTAGCCACACGCATATTTAGCAGCACTATTGAACTAGTCGCGCAAGTGAGAAATTTTCTAATAAATTCGCTTCAATTTCGCAATGATGCAGCCGATGTTGTGATTACAGTAATGTTGTTCCTATCCCATAAGGAAATCAATGATCGCTAGTAATATTTTGATGTACGGCGTAGCCATGTACGTGAGCATTCATTTATTTGTTTTAATCGCTCATGTGTCGCAGGTTGCGTCGCGACCTAATGTAGCCTCAGCCTTAGTTTAAAACTGTACATGACTACAAAGGAAAACTGGGCAAGACATGGGAATGTCGCAGCCCTTCATCATACAAACTATTGTACATAAACCTACCCAAATATTTTACGACGAGGAAAGACGTCACCCTCCCTTTATAAACGTTTGTCATAAATTATTATAACCGTCTCTAATCTATGCATCATAAAAGCGCTCACCCTTCCAGTTTTTTTATTGTTATTGCGGTTAGACTTACCTCGGTTAGTAATAAAACAGAGGATCAGAGATTTCCATATATTATCACTGAATTAAATTGTTATAACTTGTATACTTGCGGGCGAAATTCGATTTTAAAACCACACCAACGCTCGATTTCCGCGAAGCAATAAAACTGGGTAGTAGCCACGAATTTACTGCGAACTTGAAACTTTTAATTATATTTTCAGATTCAATATTGAATCATCGACCGCTTTTCCCACTGCAAAATTGAAGTGAACAATATTCCAGCAATTTATCATGCATAAAACTAACACCGAATTTGTTGGTAACAAGGAAAACTGCGTTCCAGGTAAATAGACATAACTTTCAATATAAAGGATATCATTTATCATAATCACCAGCCTATAATGTTCCCACTGCTGGGACATAGGCCTTCTCTCGGTGTGAGAAAGTGGGCCGTAATCCACCACGCGGGCGCGGTGCGGGCTGGCAGATGTCACATGTCTTCGAGTTTTTGGTTCTAGGACATGCCGGTTTCCACACGATGTTTTCCTTCACCGTTTAGAGAGCAGTGTGGTGATAAAATAATTTACACAAAGTAAAGCGCCTGTCTGGCTTCGAACCTACGACCTACAACTCGTAAGTCGCGGCCGTTATCACTTGGCCACCACTGCTCTGCCAGTGTAACCTTGTATACATGTCGCAGCCAACTGGTTAAATTAGCCGTTCAGTTAACTGCCTAGCCTTTTAACTAAACGGCGCCGTTCAACTCAAGGTCAATTTAAATTAACTAGAGAAACTCCGCAAACGTGATCGGTATCGATATCTAAACACGATAAAACAAAAGAAAGTTTTTCTCAAGCCATATTTCAAGTAACAATACTACTAGCGGTCATTGACCTCCAAAAAACATGAAATCTTTTTATTTTCATTTTATCATGAATCACGTCTGCAGAGTTCCAGTAGCAAAGAGTACCTAAACTGAGCTCTCATTAGACATAATAAATTCTACACGACTGCCTGCTTGTATTGTTTGCTAAGACAAAAAAATTCGTCGACAATTGGCGGAGTTACGGTCACCATCAAAAGTTGATTAACACTTCAGTTTTTTTAATCTTAGTTATTGAGCAAAATATTTGTTCAAAATTGCAGCAGAAGAATTTTTTTTAGAATATATACTCTTGTCTATTATATGAAAAGCTAAAAATCAGTTTATTGAAAAAAGATGTTGTCAATTTAATAAAATGTAAAAATGATAGTGTTAATGGACTTTTGATGCTGACTGTACCTCTTCCTTTTTGTGAAGTCGGTAAAAAGACTTATAGGTCTAAAATTCTTACAGGCAGACTGCAGAATTTTAGGAAAGCGCCATTTTAAGCCACCTTATGAAGCCATTCATGCATAGAAAACGAACTTGTGTGTAAACCTAGCCATTTCAAAACACGTTACGCCCGCATACCTACTTAGTGCACAAGCTATTTACATTGGGCGCTTGAATTGCACATTGTAAGAATAAAATTTTCATCAGAATGTTTTTTACATTTCTTTGAATGGCAACAACCACATGTGCGGCGAGCCAATATAGAATCTACGAAAAAAGATAAAAATTAGCTATTGTTTGAGCTTGCGCTTTTAAACACTTTTCACACGCGGGCTTGAGAGAAAATCGCTTCGAGGCCCGCATGCGGGTACGTGACCGCAAGTCCCATGGAATGTAAATGTAAGGAGTCAAAAAAATTTTTGTTTCACAGTGCGGTTATCGATACCGCGTGCGGAACACGTAAATATACAGGGTTATTGGTAAAACACTAACAACCTCTCAGGACTATATTACTACTCGGGACATCATAAACTACAACATTTGTTCTATTACTTTTAATAATTCAGCAGGTTTTACTTTATCAGACTTTCATACAAAAATAAAAATATTTCAATACAACCTTCGATCAATATTATTGATCGAAGAATACAACGCTCTAAATGTTACGAACCCTACGCAAAGCGAAATAAAGCGTTAATTAATTGGGATTTATGAACAATTTTGAGATTAATCCACCACCGACCACCGCTGCACCGCCACCAATGTGCAACCTATTAGTGTCGGGAATTACTAGGTAGTTAACCTCTGAATCTACCATACCTACTACTGTCGGTATAATAAATAATTAATAAAAAAAAATATTACTAGAAGAATGGGTACAATGAATTTTGTCTTATGTGAAGTGCACTTGGGTGCGAAAGGAGTGCTTTGGCAATCTTACTAGGATTACCCTATACATTGTATATAGGTACTGTTATCAGTGAGCGCAAAATTGACGCTCTTTTCGAGCATACCCAAAGAAGCTAATACTGACTAGTTTTATATAAAACGGTAAGAAACACGCACAACAAAAGAACATCTTTAAATTCAGTCTAATACACGAACTACCTGTGGGGTCATCACGAGGTATAAGTACGCGCCACGTAAGATGAGACTTGACTTTTATCTTAAACTTTATTATTTCATAATAAATACCTATTATAATATTGTTAAGAATTTTTATCTAAATGTTATCGATAAATCCCTGAATATATATATACACATTATGAGTAACTATTTCGTACACGACTTACCTACGCAAACTATACTAGGTACTAAACTTGTCAAGTCTCATCTTTCGTGGCTTAAGGTGAATGCGCAGTGGTAGACCGTTTGCAGGTCAGTGTCAGGTTGTATCTTGATCAAAATTTGATTCGCGACTATAATAGATATGCATTTACAGAATTATAGTCATTAAAATCATTAATATATCTCTTTAAGTTAGATTTCTACCGTTAAGAACAAATCTCGTATGGAAAAGTGTTGGTAGAAATCTAACTTAGAAAGATGTATTAATTATTCTGATGATTATAATTCTGTGAATACGTACCTGTTATAGTCGCGAATCAAATTTTGATCAAGATAAAACGTGACACTGACCTGAAAATTGCAAAAAACGTAAGAAAATTTGAATTTCGCGGGCTATTACTGCGCATTCACCTTAACATTTATTTTGTTAAAGACAATGACGCACCGAGGGAAGTACTCAGTGCGTCATTCATTTGAGTGAATGGATAAGTACGAGTAATTGCAAGAGACAGAAATGAGTTTCTGACAGCTGTCGCAGTCTAAATATAACTTTTCTACTTTATCCATGCGCTGTACATTACTTGAAAGTTTATTTTAGTCGTGTCTGCCAGTCTTGTTGAGCATTTTAAAGAATTATAGTTGTGCTCGTTAGAAACGAATATATTTTAACTCAAGTGAAATATTATATGTCACAACTTTCTCGTTAAAATATTTTACGATATAGCTCCAAACATGGGGGGGTTTGTGTTTGCAAATTTATGTTTTGGTTTTCAACAACACGCTTCGCTTGCTTGGCTTGGTTTTGTTGACGCAAACCTACCTTGCCTCCTCCTTCAGAGATGGCAGGGTGGCGTGGTCTTGAGGGAGAGCGCAACGGTCGTGTAGATCCTCAAGGCAAGTCTGGTGATGTTCCTTCTCGAGGTTGCTCCCCGTTATTGGTCTAATTCCATATGAATTAGACGTAACAGAAATCACCGGGCGATTATTCCAGGGGTGGCGAGGTCATGCCCTTGGGTGTCCACCATCAAACAAGACCAGATGATGGATAGCAATGACCTCCCGCGTGTTTGTGCCGTGCGCGGGGACCCGTACGGAGGGATGAAGGAATCCTGGTGGTTGAGTGGAGCAGGTTGCACACAACACACCACTTTGGCCTGGATTTCCTCTTACACGGGAGGTAGTGGGGTAGCTACCCACTATCAATCGGCTGAGATATCCCATAAGCGGGATGTCAAGCGAGGATCGGTGTAGTGGGGGGGGGCAGCCGGCGTGGCGTGGGGTCTCGGGATGAGTTGCGGCATAGTCTCGTGTCGTTTACAGTCCCCTGATCTTCCGTCGCGTGCGGGCTCGTCAACTTCCTACTGGGTTGATCCTATACCGAAGGAGTAGCTCTGGCGATTGCTCGTTGAACGAGCGACGTCCCCGACTGAGGGCTCCGTGGCGGGTGGAGAGCTCCGACGGTGAATCAAAAATATCCAACCTATGGATAAAGAGACATCAAATAAAACAAAACCGCAAGCTGCGTCCCGCTCGTCGGATGCGCTTACCAAAACCAACCAACCAAAGGCTGCGTCTTCAGATGCGCCATCCACATCCAACGTGAGGGCTGCGTCCCAAGATGCGCCTAAGAGGCAACTTTCTAAGATTGCATCTAGCAAACATAAACGCTCGGCTGCGTCCAAGGATGCGATGAGGAAGGTAACCGCAAAGGATGCGCCACAACAGGCTGCGTCCCCAGCGATCCCAACCTCATCTGCGTCCACGGATGCGCCTCCTAACATAACTCTGACCGAAGGGCCCAGGACAGCACTCGCTCACGGCGACTCGAGGAGTACTGCAAATGTAGATGCGCCCAAAACACGGGCTGCGTCAACGGCTGCGGTCTCTGAGAGGGACCTAACGAGTCTGGCTGAAGCCCCACTGGAAGGAGTACCAAACGCCAATAAATGGCAAACAGCCACCACGAAAAAGACGTCCCTCAAGGCGGTGTCGGTTACGGCTGAGATGCCAAAAGGCGAGGCTGTCACCGGCATTAAGCGCAAGCGCAGCGAGAGACCAAGAGGGAAAAAGAACCCAAATAAGACCAACACCGAACAACCAGCAAGGGCGCAGAAGCGTTCGCGCCCCGAAGATACCGTCACACCAACCGGGATAAGCAAGAAGAGCAAGCCTGCTCGCTCCCGTATGGTGGACGGAACTTTGGTGAGCTACGCCGAAGCGGCTGCGTCCTTCAGAAGCAACGAGCTGTGTGTTGCCGTCATGACCGAGCCTTTTCTCGAGATGACGCAGGAGCAAGCGGAGGGGATCCGTCAGGTTATAGAAGACCAGCTCCGGGCACTACTAAAGGCTCCTGAACCTGAAACAACAGAAACCAGCGAAAATACCGCGATCCATTTTAGAGGCCGGGCTCACTTTGCTGAAGGCGTCCTTAAGACTTGGTGTGAGGATGACTTCACAATGGCCTGGCTCAAAGGGGTCGTAAACAATGTACCATCTCCGATACCGGGGACCAAGCTCACCGTTCGGCCTCAAGCGGACATACCAAAGAAGGTGGTATGCATGCTGTTTGTCCCCGAGAACAGCGAGGACACAGCACAACTGCTCAGGATGTTGGCGAGGCAGAACCCGAACCTCAAAATGAACACCTGGACTCTGACACACGAAAGGGCTAGGCAGGAGCCCCCGGGCACTTGTCTCTTCTTTCGTGTGCCGGAGCCCATGGTCAAAATCATAAAAGACCAGCAACGGCGGGTATACTACCTTATGGGCAGTATATACATTCGCTTCCTGGAGGAGGGTGGTACCAGGGAGGATGCCGCCGTGCCAACAACAGGAACAGCCTCGAGTGCGCCTGAGAGGGAGCCTGGTCCGCCGCTTCCTGAGCGTTCTCCGTCGCCTCACGCGATGGAGACTGTTGGGGAGGCGGTGGAGTTGGCGACCTCCATGGCAGCGCTGGAGGTTTTATCAACAGCGGGTTCAACGAGGGATCCACCCTCGTCCGGTCTGATTTCGGACGAGGATTGCTTTCCGCCGGGGGAGAGTAGTGAGGGCGAGGACAGCAGCCTCTGCTCCTCTCCTTTGCGGGACTAGGATCCTACAGACCAACCTCCAGCACAGCCAATCTGCGTCGGCCACCTTGCGCAGAGTGCTGGAGAACGAACAAGGAAAGACCATCGCCCTTATCCAAGAGCCGTGGATTAGGGGCGGCAGAATATGCGGTCTTGGCAACATCGGGGGTAAGCTGCTGCTGGACACCTCCGTTAGTAACCCACGTACCTGCATTTTTGTCCCGAAACATGTACCTAACCTTTTAATTAACGAATTCTGTTCAAGGGACCTGACAGCAGTCAGGCTTTTCAGAACCGAACAAGAACTCCCAGACATTGTACTAGCCTCGGCATACCTGCCAGGCGACGAGGACGTGCCTCTGCCAGAGCTCGCCTCATTGGTTGAGTACTGTGAAAAGGAGAAACTGGAACTAATCATCGCGACTGACTCCAACGCGCATCACACGCTCTGGGGTAATGTCAAAACCAACAACCGAGGTGAGGAAATGCTTGATTTTATTCTTAGCAATAACCTTGTTTTACTTAACAAGGGCTCTGAACCTACCTTTATAAACGCGAGATCGCAAACAATAATAGACTTAACTTTAGCAACCATAGGTATATCCAACTCCATACAGGACTGGCATGTGTCCACCGAGATATCATGCTCCGACCACAGATGGATCCGCTATACCATTAACTTCAACTTAACCAAACCACAACCAAGGAGGATTCCTCGCAACACAGACCAAGTCAAGTTCACCAAACTCGTTGAGGCTGAGCTAGGCAGACTACCCGCCCTTCCGGCAGAAATACCAGTAACCAATTTAGACGAACATGTTAATAACATCACATCTATCCTTTTATCTAGCTATGAACAGTCTTGTCCCCTCACGTTACCCAGGCAGGGGGCTCGCCGTTCCTGGTGGAGTCCTGAATTGGAAAGACACCGACGTAGGCTGAGAAGACTGTTCAACAGAGCTAGGAACACACGGTCGCCAGAAGATTGGGACCGCTATACATCAGCTCGTAAAACATACAAAAAACTGATACGCCTCAGAGGAAAGAACAGCTGGAGGCGTTTCTGTACTAACATGGAAAGTAACAACCAGGCAATGAGGGTCAAGACCTGTCTTGCTAAAGAGACAGACCACTCAATAGGTTGCCTGAAAAAACCAGATAACACCTACACAACAAACGACGCTGAGACAAGCGAACTACTCCTAACCACCCACTTCCCAGGATGCCAGATTGCCACCCAGCAGAGCTGGGAACCATATAGGGAAAGGGCCACGAGCAGCCTAGATTGGGAGGTGGCGTTAGAAGTAATCGACAAAGACAAAATAACTTGGGCAATCAACACCTTCCTACCTTTCAAGGCAGCAGGAATGGACGGTATTTTCCCGGCTCTGCTCAGGTGGAGCCGAGATTTACTGGCTGAATACCTCGTAGTGGTGTTTCGAGCCTGCCTGGCACACCGCTACATTCCCTTGAAATGGCGGGAAGTAAAAATAATCTTCATACCGAAACCTGGTAGGGGCGACTATACCCAGCCCAAATCTTTTAGACCTATAAGCCTTTCCTCTTTCTTCTTGAAAACACTGGAGAGGCTGGGGGATAGGAAGATTAGATCCCAAATCTCGGTACAAAGACCTTTACATCCCAATCAGCACGCCTACTGTGCAGGCAAATCAACTGAATCAGCACTCCATAGCGTAGTGTCACGCATAGGAAATGCTCTTAAAGCCAAAAACCCAACCTTAGGCGCTTTCATTGACATAGAAGGTGCCTTTGACAAAACTAACTTCGCCAGCATCGAACGGGCACTTGCCACGCACGGTGTTGCGCGAACACTTATAGAATGGATAAATAATATGCTAAAACACCGTGCTATTCAATTTACCGTAAATACCACCACACGAGGTATCGTAAGTAGAGGCTGCCCACAGGGTGGGGTGCTGTCACCACTACTGTGGAATTTAGTCGTAAATGAGCTCATTTCAGAGCTCAACGCTAGCAGTCTGTACTCGGTGGGATATGCGGATGATATAGCAATTCTGATTTCGGGGAAATTTGAGGGCATCCTATGCGATCTCATGAGTAGGGCCTTCAAAATAATTGAGAGTTGGTGCACGAAGCACGAACTATCGGTTAACCCCTCGAAAACAGAACTAATAATGTTCACCAACAAAAGAACCATTGGAACCCATAGGCTTCCAAAACTTTTTAACACAGAACTAACACTTAAAGACGAAGTCAAGTACCTGGGGGTGATCCTTGATAGCAAACTGCTCTGGAACAAGCATCTTGACTACAAACTTAATAAAAGCACAATTGTATTCTACCAATGCAAAAGAATGCTAGGAAAAACATGGGGGCTCTCTCCGAAGATTACTCTGTGGTTATACAAAACGCTGATCAGGCCAATGTTGGCTTATGGCGCTCTGGTCTGGTGGACGAGGACCGAACTCTCGACCACCATTACCAGACTACAGCGTTTCCAACGACTGGCCTGTTCAGCTACCACTGGCTGTATGAGAACCACCCCAACAGCAGCCATGGAGATAGCCCTTCAACTAACTCCCCTTGACCTGTACATACAGCAGGAGGCAGCGCTAGCTGCCATCAGGCTAATGCATCTGGACATATGGGGCAAAAACCTTACCAGTCCACACGCCAAAATCCTGGACCGGGCGATAGAGTACCAGCCTCTCATCGCTGCCCCGTGTGATAGAACACCAAACCAACCGATGTTCAACAAAAACTACTTTATACAAACAGTTCAGGAAGATAGGGACCAGTCAGGAGCCAATGAAGTGCGCATCTACACAGACGGCTCAAAAACACAAAACGGTTCAGGTGCTGGCGTTCACTCCCTTGACCTTAATATCAACTTTCACATACCACTAGGCACACACAGTTCGATATTTCAATGTGAATGTGTTGCCTTAACACAAGCCGCAATAGCAGTAAAGCGCTTAGGCATCCGGAACTACGGCATTAAATTCGTATCCGACAGCCTATCTGTACTCAAGGCCTTAGAGAGCAAACAAACTAACAACAAGCTAATTTATGAGTGCCATTTAGCCCTGGAGAGTCTATCGACGTTCAATCGAATTACCCTCCAGTGGATCAAAGGGCATAGTGGATCCTTGGGCAATGATGCTGCAGATGAACTTGCGAAGAGAGGCTCTGACATGAAGGTGCTAGGCCCGTACCCACTTCTCCCTCTGCCTTTCTCACAATTTCGTGCATGGATTCGCCAAAGATCGACCGAACTCCATAACAACAGATGGTCACGGGTAACAGACTGCAGACAGTCAAAATTGGCTTTACCAACGATACACCCGCGATTAACTAAAAAACTTCTTAGCCTAAGTAGAAATAACCTCAGAATAATAATAGGTACAATTACGGGCCATAACCCTCTTAACAAACATCTTTTTAACATAGGCGCCACGGACAGCCCCCTTTGCAGGGGCTGCCTTGACGCCGAGGAATCGGCCGCCCACGTCATCCTGGAATGCGAGGCTGTGGCTTCTCAACGCCAAAAAATCCTCGGAACAGTGAGGTCGCTCCGTGAAGCCTGTGAAGCTCCCAGGAAGCTTCTGTGCTTCTGGACGGAGCTAGGCTGGCTCTGTTAGCCAGAATCCCTACGCACAACGGACCAAATGGGAGTCTAAGTGCGGAAAAGGGAGCCCCATCATCATCATCATCATCATCATAGCTCCAAACATATTACAAGTATTAGAAAGTGGCTGTAACTACGCAAATAGTTTGCGGAACGCTCTATTCAAAGGTTTGGGAGCTAGTTGAAGGTAAATAGTCGGCCACACACTGTATTTCGCCTCAGATTTAACAACAAAAAAGTACGGGTTATAGAGAAAAAAGCTGAAAGGAATCATGAGCTAAATACTTATTAAAAAAAAAGACGGGTTGCACTCCGGGTGTGCCGGCAGAAGTGAAAACTTGAATATTAACGTTGAAATAAATCAATTATTAATTGAATTAATATAACTAAGTTTTTTTCACTATTTCTGCGTCACTTTTGGTTCAATTTCCATTTTTTGAAACACTTTATATACACGAATTTTATGAATACACAGCAGTGTGGCTACTACACAGACGGTCGAGCCATCAGCTGTCCATCCACGTCCGCGTCCGCGTCCGCGTCCACCATCACCATCACATCACATCACATCACATCACCATCACCATCGCCATCACCATCGCCATCACCATCACCATCGCCATCGCCATCGCCATCACCATCGCCATCGCCATCCCCATCACCATCATCATCCATCCATCCATCCATCCATCCATTATCGTGTCTCACTTGGTTCACTTCGGTTGGCGCCGCCGTAGAAAGAGAAGGGGGGGGGGAATCTCTCCTGACGGTCACGTGTCCTGACGCGATGCCCTGACGCGAGTTTAACATTTTTTACCCATTACAAAAAGTGTTCAACGCCGCTAAAGAAGTTTTCACTTCAAAAATTGTTTCGTCGCTTCCGCGGACAATTAGCACAGGACAGCACAAGGACAAGCTAATGAAGTGCTACTAACATAGTTTTAAGCTATTTAAGTAACACATGTTTTGTATTAAACTTTATAATGTTATGTTGTACTTTATAAGGTATGTCTATGGATGGTAGCCTGAAATTAATGTCTCATGCATGTGTCATGTGTGTGTGTTAATGTGTTGTAATTAATTAATGTATGTTAACCCTAATTAGTTAAGCCCATGGTCCTTTCAGCGTTTTTCTCTAGGACCTTTATGTAAAGAATCTACACACTATACTTGAAAAAAGAATTACGCATAAATGGTACATACAACGTAAAAAATTCGTTTTCTATCCTCACGCCTGAATTTCCCGATGGACCGTTGACAAATACAAATGTTACACACGAGAGTTCGCATGTACTTATGTACACATGGTTTGCCGATGACGGTATCAAATTTCATGGAAAGGCAGTTTACTACGTTATTTATTTGCGAAAATCCCAAATCCAAGGCCGCGACGTTGTGGAAATTTCTAACCGGAAAATCCAATAACCCTTTCCTTACGCACGACGGCCGCACTTGACACCAAGAGCCAAACGATGAGAATCAAATTAAATTGTTTAAATAAAGGCGGGAACAGACTTAAAACACACCACGTTACGCGACATCAATGAAGCTTACTCATTGGCCACATTTTTCATCTCGTTGAGCTATTTTCGTCATTTGGCCAATAAGTAAGCTTGGGATGGCGTCGGGTGTTACAAGTGTGCTGCGGCCTTAACTGTATCTTTGGCCTAGTGGTCGCAAGTGCTAGTGCTGAGCATGAGGTCCTGGTATCGATTCCCAGATCGGGAAAAAGTCAATACGTTTTTCTATTAGGAATTTCTCAGAAGCAGCCCTGAAGTCTGGATCTGTGCCCAGGTGATGGTGATAGGCTCATCCCCTTTTACGTGGGACATAAACAAAATGTGGACGTACAAAGGTACAAAGGTATCTTTCTGGAAAAAAGCGCAATTTCATGTACTTACTTATTGCTCATCCAGTAATATATTAAGGGGTTGAACATGGAATTAGCCATGGCCAGCCAATAGAAGAAGAGGTATATGTGCTGCGCGAATGGCGCGGAGGCTAGCGACTGGTAGTGGTACGTCAGCACAAAGTATGAGTGGTATGGCAGCCAGCAGAGCGCGAACACCATCACCACCAGGACGAACATCCTCACCACCTGTGAAGACACAATAACCTGGTTATTTTCATATGGCGATGACCGTCGTAAAAGTTAGGTTCAATAAAATTGGATGAAATATTTGGCAGCGCACATAAGCGCAATTCTTGAATCAACGCGTCATAAAATGGTACAAGTACGTACAACTTGGAAAAACTTGAATGCAATAATGCTTTTGGTGTAAATAGAAGCCGCATTCAATTACTGAGTGGTAAAACTTGCGTTCAATTATTGTATGCCTCTATATGGAAATCACGCGTGTAAACGCAATAATTTAACGTACTTTGTGGTATGCGACTCTTGAAAGTTCCAGTAACTTCAAGTACCTACCCAGTAAATCAGTCTTTAGTCTGGTGATAAAAGCTCATTAAACAGGGGGACATCCACGGGCAAACTGTAACCACGAATTCAGCGCATGATACTAGAACCCATAACGAAGAAATTTTTCGTCGGTAATAAAAAAAAAAAAATCTGCCGTTTCATAGAAAAGTGCAACACCTACGCGGTAAAAATGTATGGAAAAGCAATTTTTTTTTTAATAAATTGGCCATAAATTTCAATGCATGGTTCAGAATCATGTATTGAATCCATGCGCGTCGATGTCCCTGCCACCCTCTATTTTTGGAACAAAATTCATTTGATCGTATAAAAAACCATAGATATTATATAATAATATAGATATAGACAGATAGATAGATAGATATTATATTTTATTAATTATAATTAAACTACTTTGAATAAAAGAGCCATTATCAATAGGGTTCCTACTATGGGTGAAAGGAAATTATTAAAAAAAAAATGATGCAATTAATTTATTTTTTGCAAGCTACAACGTTTTCAGGTTTTTTAGAAATATTTTGATGCTCTTTTTGTTTCTACTGCAATAAATCAATTTTAAAGTACATAATTAATCTCCATTAAATTATCTCATAGGTTCTGTGTACTAGCAGGAGTATAACAATAGAAACAGTTGCAGAAAGGAGGAAAAAAAAATTCTCGATCGTAAAGTACTCTCTAATGCGTGCTCATTATGAGTCGTGCAAAAGTATTGATTGACTCGCATATGAAGTTAGATAGTACAAGGTAGGTAGATAGGTAGTTAGGTGGATAGTCGGTAGCGCGCAGAATGAAATGGCATGAGAATTTCTTTTTTTTTTCTATTTTGGTTGTAGAGGGAAAAAATGCTCGTTGCTTCGTGTAAAATATTGATATTCAACTGGAGTTACGCTGCAGCTGCTTCCGGTTAGACTGGAGGGTGACTCCAACGTAGTTGGAAAAAGGCTAGGCAGATTGTGGTTTGACGTAAATCCGACACCAACCAAGCTGGAGGCTAAACCGACGGATGATAAGCCACACGATTTTTTTTTTAAAGCAAAGGAATTGATTCTAACACGCAAGCCCACTGCCTTCTATTCTTATTTTCATAATCTCGTCCCGTGAGAGTAGCGGTACCTATAGTAAGACTAAGGGACCGATATCATATAATATTATAGACTGAGAGCCACCTAATATGAAGTATGAAAAAGCTACCCACTTTTTCGTTACAAAGTCTATGGACTTTACCGTTATCAAGGGAAACTACTCTTGGGAGTTGATTCAATACCATTTTACCTATATATCATGCTTATGTCAGAACCAAAAAATACCCATTATTCGGATACTAAAAGCCAATATTTCATATTTATTCTATAGTAAAGAGATTTTACTATACATTGAAATATTATTCTACATTACGTATTTTCAAAATACACAATTAAAATAATTAATACCAATTAACATTCTAGCCGCGTGACTAACCGAACTGAATTTGTGATTATTTGGTAAAAAAAATACCATAAAATTTGTGTTGAATTGTTGATACAATCGCTCCGCGCATGTCTAGTGCCTTATTATCAAGGCGTGTCAATTTTTAAGCTATGTATTTTGTTTGAAAGTCAGTGTCAGTATTCTATTCTTAGTAAAATGTTATTATTTTAAAAGACTGATAACTACTTGTAATAATAATAATAACTGATAACCTAATTGCCACTCAGTAGACCAAGTTGCATCCTTGTATGGTGCTTGTTGTTATTTTGGTCAAAACAATTCAAACTCAAACTCAAAGAATTTATTTCAATTAAACCATTTACAAGCACTTTTGAATTGTCAAGAAGTCGGTCAGTCAGAAAATATGAAGCTAGTTGCCCATTTCAAAGTGTAGCTACTAAGATCACGTTTACTAATAAGAATCTTGGTCAGCCTTTTACTATCATAGAGAAAAATTGGGCATAATATAGTCAGCAAGACAAAATAAACAAGGCTTTGATCAATCCACATAATTATCAATAATAAAAAGCCCACTGCTGCATAGGTCTCTTAATAAAATACCGATGAAAACTAATGTGTTAGTTATGGATTGACTACATTAAGAAGGAGAAAGATTTAAATAATAAAGCGGAGCTAACGCTGCAAAGCGTGTATTCCAAAGCAAACAGGAGATACAAAATTAATTTTGACACTGAGGTAGAACGTCGCGTTCGTCAACATGATAGAAGGTTGCGTTCATATTTCTTCACTTACAAACAAACAATTAATACTTGTAGTTTTTAGTTTTTTTTTGTGTTTGATTTTGTTTTGTTTTTTTAAAGGCTTATTTTTTATCACCATCCAAATGTTTACAGGGTGTTCTACCCATGAATATGAACAACTTTCACTATGGGACCAACTCTGAAATCACGAAAAAAAATCAGCTGTTTCATACAAAAGTTTAACACCTACTTGACCAAAATGTATGAAACAGCAGATTTTTTTTTTCGTGATTTCTGAGTGGGTCCCATAGTAAAAGTTGTTCATATTAGGTCCTTACATATGAAATTGGCGTTTTTCGTACTGGCCACTTTAATCACGAATTTCTCCTCTTTGGTAAGGAATTCCAAATTCAAATTTGTACAGCTATTTACTCATGTATTTGTGCTTCGATGACCGTCATTCATTTGTTTTTTTTCTTCTGTTTTTTCTGTTTGCGTCACTCATTTTACAAAGTGGAAAATTTAAAATATCGCATTATTTACGAGTACGAGTTCCGCCGTGGCACTAGTGCTGCGGAAACGACTCGAAGGGTGAATGATGTGTATGGCGGTCATGTTGCAAAAGAAAACACAGTTCGTTTTTGGTTCCAACGTTTTCGTTCTGGAAATTTCGACCTGCAGAACAAGCCCCGTGGACGGCCTGAGACCCAAGTTGATAATGGAGAATTGAAGGCTATTGTGGAAGCGGACCCATCGCAAACTACGTCCGAGTTAGCTGCAGGCTTCGATGTTAGTGATAAAACTGTTTTAATTCACTTGAAGCAAATTGGGAAGATTAAAAAGCTCCACGCCACTGCTGCTTCACGACAACGCCAGACCACACACTGCGCAACAGACGGCTACCAAATTAGAAGAGCTTGAATTGGAATGTCTTAGACATCCTCCGTACTCCCCGGACCTTGCTCCAACAGATTACCATTTTTTTCGCAATTTGGATAACTTTTTGCAAGGGAAAAAATTCAACTCCGATGGGGCAGTCCAAATCGCCTTCAAAGATTTTATTGATTCCCGTCCGACTGGTTTTTTTAGTAAAGGGATCAATGAACTACCTATAAGATGGCAAAAGTGCATTGAAAACAATGGTTCATACTTTGATTAATTAAATATATTATATTAAAAAATATTCGACTTTTTGTTCCTTCCATACAAAACGCCAATTTCATATGTAAGGACCTAATATTCATGGGTAGAACACCCTGTAAAAATTTGGAATGGTGATAAAAAAATAAGCCTGTATTTATAATATTGTATGGTGTACCTACATAATAAAGAGTATTCTATTCTTTGCTGTAGTTCACTAATTTAGAAAGTAACGAGACATAAACAACGTGTGCAACAACACGGCGAATACAGTTCATCAATCAAGGCTGTACGACGTAGGTATAATATAGTCTTCACAAATGCGAGGTACCGCAGAGGCTGTGCTAATTAATACGAGTACGTAGTAGTACAGCCCGGCCCAAGTCTGAGCAAGTTCGTAACCAATATCGTGTACACATGCTAATACCATTGGACGCATGCGGATATTGCTGTATATTGTTCTAAATTGAATTTTGGAACTCCATACCAAAACAAATGACGACTATAAAACTTGACTAAAATGTTTCCTCACACTCTAAAAGGAACCAGTTCTATTTATGTTGCACTGCAAAATGTAGCTCGGAAATGCCGTGTTAGGGAATCAAAGGGGATCGTGACAAAATCAATGAGAACGCTTTGTGTGTAGGCGGCATTTTATTTGTTCTACCGCTTTTTATTCGCCTATGAATGACAGCGGAAATAATACGAACGTCATAGTTTGTTCATTCCGATCCGCAAAGGAAATAAGACAATATTCTCAAAAGTGATGGTAATTTAAAAGGCAAATTTACTACCTTGTTTCAAGTTAATTAACAACGTAAATAATAAACGCACGGTATTTAATTTGATTCAGGAATTTTTGAATATCGTTGGTATGAATAAATGTTAATTGAAGATTTTGCCGGCGGATTACGATCTGCGTTGGATATTGGTTAAAATAGAGAATGTACTATTTTGGGCAATATGGGTAGTGAGTTATGATTAATGCTCACTTTATTTGCCATTACTGAATAGATCCCCAGCTCTCCCGGAAACAACTGGTCAGAAGCATCAATCATGCCGAAGTTTGCACTAATTAATAGCTAGCTTAATTAGACTAATACGAAAGCGTCTGTTATTTAAGGGTGAGTACCTACCGTCGGAAAATGCTCCAAAATTGTTCTTCTTTACAAAAAAGGAGACCCTAACTTGATCTCTAATGAGTTAAAGTTGACTGGTAGAATATGCGTATGGCATTAGGTCCACCTCTGTACATTTGTGTGCTTAAAGTATTAAAAAAAAAAAAAAAAAAAACAATAATTTTCAACTGAAAGCAATATTTCAATAAACTTCAAGATAGGTGATATAATTTGAATACCAGGAAGTCAATGCCTTTTTGCATGTTCAACATAACTTCATAATGTTTGGCTTAACTCCAACTGCGGGACATTTTGCAACAAACAGAGATATGACAAGCAAGTTTGCCAGTAAAAGTAAATATTGGTGTTTGCTTTTCATATGAAAGTTTTATCAGTAGTTAAAGCAAATACTCTCTCTCTTTGAAGGATAAAATCAGGAATGAAATTATCCGGAAAAGAACCGGAGTTAACGACATAGCTTGCAGAGTAAGCAAACTGAAGTGGCAGTGGGCTGGCCATGTCTGTCGAAGGACTGATGGCCGGTGGAGTAGACGAGTCCTGGAGTGGAGACCGCGTAACGGCAAGCGTAGTGTGGGACGCCCCCCCAGCTAGATGGACAGACGACCTAAAGAAGGTGGCTGGGGTAGACTGGATGCGGAAGGCGGAGGACAGGGTGTTGTGGTGCAGTCTGGGAGAGGCCTATGTCCAGCAGTGGACTGCGATAGGCCGAGTTGAAAGCAAATACATTCAATGGTCGGCAGGCAAACATCACACAAATAAACAGACAAAATGAAAGGAACAGAAAAATACGTACAAAGCTGATGCTTGATATTTATTTCTAACAAAGAATAAACCTGTTTTATATTGGGTATATCACCAGCTTGTAAACTCACGAGAGGCTCGTGGCTAAGTAATAACAGCCGCACGGGTCGATCGATCAGGTTAAGCTACGCTTGCCACGGTCGCTCCGTGGACGGGTGACCATCTTTACATACCGAGACCCCTCCATGCCTCGGAAAGCACGTTAAAGCGTTGGTCCCCGCTGTAATTATTGAATCTTTGACAGGCGTTACGGGTCATCAGAAAACCGATAGTCTGACAACCAGTCTTACCAAGGGATATCATGTTACCCAATAACTGGGTTGTGGAGGTCAGATGGGCAGTCGCTCCGTGTAAAATACTGGTATTCAGCTGCATCCGGTTAAAAGGCTAGGTAGGTTGCAGTCAAGCATCATAACAGCGACATTACGAGAATTTTGTTCATTCTAAGCTATAACTTCGTATTTTTACGACACCCAGGATAAACAAAGGTTGAAGTTGAATGGGCCAAAAATAAACTCGATGTTATACTTTTTCATGTTCTTTTTTACTCGTAATCCTTGAAATGTGGTTTCGAGTGCAAAACAGCAGAAAATGTGACGAGAAAATGTATGAACCTTATTTTTAACGTCGTAGCTCTTAGAACAACTTGAAAACTTCGTCAAACACAATGTATGCGGGATGTAAATGGCACAGCAGCTTATACTATTGCCACATCTATATATAGGCTCTATTATTACTGGAATACGGGCGATCGTAAATCGATCATCAACAATGCCTGTACCACCTATTGTGAACCCATCAAGCAAGGCACTCACAATGACTCGTATAAAATAAGTGCGTTATTAGCGAGGAAATTCCGGATTCATATTTTTTCAGCTGTAGGCAACCTACTTCGTATAACACTCATACGCATGTGAATGAGAGCGTGAATTTTCTAATAATATTTATTACTAGCTGCGCCCCGCGGTTTCACCCGCGTTAATGTCGATTTCGTGGGAATATCGGGATAAAAACTATCCTATGTCCTTTTCCGGAACTCAAACTATCTCTATACCAAATTTCATCTAAATAGGTTCAGTGGTATAGGCGTGAAGAAGTAACAAACATATAAACACACACACACACACTCACAAACTTTCGCCTTTATAATATTAGTGTGACGACACTCACAATCACTCGTATAAAATAAGTGCGTTATTAGGGAGAAAATTCCGGATTCATATTTTTTCAGCTGTAGGCAACCTACTTCATATAACACTCATACGCATGTGAATGAGTGCGTGAATTTTCTAATAATATTTATTACTAGCTGCGCCCCGCGGTTTCACTCGCGTTAATGTCGATCCCGTGGGAATATCGGGATAAAAACTATCCTATGTCCTTTTCCGGAACTCAAACTATCTCTATACCAAATTTCATCTAAATCGGTTCAGTGGTTTAGGCGTGAAGAAGTAACAAACATATAAACACACACACACACTCACAAACTTTCGCCTTTATAATATTAGTGTGATAAATGAGATAAAAATGTGTTTGAATGAGTGATATTATTACTTTTTTGATATAATTTTTTTGCAGCGGCCTAATTGCGTAACACAATACCAGTAGCAATGTCTTTTATTTAGACAGTTCAAAAACGTTCTCGTGATATCATCAAAAAGCAGTTCCTTAAACGAAAAATTGAAACTGAATTATCTTTTTATTTGGTGAATTTTTGCCATGTTTTATTTAATAGTTATCCTGCTATTCGGGGCGGAGACATATCCAACAAATCAAAGATCATAAAAATCGGTCCCGCCGTAGAACAGTCCTTAGCTAAGGACTGTTCAGAATCAGTATCAGTATCAAACAGTATCAGAATCAGAATAAAGTCTTCAGCTTTAGTATTAGTATAAAAATATGTATGACGTGTAATATGTGCTTACAGACAAAACAAAGAGTGACATGAAAAATAAACACGTTTACTGATCAATTTACTAACTAGTACAAAAGATTCTCTGGAGAAAAACACTAACAAAAGCAGTTAATAGTTTCCCAGCAAGTACAACCAAAGTTATCCACAAGTTCGTCATGATTCCTCCATTATTATGTTTGTCGTAGTCGCCGTCAGCTCCAAGTCTTGTACCTAACTAATAGAAATTCTCTTTCGACAGGCTTCCGAATCGAAAATTACACATTTTAGATTACCTGATTTGCCTCGCCCCCGACAGCAATAAATTATCTGTGGGAAGAATAGCGGTCGTATATTTAATTAAAATTGTTAAAATGTTCGGGTTTTCGATTTGTGAACAGCGTTTAGAGGATTGATTTTATTTGACATTGATTGATGTTCGATTCGGGACGGTAGGGTAGGTATCGAATAGGTAGTTGTGAATAAGATCCGTACAAAGATTATGAAATGAAGGGGATGAATTCCTGATCAAGCAGAACTCACACTGCCAACATTTTTATCTGTAAGTAACTGTTATTGCAAAAAATCGCGAAATAAATATAGGATTTTAATCTTCATTAAGTATTTAAATATTGATAAAATAGCACTGCCAAGTCCCGTCTTTGTAGTGATTACAACCTTTTCTCCTTTCCTATAAATCGCGGGAACCCGTAAAATACCTACGACCATTCCAAATGCTTTATGTATACCTAAAAATATTAATTATAACAGTACTCAGAGGACTGTTGAGTTATTTTTTGCAATTATTGTACCCTGTAATATTTTTCACGACTTTTTAACCGTAAAATAGCCTCCGAATGAGCTCGACACGCGTTTGTATGGCCAAGGTCTACAGCACTATGCAGGCCCACCCTTACGGAATGTTCCATTGGGCCCCTTGTTTACGCACAGACGCTAATTTATTTTAATTGTTTTCCGGGCTAATTTACTTGCCTCCATTACTTTTCATTCTTGGGTATGTTTACAATTTTAATTGCGACCTGCTTCTGTCTGAAAAGTTAATTATTTAAGGCATGTTTTGATTAAATTTTTAATTCAAAAAATCCTTAGCAGCAATGAATTTATTAAAGTCCAACACGACCCCATTACATAGCGTTTGTTCTTCGAGAAAATTCATTGTCTTATACAATGAATTTTCTTTTCAAATAGGAATTAATAGGACGGACGGCATGAATTTAGGGTATGCTGGTTGACATTAATTGTTCTGTGGAGAGTTAAATTATTCTTTGTCATTGCTTATATGAACTTCAACACGACACCATAAGTTACTTAATCAGTTACTTCACTATAGGTCAATTTGTTTTTTATTTCAATCATAAGTAGGGTGTTGACACTACCTACTATTGAAAATGAACGAATCGTCGGTCAATCAAATCAATTCATCGTCAATCAATTTATATTTTGGACGGATATGTTGATAATAAAAATCAGCCGCACAGGTCGATCGATCAGGTTCGGTTGGTCTGTGGATGGGTGACCATCTTTACATACCGAGACCCCTCCGTGCCTCGGAAAGCACGTAAAGCCGTTGGTCCCGGCTGTCATTCGTGGATCTTTGACAGTCGTTACGGGTCAGAAGCCCGAAAGTCTGACAACCAGTCTTACCAAGGGATATCGTATTACCTAGTAGGTAACTGGGATGTGGAGGTCAGATAGGCAGTCGCTCCATGTAAAGTTCTCGTATTCAGCTTCATCCGGTTAGACTGAAAGCCGACCCCAACATAGTTGGGAAAAGGCTAGGCAGATGATGAGGTTGATAAGAATAAGAATAGTTTTATATCCGTCCAAAATATAAATTGATCTCTCTCTCTCTCAATTTTTTCAATAGGTTTCACACACAACTCACATACATTATATAGTGTATACCTATTGAAAAGTATGAACTGTTTTAATTACTATTAATCAGTGCTGTAAAATTATTATTAAAACTAGCTTCTGCCCGCGACTTCGTCCGCGTGAAATTCGTACTTTCCTCTAAAAGTTTCGAAAATGTATGTTGGTATGATCTTTATAATATTAACTTAGATAAATAAGTATTCGGGCCAATTTTTAAGTTTATAGAACGAAGGAATCAGATTTTTCAAATAAACTGTATCCCCGCTTTTCACCCCCACAGGGGTGGAATTTTGAAAAATCGTTTAAGATGTGTTGACTCAAAGTTTATTTATACCAATTTTCGAGCTAATTAAGCCACGCAGTAAAATCCTCCCCTTTAAAATTAACTACCCCGTTTCACACAGGGGTTGATTTTCGAAAAACCCTGATACACGTTTTTAATTATTTTTAGTCCTTAGTATAAATATTGAGTTTCAAGTTAATCGGACAGGGCGTTAAAATTCTTCCATACAAATTTTGACACCCCCAATACCTCTTTAGGGGGTATTTTAGAAAAACGAAAAATTCCAAACGTCATAATTTACTTAGAAAAGTATTCGTGCCAAGTTTCAAGGTTATTAACTCAAGAAATAAGATTTTTCATACAAACAAAATCCCCCCTTTTCACCCCCTTAAAGGTTGAATTTCCAAAAACCCTTCTTATTCGATACCTACTTTTCACAAAAAACACACCCTCCTAAATTCATGTCCCTAGGACCAGCGGTTTAGACTGTGCGTTGATATTTCAGTCAGGTCGTTTATCCCCCTTTGGGGGAAAAATTATCAAAAACGCTGAGATACGTATAA
Source organism: Amphipoea oculea (assembly GCA_945859645.1). Lineage (NCBI taxonomy): Eukaryota > Metazoa > Arthropoda > Insecta > Lepidoptera > Noctuidae > Amphipoea > Amphipoea oculea. The sequence continues at coordinate 12,359,340 of OX243872.1, forward strand.
ATTAATTTTTAATCGTTAGCCTAAATACAAAATTTGAAAATCCTAACTTTTAAACTGACGGACTTTCATACACAACTTCATCCCCCTTTTTAACCCTTTGGGGGTGAAATTATCAAAAACGCTGAGACACGTATAAATTAATTTTTAGTCGTCAGCCTAAACACAAAATTTGAAGATCCTAACTTTAAAACTGACGGACTTTCATACAAATTTTCATCCCCTATTTAACTCCCTTAGGGGTTGAATTTCAAAAAATCCTTCCTTATTCCTTGTTTACATTATAAAGGAAACCATTGTGTAAAATTTCAGCTTTCTAAGTCTAAGGGTTTGGGCTGGGCGTTGATGAGTCAGTCAGTCAGTCAGGCCTTTTGTTTTTATTTATATAGATAGATACTTTTCCGGGATAAAAAGTACCCAGTGTGGTGCCCAGGATATTAAAGAATAATTATACCAAGTTTCATCGTAATCGAACCGGTAGTTTTTGCGTGATGCCTGAACAAACAGACAGACAGACAGACCGACAGACAGACAGACAGACAAATTTTTTTTTAATCACAGTTTTGGGTTCGGTGTCGGTCTAGTAACACCCCCTGCCATTTATTTTTTTTGATATTTTCAATGTACAGAATTTTCACTTCTACAGATTTATTATAAGTATAGATTTGATTCCGATATGGACTGTCTGAAATAAAGGATATATAATTATTATTATTGAGAATGAACGAATTTCAGTTTCTTGATGTAGGTAGCTAGGTCTTATAGGCGATTCGGACGTTTTTAAAAGATAGATTAAAGGTTTTATAATAATAAATAAATTTCGAATTAGAGAGGGATATTTATTTTTCACAATAATGTTTTATGGAATAAAGGAATAATAGTAGATTGTACAACTAAGGCATAAAAGAAGCTATTTTACCCCGAGACGTTTATATCCACGCGAGCCGCAGGCAAGGGTGTATAGTTAAGTCGAGGGGTAAAATGGCTCGTTTATGCCTGAGTTATACGGGTCCATATTGGCTCAACTAAAGTTCTTTACCCGAAATTGTTCTTCCTAACGATTTGTAATCCGAATGATCACTCTTCCTAAAATTTTTCATCCTAAAGTTTTCATTCATACTATTTGTAGTGCTACCGGCGATGTTCATAACACTCATGTTTCCGAAAATTGTAATTAATAATATCATTAAGGTAAATATTTTAAACTCCTACTGTTTTTTATCATAACGCTTTTATCCCTAAACATAACTACCATAATATTTTCATGGCCTGGGAGTTTATACGGGTAAGTAATGTATGATATAATTACAAAACCTCTAATATTTACAAGATATAACAACTGAACCTATAATTTTATTTGTTATAGTGATCAGTTAATGTAATAAACGATTGATATAATTTTAATGTAACTAATTTCTATAAGAATAACAGACAGTATAAAATCGTTTGATATACCACTTAATAGACATAAAACCTATTTAGTCTAATATGATAAACACTTTTTTTCATCCTATGTCGACGGTGTCCCGCTTCGCGGTATTTCTGTGTAAAGGATTTGAAGTAACCTAACCAAACCGAACCTCGGGGTGCCCTTCGCTCGCCCTTGCATCCTATGTCGACGAAGCCCCGCTTCGCGGGGCCCCTATTTCTGTGTAAAGGGTTTAAAGTAACCTAACCAAACCGAACCTCGGGGTGCCCTGCGCTCGTTTTTGCATCCTATGTCGACGATCTAAACAAAAAAGATATGACTTTGAATAATAGTGTAAAAGATGGTTATGTTGAGAAAATATAGGAAAACAAATAAAAGTATAATAGATGTTTATTGCTACTGACATTATGAAGTTGAATGATTCGGAACTCTTGGAGGTTGTATACCTACATGAAAATGGTTTAATATATTCGAATAAGTAATTAGAATATGTCACTTCAAACTGTTCCGTCAAAGAGAAAAGTCGTTGTTTAATATAATAATTGTGGTGTAAATAAATGTGTTCGATCTAAGTAGCCTCGTTGATTCCAAAAGGAACTATGAACATTAGAGACAGAGTAGTTAGGAATTGTGATTGTTAGGATGAAAAAATGTTAGGAAGAACATTTTCGGATTTCCAATTATCGGAGTTGAAAATTTAGGTGAACTTTGGCGCACCCGAGTTATACACTCTGCTTTTCACTGCGATTGCGAGAAAATGAAATAGGCATAAAGTATACAGTACATAATTAATCAAAAATGTTGCAAAGCATAGCTAATTCCCGCCACCACAGATAATACCGCCACGAAACTTTTTAAAAGTTTTTTTTTTATTTCAACATTTGTCATTCGACTTGGGTACTTCATACTGCCAAGTCATAAAAACGTTTCTTTGCGTTTTTAAATAATAAATGACAACTATTTTACCTGATTTTATTAAATTAACGATAGATAGAAAACACGGAATTGGTATAAATTAAAAAAAATGAAATAAATCACGACTTTAATCTGCGAAGTTTTATTGTGCGTGTGGCTGTTGGGCCTGATTACCTTAGTCTCAGAAAAAAAAATTACTTTATGCACTAGAACATAAAAAGCGATTTTATGTCGCCTAAGCACAACATAAAGACGAACTTTTAGAGCATGAGAAGTGAAAAGTTCGGTGCCCTGTCAGTTCACCAAAAATTAATTTACAAATTTTTACTTGAAAAACAACGATTGGCAAAAACATGATTTGTCATTTCATCATTATACAACAACAAGTTTGCCAAATATTAGGTCCTTACATATGAAATTGGCGTTTTTCGTACTGGCCACTTTAATCACGAATTTCTCCTCTTTGGTAAGGAATTCCAAATTCAAATTTGTACAGCTATTTACTCATGTATTTGTGCTTCGATGACCGTCATTCATTTGTTTTTTTTCTTCTGTTTTTTCTGTTTGCGTCACTCATTTTACAAAATGGAAAATTTAAAATATCGCATTATTTACGAGTACGAGTTCCGCCGTGGCACTAGTGCTGCGGAAACGACTCGAAGGGTGAATGATGTGTATGGCGGTCATGTTGCAAAAGAAAACACAGTTCGTTTTTGGTTCCAACGTTTTCGTTCTGGAAATTTCGACCTGCAGAACAAGCCCCGTGGACGGCCTGAGACCCAAGTTGATAATGGAGAATTGAAGGCTATTGTGGAAGCGGACCCATCGCAAACCACGTCCGAGTTAGCTGCAGGCTTCGATGTTAGTGATAAAACTGTTTTAATTCACTTGAAGCAAATTGGGAAGATTAAAAAGCTTGAAAGCACGACAACGCCAGACCACACACTGCGCAACAGACGGCTACCAAATTAGAAGAGCTTGAATTGGAATGTCTTAGACATCCTCCGTACTCCCCGGACCTTGCTCCAACAGATTACCATTTTTTTCGCAATTTGGATAACTTTTTGCAAGGGAAAAAATTCAACTCCGATGGGGCAGTCCAAATCGCCTTCAAAGATTTTATTGATTCCCGTCCGACTGGTTTTTTTAGTAAAGGGATCAATGAACTACCTATAAGATGGCAAAAGTGCATTGAAAACAATGGTTCATACTTTGATTAATTAAATACATTATATTAAAAAATATTCGACTTTTTGTTCCTTCCATACAAAACGCCAATTTCATATGTAAGGACCTAATAATTCACTTTACAAAATAATCACCATATAAACTTTTGTTTAATAACGTGTTATTTGACAAATAATTAATTTTTTATTCATTTTGTCTCATAAAACAACGTTTGGAATAAAAACGTTTTACATAATATTGACTTATCATTGCGCAATTTATTAAAAATGAAACTCATTCTTTCATCGACTTGCGCTAATAGAAAAAAAGAGACTATTTTTAGTGGGCTACCCGGAACCGAACTAGTTACACTAGGTCAATTATTTAAAAAAAAATTAGGTTAGGTTAGGTTAAAACTGTGACCCCTACGCACGAGCCGAGCGAGCGAAGCGAGCGGTGCCGCGGCAGCGGCCGGCGAGTGCCAGAAACGACTAGATTAGGTACCTATATAGAAAAAAAATTACTTTACACAAAATATGGATGCCAGAAACGACTTGCGCTAATAGAAGAAAAAAAGAGATTATTTTTAGTAGGCTACCCGGAACCGAACTAGTTACGTTAGGGTAATTATTAAAAAAAAATGGTTCGGTTCGAGCGGTGCCGCGGCAGCGGCCGGCGAGTGCCAGAAACGACTAGATTATATAGAAAAAAAAATACTTGCCTGAAAATGATTTGACCCAAATGGAGAATACCTTTACATAGTATACTCGTAAATAAAGTCACTCCCGCTGTCTGTAAGCTTAGATCTTTTAAACTATGCAACGGATTTTAATGCAGTCGCTAGTGTATTATAAAATGATATTTTGTATAAACGTTATTTTTCCAAAAGAATCTAAATATTAAATGAAAAATGTATAAATGATTAAATATCATCTGTAACATTTGTAAAGAGAAGCATTTGCCAAATAAATGTTTGTAAAGCGAGTGTTTATAAAATAAAACATTTGCGGAATGAGTTGTTTGTGAAATAAATAGTAGGTATACGAAACGTTGGTTGTAGACTAAAAATTTGTCAATGGAGTTTTGGTGAAACATTAGTGAACCGAAAAGTTCATTATGTATGATTAAGGAATAAAGTTAATTATGTATGATAGATACGTATGTATCTATCATACATAATGAACTTTATCCCTTCAACTAATTTTAAAACCCTTTATTCACTGTATGAAATCCTGACGTATATAATTACAATGACCCTTTGTACAACCTTGACTAAATTATGTTATTATTATGAAAACGTCACATTATGAACACAGAAAACTAACATCTTGCCTTCATTTATCTGACTAACGGGATCCGGTGTGGTTGCCCTACTAAGGACGTTCCTAACCTGCTTTAATACCCAGCTAAATATTTATAAGCACTTAAGTATAAAACATGTTCCCAAAGTTTTGGGTTGACTATTAAATTCCAAAAGCCTGAATCCCCAATTGGGTTAATTATTGGAACTCTCTGTCTTCACGTTCCTATTTATTTTACGTGTAGGCTGAGTAATCGTTGCATACATCTATACTACATAAGTACTACAAATAAATATTTAAGTGTCTGTTTGTAATGTCAGAATAACAGCTTTTTACTAAATGCATTATGAAAGTAAATACTGGTACGGTGGTGTTACTTATAATAAAAAAACATTTTTTTAATTTTTTGTCTTTCTGTTTATTCCGGCTAATCTCCAAAACGGCTCCACCGATTTTCACGGGACTTTCACTGGCAGATAGCTCATGTTATTAAGAGTAACATAGGCTAGTACTTTTTCTGATAATTTCCGACATCCACACGGGCAAATCCGGGCGCAGAAGCTAGTGGAAAATAATATTACTTTCCACTAGTTTCTGCCCTCGGTATTTGTTAATACCTAAATGCCTGTAGCTTGTTATCAATGCAACAACCATGTTTATCCTGCCCACAAAATGCAAATAAAATTACTATCATTTCCATTCCTCTTTCGTTACACGTGGCTGCACTGGACAAAAAATAAAATCTACAAAATATGGATTCATGGAATTTTTTCCCTCATAAAATTCGATGTTTGGAGTTCTTCAAATATTTTCACCTGTTTTTAAACTGAAAGGAAAAACACTGTCCGCAAACCCAGCTAACCTTGAGCTATATATTTTAGATAGAGGAATAACAACTATTCAGGTACGGAAAAGTTTGTCTAGCAGAAGTATCGAAAAAGGTACCATTTAAAGGCTTTTGGGTTGCGATTACGACGTGTTACGTTTCTTAAAATGTACTCACGTGTGAACGTGAGCAGAATGAAAATCATAAAAGAGGAATAAAATCAAATTGATTTTAAAATTTAATAGCGACGAATCTTCTCGACACTTCACCATTTTACCGTGTTCACACGCTGACGAACCAAATTTCACACGTAGATTTTCTAAACTGGTTAGGTAATAGATAGGTAGGTATGTAAAATAATTTCCTGTTCCCGGTAGAAATGAGGCTCGGATGGCAGAAGGCTACTTAGTAAATGTTCTGTCATGTACGTGCTATGTAGGCACCTACTTCCGACCAATATTTCCTTTGAAATGTTATAGACTTGCTTCTCACAGGTGTAATCAACTGATGTGGAAACATTGGATGATTATGCTATATCTACGTCAAATACTTATCTATTTTATTATATAAATAAAACAAAGTCGGGTTAGTTACCTACACTATAACTCAAGAACGGCTGGACCGATTTTGATCAACTTTGATTGTTGGATTTGTCTCCGCCCCGAATAGCAGAATAACTGTTAAAATATGGGAAAAGTTCGCTGGGTCAGCTAGTTTTTGCATAATACCTACACAAAACCCTTCCGAAATCAATCTGTCTTATCCCAACTATGTATATTGGGGACGGCTTCCAGTCTAATCAGATACAGCTTAATACCAGTATATCTTCCGGAATAAATTCTCTGAATAATGCAAATGAAATCTATTGTGTAGTAGAAGAATTAAAAACACGCAGACGCTCAAAAGGGGGTTTATATCCTGAAAATAGTTATTAATGTATGTACGCTTTAACACCTAAAACTCACCTTTCTCTTAGCCCTGACGACCTGCATCTGATGATGCGTGCACTCGCCAATAGCTCGGCCTCTTAGAGCCGCACTCATGCGCGCATACGCCCAGACCATGACCGACATAGGCACCACGTACGTCACAGCCAGGAACACCAAGTTATAGCTACAAAGAAAATGAGAATTTAAAATATGGAGGACGAAGGAAATATTGTGAGGAAAGTTTTGAGTATGAATGTATATGGCAATAAGAGTAGGGAAGACCAAAGAAACGATGGATGGACTGTGTGACAGATAATATGGCTAGAAAGGGGGTGACTACCGAGATGTCGACTAATAGAGAAATATGGAAGAAAAGGACACGTTTTGCCGACCCCAAATAAATTGGGATTAAGGCAAGAAAATGATGATAATGAAATACACAAGGTATCATCTGCCTAGGCTGTTACCAAGTAGGTTGGAGTCGGCTCCCAGCCGTAACCTGGTGCAGCGCAATACCAGTACTAAACATGGCGCGACTGCCTATCTGACCTCCATTAACCAGTTAGTGAGTAACCCTCTAGTTAAGACTGGTTCATCATTTCAGCCGAAAGATGACACTTGCTAGACATTAAGTCTCTCCGAGGACTGTTTTATATATTTAAATTTGCAGACGCAACATTATTATTTTTTTAAATTCAGCTTCTTTATCGGGTACTAGCTGCGCCCCGCGGTTTCACCAGCATAAGTTTCGATCCCGTGGGAATATCGGGATAAAAACTATCCTATGTCCTTTCCCGGGACTCAAACTACTTATCTCAACTCTAACTCTCAAATTTCATCTAAATCGGTTCATTGGTTTAGGCGTGAAAGACGGACAAACAAACAGACAGACACATACACTTTCACATTTATGATATTAGTATGGATAGACAGACTGCTTGGAACCGAGATAATTCGAACAGTGAAAAACCGACTTCCAAAAAAACACTACAAAGTGAAAAATAACTTTAATTTCGGAAGTCTTTGGATCTGTATTTTAGTTTTTTGCCACCGACTTCCGAAATTAAAGTTATTTTTCACTTTGTAGTATTTTTTTGGAAGTCGGTTTTTTTTTTTTTCTTAAAAAGTTTTTATTTCACGCTTTTTAGTGGGTCTGCTTATAATTTATCTAAGTTACAATAGCCTAGTGATCATCGCCTTTTACAAACAAAATATTGCTTTTCCCGATGCAGGGAAGTTAATTGTTGAGGAGTTCTCCAGGTCCACCATCAGCTCCATATCACCATTCACATTGTGACGAGCATGAATTGCTTAGCAACCATATTAAAGTAATCGAATCGCAACCCGTGAAATACTTAGACTATATTATTGAGTAGTTCCGGTGGTCATCTGTGGTCTTCATCATCAGCTCCACTTCATCAAATGGTGCTTTCCGAGAGCAAGTGCACGAGTTACTATAAAAAATACGCAAATCGCTATAGGTGTGCCTATAATATTTGAAGAGTTCCTTCGATTTCTCCAGGATCTCATCATCAAATCCTGACCTGATGTTTTTAGACTAGAAGCTGATAATCCTGGCTGCAGCATCAGGCCAGACTTATGTCAACATTGCATTGAACTTAAAATTTAGTCCTGTTTAAAATGAGCCCAAACACGACTACGGTGCTGTTATTTCAAGGTTTGTAATTTTTCTGATGCTCCTGGCTTCAGCATCAGGTCTCTATGTACTTCGGTGTTCCTCATTAACAGTACGTTTATCCATACATCGAGCCCTTTTCAATGAGCCTAAACACGATATAAGTATCTGCTGTTAGTTGTCGAGGAGTTAGGTACTCTGCAGAGTATCCTGACTGCAGCATCAGGTCATGACTTGATGATCATGAGACCAAATGTGACAAATGCCCTATCAAACATCAAAACAATTTACTAAAACAGTCCTTGCCTGTTTGAGTAACTTCTTACTGTTAAGGAGTTGTACCTTCCATCATCAGCCCAGCTACCTGAGATGGTGACAACCATACGCAAATAAACAAGATACTTCATAAAATATGCGAAAAACAATAAGTGAGCCTATAAAATTTGAGGGTTGCCCTCGATGTCTCTAAGATCATGGGATCTTAGAGAAAGAAAAGTTAGGCTCAAGTTAGGATCTGATGATGGCATCAGATCCTAACTTGATGACAATGGGACCACCTCAGAACTATCTACTTTCGAACAAAAAAAGAATTTTGAAAATCCATCGACAATTGGCGGAGTATTCGATGAACAAACATACAAAATAAAAATAATAATAATGATGATAAAAAACATACAAACAGTCGAACATAGTACCTCCTCCTTTTTGTGAAGTCGGTAAAAATATATCGTTCTCATCCAAAAAATGATCAGTTAATAAAGGAGAATTATTTTCAGTCCAACAGACGGCAGTGATTACCTAGACATTTAGTTGATAAGTTGCAATAAGAGCTATTATTAATCGCCGTTTAGTGTTAAACCAACCTTTTACCTACGTTACGAAAACATCCTGGGAAGAAATAATCTGAAGCTATTGAAACAAAAACAAACTTGAAGAGGTGAAACTGTGGAGTGTTAGTCGCTGCTTACTGGGTGATACAAAATCGATTAAAACTTTGCACCTAGATGCGGATGAACAATTAGACTTGCTAATCAAATATCAAGCTTGATGCAATTTATAACAAGATACAAAAATAACTCTTTAATGTACCTTTTAGGTAGTAAAAGCGAAAATTGATTTTTAAATACTCATACCTAACATAATTTGCTGTATTTTGAACCTTTTTCTTGCAAAATTAAATCTCGCTTTCGTCTGGATTAGAACCGTGTAAATTAGACTTAAGGGCTTGTAATAGTTCAGCTCAAATTCAGATTTTGCCCCCACTTCCCCGCGCTATGTATCATTCTATCCCACTCGCACTGACATACTAATTCAATTAGGGTGAACTGTACTATTGTTGGAAGGATGTCAAGAAATAAAATGATTAAACTTAACATTCATTTATTCCATTCACATAAAAATTAGCTTTCACATTGTATGTGCAGTATATATAAAATTCTTTTAAATGGACAGGTAAATAATAATATAATAACAAAAAAAACATGGGACGCTCATCATTCGCATAGCAAATACAAAGCAAAGACAAAGTTATTTATACATAATATTTGAGTAGCGACGTCTACAAACGAACTACACCAATCTTTTGTTTGACATCACAACCTACATCACGCAAGCAAAGTTTGCCGCGAAATCCGCAATATACCTACTGCATTAGTGTTCTATGACCGACCAAAGACCATTGCTCTACCGCCATATATTAACCATAAGACAGCGACAGCCAAATACGAGCCGGCACTCACTGACGGCGTGGCACGGCAGGTTGTGCTGCGGCATCCCGCGGCGTTCCGTGGAATCCTGCTGAAAGCCCGCCCTGACTGGACTGCGCCCCATTAACCGAAATGACCGCTGCACAAGTTTCAACCTTATTTCAACCATCTTAGCAATCATAATTCCTCGACACAAAGTGACCCACACGTCCCGCGGGATGCAATGGCGCGCCGCGGCATTACGTGGAATGAAACGGCATAACACGTCATGCCGCAGCATCCCTCGGCGCGTCGCGTCATGCCGCAGCGTCCCTCGGCACGTAGCGTCATTTCCCGGCATCGTGGTATCGAAATAAAGTAACATGAATTCTAAACTCATTGAAATAAGATTTAAAATAACTTGATTAGTAATAAAATCCTCTGCCATGACACGCCGTGCCATGCCGTCAGTGAGCGCCGGCCTTAAAATTACTTTCTTTTTGCTGATTCTTTGGCCAAAAAATAGGCTAGTCCTCTGGTCACGTGAAGAGTCGACCAATCGCTTGGCGATTTCTCTAAAAATTAAGTGGGCACTCGGACCCTGTGGCCGTAGTGCTTCAGCCCCAAACGGCTGGTACATATAAGTCGGCTTATTAAGATTAGAGTATCTATTTGCGCTGTTTGAGGTTTTCTGCACCCGCAGTAATCGCACTAGCACAGCCCACCGTAATAGGAAGATGGGGTGGCGCAAGGTAGTCGATACATGTTGCATCACACACCAAAGGCCGACCTAACTTCCAAGGCATTATGGTCAATCTGTCTGGTCTTTTCCAATCGTCGCGAGCCAAGCCATTGGGTTCTAAAACAGCTGGCAACCCAGCACTGACAAGAGTACGCAATGGTTATAACGCATAATAATACGTCATCGGAATGACTGATGTCAATTATAAAGTTTCATACATTTTGGCTTTAACGATGGTTTAGAATAGAACGCAATAACCTCGAACAACTGATGGTTACCGGCAAGGTGGATGGTAAACGACCAAGAGGTCGCAGCCCATTGCGATGGTCTGACCAGATAAACTCTTCTCTTGACACGAAATTTCATGATGCGCTTCACTTGGCCAAGGATAGACAGAGATGGCGAAACATCGTCAGGGAAAAGTTGTTTTCAAGGGAGGATCACGACCCTCACTAATGAGGAGTACGACTTGAGGAGGAGGAGAATAGAACGAATTTTAAAATAAGTTGTTATTAATGAAAACATTTAAATTAAAAAAAAAAGGAATCAAGAGGAGGAGAATGACGAAAGCAAGAACATTTAATGTGAATTCCCTTAAATCCCTAATTTCCATATTCCGTGTATGTCTGGGATCACATAACTCTGGTAACATGTATGATAAGTAAAAATTTGTTAATTTAGGTTCCATGAATTGTGCCCAATAATGATCGTCTTTCTGTATAATTTCAGTTTTGATATGATTTTTGCATCCCGACCATACGCCAAAAATACATGTTTTTCTCCCAGTTATGTTTAGTTGTCCCTGCACCTGAATGTACCAACGATGTTTCATATTTATGGAAAGTCCATCTTTCGTTTTCCTCCAAAACCTTATTTTTTTTTAATCTATTGCATCGTCCAACGAAGTCCTGAATGCAGAAATTGAACACTTTATTTCTACTATTGTGTCTTCTCCCTGCACAACTCCGTCCGGAGTTGCACCTAGAAAAGGTAACTCTTTATCAATAAAAAGACCACAAGGCTCTATTTTAATATTAAGTTGTGATGCTAGTTGTTCCATTGCGGTTGTTTCGTTTTCTATTCCATGTTTTATGGACGGCACATTACATAAATTTTTTGGATAAATAAGATTTTTAACTAAATTTTTAACACTAGAATTTTGACGTCTATTGACCACTTAGGAGAAATTAGAGGCTGTAAGAAGTTTCCTTCTAAGTTCTAACCACTCACTGGAATCTCTTTGAAGAATCGTTGATATTTCAACGTTTCTTCTGTCTTCTGAGCTTGGTAAATTTTTTAAAAAGTCCTCTTTGCAGCGATCGTACTCTAAAGTGGTCATATCTGGCTTTTGACAATGTTCACCATAATCTTTACTACTTTCTTTGTTATTAATTTTTTTTCGTTTTCTATCCTTTCTTAAATCTTTAAACACGCCCCTACGTTTCCTAAAACGTTTCTCCTCTAATTGAAGCACTAGTGGTCTGGTGCTTTTCCCCAAGATTGATCTATGTAGAGTGGAGAGAGGGCGTTTTGTATTAAATGAAACTACAGCAGCGTTGCATCTCGACTCATAGCCCTGACGTAAGGAAAAGTTAATACGTTTCCCTCCAACAAATTTTGTTTTTTTCACAAATTTTTTCCCTCCAACAATTTGAATATTAAGCTAAACTAAGCACCTACGTATGTACTTATTACTTAGGTTCATAATTTATGTAGGACGAAGACAACCGGCAGTATTTCAACCGGATAAGTGTCTCACAAGTTCGTCTTTGTATTTAAGTAGTTACTTAATTAGAAATGATATAATAATATTAATCTAGTTTAAAGCTACAATTACGGATGGAACTGCTACCGTAAACAAACTATCGCTGTGACAGACCACAGCGCAGCGACATGACTGGTTTCTATGTATTCAACTTAGTAGATTAGTATTATTATTTCATTTATTAATACGTAACTACCTAAATACAAAGACAAACCTGTAAGACACATCCGGCTGAAAATAAACTACTGGTTACCTTCGCCCTTCATAAATTATGAACCTAACTACGTACGTACCTAGCAAAGACCTACCTTTGGAATCGTACCTTTAGCTTTAGTTATATTTTATAAAAAGCTAGGTACTTACTTCATAGCTTCGTTCATATACTTGACCGTTTTTTTACGCCAACCAATCTTCTTCTGCATCGCTTTTCGCTTATTACCCATTGTTGCTGCTCGAGTTAAAATTTTTCGTATTTACGCTCACTCTATTTCTATTTTCTAATCACTGTGTCAATTTGACAAAAATTGACAGCAAAAATACCATACTTACTTTATTTTTGTAGCCTGAGTAGGTTTATTATTATTATTATTTATGCGGTCGCTAAATTCAAAACAGTTTGTAAGCGAAAAATCCCATAGGAATTTTGGAATTTTGGTTGCGAAGCAATTTATGCTTAGATAAGTTATAAGCAGACCCACTAAAAAGCGAGAAATAAAAACGTTTTAACAAAAAAAAAAACGACTTCCAAAAAATCCACAGTGTAAAATAACTTTAATTTCGGAAGGCGGTGGCAAAAAACTTTTTAGTAACGTGTCTATAAATTGTTTTCAAGCATCGTCACGAATCTTCTAGCGCGAAGAACCCGAGTTTTAGCCACCGGATCAGACGGCTTTCGAGGAAGATACAGCACAATAGACCACATCCATACAGTGCCAAAAATTATACAGAAATCCGAAGAGTATAACCGGCCCCTTTGTCTTACGTTTGTGGTCTATGAGCAAGCTTCTGACTTTATCGAGACCTGGTCTGTTTTGGAGTTGCAAGTGACATTAGTTATCTTTATGATGGAACGGATGGTCGTATTCCTTATCCGATCCGTTAGTTTGATACCCAGAATACTCCGTTCCATAGCCCTCTGGCAAACGTCGAGCGTGGACCTCTGCTGATTTGTCAAAGACCATGTTTGACCACTGTATGTGAGGATGGGAAGTATGCACACGTCAATGAGTCTTCTCTTAAGGGACAAAGGAAGATCACCCTTCATTAGATCTTTCATGGCCCATTAGCTCATCCAGGCATTTTCGGTGCGTCTTGCAAATTCTTTGTTTTGTCTTGCCTGGAAAGAGACTATTTGCCCGAGATAGAGATACTCATCAACGTATTCGACCTCCACACCCGTCACAGTGATCCTGCGATGCGCACTGTTCGTCATCAACTTGGTCTTTGACATATTCATCTGAAGTCCAACCTCTAGGCTTGCCGTGCCAAGATCGTTTAGCATCTGCGTCAACTCGGAGGCTGAAGACGAAAAGAGGCACAACTCAGCCTCCGGGCCGAATATTGATCAAAAATGCATTAACTTTAACCAAAAAAATTTACATGTATCAAGCACAGCCAACACATCAAGCTAGCCGAAACTTTTAAATTTTCCCAATCAATTTTGAACCATATGTTTTAGCGATAAAGCTAAAAATCTATTAAAGAAATTTGACAGGTTGTAGTAGCTTGATGTGCTGGCGTCTGTACATAATTCTCAAAATCTATCAGTGGTAATTTGTGATTACTTGCGATGAATGAAAACCGTAGAGAATATAAAGGTTTTGTGTAAATTGGCTAATTTTATGCCGACTGTATTTTTTTTTTTCCAAATTTGTTAATGCAGATCATAGTTTCTGGTCTCCTATTACAACATAACGGGTTTAAAAAGACACAACGAGCCGAGAGTCACTTGTACTCGCCATTATTGTAATCATTTCTTTGTACTAGAAACTTTCTGGTTACGGAGATATTATTATTGAGGTCAAAATTACAACTTTCACTGATATTTTTTACGAAAACAAGTTTTGATATTATAACACAACTTTAAATACCTCCAGGACCCCTGTATAGTTACATGCCGGTGCAAAATTTACTGTTTGTGGTAGTGCGTATACAGCAAATGTTTACACCAAAAATTAAAGTCGATTTCCAGCAATTACTTTTGTCACAGATCTTTTGTGCAATGTTACTTAGTTTGATGTACGACGGCTAAAGTCTTTTTACACCCTGTATCAATAAATAGATAAAATTATTTATAAAAATAGTTTTGCTGAATATATTGAAAACACCATTACACATTGGGAACTGTCTAAAATAGGTACGTTTACCTCCCTAAATTTTTGACAATGTTTTGACATTGACATGAGATTACGATTTTAAACCATTTCAAAAATTATTTTATGAATGAAAACTACAAAATTTGAAAAAAATAAAAATACGAGGCCTTATATTTTACATCTATATTTCATTTTACTTTATTACATAATTTCTTCAGCACATAAAACGTTGTCAATCGGGTCTTTTGAGCGCAAGCAAAGTGACACGGGTTCCCCGTCTGATAGCCGAAGCGGTACTGACAAGTACTGAATCGGGGTCCTGTCGGGGGCCGGGCGGCAGAGCGGTTCAAGGTATGAGTGGTTATAAAGCTTGATATTTCAGATCTCATCTTTTTACGTTAAATTTAACGATTAAAAAAATAAAAACGAACCTATGACACCTGCTTTATGCATAGTTCGATTAGCTTGCAAATTTTCATGGCCTAATTTGAAAATTTTCATTGAATATTCTCCTTTTATTTTGCGGTTTAGAGGTAACTTTGAGACTTCTTTGTATCGAGAAAATTGTATGCAATCGTGTTTTCGCAACCGATAACACCTCGCAGTAGTCCTCATCTTTATCGTATATTAATTTCAAAGTGAAAACTGCAGAACTGTTGAAACTACAGCCGCTAATGCTAAGGCAATTTTCGCAATCTGAGGTAGTACCGGGCCTTAAAACAGTTTCTCTGAATTCAATTTTGTGTACAGAACCGGTAAATTAGTTTTAATTTAAATTCACGGTATAAGTATTTCGAAAAAGGTTTTTTGCATTTCTAGAGAAAAACACACACGGTGTCTAATAAATACAGGGTGTGCAAAGTACCTAACAATCGATGAAGGTCAAATATATGTACATTCTTTAAAAGAAAACGTGGTTTCGTGTAGCACTAAAGGATTCCAGCAATATATTAGAATATATCGGTGCCTGGGCGCCTAGACACGATTTTTAATTCAGTGAATATTTTCCTTACGCGCCTCCACCAGTCTCGGGTATAAAAAGGTCTATTTATTTGCGATAAAGGATTCAATGTCATACAGGCTAGGGGCCTTAATAAGATGTATTTATTGTTCGGTCAAAGCTCAAATCTGTTTGACCGAACCTGTGACCTTTACGGGGATTACAAAAAGGGTTCTCTTTCACGAGTACCTATTTTTGGATCAATGAAAAGATTAGACGTTTTCTGATAGCACACAGCGCATGAATTTTGAATTTGGAAAAAGCGTTTCGTTCACTGTTGGAGAATTATTTTTTTCGATGCATTTAACTAACGAAGGAACGATCGGACGAGTCCTGGAGTGCAGACAGCGTATCAGCAAGCGTAGTGTGGGACCTAGCTAGATAGATCGACGACCTCAAATAGGTGGCAGGGACAGGCTGGATGTGGAAGGCGGAGGATAGGTTGTTGTGGCGCAGTCTAGGAGATGCCTATGTCCAGCAGAGGACTGCGATAGGCCGAGTTGATTGATTGATTAAATTGCCGTTTATCTTAAGGCGCAGATATACGACTTCTAATGATTTTAAATTCAACATCACGTCTAATCGACCAGACTGATTTCTTTGAAAAAAATAAATGTTATACTAGACCATTTGCTTCGTAATTTGATATGTGAATATTTGCAATTATATTTTTTTAACATAGTGTAATTAATTTGTAAAGTAATGTCTACCGCGGACATAAAAACGATAATCACGCAAACACTATCGGGTGTATTTTCATAAAACTTTCACCATCTAAAAGACAATTTAATTCCCCGAATTTTAGTATACGGTTTTTATTTGTTTGGTGTTTGAGAATTTTTGTAAATAGATAATTGCTTCATATTTGCAATAAATTACCACGGTTGTGTCATCGCGCTTCTCTTTCTTTTCTATGCAGTCCGACAGTGACCGCGCTTTAAATCGTGTAGTCGCCTTAATTACTCGTTTCTATTTTAGACCTTGTTAGCTCTATGGTAACATAACATTGTAGTAATTTCCCTCAAAGACAGAATTTACCAATATGTAAATTTGTAATTCATTAGCAACCCACTACGGACTGACGGTATTTCAGTTTCAGTGCAGAATACCTACATGAGATTCTGATGCAAATATGTTACATCTACTAAGGGCTGATTTTTCCAACGCCAGGTAATCCAGTTTACCCGAGAAATAATTTAACATTTTTGACAGTTCTTCAATACTAAATCTCTCAGTAAAATTATCTGTCGATTGAAAAATCAGCCCTAAGTGAATTAAATTCCAAATATCGATTAATATCTATCTATTCTTTTTTTGTAGTACTTTAACTGATAATTGGAATTTGGATTAAGGTCATCAATCAACTCAGCCTATCGCAGTCCACTGCTGGACATAGGCCTCTCCCAGGCTGCGCCACAACACCTTGTCCTCCGCCTTCCACTTCCAGTCTATCCCAGCCAACTTCTTTAGGTAGTCCGTCCATCTAGCTGGGGGGCGTCCCACACTACGCTTGCCGATACGCGGTCACCACCTTAATCAAATATCTAATTACATAACATAACACCTGTAATCTCTGAACGATTACGCAGAGGTATAGCTAAAGTCCCATGCAATTACCTACTTAGTTTATAATACTTACACATAATCAGTCCTTGATGAGGGGTAACTGCCGTCAGGCCATTTAATAAAGCATATTTCTCTGTCACCATTCACGTACCTGAAACAAACAAAACATAATTTAGGATAGGCTATTTTATTAAGAATGAAAAAATAAACTACAATAGTGATTGCCAATGTAGCAGTACAACGCCACATGCGAACAACGCGTCATACTGACGTCACGAAAAATCTTGCATCTCGCAAGCAGAGTTTACCGCCCGAAATGAATCATCGGGCAGTTGCCCGCCAGACACAACACCCGTCTGGTCGGAGGATCCTCCCTTTTCTATGGAGGTTGAGTGAACTTTACACCTTATTCCTCATACCACTACACTGGTTAAAAAAAAAATCGAACTTTGTACTTAAAGGTCATTCTATGAAATACTAGACAATAGACCAAACTTGCCTAAAGAAAGTAGAATAAAAACAAATAAATTCGAATGTTATCTCGACTTACGTTGATAGCACATTAAACATCCTAGGGATACATATAAAACCGTAATAAAACGTTAAATGTCACGAACAGTACTAACTCTGTTATAAGTTATAACCCAGCTTTGTTTACAATTCAAACTTTTAACGGATAGGTACGCCTTGATGTGGCGCCTCAAATGTGCTGTTTTATGGGGGATTTAAATCGACCTACGATTTTCGTTTACCAAATCGCCTCAAAAGCCGAATCGCCATCTCATTTACACAGGTCGATAAAATAGCAGATGACTAGTTAATTTTGCATCAAAATGTCGAGGACACTACTCTATAAAAGTTTAGACGTGATTAAAAACTCTCCAACTAAAATTACGTTAATTTACGTCAGGCGCTGATTAATTTGACAGGACTAAACTAAAACTGTCCTTTTCTTAATGAAATAGATAGAAAAATATGCACTGAACTTAAAATTAGTTTAGTTTGTGAACAACAGAATTGGCACCATTGTTTACATTCCCTTTTCAATTATATCTAGTGTGCCTTTAACTTTCAATTTTGCAACGTAAACCCTCTGTAAATTGACGATAAACTAAAAGGCTTTGGCACAACGTAAACTAAATTGAAAGTTAACGACGGCTGGCGTTGCAATAGTCCTATACTTCGGATAACGAGTTTGATGACATGGGGAGTAGAGGAACGGTGTTTATTTACAAAGAAAGAGTTTTTGCGAAAGTTCAGTCAGTTTTCAGATGTAAAAGGAAACTAAAGTTCATTGAATTAGAGTAGATTTCGTTTCTTATTGAATTTAGAAATAGATAATTTTCTTCTACAAAAAAGGAATGGAAATAATTCTAAAAACTTTTTACAAAAAAAAAACAACCATCTTAAAAAAAAAAAAAAAACCAAGTGTGCTTATGACCACACGACTGAAGTGAAACTTCAAACGTATTTGGCTATGAGAGGAAGAGAGAAAGAAAATGTGCGCGCGCACTGCTTTCTCTTGCTTATATCCCCCACTCAACTCCCGTTTGCCTCGCTCGTAGCCCGTAGACATGGGTCGTACTTGCAAAATCGAGTACCGGGGCTTCCAAGTACGTCCACCTTAAGAAACCAGGGCCTAAAACCAGGGCTCGAGATACTTTCAAGTATTTTCTATCTGCATCGAAAATTGATCCACAACTTCATACAAGTAAGAAGTACAATCGCGTAATCAAACAAAAGCCCTGTTGGAAGTAAAAAGTACTTGCATAGGAAATTGACCCGTGAATTCCTATAAATAAGGAGCACAATCGCGTTTACAAATAAATACTTTTACAAACCATTAAATTAAAAATACTTGCATACGAAATTGTTCCGTAGACTCTTACGACACCTCGGACACTCCATACAACGCTCGCAAAATAATTACCTATTACTACTACATAAACAAATGACGTTTGTATACGTGCAAATGTGTGCGTGAAATCTAGTAGCGTAAAAAAAATGGCGCGGAGACTAAAGCAATTTGTGTCGGGGAACCGAACGACGACGGCGGCGGCGCTGCCCGAACGTGTGCATAATTATGAAGTGACCATGTAGTTCAATTGTTTATTTATATAGTCGGGTTCGTAATGAAATAAAAACACTAAAATAGTTTAGTTTAAATGACTTATCTGTAAATAATCGGTTATTAAATCGCATGTTATTAAAAATGCGAAATCTTACAAACAGTTTATGTAAATACGAATTCGGAAAAGCATCACAATATCCAACCATCGTGATTAAAACTCAAATAAAACTTTTAAATCGCATAATTGTGTGTTCGTTCGTGTCAGCAATACAGCGCTGCGGTTCGCGAGCGCCCTTGCTAAAGAGTCGGCGACGAATACCTCGAAGTGCGGGGTGAGGTGCGGTATCTGATATGAGGGTGAGGAAGAGAGTGTCCTTTCTGTACGTAGTATATACTATTAAGTATTCTGTGCTCTCACTGATAAGGAGCATGATCGCATTTGCAAAAACAAACGCGGTTGTTGAACTATTTGAGTACCTACGTACTCGAGCGCTGAGGCACGAACGACGGAGCGAGATACTTTCAAGTATTTTCTATCTGCATAGAAAATTGATCCATAACTTCATACAGATAAGAAGTACAATCGCGTATTCAAAAGCCCCGTTGGAAGTAAAACTACTTGCATAGGAAATTGATCAATGACTTTCTATAAATAAGGAGCAAAATCGCGTTTACAAATAAATACTTGCAAACCATTAAAGTAAAAAATACTTGCATACTAAATTGTTCCGTAGACTCTTACTGATAAGGAGAATGATCGTATTTGGGAAAACTAACGCGGTTGAGTACCTACGTATTTGAGCGAGTAGCCGTATAAGATACGTTTACGTCACGCGTTCGCCAGCTTACTCTCCAAGTCAAGTGTGCGTAAAGAAGTTTGACTTCAATAATTTTGACACAACAAAAATCGAATTAGACAATCGCGACTCGTCGACACGTGGTACTTATTTGCCCTACCCCGTGAATTGTTTTTTAGAGCCGCAGGCGCGGAGGGGGCGGCCTTGGCGTGTTTTTTAAGGAATTTTTCACTTTTTGTATGGAAAATATGAAAAATGATTACCTACATGTTGAGTTTTAGGAGTTTATGGGTTTCATAAAGGGGGTCGAAATTTTCATTATTTTTGCGATAGGACGCACCATTTTCGAGATATAAACAAAAGAAAAAAAAGATACAGACAGTACTGTTTTTGCACCTGAAGTCGAGGTGTTGGTGTGAATTTCTATTCATGACAACTAATTTTATTCCACACCTTTTTAATCACGATTAAAAATAGTCAGATTTAGTTCGATTTAGTTAGACAATCAAAATTTTTGGTTGAGTACCTACGTATTTGAGCGAGTAGCCGTATAAGATACTTTAAAGTCTTGCAAGTATTTTCAATCGGTACCTGGTGTGCGTACTTGGAAGCAAATACCTGGTGTAAAAACCCGGTCGCATAAATACGTACCTTCCCTACTCGCCCGATCACACGTTTTCGTAACGCATTCGCCAGTTTACTCCCCAAGTCAAGCGCGCCTAAAGAAGTTTCACTTCAAAACTTCATACGTATTTGGCTATGAGAGGAAGAGAGAAAGAAAACGTGCGCGCGCACTGCTTTGTCTTGCTTGTATCCCTCACTCAACTCCCGTTCACCTCGCCCGATCACACTTTTCGTAACGCGTTCGCCAGTTTACTCCCCAAGTCAAGCGCGCGTAAAGAAGTTTCCCTTCAAAAATACTTGCATACGAAATTGTTCCGTAGACCCTTACTGATAAGGAGCATGATCGCAGTTGCGAAAACTAACGCGGTTGAGTACCTAAGTAGCCGTATAAGATACATTATAGGCTTGCAAGTATTTTGAGTCGGTACCTGGTGTGCGTACTTGGAAGCAAATACCTGGTGTAAAAACCCGGTCGCATAAATACGTACCTTCCCTACTCGCCCGATCACACGTTTTCGTAACGCATTCGCCAGTTTACTCCCCAAGTCAAGCGCGCCTAAAGAAGTTTCACTTCAAAAAAAACTACAAAGTAGTAAATCACTTTGTAGTTTTTTTTTTTGGAGTCGGCAGTACATTTATGCATATAACTTCGTACATGAGAATAATTAGAATAGAATAGAATACTCTTTATTATGTGTTCTTTGTAGAAAATCATGGACATACAAACATACATACATACCTACATACGGGTCGAATACAGAACCTCCTTTTCTGAAGTCGGTTAAACAGAACCTCCTTTTTAGGGTTCCGTAGCCAAATGGCAAAAAACGGAACCCTTATGGATTCGTCATGTCTGTCTGTCCGTCCGTCCGTATGTCACAGCCACTTTTTTCCGAAACTATAAGAACTATACTGTTGAAACTTGGTAAGTAGATGTATTCTGTGAACCGCAGTAAGATTTTCACACAAAAATAGAAAAAAACAATAAATTTTGGGGTTATACTTACAACTGAAACTCCAAAAATTTTTTTTCATCAAACCTGTACGTGTGGGGTATCTATGGATAGGTCTTCAAAAATGATATTGAGGTTTCTAATATCATTTTTTTCTGAACTGAATAGTTTGCGCGAGAGACACTTCCAAAGTGTTAAAATGTGTGTCCCCCCCCCCCCCTCTAACTTCTAAAATAAGAGAATGATAAAATTAAAAAATATATATAATGTACATTACCATGTAAACTTCCACCGAAAATTGGTTTGAACGAGATCTAGTACGTAGTTTTTTTTTAATACGTCATAAATCGAAAACCGCAATTTACCTTTCACAAAGTTACAACGAACTACAAGAACTTTTATATTATGTTAACTTGCTGCTACGGAACCCTTCATGGGCGAGTCCGACTCGCACTTGGCCGGTTTTTTGAAGTCGGTTAATAATACCTCAGGTCAGTCAATTGTCACATCTTTTTAATTTGTTAAGTACGTATTTATTTATTGACTAGCTTTGCCCGCGATTTCGACCGTGTGAATTATCCTGTTCCCCCTGTCGCATCGCATCGCCTACACGTGCTATTACTCCACTTTCGCTTAGCGTTAATTTCGACTTTATTACAGAAAAAAATGCATTTGATAGCCCAATTCTTGAGGACCTGGGAAGGTTCAGTCAGTCGTCAGTTTATTCAGCGACTTCAAAAAAGGAGAAAGTTCAGGAAGTTCTATTCGATAGTCTGTATGTATCATGTATAATAACAACGTTTTGTTGTTATAGGTTTTCTCATGGTATCCTGTATAAGATGATTATTGAGAGCCTTCCTCATGAATTGGACTATCAAATGCAAAATTAATTTTTAAATCCGACTGGTAGTACCAGAGATTAGCGTATTCAACCAAACAAAAAATACAAACCAAGTTTTCCTTCGAAATTATTGATCGAAGAAGTTTTCAGTTTTATTATTAGTTTACATGTAAGAAAAAAAGACACAAATTTCTAAAACATCCATACTCCTAGGCATAAATGACTAAGGTACGGCCAGCAACAAAATCGATTATCAATTCAGTTTTATTTAATCTTAATTATTGAGAAAAATATTAACAAGAATGTGAACTAATTTGAAATTTAAAGAGTAACAATTTAAGTTCGTGAAATGGTGAAAAGCAATGTATCAAATAACTCATAACATAACATCAGGCCTTTAATCCCCGATGGGTTAGGCAGAGATGTAATTATAGTCCACCCACAATTCGCGAGTTATTTTTAAGTCCCATGTAATAGGGGACGAGCCTATTGCCGTCAACCAGGCACAAATCCAGACTCCGAGCTGCTACTGAGAAGTAATCAAAATACAAAAAAAAACAATGTGGTATGAATTTAAATAAATGTAAAAGTAACAGTGTAAATCCACTGTTGTTGCAAATTGTACATATAGGCGAGGAAAACTTTGGAAGAAACAAATTCTAAATGTATTCACCCAATGTTTGTTGTATTTAAACAGCAATTAAAACTTTTAAACAAGGTCTTTATCATCGTACAACGAGTAAACTCCAATATTTTACAACTTCATACAACGGAAAGGGTAAATAACTTTTAACTTTGTCTATATAGTTAGGGCAATTAAATTGTTAAGCAAATGGATTACCAACTTGAATTATCCGCATATTCAAAACACAATATGTCATTGCCTTGCATTGCATTTGCCTTGATATACACATTTCATACAAATGTCAAAAAATTTGCATGAAATGGCTATAACAAGGCAAATTGTCAATTTGATAAACAATTAATTTCTTCTGTAATTTCTGTCTATACTTTCCTCAGACGCTATTAAATGATTTTATTGTAATGGTATTTTTTTGGCTTTACATCGTTAAATTGTTTTTATAGTTTGTTTGTATAATCGGTTATGATCGCGATCGCTTTATCGAATTACAATAAAGGTGGTTGACGGTCACGCAATAACGGCTGTCTAAAAACAGAGCGTTTGAAATAAACCGCCGAAATGTATGTACGCGCATAACTTCCGAACGACTGCACCAAATTGGATAATTATTTTTGAAGTGTAAACTTCTTTAGCGGCGTTGCACACTTTTTTGTAATGGGTAAAAAATGTTAAACTCGCGTCAGGACATCGCGTCAGGACACGTGACCGTCAGGAGAGACTACTACGGCGGCGCCAACCGAAGTGAACCAAGTGACACACGACAATGGATGGATGGATGGATGGATGGATGGATGGATCGATGGATGGATGGATGGATGGATGGATGGGTGTGGGTGCGGGTGTGGGTGTGGGTGTGGGTGTGGGTGTGGGTGTGGGTGTAGTACCTACACTGCTGTGTATTCGTAAAATTCGTGTATATAGTGTTTAAAATATGGAAATTGAACAAAGTGCATCTATTAATGAAAAAAGTGACGCAGAAATAGTGAAAAAAAAAATGAGTTACTTATATTCATTCAATTAATAATTGATTTATTTCAATGTTAATATTCAAGTTTTCACTTCTGCCGGCACTCCCGGAGTGCAACCCGTCTTTTTTTTTGTTGTGTCCGGTATTGCCAGAACAAGGTTTGTATGAAAGAAAATTTCGGAAATTCGAAAAAAAAAATTGCACCCGTGCAAAGATGGGGCGGGCCGCTATTGTCAAATAATACGCAAATAATGGTGAAAATGACAGATTTTAATGACGGCCAACCTCTTCTTGGAAATGATGGCTTAGAAAATGTTGAATGCACAATTTCCTTTATAGCAATCAGCCTACAATGTTCTCACTGCTGGGACACAGGCCTCCTCTTGGTGGGAGGGAGTGGGCCGTCATCCACGCGGCCCCAGTGCGAGTTGGTAGATGTCAAATGTCTTCGAATTTTTGGTTCTACGACATGCCGGTTTCCTCACGATGTTTTCTTTCACAGTTTTGGGAGCAGTGGTGATGAAATAATTTACACAAACTAAAGCGCCTGACTAGGTTCGAATCGAACGTACAGTCAACAGCAAAAGTAAATGATGAAAATTAGAAATTCAATACTAACGAACGGAGTTCGCGTCAGAACTGGCAACTGTACTAGTAGTAAATGTTTGGTATAATTTACAATCACATACTTATGAATCACTTCGACGCCACACAGTTCTGACGCGAACTCCGTTCATTAGTATTGAATTTCTGATTTTCATCATCTACTTTCGCTGTTGACTGTACGACCTAGAACCCGTAAGTCGCGGCCGTTATCACTGTGCAGTGCCTACTCAAACTGCTCCTTTACAGAGCAAACGGTAAATTCTGTTCGTCTTTGTAAATTATCGTGTAAATCAACATCACACTCTTGAGTAAGTACTTAGTCATCTATGATTTTACAGACTTTTTAACAAAAAATACAAATTGTTTATTTGTATGTAAATAAGATTATAAAACAATTCAAAGTACCTAGTTATTTACTGTAATTTAGTATACTTTCAAATCTGAAGTACTAAAAAAACGTTGTAAATTGCTTAAAACTCGACCGAATGAACTTGAACAATTTTAGTAAGTTTAAGCAATCTGAAACTTTCCCGAGTTTTGACTTTAATTTCTGTAAAATACGAACAATTTTCTGTGAAAGACAAGCGATTCGCTGTGAAATACAAGTTGGTATGAAAACACCTTTTTTGTTAGTTGAAAGTTCAAAGAATCGAATCCAGCTTGAAAATTTCGGAACTTTATAAACAAAAACTGATTATAAATTATTGGTAAAGTTAGAGATATCATAATCTATTTTATTTTTCCTTATCAAATTATTTATATTTTGTGTTATTTTTACAAGGCGGCAGGGACATAGACGCGCAGCCTGTTGCCATGGATTCAGTAAGTACATGATTCTGAAACCCCCTGCGTTGAAATCATTAGTTGATTATTAAAAAAATAGCTCTGCCATACATTTTGACCGCGTAGGTATTGGAATTTTCTAAGAAACTGTTTTTTTTTTTAATTTATCTATTTATTTCAGGCATCAAGGCCCATTATTTATTTATTATCAGCCATTTCTGTCCCACTGCAGGGCAAAGGCCTCCCTTCCCTTCTTCCACTTATCCCTATCCAGTGCTGTTACACGCCAATCCTTGTGGAAAGAGTCGAGTTCGTCCCGCCATCTCATTCTGGGCCTGCCGCGTCGCCGTTTGCTGCTGTTTGGGACCCATTGTGTGGTTACTTTAGCCCACAGCTCCTCCGGCATGCGACAGATGTATGTATATATATAATAGATCAAGGCCCATATAAAACACATAAAATACAATATTAATATAACTTAAAAATACTATAAGTAAATACATACAACATTATAATCACACTAAGAAACTAACCAAACACGAAGTGTCTGCGTCGTGTTTCGCTGACTGGTGTCATGTCACCGACGAAAAATTTATACGCTAGGACGTCTAGAATCATGTGATGAATTCATGGCTTCAGCTCACTCGTCGAAGTCCGTACCACCCTGTAAGTATTCTAATAATAATTCCATCAGCTTCCATTTTTTTAACAGCTGAGCAAAAGCACCTTCTCATGCAGAAAAGAGGCAAGCATAGAACACGCTTTAGATTAGCCAATCAGCGTGATTAGATCGTTATTTTAGAGTTCTCCACACGTATTGTAGCTCAACTGCAGCTCAATAGATACGTTGGTCGGAGAGGCTCCGTTCGACTTCAATTTAGATTGCAATCGACACGCTATTATGAAGAAGACTATACACATAATAGACACATAGGTTTCCTCAAGCTGCGGGGTAATTGCATAACCCACGAACAGTAGTAATGGCTTTCATTTTAACAGTTTAACAACATTCATTGTGTTATCTACATTGTTGATCAGACACATTTTTCGTACATATGAAGCAATGGATTAGCAATATCCTTCAAAATGATTTTGAGTGTGTTACGCAATTAGGGTGCTGTTTTTCCTCACTAGAGGTGGGGTAGTAGGTATAATGCAGCAGCATGTTGGGTCCAGCAATCCCGACGACGCAGTTGTACGTGTCCAGACTGCACCACTCCACGAAGGTTGAGGAGATCGTGGAGTACTTGCGTGTGAAGACCAACTGGACTTTGAGGGTCGAGAAGTTGGAGTCGCGTCACAACACGAACTTCAAGTCGTTCGTGGTGCGTGTTCCGACACACCATCTCGAGAAGTTCCTCAAGGAAGAGTTCTGGCCGAAGGGTGTTGTGTATCGCCGGTTTCGTGGCCGGCTACATGACACCAGTCAGCGAAACACGACGCCGACACTTCGTGTTTAGTTTAGTTAGTTTCTTGTTGTGATAATAATGTTGTATGTATTTATAGTATTTTTAAGTTTTATTAATATTGTATTTTATGTGTTTTTATATGGGCCTTGATGCCTGAAATAAATGGATAAATAAATAAATAAATAAAATAATGATTAGCTAAGTTGCTTAAGCAGTAAAAAGGATTTTTAATAAAACCACATATTAACAGTTCTTGGAAGTACAACCACGTAGGTACTTAATAAACGTGTTCATTAAGCTCTCGCTTATATTAAAATCATTATCATATTCCTGCCCAATTTACTTGGGGTCGGCGCAACTAAAAGTAAACCGTACAATTTTATTTCCAAAATTTCGTGAAATATCCAGTCTGCTACGAAATCTACTTTTTCAGACTGCCGCTGCTTTTAAGGTTTTAATTCCGTGAACCAACTGCGATAATCCGATTACTTCGACGCTCTGCAGTCACTGACAACTCATCGAACCCTATAAGAGGGTCTTTCATAAATTACGTCACACGAATTTCATGATTTTTAGAGCCTCCTTTGTTCTTGCCACTGGTATTTGAATTTATAATTATTCATGTATAATTAAAATCAGCGAGCAGTGGTGGCCCAGTGGTAACGGTCGCGACTTACGAGTTGTAGGTCGTAGGTTCGAACCCAGACAGGCGCTTTACTTTGTGTAAATTATTTCATCACCACTGCTCTCAAAACGGTGAAGGAAAACATCGTGAGGAAACCGGCATGTCCTAGAACCAATAATTCGTAGACATGTGACATCTACCAACCCGCACTGGGCCCTCGTGGTAGATTACGGCCCGCTCCCTCTTACCGAGAGGAGGCCTGTGTCCCAGCAGTGGGAACATTATAGGCTGGTTATGTAATTAAAATCAACAACAAATCAAACATTTTCACCTTTTACAAAACAAACCAATTCAAATGAACGATACAAAATTTAATCATCCATGTCCATATTCTTTGAACCCATGGAATTGATATCATTTAACAATATTGATTGAGTTGGTAATATTTTAGAGTTTTTGGTTACAGTTGGAGTTTAGAGTTTTCATCCTTTAGATTTATATCTACATTCACTTCACGAAGCTTTGACTCGTCTCAGCCATAGTCACACAATGTCACACTTTGTTAACCCGTCCTTTCCTCTTAAAGTGTGACGTAACTTATGAATAGCCCCTTATAACTTCTGTAGTGTTGTGATCGGCTCTTTCTGCTCAGCTCAGCGTTTGAGTGGTGCAACGCAATAGCAACCGGCTTTTAAGTGCAACCACAGAATAGATAATAGGTTCCCACTGCGATGCTCCACCGCATCGTAAAACTATTCTGATAGTTTTAAGATTAGTGCTTTTAAAGCATTAAAAGTTGTATTGTTTAGATTAGCATCTTTACTAGCTTCACTAGCTTCTGCCCGCGACTTCGTCCGCTTGAAATTTCTTGTTCCTCCGACCCACCACGTCGCATCGCATCGCCCGCCCATGCTGTTACTCCGTTTTCGCTTAGCGTTCTTTTAGACTTGTTCTTTTCTTTTTGCTCGTCTTAAAGCGTGATGTTACATAGCCTATAAACTTCCTCAAGAATTGGGCTCTTAAAAACAATTTTTTTTTTTAATCAGACTGACTGTTCTAGAGATTACCGCGTTCAAACAAGCAAAATCTTCAGCTTTATTATAAAGATTTTGTGTTTTTAATTTTTAGAAGTTTTAATCAGTTCAAGTACGCCTTTGTAAAGTAATAGGTATTTCAATTTAAGCTAAACTACCTTTCAAAGGAATAAACTAATAAATTAAAAAAAGTTTTACAATAGCCCGTACCGCAATAGTTTTAAATAGTTTTGTTATAAACTAATAATTCCCACAGTGTTAAAATAAACAAACTTAATTAAAATTTCATGTTGGAAAGAATGCTGCTATAATGGGCTATTGAGATTAAAAACTTTACTTGGTTAACCTGTCACTGTCCCACAACTGACAAACCACAAGTGTAAGATGGAGACGGGAACATATCTTACGCTACGTTTTCCAAGAAAAGCGGTGTCCACACATAACGACCGTAGTGATGGCTGTCATGAAAATGATGACAAAGGCAAAGATACGCCCTACCGCGTCAAAAGATAATCGCGTTTCTGATTCGTTCTGACACACAAAGACGCAGTGACTTGACTTGATTATCATGGAAACGCTATCAGTACCTATGCTCACTTTTTCGTGTGACTAAGTACGGTGAGGGCAAATCTAGCGATTTATTTAATTATTGTGAATGTGAGGACTATGTGGGACATTTCTTTTTCCTGTATTTCTTTTATCCTTCTTAGTTAGTTTTAATCATGATTTGGCAGTTTGAGTAATTTACGCGGCCTACCCAAATGCCCTTTCTTTGGTATATTGTTCGTCGAATAGTTGAGCTCCTCAAGTTCTGAGTTGAGCTGCACGATTTTTAACAAATGCGTGCACTGACTGGACAGGTCCGCTCAATCTGTGTGGTTCTTTCCTCAAAAGACCATTTCAGACACCAATCTACATGGTCTTCACATGATCTGACCAAGATTTTGTCTGGACTTTAAAAGAGACTGTGACCTCTGAGTTTGTTTTGGCCTTTCTTCTCAGAGTAGTCAGATAGGAAACGCCGACCTCATCTAGCTTTAAAAAAAATATGATTGACGTGTAAAAGTGTTTGTACAAGCCTACTTCTATACATATAATAAAATCGTAGGAAAGTCAAAACGGTACATTGAATATTTTTTTTAAAGAATACTTGGGGCGTGATCTACAATCGATATCGAAGCCAAAAATATAGTTTTTAGAATTTTTGTCTGTTTGTCTGTATGTATGTCCGGGATAAACTCAAAAAGTGCTGCATGGATTTACTTCAAATTTTGCATGAATATTACTAAGAGGTCGGGTCAACATATAGGCTACATATTATCACGCTATCACCTATGGGGGAGGAACTGTGAATCTTTATTTTTCTTACGCATTTTGTGACAGCGTGTAATCTAACGACGCATATTTAAATGTTGTTTTTCAGTAAGCCATGCTATTATCTAGCTTTACACTATAAAAACTACGCCATTTAAGTAACTTGGGCAGAAAAAACATAGTTTAATGAATTTTAGTAGTATAAAGAAAATTTTGAAGCAGCGCCATCTATGATATTTCATAAAAATCAAATCAAGTTACATGTTGACACTTTTTGGAAATTAATAATTTAAAGGAGACGTTCAATAAATGTATGGGGCTTGGTACTAAAATAATTGAAAATTTAAACAGCCTTCTGAGCTTTATGAGCTGAAAGAGGGTAATTATTTTGACGTCTTTGGGTATTTAATTTTTTTTACAGCCCCCCGTTTTTTTTAAATCAAGTGTTGAAAAATTAAATGTGTGCACGACAGCACCTAAATACACAATAGTTGCTATTGACCTCTGGGATGTTGTTGCTGCGACGGTCGGGTTAGAAATGGTAGCTCCCGGTTCGCGCGCGTGGGTTATATTTATAGATTCACCGTTAACAAAAAACACGCCGTGGCAGGAGCCCTGACCGTCGCACGCAAGCATTAGATGTACCGGGGGTCGTGCAATATAGATGTCTTGATTATGTGAATAACCAAATAAATGTAACTGATTGATATGTACATAAATGAATAAAAAAGGGGCGGAGACTCATAATAGCCAATCACAGACCAGATAAGCTTCGACGCGAGTTTGCCGCCAAAATCTTGTGGAAATCGAAATGGTCCGCTGGCCAGACTAGTTTGGCGTGCTATAAAAGAGGGTACGTCGGCCAGTGGACCAACCAGTAGTCAAAGAACAGTCGTCTAAACCAGTAGTCAAAGACCAGTCGTCTAAACCAGTAGTCAAAGACCAGTCGTTAGAACCAGTCGTTCAGATCAAGTTGTAGATGTCACTATGCCGGTTTAGGCTCCGCAAAATCTGAGTATTATGAGTCCGAGTCCCATCACAAATACATAAAAGTGTTTTAATTAATCAAGGCCACCCCCATACAGTCCACTCGCTGCACATTCTGGTCCTTCGAAAGCCGAATTTTCAAGATACAGCAGGATGGTGGTGACTCGCAGCCGTAGCGGAGAATCCAAGAGAGAAAAGGCCCAGCAAGAGCCGTCAGCGAACGCCGAACCGGGTGCCAGCGAGCCGGCACCAGAGACCGGCACGAGCGTGGTCGCTGAAACGGACACAGGCAGCGGTTCTACGGAGAATACCAGCACCGACATCACGCAGACTACGGCCACGACAGAAGACACGCGTGGCACCAAGACTACTGATTCACATGGTACGCTCAAGCCTGGCGACACCAGGTCACGCCGTTCTACAGCATCAAAGAAAAAGCACCTCGCGGAGCTTGAGGCTAAAGAGCGGCTGGCTGAAATGAAAGTGAAGCAAGCGCAGGCAGAGCGAGAGCTGCAAGAGATACACCTGCAGCGCGTCAGAGCCGAAGCTGACTCGAGTGAAGAAGATGATGACATGGTGGACGACCTCGCCTCCGTAAGGATTGGAACGTGGCTAGCGCGACCGGCGCCGCCACCCGGAGGTGAGACTCGACCGCCGCCACACGACGACAGCGGCGGGAGGACCGGCAGGGATGCAGCGAAAGACACCGGAGCCGCGACAGGCGCTCAACCGCCGCGCGACGACGGCGAAGAAGAAAGTGTACGTAACCCAGTGAGTGCGAAAATAAATAAGGGCAATATCGCGAGTGATAAAGTGTTACAGGGAAATACAGTGAATGATAGAATGATAGACGTGGGGACGCTCGCCGCGGCCCTAGCACAAGCCGCACGCAGCTCAAGAGAGCCCCCCAAGTACATCCAACAGCTACCAATCTTCGATGGAAAACCCGGTGAGTGGATAGCTTTTAAGGCCGCGTATTGTGACTCACAAATGTATTTTTCCTGTGTAGAAAATGTTGCTAGAGTTAGGATAAGCCTCAGAGGCACCGCAAAGGAAGCTGTAGGTTGCCTATTGTTTAGCCAATCTGACCCTCAGATTATTATAGACGCATTAGAAAGACGTTTTGGTAGGCCTGAGGCCTTGATTATGGCCGAGCTAGATAAAATAAAGTCATTACATAAATTAAATGATAATCCTAGGGAAATTTGTATATTCGCTAGCCGTATAGCAAATACGGTGGGTACGGTAGAAGCATTAAAAAAGATACAGTATTTACATAGTCCTGAAATGTCGCGTTGTATAGTAGAAAAACTAACGCCAATACTAAAAAACAAATGGTACGACTATGCGGCGAATAGAAAGACTGAAGACATTCCCGAACTTAAGCGCTTATCTATGTTTATGAATGACGAGGCAGATAAGTGTGGCGCGTACGCACAACCGGAACAAAATGACGACGCTAGTATACGGCGCGGGCGCCGAGTAGAGCGCACGTTCAACATAAATAAGGAAACGTCAAACGAACAATGCCCGGCGTGCAAGCAATACGACCACAAATTACCAGACTGTTATAAATATAAACAGCTAGACGTAGACGCACGATGGGAAATAGCAAAGAAATCCAATATGTGTTTTAGATGTCTACGAAAGAAGCATAGAAGGTTCACGTGTAAAGCACCTATTTGTGACATAAAAGAATGCAATATGAAACATCACAAACTATTGCATAAAGAGCGGAAAGTAGAGGCGACACACAACAATGTACCGACGCCGGCGCCGACGCCCGTCATCGCATACGAAACTGTTACGTCATCGCGGGAAACAGTATCAACAACATCGCCTCAGAATGGCCGCGCGTATTTGAAAATAGTACCTGTCACATTAAGCGGACCACATACAAGCGTAGACACATACGCTTTATTAGATGATGGGAGTACAGTCACCTTGATAGATGCATCGGTAGCAGATGTCCTAGGTGCGGATGGGCCAGTCAAACCTATGTGGATACAAGGCATAGGCACGGAGGTTAAGCATGATCAAAGCCGCACCGTGAGCTTCCACATACAAGGCAGGTACCATAGCGAGCCACAGAAGATAGAGGCGGCGCGCACCATAGATAGGCTTGAAATTATGACGCAAACTGTACATACCGAAGACATAAAAAATTGTAAACATTTGAATGACATTCATAACACCCTTGTTTATGAACACGCGCGACCAATGATTTTAATAGGCCAAGATAACTGGCATTTATTGGTAGCAATAGAAACGCGGACAGGTGCGCGTGATCAACCGGTAGCATCGTACACTAAACTCGGATGGGTATTGCATGGATGTCAGTACTCTATAAATAAAGTTATAGCTACATTTTGCGGCAACATTAAAATTAAAGAAAATCTGGAACCAATAGAAGAAAGCATGAGAAACTTTTTTAAGTTAGAATCACTAGGCGTAGAACCTAGGATACCTAGAGATGACCCGCAACAGAGAGCCTTAGACATCCTAGAACAGAAGAGTCGACGATTACCTGATGGCAGCTTCGAAACCGGACTATTGTGGAAACAAGAGGTACCTAAAATACCTAACAACTACCTAGGCGCGCTAAAACGACTAGAAAAACTGGAACAGCGCCTAGATACGGACGAGAACCTAAAGAGCCAGTACTTGCAACATTTATTCAACTCAGGCTACGCAGAAAAGGCACCTGATACCTCCACAATTAATAAAACCTGGTACTTACCTCACTTCCCAGTGATCAACCCAGCCAAGCCACATAAGCCGCCACGACTCGTACACGATGCAGCAGCAAAGACAGCGGGTCTATGCCTAAACGACCTACTTCTATCGGGACCCGACTTATTAAAATCATTGCCCGGTATTTTAATGCGTTTCCGTCAAAATAAAATAGCTGTGTCAGCAGATATTAAAGAAATGTTTATGAGGATAAAGATAAGAGAAGAAGATCGCGATGCGTTAAGATTTTTGTGGCGCGGCGACCAACGGCAGGGACCGCCAGATGAATATCGCATGACATCTGTTATTTTTGGCGCGACGTCATCCCCATGTACAGCGCTATACATAAAGGATCGCAACGCTAGCGACTTTGCAGACAGATACCCAGACGCGGTGTCAGCAATAGTAAACAATCATTATATGGATGACTATCTTCAGAGTTTTGCCAGCGAAGAGGAAGCCAAGAGAATAATAACGCAAGTAGATTACGTTCATAAAAAAGTTAAGCAAAAAATAACAATTGAAAAAACAGTAAACTACACACCTATACCTGCTGCTTATAACCTACGCGCCGAAGAACAATGGGTCAAGGGCGCACAAGCCGAGAGCTTCGCAAAAGAAATTGCCGCCATAAAAGACAACAAAGCAGCGGCGCCGGCGCCCGGCGACAGCCCGTTATCTGTAATAAGTACCTACCTAGACGACGCAGGGGTTTTCCGTCTGCGCGGGAGAATCACAGCGGCACAAGACGTGAATGAAGAAATAAAAAACCCAATAGTTCTCGAGGGTAGGCACAGATATACGAAGCTATACATCGCGCATGTGCATGAAAGTTTACATCATGGTGGTACCGAGATAACAGTGAATGAGCTAAGACAACGTGTTTGGATAACAAGACTGCGTCCGTCTGTAAAGAATGTTATAAAGGGCTGTTTATACTGTAAAATAAAAAAGGCAAAACCAGCCAATCCCTCTACGGGGAATTTACCATACCCCCGCTTAGCTCA
The DNA here is from genome assembly GCA_945859645.1 of Amphipoea oculea. Lineage (NCBI taxonomy): Eukaryota > Metazoa > Arthropoda > Insecta > Lepidoptera > Noctuidae > Amphipoea > Amphipoea oculea. The sequence goes on from OX243872.1 coordinate 12,394,007, forward strand.
TCATGTACGACCTTTCACTTTCACTGGTTTAGATTATTTCGGTCCCATATCTGTTACAGTAGGTAGACATAAAGAAAAAAGGTATGGGGCTTTATTTACTTGCCTAACTTGTAGAGCTATACATATAGAGATAGCAAATTCACTTAGTGCAGATTCAGCTATCGCCGCCCTCCGGCGATTTATAGGTAGGAGAGGTTGTCCCAAAGAAATATGGAGTGACAACGCTACTTGTTTTAAAGCGGCTGATAGGGAACTAGGGGAAAGCACCTTAAGTGCTTTAGGTAGTGAGTCCAATGCGCGGTCCATAAGCTGGAGATACATACCTCCCGCGTCGCCGTTCATGGGCGGAGCATGGGAGAGGATGGTGAGGGCAGTCAAGGAAGCTCTGTACGTCACACTAAAAGAAGTTCACCCATCAGACGAGACCCTTGCTACGCTACTCGTAGAAGTGGAAAATACGGTGAACTCCAGGCCACTCACACATGTCAACGTGGCACCAGACGAGCCCGAAGCCCTGACACCTAACCACATATTGATCGGCCCTAACTCACATGTACCTCCACCGGGTAATTTCACCGAAGCTGACGTCACAGCACGACAACAATGGCGTCGCGCCCAGGCACTCGCAGACGTCTTCTGGCGAAGATGGGTACGTGAGTACCTACCGCTCCTACAAAACCGGCGGGAGCCTTACGGTAGCGGTACTCCACCCAAGGTCGGAGACGTCGTAGTGATCTGCGACCCCAACCTCCCACGTAACACTTGGCCTAAGGGAAGAGTGACGAAGGTGTTGCCAGGCGCAGACGGCGAGGTACGTGTCGTAGACGTGATGACCAAAGGGCATGTACTCCGAAGACCAACGAAGCGGATTGTCGTGCTACCCACCGGGTCGCCTGACGGCGACGGCGGGAGAAATGTGCACGACAGCACCTAAATACACAATAGTTGCTATTGACCTCTGGGATGTTGTTGCTGCGACGGTCGGGTTAGAAATGGTAGCTCCCGGTTCGCGCGCGTGGGTTATATTTATAGATTCACCGTTAACAAAAAACACGCCGTGGCAGGAGCCCTGACCGTCGCACGCAAGCATTAGATGTACCGGGGGTCGTGCAATATAGATGTCTTGATTATGTGAATAACCAAATAAATGTAACTGATTGATATGTACATAAATGAATAAAAAAGGGGCGGAGACTCATAATAGCCAATCACAGACCAGATAAGCTTCGACGCGAGTTTGCCGCCAAAATCTTGTGGAAATCGAAATGGTCCGCTGGCCAGACTAGTTTGGCGTGCTATAAAAGAGGGTACGTCGGCCAGTGGACCAACCAGTAGTCAAAGAACAGTCGTCTAAACCAGTAGTCAAAGACCAGTCGTCTAAACCAGTAGTCAAAGACCAGTCGTTAGAACCAGTCGTTCAGATCAAGTTGTAGATGTCACTATGCCGGTTTAGGCTCCGCAAAATCTGAGTATTATGAGTCCGAGTCCCATCACAAATACATAAAAGTGTTTTAATTAATCAAGGCCACCCCCATACAGTCCACTCGCTGCACAAAATGCTTGCATCACTAACTACAAACATTATTTATATTTTAGTGTTGGCAGCCCTGTGACAAATGACGTGACAATGACAATGTCAGTCAGCGCAGCTGTCATTGTCATTTCTCATTGTCAATTATCATAGAAATAAGTGGCTATGTACATACTTATACTTTATAATTAAGAACATTAATACATTTGTTGATATATTTTTCTACATATGGACTTGTACCAGTGGTTATGGTTTTAGTGGTTAGTGGTTATTTTAACGTCATTCTGACATTTACAGATTTGACCTTTTTCGACACGTTTTGATATTGCATTGTCATGATAATCAATATTTTCTGTCTCAATTTCATGGAGCTGCAGCTAAAATTATAATAAAATCTCAAAGTATTTAATAGAAACAGAAACATTAGCCACATTTGAAATAATTATATTCCATAGAAACTAATAAATAAAGGCTACGTGCGTTTCGTTGTACTGAAACATTTTTCACTTTTTTACAAAAACGGGCGCCTGAAAAAATCATATTTAACTATAATCTAGTAGCTTAATACATAAGCTTTCTAATAAGGTACATCACATTAGCGTTTAAAAATCTTCGGAATTTAGTACCACTTTTGACCTCTCCTTTGATCATGTTGGCGAGGTTAGTAGTTAGTTATTCTTAAAATTCATAGATGGCAGTGTGCATTTTCTTCATAAAAGTTGTATCGTATAGTTCGTTTTGACAAATTGAACACCTGTCTCAGTTCACTTCAAGATGTGGTCATTTCTATCGGCGGCAATCCGGCAATCGAATATGGGTTATCAGCTCCCCAATCATCACCGCATCAAGACCGTGTAAATCGGGAGTATAACGCTGAGACAAATTACGATCCGGGCGAAATGACCATGTCGCTTTATTCTCTTCAGAGCAAAAACAAATTTATGACACCGTCCTTGAAAGCGTTGGGAAAAAACCAGGGTCAAATGTTTTTCTTGGAATGCGTCTGGTGGAACAGGAAAAACAATTTTGTTACCACTTGCATACTTGCAGAGGTCAGCAGGCAAGGCAAAATTGCTATTGCTGTAGCGTCGTCGGGAATCGCTGCCACACTGCTTCCGAGTGGCAAGACAGCACATGCCATGTTTCAAATTCCTATCGATTTAGAGAGCGCCGAAACGCCTGTTTGTGGTGTGTCACGTAACAGCGATAAGGGACACGTGCTCAAGGATTGCTCTTTGATCGTATGGGATGAGTGTACGATGGCCAATAGGAAGGCAGTTGAGGCCGTGGACGGAATCCTGCAGGACATCCGCAGGAACGAACATTTGATGCGTCGTATCACAGCTGTTCTGTTCAGTGGCGATTTCTGGCAAACGCTTCCCGTGGTGACAAGGGGATCGAGGGCTGACGAGGTGAATGCTTCGTTGAAACTATCTTCGTTGTGGTCACGAGTTCGTACGCTGCGCTTGACCATTAATATGAGAGCTCGGCTCGGCGGCAATGCACGTGCTCAAGAATTCTCCAATGTCCTTCTAAATCTTGGCGAAGGCACTCTACCAGAAGAGAGAGGTGGACAGGTGGTGCTTCCAGAGTCTCTCGGTAGAGTGGTATCCAGCTTAGAAGAACTCATTTGCTGTGTGTACGGGGACATCAGTCGTATACTGCACCGGCAGAATTCTTGGGTGTGTGAGCGGGCCATTTTGACGTCCAAAAATGATCAGGCTGCAGCAATTAACGAATGCATTCTCTCGGAAATTGAGGGGAATGAAGTGGTCTACACCTCGATAAACACTGTTGTCGAGCAAGATGACGCCACACATTATCCCGTGGAATTTCTGAACTCCCTGTCAGCAAGTGGACTTCCAGCGCATACCATCAAGCTGAAGATCGGTGTCCCGATTATGCTTCTTCGGAACCTATCTCCTCTGAAGTTGTGTAACGGGACCCACCCTAAAGTCATTTCGCTCTACAGACACACCATTGAGGCGGAAATTCTTACGGGTTGTGGCGTTGGCGAGGCAGTATTTATACCACGCATTCCCCTCATACCTCATATCTTCCCGTTCCAGTTCAAGCGCGTACAGTTCCCCGTGAGTGTTTGCTTCGCGATAACCATCAATAGAGGCAGACACTGAGGGCAGCGGGTGTCGACCTCAGGACGAGTTGCTTCTCACACGGACAACTGTACGTCGCTTGCTCCCGCGTCACCAGTCCTGACTCTCTTTACATTTTGGCTCCTGGCAGCATAACTACCAACGTTGTTTATAGGGAAGTGTTTTAAGGTATGATGCCTTTGTACGTATTTTTACTCTTTTGTGTCCTGGAATGTATTCCTGCATTGTTTTCTCTATTTCCTTCAGTCACATCCCCCACACCACACTGAACTCAGCAGGACTCCCATATAACTCTCTTCACTTGCTTCGCTTGCAAAAAAAACTTATATTTTAATGCTATTTTAAAAGTTGTTTACTTATAATGCTATAGCGACACTGGCATCTTAGGTATTTTTGGTGCTGTAGAGCCTTCAGGCAGACGACGTTGCGGGCAGCAGCTAGTACAGAAATAAAATCATTTATCATTTAAATCTTTGAGCCGCAGGGTTTGATTTTACGGTGTCAAAAACGCTCTCTACGAAAAGACACCAACTTAGTTCCATAAGTAAAGAAATAAATAAAAAAACAGTGACGTCATTCACTGTTAAATTGCGGACGCAATGTGGGCGGTCAACCGTTCTTCTAGAAAACAGCAGCTTTTGCCAAAGGAGAGCTCATCAGATGATAAGCTCTCCGAGCCGACCCCAACATATTTGGGGTCGGCTTCTAGTCTAACCGGATGCAGCTGAATACATGGAGCGACTACGATAGCCCTTGGTAAAACTGGTTGTCAGACTTTCGGGCTGCTAAGTACCCGTAACGACTGTCAAAGATCCACGAATGACAGCCGAGACCAACGGCTTAACGTGCTTTCGTAAAGGTGGTCACCCATCCACACACAAACCGCGGCAAGCGAAGCTTAACCTGATCGATTGAACTGTGCGCCTTTTATTATTTAGCTACGGGTCCCTCAGCCAAAGGAGAGCTATGTAACGTTTATCAATCTCGGCCTAACTGTCTACAGAAGGATCCAAAGTGTCATGCCAATATCCTTTGATCTGACACGGTTATCTTTATGTTGTGTCCAAACAGAGGTAAATAATAAAATAATGCCAATACTAATAAAAAAATCAATAAAATACTAGCTAACTGACTTAGGGCTGATTTTTCCAACGCCAGATAACATCGGAAGAATAATTTTAAATTTTTGACAGTTTCTATCATACAAAAACTGTCAGCAGTTGCAAAATCAGCCCTAATGTAAATAAAAATTAGACATCTGAAAATACAACAAAAGTCCATTAGGTTCCCAATTTTAATAGGTATTGAATGTATCCGTACATTATAGAAGTTTATTTTCCCTACCTAGTTACACGGAACACATTTAGAAGGTTACGTTCACTAAGTAAACCTTAACCCTGATGTAGATAAATAATGGCAGGTAACAAGCCCTTGAGGGTACCCGCCGACCGACGGACAAAATTATATTTAAGGTTCCTTGACAACACACATGGTTTATAGGCCAGGAGATTCTAAAATATTCAGTGTAGTCTGTATAATATAGGATTACGACGTATGGTCCCACTGCTGGGACACAGGACTCCTCTCTGTGAGAGGGAGAGGGCCGTAATCCACCACGCGGGCCCAGTGCGTGTTGGAATATGTCACATATCTTCGATTTTTTAGTTCTAGGACATGCCCTACAATTCGTAAATCGTGGCCGTTTCCATTGCGCCACAACTGCTCCATCAACCTGCCTAGCCTTTTCCCAACTATGTTGGGGTCGGCTTCCAGTCTAACCGGATGCAGCTGAATACCTGTATTTTACATGGAGCGACTGCCTATCTGACCTCCACAACCCAGTTACTGGGTAATACGATACCCCTTAGTAAGACTGGTTGTCAGACTTTTGGGCTTCTGACGACCCATAACGACTGTCAAAGATCTACGAATGACAGTCGGGACCAATGGCTTAACGTGCCTTCCGAGGCACGGAGGGTCTTGATATGTAAAGATGGTCACACATCCACGGACTAACCGCGGCAAGCGTAGCTTAACCTGATCGATCGACCCGTGCGGCTGTTATTACTTAGCCACAAGCCCCTGCTCTTAGCCACAACTGCTCCATATTGTATGCAAAATAAAGATAGTCCAATCTATTTTAAAAGCAATTTGGAAACAGTAACAAATCTAGCTGCCTCCTAATTAACAACTACACGATAACTCATTTTGCGGTTCGATTAGCTTAGAACCGTCTGCGTCCAATCCGTACGTTTAGGAAATTTTCAGAATCGGGGGACAGATTCGGTTGAGTTCGCAGGAACGCCAAAAACGGTAGTAGGGGTTTCGAAATATTTATCGACTAGGTGCTACTATCCAGAGTTTGAGTGAGTTACTGAGTCGAAAATGTTTGCGATTCAGCCGACTGAACAATATTACAAACGGTACCGAGCTTGTTGACCGTGACAAGCTAGTAGGTAATCTACACGGAAAGTGAGCTTCAAGTATATTAGTTTAGTTATTAGTTCCGTACTACAAAGCTAAAAACGCCAATAAAAACATGTTACTTTTGTGGAGATAATTTAATTAATTTTTATTAATTACTTAACCTTTTATTTTTACTAACTTGATATTATTTTTATTATTTGTTGTTATAGCGGAAATAGAAATACATGCTGTGTACAGTTATGCTAGCTAGCTATCCTATGAGACCCGCTGCAAAAAACTACAAAAAAACTATGGGTACAGAACCCTTAAAGGAACATTGTGGACCTGACCTATCCCTCAAAATGGAGATTATAACACAATCCAGCTCAAGGTCGCCTGCGCCGAGATAGTGTTGTAATTAAATAATTTAGTGGAGTAAAGTTAGCGTATTATGAAAGTTTAGTCCCTAATGTCATTATTTTATACAGTACTTAACTCTGTTTAACTTATCTAAAATATAAGTTTATAGACGTTATTCAAAAAGTAGGTGTGGAAGGTTACCGCAATTATTAATGGACTAGCTTCTGCCCGCGACTTCGTTCGCGTGGAAGTCGTAAGATACCACAATATACTAAAATAACAGCCACACTTTTGTAAAAACTTCCCTGTATACGTTTGTAGTTTTGATCTCAGCAGGCAAAATATACGGAGAGTCAAACTTGGAGATGCGGAACCAAGCGACATACAATTGTCCGTGTGAAAAGCAGCTTCTCCTGAGGTCGACACCTGCAGTCTTCAGTAGCAATTTCCCATTGCATGTTATTAATAAATTAATTATCGATCTCAATGTTTTTGTCGGTTAATTCAAAATAACCGAAAATTATAGCCAGTAGTTGCTTCATAGATTTTTTTAATACAAAAAGTTCGTCTATCAGCCGTCAAGCTTAGATATTATCTGTTTCTAATTATTTTAGTTATTCTGAGGATTTCATTCCTAGAACCATGATAATAAATTACTACTTAGGTAGGTCAATATCGAAGATAAGAAGAATGAAACCCTTTTTTTGTAAATAGAGATGGGATCGGTTATTTATATATTCGTCAAAGGTCAACTATAAATAAAGCCTATGTTTGGCCGTCTGGCGACCTTTGTAATATACCTTTATAGGTAGTAGAGATTATAGCCTTTTTAGTGCTAACATGAAACTACAAGTCCGTTATGAAAAGATGACACAAAGTCGAGACATAATGTATATAAATAACAGAGAGGAAAAGCCACTGACGTTTATTAAACAAGTTTGTATAATACAGGTCAGTGGGAAAAGCAATGTTACAACAATAATATTTTACTTGACTCCTACAATATTAGCTCTTACATGGTTTCTGCTTAGAGTACGCCATCGCTGTCATCTGCTAGTGTTGTGCGTCCATCACTGTTCCTCTAATAGTGATGTACATTGTACATTCTTACTAAATTACTATTTACTAAACACTAAAGTAGGCGTTATATTTGTCAAATTTCTTTAATAGATTTTCAACTATATCGCTAAAGTATTAGGTTCAAAGTTGATTGGGAAAATCTGACAGTTTCGGGTAGCTTGATGTTCTGGCGTCTGTACCTACCAATGTGATTTTTTGAATTTATAATTATGTACTTTCTGAGTTTATCTTGGACATAACTGACGTCAGGGATGGAAAATATCGTGAGAGAACCTGGACATACAGTTAATGTAAGTCATAAATTGCCAACCCGTTTTGGGCTAGCGAGGAGATTAATACTCTCGGTGTATTCTTAGTACGAGAAGAGACCTTGCTCTTGCAGTGCCAAATTAATTACAGGCGGATAGAATAATTTAAAAAAATGTACTTACTGCTTCTTATAAGTGTCAGAGTAGAGGAGACTGGGCAGCGCAAGCAATGCACTTGCGCACCACACGGTGAAGAGCGCTGCGCGCGCCACCCGACGACTCAGTCTATGTTGTAGAGGCTTCACTATCGCCACGTACCTGCGAATAGAATATTGCGGTTAATAAAAAGTTTAATTGTTTTGAGTGTGAATGTCGATGACTATAAGAGTAGGATAAGACCAAAGAAACGATCGATGGACTGATTGAATGATGCTAATAGTTAGAAAGGGGTGACTATCGAGACAGCGACTAATAGAGAAGTATGGAAGGAAACACATGTTTCGCCGACCCCAAATTGGGACAAGGATGATAAAAAAGTTGAATAAAAGAAAACATTCACGTTGCAAAACCGTTACATTCATTCAATTGTTCAGATATTATTTTGTGGAATTTCGTAAACTCCTGAGTGTACACGTATCCGAAAGCGAATAAAACTTTTATTCCTAGTTCTCATATCTTACGAATTACTACACATCCTACGAATTATTTTTTTGCAACAGACACTGTTTGTATGGAAAAACTGTCTTTATTCGCATTATAAGACTTCTACTAATTATAAAAGATTGATCAAATTTTTATTTTTTGGACGTCAAAAAATTTTTGTATGGAAAAACTGTCAAATTTATTCGCGTTGTAAGTCTTCAACTAATTATAAAAGATTGATCAAATTCTCCCTTACAAATAAAGGAACTGGAAGTGTTCGGTTGAATACAGATAAGGCGTGAATAAATAATAGCCTTACTTATTTCAAAAATAGTTAAGCCTTGGAGGAGAGCAGACATCACGAGGCACTCTCCTGTACAAACTTTGGTACTCGTAGGTAATAAAACGATCTTTTTGAACCATAGTCCAATATTCTTCTGGTTTTTGATAAATTTTCGCAAAAGCACAAAAGGTTTTCTAGGTCGATGAAACTGGCTAAGAACCAAAAAGCTTAGCGTAAAAATGACCTGCACTTAGCACTATTGGGCTCATCATCATCATCATTTCAGCCAAAAGACGTCCACTGCTGGACATATGCCTCCCCCAAGCAGCTCCACTTCGACCGGTTCTTTGCTTCTCGCATCCAACGGGTTCTTGTGGTTTTCACAAGGTCGTCGGTCCACCTTGCCTTCTAACGCTACGTTTTCCGGAAAGCTGCGCGGAATTGGGCTAATAGAGTTTTATCTTGAACTTGTAATTAATCGCCACGAGGGTTTAGACAGAATAACTAACGTTGGAATCTAGAAACATGTCTACACAGTGTAGATTTATCTCATTAGATTAATGTTTGGATTACCTATGTATCGTGCAGTTCTGTAGCTATCCAGGTGTGTCACTCCTTTCCCATCTCAGGTCGTAAATCGACTAAGGAGAGGTTGGGCAGTTCTGATAACAACTGTACTATGATCACGTAAAGAGTGGTGATTCTGACACTCCTTGATCACTGTAACGATTATTAAAAGAGCCTCAGTGAGTATTTATTGGCATCGCCCGCGTGGTTGTCGAAAAGTATATCGCGGGCACTTAGGTACTACCGTAATAAAATGTATCCTATGACCTAACCCAGCACCCTAATTGTACGCGATTAGGGTGAACGATTCAGATTCCGATTGATAGTGTGTTACTACACAAAAATCTGAATCATTTTGAAGCAAATTGCTAATCCATTGCTCCATAAGTTCGAAAAATGTTTCTGCTCAACACGTAAATGACGCAATGAATGTTGTTGAACTGTCAAAATGAAACCGATTCCGATTGATGATGTCATTTGCCCCGCAAATCATGGTCTAGCTTGCCAAATTTCATCGCAATTCCTTAAGGGCTGGTAATAGTTCAGCTAAAATTCAGATTTTGTCCCCACTTCCCCGCGCTATGTATCATTCTATCCCACTCGCACTGACATACTGATTCAGTTAGGGTGAACTGAACTATTGTTGGAAGGATGTCAAGAAATAAAATGATTAAACTTAACATTAATTTATTACATTCACATTTTATGTACAGTATATATAAAATTCTTTTAAATGGGCAGGTAAATAATAAGTAGGTATAACAAAACAAACATGAGACACTCATCATTCGCATAGCAAATACAGTTTACATCGAAATCCGCAATATAAGTACCTACTTCATTAGTGTTCTATGACCGACCAAAGACCATTGCTCTATCGCCATATATTTGTCACCATAAGACATCGACAGCCAAATAGAGCCGGCGCTCAGCTCACTGACAGCGTGGCACGGCAGGTTGTGCTGCGGCATCCCGCGGCGTTCCGTGGCATCCTGCTAAAAGCCCGCACAGACCGGACTGCGTCCCATTAACCGAAATGACCGCAGCACAAGTTTCAATCTTATTTCAACTAGCTTAGCAATCATAATTCCTCGACACAACGTGACCCACACGTCCCGCGGGATGCAATGGCGCGCCGCGGCATTACGTGGAATGAAACGGCATGACACGTCATGCCGCAGCATCCCTCGGCGCGTCGCGTCATGCCGCAGCGTCCCGCGGCACGTCGCGTCATTTCCCGGCATCGTGGTATCGAAATAAAGTAACATGAATTCTAAACTCATTGAAATAAGATTCAAAATAACTTGATTAGTAATAAAATCCTTTGCCATGACAAAGCCACAGTATAATATACAGTAAGTTATCTAAGGCCGCCCGCCGAGTTAAATTTTTATGGGACCATTTGGGAAGTATACCCTTTCCAACAAAAAAAGAATTTTTCAAATCGGTTGGCAAGCAACGGAGTTATGCGGGAACAAACATAAAAAAAATAAAAAAATACAAACATTCGAATTGAGAACCTCCTCCTTTTTTAGAAGTCGGTTAAAAACTAGACTTCTTAAAATAAACTTTAGCTCTAAACATAGTATTCAGAAAGTAAAGGAGAATGACAACCAATGGGCCCCTAGTTTTGGCGCCGTGTCAAGACTATTTACTTCTCAAAAATTAAGTCGTATTTTTACATGTTTATGTTTATTTTATCGACATTACTTTTACCCTAGCATCGGAAAACAAAATTTATATTTATTTTATTGAATTTATAT